>CM057475.1:61312833-63712833 GCA_030035585.1 Dugong dugon
GATGCTTCCAGTGGACCCTCTTACAACAAAGACTTCAATGAACAAGTGAATCCATTATACATGATAACACAGGAGCCCTGAAAATCTAAGGCAAAGATGAGGAACCAGACTGAGTGGCAGGGGGAGGGAGAGATGGTTCGGAAGCAGCAAGGAGGTACCAGACCTGACCCGGCAAGAGCCTGAGCCCTTCAGGCCTAATCAGCTCATGGGTGAGCAGTGAGGCAGACAAGCAGCAGTGCTCAGGAGGCATATTCTGCACCAGGAGAAACCTAGCAGCATAGAATCTATACAGCCATCCAGAACCAGTGAGAAGCAGCCCTCCATCCGGAGAACGGTAAGTACTTGCATCCGGCCCACAATGAGGATCAAAAACACCCCCCTTAGGGAAAAAGCTCTCTACCGTTTACCTCCCTGCTCCCTGCTCTGTGCGGGGTCCCAAACAGGCTTCAGCAATTTCCGAGTCCCCTGGGCCGGAAGTAGGACCCCTCACATGCCCTGAGCCATTTTCCCAGACTTGGAGAGTGAACAAATTAACAAACAGGAATAAAAATAAACTGCCGGCTCCCCTAAGCCAGGAACCCAGGGTAGGCACAGCTCCTTTGCCTAGGCACAGGCATAAGGGATCCACGGACTTTGAGTGCCTTTCCCCCTGCATAGACTTGTGTGGGCCCGTTTCAAAAGAGTAGGCCCTCATTACCGCAGTACAACAGAGTGTATACCTGAAGTCTAACTTCAACTGTTTCAGCTGTGAAGTGGCAGGTTCATGACATTTGACACTGCTCCTGCCCATTAAGCAGGGTCTTCACCTACCCACATCTGGGGCCTGAGGACTAGTGGCTCCACCCACGCCACTAGCCACCTGCAATAGGTGCCGAAGAATAAGAGGTGCCCCCCAGTCCTTACAGCCAACAGCATTGGTGCTGATAGTCTGGCTGCAAAACCCACCCACCTACTCACTCTAGGGAACAGGGACAAGCCTTCCTCCTGGACACTTGGGGGCAGCTGTCAGCCCCCTGACTGGACCACAGTGCATTGCCCTACTACAGCCAAATGCCTGTGCCTACACTAATCACCCATGACTGTCTAGGAATATAGGTGTGGTATAGGAATATACCACAAACTTGATGGCCATCTACCTGGGCACATGAACTGAATCAATACAAGAGGAGTGGGAGGACTCCTAAACTCACACACCTAGTAACAGATCTAACCACTTGGTGACAGGACATGAGAGCTTCAAAGGTACTAATAATCAAACTAGCTCATACGAGAAGCCTATTTGGGCACATCAAAACAAAAAGAAGCTAGGACACAGTAAGCAAACATAAAATAAATAAATATAATAACTTATTGATGGCTCAGAGACAACAGTCAATATCAAATCACATAAAGAGGCAATCCATAATGGCTTCAGCAAGCTCCAAAATAAAGATTCTAGAAATTTTCCAGAGGAGGAAAATTTCCTGGAATTACCAGAGGCAGAATACAAAAGATTAATATACAGAACTCTTCAAGAAATTAAGCAAAACACAGTACACACAATAGAGGAAATTAAACAGATTAGAGAAGAGCATAATGACAAATTTAACAGGCTGCAAGAATCCATAGAGAGACAGCAATCAGACATTCAGAAGATTAACAATAAAATTTCAGAATTAGACAACTCAATAGAAAGTCATAGGAGTAGAATTGAGGCAATGGAAGTCAGAATTAGTGAGACTGAAGATAAAGCACTTGACACCCACATATTTGAGGAAAAATCAGATAAAAGGATTTTTAAAAAGCAAGAAACCCTAAGAATTATGTAGGATTCTATCAAGAGGAATAACCTATGAGTAACTGGAGTACCAGAACATGGAGGGATAACAGAAAATACAGAGAGAACTGTTGAAGATTCGTTGGCAGAAGACTTTCCTGATATTGTGAAAGATGACAAGATGTCTATCCAAGATGCTCATCGAACCCCACATAAGGTAGATCCCAAAAGAAGGTCACCAAGACATATTATAATCAAACTTGCCAAAACCAAAGATAAAGAGAGAATTTTAAGAGTGGCTAGGGATAAACAAAAAGTCATCTACAAAAAAGAGTTGAAAGAATAAGCTCAGACTACTCAGCAGAAACCATGCAGGCAAGAAAGCAATGGGATGCATATATAAAGTCTTGAAGAAAAAAAATTGCCAGCCAAGAATTACATATCCAGCAAAATTGTCTCTCAAATATGATGGTGAAATTAGGGCATTTCCAGATGAACAGAAGCTTAGGGAATTTGCAAAAACCAAACCAAAATTATAAGAAATACTAAAGGGAGTCATCCCATTGGAAAATCACTAACATCAGATAGCAACCCAGGACTAGAACACAGGACAGAAGAACGAGATAACAACCCAGATAGGGAAGTCACAAAAATGAACTAAAGAAAATACACTGAAAATAGGGAAACAGATGTCAATATGTAAAAGATGACAACATTAAAACAAAAAAGAGGGACTTAAAAAATGCAGACACAGATTTTTCATATGGAGAGGAAGTCAAGGTGATATAAAGAAATAAAAGACTGGTATAAACTTAGAAAAACAGGGGTAAATATTAAGGTAACCACAAAGGAAACTAACAATCCTACAAGTCAAAATAAAAATCTAGAAAAATATGAAGACTCAGCAAATACAAAATCAACAACAATGAAAAAGATGAAAGGAAAATATATAAAGAAAAACGACTCAGCACAGAAAATAAAGTGGAACAAAGAAACTGTGAACAACACACAAAAAAAGACATCCAAATGACAGCACTAAACTCATACCTATCAATAATTATGCTGAATGTAAATGGACTAAATGCACCAATAAAGAGACAGAGAGTGGTGGATTGGATAAAAAAACACCATCCATCTATACACTGCCTACAAGAGACACACCTTAGATTTAAAAAGACACAAAGAAACTAAAATTCAAAGGATAGAAAAAAACATATCACGAAAACAACACTCGAAAAAGAGCAGGAGTGGCAATATTAATCTCTGACAAAATAGACTTTAAAGTTAAATCTACCACAAAGGATAAGTAAGGACACTATATAATGATTAAAGGGTCAATATACGAGGAGGACATAACTATAATAAATATTTACGCACCCAATGACAGGGCTCCAAAATACATAAAACAAACTCTAACAGCACTGAAAAGAAAGATAGACAGCTCCACAACAGTAGTAGGAGACTTCAACACACCACCTTCAGTGAAGGACAGAATATCCAGAAAGAAGTTCAACAAAGACACAGAAGAGCTAAATGCTACAATCAACCAGTCTGATCTCATGGACATATACCAAACACTCCACCCGATAGCAGCCAAGTATACTTTCATTTCCAATGCACATGGAACATTCTCCAGGACAGAATACATATTAGGCCATACAGCAAGCCTTAACAAAATCCAAAGCATCAAAATATTTACAAAGCATCTTTTCTGACCATAAAGCCATAAAAGTAGAAATCAATAACAGAAAAAGCAAGGCAAAAAGATCAAACACATGGGAACTGAACAACACCTTGCTCAAAAAATACTGGGTTATAGAAGAAATTAAAGATGGAATAAAGTAATTCAGACAATCAAATGAGAATGAAAACACATCCTACCAGAACCTTTGGGATACAGCAAAAGCAGTGCTCAGAGGTCAGTTTATGGCAATAAATGCACACATCCAAAAAGGAGAAAGGGCCAAAATCAAAACATTAACCCTACAACTGGAACAAGTAGAAAGAGAGCAGCAAGAGAAGCTCTCAGGTGCAAGAAAAAAGGAAATAATAAGAATTAGAGCAGAATTAAATGAAATAGAGAATAAAAAAATAGTTGAAAGAGTTAACAAGACCAACAGCTGGTTCTTTGAAAAGATCAGCAAAATTGATAAACCATTGGCCAAACCGGCAAAAGAAAAACAGGAGAGGAAGCAGATAACCCATAAGAGAAATGAGATGACCCAACTGAAATTAAAAGAATTATAACAGAATACTATGAAAACCTGTACTCTAACAAATTTGAAAACCTAGAGGAAATGGACAAATTTCTAGAAACTCACTACCTACCTAAACTAACACAAACAGAGGTAGAACAACTAAATAAACCCATAACAAAAGAAGAGATTGAAAAGGTAATTTAAAAAATCCCAACAACAACAAAAAAGCCCTGGCCCAGATGGCTTCACTGGAGAATTCTACCAAACTTTCAGAGAAGAGTTAACACCACCACTACTAAAGGTATTTCAGAGCATAGAAAAGGATGGAATACTCCCAAACTCATTCTATGAAACCAGCATAACCCTGATACCAAAACCAGGAAAAGACGCCACAAAAAAAGAAAATTACAGACCAATATTCCTCATGAACATGGACTCAAAAATCTTCAACAAAATTCTAGCCAATAGAATTCAGCAACATATCAAAAAAATAATTCACCATGGTCAAGTGGGATTTATACCAGGTATGCAGGGATTAAGAAAAACAATCAATGTAACCCATCAAATTAAAAAAACAAATGACAAGAGCCACATGACCTTATCAATTGATGCAGAAAAGGCATTTGACAAAGTCCAACACCCATTCATGATAAAAACTCTCAACAAAATAGGAATAGAAGGGAAATTCCTCAATATAATTAAGGGCATTTATACAAAGCCAACAGCCAACATCATCCTAAATGGAGAGACTTTGAAAGTATGCCCCTTGAGAACGGGAACCAGACAAGGATGCCCTTTATCACCACTCTTATTCAGCATTGTGCTGGAGGTCCTAGCCAGAGCAATTAGGCTAGAAAAAGAAATAAAGGGCATCCAAATTGGTAGGGAAGAATTCAAAGTATCTCTATTTGCAGATGATAATGATTTTATACACAGAAAATCCCAAAGAATATAAAAGAAAACTGCTGGAACTAACAGAAGGTTTCAGCAAAGTTTCAGGATACAAGATAAACATACAAAAATCAGTTGGATTCCTTTACACCAACAAAGAGAACCTCAAAGAGGAAATCACCAAATAAATACCATTTACAATAGCCCCCAAGAAGATAAAATACTTAGGAACAAATCTAACCAGAGACATAAAAGACCTATACAGGAAAACTGCAAGACACTACTGCAAGAAACCAAAAGAGACCTGCATAAGTGGAAAAACATACTTTGCTCATGGGTAGGTAGACTCAGCAGAGTGAAAATGTCAACTCTACCCTTGCTCATGGGTAGGTAGACTCAGCAGAGTGAAAATGTCAATTCTACCCAAAGCGATCTACAGATACAATGCAATCCCGATCCAAATTCCAATGGCATTTTTTAATGAGATGGAGAAACAAATCACCAACTTCATATAGAAAGGGAAGAAGCCCCGAATAAGCAAAGCATCAATCAAAAAGAACAAAGTGGGAGGCCTCATACTACCTCATTTTAGAACCTATTATACAGCCACGGTAGTCAAAACAGCCTGGTACTGGTACAACAACAGATACATAGACCAGTGGGACGGAATTGAGAATCTAGACATAAATTCATCCACCTATGAACAGCTGATATTTGACAAAGGCCCAAAATCCATTAACTAAACGACAGTCTTTTTAACAAATGGTGATGGCATAACTGGATATCTATCTGCAAAAAACTGAAACAAGACCCATACCTCACACCATGCACAAAAACTAACTCAAAATGGATCAAAGACTTAAATGTAAAATCGAAAACGATAAAGATCATGGAAGAAAAAATAGGAACAACACTAGGAGCCCTAATACGTGGCATAAACACAATACGAACCGTAAGTGACAATGCACAAGCACCAGAAGAGAGACTAGGTAACCGGGAGCTCCTAAAAATCACACACTTATTCTCATCAAAAGACTTTACCAAAAGAGTAAAAAGACAACCTACAGATTTGGAAAAAAATTTTGGCTACCACAAATCCAATCAGTGTCTAATCTCTAAAATGTACAAGATACTGCAAAACCTCAACAACAAAAAGACAAACAACCTAATTAAAAAAAGGGCAAAGGATATGAACAGGCACTTCACCAAAGAAGATATTCAGGCAGCTAACAGACACATGAAGAAACGCTCAGGATCATTAGCCATTAGAGAAATGCAGATCAAAACTACAATGAGATATCATCTCACCCCATCAAGGCTAGCATTAATCCAAAAAACACAAAATAATAAATTCTGGAGAGGCTGTGGAGAGACTGGAACACTTATATACTGTTGGTGAGAATGTAAAATGGTACAACCACTTCGAAATTGATTTGGCGCTTCCTTAAAAAGCTAGAAATAGAAGTACCATATGATCCAGCTACCCCAATCCTTGAAATATATCCTAGAGAAATAAGAGCTGTCACACGAATAGATATATGCACACCCATGTTCATTGTAGCACTGTTCACAATAGCAAAAAGATGGAAACAACTTAGGTGCCTAAAAATGGATTAATGGATAAACAAATTATAGTATATCCACACAATGGAATACTAAGCAACGATAAAGAATAAAGATGAAGCCATGAAACATCTTATAACATGGAGGAATCTGGAGGGCATTATGCTGAGTGTATTTTGTCATTCACAGAAGGACAAATATTGTATAAGACCACTATTGTAAGAACTCAAGAAAAGGTTTAAACACAGAAGAAAACATTCTTTGATGGTTATGAGGGTGGGGAGGGAGGGTGAGGGTAATTCACTAACTAGATACTGGACAAATATTATCTTAGGTGAAGGGAAGGACAGCGCACACTACAGGGGAAGTCTGCACAACTGGACTCAACCAAAGCTAAGAAGTTTCCCGAATTCAATCAAATACTTTGAGGGATAGAGTAGCAGGGGTAGGGGTCTGGGGACCATGCTTTCAGAGGACAGCTCGGTCAACTGGCATAACAGAGCTTATTAAGGAAATGTTCTGCATCCTACTTTGGTGAGTGGCATCTGGGGTCTTAAAAGCTTGCAAGCGGCCATCTAAGATGCCTCAGTTGGTCCCAACCACCTGGAGTATAGGAGAATGAAGAACACCAAAGACACAAGGAAAGTATTAGCCCAAGAGACAGAAAGGGCCACATAAACCAGAGACTTCATCAGCCTGAGACCAGAAGAACTAGATGGTGCCCGTCTACCACCAATGACTGCCCTGATAGGGAATATAACAGAGAGTCCCTGATGGAGCAGGACAAAGGTGGGGTGCAGAACTCAAATTTTAGTAAGAAGACCAGATGTAATGAGACTGGAGGAACCCCAGAAAGCATGACCCTCAGATTCTCTATCAGCCCAGAACTGAAACAACTTCCGAGGTCAACTCTTTAGACAGGGATTGGACTGTGAGACCTAAAGTGATACTCGTGAGGAGTGTGCCTCTTAGCTCCAGTAGATACAAGAGACTAAACAGGTAGCTTTTGTCCGGAGGTGAGATGGGAAGGCAGAGAGGGTTAGGAGCTGGTTGAATGGACATGGGGAATCAGGGGTGGAAAGAAGATGTGTGCTGTCACGGTATGGGGAGAGCAATTAGGGTCACATAACAATGTATGTATACATTTTTGTAGGGGAGACTAACTTGAAATGTAAACCTCATTTAAACTACAATAAACAGCAACAACAACAACAACAAAAACAGATTTGAGGCTGTCAGTTTGCAGTTCAACTCACACATCCTAGCCTTTCCTTACTGTTTTCTTCCCCCACGTGTCTTAAACTACTACGGGAACCATTCCTGTCCCATATTGCCTTGATTCTGGAAGATGTGGGTGATATACAATACTTAACAATTGCAAAACCTTTTACTTCGTGAACAGGCATAATTGAGCTGTTTATGCAAAAATGTATCACTGCCCCTAGGATATTTTTATGACCCTACACACTAAAAGCACTATGATACCCAAATAACACATTCCAAATTATTTGTTGATTCATGGAGAAATTGGATGCCTTATTTATTTGGATTCCAAACAGTTTTTTAGTATAAGTGATGAAACCATTTACAAAGGTAAAGCCAATTATAAGATAACTTCAATAAATATCCAATAAACCACCATTCTGTGTTGTGCTTTTGTTTTCTAATGTGTCATACTGAAGCCTACTGCTGGTAGAAGTGCCTGGTTCCAATAAGGTATTTCAGGACATGTAGCTATTCCATCATGCAAGGATAAAAATGCTGTATAATAGGAATGCAGAATATCTGCTCGGAATAAAGTAAGGCAGTTCCTGGGTTACTAATGTCCGACTTCCGGACAACTCTTGCCCTTGAATGTTGTATAAATTTGCCCTCACTTTGAAAGGACTGAACCAGCACCTACTGGCAACAAATTCTTCATCACAATCACCTTCATTTGCTGCAGTTGCAGCTTTTAAATCATTGAAAAGGCTTCCAGCCTTTTCTTGCACTAAACCAAACAACTAAATAAGGCTAAATAAGAGCTATACAGACCTGTTTTGACTTACCTGTAAATTCGACTGAAAGACACAGTTAGGAACGGATCTTTTTCGTAACCCAGGGACTGCCTGTATTGTTAAATTAAAGGTCATAAAAAACATGAGATAATCAGCAGTAGCATGAATGCATTGGCTAGTTGAATAAAGAGAGCCAGGGTGTTGAAGGATGTCTCTATATGCCCAACTCTAAGGAGGTACTCAGGGAAGACTGAACTTTACTTCTGGAAAAATGAGAAAAACGACAGCTAAGGGGACTTCCTTTATCACCAGCATTCCTGACTATCTGCAGTCTATGTAATCTTTGCTCAAATAACCTGCACTTCGCAGAACTATTTGAACTTGTAATTATGCTCTGTGACACATGGCATAAAAAGCAAGTTCAAAATTGATCTCAAAATATGGTTAGATAAGTGGAAAAAGTCTGATGACCAAGTTCAGGATAAGAACATTTCCTGTGACAAGAATGAGAAAGCAGGTACCTCCTTTTAACATACCATGAGAAACCATGGAAAGAGATGGTCTGTGAAACAAAGCTTTTAATTAACTAGGTGAACAAGGAATAAAATCCATTTTGGCAATGCAACAGAAATGTTTCTTTTTTGGCACAAGACAACATACATTGGAATGGAAGTCATTTTGTTTCCACACCCAAAGGAGTAAACTAACCAGGCACCCTGAAACAGAGAAATGATTTAAAGGCATCACAAATCATCTCTCCGGTGACTTGATTATTATTCACTTTCTTAGACTTTTCCCAGACCAAAGGCCAGGAGCTAAATCCAGAAAAAGTATTAATGTGGTTTTCAAAGAGGCCAAATTTGGATTAATAAAATGCCAACTTCCCTCACCATCCATGAAATAGGGTGACTGGAAATTCAATTTCTATTAAGCTGAAGGCTGAAGCCTGGAGAACAAACCATGTTGAGGAAAAAGAAACAGACATGGTGGCCCACAGACATCATATTTGTGATGGAGGTCTGATTGTGCTTTCAGGCTTAAAATTCTGAAGTTATTATTTAAGATACAGGCTGTTTAAAGGAAAATAAAGGGTAATTAAAGCACTGGGGATCAGACGTACTGATTTGTCTCTATTTTGTTATTAAGGTTGTTAAACTTCATGGGATGAAAGGACTTTATATAATTGATTAGAAAAATACTTTATTCATTTCTATGTAAATCTGTGCATGCAAAAATTGCACTATGAATAAGGAAGACCAAAGAAGAATTGATGCCTTTTGATTACAGTGTTGGCAAAGAATATTTAATATATTAAGAATGAACAAGTCTGTCTTGGAAGAAGCACAACCAGACTGCTCTTTAGAAGCAAGGATGGGAAGACTTCGTTTCATGTACTTTGGACATATTATCAGGAGGGACTAGTCCTTGGAGAAGGACACTGTCTCAGGCATCCAGGGCTGCTATAATAGAAATACCACCTTTAATGAAATACCTCTTTAATGAATAGAAGTTTATTTCCTTGCAGTAAAGTAGGCTAAAAGTCCAAATTCAAGATGTCAGCTCCAGGGAAAGGCTTTCTCTCTCTCGGCCTTCTCATCAGTATTCCCCCGGACTAGGAGCTTCTCAGCACAGGGACCCTGATCCAGAGGACGCGCTCTGCTCCTGGCACTGCTTTCTTGATGGTATGAGGTCCCCCTGTCTCACTGCTCACTTCTGTCTTTTATATCTCAAGAGATTGCCTCAGGACACAATCCAGTCTTGTAGATCCAGTCCTGCATTACTAACACAATTGTCACCCATCCTCCCTCATTAACATCACAGAGGCAGGATTTACAACATATAGGAAAATCACACAGTACCAGGAATCATGGCCCAGCCAAACTGACACACACATATTTGGGGGGACATAATTCAATCCATGACAGACATCATGTTTGGTAAGGCACAGGATCAGCGACAAAGAAGACGTTCAACAAAATGGATTGATACCGGGGCTGCAACAATGAGCTCAAACACAGTAATGATTGCGAGGATGGCACAGGACCAGGCAGTATTTCGTTCTGTTGTACATAGTGTCACTACGAGTCAGAACTGACTTGACGGCACCTAACAACAACAAAAACACAATGTAAATCTAGCTTTGGGTAAAATTTCTTGGTCTGAACATTTGGAAAATTTGAGACTGTTTAAAAAAGAAATGATAACTATACTAACAGGCTACATGTCACTGGAGGCCTGATAGACTAAATGTTCACTCTGTTGCTAGACAGCATTGCTCATGGTAAAATTGACCCCTGATTTTATGATGCATATGTATAGACTTTAACTGTGAATTCTATGCCTTTCTCTTCCAGGACAGAAAATATTTTCCTTAACTTGGTACATCATGGCATCTCCAAGCATCTCTGTTAAAAGCAGAGCTTCAAATGGGTTTGAACTGGTTCAGTCATGGCTGCCAAAGTGAAATTGGAACAGACCCAAATTTTTAAAATTTGGGTGAAGCGGAATGGGAAAAATTACAGGTAGAGTCCTGGAATGGGAGACTCAGAAGAGGCACAGTGAGCTCCTTCAAGACTGGATTATTGCCAGGGTTGAGGAGAGCGACACATTCAAAGCAGCTCAGTCAGCTGTCATCTTTGAGGAGGGCACCACTGTTTCTGACTCTGCTGGTCGAGAGATTTGATTGCTATGCAATGCACACACTGCCCTTGTTTTCTAAGAGGGAGATTAAGTTTCTAGAAGGGCTTCAACCCATAATTTTTCCTGTTCCACTCATTGTTCTGCTTCACCCACATTTAAAAAATTTGGGTTTGTTCAGGTTTTGCTTCATCAGCCATGACTGAACCAGGTAGAACCAGTTCAAAGTCCTGGTTAACAGAGCTGGAAGCAGCAAAGATGACGTTGATTTGTTGAGAATGAAATAAAAAGATTCAAGGCCAGGCCAACCTTTACAATTTGGAGCCCATTCTTTTTGAATAATTTGTTTTATTGTTGTTGTTGAAAATATACATAGCAAAACACACCCCAATTCAACAATTTCTACATGTACAATTCAGTGACACTGAATATATTCTTCAAGTTGTGTAACCATTCTCACACTCCTTTTCTGAATTATTCTTCCAACATTAACATAAAGTAACTACCCCCTAAGCTTCCTATCTACCCTTTTGATTTGCTGTTGTCAATTTGATTCCGTATAGATAATTCTTTAAAAGAGCACAATGCTCACTGTTGATCATTTTCATATTTGGTCTCCTTGGTATGAATAAAACAACTTCTCATTTGCATTGCCCTATCCCAGAGAAAGAAATAATCTAAAAGAGTCAACAAAACTCTGTGGTTATCACATAGAGCATGCTCTGCCTTGCTGCAGTGCAAAGACATTGAAAATGAAAATGTTTAATACTGCAGGCACTGCCCCCTGCCTTCTGAAACAGGTCATCTCACTTGTGATTGTAACATTAGATTTGTTTTCTCATATTAATTATAGAGTTTTATGTGCCATAAGGACAGTGCTCATCAAATGTAGGCAGGCAGCCTATGGCATTAATCAGATAAATAGTATTCCATTACAGATTTTCTGAATATCTTTTCTAACATTTGTAAGAATTTAGAGTAAATGAGGAAGGCTGTATTTTATGCTTAGCTCTCCAGATTTAATCAGAATTCTCAAACATGTACTTCAGATGGACACTTACCTTCAATTTATACCTTTTTCAAAGAATGTGATTGCTTTCCCTTATAAGGATTTGTCCCTAATTGCATAACTATTTTACTGTAAGAAGTTTAGTGTATGTTACCTACAGCTATCCTCTGCTTCTGTTACAGTCTCTCGTCTGCATCCTAATTAACCAGTTCCTTCACAATGAGCTTCTTAAGAGTTTTGAGTAAAATTTCAACTCTACCTCTGGTATATCTAGATTGTAGGGATGCCTGATTATTATCACATGTTCATGCCTTATTGCTAAAAATCCAGCACCAGAAAATACTGCACATAAGTTATTAAGATGAAAAACAAAACTTACGTAGGGTTGGTCTCCCTGAAAACAAGTGCCACCTTTGGTAGACTCAAGTCCCTTCCTTGTGAGCTGATGAGAGATTGACAACCACTCACCCATCAGCCTAAGCTGTCCCAGACACCCTTCAGTAGAGCTGAGCTGTGCCACAACCGCTACCAAGCCTTAGAAACCCAAATCAGCTCAGGGTCAGGCTGCTAAAACAAAAACAATACAAAACAAGCAAGCGAGCAAACAAACAAACACAGCAATACCCAAGGATAACAGCAGAAGAAACTTCAAAAACTTTTAGCTCAATGATTCCAGGACAACTTTTAGAACAAGAAACTTCTGAACCACTCTTCCCCCTTTGCTTGTTTTATGTGTGTGTGTGTTTCCCAGCTTACTGAGGGTTGAGTATCTCTGAAACATTGAACTTTTGAGGTAGAGAGGTTATCCTTCACTGTGATAAAGAATACAAGAGTGAAAGACTTGTGGCAGAAGGGATGGCACGGGGAGAGGAAAGATTCCCTGTTAACCTTTCCCTTTCCCCCCTTCTTCTTCTTCTCCTTCTTCTTGTCTTTTGAGATATTTATGGTTGTCAAGTAGGCAATGTCAGGCAAACAAATGGATTCACAGATCTGAATTGTGAGACTGATCGATAACGGAGTTCCAGGTTTGGAAGTTCTTGGCATGTAGGTGGTAACAGAAGCCAAGCATTTGGGTACATTTGTCCAGGGAGATTTTTAAAATGAGAAGAGATGCTCAGAGCAATCGTATGAGGAGGCCAGTATGTCAACATCAGCGAAAAGACAATTAGTCTCAGGGACGTTATTTCATTTTGTCTTTGACACATTGTCAGTGATAAAGCCGAAATTGAGCTACATCCATTTGACTCTTAATTCAATGTCTTTTTCACTAAGCCATGCTATGCCTCTGCTCAACAAATATTTGTTGAGTGCCATGTGTCCAACATGTATAAGCTACATAGAGAAAACAAAGTAAGAATAAGGCAAAAGTCCTTCAGTAGTCTGAAAGTGTGCTGCACTCATGCTACGGTATATGCTTCTGGATTCAATTCTATACTTTCCATTTTCACCTCTAGTCTTATTCCATGTTCCATGTCTCACTCTTGTCTAGGCCTTCATCTAGCCATTCATATATGAGCCTATAAATACACTGATATCCCAGCTTTGATTGTCTTCTTCTAATTCATGCTCAGCACACCCTTGCTAGAATAATCACTGGCAGGTGTCCCTTTTATTATTGCAATGTACACAAACGGGTCTCCTTTAAACAAGACAGTAAATAGTCTTTAATCTGGCCTAACCATACTGTCCACAATATTTTCTGCAACTCTTTAAAATGAAGACTTTCCTCTAGGTAGACTGCCCACCAAACAAACCTCTTGACCATTTGAAATTCTGTATCAGTGGAGATACCAATCCCTCAGTTTGAAGGCTCTTACTCCAGTTTTTCACCATTTTAAGCTCTAGCCATTTATACTAACCCTTGTAACCAGCACTTTCTCTAGGAAGCCTTCCCACAGCACAACCTCATGATAAGTTTGGAGCAGGTATTCTTTTTACAACTGATTTGATACATTATATAATGTTAATTATCTTCTTTTACATACATATCTTATTCCCCCAACAAAATAGTAGTATCTTCAAGGATAATGTTATCATTGTTAGTTGCTGTGGAGTTGATTCTCATGGCAACCCCATGCATGTGGAGTAGAACTGCTCCACAGCGATTTCAAGGCTGTTACCTTGAAAGCAGATCACAACTCTGCTTTAAATGCTCATAACTGATTGACAGAGATAGGAGAACAGAAGGATACTTATCAGGACAATGAGAAAATCATAGGCAATTTATATGTCATAGTCATCAAAGTAAATAGCACAATAGAAGTATTTATGAATTACTTGGCTAATGGATAGAAGCTCTCTTTGGAGAGTTAGGAAGCTTGAGTTCTAAGCCAGAACTTTTTCCTGGACTTCCGGGGAAATGGAGGAAGTCTAAATAATTCTAATGAACTGTAAATTCAGTGTTATCTTCTTGGCACGCCATTCTCTTTCAGATTCATTGAAATGTTTCTAGCTTAAACACCTTAAAAATTCTGCACTATACTCGGCAAATACTCATTAAAAATGAAAGGTCATTGGAGCCTCTGGAGAAGAACTCTGTTCAAGAAGTCAATAAGCTTAACTACAACCCATGATCCTATACATTTAGAACTTTAAAGCTACTATCCTATTCCCTTTTATATCTTCTTGATGTGAAATTTGTTTTTATTCAGTATAATATCCATAACCATAAGAAGAATTTAGCTGTAACATTGAGATCATCTGGTGAAAAATTAATTCGGGGCAAGGAGGAAGCTGGGTGATTACAGAACATCTAACTCCTAGGGACATATCACTGATTGGAGGATAAAGATAAGCCTTCCCATCATGATGCTGTACAGAACTTCCACCACCATGCTGTGATCCTACTGAGAATAGTATGTGCTCCTGAAAGAAGTGAAACTGACTCTGGTTATGAAAGGCAGTCGGGCACCGGCTTTGGTCCTGAAATGCATACACCCCTCTACCTACCACCAAAGAACAGAGAGGGGCAGGACAGAGCTACAACTTGGGTTCTGATAGACAGATCTGGCCTTCAGTAAACAGTGAAGTTAGGTCCAAATCAAACTCTTGGTTTACAAATACTGCATCACTTTTACCCCCACCTCACAAACGTCCCTCCCCACCTCGCTACTTGCCCTCCAACCCTCCATTTGCTTGAATGTGTCTAGGACTATGTCACTTCTCCGTAGAGTATATTCATTGATATTCATTATTTACTAAGTTCTCAATATTTGTTCATCACTATGGTAGATGCTACAAAGGACAGAAAGGTTCACCACATAAGGATTCTTCCCTCAAGGACTATGTAGGCTCCAGCAGGAGTAAGCGAACAATAATTTGTGGCTCACTGACAATTTAATATGCCAAGCTCTGGGCATAGTTTTTTGTTTGTTTTGTTTTTAATTTAACATCTATCAGGATGGATAAATCATGATATAATTATTTATTATCTCTCTATTTTAATATGAGAAAGCTAAGATAAATGATTTTTTTCAAGGCCACAGATTTGTCAATGGTAGAGCTTCAGTTCAGTCCTAGGTCTGCTGATTTCAAAATTCATACTCTTTCCACTGCATTATGTGCCTGTAAGTAACTATAACAGAGGGGTGAAAAACGAAAAATTATAGATGAAAGTGGGGAGATCAGAGGATCTACTACCCAGAGGTTTTGGTTTTTTTCAAAGTTATATCCCTGGTGTCTGGCATAATGTCTTCATAGAATGGTGACTTAATAGATCTTTGTTGGATGCATATTCCAGCTGATGGTGGCAGGAGGATATATTTTACAAGTATTTTTTGTGAAGGAAGTAGATTTGAGATTTTCCTTAAAGACTGAGAAGTATTTGAATATGCATGAATTATTAGGCACTAAGTGCTGGTAAATTATATACCTGGGACCACATGGGTACAGAATAAGCAAAGTCACTTAAGCAAAGGAAATCCTAGAGGATTTTTGAAACTATGAACAGTCAAGTCTGAGCTAATTAAGGCCTTGAAAGATGAGGACAAATTTCTAATGTTAGATTTTCAGATCTTAGCCTACCTGTATATAAATAGGGAGAGAAAGCCTTGGGAGTAGGAACCATCTTATTCTACCTGAAATCCCTCTACATATGGGATAACACAGGTGAATCTAGCTCTGGGGATTCCCCATAACAGTGGTTCTCACTGAACTCCTCCTGGGTGACCTGAGGTAGTCATGTGAAATGATCAGGTGCAAGTAAAACATTTCTTTGAAGATGGCATTTATCTTAAAAATGTCAGTGTAGTTCTTATTTATCCATGTTTGGTTTAATATGAAAATATTTTCCCAGATCACTAAGCAAAATGGACATTCCCAGGAAAATGAGCCATCTGTATCTTGTGACTTCATGTGCCTTGTGACAAACTGCCTCTCACACTGATGACCCGAGTTCACTGGTTGAGGTCATATTTTAGAGGGGATTTAACTTGCTGATATATCTTCCTCTCAGGAAAAAATGTGGTGTGACATGTACTTGTTAATTAAATTTAAAGAAATTTAAATACATTTTGAGAATCTAAGGGGGTAACAGTCATGTCGTAAACTTACACAAATGAGGAATAGACACGCCAGACTTTTAAAACATCTTTAGTTTGATAGTTTTTTCTCCAGAGGAGTTTGTTTTAAGATTCAAATACAGTGATTTTTTGCCAAATTATAAAGAAAATAAACAAACAATCAAGCAAGTAAACAAAAAACACTGCTCTACAAAGCAAAGAGCTGAAGGGCACACTTATGAGAGAGGATCCCACCTCTCCCAGGAGTATGTTCTCTCCAAAATGCACCTAGGCTTTTTCTCTCACTGATGGAATCCTCTCCATGTCCCTGGCAGAAACCAGATATCCAGAGAGAGGTCCAGTAAAGTGACCACATCACTTACAACCCAGCTTTACCCTTCTCTTTATGTCCTATGTTTCCTCAACCCTTCAAGACCATTAGCTGTGGTTGATCCTTACAAGTTTTAAGTGGGCAAAATATGCACAGGCTACTCACCCAGGGGCAGAGCAGAAAGGATATCAGTCATGAAAACAAAATGCTTTCAGTGAGAAGAGGTGAAGTCAGAAGCTCACTGTCTATTTCACTAAGCATCATAACAATACATGACACATGGCACTTTCAAAAATGAATGAATGATTGAATCAATAGGAATCAGTAAGTTACTTTCCTTTTCTTCCTTCCTTAAAGCACATTTTTAAGCAACTATTATGTGGCAAACACTGCAGCTGAGAAGTGGTGGATAAAGGATTTGTGTGGGTTTTTGTGAATCTGAGGTCACTGGGTAGCACAAGTGGTTTGTACTTGACTGATTACCTAAAGGTTAGAGGTTTGAACCCACCCAGTGGCACCACATAAGTTCTAGAAATCTGCTTCCGTAAAGATTACAGACAAGAAAACACTATAGAGTAGCTCTACTCTGTAACACATGGGGTTGCTATGAGTCGGGATTGACTCAATGACAGTGAGTTTGGTTTGGTTTTGGTTTTAAGTGTCTGAAGCCCTTGCTCCTTCCACTCAATCATGGTTCATCATATCCTTACCTCCTGTTATGTTTCCGGTTACAATTACAGCTACAGATTTTAGGTGTTTTATATCCAAAAGGAATTAGTCAATGCCCAACTATTTCAGGAGGTAGCATATGATCAAGGACCAATGGTACTGAAGGAAGAACTCCAAGCTTCACTGAAGGCATTGGCAAAAAACAAAGCTCCAGGAATTGACAGAATACAAATTGAGATGTTTCAACAAATGGATGCAACAGTGGAAGCACTTACTTGTGTATGCCAACAAATCTGGAAGATAGCGACCTGGCCAACTGACTGGAAAAGATCCATATACATACCTATTGAAAAGAAAGGTGATCCAACAGAATGTGGAAATTATCAAACAATATCACTAATACCACATACAAGTAAAATTATGCTGAAGATAATTCAAAAACAATTGCAGCAGTATATTGACAGGGAACTGCCAGAAATTCAAGCTGGATTCAGAAGAGGACATGGAACAAGGCATATCACTGCTGATGTCAGATGGATCTTGGCTGAAAGCAGAGAACACCAGAAAGATGATTACCTGTGTTTACTGACTACGAAAAGGCATTCAACTGTGTGGACCACAACAGATTATGGATAACGTTGCAAATAATGGGAATTCCAGAACACTTAATTGTGCTCATGAAGAATCTGTAATATAGACCAAGAGGCAGTTGTTCAAACAGAACAAGAGGACACTGCATGGTTTAAAATCAGAAAAGGTGTGCATCAGGGTTGTATCCTTTCACCATACTTATTCAGTCTGTAAACTGAGCCAATAATCCAAGAAGCTGGGCTATATAAAGAAAAGTGCAGCATCAGGATTGGAGAAAGACTCATTAACAACCTGCAATATGCAGACGACGCAACCTTGCTTGCTGAAAGTAAAGAGGAGTTGAAGCACGTACTGACAAAGATCAAAGACCACAGCCTTCGGTATGGATTACACCTCACATAAAGAACAAAAATCCTCACTACTGAACCAATAAGCAACATCATGATAAGTGAAGACGATATTGAAGTCGTCAAGGATTCCATTTTACTTGGATTCACAATCAACACTCATAGAAGCAGCAGTCAAGAAATCAAATAACATATTGTATGAGGCAAATCTGCTGCAAAAGAATTCTTAAAGTGTTAAAAAGCAAAGATGTCACTTTACAGACTAAGGTGCACCTGACTCAAGCCGTGATATTTTCAATCACCTAATATGCATGGAAAACCAAAGGAGAATTGATACCTTTGAATTATGGTGTTGGCAAAGAATATTGAATATACTATGTACAGCCAAAAGGAAGAGCAAATTTGTCTTGGAAGAAGTACAGCCAGAATGCACATTAGAAGCAAGGATGGCGAGACTTTGTCTCATACACTTTGGAAATGTTATCAGGAGGAACCACTTCCTGGAGAAGGATGTCGTGCTTGGTAAATTAGAAGGTCAGCGAAAAAGAGGAATACCCTCAACAAGATGGACTGACACAGTGGCTGCAACAGTGGGCTCAAACACAGCAAAGATTGTGAGGATAGCACAGGACCGGGCAGTGTTCTGTTCTGTTGTACATAGGGTTGCTATGAGTCAGAATCAACTTGAAGACACCTAACAACAGCAACAACCTAGATTATACCCCTTACCATTACTCATGTATAAAATCTTCCAGATTCTACAAGAAGAAAAAAAGTACTGAAAATATTCCATTTCTGCCAACTGAGGCTTCTTCCCTGAATCTCACTATCTCTTAGATGAAGCAGCAGTGCTGCTATGGGTTAAGCACACCCACGGGGTTTAGGAGCAAAGTTTTTGCCCTTCCCAAGAGGACTCGTATGAAGCTGTACAGAAGCAGCTGGCTATTTCTCAGATTTGGCTTTTGTTTCCAAGGTGTTCTGGCTATAATAATGTCTGAATTGGAAGATTGGTTTACATGACTTGAGCTTACTTATGTGAAACACTGACCATCTGTGTGAGTTTTTAAGGAATGGATTGAAAGTAGATATATCATAATTTTACCATAGGCATCAGAATAAAGAAGAGAGTCTTACAAAGCAAAGTTTAATAAAAATAAATTAACTTGAACCATATTCTGTAGATAATATTTCTTTGATGGAGGAGAGAAGTGGCTAACAAAAGAAGGCCCCCTACCACTATTATAATTTTCATATCCTATTTTTAGCTCTTAAAATAGACTATAAAGAATGGCAGAAGAGAAATGAGATTCATAATGAACTATAAAAATGAATGAGTTTCATCAAATATTTACCTGCTGTGAAGTGGGGTTTGATGGCATCTGAACATAAAAAAAACAAACAGGGTGCTCCACTGTGTACACATTTTCTATGATATGACCCCTTTTATTTGCATTTTTATTTAAAGATCCAATCATGAGTAATGATATAGAACCTGAAAAAGTCTATACATGTGTGTGTGTGTTTTTGTTTTTGTTTTTTTTTCTTTTCCTCCTGCTCTGTTTTCGAAAAGCTAAACTTGAAAATGTGGTGATGACAGATACTTGGCACTATACAGTAACCTGGTGTTTATGGTGTAAATGTTCATCGTTTTGACAATTTGCTAACAATCCTGAAAGCTGATTTTTATGAATAATCACTACTCCCTCACAGGATTTTAAGGGAGAATAAATAAGCTAGCACATGTAAAACCAAACCCATTGCTGTCAATTCTGACTCATGGCAACCCCATGTGTTAGAGCAGAAGTGCTCCATAGGGACTTCTTGGTTGTAATCTTTATGGAAGCAGATTATTTGGACTTTCTTCAGCAGCTCTGGACAGGTTCAAACTGCCAATCTTTAGGTTAAGTAGTTGTCACAAACCATTTGTGCCACCCAGGGACCTTTAGTATATGTAACAAAACAAAACAAACCTGTTGCCATTGAGTTGATTCCAACTCAAAGCAACCTTATAGGGCAAAGTGGAACTGCCCCACAGGGCCTCCAAGGAGCAGCTGGTAGATCTGAACTGCCAGCCTTTTGTTTATCAGGCTGAGCTCTTAACCACTGCACCACCAGGGCTCCTTAGTATATGTAAAGCACCTGTCATAGAACTGTTGCAAAGAGGAGAGAGAAAGACAGACTACGAATGCATGGTAAGTGTGCCTGGCACTTAGTAAGTGATTAGTAAACATTCAACAGGAGTCCCTGAGTGCTGCAAATAGTTAACATTCTCAGCTGCTAACCAGAAAGTTGGAGGTTCGAGTCCACCCAGAGGCACCTCAGGGAAAAAAAAAAAAAAACCTGCCAATCTACTTCTATTTCTATTGAAAACCCTATGGAGCCCGGATTTATTCTGACACACATGGGGTCACCATGAGTTAGAGTCAACTCAACAGCAACTGGTAAACTGGTTTAAAAACATAGAGCGTTATATCTATGATTTCTACTGTCCTATAGGGTCACTATGAGTCGGAATCTACTCGACCACAACAGGTTTGGTTTGGTTATAAAAATATCCATCAACCATATTCTGAGTGATTTAATACCAGCATGTGACAATGGCACTGTTTCTCTCAGGCTCCAGGCTCTATGTACCTGATTTCTAGTGTGGATTTTAAAATCTTGTGTGCTTGTTAGTCTATTTTTAAATATTTGGTTTGGAAACTTAATGGCACACATGCTGTCACTCTTCTCTGCGTCCATGATAGTCAGAACTAATCAATCCCAGCACTGATCCCAGCTGATCCGACACAAGGCCTCAGGATCCTTCTTAACACATATTCTCGATGGTCACTTACTAAATGTTCCAGTCAGCATATGAGAGGTAAACCCCTTTGTCATTCCTCTACTGGAATCACAGCTAGTGACATCATTCCAAACTGTAGTTTGAGAAGGAAGTTAAGTTTTAGGAGGGGGCTAAAGCATCAGGAGGAGGACAAACAATGACTGATGTTCGTTTTAGCATCTGCTAAGCCCATTCCCTATCACGAAGACGCATTCTTCATTACCCCAGCATAGTGATTTACAAGAACCAAAAATAACACACTTTTTAAATTTATCAATGTGAGACTCAAACAATAAAATATCCAGACTCATAAAGGTACAGCTTGTGAATGGTTGGGGAAGGGAAGAATATGGAGAACGACAGCTGACAGGGTCTTTTAACATGCAGAGAAATATGACTGCACTTCTTTTCTCACTTATGGGAAGGTCAATTAAAATTAAATATAAAAATTACAGAGAGAAAGAAAAATGAGCCAATGCAGAATTTATGTTGAGATACACTGGAAATGTGGGCAATCCTCAGAATATGATCCTTCACTGGAGGAGTATGCAAAGGGAAAAGTTCTCTCACTGTGTTCCTCTAAGAAAACAAATGACTCTAAACTAAAAACAGAATGTGTTCATGTGTGAGATTAAAGTACGGAATGAGTGGTGGAAGGGTCTCTATTGTCATTATCCTATGCTCCTGAAAGGCTGCAGAAAATGCAGCTTATATCCCTGTAGGCAACTGTTGTTCATTTTCTTTCAGTGGTATCTCTTCAGTTCAAAATGGCTCCCTCATCTATAAGAGTGGAATTCTAGGGTCTTTTGAATGGCCTGGACCCTCTGACCACTCTTAACTGGACCACAAGTAGGCATTTGATTCAAGTTTAGTCAAGTGCCTGCTCTCCCATGGATATCTGTAATTTGGATTTAGGGATGTGATGAAAGCTGGACTTCATATATGTTAAACTTACAATATGTACAGTTAGATTTGAGGGGTAGCCATTTTCTACCACTATCTTGTCTCAGTGAAGACTGGTCTTGAGAGAGAGAGAGAGAGAGGCAGACTAGCTGAAAAAAGTAGAGATGAGAGACAAAGAAGAGCCACTCCCTGGGTTCCTGAAAGATTTTCTTTTTCAGGATCCAGTTGCTTTCTCAGGCATGGCTCCATTCTTGGTCAGAGCAAAGCTGACCAGAAAGAACCACAGCCTGTCAAGACCATAATTTGACCAGTGCTTTAAAGACTTGCCTTGCCGTTTTAGAGAATAACTGTGTTGGTGGCCTCGGCTTGTTCTTACCACTTACCAAGATTCTCTACTTTTTTTTCACCACCTCAGCCTTCAGACCTTAATCCTACTCCCTAATGAGGCATGTTCCTACACCTCAATTAATGTGTCAATTCAGCTTCTACACTTTCTGATTTGGGGGACTAGCACCTGGGTTGACATTATTTTCCTGAACCAACAACACATTATCAGTCTAATTTTCCCAGCCAAAGTCAAGACTGGACATAAAATGAGCACATGTGCTTTCCATGACTATCTTCCTTAAACTATCTCACTTCTTGGTCATGCCTAGAATTACTGAATATTATGACTAATGCTTACAACAGCTATGTTATATATAAATATATATTTCCATTTTAGGAGCAGAAAATGGAATCTCTGAGAGGTTAAGTAATGAGCCAAATGCCAAGTATCTGGTAAGCAGCTGGACAGCTGGGTTGGAATTTTAAATCACAGCCATCTGACTCCAGAATCCAAAACTATTTGCAATACATCAAACTGCCTTGTCCTCTTCCTCCTAGACAGGGAATCATCCTCAGATCCTTTGCTTAACCCTGCTTATGGCCATCGAGGTAGACTTACATTATTCAATGCCAAGACATATGTTTCCCTGAGTAATTTTGCTAAGTGCTCCCAGCCCCCACCCTGACATGCATGGACAAGTGAGTTCTCCTTTTGGGTAGAAAGCTTATCTTAAAGACAACTGTATCGCTTGGAGAGATATATATATATATATATATATATATATGACATTAGGGTATTGTTCTCTTTTTAGGTTTCCCAAGCTCTTGCCTAGTCATTGAATCTTACCTTGCCAACTTAATTTTCCTCAGACTTATTCCACCATATGAGCCCCCAGTGCACAATGAATATATAAACATCCTCAAAGTGAAGTTGGAGAGTGGAAGACCCCTGGGGTCTGAACACAGGATCCTATGCAGGGCTCCAGATAAGAGTTGTTCAAAGATAAATTGTTAGTTAAATTCTTTGCTAAAGGCTATTATGTCACTTTCAATTCAACTAATAAGAACCAGAATCTCTTGAGCACTTACCATACTACAAGCCCTATACTAAGCACTTAAAATGCATTATTTCATTTAATATCCATATATGCCTAGGTGCAATATAATTAACACACTTTACAAATGAGAAAACAAACTCCAGAGAATGAAAAATTCGATATCACAAATTTTGTGGATTTCAAAGCTGGATATCATACCAAAATCTATCAACTGCAAAGCCCATGTTCTTACTACCGTGTTATTTCTCCCAAACTGGGGAACACTGCTCCCACCAATCACCCCAGCTGCTTACATTCCAAGATATCAGTGGGATATGGCAAACAAGGCTTCTTGCATTAGCCTTATAACACTCTTGGGGCTAGATGAGCTATAAGAAACGAGAAGAGAGAGAGAGAGAACTGGTTCTGTCAACTGATGCCAAAAGAGACCGGAGACTCATGCAACCAGTAGGCAGCTCCCAGCTCCTCAGTCATGCCTCTGACTTTAAGAAGGACTACGACAGGCAAACCTGCAGCAAACACAGACTCCTGGCTTCCATACTCTCCTGCCCTTGGGCTTCAGATTTCCCCTTTGCTGTTTCTCTCTCTCTCTTTTTTTTTTTTTCTCCTTCCAACTTGTTGATGTTCATTTCAGCCTATATTGCACCTGGATATCTTGGCAATTCTCAGCGTGGTCTTCAGAATAGCAGCAATTGCATCACCGGGAAGCTTGAAGGCACTGCAGAATATCAGCCCTGATGCCAGAACTATGAAATCTTTTAATCAGATTTTTAACAAGACCCCTCCCCGTCGCCCCACAATTCAGTAATATTAAAGACTCAACACCTTAAACTCCTGCCCAGGGTATCCCCACTTATCATGCCTCTCCCTTATCCCTTCATTCCTGTTATCTCATTTCCTCCTTTCCCTCCCCCCCTCCTCTCCTTCTATGCAATAGAGTGTGAATCAGGAGGAGCAAATGACTTATTCTTTTGCATGCCTTCACTGCAAATATTTAAATCAAACCCTGGTATCTGGGATAAAAAGAAATATTGTGAGGATATTGCAAAACTTCTCATCCCAGGTGAAAATCTCTCTTTTCCAGACCTTGAGAAATGATGCTTCAATATCAGTCCTCTGCCACCCATCGTAAAGCCTTCCAATTCACCTGGCCAGAAGGTTTTCTGTGCAGCTTCAGCTAACTCGTTTCAGGTGCATAGCAGCACATTAACTCTTGCTCTGACCTCAGGGATTATTAAGGACAGCTGCCCACTTTATCCCCCATAAAATCCCTTCCCATTGAGTCATTTTCTCAGTTCTCTTCCCCTCGACACTAGTTTATGTGTTGACTCGTGGAGATCCAGTCCGCCCATCCTGTAATGCCTCTGGTTCTTGTTATTGTTGTTAGCTGTCATGGAGTCGTCTCCGACTCATGGCGACCCCGTCTACACCAAAATAAAACGTTGTCCAGTCCTGCACCATCTTCATAATCACCGGTATGCTCAAATCCCATTGTTGTGGCCACTGTGTATTTTGATGCCTTCCTACCTAAGGGGCTCATCTTCCAGTACTGTATTGGATGATATTCTGTTGTGATCCATAAGGTTTTCATTGACTGATTTTGGAAGTAGATCACCAGGACTTTCTTCCTAGTCTGTCTTAGTCTGGAAGATCCACTGAGACCTGTCCACCATGGATGAACCTGTTGGCATTTTAAATACCAGTGGCACAGCTTCCAGCATCCTAGCAACGCCCAAGGCACCACAGTACAACGAAGTGACAGATGGGTGGTGGATGCCTGTGACTGCTCCTCCCAAGTCCTGTTTTTCTGCGGACTTATGTGAAGGCAGATTTTCTTATCAAGAGGAGCCCCCTCCTTCCATCCTTCACCCAATCTCCTGCTCCAATCCCTGTGATCTGAAAACAGTTCCTTAAATGACTGTCTATGTTATTATGCTGAGCTAAGCTCAGCCCCATGCTAGTCATAATAAACAGCACTTACTAGAATATTATTTCTATTTTTTATGAGTCCTGAGGCCTTTATTCCATACTGCTACACAGAGCTTAAGACCTGTCAAGAATGATAAAGATCATCTTCATTATAAACTTCAATTTACCTCCTTTCCACTCATTACTGCAAACTTCATTAGTGTAAGTTATGACCATCAGAAGCTACAGGCAAAGAGGAAAGGCTACCTGTGTTTAAGATGTGAAGGCACAAAAGTTACTGCTTTCTCTTTGAGCATGGGTAAGGGATGGAGGATGTGGCATTAAGGAGACACATAAAACCTGCATTATATTCATTTCAAAAGATAATTGGCAAGGTCACCCATCACTGGTCATTTGCCCAGTTCAATGTTAGAAGTTTTTCTCTCTCTGAAGGTTTATTTCCTTAAGATAAAAAGTGATAGGGAAAAGGAAGAAAAAATAGAGCCAGAAAGACATACTGACTGATGAGCTAACCAATGGTAAAGGGGAAGAAGACATGAGAAAGGCGGAGGGCAGTAGCTCTCTTGAAAGCAGCTAGTGCAAATTAAACAACTGATGTTTGGGCATGGAAAAACGCATCTCTCCCCACCTTCTACCATTTTAATGCCTCTAAATCGGTCAAAGTGGAATAGCACTGTCATGGTTTGAATTATGTCCCCCAACAAATGTGTATATCAATTTGGCTGGGCCATGATTCCTGGTACTGTGTGATTTTCCTGTATATTGTAAACCTGCCTCTATGATGTTAGTGAGGGAGGATGGGTGGCAGTTGTGTTAGTAAGGCAGGACCTGATCTACAAGACTGGATTGTGTCCTGAGGCAATCTCTTGAGATAGAAAAGACAGAAGAGAGCAGTGAGACAGGGGGACCTCATACGATCAAGAAAGCAGTGCCCGGAGCACAGTGCATCCTTTGGACCGTGGTCCCTGCGCAGAGAAGCTCCTAGTCCGGGGGAACACTGATGAGAAGGCCGAGAGAGAGAGAAAGCCTTCCCCTGGAGCTGACACCCTGAATTTGGACTTTTAGCCGACTTTACTGTAAGGAAATAAATTTCTCTTTGTTAAAGCCATCCACTTGTGGTATTTCTGTTGTAGCAGCACTAGATGACTAAGACAAGCACTCATTTTAGATGCCCAATAATAAATACCAGTCTTTTGCTTTACCTTTTGCTCAGTTTAGTTAAAAAATTTCAAGTTTCCGTTTATGAAGTACAAAAAGAAGACAGTCAGTTTTACCAATTTGGTAATTAAATTTAAAGAAGATTCATCTCAGCAAATGAGGAGAGAAATAAGGTGACCCATGAATAATTTCCCCAGCCCTTCTGCTAAAGGTGCCCTGAGCTGCACTTCATTCGAACTTTGTCCCATCCATTATTCCACACTGAAATTAGGACTATCTTGGCTACAGTGACAAAAAGCTAATTTAAACTGACAAGCTAAAACAAGCAAACAAACAAATCAACTGGGAAAAAAACGCCTTGAGGTAAGGCTAGATCTCGTAGTTCAAGAATATCATTAGATCTCTGCCTCTCCTAACCCTTGCCTATATGGAAAGTGAAATATATATATATGGAAATTGGAAATTTAAGGATTATAGACATTTTGTGCCTACTGTGCAGTCTAGCCATCTGTAAAATGGGGGTAATAGTATCAACCCACATGGGTCTTATGTGGGAGGAATACTTAAGACAAAGTCTCTTAAGAGCATAACATATGTTATGTTATACATATATACATATATCTTCCCATGTTAACTCCTTGAGTTCCAATTTATGACATATGGGTATTATTGGAAAATCCTCGATGTGGTTTGTTTTCTTTTCTCACCTTAATGTCTTTTCTTAATACTGTCTTTGCCCAATCTTATAATACCTCCTTTCACTAAAAAGATTTGGTGAAAGTTTGAGGAGGAAAAGGAATAATCCTTTTGTACTGAATTACATATACTTTTTTCTACAATCCACACTGTGATCACGTGACAGTAATTTACCAGATGACTATTGAGGGTCTGAGCTGAAGCCTGGGGCTATTCAGGTATTTAAACTCATGGCTGGACTCTCAGGAGTGTGTGTGTGTACCAGCCTTGTACAACTTAATCTACAATAGCATCTTCGAAACAGAATTTTTCCATTCCTCTACCATGAGTCTGGGCAGAAATGCCTGGACTAGTTCAGTGTATATGAAAGCATTCTCAATGAGTAGCTGGCAAGCTATGGACTGCACGCTGAATGCTGCCTTTTCCTGAGACTCAAGCTAGAGCGAGGGCAGCAGTTTCTTAACCTCTGATAAATATTCAAGGCTTGATGTTCTCCCAGAAACACAAGAGTCTCAGCCAGCCATATCCAACAATTCGCCCCTCCTTCTCACCTCAGCATGCCTTCCAGCACCCTACTAGTTCTGTCCTTTCAGTCCCCTGACTGTCTAAGTCTGCTCCTCTGTTTGCTAGGAAATTCCCCTGGTACTTGACAAAATACATCAGTAAGATTCTGCTCTCCTCAGCAGGCCTCCCTTGCTGCTTGAATGCACACCCACAAATCCAAACAGCATTAAAGGATATTGATGAAGCTGATGCCCTTCCAAGAATGATGGCTCAGAAGGAAAACAGAAAAGGTGCATAGTAAGTAATCAGGAAATGTCAGCAGACCTTAGAGAAACCCTTCAAACACACCAGAGCACCGAAGCAAACATCAAGACTAATGGAGTGTTTGTAAAGAGATGCGTGTTTGCCAGGAAAAGGGAGGTGGGGAATGAGAGGAGAGGTGAGCAGAGGGCTGTGTATGCTATTTAGGGGCATGGCAAAGAAAGAACACAACTCACACGCTGCCACTCTGGCAAAAAGGCTGGAAAGTAAGTTGAAGGTAGAGTGAACGCTTGACGTTTTTGCCTGGCTTGCATTCTTCTGGTTATAGCCCCTCATTTTCCTTGGTGAGGAGCACTGGTGGCTTAGTGGTTAAGAGCTCGGCTGCTAACCAAAAGGTTGGCTGTTCCAATCCACCAGTCGCTCTTTAGAAACCCTATGGGGCAGTTCTACTCTGTTCTCTAGGATTGCTATGAGGCGGAATCGACTTGACAGCAACGGATTTGGTTTTGTTTTTCCTTGGTGAACTATCCCTCCATTACACTCTTAACATGTTGTCAAGGTGGGGAAGGGTTGATCCCTTGTGAGCATTAGGAACTGAATTGTCACTCAGGAATGTCATAAACCCCTAGCCACAGTGATTGATTTAGGGTTAATCACATGACCTAAGCCAGAGTAACTGGAACCATTAAAGTACAATTCTAAATCTTTAATGGCAACTCTTGGAAAAAGAATATCTCTTTCTGATGAACTCAAAATAATTAACGGTCCTCTATGAAGCAAAGACCAAAATGAGATTAGACATGCAAACAAATGCATTAACAGAAATAAATGCCTGTGAGAGAAACTGTAGAGGGAGCTAAGAAGGCTGAGAGATAGGACTCTCTCTACTTTGGTTGTGTCAGGCTGCTGTGGGACAACACCCTTAGGGTACTCAGAAGTCCCTTTGTCAAACTCAGAGGGTCTTCTAAGGACAAGCTTGAATCATTCAAAGGTTTCAACAAAGGGTTCTGTAGCTATATCCCTGATTTGAACTTTGACTCAAGCCTTATTTCATCGGACTGTCTTTGACCTGCTGGAAAAACCAAAGATGAAAAATGATTTTTTCTAAGCAAACCCTGTTGTTTTTGTGTGCCAGCAAGTCAACAACTCAGAGCAACCCTATAGGACAAAGTAGAACTGCCCTATAGATTTTCCTAGGCAGTAATCTTTATGAGAGCCCTACTCCTTCTATATCTTCTAAATTTTGCTTGCAAACTCAACAGTTCTGTCTTTGACTTATCTCTCTCTTCTCATAGCTTTTAATAGGCAGCTAAATGAAGCCAAATGAAACTTGCAACATTCTGCATGGAAATCATCTTTCCAAGATTCACAAGTTCCTTACGTTTTATATATATATATATATATATATATATAAATCTTCCAGATTAGCACAGGTGATAGTTTCACCTACATATTTTGGGTTACCTTTTTTTTTTTTTCAGCTTGCTATACCCATTTCCTCACTATTTTTTCATCATCATTAAACCCTTTGCTCACCATTTTTATAACTTTGGCTAACATTTTCTCTGCATTTAGTTGAAATCTTGATTTAATTTCTAAGCACAGTGCTTCATATCTGTAGCTTAGGACACAGAGGCTGCAGACAGGAAAATGCCAATAAAATAAAATTAATTTGCAACATGCTTATCAAGTGGAGAAATCTTAGCATTCCTCATAGAAAGACATTATTCTGACATATATTTATTCTTTTTTCCAAAAATTACCATTTTCCACAAGGATCACAATGAAGCACAAAAATTATGAATGTTAAGAAATTAATGTGCTCCACAGTGGGTTACAAAGTTGTATCTCTTCATTGCTCATGCACCTTTGATAAGCTTGACAAATTTCAGACCTCTTTAATTTAAAATAGAGCAGTTTTAGTTCTTTAAGTTGCAGTAGAAATAATTTCCCTATCCATCATTAGAATCATTCAATACTTTCATTAATCTGCAAAATAGCATGCAGAAAGTGATTTTTTTTAATATCTACTTCAGTCTCTCATTTAGTCTGTTTCAGAAATGAAAATGACTATTTTCTGAGGATTCCAAAGCTAGACTTAAGGCAAGTACCTTCAGAAGCCATCACAATTATAGAGGCAAGATTTACAGATACAGTTGCTCTTGTCACCATCTCTTCCTTGGCATCAGAAGGGCCACCGCTAGGGGCAACTGAACACATGCAAAGAAATCAGAGACAGTTGATGTTTCAGTGGGACATGCAATGCTGCCTCTGGGTGCAAGGAGTTCATTTTCATCAAATCAGTGAGGTCCTGTGGAGTTGTTCATTCCCCTCTTGTTCCTTCCTTCAGTAGCACCATCAGCTATTTGCCATGCAGATGGGCCAAGTTTGAAAACATTCAGATGAAGAAACAGCAGAGGAAATTCTGTCCACTGTTTTCTAATGAGCTCCACTTGTGGTCCTGGTTTTTGTTATTGTGTTTTTTAAGCAAAATGATCATTTATTGAGGCTGTTTATTTCTCTAAACAGAGTACTTGGATTTATATTCAAAATATACCAGAGAGAGGGAAGACGCATTTACAATGACAGAGTATTAAATATTTTCATCCCAAAGTTATATGGGCCCAATGGAACCTCAACGAATTATCTCCTAATAGTGCTATAGTATAAAGAAGAGAAAGAATAACATATAGAGACAGTGAGACCCAGGAAATAGACACACATACTTTGCTGGCAGAAAGCCTCAGCATTTAGTTCCAGTCCCGTTTTACAATTTTGGGAATCATGGGCCCCAATGTCCTAAGAAATGGTGTATATCCTAGTACTATGGACCCATAATTGTGAACTTGGGAAAGAGGAAATGGGGGGGGAAAAATCAAAGGAGCAAAGGTAGCTTATGATAGTGATGGAAAATACACATTAATCTTATCTCCTACCCATAGCAGACATCACTAACTATAACAATTCTCTACGGATGCATAATAAAACACCACAAAAGTCAGTGGTTTGAAGCATGCACTGATTCACAAGTCTGCAGGTGAGCTGGGAAGTTATTCTAGTCTGGGCTAGCCTCACCTTTCCAGGATGCATCTGCAGTCAGAGTTGGCCCAACTTTATTTAACTAAAATGGCTCAGCTTTGCCCCTATATAGTCTCTCATTCTGCAACAGGATAGCCCGAGCTTGTTCAAATAATGTTGGTGGTAAAGGTTCCAGCAGCAAAAGCAGAAGCATATATAACAAGAGCAGAAACAAACTAACTCCTAAAGCCAAGTCTCAAAATTAACACAAAATTGTTTTCAAGTCACAAGCCAGCCCAGATTTAAGGATTAGAGAATTAGACACCAAGTCTGGATTGGAGAAGCTACAAAGAACTGTAGACATTTATGCAAATTACTACCCTAATCTAGCATGAAACTCCTCACTGTTAGGGAATGAGGAACCTCAAAATCTTTGTAAACCCAGCCCTCCAAGCAGTCACTCCCAACTTTTCAATAAGAAACAAATTTGTGATCCATGGCATATGACCATATTGTGTATTATCCTATTCATTTATGATTAGCATAATCATATGATATGACTGATATAACCTAATACGGTATATCTTTGCATAATATGTCTTAATTATTTGGTAAGTTAAGAATGGATAGAAAATGAATTTTGTATAAGCCACCTAGAATCTTTTTTCTCTCAATTTGTAGAATACTAATTGTTTAAACTGTTTATCACTTCATCATGTACTACCATTAGTACTTGCCATTTGATATAGCTATATATTTATACGGAGCCAATAATTTTTATATAAATCACCTTATTTGACCTATGAAGCAGGCAAGGCAGGGATTACTATTCTAATTTTAGGATTCAAAAATATGAAGATCAGAGAAATTTAATGACTTTTAAATTTTACACATTTAGTGACTGGAGGACCTAAAATAATCATTCAAATCTTTACCCAGAGCAGTTGGCTTTTATATATGTTATATATTGGGAAACTTGCCCTAGAGTAATTTTTTAAAACATCAGCTCCATAAAGGAGGTTTGTAAACCATGAAAGTAAATAAATGATAAGTGATATCTTCCTTCCAAGTCTAGGACCTAAATATCCTGTGGCTAAAACCAGGGAGAGTTTCCTAAGTTTTCTTGAGGCCTTAGGTGTGACCTATTTGAAACTGAAAGCCACCTTGTGGCATTCAGAATGTCTGCCTTCAGCATTAACAATATCTCAAGATTCAAAGATCAGGGGAGCCAGAGCAACCAGGAAATTACACAATAATGTACCATGGGAGAGGAAATTACTTTCTGATCTTCCAGGCATTTGTTTTATGCACTGAAACAAGAACACTTGAATATTCTCCTAGTTGTTTTATGTGGAATGGCTACAGATATTATTAGGCACCAGGAAATTGCCTGGCCTTACTAAAGCTGCAGGAACAATGTTCCACTTGATCGCATCCTGTGATCATGCACTTCTTACTATTGAAATGAGCCATGCCATTGATGGCCACAGTGGCAGGTCATGGTCTCAGGAAGAACCTGGGGTCAAATTAATGAGCTGCTCTGTCCCCACCACCAACCAATTAGGAGAGCAAATATCAAATCTGAAAAACAAGCAAGAAAAATTTAGAAGCTATAAACAAAAAATTTCTAAATTTTAAGCAAAAAATAAAGAAATGAAATACAAGTCCATGATCAAGGAGCTCAATAGAGAGTAATTATTTTAGATAAAAAGGCTGGGGTCCTCATTTGTCCTAGCTGAGTGAGAGATCATAGTCTGATTAGCAAAAAATGTAGTCAATTTCAACTTCAATCCTACCATCATCTTCATCACTAGTGTGTGCCATTACTTCAATAACTCCTCCGTGTAAGGCGCTGTGATTGTCAAGTCTCAAAAGTATCTCAGTTATCCTCACAACAAGTCTTTGAGACAGACATATTATCCCCAGTTTGTACATAAGAAAATTGAGAAACAGAAAAATGCAGTCAGAATTCAAACTCAAGTCTGCCTGACTCCCAGATTCCAAAATCAGGTCTTGAATTGCCCACATCACATTTCCCTCCAGGACCCTCAGTGAGTAGATTGTGCACAAGCATGCTCTGGATGGTTCAGCCCACCCCAGGAGCACAAAGCCCAGGACTGGTCATCACATTTTAAGGGGAGAGTACACAGACAGGCTAGAATAGTTGACAGAGAAAAATAAAAGTGGGGAAAATCTTTGGAAATTCTGTCCCAGCAAAAAAGTAATAATTACAGTAATATAAAATAAAATGGCTTTTTGAAAAAAATAAATGGATTTTTTCAGAGTAGAGGATTTAAACAAAAAATATTTAGCAGCCATTAAATAGGCATAGAGCTGTCTATCCTGGGGCCTTAGTCTGTATTTATTATGGGGCAGGTGTTTAACTTTGGGCAATGACTCCACTCCTGAAGCTTAATGTTTATGAAAAAATAACAATAATGTCAAGTATTCCATCTAGCTCTAACAGTTGTTTCAAGATTCAAATGTGATAATGGGTGGGAGAACGCCATAAAAAATAGAAAAGCACTCTACATATTTAATTGCTCTTCTCTGGTATTTAACATCATGCTAGCGTACCATTAAATACTTGTTAAAATGAATGCTATGGATCTGTCGTAGATCAAGGCCTATGCTAGGGCAGAAGACAGTATTGCAAAAGTCCAGGAAGAAGGGCAATGTGCAAATACCACATTCTGGAACCTTGACTCTTCCAAAACAACAGCCAAAGAGAGTGTATCCATTGTCGGTGGGCATGACTTTTTTTTTTTTTTTTTTTTTTTTTTGTATTTTATTGTACTTCAGGTGAAAGCTTACAGAGCAAATAGTTTCTCATGAAATAGTAGTACACATGTTGTTCTATGACATTGGTTAACAACCCCACAACGTATTAAGCCTCTAAATTCTCAACCTTTTTTTTTTTTTTTGATGAAAATTACAGATGGCCAAAGATACACCGTTTCAAGAATTTCTACATTCACAGTTCAGTGACATTGACTACGCTCTTCCAACTGTGCTGTTATTCTCACTTAAGATGAAGGCTTACAGAACAAAATAGTTTTTCATTTAACAGTTACTACACATGTTGCCCTATGACAATGGTTAACAATCTCACAGCACATCAAGAATATCCTTACTCCACCTTGTGTTCCCTATCACCAGGGGACTTCCTTGTCCCCTTCTGTCTTCTGGACCTTGTCAGTGGACTATTGTACCCCTTTAGTCTCATTTGTTTTTGTTTTTTTTTTATTTAAACACCATTTCAAAACTTTTTACTTACACATTTAAGTGATATTGACTATGCTCTTCCAATTGTGCTGCCATTCTCGCCCAAGATGAAGGCTTACAGGACAAAACAGCCTCCCATTTAATAGTTACTACAAATGTTGCCCTATAGCAGTGGTCAACAATCTCACAATACATCGACAGTGTCCTTATTCAATTTGTGTTCCTTATCATCAGTTTCCTACTCTCCCTCTGCCTTCTGGCCCTTGTCACCGGACTCCTGTACCTCGTTAGTCCCATTTAGTTTTACTGGGCTGTCCATTCCCAGGCTTAACATCGAACCTCGAAGGTAACTTCACCTCTGAGCTGAAAGGGTGTCTGGGGGCCACACTCTTGAGGTTTCTCTAGTATTCTTTAGGCCAGTAAATCTGGTCTTCTTTTTTTTTTTTTTTGGTGGGCATGATTTTTAAAAAGGCATGTTGTTGTTGTTTGGTGCCATTGTGCTGGTTCCTATGCGTGAGCACAATTAAGTGGTCTGGAACTCCTGTTCTTCTCAATGTTATCCAGAATTTCTTATGATCCACACAGTTGAATGCCTTTACAAAGTCAATAAGACACATAAACATCTTTCTGGTATTCTCTGCTTTCAGTCAAGATCCATCTGATACCAGCAATGTCAGAAAAAAGTCATAACCAGAGTTTTGTGCATGAACATGTCCTGAGAAACGAAATGGAATAAAATTTGGAAAAATTTATTTGAAATGAAAGGCTGTAATTGGACAACATCAGCAGAGAGCCAAGTAAAGAGAAACATAAGCTACTAAGTGCTAGGGTAGTCTGTTAAGCAGAATAGATCACTGAAACAAATACTGCTTTCTCTTTTCGTCTATGCATATTCAACTGAGACAACTAGATATACTAAACCCCCACCCAATGCTGTCCAGTCGATTCTGACTCATAGCGGCCCTATAGGACAGAGTAGAACTGCCCCATAGGGTTTCCAAGGAGCAGCTTGTAGGTTCGAACTGCCAACCTTTAAGTTAGCAGCAGGAGTGTTAACCACTATGCCACCAGGGCTCCATACTAAACCCAGTCATCTGAAAACCACTGATCACTTTGCATATTCTGAGACCATCTCATAATCATTCACTCACTCAATTATTCTGCATTCTGCATTTGTTCATTCCTTCAACATATAGCTATCAAGAACCTACTGAAGTCTGTTAAATGGTGAAAAGACTCTTTAAAGTCTCTTTAACAAATGGTGGTGGCATAACCGGATGTCGATATGTAAAAAAATGAAACAAGATCCATACCTCACACCATACACAAAAATATAACTCAAAATGGATCAAAGACCTAAATATAAAATCTAAAAGGATAACTATCATGAAAAAAAATTAGGGACAATGCTAGGGGTTCTAACATATGGCCTGAATAGCACACAAACCATAACTAACAATGCACAAACACCAGAAGAGAAACTAGATAGCTGGGAGCTCCTAAAAATTAAACACTTCTAATCATCAAAAGACTTCACCTAAAGAGTAAAAAGAGAATCTACAGAATGGGAAAAAGTTTTTGGCTATGACATATCTCACAAGGGTCTAATCTCTAAAATCTATAAGATGCTGCAACACTTCAACAACAAAAAGATAAATAACCCAATTAAAACATGAGCAAAGGACATGAATAGACACTTCACCAAAGAAGACATTCAGGCAGCTAACAGACACATGAGGAAATGCTTGCAATCATTAGCCAACTACATTAGCCAACTACATTGAGATACCATCTCACCCTGACAATACTGCCAAAGAGAGTGTATCCACTGTCAGTGAGCATGATTTTAAAAAAATCCAAAAAACACAAAATAACAAACGTTGGAGAGGTTATGGGGAGATTGGAACTCTTATGCACTGCTGATGGGAATGTAAAACGGTACAACCACTTTGGAAAACGATATGAAGCTTCCTTTAAAAAGCTAGGAATAGAAATACCACGTGATCCAGCAATCCCATTCCTAGGAATATACCCTAGAGAAATAAGAGCCATTTACATGAATAGATATATGCACACCCATGTTCACTGCAGCACCATTCATGATAGCAAAAATATGCCCAACAACAGGTGAATGGATAAACAAATTACGGTACATACATACAATGAAACACTATGCAATGGTAAAGAACAACGATGAACCCTTGAAACATCTCATAACATGGATGAATCTGGAAGGCATTTTACTGAGTGAAATAAGTCAGTCACAAAAGAACAAATACTGTATGAGACCACTATCATAAAAAAAACAAGAGAAGATTTACATACAGAAAAACAATCTTTGATGGTTACGAGGCAGGGGAGGGTTGGAGAGAGGAAATTACTAACTAGATAGTAGACAAGTGTTAACTCTGGTGAAGGGAAGGACAACAGACAATATAGGGGAAGTCAACATAACTGGACCAAAGCAAAAGCATATAAGTCTCCTAGACACATCCAACCACTCTGAGGGCCTGAACAGCTGGGGCTAGGGGCTGGGGGCCATAGTCTCAGGGGACAGCTAAGTCAATGGGCATAATGTAGTTCATAAAGAAAATATTCTACATCCCACTTTTGTTAGTAGTATCTGGGGTCTTAAATGCTTGCAAGCAGCCATCTAAGATATATCTATTGGTCCCAACCCATCAGGAGCAAAAGAGAATGAAGAAAACTAAAGACACAAGGAAAGTATTAGCCCAAAGGACTAAAGGACCACATGAACCAGAGATTCCACCAGCCTGAGACCGGAAGAACTAGATGATGCCCAAGTACCACCAACAACCACTCTGACAGGGATCAAAACAGAGAGTCCCAGACAGAGCAGGAGAAAAATATAGAACAGCATTCGAATCCACGAAAAAAGACCAGACTTATTGGTCTGACAGAGACTGGAAGAACCCTCGAAACTATGGCCCCCAAACCTCCACTAATCCAGAACTGAAACCATTCCCGAAGCTGACTTTTCAGACAAAATTAGACAGGCCTACAAAACAAAAAATAACACACATGAGGGATGTGCTTCTTAGTTCAATCAAATACATGAGACCAAATGGGCAATTCCTGTCCAAAAGCTAGACGAAAAGGCAGGAAGGGACAGCAACTGGAAGAATGGGCACAGAGAACCCAGGGTGGAAAGGGAAAGCGTGCTGTCACATTGCAGGGAATGCAATGTCATAAAACAATATGTGTATAAATTTTTGAATGAGAAATTAATGAGCTGTAAACTTGTACCTAAAGCACAATAAAAAAACAAAACCTACTAAGATGAAGGTCAGCGGTAGGTATTAGAGAAACATCAAAGGAGTGATGTAATCCTTGTCCTTAAAGACCTCAGAGGCTAAAAGGAAGGAAAGATGAGTATATGAGCAATGACCATACAGTGAAGAAGGCATTCTTACAGGTAAAGCGAGGTTCCTTTAGGGCAATATGTGGGCCACCTAACCAGTCTTGGATTCAGGGAGAGTATCCAATAACAGAATTTTTCCAATGGCAATCTAAGGGCAGCCTGTGTCTCAAGCCCTTGGGTTGCTCATTAGAAATACAGATTGCAGGACTCTAACCTAGACCCTCTAAATCAAAACTTCTGAGGTCAAGGACCAAAAATAAGCTTTTTAACATGGATCCTAGGTGATCTTACTGCTAAGGAAGTTTGATAAGCATTATTCTAGATAGTTGAGAATTTTATAACAAGTATAAATATATATGACTATATAGAGACATCTTTGAATTAAGTATAAATCATTGGCTAACTTTTAAAACTATAATTAGTAAAAACTTACTTGCAGTCCATCTGCAGTGGATTAATTACTTTTGCGTGTGGGCTTTCTAGCCATGGTCTTGAAACTCCCACCAGGTGATTGGGTGGGACTGTGTGATAGGGTAATTGCGGCCTACCAAGGGGATTGGTCAGTTCTGGCTTAAAGAGAGCAAATTCCATAGCAGAGAGGAGGTTCCTACTACCGCCAAGAAAGAACAGCCAGGAGCAGAGAGCTCATCCTTTGGACCTGGGATCCCTGAGCTGAGAAGCTCCTGGAAGCAGGAGACCTAGAGAGAAAGCAAGCTGTAACCCTGAAGATGGTGAAAAGCAGTGGCAGGAAAGACCGAGCAGCAGGAGATGACGAAATGGAATTCCTGGCCCACGGAGAGAGAAAGCTGAGTGCTTTTGGTCATGGTTGGGAAGACGCTGTCCTGTTGAAGTACTGTATGTATCCTGAGTGTTTCTGAGCCTGAATTTTAACTGCTACCGTGAGTATGGTCTTTGAGTTCTGTGTGGCCATTGCAATGAATTATCGAACCCAGCAGGGAAGTAGAGAGTGCTATGTGAGGGACGGTTGGTGTCAGAACTAGTAAAGATGATAGAGAGAGGAGCCTTGTCTGGCCTCTGCCTCATGGGAGTCAGCCTTCTGCCATTGATCTTGCTTCTCCTTCCCCCTTGTGGGGTTGGAGGTGGTTAGACATCTCCGCCACGCCGTTTTTACACCATCACATAACCAGTCAAAACACAGGAGGTTAATAGTTCAAACTCTGCCATCAGAATGCCTGGGTTCAAACCTTGGCTTTGCAACTTCCCAGCTGTGTAGCTTTGGGCAAGCTACATAATATCTCTGTGTCTCAGTTTTCTCACCTGTAAATTGGGTATAATAAAACAATAGTACCTACCTCACAGGTAGGATGAAATAATAGATAATAAGCACTGAGAACACTCTGTGGTACATAATAAGTCCTATACAGTGTTAGGTGTTATTATTCATTTAGTCTGTCATTATTCATTTAGTCTGTTATCTGTTCCTTCTCCAGGGCTAATCTGGGCTCAACACCCATTCCAGGTCAATTTCCACTAGATAGCATTTATTTTTCCTATCACTTTTCTGGTGAGACATAATAAACATTGAAAAAATGTGTTATTGAGGCACATGAGACAGAGGGGCCTGATCTTCCAAGAGATGCTCAAATGAGATATTTGCTTTCCGTGGAGTGTTGGTGACAGCCTTACTCAGCACAGTCTTTGGGGACAATTAGTTGATATCAATGTTAGAATAATATCTATCTAGCCATGTGAAGCTTCATTTTATTCTCTCATATCCAGAAAAAAAAAAATTATTCTTCTCCTTCTGTAGCACACTACTCATACTTCCAAATTATGTAACTGGAAGGAGAATATAAATATTAGGAAGCTGATATTTTCCCTTAACAGTCACCCTCCAATGTGCTGGATGCAAATTAGAATTTCCTCCTCTTGTCCACCTCACACCCCCAGTTACTTGTATTTAATAAAATCAACCTCTCCCTTCCTTAGCCTTTAGCAGTTTGTATTTCCTGCTTTTCATTAGGTGGCACATTGAACTTCTCTGCATTTTGTAAAGTCCATTTTGCTTCCACAAGTCTTCTGACAAAGCGTTTGAAGATGGGACCTGGACAATTTGCATACAGATCATGTACCCTATGACTCTAAAGCTCCATAAAATTAAAATGCAATTAAATGAGCTTAAAAATATGTAAGTAGAACATTTAATGATTCGGTCAAAGAGCATTTGGGATACATTTTTATAATGTGCAGTACTTTAAAAATTAAAACATGCTAGTTACTTAGTAGGGATATATTTTAAAGCTAGCTTAAAAGTACATTTAAATTAAAATGTAGTTAAAAGGTAGACTAGAGTCACTTATGAAGTCTCATCTAGCTCAAAAAGAGCAATAGAAATAAATGTCTTTTGCACTTAGATTTGTTCAATGGCATCCATATTGTGCTGTAGGAACAATAAAAAAAGATGATAGCCCAGTGAGAATGCTGAAATTGATTGAAGAGTCTTTTCATCGGAGCTAAATGTATTATAATCACCATGAACAAGTAGCAGCAGATTTTCTTTTTTTAAAAAAACAATTCACAAAAGGAATTTCCTAGTAGTTAGGAAACATTTACAAATGTTTCCTGGAAAAAAATTTGAAGCAACTGACATTGTTTATCCTAGATATGACGAGCAAGCATGTCAAGTGAAAGTACTTTGATGAATATTATGTTATTTATGAAATATAAAGTTCTAAAATATTCTGATTACTGTAATTATCAACATCGTCGACATCTTTTATGTTATGCTGTTTAAGTAATGTTTAAGTAACTTGAAATACTTTTTTTTTTTTTTTTTGGAACAAAGTAAAAGTAATTAGAGAGAGAGATAATGGAAATCAAGAATTTTCAAATACCAAAAATGGCCTCAGCATTATTCTGGATGCTAAGGGGATACAGGAGAAGCAGTAATTCATGATGTAGTTTGGGAATATAAAACCACTAAGTATGACGGAATGTATGCCATTATGTGCTCAAGAACTTGCAGTCCTGAGCTGCCATTAATTAGTAAAGTAAAAGCAGGAGAAGCAAATTTAAACATCAGAACATGATAAAAACCCATCACACAATTTCCTGTGGTATCCAGATAAAGTTACTCAGAGTGATTTATCAATAACTTGAAGGCACACTATTTAGAATGCATGATAAGATATTTTGTAAGCATAAAATACACACTGTACTTTAAAGACTATATACAAAATAGAACGTAAAATGTCTCATTCATAATTTTATATTGGTTACAGGTTGAAATGGTAATATTTTAGATACATTGGTTTAAATAAAATACAGGATTAAAATTAACTTCACCTGTTTCGTTTTTCTATCATGGCTACTAGAAAATTAATATTACTTGTTTGGCTTGCATTATATTTTGCTGGGCAGCACTGACCTGGAACTGCTTACTTTTGTGCATATATGAATGATAAAGTATGAAACACTAACTGTAGAAATTCAAGAAAAAGAGAGAGATAATAGAAATACAATAGTCAGAAGCTTTCCTAGAGGACATGGGGCTTGAGCTGGGCCTTGTTGACTAACGGGATTTGGATCCACAGAAGGAAAAAAGGGGAGAGGACTGAGCCAAGAATGAAGATAGCAATGAGTCTGACACAAGGTAGTGGGTATTTGGCCACCATCACAATCATGCCAAATAGCACCTGCAGGAAATCAAAAAAGGAAGAATGGGTTTGAATGATTTATTTTTCTAATGGACAAAACAGGAATCAAAAATTTAATATGGATTTTTATTTAACATGGTAATTAAGAACAAACACTAATGAGAGAATCTTCCTGCACTGACCAACACCTGTTTCCAGTTTGAAAGAGTCCACCGAGTGCTCAGAAAAATTTATGGAAAGAAAAGACCAAGGTGCATCTCTGCAGTTTCAGAATCCAAGGATCACGAGGAATCATAAAAGCTTTCAAAGAGGCTGAAAGGGCAAAGACACAAAATGGGATCAGCCTTCTCAATAGCAGCATTAAGTGATGGTAGGTAATAGAGCTAGGCTTCAAATCAACTGCTGAGTAAAAAGCCACCCCAAAACTTATTAACATAAAACAACAACCTTGATTATGTCTACAATCTTATGGGTCAGCAATTCAGACAGGGCACAGTGGTGATGGCTCTTCTCAGCCTAAGATGATTGAGGCCTCACCTGGGAGACTCACACAAACAGCTCAGAATAACTGGGATAGTTTGACTGGGGTCATAAGTTTAGTATCTCAGTTTTTGATGGTGGCTGGCCTTTTTGGTTTTTATTTCCTTTTTTTTCTTTTTTCTCAGTCACATCTGCTGGGCTGGGAATGTTCAAAATGGCAGCTTCACTCACATGTCTGGTATCTGGGCTGGGATGGTTGAACAGCTAGGGACTGCCCAGCATCTCTCTCTTTCCATGCAACCTCCTCAACTGGCTTCTTTGGGCTTCTTCATGGCATGGTGGTCTCAGGGAATTGTTTCCCAGAGCAAGTTTTCCAAAAGAACCACGTGGAAGTCACATGGCTTTTAACAGCCTAGATTCAGAATTTCCAGAACATTTCTGCCACATTCTATTGGTCAGGTGAGTCACTAAGCTGGGCTAGCTTCAAAGGAAAGGCAAGTAAAGTGCACCTCTCAATGCAGGAGTAGCAAAGAGTTTTCAGTCATAAAGAAAATTTTTTTTTAACTTAGAATTATATATGCACCTTAAAAACACAAAATAATAAATGCTAGAGAGGCTGTGGAGAGACTGGAACACTTATACGCTGTTGGTGGGAATGTAAAATGGTACAACCACTTTGGAAACTGATTTGGTGCTTCCTTGAAAGCTATAAATAGAAGTACCATACGATCTAGCTATCCTGCTCCTTGGAATATATCCTAGAGAAATAAGAGCCATCACACGAATAGATATATGCACACCCATGTTCATAGCAGCACTGTTCACAATAGCAAAAAGATGGAAACAACCTAGGTGCCCATCAATGGACGAATGGATAAACAAATTATGGTATATCCACACAATGGAATATTACTCAATGATAAAGAACAACGACAAAGCTGTGAAACATCATATAACATGGTGGAAGCTGGAACTTATGCTGAGTGAATTTAGTCTGTCACAGAAGGATAAATAATGTATAAGACCACTATTATAAGAACTCAAGAAAAGGTTTAAACACAGAAGAAAACATTCTTTGATGGTTATGGGGGTGGGGAGGGAGGGTAAGGATTATTCACTAACTAGACAGTAGATAAGAATCATCTCAGGCGAAGGGAAGGACAGCACACACTACAAGGGAAGTCACCACAACTGGACTAAACCAAAGCTAAGAAGTTTCCTGAATACAATCAAATACTTTGAGAGACAGAGTAGCAAGGGTAGGGGTCTGGGGACCATGCTTTCAGGTGACGTCTAGGTTATTGGCATAACAAAGCTTATTAAGAAAATGTTCTGCACCCTACTTCAGTGAGTGGTGTCTGGGGTCTTAAAAGCTTGCAAGTGGCCATCTAAGATGCATCATTTGGTCCCAACCACCTGGAGTAAAAGAGAATGAAGAACACCAAAGACACAAGGAAAGTATTAGCCCAAGAGACAGAAAGGGCCACATAAACCAGAGACTTCATCAGCCTGAGATCAGGAGAACTAGATGGTGCCCAGCTATGACCAATGACCGCTCTGACAGGGAACACAACAGATGGTCCCTGATGAAGCAGCAGAAAGATGGGGTACAGAACTCAAATTCTAGTAAGAAGACCAGACTTAATGGTCTGACTGAGACTGGAGGTACCCCGGAGAGCATGGCCCCTGGACTCTCTATCAGCCCAGAACTAAAACAATTTCCAAGGCCAACTCTTCAGACAGGGATTGGACTGAACTGTGGGACATAAAGTGATACTCGTGAAGAGTGTGCCTCTTACTCAAATAGATACAAGAGACCAAAGGGGCAGTTTCTGTCCAGAGGTGAGATGGGAAGGCAGAGAAGGTTAGGAGCTGGTTGAATGGACATGGGGAGTCAGGGGTGGAAAGGAGGAGTGTGCTGTCACAGAATGGGGTGAGAAATTACAGTCACATAACAATGTGTGTATAAAATTTTGTATGGGAGACTAACTTGAAATGTAAACTTCATTTAACTACAACAATAAAAAAAAGAAAGAAAAAAGAATTATATATGCACCTTAAGTCCAAATCAAGTGTGAGAATAGACATTTCATAGTACATTGACTTGAGATTTTACTCCAATACATCATTTCTCAGGAAGCTACTTAAGAGGTACTACTCATCAAAATAAAGAAATCTCATCGATAAAGAAGAAGGCACAAGATCCAAGAAGCACCAACTATGAAGCAATAGGCATTTGGTAGGTGCAATGGAACTAAATAATGATGAGCATATTAAAACTTATTAAATTGATCAAAATAACATATTAAAGAAAAATAAAAACATTCTATAAGAAAAGAATATGATTATGGATCTGCAATAAGCAACATATAGTCATAATAATGTAAATTATGAATATGTACTTAACAAAACTAGGATAAATCTACTGGAAGAAGTGGATAAACTGAGGGTGAGGTGATAAATCTTTATCTACTATTATGGTATATCAAGGGATAATGTGTAAACTTGAAAAAATGCCAAGAAAGTTTTTTAAAAAAAATTATGATAAATATTTAGGAATACAGAGATAAATGTCTAAAGAAAAACTAAAAGAATTAAAAAGAGGTAGCCTCTAGGGAGGGGAACTGGAGAATAAGCAGTGGTGAAGTAGGCTTCTTGCATTTTGTTATAAGCATTTTGTTTTTTAACAAACATACACACATATGGACACATGAATCTATAATCCATTTTTCTGTTTAAGAGTTTGAAAATTCTATGACTTTTTTTTTAATTACAAAGAACAAAAGGTATCGACAAAAATCTTTGCATGAATGATTTAATTTGTTGCCTAACCCAAAGAATAGAGGTCCTTTAGAGCCTTAGACTATATGAAGCCAAGGTGGTAGGAGAGACATTTCAGGCAGAGCTAGTACAAGAAGGCCCTCAGTGAAACTACAGGCAGCCTACCAAAAACCAAACCAAACCCATTGCTGTTGAGTTGATTCTGACTCACAGCAACCCTACAGGACAGAGTAGAGCTGCCCCATAGAGTTTCCAAGGAGTGGCTGGTGGATTCAAACTGTCAAACTTTTGATTAGCAGCTGAGCTCTTAACCACTGCACCACCAGGGCTCCATAGGCAGCCTAGCAAGGTTGCATTTGGTGCATTTAAAACCAGTTTTCAAAGACAGCCATTTGTCCTAAAATAAATGACTATTTTAAAATGACATAGGGTTTGGGTTGACAATAGGCTCAAATATGCATTTTTAATGTGATGTCTTCAAAATATGGACGTTGTCTAAAGGAATACTAGTAGTATTTCATGTCCTCTTCCTTGATGCTATTCAGACCACTCCTGGATTTCAGGGTCACACTTTAAGAGCAACTGAGATTCATTCATAGCAGCTCTTCAGAGGAGGGGAATTGGAAGGTTATGCCTTATGAGAAATGAGTCACAGGGTGAATAACTACTTTACCTGAAAGAGAGGGAATCTGTTGGCTAGAAGTATCTACCTGAAGGGATGTCCTATGGGCAAAAAATCTGACCTAATTCTGCATGTGCTATAGAGGTGGAACTGGAACCAGTGAACAGAATTTACAGCTCTTCCTACAGAACATTTTTCCTATCATGGGAACTGTCTGACAATGGAGATAGTGAACTCTCTACCACCAGAATTGCTCAAGTAGAACCAAAGAGCTTTGATGTTCTATGACTTTATGGAAAATCCAGCCAGGAATGTGAAAGTAATATGAGACTAAATTACAGTAGTTATGTTACTAATTACATCCTTTCTGCAAGAAATATAGTTTCCTTGTCTGAATATCTTATACTAAGTCAGGCTGGGTATCTGCCTTTGCTGAGAAAGAGTTTAGGATTCATCGACCAAAGGGTGCATGCAACAGTGTGCTGGCTCTTGACCAGGGATAGCAGATGCATGCCATTATTCCCTCCTCCCACCCCTGGCAGACATCACTAAATATTCATAGAACACTCTTTTGCTGCCCAGCTATCACCTCAGAATCCTTCTCAATACCACATTCAGCCATTATGAGTAGGAGTTGGCACACCGAATGAACCCTGCTTGCCATCTCTGGGCTAGGAGAAACTTGACCTCTTGCTACATCTCCCATCAACTCTTGTGCATTCTTTTGACATTTCTTTTTTTTCTTTTTTTCCCCTCCCTTATACACATTGATGCCTATTCTGTGGTGCTATTAATCTCTGCTTAGATGTTAACTGATAAACATGATTTTTTATGTCCAACACTTACAGTTTGTAGGTTGTACACAGAAAAGTATATATAGGAGGCATTCAAATTCATAAGCAACATAGACATATATTTATTATAACATTTTTCAGCAGATGAGATATGGAGGAATTTATTTTTTCTTATTTACACGAAGGTTAGCAGTGGGGTAGTTTGAGCCTGTTAAGTAGATAAGGAATAATTGCATTTTAATGGAAATGGTTCTACAAAATTAGAGCTGTACAGACTTTCAATGGCATCCAATCCAATTTCCTGTATTTACAGATGTAGAAACTAAGGTCCAGAATTGGTAAAGGGTTTACCTAGGATCATGCAGTGGATTAGAGCTAGAACTAGAACTCACCTCTCCTTGAGTGGAATCCTATGATCTTTCTACTACATAGTGCTCTGACAGAAGTCAAATAAAACCCAGCAAATAACAAAGAGTTAAAAATTAAAATCCAGACTCAGATAGCAAAATTTGTATGTGGAATGATAGAACTAGAGAGCCGCATTTTGTGGAGAGCCAGATCTAGGGAGTGTCCCAAAGCAACACCATGACTGCAATGCCCTCCTTCCGCAGGAAAGGCGAATGGATAAAGAGCCCAGGCTGTTGCTAAGTGAGGGAGAGGGATATATCTAGGAAATAAGGCCTATAAGACAGTTGTCGGTGTTGTGTGCTACTGACAGAATGAAATGAAGAACAACTAAGTCATTAATAAAAAAATGTATTAGAAAGAAGAAGAAGAAAAAAAAAAACAGAGGAAAGGAAGAGTATTACAGTAACCCACAGGCTATGTGTGCTCATGACTTGATTAGTTTTATGCTGAATAATATTGGTAATGGCTTGATGTGATATAATTAATGCCAAAATACAGTAATTACAAAGTGATTATAATTGAATCCAACAATTAAATGAATGGGCAAAAAAATGAGATAAAGGAAATAAGATGCATACTTCATCAATTAAAATATTTTCAATGAATTAATCAAACTTTTCAAAAATTATGGCGTTTGTAGGAAGTTACCACACTGTCACTTTTCACAGAGTTCGCTTGTCAGTGCTGTACTGATCCCTTCTCTAACAGAAATTCAAAAATATAAGGTCCCTGCCACTACTTACAGTAAAATCAAACCCCAGCCTTAAAGGCTTGTAAGGGAGGGAGAATCCTCACCTTGTGGTAGAGTTGGGAAGAGAGAGATTCCTCAAGAATGAGGATAGTCTTGTGTGTGGGATGTGCAGGTTTCAAGTTTCAATGTCTAACCCATCACCCCCTCTGAGTAGAAATTTTCCCCTCATTATGAGGCCTTGTGGATCCAGGTTTAATTTTTTATTAGGAATACAGACAGGCTTTCTTACACGAGTCTAAACATCTCAGATGTAAAAACCAAACTCCTGATTACCTGGGGAGAGTCCAAGATGCATATATAAACTTCTTAGAGGGATTATAAAACTAAATACTCAAGAACGAGGGGCGTGACCAAGAATGTTGGTGAAATTTATGTAACTAGGGATTGAGAAGGCTGCCTAGGCGGCACGAATAGTTGAGGGCTTGGCTAGGAGATTCAAGCCCATCCAGAGATGCCTCAGAAGAAAGTCCTGGTGATCTACTTCTGAAAGGTCATAGCCGTTAAAATCTGTGGACTGCAGTTCTACTCTGAAACACATGGAGCTGCCAAGAGTCAGAGCTGACAGCAACTACTTTGTTTTGGGGGTGGGGGGCAGTGGGATTGAGAAGGGCCCAGACTATGGCACAGTAGAGAAGCTCCAGTTTCCTAGAGCAGGAGGCAGGGGCCATGTCTCCTGCCAGACACAGAGAATAACTCTACCTCCCAAAGCCCTGCCAGCTCTAGGTAAAACTCCCTTGAGAACGGAGTTTCCACCTCACTCCAATTCCTAGCCCACGCGGTTCCTTAAACATGGCTCATACTTACAAAACAATTGTTATTAAAGATGATATAAAACAAATGAAACACTAGCTTCTTTAATTTATTTTGATTCACTCAACAAGGAAAACTGATGGTTTGGTAATTATAAAGAAAGAAATGAAGACTGCTTTTTTAAAGATTAACTCCCCCCCCACACACACACACACACATATTTCATATTAAAATAAAAAAAAAACTCTCAGTGTTAAAGTAAGATATAAATCTCTTATGTGGATGAAAGATTTATCAGCAGTATAATGCAGATAACTAGATTCTGAAGTGATGTAATTTTATTCTTCACCATGCTGCTGAATAGGGAAATCACAAATATTGGCTTTATTCAACAAATATTAACAGTTTTACAAAGAGGAACAAGATTAATATTGTATCAAAAATGAGGTAATATTTTCTCCCACTATTGTCTCAGTTAGGCAGAAACGTTGTTTGACTTTAGACTCAGTCTAAAACAAATGTTTTGTTACGTACTTCCCATTGTTTCAAAATATGACTATTTATTGTACAGAAGCAACTGTGTGGCTGCCAGTGAAATAAGATTGATTTTGAATCTCTCTTAGGAAAGCTCCTCTTTTATTTTATTAGTATTAATAAAACCACAGTGCCTTGAATAATTTAATTTCAGATTATTTTCTACCTGGAGAGCTTCAGTAAAGTTAAAAATCTTCTAATTTTGGAATATAAACACTATAGAGAGGATTGTTTTCTACCATAGTTTTGTAAAATAAATATTCTTAAAAGGGACTAAGGACAGGGAGGCATTACAGTGTCCTCACACAAACCCTTCTGCAGGAATAGACACCTTTCCTTAAAAAGTCCATGGTGAGTTTTATTTGAAAACTGACTTTAAAGTAGAACATGTCATTGGGAATAATTTTAGTATCCTGATGGAAATTTTAAAATATAGGATTATTTTTTCTCTCTATGCTCATCAGAATAAAATATCTCTACAAATCATGTTTTTAATTAGACTCTCAAAATATTGACATCAACAACATGGATGAATCTGGAGGACATTATGCTGAGTGAAATAAGTCAATCACAAAAGGACAAATATTGTATGAGACTACTATTATAAAAAGTCTAGAAAAGGTTTACACACAGAAAGAAACATTCTCTGATGGCTACCAGGGATGCAAGGTGGGGAGAGAAAATCACTAACTAGAGAGTAAATGTATGTTAATTCTGATGAAGGGAAAGGCCGTACACAATAAAAGGGAAGTTAGTACAACATGACCAAGACAAGGGAAGACAATGAGAGGTATGCAAGAATAAAAGGCAACAACAATAAATACTATAACATACACAATCCTGCAACAACAGTATTAACAAACAATAATTTATGAGTGGAGACACAGGTAAATATGCAGAATAGGTGCGGGAAAGTGTATGGGAGTACACCAACGTGCATATATACATTTTACTGTGGATATTTCTACATACATATTTGTATGTTCTGCATATGTATTCATATACACAAAAGAGCACAGAGGGGATACGGCCATATAAACTTCCTAGACATAACCAAACACGTTGCGGGACTCAGTTACTGGGCTTGAAGGCTAGGGAGCAGAGTCTCGGGGGACATCTAGGTCAATTGGCATAACATAGTTCTTAAAGATAATGTTCTACATCCTACCTTGCTGAGCAGTGACTGGGGCCTTATAAGCTTGTCATCAGCTATCCAAGATACAACTATGGGACTCTTTCCGTCTGGAGCAAAGGAGAGTGAAGAGAACCAAATACTCAAGGTAACAATTTGTCCAAAGGATTAATGGACCACAGGAACAACAGCCTCCACTAGCCTGAGACAAGAAGAATTAGATGGTGCCTGGCTACCACTACCAACCACTCTGACTGGGATCAAAATAGAAAGTCCCAGTTAGAATGGGGAAAAAATGTAGAACAAAACTCAAATTCTTAAAAAAGACCAGACTTTCTGCTGAGAGAGACTGGAGGCCCTTAAACATCCTTCTAACTTGGAACTGGATCCGCTACCAGAGACCACCTTTCAGCCGAATAATAATAGGCCTACAAAATAAACAATAACACCCACGAGGAAAGTGCTCCTTAGAACAATCATCTATATGAGACCAAAAGGAAAACATTGGCCCAAAATCAAAGATGAGAAAGCAGGAAGGGGCAGGAAAAGTGGATGAATGGAAATGAGGAACTCAGGATGATAATGTGGAGAGTGCTGACACATTGTGAGGATTGCAACCAACGTCATGGAACAACTTGTGTATAAATTACTGGATGGGAAACTAATTTGCTCTGTAAACCTTCGCCTAAATCACAGTTAAAAAAAAAAAAAATAAGAGTTCCAATCTCTCCACCAAAAAAAAAAAAGTACATCAATATAGACATCCTATGATGTTAATAAATGGCTTACACTGGCACAAATAAAAGTTCGATGCAGTGCCATTATCATTTATTCAATCTTTCATCACATATTTATTAAGCATCTACTATGTTCTAGGCAGTGTTGTATGTTCTGTTTGGTTCTACAAACATACATTATTGGTCTACCACAGATTGAAGAAACATAGTCCTTCACCATAGATGGTTTGAGAAGCAATATCTTAAACTGAACTCTACTACAACCTTCTTTGTACTTGTGTGTGTGTGTATGTGTGATATTAGGGAATTATACAATAGTTAACAACCATTTTGTGGAATAAGACAAGCCCTTGTTCCATTATTTGCAAAGGGTAATATTCTGCAAGTTATTTAATCTCTCTGGACATTATTTTTACCTCTGTAAAATAAAGAAAAATAGTTATTTTACAGTGTTAGGATGTTCAGGGAGAATACATTTTAAGCCCTTGTCACCTAGTGGGTAGGTTCTAACAAAATTTTAGCTGTTTGTATCTGTGAGTGATAAACATTGTGCAACTTCAGTTTTGTTGCTGATCTACCGAGTTGGGTGTGGGAAGATTCCTTTAAACACAGTACATCCCTACTGAATATTCATTGAATTGAATGTCTTAGCTCAACTTCCTATATAAGGAATCCTTCACTAACTTCACTCTTAGAAATGAGCCCAATTATTCAGTTACTGATGAAAAATATAAATATCTCCATCCAAGTCTGATCCTTTAGGAATACACTCAAATACAATGTCTTATACTGACATTTTGCCTTTCATAAATTTTCCCGGGGACGACATTCAAAATGCCAAATAATTTCAGTATCTGGACTTCTTTTTCCACAATCTCTTAATGAGAAGATGAGAATATGTTTGTTTCAAAAAAGGTTAATTTTTCTTTTTGACCTCAGAGAGAATAATACCATAAAAACCAGCTGCATGTCTTCCTCTAAAATATTTACAGTCACACTATTGAACTCCATGGCTTTAAACAACGTTACTCTAAAACTGTGTAAGATAAAGATGGTCTAGTTTTTACTTAAGATTTTAAGTAAATTACTCTGTCTTCATTAATTATGGAGGAAGACGTCTTAAAATAAGTTGTTTATTTTTCAACTTCATCAGGATGTTCCAGTGAAGGCAATTAAATAACAAAAGCCATCACCAAGAACAGCAGCTCAGCTACTGAGACACAGCAGAAAGTAATTCACTGACTAAATTCCACTGCTTTCCACTTCTCATGTCCACACTCTTAATAACAAAAAAAAAAAAACCTTTAAAACTTCATTGAACTAAAATAAATCACTGATTTGGTTCAAAAAGTTATCACTCTGATGATATACAACCGTGTGTCTGAAATGACTGACTGCGGCTCCTAGGGAATTCACAGATAGGCCACAGAGGGTGACGGGTGTGTGAGGCAAATTCCGAAAATAGATAGACAGCTATTCTCCCATGAACAACAAAAACTTCTGATAATAACAAATAATATCTGATATGCCATTTATAAATATTCAGATGTTCCGAACTGCAACTTGTACCATGCATAAACTTACTTGGAGAAAGATACATTTTATATCACAGCATTTGAATAAAGTTTTAAGGCACAGAGGTAAAATCATATACAAAATCTTGTCAGGAATGAAAACAACTACAGTCTTCTAGACTACAGCTTAGAAATAAAATAAATGATCCATAGGATGATATTTGAGCAAAGATTCAAGGCTCCTATGTGTAGCTAATATTTTTCATATGGTTTTCTCTGGACACAGAGGAAAAAGCAATGCTTTCCAGATTTAGACATGTCTACCTTACACTTGGCCACCTAGGCTGCCATCTGTATCCTAGACACAGTTGCCTGCCTGACTGAAATAGCAGGAGGGAAGTGAATTTTGCATGTTGCTAGTCTCTGTCCAGACAGATTCTTCTGAGCTAGGACATTTTTTGTTCCCTAACCATGACTGAAGCATTAGAGTTTCTTGTATAACATTTCCAAGCACTATATCCCCCTTGTTTTTCTTTCTACCTTCTACCTCCTACCCATTGCTGTCCAGTCAGTTCTGACTCCTAGCGACCCTAGAAGACAGAGCAGAACTGCCTCATCAGGTTTCTAAGGAGCAGCCGGTGGATTCAAACTGTCAACCTTTTGGTTAGCAGCCGAGTTCTTTAACCACTATGCCATCATTTTTACAGAATTACAGAATAAATAAAACCTTTGGAGTATCTTCACATTTAAGTTGAACGTTATGTATACTTTTGGCAGTTCAGTCTTAAACCTAAATTCCCTTCCCCTACCAGAAATTATGGAACACATATCACCATCTAGTGTCCTTCTGAAACCACACTTTCACCACGATCATGAACGAAAGCATATTAAGGAATAAATGGGATATAAAATGTTGCATGTATATATTTTGAATTTGTATAATATATCAAGAAGCTTTTAGCTGAAACCAAGAGAATGGCCAACTAAAAGTGTCTTAAGATCACTGCTTACATGATCTCAATTAAAAGAACTAGAGTTTCATATTTGGTTAATTAGAAAGCATAATGACATTATCTACGACTCAGGTGCTTCCATCTTTCCACTCAGCATCAGTCAACATGTTGGCCTTTATCCTCAGGATTGTTCCCTCATGGTAACAAAATGGTTGCCACTGCTCTATGCATCATACATTCACCTAACCATGTCTGAAGAAATAAAGTGGAAAAATCTCCTTGTATATCTCTTTATTAGAGAACCTCCCAGCCACACCATTGCACACTTTCCCTCAGATCCCATGGCATGGATTAGATCACATGTTTATGCCTTAAATCCAAGAAATCCAGAGAAAGAAAATACACTACTTCTAAGCAACATCACTTTCAGTCTTGGTGTTCTTATTGTGTCGTGTGTGTTTCACGCCATGAGTAACCAAAAGAAAATTGAGATACAGTATCTGTTCTCTGGCATGCATTCTGGCAAGAGACATAAGAATCGCACGTGACACAGTTAGAGAGTTATTTAATAATAAGCCACGTAGTACTGATTTCTATGGAAAACAGTCCAGAGACGGACCTCAGCCCAAGACTAACAGGGTGTCTGCCTCTGGGTAGGCTCCCTGAAAGAGGCAGAACTCAAGAAATTATAAATAAAACAGTATTCAGTCTAAAAACTAGAGGCATTGAGAGGGCTCTCTCCATTCACATTATTTTTTTGTTTGTTACTGTGAAATAATTCAGACATGCTAGGAGTATCAAAACATAAAAATGAGCATCTGTATACATACCTTGCAGTTTAAGACATAAAATATCAGCCATCAATTATCTCTGAATTCTTTCTCTATCTATGATTATTAAAGATGTATAGGTCTGATCACCTGCTCAATAGGCTATACATTAACTTTTTCGTGTCTTTATAAGCAGGATTATTTGATTACTTCAAGGGTATGAATAGTCAGCTACATACAAAAAATGCATGCTAGTGAAGCCATATGCCTTCAGATGAGCTAAAATGATGGCTTGCTGTCTGCCTTTGAGACAATTCCAAAGTTCAGAGTTAAGTAAATGTCACCTATCTGATGCCAGGCAATTTGCCAGACATGCTCACTAACTTTGGTTTATTTGATTTTCACCAAGGTCTTACGATTATCTTCTTTTAACAGGTCAGGAAATCACTCCTCAAAGAGATAGCTTTGGACACATGAGTAAGGAGAAGAGCTGAAGGTGACACTCAGTCCTCCCAACTGCAAGCCACTACTGTCTCTCTGCTGGCCACTAACTTGTCTGTGGGTATGTTGAAAGCTTAGAGTCTATGGGCATACCACACAGAAGTCAAGTACTGATTTACCTTACACTATCTTTCAGATGGAAATCCTAGTGGCAGAGTGGTTAAGAGCTATGGCTGCTAACCAAAAGGTTGGCAGTTTGAATCCACCAGGCCCTCCTAGGATACTGTATTGGGCAGTTCTGCTCTGTCCTATAGGGTCGCTATGAGTCAGAATTGACTCGACGGCAATGAGTTTTTTGGTTTATCTTTATGATAGGAGCCCTGGTAGTGCAGTGGTTAAGCACTCCGATGCTAACTGAAAGGTAGGCAGTTCGAACCTACCAGCAGCTCAGTGGGAGAAAGATGTGGCAGTCTGCTTCCATAAAGATTTGCAGCCTTAGACACCCTATGGAGCAGTTTTACTTTGTCCTATAGGGTTGCTATGAGTCAGAAACAACTCAACGGCAATGGAGTTTTTATCTTTAAGGTAGAAAAAATTCAAGCCTTGAGTTGAAATACTGAAAGATTCTATGGGCAAAATGTTGAACAATGCAAGAATCATCAAAAGAAGATAAAAGGAATACACAAAGTCACTGTACCAAAAAGAATTGGTTGACGTTCAGCCATTTTAGGAGGTAGCATATGATCAAGAACCAATGGTATTGAAGGAAGAGGCTCAAGCTGCACTGAAGGCATTGGAGAAAAACAAAGCTCCAGGAATTGATGTAATACCAACTGAAAAGTTTCAACAAATGGATGCAATGCTGGAAGCACTCACTCACCTCTGCCAAAAAATTTGGAAGATAGCTACCTGGCCAACCAACTGGAAGAGTTCCAAAGAACAGTGATCCAATGGAATGAGGAAAATACCAAACAATATCATTCTTATCACATGCAAGTAAAATTTTGCTGAAAATAATTCAAAAATGGTTGTAGCAATACATCGACAGGGAACTGTCAGAAATTACCGAACTTAGAAGAGGATGTGGAATGAGGGATATCTTTGCTGATATCAGATGGATCTTGGCTGAAAGCAGAGAATACCAGAAAGATGTTTATCTATGTTTTATTGACTATACAAAGGCATTTGACTGTGTGGATCATAACGAATTATGGATAACGTTGTGAAGAATTGTGGAATTCCAGAACGCCTAATTGTGCTCATGCAGAACCTGTACATAGACAAAAAGGCAGTTGTTTGAACAGAAAAACCAGATACTATGTGATTTAAAATCAAGAAAGGTGTGTGTCAGGGTTGTATCCTTTCACCATACTTATTCAGTCTGTATGCTGAGCAAATAATCCAAAAAGCTGGACTATATGAAGAAGAATGAGGCATCAAGATTGACGGAAGACTCATTAACAACCTGTGTTATGCAGATGACACAACCTTGCTTGCTGAAAGTGAAGAGGACCTGAAGGACTTACTGATGAAGATCAAAGACCACAGCCTTCAGTATGGATTACACCTCAACATAAAGAGCCTGCAAACCCTCACAACTGGACCAATAAGCAACATCATGATAAACAGAGAAGAGACTGAAGTTGTCAAGGATTTCATTTTACTTGGATCCACAATCAATGCCCATGGAAGCAGCAGTCAAGAAATCAAAAAACATATTGCATTGGGCATATCTGCTGCAAAAGACCTCGTGAAAGTGTTCAAAAGCAAAGACGTCACTTTGAGGACTAAGGTCCACCTGGCCTAAACCATGGTGTGTTCAATCGCCTCATATGCATGTGAAAGCTGGACAACGAATAAGGAAGACCAAAGAAGAATTGATGCCTTTGAATTATGGTGTTGATACCATGGACTGCCAGAGGAATGAATAAATCTCACTTGGAAGAAGTACAGCCAGAATGTTCTTTAGATGTTCAGATGTTCTTTGGATGGAGAGATTTCATCTCACGTACTTTGGACATGTTATCAGGAGGGACCAGTCCCTGGAGAAGGACATCATGCTTGGTAAAGTAGAGGGTCAGCGAAAAACAGGAAGACCCTCAAGAAGATGGACTGACACAGTGACTGCAAAAATGGGCTCAAGCATAGCAACAATTGTGAGGATGGTGCAGGACTGGGCAGTATTTCATTCTGTTGTACGTAGGGTCACTGTGGGTCAGAACTGACTCAACAGCACCTAACAACAACAATCTTTATTTCCTCATCTGTAAAATAAAGGTGATAGTAATACCCATGTTTTAGACTTGTTTAAAATATTAAGGAAATATTTCATGTAGGGAGCTTAGCAGAGTGTCCGATGCATGGTAGGTGCTCAATAAACAGTATTCACTGTACTCCTTTCTCATGGAGGGGGGGATAAAAGGGAATTTGAAAATTAAAAATTAAACCCACACAGTCTTGACCTTTGAAATTTGCCAGGTGAATGAGTGAGTTTTCCTGGGAAGGGAATGAAGTGGATGTTGGGTCAGGGTGATAGCTAGAGAGTGCTTGCTGTCTATAAGAACAGGACTGGCATGACTGTACATGTGTCGTACCTGCAGCCTGGTTTTCTGCAATTACTGTGACTTAACCTCCGATACTGACTTTTAACACTGTGGCTCCTCCCCTCATTTCACTTCCATAACTCAGGATGTCCTTGTCCTTTCCTCTACAGGAAAAACTGCATTCAACCTTGAAATGACTTTGGGGGAACTGGATAAAGTTTTGACCTTACAGGGGGAGTGTCAGTGAAGAGAGTGAAGTGGCTTCATTAACAGCCTGGTCAGTTAACTTACTAAGTTAACATATCAGGGCTTTCTTCTTACCAAAAAAATAACAACATATCTACATTAAAAGCTTGTTCTTTACTTTACATTATTACATTATTAAGAAGAGAACATCTGAGACCTTTCTGTTTTCTGAAGGAATCCCTATAATGCCTCCACTCAGGAAATTAAATTAAATTTCAGGGGTGCTTTGTCCCTCTAAATGAAAAATCATCCCAATGTAAAACCTAAAAATTATATTCTAAATTTATGTTTTAAAAGTTAAAATAAGCTAAAAGAAAGAAAATACTGCTTTCTGAGCAATTACAGTTGTCTCTGCTGTGCCATATAATAATGTGTTTGCAAATATCTCCAAGGGGAAACTTCTCCAGATTCAGATCCAACAATTTTATTTGGTCTTGCTTGGAAGGGGCCTGGTGAGCTCTGAAGAATCATCCTGCGTAGGGTCCTTTGAAGGCTCACCAATTCAGGTGCCAAAAAAAGTATGTTTGAATCAACGCAGTGATATTTTTACAAGGAGCGTGAAAAATTCCATACTGAAAAAGCCAACGCCCTCAACGCCACAGTTCTTTCCTTCAGCTAAGAACAAGATTGAAGAGAACAAAAGCATTTGACAGGACAGGGCTTGAAATGTTCTTTCATGTGGGAAGCGCAGGAAGATTTATCAGCGTATCTCTGACCTTTTTCTTCAGACACATTTCATTCAATCTGTTTCATATTCTGACTTAGCAGGAGACATCTTTGAATTTTCCATCAAGATAGGTGGATGATAACACATTTGCTGATGAAATTTTCTGGGACCACAGGCCACTGCTGAACTGAGTTACCTCTAGAAAAAGCAATCCTATGTCTGAACCTTAGGGGTAAAGGCCAGGTGAGCTTCTGTACCCCGTGCCATTAAGATGGCCTCTTGGCATAAGCATCAAGGCTCAAAGCCTATCTCTCCCACAGTAATCCTAACTGCTGCTCTACCATCAATTTTGCTGCCCTCTGCATAGTCCTCCAACACTGCTTTTGTTTATGTTTCATGACTCTATCAAGTTCACCTCACTCTTGGGTTCCTCGCTTACTATTTTGTCTTTTCTGAAGGCTCTTCTACTCACTCCCTTCTATTCACCCCAAGTCCTCACTAATTCATAAAACTGGTGCTACCTCACCGTTTAGCCAAAATTTTATAATATAAAGTATTCTCATCCATAAACATAGTATATCTTTTCACTTCCAACATCTTCTTCGATTTCTCTCAATTGTGTCTTGTCATCTACTGATTTACAACTATGTGCAAGATAATTTGCAAGATATGTTTTTATATGGGCTAATTTACATCCCATATCTGCCTTCTAAGTTTAGTGGATTCATTTTACTGATGAGAGAAACTAATAAGTAGTACAGCTCTTACGTCTCTGAAATATTCAGCCATGTATCTACTCTGATTTAATGTAATTTCCATATAGTTTTTTTCTTAATTACTTATTTGCATCCTGGATACAGTTTGAAATGCACTTTGGTTGTTGGGCGATGCCAACAGATTTCTATGTGTGGCTCTATTATTAGTAGATCTAGTTGATAAGGGAGTTTACCAACTATTAATAACCTCCTTTTCTGTGACCATGTCTTCTTCTACCCTTTGCAGGACCTACCTCTCAACTGACCTTGGTTGGGAAAACATTCCTATCTCTCACAGTTTGGTTCAAGACACATATGTCGTATGTGGACACAAGGGCTGGTTGTTTTTGTTCGCAGAGTTTTCCATCACTGCCCTAATGAGATAATGTATTTATCTTTTATAATAATAAATATAACTATAAAATGGATCCTAAACAAACTACATGGTTTGTATATTTCTGTATCAAATATCTCATCTGTAACTGAAACATGAATTATCCTTTTGCTTTTCATCAGCTACCTTCAATTTTCTTCAGTATCCATGGTATTTAAAAATGGTCATCATAATTTAAACTAATTCTCTATGATAAAAACTGCAAATAGAAGTTGATTATTCTTGTAATACACTTTTTTCATCTAGTATATTATTGCTCTTTCCAATCCACTCACATATAATGAATATGATTAACTCTCCTTATTAATAGTTTTCACTTTATCATGCCAATGATATTGAGCTTTCTCTTTATTAGTGTCTTACAAGCACTGTAGAAAATAAAATATAATAAGCGGAACAATAATCTAATCTATTATCCTGGTGATAATTTCTAAGGAGAGCGTGAAAAAAATAGTGTTGCATAAGATTAAATCTTCCTCCTGACATTATTCAGATGTGAAGGTTAAAACAGTTATCAGGCACTGGAAGCAATTAAGTAAAACTGCAGTGACTTCTGCTCTTGCTCATGACAGACAGATTAGTATTGTACTAACCCTCTCACCCCCCCACCCCACACACATACAAACTATAAAACTGGACAAAATACGTGAGATCATTGTTTTTAGACACTGGACCACAGGTAGCACAGAACTACTCTCTCTGAGAGAAGATAAACACAGGAGGTGAGCCCACAATCCCTCAAGCTTTCTGCCTGTGGGTACTTTCCAGGCAATGGCATGCAGAGTTAGAGATCAAGCAGAACATGGTAGTCATATTGAGATGAGGAGACAGAAACTGGAAGTTGGGGCTCCTGAGGTGGCTGGAATTTGTGGGACAGAGTACTGAAGAAAAGGAAGTTGGACAAATAAGGAGTTCCAGAAATTCTGAGGTGTCGCATTAGGTTTTTGGCTATATGCTAAGCTGTGTGTGTAGACGATGGGGCTCTGAGGATTGGCAGAAAACAGCTGCTAGGGAGCTATGAGATGAATGGAGATTCTGAAGGTTACAGAACGATAGAAAACACGACTTCTCACAAGCAAGAGTGGGAAAACCTTGTTGAACTTCCTAGGCATTCAACCAAACACACTGGAGATGCCATACCTTAGACATAAAACACTTGTAGCCCTAGGTGCCTCTAGGCATAATCAATGAATAGTTAATAAATGGTTTTACTTCCACCACAATGTGAAAAAAATAAAAAGATAGAACACACTTACCAAACCCATTGCCATCCAGTCGATTCCAACTCATAGCGACCCTATAGGACAGGGTAGAATTGCTCCACAGGGTTTCCAAGAGCACACTTAGTACCTTCCAATTTAAAGACCTTAATGAATTGTCAACTCATAAGCGAAATACAAAATCCCAAATTCAGAGCTACATTTTAACTCCAGAAAATAAATCACCAGTTAAAACTGTGGAAGTTTAATGATAGTGGAGCCTCATCTGCCCATTTCATTTAGAGATCAGAATTGATTCCACAGGGGAGTTTCATTTATATCACAAGAAAAATAATATTACAAATGGGAAGATGATACTTCATTTTGTACTTTTTTGTTCATGGTTACTACAAACCCCTGAGCCAGAGTATCATTTCCATTTACAATTATGCCTTATGTTTATGAATTATATGGAAGCTCTAAGGAGCCCAAACTCTCCCAAAGACACATTATCTCCATCAAAACATATGTCTGTCCCCAGCCCTTCATCTGCTTCCCAACTTCAGAATATGTTCAGGGCCCATAACAAAATAATCACCATGTTAAGATGGTGATTTGGAGGGCAGTTACATGGAATAGTTTTTGCTCTATAACCGAAAAGATACTACAAATTTATCCACCGTGTGAGCTCAAACCTCCAAATGTAAGTCACTGCCAATTTCTAAGACCAGGCCTCAGAATATTTCAAAGCAAAACTTAGGATGGTTTTTCCACCAAAGAAATAAATTTGGAGCTTTTAAAATATATATACAATTTTTTTTCACACGCACACACAGAAAAATTCCTACATTGTGACAGCCTAAGTTGAACAGCACTTATCTGATTTCAAGCCAAATTCTTTAAAGGCTTTGCCCACTCCTAGGCCTCACTTGAGCAATAATCTGTGAGTTCACAATATACTGAGAACTTTACATGCTTGATAAGAACGTGTTGACTGGGACAGTGGAGAGTTCGCCTACTTGTTTTTATTGGTATGGAAGTAAAAATAGGATTCTGTGCAGGGTCAAGGTACCAGTTAGATAGATGCCCATCAAAGTCCAAGTTCTTAGGGGAAAAAAGCTAATTATGGCAAAGAGATCACACTTTACTCTTTAAGAATTAGCAAATAAGTTATTGCTCTGAAATAATTTCTGGAAGAAGTAAAATGAATGTGTATATGCTCATGTCTGGAAATTCGGTGCTATTCTGTCTTAAGATATCTATGGGTGTCATAAAGTTAGTGTGGGATGAGAAGAAGGTTCTTGTGTTTCACTTGCCTATAGAATGTGCACTCTAAATTTTCATATTAATTTATATAAACTTAATTGATATTAACAGTCTCTTCCCTCTAACAGTTTACTTTTGGGCTGGCAATAGAGACCGATGATGTGGTAAGAGCTCTGCTAAAGCAAATGCCATGTGCAGGAGCACATAGCTCGTGCAGCTAACCTAATTTAGGGGATGCTGGTCAGGGGAAGACTTCCTAAAACAAAAGACAGGGAAAAAGTCAAAGAAGCAAGCACCTCTTAGGATCTGAGGGGGAAAAAATAAATTATAGGAAAGGTCGTCTAATCTAGAAGCCTTTCACTATGTCCCTGCCTTCTCTACTTCTACCTGTGAGAGATGTGGATGGCAACCTGATGCTCTGAGAGTATCTTCTTCTGTGACCTTTCTAGGGTGGTCTCACAAGGGCAGGAAAGAGGAGTGTCAGGAAAAATGATGTTTTGTTAGTCCTGGGAAAAACAAACCCTTAGGAATCATTTCCATAACCTAACCATTCTCCATTCATTCCATGCAGTTGAAGTTTATTTTATTCCTTGTTTATAAATTGTGCTGTCCACTTTAACATTCTCTGGTAAACACAGAGTTGTTCTTGAAAACGTAAGAATTGTAAAAACATGAAAAAGAAAGAGAGGAAACTACAACAACTTTGCTAAGTAAAATTCAAAATCCCATTTTATCTAATTAAAGACAGACTGAGAGAAGTACTTCTAGGCAGTGATCAGAGATCAAGTGATAGTAATAGATGCATACATCAAAGAAGAAGAAAGGGACAAAATTAAAAAATTAGCTACACAACTGAAACACATTGAAAGAGAACAGTGAAAGATACCCACAGCCAGCAGAAGAAAGGAAATAATAAAGATCACAGCAGAAATAAATGAAATAGTGAATAGAAAAACAATAGAAAGAATAAAAAAAAACAAAAGTTGATTCTTTGAAAGAATCAACAAAATCGACAAACCACTGGTCAAACTGACAAAAGAAAAACAGGACAGGACGCAAATCACCCAAATAAGAAATTAAATAGGAGACATTATAATAGACCAACTGAATTAAAAAAGATCGTAATGGAGTATTATGAAAAACTACTCCAACAAATTTGAAAACCTAGAGGAAATGGACAAATTTCTAGAGACACACTACCTACACAAACTAACACAAAATGATGTTGAAAATCAGAACAGACCCATAATAACAGAAGAGATTGAAAAGTTACAATAAAAAAAACTCCCAAGGCGGGGCCAAGACGGCGGTGTAGTCAGACACTTCCGGCGGTCCCTCTTACAATAAAGATCCGAAAGAAAAAGTAAATTGATTATATATGACAATTTAGGAGCCCTGACTATCAAAGGCAGAGTTGAGGAAATGGACTGAATGGCAGTGGGAGGGAGAGACAGTTCAGAAGCAGCGACGAGTTGTCAGATTTGACCTCGCAGGAGCCGGAGACCTTCAGCTAGGCTTAGCTCGGGGGTGAGCATTGAGGCAGGCAACCAGTGGTGCTTGGGAGGCATTTTCCACATCGGGAGAAACCCAGTGGCACAGAGTCTACTAGGCCATCCAGAACCAGTGAGAAGCAGCTCTCAATGGTGAAAAATAATTATACGTGTCTGGCCTACCACACGGATCAAAAACACCCCCCTTATGGAAAAACCTCTCTCCTATTTACCTACCTTCTCCCTGCTCCACACTTGGTTCAGGACAGCTTCAGGGATTCCCAAGAACCCTGGGCTGGAAGTCAGACCCAACACACGCCCTGAGCCATTCTCCCAGCCTTGGAGAGGTAAAAAATTAATAAACAGGGAGAAAAAAATAATCTGCCGGCTCCCCTAAACCAGGAACTCCGGGTAGGCGCAGCTCCTTCGCCTAGGCACAGGCATAAGGGATCCACAGACTTTGAGTGCCTTTACCCATGCACACACTTGTGTGGGCCCATTTCAACAGCGTAGGCCTTCATTACCACAGTAGAATAGGGTATATACCTGAAGTCTAACTTCAACTGTTTCAGCTGTGAAGTGGCAGGTTCGTGACATTTGACACTGCTCTGCCCATTAAACAGGGTCGTCACCTAACCACATCAGGGGCCTGAGGACTGGTGGCTCCACCCATGCTACCTAGCCACCTGCGATAGGGGCCCAAAAATAAGAGGTGCCCCCCAGTCCTTACAGCCAACAGCACTGGGTGCTCATAGTCTGGGTGTGAAACCCACCCACCTACGCACTGTAGGATATAGGGACACATTTTCCTCCTGGACACTCGGAGGCGGCCGTCAGCCCCCTGCCTTTCTCAGTGTGTGTCCCCCTGCCAGATGCCTGTGCCTACACCAATCACCCATGCCTGTCTAGGACTATAGGTGAGAGCCTGCACCACACACTTGGTGGTCGACTACCTGGACGCCTGAGCTGAACCCATACAGGAGGAGTGGGCGGACTCCTGGGCTCACATACTTAGTGTCAGGTCTGGCCACCTGGTGGCAGGATGTTAGGCACTGGTGACCAAACGAGCTCACACAAGTAGCCTATCTGGGCATATCAAAACAAAACAAAACAAGAAACTAGGACACAGTAAGCGAACATAAAATAAATAAATATAATAACCTATTGATGGCTCAGAGACAACAGTCAATATCAAATCACGTAAAGAGGCAGAACGTGATGGCTTCAGCAAGCTCCCAAAATAAAGAATCTAGAAATTTTCCAGAGGAGGAAAATTTCTTGGAATTACCAGAGGCAGAATACAAAAGATTAATATACAGAACTCTTCAAGACGTCAGGAAGAGAATTAGGCAAAACGCAGAACATGCAAGAGAGAAACTTAGAAAGATTAGAGAAGAGAATAATGACAAATTTAACAGGCTGCAAGAATCCATAGAGAGACAGTAATCAGAAATGCAGAAGATTAACAATAAAATTTCAGAATTAGACACCTCAATAGAAATTCATAGGAGCAGAATTGAAGCAATGGAAGTCAGAATTAGTGAGACTGAAGATAAAGCACTTGACACCAACTTATTTGAGGAAAAATCAGAAAAAAGGATTTAAAAAGATGAAGAAACCCTATGAATTATGTGGGACTCTATCAAGAGGAATAACGTACAAGTGATTGGAGTACCAGAACGGGGGGGATAACAGAAAATACACAGAGAATTGTTAAAGATTTTCTGGCAGAAAACTTCCATGATATCATGAAAGATGACAAGACATCTATCCAAGATGATCATCAAACCCCACATAAGGTAGATGGCCAAGACATATCATAATCAAACTTGCCAAAACCAAAGACAAAGAGAGAATTTTAAGAGTGGCTAGGGATAAATGAAAAGTCATCTGCAAAGGAGAGTCAGTAAGAATAAGCTCGGTGTTGTGGGGTTGTTAACCAATGTCATAAAACAACATGTGTACTACTGTTTCATGAGAAACTATTTGTTCTGTAAGCCTTCACCTGAAGTACAATAAAATATAAAAAAAAAAAAAAAAAAAAAAATAAGCTCGGACTACTCAGCAGAAACCATGCAGGCAAGAAGGAAATGGGATGACATATATAAAACCTTGAAGGAAAAAAACCTGCCAACTAAGAATTATATATCCAGCAAAACTGTCTCTCAAATGTGATGGTGAAATTAGGTCATTTCCAGATAAACAGAAGCTTAGGGAATTTGCAAACACCAAACCAAAATTACAAGAAATAGTAAAGGCAGTCCTCCCATTAGAAAATCAATAACATCAGATAACAACCCAAGACTAGAACACAGGACAGGGCAACCAGATATCAGCCCAGATAGGGAAGTCACAAAAGTAAATCAAAGCTAAAACACTGAAAATAGGGAAACAGATGTCAATATGTAAAAGACTACAACATTAAAACAAAATAGGGGGACTAAAAAATGTAGACATAGATTTTTCACATGGAGAGGAAGTAAAGGCGATATATAAAGAAATAAAAGACTGGTATAAACTTACAAAAATAAGGGTAAATATTAAGTAACCATGAAGGAAACTAACAATCCTACACGTCAAAACAAAAAAACACGAAAAGTATAAAGACCCAGCAAATACAAAGCCAACAACAATGAAAATGATGAAAAGAAAATACATAAAGAAAAATGACTCAGCACAGAAAATTAAGTGGAACGAAGAAACTGTGAACAACACACAAAAAAAGACATCAAAATGACAGCACTAAACTCATACCTATCAATAAGTACGCTGAATGTAAATGGACTAAATGCACCAATAAAGAGACAGAGAGTGGCGGATTGGATAAAAAAACACCATCCGTCTATATGCTGCCTACAAGAGACACACCTTAGACTTAAAGACACAAACAAACTAACACTCAAAGGATGGAAAAAAAATATATCAACCAAACGACTCAAAAAAGAGTGGTAGTGGCAATATTAATCTCTGACAAAATAAACTTTAAAGTAAAATCCACCACAAAGGATAAGGAAGGACACTATATAATAATTAAAGGGTCAGTACACCAGGAGGATATAAGTATAATATATATTTACACACCCAATGACAGGGCTCCAAAATACATAAAACAAACTCTAACAGCACTGAAAAGAGAGATAGACAGCTCCATAATAGTAGTAGGAGACTTCAACACATCACTTTCAGTGAAGGACAGAACATCCAGAAAGAAGCTCAACAAAGACATGGAAGAGCTAAATGCTACAATCGACCAACTTGATCTCATAGACATATACCAAACACTCCACCCAACAGCAGCCAACTATACTTTCTTTTCCAACGCACATGAACATTCTCCAGAATAGACCGCATATTAGGTCATAAAGCAAGCCTTAACAAAATCTAAAGCATCAAAATATTACAAAGCATCTTTTCTGACCATAAAGCCATAAAAGTAGAAATCAATAACAGAAAAAGCAAGGAAAAAAGATCAAACACATGGAAACTGAACAACACCTTGCTCAAAAACTACTGGGTTATAGGAGAAATTAAGGATGGAATAAAGAAATTCACAGAATCAAATGAGAATGAAAACACATCCTACCAGAACCTTTGGGACATCGCAAAAGCAGTGCTCAGAGGTCAGTGTATAGCAATAAATGCACATATCCAAAAAGAAGAAAAGGCCATAATCAAAACATTAACCCTACCATTGGAACAAGTAGAAAGAGAGCAGTAAAAGGAGCCCTGAGGTGCCAGAAGAAAGGAAATAATAAGAATTAGAGCAGAATTAAATGAAACAGAGAATAGAAAAACAATTGCAAGAGTTAACAAGACCAAAAGCTGGTTCTTTGAAAAGATCAACAAAAGTTGATAAACCATTGGCCAAACTGACAAAAGAAAAACAAGAGAGGAAGAAAATAATCCATATAAGAAATGAGATGGGTGATATCACAACAGACCCAACTGAAATTAAAAGAATCATAACAGAATATTACTAGAAATTGTGCTCTAACAAATTTGAAAACCTAGAGGAAATGGACAGATTTCTAGAAACTCACTACCTACCTAAACTAACACAAACAGAGGTAGAACAACTAAATAAACCCATAACAAAAGAAGAGATTGAAAAGGTTATTAAAAAACTCCCAACAAAAAAAGCCCTGGCATGGATGGCTTCACTGGAGAATTCTACCAGACTTTCAGAGAAGGGTTAACACCACTACTGCTAAAGGTATTTCAGAGCATAGAAAAGGAAGGAATACTCCCATACTCATTCTATGAAGCCAGCATAACCCTGATACCAAAACCAGGAAAAGATACCACAAAAAAAAAAAAAAGAAGAAAATTACAGACCAATATCCTTCGTGAACATTGACGCAAAAATCCTCAACAAAATTCTAGCCAATAGAATTCAGAAACATATCAAAAAAAAATAATTCACCATGATCAACTGAGATTTATACCAGGTATGCAGGGATGGTTCAACATTAGAAAAACAATCAATGTAATCCATCATGTTAATAAAACAAAAGACAACAACCACATGATCTTATCAATTGATGCAGAAAAGGCATTTGACAAAGTCCAACACCCATTCATGGTATAAACTCTTAACAAAATAGGAATAGAAGGGAAATTCCTTAGTATAATTAAGGGCATTTATACAAAGCCAACAGCCAACATCATCCTTGAGAACGGGAACCAGACAAGGATGCCCTTTGTTACCAATCTTATTCAACACTGTGCTGGAGGTCCTAGCCAGAGCAATTAGGCTAGAAAAAGAAATAAAAGGCAGCCAAATTGGTAAGGAAAAAGTCAAAGTATCTCTGTTTGCAGATGATATGATCTTCTACACAGAAAACCCCAAAGAATCCACAAGAAAACTACTGGAACTAATGGAAGATTTCAGCAAAGTTTCAGGATACAAGATAAACATACAAAAATCAGTTGGATTCCTTTACACCAACAAAGAGAACCTCAAAGAGGAAATCACCAAATCAGTACCATTTACAATAGCCCCCAAGAAGATAAAATACTTAGGAATAAATTTAACCAGAGACGTAAAAGACCTATACAATGAAAACTACAAGATTCTACTGCAAGAAACCAAAAGAGACCTGCATAAGTGGAAAAACATACCTTGCTCATGGATAGGAAGATTCAACATTGTGAAAATGTCAATTCTACCTAAAGCTATCTAAAGATACAATGCAATCCCAATCCAATTTGAGAATCCAGACCTAAATTCATCCACCTATGAGCAGCTGATATTTGACAAAGGGCCAAAGTCCATTAATTGGGGAAAAGACAGTCTCTTTAACAAATGGTGCTGGCATAACTGGATATCCATCTGCAAAAAACTGAAACAAGACCCATACCTCACACCATGCACAAAAACCAACTCAAAATTGATCAAAGACCTAAATATAAAATTGAAAATGATAAAGATCATGGAAGAAAAAATAGGGACAATGCTAGAAGCCCTAATACATGGCATAAACAGAATATGAACTTAAGGTAACAATGCACAAGCACCAGAAGAGAGACTAGATAACTGGAAACTCCTAAAAATCAAACATTCATGCTCATCATAAGACTTTACCAAAAGAGTCAAAAGACAACCTACAGACTGGGAAAAAATTTTTAACTGTTACAAATCTGATCAAGGTCTAACCTCTAAAATCTACAAGATACTGTAAAACCTCAACAACTAAAAGACAAATAACCCAATTAAAAAACGGGCAAAGGATATGAACAGGCACTTTGGCAAAGAAGACATTCAGGTGGCTAACAGACATATGAAGAAATGCTCAGGATCATTAGCCATTAGAGAAATGCAAACCAAAACTACAAAGAGATACCATCTCACCCCAACAAGGCTAGCATTAATCCAAAAAAAACTCAAAATAATAAATGCTGGTGAGGTTGTGGAGAGACTGGAACACTTATACACTGTTAGTGGGAATGTACAATGGTACAACTACTTTGGAAATTGATTTTGTACTTCCTTAAAAAGCTAGAAATAGAAGTACCATATGATCCATCTATCCCACTCCTTGGAATATCCTGGGGAAATAAGAGCCGTCACATGAATAGATATATGTACATCCATGTTCATCGCAGCACTGTTCACAATAGCAAAAACATGGAAACAACCTACGTGCCCATCAACGGACGAATAGATAAACAGATTATGGTATATTCACACAATGGAATACTATTTAATGATAAAGAACAACAATGAAGCTGTGAAACATCTTATAACATGGAGGAATCTGGAGGGCATTAGGCTGAGTGAAATTAGTCAGCCACAAAGGGACAAACACTGTCTAAGACCACTATTATAAGAACTCAAGAAAAGGTTTAAACACAGAAGAAAACATTCTGTGATGGTTACGAAGGTGGGGAGGGAGGATGAGGGTTATTTACTAACTAGATAGTAGACAAGAATTATCTTAGGTGACAGGAAGGACAGCACATACTACAGGGGAAGTCAGCACAACTGGACTAAACCAAAGCTAAGAAATTTCCTGAATACAATCAAACATTTCGAGGGACAGAGTAGCAGGGGCAGGAGTCTGGGGACCACGCTTTCAGGGGACATATAGGTCAATTGGCACAACAAAGTTTACTAAGAAAATGTTCTTCATCCTATTTGGGTGAGCAGCGTCTGGGGTCTTAAAAGCTTGCAAGTGACCATCTAAGATGCATCAACTGGTCCCAACCACCTGAAGTATAGGAGAATGAAGAACACCAAAAAAAAACTAGGAAAGCAGTAGCCCAAGAGACAGAAGGGGCCACATAAACCAGAGACTTCAACAGCCTGAGACCAGAAGAACTAGATGGTGCCCAGCTACCACCAATGATTGCTCTGACAGGGAACACAACAGAGAGCCCCTGATAGAGCACGAGAAAGGTGGGGTGGAGAACTCAAATTCTAGTAAGAAGACCAGACTTAATGGTCTGACTGAGACTGGAGGAACCCCAGAAAGCACGCCGCATGGACTCTCTGTCCACCCAGAACTAAAACAATTTCCGAGGCCAACTCTTTAGACTAAGATTGGACTGGACTGTGGGATATAAAACGATACCAGTGAAGAGTGTGCTTCCTAGCTCAAGTAGATACATGAGACTAAATGGGCATCTTCTGTCCAGAGGTGAGATGGGAAGGCAGAGAAGGTTAGGAGCTGGTTGAATGGACATGGGAATTCAGGGGTGGAAAGGAGGAGTGTGCTGTCACAGTATAGGGAGAGCACTAAGGGTCACATAACAATGTATGTACAGATTTTTATATAAGAGACTAACTTGAAATGTAAACTTTCGTTTAAACTACAACAATAAACAAACAAAAAAAAGAACAGGGAAAAAAAAAAAAAACCTCCCAACAAAAAAGCCCTGGCCCAGATGGCTTCACTGGAGAATTCTACCAAACATTCAGAGAAGGGCTTACACCAATACTACTCAAACTATTTCAGAACATAGAAAAGGAAGGGATACTGCTGAATTCTTTCTGTGAAGCCAGCATAACCCTGATACCAAACCCAGGCAAAGACACCACAAAAAAAGGAAACTACAGACCAATCTCTCTCACAAATATAGATGCAAAAATTCTCAAACAAAATTCTAGCCAACAGAACTCAGCGTCATATCAAAAAAATAATACACCACGACCAACTGGGATTCATACCAGGTATCAAGGATGGTTCAACATTAGAAAATCAATCAACGTAATCCACCATATATATAAAAGAATCACATGATCATCTTAATCGACGCAGAAAAGGCTTTCGATAAAGTCCAATACCATTCCTAATAAAAACTCTCAATAAAATAGGCACAGAAGAGAAATTCCTCAACATAATGAAGGGCATCTATATGAAACAAACAGCCTACATCATTCTTAATGGAGAGAGGCTGAAAATATTCCCTTTGAGAACAGGAACAAGATAAGGATGCCCTTTATCACCACTCCTATTTAACACTGTGCTAGAAGTCCTAGCTAGAGCAATAAGGCTAGAAAAAGAAATAAAGGGCATCCAAATTGGTAATGAAGAAAATAAAACTGTCCCTATTTGTGGATGATATGATACTATACATAGAAAACCCAAAAGATGACTTGAGATCTTAGACATGTTATTTAAATCCTTATGAGCCTCAGTGTACTCATATGTAATAAGGGGATGATAATAGTAAACAGTGCCTCATAAGCTCATTGATGGGATTAAATGACATAACTTTTACGTACTTTTCTCCCACATGATGTCTCATAGCACTCAAAGTAGTTTATTGTCTTTTTAAAAAATAAAGATCATTTTATGTGTCACTCTGATGTCCCTTATTCTAGCCACAAAGAGGAGTCTTTGGGTTTGGTCAGGGTGTGGCTGGGGAGGTTGAGGAGATTGGTTTGGAAACAAAGCATTGCTTCCCATCCTAGCTCATTCATTTATAAACTTTAGGACTTGGACAATCATTAACTTTTAAGCCCCACAAAGCTTCATAAGGAGAGAATACTAAGACTTGCCTCAGAAATATGGCATACAAAAACAATCCATTTTAATAAAACCAACGTTGCCATGAAGTCAATTCCGACTTAAAGCGATCCTTTAGGACAGAGTAGAACTGTCCCATATTGTTTCCAAGGAGCAGCTGGTGGATTCGAACCACCAACCTTTTTGGTTAGCAGCCTCAGAAATACTACCCTCAAAAATGGTTAGTAGTTGCTAGCCATGTGGTAGATGATCAGTCCGCATTGGCCTGAAGCTGAGAGCAGGAGTGTCCTGTTTGAGTCGTGCCTGGCTAAGCCTTTGGCAACAGGAATGCTCATTTGAATGTTCATCACTTTCCCTCTTTGTTTTCTGGGATTTAAAACCCTTTTTAAAGGACTTTGTGATTATGTAGAGTGCTAGTGATGCTTAGGAACTGATTCATTCTTCCCTCTGAGTGGCTGGGGCGATTAGAGAAAGCTTTCCCGTTACTGCAAAGTTTGGTTTGTAACAACCCATTAAACCCAGATGGAGGGAGAGAATTGGTCCCCTCCATTAAAAAATGCACACCCTACTGTGCAGAGAAAGGACACTTTTTCTGAGAAGGGTGGATGGAATTTAAGCATTGTTGCAGGTAATCCTTTGACAGCAAGACTTCAAATGAGAAAAGCCAGACTCTATAGCAGCATTTCACAAGACATATTCTGTGGACTATTCATCCCCATGAAATACTCCATAGAGAATAAAAGGAAGGAATGTCTTTTGGTCAGAGAACTTCGGGAAATCTTACATGAACTAGCCTCCAGATGAAGATTCACAATGCACATGATGATCCTTCTTATGTGCTCTGGCTATTTAACTTAGGGAGAACCTGTATAAAGTCAATTATTAAATGCTATGAAGTTTTTTTTTTCCCCCTATCAATTAGCATCTCTTAATGCCCTAAAGAACTAATATATGCCAAAAATACTTGAGAATTCTTATCTGTCCTAAAGATATATAATTAAAAGCTTCAGATAATCTAAGCAAAATGCATTTGTGCTAGGTTATGATAAATGATTCGAATAGAGTTTGATACTGGAGAAATCATATTCTAAGTCTAAGGGAGAAGTTGCTTTGCTGACTTAACCCACTCCTTCAAGTTATCTACCTTCTTCATCCTGTCTCCACCATGAATACACCGCACCACCTACAAAACCAAAAAACCAAACCCGTTGCTGTTGAGTCGATTCTGACTCACAGTGACCCTACAGGAACGGTTGGTGGATTTGAACTACCAACTTTTTGATTAGCAGCTGAGCTGTTAACCACTGCACCACCAGGGCGTCCGTCACCTATAAGTAGATATTAAATGAACACTCAAAGAGTTGACATCTTTCTCTAAATTTGTACACTTAAGCCTTTGCTATAGTAGTGAAGTACGAATTTTATTTTAATTCTAAAATCTTTTTCTCCTAGTTTCTGTTCACGCTAAGATACTATTTTTGGAGACGTGGGGCAGAGATGGGAGCCCTTAGTAGTTGGAGTATTTGAAAATATCAGTGATCATTTAAAGCTCCAATTATTTTGTAGAAACACAGACCTAACATTCCAAAATTCATCCCTTCCAACAAACTTCATTAAATAAATGAATTAGAACCTGCCTTTTTCCTCAACTTGAATATAAATAGTAGGAATGCAGTTTATTTACTATGTGCCAAGATGAATAACTATAAATTGTTATGAAGCTCAGACTTTTGTTGGTTTGGGGCTAAGGGTCAGTTTTTGTTTGTTTGTTTGTTTGTTTGTTTGTTTTTCTATTCTTGAGAGTCACAGCTCATTTTTATGTGTGTGTTAATATTGCTATTAGCTATCAAATGTTGACTTGAACCAGGAGGGATACAATAGGCACAGACTCTTTGATTTTGAGGAGCACCTTGGACAAGTCCTCCACACCCAGAGCAGGTAGTACCCAGGCTCAAGCTTCCAGGACTCCAATCTAACACCAGAATAATTGTCAGGTTATTTGTGTTTATTAGTTTGGATGGCTTTCTCTTACCATCAGTGAATGTGTCAAGACATTTATTTATTTCTCTGTCATGTTTGATCAATGAAGAGAAGTTTACCCCTTGAGGAGAGAAAAACATTAATGTTTGTAAACACAGCTACTTTAATGTACAACTGATAACTGTGTCTCTCCCACAATCAACATACTTTCATACTAGATCAAGTCTTTCTCTCCACTTAAATAAGACAAACACCTTTTAATCTTATAGGTGGAAGCACTGTGGCATTAAAACTAATTGACTACAACTAATTTATTAGCAAGACAAGGCATGCTGGACACTGAAATTCTACATGAAAAAAAAAGCACATATACTTTGCATATATATATATAGAGAGAGAGAGAGAGAACATGTATATATATACACATATATAGACATATGCATATGTGTGTAGATAGATAAATAGATAGGGACAGAGATAAATAGAGACAGAGACAGAGATAGAGGCAGAGAAAGACACCCCCTGACATGTTTTGTGTCCTGTGTTGTAGCCCAAGCTGAGGGGAAGAGTCAAGCTGTCCCCACCAGTGATGGCTCCTGGACTGACTTGGGCAGAGGTTGTGCCCTTAGCTAGTGGCATGTAGAGGCCAAGGGAGGACAGAGACAATATCATATCGGAGCCTTAGGCACTAAAGGAGTCATGGAATCTTCACTCTTTCATTCAACAAATAATTATTGAGCTCCATGAACTCTGCTAGGTGTTGGGAAAGCCACAGGGAGCAAGACAGACAAGACTGCTGATCTCAGATCTGACGATCTAGAAGGGGAGACACAGAAAGACAGAGGACAGATTTAACATGAGGACCTCCAAGAAAATCAGTTCTAATGGGACCAAGATTACCTGACCCTCTTCCTCTCATCTCCTTCCAGGCAAAGAAGATATTTCTTAGAAAAAAACTGATCACATTTTTTTTTCCTCCCCACCTCTAACTGCTCTTTTTCTCCCCTAGCTCTCTCCCTTTTTCTCCCTCTGACATACTGTTTGGATTTTCATGATCAGTATAATTTCAATATAAATAATAATGATAATAACAACAATAACAACGGCAATAATTTGGGGCATTGACAGGGGTGTAAAAATATATGTATGTTTTCATTACTATGCACTCTTAATAGTAGCTAACATTTACTGAGAGCTTATTTTTCTAAGTCTGTTATGCCTATTAACTTATTTAATCAGCACAAAAACCTTATGAAGTAGGTATTATTGTTACTCTCATTTTACAAATTAGGAAACTGAAACTCAAGAGATTCAGTGCATTATCCAATCCAACCCAGTGGAAGAGCGGCCTATGGGCCCAGGAATCTGGCACCAGAGCAGGTACCCCGACCACCATGTACAGGTGGGTCCTGAAGGAGCCCTGGTGGTGAAATGGTTAAGTGCTTGGCTGCCCACTGAAAGGTCAGTGGTTCAAACCCACCTGCCACTCAGTGGGAGAAAAGACCTAGTGATCTGCTCCTGCAAAGCTATATATAAGTATCTTTATATATATATATATATATATATATATATATATATATATATATATATGTCTTTATATATGTGCATATACATGTATATACGTGTGTGTGTGTGAATATATTTTTTTCTCATCCCAGTTTTAAATTCTCATCCCAGGCATTATAGACGTTGCAGAACAAGACCATAACTGTGTTAGTCATTTTTAGGATTCTGTTTGCAATTTATTTCGCTAATGGCTTTCAAAATCTATAGAAAATACCTCATTTTTAATACTTCCTACCCCGCCCTTTCAGTAATGCATGAGGGGGTCCAGGTAACAACCAAACCTCTGTATCTGAACCTAGCCATCAGAAGATTGGGAAACGAGCCTCGGGTGATAGTCTTTTTTATCACAGAGTGCATGGATGGACTTGAGGGATCTAGGAATCCCCTGAAGTCAACTGGAAAATGTGCCCAAATGTGGGTAATTCTCACCTCCCCCATTCTAGGAAGAAGACCCACATACAGCTTCATAGGAACCTGAACAGTTCTAAAAGCCAAAAGAGCTTAAGAGCCACTACTCTAAGCTCAAGCACTGTTACCACGTGACTTTACGCAAGTCACTTGACCACAATATACCCCTGTTGTCAAATACTAACAGTATTTCCTCTCTGACACACCTTAAAAAGTGTGAAGATTGAATGACGTAAAGTGCAGCATATACATTAGCTATTATTATTTCTTCACCCTCCCTCTTTTTCCTCCTGAGAGATCTTGTAAAATTTAGTCATGAAGGTTCTTACGGGCAAGTTCAATTTCACCTGGGCAATGCTTTACATATTTGTCTTTTTGAAGTTATTTTGGTATTCTGTACTCACCTTTCTCTGTAAATTGTTATTCCAGTTTACCCCAGTACCCAAGAAATTTTTTAAATTAAGAATAAATGAAAACTATAAATATGTATTTCTGCCCATCAACTTAGGGACGGGAGATGAAGTGAACAGGCCCACACTGAAATGACACACAATCATTCTAAGTGTATTAAAAAATCTCAGCAGGTGCTATTTTAAGAGCAGAGTAGCTTTTCTAACCAAACGGACAATTCTATATAGCTGCTCGAGGACTGTCCTCCAATAAAAGGACATTTCCAGTAGAAAAAGAAATCTCAGTTGGTATGATTTTGCCCCAGAGGAAGAAATCTCAAGCAGGCACCAAAGACACAGCCATGATGGCTCTCCTGGCTCCATGGCATACACACACACATATATACACACACATGTGTATGTTAAATAAGTATGTAACTTTCAGATGACATTTAAAGACAACACTGAGGGAACATCTGATAACATGAATTCTGGTGATTATGTTTTGGCCTCAAGGTGAATTGTCTGTAGAAGCTTCATAATCAGCCAATGTTTAGAAACAAAGTTTTATTCTGTTACTCTCCTGAGGGAAATGAGAGTGCTTCTAACACTGGCCTGGACAATATGCTCCCTCTGAAATCCAGGTAGCAGGGAGAGATGCCATGAGGTAGTGATCTGGTGAAGGTAAAGGGAAGAGAGCCACTTAATTTCTTCAGAACAGAACACATTTTTTCCTCCATAGTCTCAGGAGGGAGAATACAGTTCCCTTTCTTCACTATAAACCAAGGAATTATGATTTCTTCCTTGTAGAGCACCTTAGAGTTGGAGGAAGAATTTTTTTTTTTTTTAAGAATTATGTGGAATGACTGTTACATATAGGCAAAAAGCATGAGCCGATTTAAAAGCGTTTAAAGGACTCCTTTAGAAGTAGTCCTTGAAGGGTCCCATAATTGGAATGAACATTACATGTCACTAGTCCAGTCCCTACCTGATTCTTGAATCTCTGCAGCAAGGCTCACACAGTATAGTCCCTTAGGCAATGCTACAACACCTCTGATGATGGATAGCTCACTAAGTCCATGGTTTAAAAGCTCTAATCATCATTAGCTTATGTATTAATTCAAAAATTTATTAAATTTATGCTATTAGGCAGGCATTGTACTAGAAAATGGGAACTCAACAGTGATATCTAGTAAAAGATAAACAACTCAATCAGAAATGACTTTATAGCATTTTTCCTTATTTTTAACTAAATACACTTGTATGTAAGTCCCACTTACTGTTCTGGATTAAGCCCTTAGCAACACATACAACAAGTTTAATTTATATCCCATAGACAAATTAATTAGGCATTTGAAGACAACCATCACCCTTAGCAAGTTAAAAATTCCTCATCCATTCAACATGTTTTTTTAAGCATCTACTGTGTGCCATGTTATGGAGATACTGCTGATTAAATGTAAACATAGCCTCTGCTCTCAAGAAGTATATAGCCATCTGACTTTGCAGCTAACATTTTTTTATAAGTTGAAGTCCTCACATTCAAATCTCTCTGGTCACAACTTTAAATAATACAGTCAACATTGTACTAGACATTTACTTCTGTACAGAATTAAGTAACACAGTCTCTACCATCAAGGGGCATATGAGTTGGTGGTGGAGCCAAGTTTAGCTACTTCCCCCATGCCATTTATCATGAATTCTCCAGGGGATTAGTCATATAAAATATACCTGGTTTGTATACCCCCCTTTCCAACACTACTGAGGGTATATAAACGTATGGAAAAGTAATATTATGATGAGATTTATATTTATCAAAAACAGTGTAAAATGAATGTTAAACATTGAGTTTTGGACATAGAGGCTATATGTAGTCATTGAAGATTTCTCAGCTCACAAAGCCTACTGGCTTAATCCATAGTAAGTGATTATTTATTTTCCTAGGCTATTTTCTGAAAGCTAGGGGTTCAATTTATTCTGCCTGGGGCCACCCAGTATTTTGAGACCCTACCGCAAACATAAGCTTGGAGTTTTCCAGAAAAACCCTCTCAGAAAATGTTCCAGGTCAAGCTACTCTCTTTCATTTGGCTGCACCTCACTCTGGCTTCAATTTCTAACTCCTCCTCTCAGGAACGTCAAAGAACATGATAGAAGTGTTGCCTGTCTCTGTTCCACCAAACGCACCAAAACCACAGAATTCTTTTTCAGTATTTCCAAAGAAATAGGGGTATTTTGTGAGTGGTTTACATCTTGTTTTTTTCTTTTACTTCTAGGCTTGCGTCCCTGTCGTTTATCATTGAGACTTCCAAGGGCCTCTCTATCCAGTCATCCATTTAGTACTTAAAACTTTTCTTTCTTTCTTTAATAGATTACTTTGAAATGGTCTTTTTTCATGAAGATAATATTAGTATGGCTTAAGACTAAAAACTTTTAGTTTTACCATTTTCTTAATTAGCAACTAGTGAGTGTCAGTTACGTATTTATTCTACCCCTGAACTCCAACCAACCCATTGCTCACTCTCATCCCTCAGGTAGGTTTGGACATGAGGCACAGATCAAAGCACAGATACCCCAACATCTCCTCGTAGAGGACCTCCTATTCCACCTAATCTAACTACCACGGCATTTTATCTCTTAGGCTGCTAACAGAAAGAAAACAAAAACTATTACTGGGAATTGCCATGTACTACTACAGCAGAATAAGCATTTGATTTCCTCTAATTAGAGTACAGTTTTCTCTAGACCCCTATATTTCAAATTTTCCAGTAAAATAGAATGAATTTGGGGTGAATTTTTCATGGCCCTATTGGTCAATCTTTGATAATCCTAGACCCCGCCATAGCCCATCATCCACTGACACGGCAGGCAGTGACCAGTATTTGGGTACCTTTAATATGACCTGTATAATTGTTCACAATGTCTCTGTTTAGAAAACAATGGCCACTACCAACTCTGGATAAGAGCTTCAGATGTAGTATGTGCTCCCAAGCCTGATGCATCTCCATGGTTAGCACTACAGCTCAATAAGAAAATTAAGCTGCCTAGCACATAGCACCATCCAGGGCTGACCCCCACCATAAACCTTTTCCGGGCTGAACAGTCAAGAGCAAACTCACCAGGATGCCAGGACACAGAGCTTTTTTAAGGAAAACAGACATGTTTTCATAGGAAACCAGCTGCTCGAAAGGTCAAGAACAATGGGAAACAGGTTGCAATAAGTCAAAATGGTAGAGAGAAGGGAAAATGGGAAACAGATTTCTTGACTGTCAACTACAAATAGGAGCCATCAACCATTTTGTGAGCTTCAAAATAGCTTGACAGAGTAAATAGCACCTAGGTAGGTACGTAACCACCAAAATGGACTATACTTTCAAAGAGACACATCATAGCATCTAGATCCACCCACATTTGCTTCATTGGTTAGTTGGAATAGGAGAGGGAATATTACTAAAGAGTTCATAAATGGCCACAAAGTATTAAGGACACAAAGACATATAGCTATTGGCACGACAAATCTTATCTAATTGGTTAGTTAACACCCCACCTCATTCCAGAAAGGACTGCCATTAAGTGTTAAACACTGTGAAAAAGATTTTGAGTTTGTTTCTCAGCTTATTAGCAGTCAGTGAAAAGAGGGGCTCTTTGAGGATTATATAATTTACAGTAGTACATGCACAATACTTGTGATCTTCATTGCATCTAGGCTAAACCACTGTGGTGTGGGCAATAAACCAAAGACAAAGAACACCAATGTATTTTGATACCTACACACCAACACAGAGGCATAGCTGCAGAATGATGTAAAGCGCAATAATAACCAAACATTTATAATATGAAATTAAGAGGTTTAAGACAGCTGAGCCCAAATAAAATGCTTTGGAACAACAAGGTATCCAAGTGCCGAAGTTGTTTACAACAACAAACTCCAAAGCAGATGTTCTTACCAAAGATTGAAAGACAGTCAGTAATAGTAGGGAAAAACCCGTTGCTATTGAGTCAGTTCTGACTCCCAGAGACCCTATAGGGCAGAGTAGAACTGCTCCATAAGGTTTCCAAGGAATGGCTGGTGGATTTGAACTGTCAACCTTTTGGTTAGCAGCCATAGCTCTTAACCACTGCACAACCAAGGCTCCAACAGTAGGGAAAGAGCAGTTAAATTCCTACCATATTTGTAGCTACAATTGCACACAGACATGGGAACCATTCTCCACAGCAGCATCCTCAAATGACAGAGGCCAGTGACAAATGCATGACATACGTATGCCACAGCAAGAGACCAATGACTAACTAACGTCTATAACACGGACTTAAACATACCAACGATCAGGAAGATGATATGAGACTAAGCATTCATTCTGTTATATATAAGGTTGCCATGAAGAGAAGCCGGCTTGACAACAACTAACAACAAAAGCAGAAAAGAACAGTGACCAAATGTATTAGTCACACTTCTACTGGCCAAGGTCAACCATTTATTTTCAGTGGAATAGTCTGCCTTATCCAAAGCCATTAGTGTCCACTGGTAAATTAAAATGTGTTTGTGTTTTGATACTTCTGTTTTTATTTCACATATTTTGTTCCATTTCACATAAAGAATTCATTTCTATATTTAACTCCAAACAAAATAGATGGATTCTCTTTCACAACAGAATCTAAACAAACTTAATTCATTAATTTATGGAGTGTTGCTTTCTCCTTTAAATCATAAAATTACTGAATGTTCTCCCCGCATATACATCTTAGCCACATCTTTAGCAATGATATTTTGTGAGCTCCAGCTTAATAATGAACTGAAAAATATATTCTTAAATCAAAGTTTGTTGAAAGTGGAAAGTAAGTGCCTGAAGTTACAATGTAAAACAAAGTATATTCCGTGTAGAAGAGCTTGCATCTCTTCTACGTCTTTATCTAGGGTTCAGATCACATTTTTAGCATTCCAGGCACACAAGCTATATAACCAAACACAATGTGTTGCCTTTCTTCACGTGTCTTCAAAATCAGAACACCCAGCCATACCGTTGACTGATTTTCTTTTAGACGCATTCATTATCTCACATAGCCACTGTCGCCTCAGCTATCTCTTATGGGAAAGGAGAAAAGTAAATATCTTCAGTTTAATCACAGCAGTAGGGAAAGTACAGAGGGTCACTGAAATCTTTGGTACGCAAAGATCCTCATTCCCTAAAACCACTTATACTTGATCTTCAACAGGCTTTCTTCAGTGCATGGTTTGCACATGAAATATCTCATCTCCCTTCATTAACATTGTGGCAGTTCCATCTAAGTGTATTACAAACTAATTGGATTCTAGCTTACATGCAAGCACAAAGAGCCATCAGGCAGTGAAGCTGTACTGTGGGTTAAAATCCACAGTCAGCCTCAAGGTCACTCTTCCATCCCTCACTGAGTCCACCACCAACAGGACTCCCCTTGCTTAGCACATAAATATTGCATCTAAATATTTCTGGACGATGGAAATTCTAGAAAGATCTATAAAAGCTCCCCCACTAGAAACATATTTTTTTCCTGGCATTCTTATTGAATAAACAAAAAGTATATGAACATGGCCAGACAGAAATAAAAAGTAAATGAACACAGAGATTTGCCTTTTTTCCCTACCTCCTTCTTCTCTCTTTATCCTGTAAGCAGAATATACAACAAACTAGAGCCTAGGTTGTAACTCTGCTTCCCTGCTTTCAGTCTCCTTCGTGAATCTTTCAGTATTTACACATCTACTTAATATACTAAGACAGACAGCACTATTCCTTGGTAGAGCTCAACCCAGGCTACCAGGCCACTGACATGTTTGTATTCCTTTCCTATTTTCTGTGATACCTACAGTTCATTTTACCGCTCATATTTTTAGCATACTCATTTTTCAGATATCTAAGTTACAATACCATATTTTCAAGGTAACAACATTTACTTAGATTATATAGATAAATACAGAGAGACAGACAGATACATACACACATATAAATATATATATTTTTTTCTTTTACTGCACAGTGCAGCATCTCAATTGCTGCAGCCCACTCAGCTAGGTCTTCTTGCATTTGCTTCCTATAACACGTGAGCTGAGAAAAACCACAGGCAAGAGGGGCAAAGACTAGATATAATTTTGTAAAAGTAAAAAATAAGAGATACAGTCTCAGCTGGGATGATGAAAGTTCTCCTGGCCACCCTTAATCCACTCATTTCTCTCAGCCACATTTTTACCACATCTCACCATTTCAGTGAGGAAGAGGCCCATCTAAAAAATAAAACACAACATAGACCGCAAAGGATTTACCTAAAATTAAACTCCATGAAGAGCAAAGCAAACATCAGTGAAGTGCACCAGCAACAAGTCTCATGCTAAATAAAAGGAAATCATACTTTAGACAACCTAGGTTAAATCCTAGGCCTTGCAGAAGTGATAAATCACTAGAGCACACATTTGAAGGAGATTTTAGACAGGGAGAGGCTTCTGGAGAGGTGGTCTCAGTAGGCAACAGGGCCTTCACCAATGGATAAACATAGCAACATCACACTAGCAGTGAGCTTCTATTGGGAGATTACCAAGTGGCAGACCCTGAGCTAAGCATTTCACCTTTGTTATACCTCTTAAGCAACAATCCAATGATAGTGCTACTCTTGTTATCCCAATTTTACAGATGAGTAAATAATTGAGGTTTATAGAGGTTAACTTGTTTACCTAAGGTGACAACTAAATGGTGTAGCCTGAATCCAAAGTCTTAAATAAGGTGCTTAACCATTAGGTATAGAGTAGTCCTTTACATCCTACAGGAATTTGCAACTACACCTACTTAAACCTGTTGCCATCAAGTTGATTTCAACTCATAGCAACTCTATAGGACGGAGTAGAACTGTTCCATAGGGTTTCCAAGGAGCGCCTGGTGGATTCGAACTGCCGACCTTTTGGTTAGTGGCTGAACTCTTAACTGCTATGCCAACCAGGGTTTCCACACCTACGTAAGGAAGGAGAAAAGTGTGTGTGTCTGTGTGTATGTGTGTGCATGTGTGTGGTGACAGAGACAGAGAGAGAACACTGGATCTAGCCAATCACTGAAAGGCACAAGTGAGATGTTATTTCAGAAGTTTGTTGGGAAAAAAGAAATAAAATTCCTGGAGTGGAGATACTCAATAAAAAGTTGTGCTGTTTCCACACCTCCCTCCTCTACCTTAGTTCAAGAAATAAACTGTGTCCATTTACAATAGCATCTAAGAGAATAAAATACCTAGGAATAAATTTAATCAGGGATGTGAAAGACTTATACAATGAAAATTATTAAACATTGCTGAAAGAGATTAAAGAAGACTTAAATGAAAAGATGTTCCATGTTCATGAATTGAAAGTCTTAATAAGTTAAGACATCAATATTACTCAGTGATTTATATATTCAATGCAATCCTGATCAAAATTCCAACAGCTTTCTTTACATGGAATGGCAAGAAGCCCCAAATAGCTAAATTAATGTTGAAAGAGAAGAACAAAACAGGAGGACTCACACAGTGCTTAAGAGCAATGGCTGCTAACCAAAAGGTCAGCAGCTGCTCCTTGGAAACCCTATGGGGAAGTTCTACTGTATCCGACAGGGTTGCTATGAGTTGCAATTGACTCAACAGCAACGGGTTTGGTTTTGGTTCCGTATACAGCTATAGTAATCAAAACACCCTGGTACTGGTATAACAATAGACACAGATCAATGAAACAGAATTGAGAGTCCATAAATAAACCCACACATCTATGATCAATTGATTTTTGACAAGGATCTAGGTCCATTTGATGGGGAAAGAAGAGACTTTTCAATAAATGGTGTTGGGAAAATTGAATTTCCACAAGCAGAAAAAGGGAAGAGGATACATGCCTCACACCATACCCCGAAATAAATTCAAAGTGGATTAAAGACCTAAATGTGAAAACTAAAATCATAAAATTCTTAGAAGAAAATGCAGGGGCAACACTATCAAGCCTAGTTTTTAACAATAGAATACCTAATACAGTGACAAAAGCATGAACAGCAAAAGACAAAATAAATAAATGGGACCTCATAAAAATTAAAAATCTTTTGTTATCATCAAAAGACTTTACCAAAAAAGTGAAAAGACAAGCTACCAACAGGGTGTATATCTTTGGAAATCATATATTCAATAAGAATCTAATAACCAAAATAAATTTAAAAGTTCAACAACCTAACAACAAAAAGATAACCCAATCATAAAATGGGCAAAGGACTTAAATCGACATTTCACCAAAGAGGACATTCAAATGGTCACCAAACACATGAAAAGATGCTCAACATCATTAGCCACCAGAGAGAAGCAAATCAAAACCACAATGAGATACCATTTCACTTCCGCTAGGATGGCTAAGATAAAATAAATAAAAATAAAAGAGAAAATAACAAATGTTGATGAGGATGTGGGGAAATTGGAACCCTTATCTATTGTTGGTGGGAATGCAAAATGGTACAGCCACTGTGGAAAACAGTGTAGCAGATTCTCAAAAAACTAAAAATAGAACTATATACGTCCCAGCAATTCCACTCCTAGGTATGTATCCAAAACACTTGAAAGCAGAGACTCAAACAGAGACTTGTATACCAGTGTTCACTGCAGCACTATTCACAATAGCCGAAAGATGGAAACAACCTAAATGCCTGTCAGTGGATGAGTGGATAAACAAAATGTTGTACATACATACAATGGAATACTACTCAGCCAGTAAGAGAAATGAAGTCTTGATACATGCTACAATATGGATGGAGCTTGAAGACATTACGATGAGTGAAATACTTCAATCACAAAAGGACAGATACATGCCAGCACATATATAAAAAGACAAGAACAGGCAAATGTATTGAGACAAAGGTTTCTTGGTGGTTACTACGGGTGGGAGAGAGGGGGAAAGGGGAGATTATTGCTTATGGGGCACTGACTTTCAATTTACAGTGATAGAAAAATCTCATTGATTAATATAATTGCTGTCAATAAGCTGTATACTTGTAAAAAGTTAAACTGGCTGAAGTGTGATAAATATGTTTACAACAACGATAAAAAAGAGTAGCTGCCAAATCTACTTATATACAACCAAACACTTCATGGGATTTGGTTCCTTGGTTTGGAGGCCTAGGGTCATGGTTTCATGCGACATCCCAGTTAATTGGCCTAATAATGTGTTTAGTGCTTCTGTTCTACCTCCTAGCTCATTGTGTAATTCCTGGAATCTTAAAAGCTCGCAAGTGGTCATCCAAGGTACAACAATTGGTCTCTATTCACCTGGAGCAACAGAGGAAGAAGGGGCATCAGGAATGGGGGGAGGATATGAAATGTGTGGCTAATTGCCTCCATGAACAACTGCCTTCTTTGCCATGAGGCCAGAAGAACTAGATGGTGACTGGTTACCATTACTGAACATTTTGATCAAAAATTTCTATAGAAGAATCTGGACAAAAGGGGGAAAATGCAGAAGAGAATTTCAAATTCTCACAGCCTCTAGACTTTCTGGAGCCGTGGAGAGTGGATGAACCCCTGAAAATGTCCTGAGACAATCTGTAAACCTTAAACTAAAGATATCTCCTGGAGTCTTCTTTAAACCACACAACAGTTTAGCTTAACTAGTAACGTATGTCTGCCTTGAGCACTGTGCTCATTTAAGAACTGTCTACACGGGATCAAACTGACAACAGCAACTCAAAATATTAGATAGGAAACTTAGGGGGCAAAGAGTTTATGCTAATTGAGGACATGTAACTCAGAAAAGGAGGTTGAGAATGGTTGTACAACTCAAAGAATGTAATCAGTGTCACTAAATTGTGCATGTAGAAATTGCTGAATTAGTGTATGTTCTGCTCTGTATATTCTCAACAACAACAGAAAGAAAATAAATTACAAAAAAAAAAAGAAGAAGAAAGAAATGGCGGGCACCCTAAGGCACATGATCAAAACGTGACTTTCTAAGATCCATTCTGTTGATGGAGATGGGGAAGATGCTGTCCTCTTCAGTTCCTCGTTACACTGTGCAGAATTATTTTCTCATACAGTTTGTCTCCATTCCCAGAACATACACTTTTTTTTCCTCTCTCTAGATTCTCAACAATACTTTTTGGTGTTTTTTGTTTGCATGAAAATAGCCTGTTCTGAATCAGAGAATTTATGATAGAATGTGTGTACCTGTATCATGGCAGTTACCTGTCTTGAGTCAGACTAATGGCATGGGCATGTAGAGGGACTGCTGCTTTCACCATCTGAACATCACAGAAAAATCACCTGCTCCCCACTTCCCTAAAATAAGATTCCACAATTTCAGAATGACTTTTATTTTACTTGGCCCCAATGTGGCCACCTGTCTGGTACTGTTTTTTGCTTGTCTGTTTTGTTTTTTCTGTGGTTTACTTTGTCTTAGAAGGAAAAAAAGTATTTTTTAATGAGACAGATAAAGTAGCTCAGTGAAACCAATTTAATTTGGTGTTTATATATCAGTATCTATATATCAGTATTGCTTTCACCTCAATATACAGATAGGGCTCTGACCAACTGACTCTAAATCTTACAGTACAAATGCCTGGGCAACATGTTTATACCATACCACACCATATTAGCTGTCATCGAGTTGACTCCGACTCATGGCAACCTCAAGTGTATCAGAGTAGAATTGTGTGCCATAGGGTTTTCAATGGCTGATTCTTCAGAAGTAGATATCCAGGCCTTTCTTCCAAGGCACCTCTAGGTGGACTGAAATTGCCAACCTTTTGGTTAGGAGACAAGCTGGTTAACCATTTGCACCACCCAGGGACTAGCATCACGTTTACGTGATGGAACTTGGCAAGAGAACAAAGATACAGATGGGCCATGATGTTCTTCTGGGACTTTTTATTTTTATTTCCTTTCTTAACTAAATTTTAGTCCATCTAATGTGAAACAACTTCTGATTCTGAGAGGACCCACATTTTACTTAACTAGGGTATAGTGTGAACTGAAAGATGCTGAGTGGCTAAGGGAACTAGCCTAGTTGGTATATTTTGCTACAGAGTGTTAAGATCAGTTCAATAGTCGTGTATTGAGTATCTGCTATCTGCCAAGAACTAAACCCTTCCTGGTAGTGATTTCAGTGGGGCCAGAACTTGCTGTAACATCACTCATGACACACGCTATTATACACCACCTCTAGGTCCCTCTCCCAGCTTAATCTTAGGAAGGCAGGGACAGATAGCTATTCTTTGCCCTTTGATTGGTTCATTATCTATGTTTAACTGCTGGAAAGACTTTTTTAAGATTTTGTAATAGTATGTCATATGCATAAGTGAAAATTACAGTTAAAATCAACAAATTGTACTAATTTCTACTTGATCAATAACACAAAGATAGCTCAGTGTTTCTTGCACTCCCACTCCCACTCTTCAAATTCCAGTTCCAAGAAATAAACACTTACATCATTTTCTCACATCTTTTTTAAAATAGGATTTCTCTTTGATATCCTTCCCTCTAATCCTCAGCTCAAAAACTTGGCTGTGCTGGGAGATGCCAACCTCAGTTAACACTGATTCTAACTTAAGCCACTTAACGGGAAGAAAGGAGCAAGAGTTAACAGGAGAGTGTGTGGAACAAGCAGCACTGCATCGTGTTATTATTTTCCTTCTCTAGAGTCATGCCTGAACCCAGCTTTAGAAGAAACAGGAAAACATACTCTCATAAGCCCCTAACCCCTCAACTCTCTGCTCCACCTGCATTTTGCCTCCCCCATACTTGACCCAAAACTTCCTCTAGATGCTTTTCCAATTCCCTTTCTTTCTCAGTGCCACTTTCTGACTCCTTCTTAATCTTCTCATCAAGGATTTGATGAATAATATCAACTGCATAAGAAAGACCACATGGCTTAGACATTATGCACATGATCTTTGTAATCCACAGATGCAGTGGGATTCCTAACACTCATAAGGGTGACCTTAGGAGAGTTACGAATTTCAATTACACAACCTCTAAACTGGTGGCAATATTATCTACCCTAAGGATTTCTGTGGGAAAAATAAAAGGTATGCAAAACACCCAGAAAATAATAGATGTAAAATAAATATTTTTAAATTTCCTATGATAAAACGCTATTGATGAAGAGAAACAAAAGAAAAGTTTTTAGTCATTGAAAATCATTGCGATTATTATTGCAGAGTATTGTCTATGTGTACCTACGGTCTCCTTCCCAACCTGGACATTGTTAAACTCTTGCTCAAGGAAAACTCTTCTGAGAGGACCCACATTTTACTTAACTAGGGTATAGTGTGAACTAAAAGATGCTGAGTGGCTGAGGGAACTAGCCTAGTTGGTATATTTTGCTACAGAGTGTTCAGATCAGTTCAATAGTCATGTATTGAGTATCTGCTATCTGCCAAGAACTAAACCCTTCCTGGTAGTGATTTCAGTGGGGCCAGAACTTGCTGTAACATTGATGGGTTGGTCCCATTTTGGGTGATGCTACTGCCTCTCACAGTGGCTGCAACAATGGGCTCAAACACAGCAACAACTGTGAGGATGGCACAGGACTGGGTAGTGTTTTGTTCTGCTGTACATAGGGTAGCTATGAGTTGGAACTGACTCAACGGCACCTAACAACAACACTGACTCTCAAGTGCACAGTAAGAATTTAATGATCATGGCAGTCTTTGAGACCTTTACATTAAAAAATGCTTTTAGATGAGAAGAAAGAGAGCAAAAATGGTCATAGCATCAGACTCTTACTTCAGAAAGACAGGCAATGTGACTCTGGCACTTACTAGCTGTGAGGCCTTGAGAAAGTTACTTAACCTCTCTAAGTAGCACCTGTAAAATGGAAATAATAGGAGTATTTCCTACTTTATAAAATTTGTGTGAGAATTAAATGGAAAAAAAATACTTGCAAAGTGCTGTAACACATATGGTAAACCTCGTTCCCATAACTATTTTTTTTCCCATAACTATTATGGTGGTAATGAATATGATGATGGTCATCGTGAAATTCCAAGAAACATGATATTCAGAAGACTTAGAGAAAGCCTTCTTGGGTGGGATCTTGTAAACTTAATTTTTAATAAGGGAGCTTACTTTCTCCACTGTAATGGATAATTAACCAGACAGCTGATATCGATATATAGTGGCTTTATTTATCTCCTAGAGGATAATTGGATCTGTCACCTGTTAATTACAACATTAGTTAAATATTTTGGAAGGTTGTTAGGGGTAAATCTCTGAGAGAAATACTTACTGCATTTCTTTGGCATCTTTCTGTGGATTACAGATGGCAACAGCCTCAGCATAAAATTAGTCATTTATAACTTCAAATAGTGCCTCACGTCCCCTGAGCCTCCACCCAAAATGAAATTTGACGAAGACGATAGTACAAAGGATAAAGGAGATGAATGTTTGCAGTACTTCTTTTTAAAACAGTTCCTCTTCAGGGAGTGCCCGGGGGAGATTACCACACCAGGCTGGTTAGGACAGTAGATAAATAGCAACTTCAGATACACACTAGAGATTCTCTCTGTCCCTCTTCAAGCCCCCATCTCTTCCCTTCATTATGCTGCTCAGCCCATAAAGTATGAGCAGAGTCACCTGACTCAGAGTCCAGATTCTCTGGAGACACGGCAGATGCACCCAGTGCCCCAGCTCACAGGAAAATCACAGGCCAAGGAGAAGTCAAGCAGCTGCATCATTTCCAGGGCACCCAAATGACATCCAGCTAAACTGTTAATGTGCTCAGCTGCTAACTGAAAAGCTGGGGGTTTGAGTCCACTCAGACGTGCCCCAGGAGAAAGACCTCATGATTTTTTTCTGAAAAATCATCCATTGAAAACCCTATGGAGCCCAGTTCTACTCTGACTCACATGCGGTCGTCATGAGTCAGAAACAACTGGAAGGCAAACAGTAACTTATCAAACCAGTCCTGACAGCCATTCACAAAACCTTCCAAAGCCCCAATTTGTGCCTTACACCCTATTTATCAGGTGATAAAACAAGGGCTTCAGAGACAGAGAGAAGACTGCCCTATCTCCGTATTTTTGCATATCAACAATCTAATAAAAGATAAAAGAAACTGATAAATAAATAATTGCAAAACAGGGTTATAAATTGATTTTTAAAATAAGTATTTAAAATATGCTACAATTTTTAATAATCTGAAAAAATCAGATTATTCACAAGATAACTCACTAGATTCTTTACATGATAATTATAGGCTTAATAAAACATAATTTATAATGCAGCTTAGACAATGTGGCCATTTGTGTATCTTCTTCAAAAAAAGAAGTTTTGTTTTCAACACAGATTTTTAATGAGGCTTGTCAAGTCAGGTATAGACAATGACTAGCATACCAGTTTAGTAATTTAGACTAATTAACAATCGATTTGAACTCAAAAACTCAGAATTACGAAGAATATTTAAAAGGTAAAATAACTAGAATCTGATTAACAAAACGTAAGCAGAAAATGTTCCACAGAACAAACCTTCCTTAGTAAACTAATCATAAACATTTCCTATTAGCATATTTATTATTAGGATGTAAACAGCACTCCCTACATAAATGAAAACAGCTTGGTCTTTGAAATCAGTTAAATTCTCCCTTTTATGCCTATCTACATTATTGTTTGCTAAGTTTAATTGTCACGGAACCCTGGTGGTGTAGTGGTTAACAGCTATAGCTACTAACCAAAAGGTTGGCAGTTCAAATCCACCAGCCACTCCCCGGAAATTCTTTGCGGGCCGTTCTGCTCTGTCCTATAGAGTCGTTCTGGGTCAGAATCGACTCAAAGGCAACAGGTTTGATTTGGTTTTCACTTTAAGTTTAATCTTCATGTTTGCTTATTTGTTTTTCTTGAATTTGAATAGTAGATTAGGGTTTAAGAGGACATTCTTATTTAATCATTATATGCCCTCATAAGGTAAGGAAAGCAAGAGTTACAAATACTTTCACGGACAAAATAGTGAGGTTTAAAGGTATTTTGGCACAAACAGTTAAGTGCTTGTCTACTATCAAAGAGATTTAAGGTTTAAACCCACCCAGAGGTGCTTGGAAGAAAGGCCTGGTGACAGGGGCGGATTATTCAGATCATCTGTAGTGAACAATTTCACATTTTTTCACCACTTCAGAGATTCTGCTTCTAGGTATGGCTGGCATCTGTCTCTCTCTCAACCCCACAGCACCTTCCTACAGAATCAAAGCCTCTTTTCAAATTTAGAGTCTCTGACAGGGACGGGTTTCCCAGAGAGCAAGACCTGAAACCCATGTGAAATTGGTCACTATAGTTAGTAAATATGCACAAGCATGCTCCTGCCTACCTTGCTTATTGGGTAATCTGCCCCTGCCTGGTGATCTGCTTCTGAAAGTTCACAGCCCTGAAAACCCAGTGGAGCGGTTCTACTCTACAACACATGGAGTCGCCATGAGTCAGAATCAATTCGATGGCAACTGGTTTAAAGCTATTCCATTATTTGTGCGGGGACAGGAGTGAGCAGGGAGTGGGACAAGAAATCGATAGAGTCAAGTTCTTCCTAATAACTCAGGTAATCATTGATCTAAATCCCCTAAGTCTGAGACAGTTAATTCTGAATAACTAAGGTTATACCTTAAAGGGATATATACTGATTACAAAGAAAAATAATCCTCTCTGTGTTAATTCTTTGGGGCAGACTTTGTATACAAAGGGCTGGGAAGTAAGGTGGAAGAGCCCATCTCTCCTGATTGGGACTGAGCTGGACTAAACTGTAAAATTTATTGTTTCTTTATTTGCTGTTCTATTCCAACTGGGAAAGGATAATCTATATTTAAATAAATCAATGATATTTTATTCTGTGTCTACCTATCAAGAGTAGAAAACTGCAACCAAATTGATCTTTTGAAGTTCCACTGAGAATCCTCCCTCCCTTACACCTCTGTCTGCACTGCTCCCATAGAGAAATGTTTACGGAGGGAATTACATTCCCTGTTTGCATAAACCAGTATATTTGGCTTGCGGTTATGCAGGTCCAATGAACTCCTCTGACACTATGGTAAAATGAGGATATTGGATTATGTTTGCAGCCAATTAGAAACTTCATGGTTGAATACTCCTTCTTGTAACATTATTTAAAGTTATGAAATCCTAGTACTAAAAAATATTTTATGGAGTGGGAGAGAAAGTCTAGGGAAAAAGTGAAAGAACAATTATTTTCTCTAAGTCACTATACAAAAATCATAAATCTCTTTGATATGTTTAGGAGTAAACAAGGTTTTTTTTTTCTGTAGGAATCAGAAATATATAGGGCGTAAAGCAGCAGAAAGACATCTCTTTATGATCTTTAGCAATATTATTACTTGTTGTTATTGTTAGTTGCCATCTTGTTGATTTTAACTCATGGCAACCCCATTTGTGCAGAGTAGAACTGCTCCATAGGGCTTTCAAGGCTGTGACCTTTCAGAAGCAGATTTCCAAGCCTGTCTTCCGAGGCACCTCTGAGTGGGTTTGAACCACCAGCCTTTCAGCTAATATTCAAGTGCTTAACCATTTGCGCCACCCAGGGACTTTATATCATTACTACCACATTATAAAAACTAACATTTTTATGGAAGACAGTATGGTAAAACAGATGTAACATTGGTTTGGGAAATCAATAGGCCCAAGTCCCAATTTTACTTTTGCAGCTTTATAAGGCACCAAAAAAAAAAAAAAACCCGTTGCCATCAGTCGATTCCAACCCATAGCAACCCTATAGGACTGAGTAGACCTGCCTCATAAGGTTTCCAAACAGCACCTGGTGATTCAAACTGCTGACCTTTAGGTTAGCAGCCGAGCTCTTAGCCACTGTGCCACCAAGGGTCCTTATAAGGCACAGCTTCTCTGAAATTAATGTTCTCATTTAGAAAGTAGAAATAATAATTCTGATACTATGAGGATCAAATGAGGTAATATACATGATGTGCTTTGAAAAGTATAAATCATAACATATAAACTATAAAATAAAATTGTAATAATATGTTTCTTTTCAAATTATTTGAAACTGTAGTACAAGCAAATCTTTATACATTAGAAGTGTACCCAAGAAAATATTTATAAAAATAAATATTTGAAAGCCAAGCCTCATTTTAATTACGCTAAAGATAAATAAGCAGCCCTCTTACTCTCCTGATATGAATATTTTGTTAAGTGAGAATGGAGTTTTTAATAAAGAAATGGAAAAGTTCAAGAACTTATGCCAGAAAAGCAGTCACAATGATTGGGTAGATCAACAAAAGTAGAGGGGCTGTTAAGGAACTCAAAGCCAAGCAAGTGAGCAATTCTGAGTACCAAGACCAAACAAGAAACCCAGCTCTTGGTTTTCCATCACAGCTCTTACCCACTGTAGCCGCAGTTCAGCTCTGAACAAATCTAGACCAAAAAGCTAGCTAAGAAAGGTGTCCTGAGTACTGCAAAGTCCTTTCCCTAGGAGAGATGCCACAAACTCTCACTTAAATATATTTCCTGACTCCTAAAAGAGGCCTCATAGGTCCCTGGGTGGCACAAATGGTTTGGACTTGACTACTAGCCTGAAGGTTGGCGGTTTGAACCCATTCAGTGGCACCGTGAAAAAAAAGCCTGTGGCTTCCTGTTGCCATCTACCTAGTCGATTCTGATTCGTAGCGACCCCCAGAGTAGAACTGCTCCATAGGGTTTTCTTGGCTGTAATCTTTATGGAAGCAGATCCCCAGGCTTTTCTTTCGGAGTGCCACTGGGTAGGTTCGAACTGTCAACCTTCAGATTAGTAGTCAACCTCACACAATTTGAATATGTAGAATATCTGGGTTTACAATTCACTATAGTTTACGCATTCAGTGCAGCAAATACTTGCTGTTGGCAGACATAACTGGAAAACTAAATACATGACAAGTGCAGTGGTAACAGCTGACAGTGAAAAAAGAGACTGAAAAATGATTTAAAAAAATAGACACAAGAAAGCAAGGAATTCAAATTTATAGGGTAAAGAGCAAATAGTCTTATACTTTTCAATATCCTTCAAGGCACATCTACATTGAGTCATGGTATAATAAACAGTGACCATAACAGTCATTAATTTGAACAGTTATTGAGCATGTTACTACGTCGTTTGCCTTGTAGACACAGGGGGCGCCATAATTGATATTATTGTCAAAGTTCCTGCCATTATGGAGTTGCAGCCCTTTGGTGAAGAAAAATCATAAAAATCAAATACATATTTAAAGTGGTTATGTTAAAAAAAAAAGGGGGGGAAGTGAAATTCATTTCAGAAAGAACTGAATCAAAATGCAATATTTTTTAAATTTTTAATTTTGAGGAAATTAATATGGGCATATTGCTCCATAAATAAAGAAAACATAGTTATGCAGAAACATTCATTCCCCGGGAGTTATCAATAGCTGAACTTCGTCTGCAACTGCCTTGGACTTTCTCCCTCTTCTTCTACCTGCCTTCTGTGTGAAAGCCTTTAGCAAGCAATAAGGAGGTAAATATACAACTAAGCAGAGGAAGGAAGAATATACATAATTAATTCTCAGAAAGGACAATTCATCTTTGGAAAGCTGCATATCGTGCTGCTAAAAGGACAGCTAGACTATTGTGCACTGCAAAGAGCTCTGGAGTCCAGGAGAGCCTCGTCTGAAACTTAGCTCAGCAATTGAGTGACTGTGTAATCTTGGACAAGTAACTTTCTCTCTCTGAGCCTCCATTTCTTTGGATGTAACATGAAATTTTTAATAATATCTAGTTCCACAGAGTTGAGAACTTGGATTGAGATATTAAATGAGAAAATGCCCCACTCAACACTTCCTGGCACATTGGTAACAGAAACTCAATAAATAATAGTTTCCTCCCATCACTACGAATATTCAGTCATTCCACCAGCAGTGGAGGAAGATTTGTGTCGATCAGGCCAAATATTTGAACCCAAATACGCCCAGGGATGGGTGATGTTGACGAAGTTGGCATGTACACTGCGTTAATTAAACAGGTTTTATCTGAGAGAAGCTACCAACATGAGGATTTCCACTTACCGATCTAGACTTGTCACATGTATTAACCATACTCCGTTCACTGGACCAGGCCACTCAAAGCTTAGTGATGTGCTGCCTTCAGTAACAGGAGATGCATTTTGCTTTCAGAGCCTACCCACATGCACCTTGTTGTGTTTCAAGTGATCTGTCTTTAAAGGTGCCAAGAACTCTACTTGTCCAGGACTCGGAAATATGTATCGAGCTTCCAGAATCACTAACAACCATGGGTAAATAAGAAGAAAGACAGCTAAGGATGCCTGAACTCATTCTGGACCCACTCCAGACATTTAAGGAAAGCCAATTTCATTCAGCGCAGGTCACACCTGCTTAATTAGCTGTAATCAGAGCCTTTAGTGGCTCACAGAGAAAATAAGTGGTAACAGATAAATAACCTAAGAGGGCTTAACTGTTCCATACCAATCAGAGAAGAAAAGAATGCCATCGAATAACAAGATGGTAAGTGAAATTGTAGGCTAATGACCTTGTACTTTATAATATGAGGCAAGTATAGTACCAGACTGGAATAAAATGTATCATAGGATGTAAGTGCATATAATATTAGTGTACAAATAAATTATCTTAAGAGTGATTGCAATTAAATTACCTTGTTTTAATATGATCTTGTAATTAAGATACAAATGGCTTGCTGCCTGGTTCACTTCTGATCTGGCTCCAATTAAAAATATTTTCCATAGCTACAATAATTGTGACTGAATGCTCAAATTTTTTGTATGAACATTCTTTTTTTTTTTTTTTTTCTTTTTTCAGGTGAACAAAAACAGATTATTATAGGCTGAGTAAATCTGAGCCCTCCAGCACTGCAAGAAATACCATCAATTCTGACTCACTACACTTCCCCAAGAATTGTTCCCAAGCCCATAAGGGAATTTTTAAGCTCTCCAATGTCATCTTTCATCTATTCCCTATTACTGGATAGACGCCACTCTGGTTAGAAATTTCACAGCAATTGTGAGTTGGCTCCACCAGTGTTTAACTCTCCCACCCTTCACCCCCTTCAGTCTCGGCCAGGTGTACTTTCTCTGGGGTGCTGTGTATAGTTCTATCATAGCACTTTGCACACCACATTCATGGGCCCATGTTGGTTCCTGTGGACAGAAGCATGAGTCCCTTAGTACCTCAGATCACACATTGTGTCCAGAATTGAGTCAGGACTTAGATGTATACAAGAAAAAAATAAATAAATCCACAAACCTTACCATTAAGGGACTCTAATTTAGCAAGAGAAATAATAATGTATGTGTATGTTAGGTGCCATCGAGTCAGTTCTGACTCATAGTGACCCCATGTACAACAGAAGAAAACGCTGCCTGGTCCTGCACCATCCTCAAAATCATTGCTGTGTTTGAACTTATTGTTGTAGCCACTGTGTCAATCCATTTTGCTGAGGATCTTCCTCTTTTTCACTGACCATCTACTTTGCCAAGCATGATATCCTTCTTCAGGGACTGGTCCCTCCTGATAACACGCCCAAAGTACATGAGATGAAGTCTTGCATTTCTCTTTTCTAAGGTGCATTCTGGCTGTACTTCTTCCAAGACAGATTTGTTCGTTCTTCTGGCAGTCCATGGTAATTCAATATTCTTCACCAACGCCATAATTCAAAGGCACCAATTCTATCTTCTTTATTCATTGCCAGCATTCCCATGCATACGAGGCAATTGAAAATACCATGGCTTGGTTCAGGTGCACCTTAGTCCTCAAGGTGACATTTTTGCTTTTTAATACTTTAAAGAGGTCTTTTGCAGCAGATTTACCCAATGCAAAAAATACCTCATTTGATTTCCTGATTGCTGCTTCCATGGACATTGATTGTGGATCTAAACAAAATGAAATCCTTGACAACTTCAATTTATTGTCTCCATTTATCACGATGTTGCTTACAGGTACAGCTCTAAGGATTTTTGTTTTCTTTATGTTGAGGTGTAATCCATACTTGCAATCTTTGATCTTCATCAACCAGTACTTCAAGTCCTCTTCACTTTCAGCAAGCAAGGTTGTGTCATCTTCATATCGCAGGTTGTTAATAGTCTTCCTCCAATCCTGATGCTGCATTCTTTCTCGTATAGCTCAGGGAAATAATAACAAACTATTTATATAAGACACAATGACATTAGCTTACAATAACATTAAAAAAATTTCTGAAAGATGAATGGAATAAGCAAATAATGGGTTAGCAAAATAATAGGAAAGTGATGTTTCTTTGTCCTGAGCCTTAAAGGAAGAGACTCCTCCCACCAGAGATTTCTCGTGAGTTTCTGATGGGAAAGAATTATGCTTCGTCTTTTGATACAAGTTAAGGGACTTCCATGTCAAACTAACATTCAGTGAAGAAAGAAAACGTATCCATGCTTGCAGAATAACCTTATCACTGGTAGGGAAAAACAAAAAATAAAAACATAAATAAACGTTGGCAATGGAGGAGAGAGAAAGGATTTGTGAGGAGAATTGTCAGAGTGAGGGAAAATTGCCAGAGAAAAGATAGTTTAACAATAGTGGTGTAGTACGACTAGAAAAAGGTCACTGTCAAATAAAATAATTGTTTCTCCAAGTGCAGTGATGGTAAATGGATCAAAAGAAACACGTAGATGGCGGTACACTACCTGTATCAGTGCATGAATACTAGGCAGACTCAGCTGCAGAAAGAACCAGTTAAATGTGTTAGGTTCTTGGGAGGCCTGATTAATAACAGCCCTCTGTACTGTACTGAGCACTGAGCAAAAGAGTAATGCCAAAGGGAGCTCAAAACATTGCCTTAATATGATAAAGTGTAAACTACGGAACACAGCTTAGTAAAAACACATGTTGTTGCTAGTTGCTATCCAGTGGATTCTGACTCATGGAGACTCCACGTGTTCAGAGTAGAACTGCTTCATACGGTTTTCAAGACTGTGACCTTTTGAAAGTAGATCACCAGGCCTGTCTTCCAAGGCACCTAGTTGAGCACAAATAAAACAATACAAAACAAATAGGTCTGCCAACTGAATCCCAGAATTAAGAAGACTTATCAATGCAGTCCCTGGGTGGTTAATATCTCAGCTGCTTACTGAAAGGTTGGAAGTTTGAGTCCACCCAGTGGTGCCTCTGAAGAAAGGCCTGGCGATCTACTTCCAAAAAAATAGCCTTTAAAAACCCGGTGAGCACAGTTATATTCTGACACACATGGGGTCCCCATGAGTTGGAGTCAACTCCCAGGCAACTGGTTTTTTTGTTTGTTTGTTTTTTAACCAATGCACTCAGAGGCGCTGGACCAGGGCAGGCTACCCCACACTGGAGGTGGAGGCAGAGGAAAGACCCCATCTCAGAAAGGACAGCAGGGAACATCACCTCCATACAGGCAGTTACAGCCCAAGAGGATAAGCCAAGCAGGCCCAAGTTATTACTGACAAATTCACCAATCAGCTAAGTCATTCTCACATGGAGCTGATAAACCTTCATTTTTAACAAGCAACCTCCACTCCCATCCCACTCTCCTAACCTCCCTATCTCAACCCCTTCCTGTCCCAGTGATTTTCTTACAATTTATCTGAGAATCCCTCTTTGAAAAGCAATGCACTACCTACCTCACACTACCCATCTCCAAGGTTTCATTGGGATGGCCTAGCAAGGTAGCGGGGGCCCTGGTGGCATAGTCATTAAGAGCTAAGGCTGCTAACCAAAAGGTCGGCAGTTCGAATCCACCAGCCGCTCTTTGGAACCCTATGGGGTAGTCTACTCTGTCCTATACGGTCGCTATGAGTCGGAATTGACTTAACACCAACCAATGGGTTTTCTTTTTTTATGCGAGCAAGGTTATGAAACCTTAACCCCGTCAAATTTTGTGTAATTCTTTTATCTTTTCTAATTGAATATAATTATACACTGTCCTGTTATTCTGTTTGCATTTTATTTCCTCAAGTAAATACATGTTTTTGAGAGAAATTCTACTGACTCGATTTGGTCTAAGGAAGGTTTAAAGATCATCTTCAATGAAGCTTAGCGACTTCTCAAGTACGCTGAAGAGCACTTTGTGAAATAATTCCCCAAACTGCAGTTGTGAGAAACATCCATCAAACCCTGCTGATGATCTTTTTCCAGAAGCTCTCCACCCCAGCAAAAGTGACATACAAAGGCCTTGGAACCCTGGAATTCACACAAATCTCATCCCAGCTGTCGTGAAACACTTACATCTTGCTACTCCCCAGGTGTTTCCAGTACGCTTTCAAATAAAGAAGCAACAACAGGTAATTAAACTTTATTCGTCCTTTTCCCTGCTGAGCCACAGACATTATGTTTGCACAGGGTTAGAGGACGTGGGTTCCAGCAAGAAGCCGCTGGCCTTGGTACCTGCCCTTTTTTCTCTTGCAGAGATTTCTCAGATTATTTTCTTGGTTTTTGACCAATTGTGGCACTTTACTTGGTTCCCAGTGAAAGGCTTTAGAATCAATGGCCCTTTCAGGTACCCCAGTTTTAGTTAATAAAATATTTCATTCAATTAGAGTGGTGGATGATGAAGATGCTCTTGGTCCTATGCATTATAAATGAGTTATTGCTTGATGAAAGCTACAAAGGTTGTCTCTTGCCAGAGAACAACCAGGCTGCCCTCTCACAGGGACAGGCTTCCTGAGTTCAACAGCAGTCAGAGTCAGCCTTGATCATTCAGGTCCCAGTCTAATTCTATCCCAATCCCTGTGCTCAGTTTGACTCACTGAAGAGGACAGTTTCCTACAGGGCTGGCCCTGAACTTCCAAAGCCCCTAGGGGAATTCCTTCTGGTGTGGTGGCTCCACTTAAGTCCAGAGGCCTGGGAAAAACTAGAGAAAGGCAAAGGTCTTTTGGAGCTGAAGAAAGACAGGAGCTACCTGTCTATTCTGATGCTAACAAATTCGTGAGGCGGTCAATTAGGTGCCACACGGGAAAGAGGAATTAGGGAGGCCATGAAAGTAACTAGTTTTATTACACTCATAGTTCCCAGAGAGGTCAGAGAGGTACAAAGTACGCCACTCAAGGTCACACAGGAAAAAGACTGGACACAGGGTAACCTCCGTGAAAGAGAGAGAGAGCAAGGAATTGTGGGAAGCTGCCTTTAGTTAGGTTTCAGGGTGGAGTTAAGAAGTTAGCTATGCAGGTCTAGGGCTGGCTAGTTAATTTTAAAATTCATACCTAGAGGAAGGGGCACAAGTTCACAAGAAAATTATCAAATGGTACCAAATAGGGGAGGTGGAAGGAGTTTCCAAGGGGATTAACACATAAAATCAACTAGTGTTTACTTCAGAGTTCCAGAGGGGGGTTGAAACTAGGGCAAGGAGCTAGGGTCTACTGCTTGAATTGAGCCCTAAGAGTTTCTCTGAGCCCTAAAAGATATCATTTCTTCTGGTGAAGACATTAAATGCAATAAATATTGAGACCAAGAAACAAAATAATCAGTCTGATTAGCAGATCCAGTAGCAGTTTCTGGTCTTCAACTCCAAGTATCTCTCTGTTGGAGTTCTGGGAACTGATTCAAATAAAAAGTAAGGACGGATGATGGAGAATGCTGTGAATGTTGATCCTGTTCCCTCTGGGCCATTTCCTGTTCCTCCCTAGACTCTGTTCTTCGGAATAAGGGAAATCCACATTGTTGGTCCTAAAAGTTGTTGTCCAGACATAGACCATGGCTAATTGAGGCTAGAGATACACCAAGTTTATGGCCAAAGACATTCTTTTGTTATTATCTTAGTGGGCATGGAACAGAGAGATCTAAGCACGTTCCAGACCCCTTGTGAGAAAGGTAAGAGAGTTGGGAGGAGATGAAGAGGATATTTCATTGTTTTATCCAGCCAATAACGATAAAAAGATGTTTTAGGGACTCCCTTTAGCTGAGACAGTTTAATAGGCAGGCTTTGTATGTGGGAAGGGGCAGGTGCTATTTCTTCTCACTGTCCAGTGCAACAAGGCCAAATGTGTGTTTCCTTTGTTGTGGCTTGTTTTTTGTTTGTTGTTTATTTTTTTTATTGTGCTTTAGGTGAAAGTTTACAATGCAAATTAGTTTCTCATTCAAAACTTTAGATACAAATTGTTTTGTGACATTGGTTGCAATCCCCACATTGTGTCAGCACTCTCCCCGTTTCCCTTTCCATCCCAGGTTCCCTGTGTCCATTCTTCCAGTTTTCCTGTTCCTTCCTTCCTTTTCATCTTTGTTTTTGGGCAGGTGTTGCCCATTTAGTCTCATATATTTGACTGAACTAAGAAGCATGTTCCTCACTAGTGTTACCGTTTTACAGGCCTGTCTAATCTTTCGCTGAAAGGTGGACTTCAAGAGTGGCTTCAGTTCTGAGTTACCGGGGTGACCAGGGGCCACAGTCTTGGAGGTTCCTCCAGTCTCTGTCAGACCAGTAAGTCTGGACATTTTTTGTGAATTTAAATATTGTTCTACATTTTTCTCATGCTTTGCCCAGGAGCTTCTATTGTGATCCCTGTCAAAGTGGTTGGTGGTGGTAGCCCAGCACCATCTAGTTCTTCTAGGCTTAGGCTGGTAGAAGCTGTGGTTCATGTGGTCCATTGGTCCTTTGGACAAATATTTTCCTTGTATCTTTGGTTTTCTTCATTCTCCTTTGCTCTGGATGGGATGGGACCAATAGATGTATCTTAAATGGATGCTCGCAAGCTTTTAAGACCCCAGACACTACTCACCAAAGTAGGAGGTAGAACATTTTCCTTATGAACTATGTTATGCCAGTTGACCTAGATGTCCCCTGAGACCATTGTCTCCAACCCTCAGCCCCAGTAACTCAGTCCCTCAAGCTGTTTGCACGTGTCTAGGAAGCTTTTATATCTTTGCCTTGGTCAAGTTGTGCTGACTCCCCCTATATTGTGTGTTTTGTGTGTTGTCTTGCCCTTTACCAAAGTTAACACTTGTCTACTATCTAGTTAATGATTTCCTCTCCCCATCCCTCCCCTGACTCATAACCATCAAACATTTTTTTTTCTGTATGTAAATCTTTTCTTGGTTTTTTATAATAGTGGTCTCATATGGTACTTGTCCTTTTGTGTGTTTTTTGGTTTTTAATTCTTGTCCAATCTCCTTAAATAAATTGATTACCAGATAGCCATTGGGCCATGTAATCTCATTTCCTGCTTCTATCATTACCAGTTGCTTCAGAATAATCGCATTAGACAGATAACGGTGCCATGTCATTGAAAGTTTTTCATCTTCAGGGGTCTGAAGCTCAAATGAATACCGATAAATCTTACCATCTCTGGAAAGGTAATATTGGAGAGGAGTGAAAAAATATAGCTAAAGATTATTTTTGATGGGACTAAAAGTTGAAGAAAAAATGTAGGTACAGACAAACTATGTACAAGCTTTATTTGTGCTTCCAACTAGGATTGTACTCTAGAAGATACCAGAAACATGTGTTTCGTGATTCCTGCCAGACTTAGATGTATATTACATATGGAGAAACATAAAGGTGATTCCTCATGAACTGGGCACTCAATTAGCATTAGGATTAACTAGCCAGTCTTTACTCTCTATCAAGTATAATGTACAGCTTAAGAGTATAAACTCCAGAGTCAGACACATCTGAGCACACCTTGGACACTGTACTGCCTTGAGTAAGATATCTGCTTTCACAGAAACTTAATATTATTATCTATAAAATGGAGACAATGATATTACCATATTTTTATGCAAATAATGTACACCTTCTACGTTTATTTGCCAACCATGACCTACCCCTGTGAGGTATTTTCCTAAGTGCATCTATGCCAATATTTTTTACATGTTGGAGCTAAGAGGATCACTTAAAATTATATTGTCAATCCAACAGGCTAGTGGAAGGAGGAGTGAAGACCAAGGGGAACAGGTAGGGGAAGAGATTTGAAGGAGAGAGTGGGAACTAGAACTAGAGTAAGTTCAGAGGTAATATGCAGGGACTGTGGCCCTTCTATAAGCTTGGTCTCCTGCCAGTGTACTCTACGGAGTGTGTGGGATATCACACAACCACAATGTTATACACCTTCTCCCCACCCAACCCCAGGTGATTGGACCAGGGGTAACATATGAGTAGGGGTGGTACCTCATCCATGGACTGGCCAGTTTCTGACTTGAAATCAAGAACCCTTCTATTGGGAATTTAAACAGAGTGGAAGTCCAATCCCAAGTGGCAGAACTGAGAGACCCATGAAAGCAGAGGTTAGGGCCACCATTACCGGCCCATGTGCCCAACACTGTTAGGAAGAAGTAGAGTCCCACAGGACACAGATCAGAAGAAAATTAATGGAGCAAATGATCAGAGAGACAGAGAGGTTATGAGAAAGAAAGTTTAAGCTGAGGGAGCAGCCACGTCTCAGAGTGGTCCTTCTGAGAGTTTAGTTCCTGGTACTCAGCTCTTCCTCGATTCCCATGACACCTCCCTGTAGCTATCTATGGCTCTTCCCTCCATCCTCTCATTTATACTTGTTTTCTTTCCTTGCCTCAAGAGCAATCCTACCCAAATAGGACAGAAACCCTATGTTGATTCTAAAACCAGAAATTTGATGGAGCCAAATAAGGAAAGCTTTCTTTTCCCAACGGTTCATTTCATACTGGCTAATGCTTTGAAATTATTCAGGAAAACCACAAGCGAAAGTCTTCACCATAGCCTAGGAGAGTTGAAGGAAAGCCATCTGGAATCTAACCCAGCTAATGGAAGATACAGCACTTCTCTATAGAAAGGCATCTTTGTGACGCTGTGGAGACCCTGCAGTCAAGGGAAATAAGCCAGGACTCTACAGTCACAGACCAGGGTTTGAAATCTGAATCTTCAACAACTTACTGACTGTCTGAGCTTGGGTAAGTTATATCATCTCTATGAGCCTCAGCTTCCACATACGAAAATTGGGGGTAATGATACCTACTTTGTATAAGTTCTGTACAAATGAAATGGAACAGTGCATTAAACCTTCAGCATATGGACGAACAGTAGCAAGCTTTTCATATGCTCATATTGCCTGTATGTCACTAAGAAAACTGCTTTTTCTTCTGGAGAACCACTGGCAAGTGGCATAAGGGCTGGATTTTAGCCCCCCTTTGCCTTCTAGGTATATGCTCTTCTCCGGTGCAAAATCTAAAGAGCAGCACTACTGCTTAAATCCATTGCTGTCGAGTTGATTCCAAGGGCTTAGGGGTCATTAGTTAAGCATTAATGATTATGTTGTTTTTGTACTTAATTTACATTCGATTTCACTTATTTCAGAAAAACAGCATACCTACGTATAAGAACTTGTAACTTAGAGAACTTTTCCTTAGAGACGACTCATAACTAGTTAAGTAGTTGGAGTGAGGAAACAAAATAAGTATCCTCAAGACTTCAGCCTGACAGAAAAATCAATGCAGTTCAGAATGCTGTCAATGGCGCTGATTATATCTCATTGGTCATGATGGAAAGTAGTTTGCACTTCCCTAATATGATTTGTTAAAACCTGATGCCTGATTATATGTCACCTTAAACACTGAATCTGAGCAGACTGATGTAAAAATAAAATACAACCCTGTCTTCCAAAGGCTCAGTTAGCTGCCTAAAAACAGTTGATCTATCTATAATGCAGGGTGCATAATTCAAAATGACAAGAAAAAAAAAAAAAGAAGAAGCTTGGATAATTGCATGCACATAGAGAATAAAGATTACAAAGAGGTTTATGGGTTATAACCTGCTGAAGACCCTTTGCTGAAATGTTTCAGTCACTTCTCTTTGCAGACAGCCAAATTCTTTTATGTTCAGCCCTTTGGATAAATTCTCCCCAGGAGCTGATGGACTTTAAACCTGACAAATAGAGACCGATTAAATCTGACTCAGTGCTATAAATGGGAGCAGCCAGAAGCCCTGAGCTGTAGCAGCTCTAAAGATGACACACAGCTTCCCATGTGGCATTTTACAGAGAAGGACAGCAAGGCTCTTATGATCACCACCATCCAAGTTAGAAATAGGATGGAGACAGCATCTGTGATTGTTGCCCCTCTCCAAGGGCTCACCTGATAAAGCAGTTGAGTGACATAAACCACAGGCTACTATAGCCACTGCCCAGCTGGACTGTGCTTCATTTTCATTCTTCACTGGTGGGGAGTAGGTGGATGAAAGAACTCAGAATCACGTGATTCACTCACCTCCGAAGCAAGGGGACAATGAATGCCTCAAGAAAACACTAAGAATTGGTTAATGAATATTATTTAAAAGACTGGGAAGAGGTGATATTTTTATTTCCAGATTTGGCAGCTCCCTGATATGGGTATCGAAGCATTCTGAAGTTGACAGATTTGGGAATGCATTGATCTAACACACTCCATTTTACAATGTGGTTGTTACAAATCCAAGAATGATAATGTTTCAGCAAACTGAGTTCTCTGTGGCTGTAATCCATCTGTCTACTTGCAAAAAGAAGAATTCAGGCATCAGAACCTAATCAAGGAAAGAAGGAATGAGTTTTCTCAGTCGTAGGTCAGACTGTACCTAGCAGTAGGCCCGGCACACAGTAGGTGCTTAGTCAAAGTCTTCCTCTCTTGCTTATCTAGGACACTCTATCCTCCTGAGTAAACGGTTTATCCTTACCATAAAAAAAGGGGAATATCAATTCTGTTCAAAGGAGAACTGGGCCTGAGGATTCTCAGGATCTATTGGACTTCGATTTTCCAGAAACAGAAGTTTCATCAAGCCATTCCAAAAGTATAGTGGTTAAGAGTGTGGACTCTGGAATACAAACGGCTGGACCGAATCACAGATCTAATAATCCTTAACAACGTGGCTGAGTAGATCAGTCTCACTAGCTTTATAAAATAGGGATAATAGTCGTACCCATGTTATAGAGTTTATGTAAACACTACAGGAAATGAAGTATTCTTAATGCAGTGCCTGGCACAGAGTGAGGGCTCAATAAATGTTAGTCACCTGGGAAAATGGATCTGTTAAGTCCTGGATCTGGTTCCCCGTCACAAATAGAAAACTTGCCAAGTCAGCAATCATCATTCCTTGGATGAATGTTAAGCACGCGCACATACACTTATTTGGATTGAGATGATATCTGGAAATGGGTGAAGGAGTCATCCCAGTTGGTAAGAAATTATATCTCACTGTGGTTTTGACTAATGATGTTGAATATTTTTTCACGTGCTTGTTGGTCATTTCTAAACCTTCTTTGGAGAAATGTCAATTCAGATCCTTTGTCCGTTTTTTAAATTGGTTTATATATCTTTTCATTATTGAGTTGTAAACATTCTTTATATATTCTGAATATAGGTTTCTTATCAGATATATGATTTGCAAATATTTTCTCCCCATCTGTGGGTTGTCTTTTTACAAGTTATCAACAAATTGGAGGAAAAGTAAATAAAACCAGAATTCTATTAATCCCTACTGCTGGGCTCAGATTACTAGGGAAAAAGCATCTGTGTACTGAGTAATGTTAGAAAATCTATATTCTTATTCCAGATCTTCTGTTAACTAAGGGAATGGTCTTGCGGGACTATTAGCTTCTCTGAGCCTCTATTTTCTCATCTGTAAGATATGGGGACTAAAGTCGATGAGCCTCAAAAATCTCATCCAGATATAAATTATGTGGGTTAGATAATTTGATAGAATTGAGTATAAATCCTGAAACAGTCATTTCATATATCAAAATCCTCATGTAAAATAAGTGCTCTAGAGTCATAGGTCATGCAGGTGAATTCTGACTCTTAGCACCAGCCATTTCATACTTCCCTCCTCTTTACTTCCTTTCCATTCTTTCATGAATTTACCAGTTACTGAGAGCTTGTTCTTTAAGTTCCAGCTGTATAGGAGATATAAATGAATAGGATTTCTCTATGTCTTTGCTCTCAATTAAGGACCCCCTCTGGCCCTGTAATATCTGCCTTTTTAGAGGTTTCAAAGCCTAGCCATCATAGGGTTAATAAATTATTTCCTCATCTTGAATGCCTAGCCTATAACATATGTAAATTATCAAACCTAATTCTCCCTGTAGCATAATCATTTGAGAATAGAACTTTGAACACAATAAGATGACCAAATATACATTGGAGAAGTGTTTTCCTCCACTACTCTCCCCTTCCCTGTGACTTGTTCTTCACTATGGATTAATTTGGTTGTACTTACTTTCCTGAAAAATTTCCTTGCCCTCAGCTATATATTAATGCCACCCATGCTAAATTGACTTCCATGATGTATTACACCTGGATGTGGAAAAAAAAAAAATCATTCTTCAGACCACATACTTTATACCACAGGTACTGCAGCTTTCACCAGCTTGCTCATTGGTTCAAGTCCATTAATAAAACAATGATCAAATAAAAAGGCCTTGGGCATAAACACAGCAAGACTGAAAATCTAGAGGATGGTTTGCACTCATCTGTAATATTATATTATTCCAACATGTTGGAAGTTTTTGACCTTAAGCAAGAAGAAGTTGATGATTTTATAATGGATTTTCTTTCTAAATCCTTTCCTTTCTGTTTACAAACTACTGACTTTTTACACAGCCTCTCATACAGTTGCTTACCAACGCATATCTCCAAATTTCAAAGCTCACTTCAATAATGCTTGCACTTTGTGGCAAGAAGGCAGCACAATTTAGAGATCACAACAGAGGGTCCTGGACAGAGCTGGAGAAAAATGTAGAACAAAATTCTAACTCACAAAAGAATACCAGACTTACTGGCCTGATAGAGACTGGAGAAACCCCTAGAGTATGGTCCCCAGATACCCTTTTAGCTCAGTAATGAAGTCACTCCCGAGGTTCGCTGTTCAGCCAAAGATTAGACAGCCGCATAAAACAAAACGAGATTAATGGGGCCCAACAGTCCAGGGATAAGGACTAGAAGGCAGGAGGGGACAGGAAAGCTGATAATAGGGGACCCAAGGTTGAAAAGGGACAGTGTTGACATGTCATGGGGTTGTTAACTATTGTCATGAAACAATATGTGTACTAACTTTAATGAGAAACTATTTGTTCTATAAACCTTCATCTAAAGTACAATAAAAAAATTTTTAAAAAGGCAGCACAAAATTTATGAATTGCACAAAATAAAACATCTAAATATCTACTACTCTTCTCAAAAAAAATCATATTAAAATGTAAATCATAGTTATTTTATTGTCCAAGAAATTTGCTTCCTACTAATAATGTCCTCACTATCCACAACAATAATTCAGAGCATTTGAGACTTATAAATCTAGATTCAAATGCCACCACCATCATTTATAATAGTGAAAGTTTGTAAACATTATTTAAATTCTTTAAGGCTCAATGTCCTCATCTTTACAATGGAGTGATAGAAGTACCTACCTCATAGGGTTGTGGTAAAGATTTTTTGAGATGTATCTTGAAGTGCTGGAGAAGATCAATCTAATAAAAACTTCACAAGTGCCTGTAGAGCACTTAACAGGATTGGTATATAACAAGCTCTTGTAAAGTATGGCATGGATGTTTGTGTTCTTGTTATCCTCTTTACACCTGACTTTTGCCATTGTGAAAGTAAGGGGCAACTTTGGTCCTAAAAGTAATCCAAATCAAAGACAGAGGGAATTCTGCTGTTTAAAGATATGATATGATCTAGGAGTCCTACATCTAGGACCTTCCCATGATCAGCCTCACACACAAGCAACCTCCCTGAAATCCTGGAATCCCTTCTCATACCTCCACCCAATGGGGTATTGCATTTGATTTCTAACCCTCCTTCCTCCATTTCTGTTACTTGATAATCTTCCCTCATTTCTTCTCCTTTCCACTCATGGTCTAAACAAACACGGGCTCTGTCCATCAACTTCGGACATTTTTCTCAATTCTAGACAATTTAGCTTTAAAAATCCCTTATCACTAAAACTATAAAGACTGAACTGCAAAATGAAACTTGGGAACTACTGCATCATAAATACTGGTCTATTTTCCACCTCAGTTTGAGACCCTGCTTCTGAGTCCTTTTCCAAGAAGGAGTGTTGCATCATTTTCAGAATCAAAGTGGAGAACTGGACCTCATGCTCCAGACAGAAAAATGGTTTTGAGATACCAGAGCTAGAACCTTTAAGGCATAATGCTAATTGGCAGCAGAGGTGAACTGAGGAAGAAAAACCCTTTCACAAATTAAAGGAATCAAAACAAGTTTACATAAAAAATTAAAAATTTTCATTTTTTTCATGGAGAAATGAAAAATGATTAGAGTCTAGAAGATTGTTATAGCCATACAGTTTGTTGTTTCCATAAAAATGCATGTATTTTCCCAATCCTAGGTTAAAACTCTACCAGGATTTATAATCCATTGTTTCTAAAGAAAACCTCTGATTCTACTGGGAGAAGTTTACATTTGTTCTTTATAGCATCAAGTATATATAACATTTAATATCATATTTAATAAATATCATATTTAATACATAATAATTTAACTAATCTCAAAGTTATAGATAAAAACCTTGAGAGGTCAAATGAGCCAGTCCCCGACTCCAAAAATATTCTCTTTTGAGACTATAGGAAGAGTAATCAGGACCTTTGAAAGGCTATATAAAAATAACTTACTCTGGACTTCAATCACTTGTTTTAAGAGGTTCAGCAATTACCAGTTTCTTTGCTTCTATGACTTTATTCTGATCTAAATTCTCCTCTATCTGCCCATACGAACATAACCATTGTATAGATAAAGTCACCTTCTTGTGCACACAAATACACTCAGTATTGCTGATGCTGACACCTTTTCCTCCATGCAGATCCTTCTGCCAACCTGCAGCCATTCCTCATCATTTTTTAACCCTCCACACAGGAAAGTGCTGGAATTTGCATTATACCAAAAAGGTTCTAGAAATTTAGTTGTCTAAATTAAAAGAGAAAAAAAAAAACAACCCAACCCTAATGAAAACGTTGGAGCCCTGGTGGCATAGTGGTAAAGAGCTCGGCTGCTAACCAATCTACCAGCTGTTCCTTGGAAACCCTATAGGTCAGTTCTACTCTGTCCTATAGGGTCACTGTGAGTCGGAATTGACTCAACAGCAATGAGTTGTGGTTTGGTTAATGAAAACCTTAAAGCCAGATCTAGTTTAAAATCACCTGCTTCCTTTATCAGATTTCCTTATCAGGATGAATGTAGCCCTCCATTTTGCTTGTCTGTCTTTAATTTGTGAAATGTGTCTCACTTTCTCACTGCCTGGGTAGAGGTAGAAGCCCCAGCTACATTATGCTAAAGGAAGTACTAATGCCATGTGTTAAAGTTCTTTGTTAATTCATGCCCCCATTTTCCCAGGAATGCTATTGCAGGAAAATAATATTAAAAAAAGAAATGAATAGAGATGCCCAAGTGCTATATTAAATTGTTAACCTTTGAAGAGCAGAACAGCCAAAGATGGCCATGATTAATGGCCTCCCCTGCCTTCCTAAGGAGCCACATTTATAAATTACAACCTGTAGGATAAAGAGAAGAAGGGGTGTGGTTACTGGACAGGAAAGCTCTTGTCTATTACTTAGTTATGCCAGTTTAAAAAGCTGATTAGAATGTGGTTTGGTCACTTATTCATAACTTTTTACCACATTAATTTATATGATAGGTAGACATTTTTTAAAATGAATTAGGTTGTCCTATGTCATCCAGGAATTTTCAGAAAGAGAAAAGTTAAGCAAGGATCTAGACAACTCAGCATACACTTCCTGTTTCTACCTGAAAATCTGTCAACTTCTCTTCCCAACCAGTTCCCAGAGCAGATTCAAGAAGACAACGCAGATGGTTGTGGGCATGTCAAGCACCTCCCCTCCGATATTATGCTATGGATAGGTGGCAACATCATAGTCTTTTAATCTTGAACCATGAAAATGTATTATGATGACCATAATATTTATTCAAAATTAATAAAATTACAATTAGTTTAAAAATCTTTTAAATAAATTGAACATAAATCCCTCATTATTTGAGTCCTCTCTTAGAACAATATTTCTCTCAGTGGGGCCAACAAAGATGCCTCAGGCAGGACACTCCAAAATGCAAGGAAAGAGTGCGCTGGTGAGAATCCAGCCAGGCCAGAAAGAAGATTATGGGATAGAATACTCAAGGGCCATTTACTTGGTATGTTCGATCATCCTCATGACATTTTGGAGTCATCAAAAAGTTACCCTTTAGCTAACTTGGGTGAGAGCTCTCAGCAGACAGGTTCATGAAGGGAGCTCCTATCAGACAGCTGCCAGAGTTCCTCACTTCATTACCACCCATGCTCCTACCTCAGCCACCAATGGTCAGGATTTAGCTTAACTATCGGGATTCATTCACCCATTAGTATCCTGAATGAATAGAGTAAGTGGATTGTGGGATTTGAGGTCTAGGAGCTCTGTGGGAACAGAAAAGTTGAGGGGCCAGGCTCCTTGTCTTAGGCTTGGCGTAGATTTGGGGAAATGCCCTTCCATGCTTCCCTTCTCTCAGGACGTTTCCTTTATACCCTCAGCAACTAGATTCTGCTTATCTCAGTGTCTGAAGCAAAACCCTGCAAATTAGCAGGGCTCTGGTATAAAGAAAAGGTCATATAATAAATCCGACGGCCACGTTATGGATTGAACTGTGTCCCCCAAAAAGTGTGTGTTAACTTGGCTAGGCCATAATTCACAGTATTGTGTGGTTATCCACCATTTTGTGATCTGATGTGATTATCCTATGTGTTGTAAATCCTAACATCTATGACGTTAATGAGGCAGCATAAGAGGCAGTTATGTTAACGAGACAGGACTCAGTCTACAGGATTAGGTTGTATCTTGAGTTAATGTCTTTTGAGATATAAAAGAGAGAATCGAGTGGAGAGGAGAGGGACCTCATACCACTAAGAAAGAAGCATGGTAGCTGAGCTGTCCTTTGGACCTGGGGTCCCTAAGCTGAGAAGCTCCTAGACCCAGGAGAAGCTTGAAGACAAGGACCTTCCCCCAGAGCTCACAGAGACAGAAACCCTTCCCCTGGAGCTGGTGCCCTGAATTCAGACTTCTAGCTTCCTAAACTGTGAGAGAATAAATTTCTGTTTGTTAAAGCCATCCACTTGTGCTATTTCTATTATAGCAGCACTGGATAACTAACATAGGCCAAAAACAAAACTAAACAAAAAATAAACAAATAATGAAACAACAAATCTGCATCAACCACTAGGGCTAATTTCACCTTTTCCTCTTTAATCATGAAAGCTCATTTCTAAGAAGGGATGACTAGAATAATGTCAATTTTAAAACCACTTTAAATGATACTTTAAAATATAAAGAAGATAGCTCTTCACTTGAATTGGACTAAATGAGCTTTAATTGTGCAACGTGAACAACTGAAAAGAGCTCATTAGAAAGTATATCCTTGTTTGGGTACACCCCCATCAATGTGCTTTCATAATGGATTTCATGGAAAAGAGATCATTTTTTTTAAACCTAAATAAGAACTTGATCTTTGTGGAAAACATCAAAACAGAGGTGTTACAAAAATAGGTGTTAAGCAGGAAAAACCAGTGAAAGTAAATGTAATGAGGCTTTAAAAAATACAAATTAAGTGCTTGTCTGTCTCAGTTGTGTCAATTGATTGACACTATTCTGAGCTCTTAAACAGATGAAAGATTGTCTCCTGTGTGAATCCAATTGGGAGATGTTTACAAGCTCTTCAATTTCCATTTAACAGGAAGCAATTGATTTAGCATTGAAGCTCTAGAAGTTGCAAAAGGCTTGTATCAAGATCATATTAACTCTGGGTGACTTCGTGTAAGATTTCAAATTCTTTCTTATTTAACAATACCTGGTGCAGTAGTTAAAAGCTATGGCTGCTAACCAAAAGATCAGCAGTTTGAATCCACCAGCCGCTCCTCGGAAAGCCTATGAGGCAGTTCTACTCTGTCCTACAGGGTCGCTATGAGTCAGAATTGACTCGACAGCAACAGGTTTAGTTTTCTGGTTTTTTTTTTTTTTTTTAAGAGAGTTTGAATGGAGTCTTTGGGTGGTGCAAACAGTTAAGCGCTCAACTATTAGCCAAAGGCTGATGGTTCAAACCCAACCAGAAGTGCCTCAGAAGACAGGCCTGGCTATCTGCTTCTGAAAGGTCACAGCCTTGAAAACCCTATGGAGCAGTTCTATTCTTCACACATGGGGTCACCATGAGTGGGAATCAACTCAGTAGCAACTAACAGGAACAAGAAAATGAGTTTGAAGCAGATCATTTTTTAAAGGAAAAGTTTATTTCCACAATAATGTTCTTAGAGGGAAGAGTTTGCCTCGTTTATTCCCCGAATGTTAGGCGTGTGTATTCTCTGACTCAGTCTTCTCACATACCCTAAGCGGTGGACAGTATTACTAACTTTATTTTAAAATGGAATAACTGAGGCAAAGGAAAGTTCAGAAATGTATCCATGGTCACAGAGAAAGGAAGTTGCATGAGCAAGATTCCAAGTCCAAAAGCTTGACCCAAAATCCAGCACATTTAACGCTAAACTACTGTTCCCTCGCTATTTTCTGGGACACCTGAGCAAAAACCAACCCACTGGCCCTAATGCAGAGACACCACTGAAACTATCCATTATTTCAGTCAGGACGTGCCTATGGCCCTGGGTTTTCCAATAGCAAGTACTATATTTTCCTTTGACTACGGAAGCATTTCAGAGAAGTCCTATGAAGATAAAGTGGCTCTTAAGATACTGAAGTTCAGTCAGGACCACAGGAAAAACCAAAGGCTCTGTCAAGTCAACACACGTATGAGATCCTTACTATTTTATCTTCATCCCACAGAAGCAGAGAGGTCTGGGGAGTGGCGCAAGCTGTGCAGCAATGGACACTATCAATCATTTTTAAAAACTTTTTAGTTTGTGATAATTATAGATTCACATGCATTTGTAAGAAATAATACAGAGATCCCATGTGTCTTTACTCAGTGTCCCTCAATGGTTCAATCATTTTTAAAGTTCATATTTCTAAAGAAAAACTTTGTTAAATGGCATATATTATGCCCATTTTCAAATACACCAGTGACCTTTTGGCAGTCGAAATCACCACACTGGTTTTTATGACATGGCAATGAGCTGTCATTATATTTCCTCCAATGTATGAGTCCTAGATATAGTTTTATTTAATCTTATTATAGGTTGTTTTTGAATTATATTTCAATCAAATGAGGGAGTGATAAATTATTTAGTAAGAGCTAACCAATGAATCTAGCACATTCTTTACCCAAAGTTAATTTGATTCAAATATGTGTATTTTTGACAAATAACTTCTGCCTGGATGATTTATCAACTTACAGTGGAATGGTCTTACCAACAGCTAGGTGACAGTCCGGGTCTGCATTTTGGGACTTTCAGTGAAGTTGAGAGAAGGATGGCAGATATCATAATTCTTTTCTAAGAGATTAACAAGAAGAAGTAAAAAGGATTTTTGTAAGTGCATGCTAAAATAAGTACACGTTAAGAACATGTGGCTCAAACAGGACAAAATTCCAAATAAAAGCAATTATGATACACAAACTACTTAGATCAAAAATCATAGAAATTATACATGATCACCAAAGAGACAAAAAGCACTATGAATCTTAATTAACCTTATGAAACTATAAATCCCCAAATTATTTCTCACATCATGACCTTGGTCCCAAATAGCCACAGTCAGCTTAGATTGAGAGGACACTTGCACAGCATCGATCAGGGTAGCAAAGACCTCATGTGGGATTTGAAGGGAAGGAACTGCTTTAGCTAAACACCTTTGAGGTACTTCTCCAGGTTAAAGCTCTGATTCTACAACCAAGATTGAGGCAAATGACCTTCGTAACTTTCCACGTCTGGCCCTGTCTCTGGTGCGCCTCCTTCCCCTCCTTTACTGTCTCTTTGCTGTTTGTCTTAAATGTCCCAATTTTCAGTGGGCCTCCTGCAGAAAACCCTCTGCTTGGCTCATCTGAGTTTACTAGAGTCTTCGGTGCAGTGTTTCTCAGAGTCATCTGCTGCAGTATCACCCACCCAGGAAACGTAATAAACATGCTCTCCTAGGCCTTACCCCAAACATACTACAGTATCACAATCCCTAAGCATGGGGCTGCAGCAGCTGCATTTAAAACCCTCTAGGTGATTTTAATGTGCATTTAAAGCATGAGGTCCAATGTCCTATCTTTCTCCCTACAGAACTTTCTACACTTATTTTTCAAAAGAATAATTTTATAGAAGTTCAGCGGTTCTCAACAACCTCAAACCACCATGGGACGCTGAGAATCAACAATGAAGAGCCCATCTCTGAACATGTGTGACTAGTTTCCTTTGTCCTCCATCCCCTCTGCCTAAAGAGCTGCTTTTTGCTTACTTCAGTCGGAGAAGAAAGTGGGCAGATGTATGGGGCTCAGAGGGTGTGAGACATGGGGATCAATTACGACAGGAACCAGAAACGTGCAGAGTCTTTCAGCCTTTGCCTTCCGCCTTTTAAGAAATCATAGAGCTGCTACATGTGTCAAAAAAGGAAGTTTGCAGGGGGAATACCCATCTGTCCAGTGGTTCTCAACTCTGGCTGCACAGTAAATTTACCAAGGTTGTTTAAATAAAACTAAATAAATAAATAAATAATTGCTCAGGCCGCCCATAAATGAATTAAACCATAAGACCTGAATCCTAGACAGTGATTTTCTATGTTTTTTTTAATTAACACCACATGGTTTTAATGTGCAGCCAAATGTAATGTTAGTTCATTACATTCCATCATCAAGAATCTCAGTTTATTCATTCCCTCTGCAGCATTGATAAGTAACTGGCAATATCAATTTATGGCAATTGATCTGTATATACATATACATGGGAGCCCTGGTGGTACAGTGCTTGAAGCGTTCGGATGCTAACCAAAGGTTGGCAATTCAAACCCAACAGTCTCTGCTCCATGGGAGAAGGATGTGGCAGTCTGCCCTGGTAAAGATTACAGCCTTGGAAACCCTACAGGGCAGTACTATTCTGTCCTATAGGGTCACTACGAGTCAGAATTGACTCAATGGCAATGGGTTTTTTACACATATATATAATAAAAACCATTGCCATTGAGTCAATTCCGACTCATAGCGACCCTATACTACAGAGTAGAACTGATAGGGTTTCCAAGGAGCGGCATAATTCATTTTCCTGTGAGTTCTACTCCCAGCCCTCTACTTAAGCAAATGATTTACCTTCCATGGCTTCGGTTTCTTTATTTGTAAAATAAATGGTTAGTTTAAATAATTTCTAAAACTTTTTATCGCTTTAAAACCCTAACCTAAGATTACAGGTTACTCACTAGGGAAAAGGCAGGAACCTGTTACAGTCACTTGGGGAGTTGCCTTCTGCACCACTTATCCATATCCCCAAGAGAGAGATCTGAGGTACAATACCACCCTTCCCACCACCACCAACACACACCAACCATAGGCCTAGAAAATAAGAAGAATCTAAAACTCTGAATTCCTTTTTTTTTTTTTTTTCCATTCTTCCACAATGTCTCATGTAAGACTGCCATGAGCGAGTGCTTCTCAGTCCCTCCTTCAGGAACTGATACTCACCACAAGGGTAAAGGTCCCAAGTCCCTGGCTAATTTCTCTGGACTTCCCTCCTCTCCCTAGATATTGGACCCAAAATTCTTCCCTGCCTTGGAATCTTTCTAATGAGTTTAACATATAGAAATAATCCTCCTACTAACAATATGAATGGTGTAACAGACTCTGCTTTTCTGCGTAAAATGGAAAACGGGTTTAGTGATTTACTGAGCTATAGTACACAGGTATTCTAGCTCTGTTGTTACAAATATTTATGATGATTTAATGATATATGTAAGCCCTGTTATTAGTTATTAACATATAAAAATTTGAACTCCTCTGCTTCTGCTACCTGTGAGTGTAAATCATTTTTCAATCAACCAAAATTTCCAGTGCTGGTACAATGAAACTTAAAAACTATCATCAGATTTATTGGATGGCACCATTATTGCCAGATGTCATGCTGACATGCAATCTCTAATAATGTCAAGGCATTAAATCTCTAGTTAGGAGATTAAGCCTAGCAAGGATATAAGAAGTGATGGAGCCAGTGATTTCAATAGTTTTGAAAACACACATTGGAGCAACCTGTCACCTGACAGGAGCTGCTTCTCCAAAGCCTTACTCCTATCCCTTCAGAAGAATAAAACCTTAGGCAGCAGCTATAAAAACTATAGCTTTCCAGAGATAAGTGTGCAGTGTCATCAAATGAGCCATTTAAAGCACCCAGTAAGGAAGATGGGGAGAGTTCTTATACGTTCTTCCAGCAAAATTAAGAAATAGATGGTACTTTTATTAGAGAAAAGAAATCCCAAACCCACCACCCTTACAGTTAAGCTAGTGGGTAATATAGTCTGTTTTTGATATGTTTTATGTTGAGCTAATGGTGAAAGCCACTCAGCAACATCTCAGAAGCAAGAGAGCTTTAGAATCATAGCCTTAGGCTGTGTAATTCATCAGAACTCCTTCTGTCTGCAGGATGTAATCCTTTCATGGATTCAGAATGAGGTCACCCCTAAAAAGGATCCCTAAGGAAGTTCTGAAGTACTACTGGGGAAAACACAGGAGAGATTATCAAGGCCCATTGATCCTATTCACCAAAGCTACTGCACTTTCAGGAGTCTCTGGGTGACATAAACGGTTAAGCGCTCTATGACCAACCAAAAGCTTAGTAATTCAAACCCACTCGGAGGTGTCTTGGAAGACAGCCCTGGCATCTGCTTCCTAGAGGTGACAGCCTTGAAAACCCTATGGAGCAGTTCTACTGTGTCACACATGGGGTTTCCATGAGTCTGAACTGACAACATGACTGGACAACAACACTGCACTTTTACAACGGCTTTTGACTACATCCTGATTTTGCCTTCCTTGATACTTAACTGATTTTGTATATTTGGGCAACATATTTAACTCTCTGTGCTCATTTTTCATGTCTATCGGATGGGTTACTAATACTACCTAACTGGTAGGGTAGTTTCTAATATTAAATAAATAAATGAGTAAATAAAACACTTAAACCAGAGTCTAGAAGAAAGAGAGAACTGTTACCACCATTAATTTCATCATCACCATTGTCAACCCTCTAACTCAATTTTTCAATTTCAGGAAATATTCCAGCTTTCCTCTTCCCCTTCCTCCTCCTCTTTCCACGTCTATCTGATCCTCATGTCTGTGTTCCTCCTAATCTTGACTTTGGAAGCAGCCAATTTATTATCCAGCCACCACTGGGCAGATCCACAGAGAGGTGTGGATCCAAAATGAATGGATATTGTCAGTTATCAGCATTCTGAAATTAATGGGATTCTCACCAGCTCTCAGGAAGGCCTGCCGATGGTGACAGAGACTCCTGGCAGCAACAGCGTTGGAAGGAGCAGGCCTTTCTTAAAGGGCGACAAGGGAGAGAACTGCTTAGGCTCAGGGAGGCTTGAGTAGCTGCAGAATCTTTAAGGCATGATTTCAAGTGTCTTAGACGGTAAATGTATTCCTGATCCACATAAAGAGAGATGACAAGGGCAGCGTGTTCCAGCAGAACCTTGCCCTGAGTCGTGCCAGTACTTAGCAAACTGGAAACTGAAAGGGCTTGAACTATTAAGGCTCCCACAAGATCTCTTGCCTTCATTAAAAAAAAAAAAAAAAAACAGTTGCCATAGAGTCTACTCTAACTCAAGGCAACCCCAAGTGTGTCAGAGTAGAACTATGCCCCACAGGGTTTTCAATGGCTAATTTTTTGATGTAGATTGCCAGACCTTTCTTCCGAGGGACCTGTGCTTGGACTCAAATCTCCAACCTTTTGGTTAGCATCTGAGTGCATTAACACCACCCAAGAACCCTTACTTTCACAGGCTTGGGTTCTAGTCATGTTTCTGTTGTTTGGAAAACCATGAAATATCCCCCATTTAATCACTTAATCCCCTCCTTAGGTTTTTTGTTCTTGCCCTTACTTATGGAAGGGCGTGACCTACAAATACAACTGATTCTCAGAACCTGGCCCCAGCACTCAAGACAAAGGCTTCCAGTGAGATACCTCATTTACTTAGCAGGGAAAACATTGCTCTTTGGCATTTGTTGTTGTTTTTGTCAAGATGCCAAAAAAATGCAATAACTTGAAGATTCAAGTAATGTCAAAAAATTATTCATATCCTCAGACAAATCACATTTTATATAAGAAAGTAAGAAATTAGTTTAGTCCATTTTTTCTTCATTCAGTTGATGTACTTAACACAATCATCATTTATCTTGAAATGCCGATTTAACATAGATTAAAAATTCTTTGCTGAAAGATGCTTCTTGGAGCTACACCAATTGCACATATATTGGCATTTGCATGACATTTTATGTTGATTTCTTTACTCATGTAAGATTCCAACTTGGCAAAGGCGATCCCAAGAAACAATCACACTTCCCCCATAAATATTAGGTCTTGAAAGAGAGACAGCATTAGTACTTGAGGCCAATCTTGAATGCACACATGGCCCCAACCAGCAAATATGTGAGAGCACTGGTTGAATAATGCATTGGTACACAAGAGAGTCAGCACGCTGTGGATAACTGATGGCAGTATGAAAAAAGCAGGGTGCGAAGCATCCACCATTTCATAAAATTCAGCTCCACACCTCAGCTCACAGGAACCAGTGTAGATTCATCATGCTAAACATTGCAGCTTAGTCCCTTGCTCCTTCACTGACTAATAGCAAAGATGAAAAGGAAAGGAAAATTCAGACTCATGATTCTGCTGTTTTGTTGCTCTTCTGTGAAAGTCTGAGGAGAAAAATTTAGGGGGAAAACCAACCATAATGCCAGGTATTTCCAAGCCCCAGTGCATCAAGTAACCAAAGTACCTTATTTGTCGTATAACTATCATGCCTTCACACTGTGCTTAGCACAAAGGGACACAACTATCTGCTTTCAAAGAGTATCGTCCAGTAGGGAAGGCAAAATGTTACTGTCTGAAAAAAATAATAAAAAAGAATTCAAATAGAGTGAAAGAAGACAGGACATGCCAAAGTTATCAGAAGATAAATTGGCTCAGGGCAGGTTTATGACAACATGCTCTTATACCAGATCAGTAAACCCTCTTGTCTGGAGTGATGTCATATAAAGGGTGATTATATTCCTCATAGACAAAAATACTGGTTAAGCTGTTACTTACATACAGTAGAAGCAATCCCAACTTTTAATCCCCAATTTTTTAATTTAATTTTAATTTCAAAGAATCTTCTGGGAAACGGAGGATATGTGCATCAATTGCTATACAGTACTGATGATCATGTGCTGCTGTTTGTATCGGGTCTATTTATGATGAGTCCGGGGTCCCTAGGTCCCACACTTCCCCTTGTCCCTCCACCTGTCCAAATTGCCTTTATCCTTCAGGGTACAACTCAAGTTCTGCTCCCTATATGAAGTCTTTTCAAATGACTCAATCTCTGTTCATGCTTCAAATGTTAATCTTGCCCCCTCAAAATGGATTATATTTTTTAATTTTTTCCCACACAAAAATTTATACATACATTGTTATGTGACTCTAATTGCTCTCCCCATTATATATATTATTTTTTTAAAAGCAGAATCTATGCAAGGCAAAAATAATGTTATATGTTTATCAAACCATATAATTTACCTAATGGACAAAATGGAAGACTAAATTTTTTTGCCTCTAGGTGAAGTCATTTGACTACTTTTGTCCAATAGAATGTGAAACGAAGTGATGTTCACCATTCTGAAGCCTGGCCTCTCAAAGGTCCTCCATTCATGATTCTCCTGTATCTTCCCCTTTCCACAAAGTACCGTATGTTGAGGATGGCTATGTCCCAAGATGGAAGGAGTCTGGCTCCCTGAGTCAGTGATGGAGAAAAGCTATCTGGGAGTATTCTCTGACCAGTAACGTTCTCACTTAACTTTGCATGAGCAAGAAATAAAATTTTATTATATTAAAATTGAAATTCTGTGGTAATTTACATAGTAGCTAATATTCAGTACCATGATTAATACAGTATATTCTTTTTAAATTTTATTTTAGCCTTTTATTGAAGTTTAATACATACATACAGAAAAATGCCCAAATCCTTAAAGAGCTTGATTAATTTTCACAAACTGTACACACCCATGTAGCCTGCTCCCAGATCAAAAAACAGAACATTATCAACACCCTAAAAGCCAATATCATGCCCTCTCCCAGCCATCACTGCTGTAGGGTTGATTCTGACTCATGGTGATCCCATGTGTTACTTTTCTTGGCTGTAATCTTAATGGAAACCGATCACCAGGCCTTTCTTCCACAGTACCACTAGGTGGGTTTGAACCACCAACCTTTGGGTTCATAGTTGAGTGCACACTGTTTGCATCACCTAGGAACCTCATTACCAGTACTTTGACTTCCAACAGCACGAATTTGTTTTGCCTGCTCTAGTACTTTACACAAATGGGATTATGAAATTGCAGTTTGATGGGTTACCACTAGAGGACTTTCCCGAGGCAAAAAGGTACTCCTCCCAGTGGCCCTTTTCCTTCCCACCTGCAGTCACCTGAGCAATTACCTTCATCCTCTATAATAAGACTAGTGGTTTCTCATGTCACAGGGTAGAAGGAGAGAGGGTGAGAGGGCTGAGCATCAAGATTACTAAGTGGCTGGGTCCACAGTCACAAGGCAGAAGGTTCCCAGAGAGATATTAGAGACAAAGACGGGAACCAGCTGGAGCTCTGTTCTCAAGCTCACTGCAGTCTTCTAGTGAGCTAGCATTGCCCAAATGAGTAATGAGGAGTGTTTCTGCTCAGGAAAATGCCCAGCTGCCTCAGTGGCCCTTTATTCTAGGCTCAAATCCTAAATTCAGCTCATCAGATATTACCATAATCATGATGAGGTGAAAGGAAGAAATAATATATCATGAAAAACACAGGGAAAATGAAGTATCACATAGAGGTTAAGTTCACAAACACTGGAGTCAGGCAGAGATAGGTCTGAAACACCACCCCATCATTTGTTAGCTTTGTAAACTTGTGCAAATTACTCAACCTCTTTGAAATCTTACTCTCGAGTAGTTCAAAGATTGAGTGTGTATGTGAGGAATGAAGAAGGATGTTTGTTTGTTTGCTCATTTGTCATGGCCATTTCTACACTCAAATGGTATGCTAAAGGAAGACACATGTTTTGTTTCTGACGGCATCTCAGTGGGTTGAATTTGTACTGCACAGACTAAGCATGGGGTCAGAGGCGTAACGAAGGTATGGCAGGTGAGGTACAAGCGCTGGGTGCCACCTGAGGAGGGGCTCTAATGAGCAGCTTCTATTGGCCATCGCAGTTTCTCCATCACCAGCTGTGAGAGATCATTCAGCAGTTTAAAACACTGTTGCTATTTTCTGTAGATAGGCCCCTGCATGGAGTGGAAGCAGAAAATTAAAACTTCTCTGCAGAAGAATAGAAATAGCTGCCTTTTTTTGTCAAAGAAATACATGCAGGTTCATACACACACACCCATACCACATATATACATCTATCTAACTTTACATACACGCATCTATATACATGCTAACGGGATTCTTTGTAGAACTGTGTGTAGTTCTTTTTTTTTTTCTTTTCTCCTTCTCACCCTCATTATTATAACATACTCCCTGTTACCTACCAAAGGACCCATTTTAACAAACCAGTAAATTACAAAAAGTGTATTGCATTCTGTATTTTTCCTCATGTGCATATAAAATCATTTACAAAAACGTCTATCTATCTATCTGTGTGTATGTTACCACAGACTGCCATAAGAACGAACAAATCTGTCTTGGAAGAAGTACAGCAAGAATGCTCTTTAGAAGTGAGGATGGCAAGACTTTGTCTCATGTACTTTGGACACGTTCTCAGGAGGGACTGTACCTGGAGAAAGACATCATGCTTGGTAAAGTACAGAGAGGGTCAGCGAAGAAGAAAGAGACAATGAGATGGAATGACACAGTGGCTGCAACAACGGGCTCAGACACAGCAATGATTGTGAGGAAGGCGCAGGACCGGGCAGTGTTTCGTTCTGTTGTACGCAGGGTTGCTGTGAGTCGGAATCGACTCAATGGCACCAAACAACATGTGTGTATGTACATATAGAGAGAGTGAGACAAAAAGCACGCACACACGCGCCTTGGTTCCACAAAAATGAGTTCATACATAAGTAGGCCCTGACTTATAACATGTTTGAGTTATGACAAACTGCACTTATAACCATCCATTTTTTTTATACATCTTGTCATTAGTAATATGTACTACATACAATGTTGTAGTGTGTAATTTGCTGATATTATCATTCTCAGATGTTCACTCACAGGTGTTCAATTTTATGATTTACTTCTCAGAACACTGCCATATAACAGGCCTGGTCTACAATGACGTGGTATCGTTGTCAGTGTTGGGAGTCGTAACGGATAGAAAATTGGGCAATTTACAACTCTAATGACATACGTACAGCAGTTGTATACTGCTCACACTCAACAGCCGTTGGACTCCAACTTCAGGGTTACAGCACTGACACCGACTTCATTGTAGACCAGGCCTATAGCATGATCTTACTCAGCATTTCGTACCCTAAGAAGCATTAGTTGTCAATCTGAAATGAGGTATTCGACTTACGTCAGAACCGACTTACCACAGAGTCATCAGAATGGAACCCTGTCGTAACTCGGAGACTATGCTCTTTTTCCAGCTTGCTATTCTCTTTCAACAATAACTTGTAGAAATCCCTCCAAGTTAATGTGTATACTCTTAATTCACTATTTTTAGTTTCTGTGTAATATTCCAAAGGGCAGCTGTTCTGTAGTTAAATCAGCCATTACTTCCTCGATGGATACTCACTTTATGTCCATTTTTTTGCCACTAAGTACAATGCTGCAAAAAATATCCCTGTATATATGCCTTTAAAAACCCGGAGTTTTTTGGTGAAGGGTAAGATAGTACTCAATACTGGAGAAGTCAGTACAACTTGACCAAGGCAAAGTCATAGAAGCTTCAAAGATACATCCAAACTCCCCAAGGGACCAAGTTACAGGGGCTGAGGGCTGAGGACCACGGTCTCAGGGGACATCTCACTCAACTGGCATAACATAGTTTATAAAGAAAATGTTCTACATCAGACTGTGGTGAGTAGCATCTGGCACCTTAAAAGCCTGCTAGTGGCCATCTAAGATACATCTACTCGTCCCATCCCAGCTGGAGCAAAGCAGAATGAAGAAAACTAAAGACACAAGGGAAAGATAAGTCCAAATGGCTAATGGACCACAACTACCACAACCTCCGCCAGACCGATTCCAGAACAACTAGATGGTGCCCAGCTACCACCACTGACTGCTCTGACAGGAATCACAATAGATGGTCCTAGACCGAGCAGGAGAAAAAAGTGTAGAAAATTCAATTCCATAAAAAAGAAGACCAGGTTGGAGAAACCCCAAGAGTATGGCCCCCAGACACCCTTTTAACTCAGTACTGAAGTCACTCCCAAAGTTCACCCTTCAGCCAAAGATTAGACAGGCCTATAGGACAAAGAGTAACGCATGTGAGGAACGGGCATCACAGTTCCATCATGTATCTAAGACTAAATGGGCACACGAGCCCCAAAGCAAAGACGAGAAGGCAGGAAGGACAGGAAAACTGGACGAATGGAAACAGAGACCCCAGGGTGGAGAAGGGGAGATGTTGACACATCATGGGGTTAACAATCAATGCCATAAAACAACTTGTGTATTAATTGTTTAATAAGAAGTTAATTTGCTCTGTAAACTTTCACCTAAAGTACAATTTTAAAAAAAAAAAAAAAAAACAAACCTGGAGCTTTTGATTTTATGGGAGAGATTCAAAGAGTGGGCTTTCTGGGGCAAAGAGTTTATGAAGTTTCAGTTTTGAACAGTTGTTACGAGATTGCTGTCCAAAAATATTCTGTATCAATTTACATGTCCAATGGCAATACCTAAGAGTATGTTTTTTTTAATCCAAATTCCTGTCAGTGATAGGTTTAGCCTTCATTTTTGTTTGTTCATTTTTTACTTATACAAAGAAAAGCAAATAGTAGAATGCACCTCCAAATATACCCACACCAAGTTTCATCAATTGTGAATATTTTGCCACCCCTGTAGCCTTACTTTGTAAACTTGGTTTATTGAGGTATAATACTGTTGTTGTTAGGTGCCCTTGAGTCAGTTCTGACCCATAGAGACCCTATGTACAACAGAATGAAACACTGCCTGGTCCTGTGCCATCCTCACAATCGTTATGCTTGAGCCCATTGTTGCAGCCACTGTGTCAATCCATCTCGTTGAGGGTCTTCCTCTTTTTCACTGACCCTCTACTTTACCAAGCATGATATCATTCTCCAGGGACTGATCCCTCCTGATAACATGTCCAAAGTATGTGAGACAAAGTCTCACTTCCTTGCTTCTAAGGAGCATGCTGGCTGTACTTTTTCCAAGACAGGTTTGTTCATTCTTTTGGCAGTCCATAGTATATTCAATATTCTTCACCAACACCATAATTCAAAGGCATCAATTCTTCTTCAGTCTTCCTTATTCATTGCCCAGCTTTTGCATAAATATGAGGCGATTGAAAACATCATGGCTTGGGTCAGGTGCACCTTAGTCCTCAAAGTGACATCTTTGCTTTTTAATACTTTAAAGAGATCTTTTGCAGCAGATTCGATTTCTTGACTGCTGCTTCCATGGGTGTTGGAAGTAAAATGAGCCAACTAAAATGAAATCCTTAACAATTTCAATTTTTTCTCCATTTATCATGATATTGCTTATTGGTCCAGTTTTCTTTATGTTGAGGTGCAATCTATACTGAAGACTGTGGTCTTTGATCTTCATAAGTAAGTGCTTCAAGTCCTCTTCACTTTTAGCAAGCAAGGTTGTGTCTTCTGCATATCGCAGGTTGTTAATGACTCTTCCTCCAATCCTGATGCCACATTCTTCTTCATATAGTCCAGCTTTTCAGATTACTTGCTCAGCATACAGGCTGAGTAAGTATGGTGAAAGGATACAACCCTGACGCACACCTTCTCTGACTTTAAACCATGCAGTATGCCCTTGTTCTGTTCGAATGACTGCCTCTTGATCTAAGTACAGGTTCCTTATGAGTACAATTAAGTGTTCTGGAATTCCATCCTTTGCAATATTATCCATAACTTGTTATGATCCACATGGTCGAATGCCTTTGCATAGTCAATAAAACACAGGTAACATCTTTCTAGTATTCTCTACTTTCAGCCAGGATCCATCTGACATCAGCAATGATACCTCTCGTTCCACGTCCTCTTCTGAATCCAGTTGAACTGGAAGTTCCCTGTTGATGTACTGATGCATCTGCTTTTGAATGATCTTCAGCCAGATTTTACTTGTGTGTGATATTAATGATGTTGTTCGATAATTTCTGCATTCTGTGGAATCACCTTTCTTTAGAATAGGCATAAATATGGTATAAAATAACATAGTAAAATTTGCCCTTTTCCTTGTAAGATTTATGGGCCTTGACAAATGCATATTGTTGCATAATCACCACTACAGTCAAGATACAGAACTTTCCATCACCCTAAAAAGTTCCCTCATGGACCTTCACAGTCAGCCAGTTTCCCCACATCCAGTCCCAGGCAAGCGTTAGTTTGTTTTATTTCCCTATATTTTTGCCTTTTCCCAGGAAGTCATATAAATACAATCATACAACATATAGCTTTTTCAGTCTGGCTGCTACCATTTCACATAATGCATCTGAGATTCTTTCACATCACCCTGTGTATCAGTAGTTTGTTCTTTCTGATTGCTGAGTAGTATTTCATTGTATGGTATATCACACTTTATGTATCCATTCATGAGTTGAAATTGTGGGTGATTATCAATATACCTAGTGTTTTAGTTATCTACTGCTGCTATAACAGAAATACCACAAGCGGATGGCTTTAACAAAGAGAATTTTTTTTTCTCACAGTCTAGTAAGCTCGAAGTCCAAATTCAGAGTGTCAGCTCCAGGGGAAGGTTTTCTCTCTGTGTCAGCTCTGGAGGAAGGTCTTTCTTATCAATCCTCTCCTGGATTATGAGCGTCTCCGTGTAGAAACCCCTGGTCCAAAGGACACACTCTGCTTCCGGCGCTGCTTTCTTGGTGGTATGAGGTCCCCTGGTCTCTCTGCTCACTTCTCTCTTTTATATCTCCAAAGAGATTGACTCAAGACACAATCCAATCTTGTAGATTGAGTCCTGCCTCATTAACATAACTGCCGCCTATCCCACCTCATTAATATCACAGAGGTAGGATTTACAACATATAGGGAAATCACATCAGATGACAAAATGGTGGACAATCACACAATACTGGGAATCATGACCTAGTCAAATTGATACACATATTTTTGGGTGACACAATTCAATCCATGACACCTAGGAATCCCTGGATGGTGCAAATGGTTAAAGGCTTGAGCATTAACCAAAAAGGTGATGGTTCAAACCCACCTAGAAGTATCTCAGAAGACAGGCCTGGTTTAAAGACTTGAAAACCTTGGAGCAGTTCTATTCTGCACACATGGGGTCGTCATGAGTCGTAATCAATCTGATAGCAACCAACAACATGAATATACCTGCTATAAACATTGACTTCCATGTGATTGTGTAAACATAAGTTTTTAATTCTCAGGCAAAAATCTAGGAGTGGAATTATTGGGTCATAATTGGCTCGACAGCAATGGGTTTGTTTGTTTTTTTAATGGTAAGTGTATATTTAACTTTATAAAAAATTGTAAACATGTTTTTCAGAGTGGGTATAATATTTTATATTCCCCTCAGCACTGCATGAGAGGTCTAGATTCTCTGCATCCTCAGAAGTACATGGTACTATCAGCTTTTTATTTTTTATTTTGTCTTATTGTGATTTCACTTGCATTTTCCTAATGACTAACGATGTTGAAAAAAAACTGGCCAGTAAAAACCTTATAAATGGCAGTGGAACATTGTCTGATATAGTGCCAAACGATAAGCCCCTCACGTTGGAAGGCACTCAAAATACAACCGAGGAAGAGCGGCCTCCTAGGGTAGAGGGTCAGCAAAAAAGAGAAAGACCGTCGATGAGATGGACTGACACAATGGCTGCAAAAATGGGCTCAAACATAACAACAATTGTGAGGATGGCCCAGGATTGGGCAGTGTTTCATTCTGTTGTACATAGGGTCACTATGAGCTGGAACTTAACTCGACAGCACCTAAGAACAACAACGATGTTGAGTATCTTTTATGAGCATATTTGCATTTCCTGATGAAACATTTGTTCAAATTTTTTGCATTTTTAAAGTTGGTTTGAATATTTTCATACTATAAATATGTGAGAGTCCTTTATTATAGACACATGTGCTTTATCAGACGTGTTTTACAAATGTTTGTCTTGTCTTATTTACTCAACATTATTTTTATTTTTAATTATATAAAATTGACTTGTTTCAGTGTACGGTTCTGAGTTTTAACACCCAGAAACATGTAAACACCATCATACTCAGCACACAGAAAGTTCAGCTACTTTAAAAATTAATTTCCCCATTCTCTCCCTTTGTGATCACCCATTCTTCCCAACCACAACACCTGAAAACCACTAATATATCCTCCACATGTATAATTTTATCTTTTTGAGAATGTTATAAATGGACTCATACAATATGTAACCTTTTGAGACTGGCTTCTTTCACTCATCACAATGCCTGTCAGAATCATCCAACTCGTTGCGTGCATCACAAGTCTATTCCTTTTCATTGCTGAGTCTAAATTATATTCTACCTCTTATCCATTCACCCATTAAGGACGTCTGGTTTGTTTCCAGGTTGGGGCAATTATTAATACAATTACTATAAATATCCATGCAAAGATGGTGTGTGAACATATGTTTTCATTTTTCTAGGATAGATTTCCAGCAGTGATATTGCTGGGTCATAAGTAAGAGTAGGGAAACTACCAAACCATGTTCCAGAGTGGCTGTACCATTTTTCATTTCCACCAGTCTGCATATAGTCAATAGGGTGCCTGGGTGATGCAAACAGTTTGTGCTCAACTACTATCCTAAAGGTTGGCGGATCAAGTCCACCCAGAGGCACCATGGAAGAAAGGCCTGATGATCTGCTTCCATAAAGATTACAGTCAAGAAAACTCTAACGAGCAGTTTTATTCTATAACATACGGGGTTGCAATGAGTTAGAATCAACTCAGTGACAACAGGTAGAGGTAAAACTCACTTAACCTTTAAAACAACACTATGAAGGAAATAATATTATTATCCTTTTTTTTTTTTTTTTTTTTAACAGACAAATAAATGAAAGCGCAGAAAAACAATGACTTATCCCAGGTCACAGAGCAACCAAAAGGTGAGACTGGGATTTGAACACAGTTCATTTGACATCAAGGTCTTTACCCTTAAACTCTATTGTATAATGCTTCTCAAAAGCACAATCCAAGCCCAATGGAGAAGTAGACTAGGAAGTTTAAAGCAAAGAGAAGAAAAGGAAAGAAAAGACCTCAAGGCATTAAGCTCTACCATTATACCATTTTATATCATTCATTGAAAGGGTTGTCAAATCACCATTTGATAGATCAGAAACAAAGTCATGGTCTCATTTTCACCGAAGGTGGTACATGCACACACATACACGCACACACACAAACACAATAATTCTTAATGATTCGACACATTAAATTGAGATTTTAGAATTTGTTCTTCTAGAAGTCCACTACCTCCTCTGAAATTCTGAGCCTTCATTGTTAAAATGTTATCAAAAGATTACTTTCTTTTTATTCAAAAATCAGACCTTCTTGAAGTCATGGTAATTCAAGTCCCTCACCACAATACTGAATAAACTAAAAACCTGTTGTCATTGAGGCAATTCCGACTCAAAGCAACCCTACAAGAAGGAGTAGAGCTGCCCCATAGGGTGCCCAAGGAGCGGCTGGTGGATTCAAACTACTGACCTTTCAGTTAGCAGCCAAGCTCTTAAGCACTATGCCACCAGGGCTCCTCAATATTGAATACAGTCATGTAAATCGTACACTTAGCCAAGCAGAGTAGGTATTAGACAGTGATGGTAAAATCAGATGCCACCACTATCTCTGTGCTTGGAAACCCAGGCCTTTTCACACTGGAAAGGATTTAACTGACTCCTGAGGGACAATGAAAAAGAAGCCACAAAAAATTAATGTTTACAATAGCTAGGATATCAGTACCCTTGAGAGATTGCAGCAATAATCAGGTTCAGTACAACTAAATCATATGCTAAGGGCACACAATAAGTAATGTCAAATAAGAAACCTTTGTTGGAGTGGCCTCTAAAACAGACAGATCCCCAACAGCAGAGCAGATGAAAGAACATTACCTTTCCTCTAACCATTAAATAGATCAATAACCTATTAACTCTAATCTTCCTTAAAGTAGCATTCATTGTAATTGTGAACTAAACTGTGTACATGATACCCCAGTTAAGATTTATCTTTACACATGGACAGCACTGACACTCTTGCCTTGATCCCAAAGCGTAATAATAATTTAAATCAACTTTGTTCTTTCCTTAAAAGCTGTTCACGTTCATGGCCTTTCAAGATCATTATATAATGCATCATTTTATTCAGCTTCTTCCAGTGTGATTGTTATCATAATAGTAACCACAGCAGACTCTTAGAAGACCTTCAGAAATCTGCTTACTTGAGATGAAATATGAAGAAAGACTTTGTGCCAAAAGATCTTCTCAAAGTCATTTCCATATCCATGTAAATCTTCTCATTTGTGCCCACCCATATGTGTCTTGGAGGATACAGTCAGCAAAATTTGGGAAAATAAATGTTGTTAGAACATTGCCCTGCAGATGGGGATAGAATGATGGAGGGAGGACACTATTATATTGAAATCTGTATTTTAATATAAGATTATAGAGAACATACCTGGTACCAACAAAAGCGGAAGAGATGTAGCAAAGTAACCTTGACTTTTATTTCCCTGGTATTATTTCACATATATGGAATAAAGGAGCAAGAAAAGGCCACATTCTTGAAGGAAAGAGCAGATAATTTGTGCAGAAAGTGTGTCCCATTGGTCTAACAGAGGCAAGAAAACTACACACTCAGGCTGTATTTTTATAGTTTGGAGTTTCCCGCTTCACCAAAGTAACCCTAATGGCATTCAGACCTACTAGAAGGAAGGAAGGAAGGTGAAAGGAAAGAAGAGAGGGAGGAACAGAGGAAAAAGGAGACTCTATGAACCCCTAGTCTTAAAAAGTCAGCCAAAGGGAAAACCAAAATTTTACAATAAATTATATTTTTATAAAACGTGTATCAATTTTTAAAAAGTGTATTAGAAAGACAGTAAGCAACAGGTCAGGAAGAGAGGTTAGATAAGCCAGAAATAAGAAAGAACTCCATGAAATCAGGAGCGAATAAACATTGGCAATATCATCCTAGAGATTCATCATGCGTTTCTGAGCTAGTAAATATTAGAAAAAAGAGAAAGTGGAAAGTTTTAGCATCACCCTGTGTTTAATTTTGAAAAAGAAGGAGAAGGGTGAGAAAGAATCATTTTCTTGAGCATCAAGACTCCTGGAAAAGCAGAAATGCCCAGACATTCATTCCTCTCACATTAAGCAAATATTTATTATCCTCTGTGTGAGAGGCATTATGCTAGATACTGAAAATGAAAGAATAAAAAGCACAATTCCTGCTCTGTCATGGATTGAATTGTGTCCCCCAAAAGTATCTGTCTACTTGGCTAGGTCATGATTCCCAGTATTGGATGATTGTTTACCATTTTGTCATCTGATGTGATTTCCCTATGTGTTGTAAAGCCTATCGCTACGATGGTAGTGAGATGGATTAGCGGCATTTATGTTGATGAGATCTACAAGCTCATATAGTGTCTTAAGCCAATCCCTTTTGAGATATAAAAGAGAGAAGCGAGCAGAGAGACAGGGGGACCTCACACCACCCAGAAAGCAGCACTGGGAGCGGAGTGGGATTGCTGGATCATATGGTATTTCTATTTCTAGCTTTCTAAGGAAATGCCATTATCATTTTCCAAAATGGTTGTATCATTTTGCATTCCCACTAGCAGTACATAAGAGTTCCAATTTCCCTGTAGCCTCTTCAACAGTTGTTATTTTGTTTTTTTGATTCAGGCCAGTAATGTCGGGATGAGATGGTATCTCATTGTGGTTCTGATTTGCATTTCTCTAATGGCTAGTGTTCGTGAGCATTTCCTCATGTGTCTGTTAGCCACTTGAATGTCTTCTTTGGTGAAGTGTCTGTTGATTTCCTTTGCCCATTTCCTTTGATTTCTTGACTGCTGCTTCCAAGGGCATTGATTGTGGATCCAACTAAAATGAAATCCTGACAACTTCAATCTTTTCTCCATTTATCATAATGCTGTTTATTGGTCCAGTTGTGAGGATTTTTGTTTTCCTCACGTTGAGGTGTAATCCATACTGAAGGCTGTAGTCTTTGATCTTTATCAGTAAGTGCTTCAAGTCCTCTTCACTTTCAGCAAGCAAGGTTGTGTCATGTGCATATTGCAGGTTGTTAATGAGTCTTCCTCCAATCCTGATGCCCCGTTCTACTTCACATAGCACAGATTCTCAGATTATTTACTCAGCATATAGACTGAGTAAGTACGGTGAAAGGATACAACCTTTACGCGCATCTTTCCTGACTTTAAACCACCCAGAATCCCCTTTCTCTGTTCCAACAACTGCCTCTTGGTCTATGTACAGGTCCTGCATAAGGACAATTATGTGTTCTGGAATTCCCATTCTTCGCAATGTTATCTATAATTTTTTATGATCCACACAGTTGAATGCCTTTGCATAGTCAATAAAACACAGGTAAACATCTTTCTGGAATTCTCTGCTTTCAGCCAAGATCCATCTGGCATCAGCAATGATATCCCTCATTCCACATCCTCTTCTGAATCTAGCTTGAATTTCTGGAAGTTCCCTGTCAATGTACTGCTACAATCGTTTTTGAATTACCTTTAGCATAATTTTACTTGCATGTGGTATTAATGATATTGTTCACTAATTTTCAGATTCTGTTGGATCATCTTTCTTTAGAATAGGCATAAATATGTATCTCTTCCAGTCAGTTGGCCATGTAGCTGTCTCCCAAATTTCTTGGCATAACCTTAAAGTCTTTAAAATGGACAAAAGGCCCTACAGAATCTGACTCTGTTATTATGCAGAGGCTGTAGCTCTTACTAATCTCCTTCTTGCTGTTTCAGCCATGTGGGATGGGCTATGCACTCTGCCACCTCTTCCCTCTGTCTGAATGCTCCCTCCCAACATCCCCATGGCTCACTCCTTCACCTTCTTCAAACCTTGGTTTAAATGCCACATCTCAAAATGGCATTCCTTGACCAGCCCATTATAAATAAACCCTAGAATTTCTGGTCACTCTTATTCTTCTCTATTTTTTTTTTCTATTGCATATATCTTTTAATATATCATATAATGGAGAAATTTATTGAGTTCTTACCATTCATTATCTGTCTCCTGTCACTGGAATGTAAGCTACATGAAGGCAGAATTTTTTGTGTTTGTTTTGTTTTCTCTTTTGCTCACTTCTCTATCTGTAGCACTTATAACAGTTACTGGAATAGATTAGGCATTTAATTAATGTATGTTGAAATAATGAATGAATTTTAAAGGAATAGATATATACAAACTCTCTTTTTGGAATTTTTCATGTTGAGAAAACAGTTATAGGTTTCTATACTAACTTAATGTCATTAATAAAAGTTAAGTGAAATTTCACACCTAGAGGTTCCCAGAGGTAAGAAAACTTACAGTTCTGACTGGTATAGATGATCATTTGTCTAAAGGCAAGCATGGAACCAGATAACCCTGCAGGATTCTTTCATTTCTCTTTGATCTTAACAGGAAGGAAACTTGGGAAAGAACACAACAGTGGACACTTCCATGATCACACCTTTTGAATAATATATTTTCCTGCATTGTTGTTGTTCTTAGGTGTCATCAAGTTGCTTCTGACTCATAGCAACCCTAAACAACAGAATGAAACACTGTTCAGTCCTGCGCCATCCTCACAGTCATTGCTATGTTTGAGCCCATTGTTGCAGCTACTGTGTCAATTGATGGTTTTTCCTCTCTACATGTAAAGAGATGCCATTAGAGAATGTCCCATTTAAATACATGCAGTCCTCACAGTGCTGTAATTTTTCTTGCATTATTTAAATTCTCCATCTATATTAATGAGATGTTTCTATTCAGAAAAAAAGGCAATGTTGGAGTTATTATCAGTATAATATAAATTTATGTATTTTATATTGAGTCAAGCATGACATATAAGAAAAAAAAAAACATGATTTGGAGGCAGGCAGGCTAGGATGCAGTTTCAGCTCTGCTATTTACTGAGATTCTAAGCATAAATGATTACTCACTCAGAATCCAACCCAAACCCATTGCCGTCAATCAACACCCATAGAAGCAGCAGTCAAGAAAGCAAATGATGCACTACATTGGGAAAATCTGCTGCAAGAGACCTCTTTGAAGTGTTAAAAAGCAAAGATGTCACTTTGAAGACTAAGGTGGGCCTGACGCAAGCCATGGTATTTTCAATCGCCTCATATGCATACAAAAGCTGGACAATGAATGAGGAAGACCAAAGAAGAACTGATGCCTTTGAATTATCGTGTTGGAGAAGAATATCTAATGTACCATGGACTTCCAGAAGAATGAACAAATCTGTGTTAGAAGAAGTACAGCCAGAACTCTCCTTAGAAGCGAGGATGGTGAGACTTTATCTCACATACTTTGGACATGTTATCAGGAGGGACCAGTCCCTAGAGAAGGACATCATGCTTGGTAAAGTAGAGGGTCAGTGGAAAAGAGGAAGACCCTCAACAAGATGTACTGACACAGTAGCTGCAACAATGAACTCAAACATAACAATGACAGCAAGGATGGTGCAGGACCTGGCAGTGTTCCCTTCTGTTGTAGAGAGGGTTGGCATGATTTGGAACCTACTGGATGGCACCTAATAAAAACAACATAATCCAAGTGCCTGGGTGCCAAGTGCTTTCCATGCATTATTTCCTTCCATCATAATCCTGTCAGCTGGGAACTATTATTATCCCCATTTCACAGATGAGGAAACAAAGACGCACTAGGATTAAGTAACTTGCCCACGGGTTACACAGGCAGAAAGCAACAAAGCTGGGATGTGAACTCTCATCTTTCTAATTCCAGCAGCAGACAATGTAACCACAGTCTATACTTGGCTCCATATATTACTCTGCTAGTTCCCTCTTCCTTGTTTCCAGAATACACTGTCTTGAATTCTGCTCCAAAATTGATTGCATTATAGAAAGACTCTAACATATAACCTATCCTCCAACCTGCTACATTTTTTCAACTTTCTCCTAATTATTCTTCCTAAAGAATTCCTCTCTCTCCTTTAGCCTCTTTTCTTTTTTTTGGAGGGTGGGGGAGTGGGACACTCAGAGAGTGCTCTCTTGCTCAAGTTTTCTTTTATCGTCTTTCTCCTAAGCCATAGATATTTAACTCTGTAACCCATGGAGATCATCCTCTGGTCTGTTTCATCACTTTGTGTCCTTCTTCGGCAGACATTAACCACTCCACATGTTGGCAACGTTCAGGTATGGAGATGCTCTGAGATAAAGCCGTGTTCTAAGGAGAGGTTCATAGTGCCTCCATTTCCACCTGAACTGAGTCACTAAATTCAGCCTCCCAATGCACCCTGAAACTGGAAACAAAGCATTCTAAAAACTCAGTCAGGTGGTTACAGTGATGATCACAGATGTGGGCTTGCAGGAATTCCAAATCAAGTTGGTAAGGACAGGGCCTGAGGCATTTTTTCAAATGAGAAGCAAAAGAACACAAACTAGAGTGCTTCAGATAACTAAAAAAAAAAAAAAGTAAATTTTTGCTTGTCTGCACAAGGCAAATATTTGAATACTGACTGCTGGATGGATAATACACTCGCGCGCGCACACACACATGCATAAGCATACACACCACATAAATCAAAAACATTGAAAATGCCCAATGAATTCTGGTAAGCAGTCAAAATGAGACTCCATATGAAAAGGAAAGCAGACTGCCCTGATATACAGTGTAAACACAGGTTCTTCAAAGGACTCTATGTATTCTTTGAAGCTGCCCATAGCAAAGAAATTCTTCTATGGATAGCCCAGACTTGGCCCAAAACCAAAAACAGAAGGGAAAAACAAAGAGAAGCACAAGGGGTAACAGTAGGCTGTATTCCCAAAAGGAAAAGTGGTCCAAAATACACACTTCATTAAATTCATACTAGGTATCAGATACCATTTGACACTCTGTATTCATTGTCTCAGAACAACTCTATAAGAGAGGAATTCGTATTCATCATAGAGATCAAGAAATTAAGGCTCAAACTATGACCTAGAAATTATGTACAACCACAGGATTCAAACCCAGATTTTTATCATTTCAAAGCTCTTCCTCTTAACTAGTCTGCTGTCCTTGTAAGAAACAACCTTGGCAGCCTCTGCTTCTATGTCGGATTATTGCCTGAGCCCTCCCAGCTCCCACGGGGGAAATCAGAGCTCCCATCCAGGAAAGAGGTGGCCACACTCCACAACCTGGAAAGCAATGAATGGTCCAGTCTGTTGTTTTCAGCCACTTTGCTGTTTACAGTCACATAATATTTGGCCACCACGGTCTGGGCCAGAAGTCTTTCTGGGCCAGAAGTGGGAACCATTTAAATATGCAGTTGAGCTTTATTTTTACTTTATTTCTATCTGCTCCATCCACCCACCCCTCATTCTAAAGCAATAAGGCAAATATCGTACTTAGTAGGCTTCAGAGTATGTGAAAATGGCCATGTTGGCAGGAGAATCTAACTACCCCAATCAGGCAAAGACACACTTTCTGTTATGACGCCAAATCTCTTCTTAGAACATATTGGAGGGCAATGATTGTTTAAAGATTTTTTGAATTGTTGGGGAAAGTGGAAAGAAAGTCTGGTGGTTATATGTAGAGTGGCCATATAATTTATCTAAACTGGAGAGAAAAGGGGTGCCAAATAGATGGGATGTAAGGGCAGACAGGCACAAACTGGGAATTTCCTGGATAAACTGGGAATTCCAGTCACATTGGTTATTTGTTGTTTCACTTTTAAGGAAGAGTAAAGAGCTTTCAGCTAAACGAAAAATATTGGATCCCTCCTGAGCGAAATTATTTGCAACCCAAGAAGACACTGGTTTGCTAAAAAGAAAATGAGAGTCTGCTCAAATTTAGTGCAAAATCAACCCTGGGAATCTGTGTATTATTTGAATAGAAAAATAAATATTCACTGCAAATGACTCAAGTCCTGGTAACCCTGAAGAGGTGACAAAATATGTAAAATTATTTTCTCTACTTGTTACCTGTTCTGAAATGCCAAGGTTGAGCAAGGCTTCCTAAAATTAAAACGTAGTATTACCTTCCCTCCCTACTATCACTCCACCTAGGTATGGGAGCCATATACCCTTTTCCTCCAACCCAGACACGTTTATAGGATTCAAATCTTATTAGCCAACAACTACACATAGTTTGCGCCTTTAAACGCATTCTTGCCTGCGTGTGTACTTCTGGAAATACTATATTTTCTGGTATGATATATCCATGCCAAAATTTATCTGCAATGGTTAACTCCGCTTGAGTTCTATAATCACATGTGTCTGAAATGATGTGAGCTCCTGAAGGACAAGGGGCCTTGTTTTAATTATACTATCTATATTTCCAGCATACAGCATCATGATTGACACATGATAAGCAACCCCCATACATTATTATACTAATCAAACAATTAATGATTGAGAATAGCACTGACAAATTGAAAGGGATTTGAACTGGCTAGTGTTTTCTGAAAAACAAAAATCACATAGCAAGAGTCTACAGCTAGATACCTTTCATCCCAGTCTTTGCTTAACTCATGTTGTTTCTAAACAGTTGGAAAATCTCAGAATAAAATACCTAAATTATAGCATATTGCTTAAAGACTCAACCAAATAGATTCACAAAGTCTTCTGTGACCCAGCTAGGTAGGTCAATTTAATTCATGGCAACAACTGCAATAATTTCCAATAACCACATTTAATCATCATACATTATTTCCTTACTCTAGCATATTGGGCCCATCTGTGACAATGGCAGGCAGCCCACGAGCAAAGTGGCAGGTGATTAGTAGTTTGGCATAGGTAGGAAGAGAACGGATGGGGGAGTAAAGCTTGCAGAAGCTGCTGCTAAAGGCTGCCAAGCCAAGCCATTCCATATCAGCAGCCTGACCCATCTCAATCCTGACACTCTTTGGTTCCATTTGTGGCCATTAACACTCAGGCATTAATAAAAACGGGGGGGGGGGGGGGACAATCAAAGCCAGGAAATAAGTGTAATAAGGAAAGGCATAAAGTTGTTCAGTTAGCAGCAGAAACTGAGAAAAGACATAAAATATGAGCTAGGTTGGAGCTTGAAGGTATAAGAGTGCAAACTCTTCATTCTACAGCGAAGAAACTTTAGCAAAACTTAGCAGAAGAAAGCTTTCTCCACTTCTTACAGAACTGCTCTGTGCAGTACGGTAAGGACCTTGTACACCACCACACAGGCTATGTCTTAGTTTCCTACTGCTGCCATAACAGAGATACTACAAGTGAGTGGCTTTAAAGAAATTTATTGTCTCACAGTTCTGGAGGCTAAAAGTCCAAATCAGGGTCTCAACAACATCAATTCCTTCTCTGAGCCTCTCTCCTAGTTTCTGGTGTCTTCCAGCAATCCTTGGTGTTCCTCAATATCTGTCTTTGCAGTCAGGCAGAACAGCCTAGAGATTTTAGGTTGGCCCCTCACTAGCTATGAAATCTTGGGAAGCCACTTAGACCTTTCTGAGTCATGATGGGCATTTGCATGCACTGGGGAGAATGACTGCAGTGCATGGAGCAGATCCCTTGGCATACAGTGTTGATAATTACTGGGAGAAAGCAGCAGGACTCTGAAGGCTGAAAGGAGGGAGGATGATTGAACTGGGGAAAGAGGGGCAGAGCAGAGAAGGAGCCTAGGAATATGAGATAATAAATTGTTTATTCCCGTCTTTGCCAAGGTCAGCGCTGGATGGCGGGGCACAAGTCACCCCCACGAGCCTGAGAGGTCTTGATGGCCCCACACCGCTTAGCTGAAGGAAAGATTATCCAATTAAAATTGTCTTAATTGGTTTCGTTGCCACTCTGTGACTGTGACCTTCTTTCCCTCCTTTGGGTTGTTAATATTCCTCCTTATTAATTTTATCCTGAAAGCACAAAGAAGATGTTCTGGATCCAAGACAGATTTCTTATTAATTGTTGCTGTTGTTAGTTATCATAGAATTGGCTCCAATTCATGGTGACCTTACGTATAACAGAAGAAAATGTCACCTAGTCCTGTGCCATCTTCATGCTCATTAGTATGTTTGAGTCTATTGTTGCAACTATTGTGTAGTGCCTTCCAACTTAGAGGACTCATCTTCCAGCACTATATCAAACAATATTCTGTTGTGATCATAGGGTTTTCACCAGCTAATTTTCAGAAGTAGATCACCACGCCTTTCTTTGTAGTCTGTCTTAGTCTGGAAGCTTTGCTGAAACCTATCCACCATGGGTGACCCTGCTGCTATCTGAAATACTGATGGCTAACTTCCAGCATCATAGCAACATGCACGCCACTATAGTATGACAAACTGACAGATGAGTGGTGGCCTTATCAATTACCTCACAGGGGTTTACCAGAAGTTTGGGGAGGGGTGAGAGTAGAAGAGGTTAAGCAAAGTGTATTTTTTTAAGGGTAGTGCAACTATTCTGTATGACTGTAATGTTGGATATAATATGCATTTGACAAATCCCATAGAAATTTACAGAACAATGAGTGAACCTTAATACATGTAAATTAAAAAAATCATTTAGGTGGTCAGGGGATCGCAGGATGGAATGCAGAATGTGAAAAAGAATCTGGCTATTTTATAGATGTATGAAACAACATCACTGAAGAGGGTGGGGTAGAAAGATACTGACATAAAGAACTTTGAAAATGAGTGTTGACTGTAAGACCACAAGTAAAACAAACTTGATAAAGTTGTTTTAAGGGTACAGGTTAACAATTCTGAAACTAGTATATATACCTGAGCTGAACAAATAAGTAAATGGATAGTGGATGGTGACAGCCAGGTTTCTCACTTGCAATGGGAGGTTAGAGAAAAGCAAGGGAAAAGACCACAATGATTTATGTAGTAATGAATTAGAGTTTAAGACAACAGTAGAAACTCTTGTTTTGCTTAATATAACACTAAAAATAGAAATGTATAGCTAGAGATACATACAGAAATATTTATGGATATGTCTATATAAATGGGATAGTATACACACATATATTTCCTTGCTCTGCCACTTGAGAGGATCTAGAAGCAATGAAATCCCAGTAGGAACAAGCACACCCTCTGCCCAGATCTTGATTTCTAACACCATTCTCAATAAAGGGAACCAGGGCTCCTTAGAGAAATGACTGATTCTAGAGCTGAGGCAAGAAATACATAAGATGAGCCCGACACATTGTGCAGTGCCAGAAAGTAAGGAAGTGATGATTAAAAAAAATAAAAATTAAAAACACGTATACACAATAACAGGAGCATTTAAGGACATGAAGCCAACAGAAAGCACTCCCAATGGCCAAAGATGAAACAATTAGAGCAAAAAAAATAAAGTAGGATAATAATCCAAAGCATAAAATAAATATACATCAGCCCATACTGATATAAATGACTGAATAAATAAAATGATGAGGGAGACTAGATAAATCTCACATCAGAAGAACTCCAAATAAATTATGCAAATATTTTGTCCTCAAGGAGGTAGAACATAACTCCCCACTCCTGAAGTGTGGGCTGCATATAGTGACTTCCTTCTGAGAAACAGTTTTTAATTCTCCTGGAATTCAGATTTTTGGGATCCACATAGTTGGGGTGACCCACCCAGGTCATTGCCAAGATCTTCTTTTGAGTCTTGACCCTTGAGAAAACTGGTTTCCTAAAGTCGACTTTAAGTCAAATAGCCTAGTGAGTAGCTTAGTGAAGACCATTTTGCCTTGGGGATTGTGCTCTTTTGAAGAATTACCTATGTGCAGTCAGTTTTGAGAAACAGGAACTCCAGGGTCTGATTGAAAGCTTGTATTTTTGGGTAAATTGTTATTATACAAACGCTTTTCCATGACAATGTCCATAACATGGGATATAAGAATCTTTGGACATGCTTTCATCTTTGGAACACTGTAACTCCCTAGTCAGAAGTATTGCTGAATTCGCAAATCATGTATTAAATACATTTCAAATCAATTTGTATTATTGGCTTAATATGCTTTTTATTTTAATACTTCTAAAGGCCAGAATGGAAAGGGAGGGAAATTGAGGGCAAAACAAGTAACCTGATAAACACTACCCAAGCCAAGTAATTGAGATTAATATCTAGGGTGATAAGCATATATCTTTGATATGGTGCATTGGTTAAGAGCTTAGCTGCTAACCAAAGGTCAGCAGTTCGAATACACCAGGTGCTCCTTGGAAGGCTGATGGGGAGTTCTACTCTGTCCTACAGGTTCACTATGAGTTGGTATCAACTTGACAACAGGCTTTTTGTTATTTTTTGTTGTTGTTGTTGTTTTTTAATGATATGAGAACGGCACTTTACCTCTGCGACTTCCTCCAAAAAAAACCCACGTCCCCAAACTAATCCAAAGAAAAACATCAGACAAACCCCAGTTGAGGGACATTCTATAAAATGCCTGACCAGTACTCTTCAAACCTTTCAAAGTCATTAAAAAAAAAGAAAGGGAAAGTATGAGCAACTGTCACAGCCAAGAGGAGCCTAATGACATATGATGACAAAATGTAATGTGGTATCCTGGATAGGATCCTGAAACAGAAAAAGGACATTAACTAGAAACTAAGGAATTCTGAATAAAGTATGGAATTTAGTTAATAATAATTGTATCAATACTGGTATATTGATTGTGACAATTGTATCATACCAATATAAAATATTAATAACAGGGGAGGCTGCATGTGGAGTATATGTGAACTCTGTCCTATCTTCACAAATTTTCTGTAAATCTAAAACTATTCTAAAATATACATTTATTAAAAATTAATAAAATGTTTCTCAGCATTGACATTTTAGTCATAAAAATATATACAATGGAAATGTGTTTAAAATTAACCTTCACACTAAGACCTCATTTCCCTTGCTGAGCAGCCTATCAATTATGGTTGTTTCTTGAGAAGCGTTACTCCCAGTTATTCGTACATTTAAACAATCAGTGTCATCAAATCTGAGAACATCTCAGTCAAGAATACAAAATTTATATTTATTTGATGGGAAAGGTAACTGCTAAATTTGATTCCCTGTTACTTAACTGGTGTGCAAAGAAATTAAGGAAATGTCCTCTAACCGTATGTTTATTAAAGGCAATAACAGATTAGAGAACTCCAGGGCTCCAACTACCTAGAAACCAAGACAAGATGCAGAACTAACAAATGGGAGAAAATAATTCCAGGCCAGGGTTGCCACAAGCTACATTCAGACAGAGAGAGGAAAAGGCCAGATGGAGTATTTCACAAAACAGATAGAATTAGAACCTGGATATTTTAAACAGGGATTGGAACGGATTCTTTCCACTTCCACCCCCTGCTGAGAATTTGCATTTCCATCCCAGATATAATGAATCAGAATCTACATTTTTAAAAAAATCACCAGGTGATTCTTACGTATACATCTACATTTTTAAAAGATTCCCAGGTAGTTCTTATGTATAAAAACGTAAGAATGCAGACCAAACTGGTTCAAAGCCCTGCTTTTTACAGCACATTGCTTGTTTTTGTTTTGGGGGCTTTATTTTTGTTTTGTTTACAGTGCTAAGTGATCGTTTTAAATAGTTCAAATCATTCCCCCAAAAAATTCAAAGAAAAATACTGCATCACTCTTAATCCCAGAACTAACTGAGTAATGTTGTGCTGTTGTTGTATGCTGTCAAGTCGATTCCAACTCAGAGCAATCCTGTAAGACAGAGCAGAACTGCTCCATAGGGTTTTCTCGGCTATCCTTACGGGAGCAGATCATCAAGTCTTCTCATCCAAGATGCTGCTGGTAGGTTCCAATTGCCCACCTTTCGGTTATAGCCAAGTGCTTAACCATTGTGCCACCAGGGCTCCTAACTCAGTAATAATTATTGTCAATCCTTTGAATATCCTTAGACATTTCTCTGCACTTAGAAGTTCTTAGAGTCTATTCTATACACCTTAGTATTCATTGTGCAAGACTTACACTTCTTATTTAAATTTATTCCTAAGTGTTTTATTCTTTTTGAAAAGAGTTTTTTTCTTAAATTCTTTTTTGAATTCTTGATTGTTAGTATATAGAAAAACAACTGATATTGTATGTTGATCTTATATCCTGCAATCTTAATGAATTCCTTTATTATTATAGTAGGGATTTTTTTTTTTTAATTCAGTAGAATTTTCTAGATAAAGGATTATGTCATCTCCAAAAATAAAAAGTTTTACTTCTTTTCAATATGGACAGCTCTGTCTATCTATCTACCTGTCTGTCTATCTGTCTGTCTGTCTGTCTCTCTATCTTAATTTATCTGCCTTATTGCACTGGCTAGCTACTTCAGAAAAATGTTGAATATAACTGGCAAGAGTAGATACCCTTGTCTTAATTCTCAATTTTAGGGGGAAAGCATTCAGTCTAATATTATTGTGTTTTCAAAAGGTTGAGAAAGTTCCCTTTTATACCTAGTTGGTTGAGAGTTTTTACCATAAACGGTTTGGATTTTGTCAAACATTTACTCTGCATCTACAATCATTTGGTTTTTGTCCTATTGACTACTTCTTTTTTTTTAAGTATGGTCCACAATTTATTATTTCCATGCATAGCTTGTAATTTTGTGTTTAAAACTGGGTATTTAATGCTGAGTCACCATAAAAGAAATTGCCTTTGGGGGACATCTCCTGTAACTATAGACATTTGTGACCTCATTTATCATCTGATGCATGAAACGCTCCAAAATTCCTTTCCAGACCTCCTCCCAACATTGAACTAACTAGAGTCAGGGCTGTAGTAGCCCAGCTAATTTATATCATATTTGCACATAGCTTTGTGTATTTGCATGTGAGGGGTCACTGAGAGTGAAAGAGAGTGGGGGTGATTTACCATGAATCATGTTCTCAGACATACTTTGTTGGGTTCCAGTTGAGCTCTTTTTATGTCCCACTCTAATTGTACTAAGAAGTGTTAATTATGAAGTGTTCCCCTTGTTTTATCAATTTCTTATATAATTGTTATATTCTACTCTCGGCTGCCGACCAAAAGTTTTGCAGTTCGAATCCCCTAGACACTCCTTGGAAACCCTAGGGGGCAGTTCTACTCTGTCCTATAGGGTCCCTATGAGTCGGAATCGACTCAACGGCAACGTGTTTGGGTTTTGGAGGGGGGAACAGACTTTGATTTGTTTCTACTAACCAACTTTTTACTTTTTACTCATTACATTTCATTTTTAATCAACACTGCCCACTCAATATTTTTGTCTAGAAGTAAAGGACAGTTCCCAGTCATTCTCCTTACATATCCTCCACACTTATGTATGAATTTTAGTTTATCTCTTTATCAGATAAATGGCTCATCAGCTAAGCCTGCTAAAAGATGATGCTCTCAGCAACCATTTCCTAAATGCCCACTCTAAACATGTCACCATCCTCTCTCCACCGTAACATTTAAGCATTTCTCTATGAATAGCAGATACGTGGAGAATACCTATGGATTGCACATCTTAGAAAATATTTAAAATGTTGATGAATAAAATGAGCCAACATGGGAGGAATCTGGATAACACATCATCTGAGAATACACTAGATGGTTAAAATACTTACCATAAACAAGATAATCATATTCTAACATAAGAAGTGTTTGAGTTAGAAATTTTGAGCTGCAGCTGCACTTTAAATCACCTAATCCAAAATTATTTTGCCACCCATAAGCATACCTACTCTGTGAAAATGCAGATGGCTACTCTAAGACCAATTTGAAGTTATAACAGACTCATTTTAATTCATTCTAATAATGAAATTCCTATAACTCAGAATTATCCCTAAATAGAATAAATAAACTTAGCACTGTAAACATTCAATCACAGTCCAAATGGGCATCTGTCAGAGATACTACAGGAAAGATTTCTAACCTGGATGAGTGGTGGTTGGTTGGGCTTAATGACATTTGAAGCCATCCCATGTCAAAGACTTTAAAATATTTCAGTGAAAAGTTTAGTTGTCTCCTGCCTCCTTCCCTGAAGCTTAGAGCTGTGGAAATCACGCTATTAGAGGTAGATTATCCATCTAATGGTATGCAACTAAGGCTTCTGAATACAGGAGACACAATATGGTATTAGCAAAAAGGAAGGAGGAATAATCTAGGGTCAGAAGAACTGAATTATTCTACCACTGGAAAGTCGTATGACCTTGAATAGTCGTATCACCTCTCTCAGCCTGTTTTCTCAATAGGAAAATGGAAAGAGTAGTAGCGGTAGTACTAGGAGTAGCAGGGGTGGTAATAACATAATATCTGCCTGGTTTTCATTTCAGGTTTATTGACAAAACACTTTTAAAACTGTAAAATGGGATTTAAAAATATATAAGAAATTAAATTACCCAACATTTCCAGAAAATAGTGCAACTGGAAATATGATTTTTGGCTTCTAAATTTGTAAGAACCAAATCTCCCAAGAAGTAACATGATCACTTTACATTACCAAATAATCAACCTGTAGTCCCCAAACCCCAGAAATGCTGAGTTTACGGTCCACAGTGCCTGCAGCTGATACACAGATCATATTTGTTTCCAAACAGAATAATCAACAGAAAAAGGCCACTTTCACTAGCACTGCAAATCATTGTTGGCTTACTTTCTGCAATTTCTCTGTAACATCTGCAAAAGTAATAAACCAATTATGGAAACCATCTGCAATAGAGCAGAAAGGAAGATTTATTTTTTTTTTAAATTTACTCTGAATAACTGGCACCATAATAGATAACATGTGAGATGAACAAAGATATTAAAAAATCCAGTATCAAAAAGGGAGAGATTTGCATAAAGGAAGTCGTGATTGCTCATTACCAAATACGATGGAGTCACATGACCATCCACAGCTGAAACAGGCTGAGGATTCAATTCCATTGCTCCCTGAGTCTCAACCCGTGGGCCCAGCTCATTCTTCATGGGAAGCAGCTCAGCCTAATAGAGCTGGATAGCTGGTGATTCATTCAGACACTTTCGGCAAATTATTCATGCGCCTGGGACACTAGACTCATTAATAAAAATGGGGAATTTTTTTTTTTTCCACCACCAACCTGCCCTACATGGCCACAGATTAATGGGGGAATACAGCAAGAGGACAGCTTCAAGGCTAAACCAACCAACCAAACGACCCAATTCCAACCCTTCCTCTTCCACCCAGGAACACAGCTGATTGCCAAAATACAAGATTCCCAGATCAAATGGGAACCTAGACCAAATAGTATAGATTCTAATGCAATGGAACGATAGTCAAAAGTGACTTTCCTCTAAATAGAAACTAGTGGACTCCACAGACAAAGTTTCTCTGTGGTCCAGACAAACATGAACAAATACACTTAGGAAAGCACGTAAAGTTATAATGAATGCATCAGAATGCACTTTTGATATTTTTAAATATAGTTGGGTTGAAGGTGACTTTGGATTGTTTTGTCAATAAATCAATGGTTATGCAGCAATTTACTTTATGATCAGCAATGTGTTAGGTGCTGAGGTGATACAGAATAAACATTAAAGCATAATCTTTGTCCTCAAAGAGTTTATAAGCCAAGACATACTCAGGAAACAATACACAATATAGGACATAATAAATTTAAAAGTTACCATCCATTGAGCTCCAACTGGCGTCGGCACTGTGCATAGGTAGCAACTATCACCTTCATTGTATATATTAAGAAAATTTGATTTAGAAACCTCAACTCAAAGTCACAAAATTAGCAAAACTGCAGTGCCAGGTGTGTCTGACTGCAAAGCTGGTGTTCTTTCAACTAAAAAAGCGCTTGTGAAACTTTGCTGTCGTAAGAATCACTTGAGGAGTTTTGTTGTTGCTGTTGTTTTGTTATTTTTTTAATTACAGTTGGCTAGGCCTCACCCTTAGAGATACTGACTCAATTGGCACCTTGGTGGTAGTCTGTTTATTTAAAGCCCCAGGTGATTTTACTGTGAAGTCCAAGAGAGAAACTTCTGAACTCCATCTTCTGGCTCAAACTCAGAAGATACCTACTCAGAAGAAAGGGTATTCAGAGGTTACAATTTATCGCAGATAATCTGCAGTAAGATAATTTGCTCTTACAAAGTTGTTTCCCAACTAAGGAGACTTAAATGATAATCTACTTGATTCAGTGTCACCAAATGAGATTTGCCCTATACCATCAGATTCTCATCTGTAGAGAAAAAATGTAAGTAATAATATACACATATTATGCATTTTAGCTCACTCTGTGTTTTCATGGAGCCCTGTTGACGCCGTGGTTAAGATCTTGGCTGCTAACCAAAAGGTCAGCAGTTTAAATCCAGCAGCGGCTCCTGTGAAATCCTATGAGGCAGTTCTGCTCTGTCCTATAGGGTTTCTATGAGTCAGAATCGATTCAACAGCAATGGTTTTTTTTTTTGTTTTTTTTTTTTAATGTGTTCTCATACACATCCTTTCACTGAGGACTTCAAACCAGTTTATTTTGGTTCAAACCCCTGCTGAGAATTTGTATTTCTAACAAGTTCCCAGGTGGTGCTAATGTTGCTGATTAGGGACCAACTCTGAGACCACTAGAAGAGCAGTAGTTCTCGAAATTTATTATTATACATAAGAATCACCTGGAGCTCTTGTTAAAATGTAGATTCTGATTCAGTATACCTGGGGTGGAAATGCAAATTCTCAGCAGGGGTTCAAACCAAACAAACTAATCCAAAGTCCAGCTTTCATTTAAGAATCACGGCAACCTGGAGGGAGCACAGGGTAGGTATTTTAGTTACCATTGAGAAAACTAGAGCCCAGAACGATTGTGACCCTATAGGAGTTGGATGTAAAATATAACAGTTAGTTAGTGCCCCAGACCAGTGCTCATTTCATTACACCACTCTGATTTGGCTGCTCCGATACTTTGTAACTTTGTGGCACCACTGCAAATTAAGATGGGAGGTCAACAATTCACAGAGCAACTAACTGAGCAGGGCAAAGAGTCGGATGCATTAAAAGCAATCACTTTCTTAGGAAACATCCCTACAACTCCATTGAGAGATGCCACCCAAACAGCATTGTCATAGTCATCCCTCCAAATAGAATATTCAGAATATGCATACCATTGGCTTTTTGGAAGGAATGAAGATAAACACATTCCTTCCCAAACTACTTGCTAAGTATATTAACATGCATTTTCCCCACATGTAATGAATGACTTAGACTGTGAGCCGATGAAGCCATCAGGAAAATCCATTCAAGGGCAGGAAAGCAATGAATTAGCTAGTAGCTTTCGACAAATCTCTACTATTTAGTCTAGGCTTCCAGCATGTCATTTCAAAACAAACAAGTTCACGGAAGTGAGTGCTCAGAAGATTGTAATCAGAGTAAGAAGCCAAAACAAGCACCTGGCTGTGCTACTATCAAGGGACAGATGTTTGCTGGTGAGCTGGGTTCAGTAGCTATAGTCACTAAATGAGAAAAGCCCAGTGATATTGGTCACTCCTGGGAAATCCCTGCACACCTAGGGAACTAGCTCAGTGTGAGAGGTGGCAGGGGCACCAGATCATTCCTCTTCATGGCCTGTGGTTAGCAACTTAATCTTTCTAAAAATCCTCAGGAAAATAGAATGTGGTCCAAGAAATTGTTTCAAACTGGGCAATGTGGATACCGGTAACTGGGAGTGAGGAAGGGGAGAAAAAAACATCCTAAATTTTTAAGGTGGTTCTTCTTTACATTAAAAAAAAACGATTAACTGAAAAAGAAAAAAAAAAGATTTAAATCAACTAAAATTTAATAAGATATAAGCTACATTTATTTTTCAAAACAAGTGTTTACACATTTCATTTTTCAAATTAAGTGTTTGCAGAGAACACACAGATGTGGGTTCAAATCTGTAAGCAAACAGGAAAGAATCCTGGGATATCTCACTGAATCCAAACCATGACTGAATAAGTAGGCCTTGGGAAAAGCGAGAACTATGACAGCTCTAGGGACCTAAACAACTGAGGCAGTGCCACTGAGGATTTATGTTCCCTATTGCGGGGTTCAGTGGAGTTTAAGTGGCGGGCATGCCCACATGCTCCTAGAGAAGAGTCTCGTTGAGTTGATGCATTGTGGTGAGCCTTATTATATTTATCACCTGAGGCTCACAAACCCAGAAGTGTTAAATGGGCGACTTCAGCACCTTGGGGTATCTCCAGTTCCTTGGATTTGCATGACATTCAGGCTGCAGTAGATCCTTCAGTGTCTTCTACACGTCTGTTCACGTACTCTTACATTAATAATTTATTCACTTAAGCTAATGCGTGTGAGCTCCATCATTTGCATTCAGTCCAACAACTCAGTTTATACTTACAACCACTGCCAACTTTTAATATCTGAATGTTTTGACTCAAATTACTAAATTCCCAAGAGAAACAATATGATTAGCCTAGCTGGGGCCAAATGTCCTCTTCTGTTCCAATTCACAGTGGCAAGGGGATGACAACATAGAATACAAATACAGCCTATGCCCTATCCTCCTTTGATGTTCCTAGCAAAGAGCTGGGATCATAGGACTTGGACAGGAAAACACCTTGAAACCACAAATAACTTTCTGTGCCAATGTCTCCACTAAAATGGGGAAAATCACACCTGTCATTCACATCTCTGCTTTATTGTTTTTTCATAGCCTGCTAATCTGCTATATATTTTTCACCTCCTAACCTGCTATAGAGAGTAAATATATATACTATGTACATACTGTATATATAGTGTATATATTTACTTTATATGCATTTACTATATATATGTTTACTGTATGTACATATATGTATATACACAGTAAAATCTATTACTGTATGTATATATACACACACACATAGAGTAAAGCCTGCAAAAGCGGGAACCTATGTAAGGTTGAAACCTGTCAGAGAAAGAAAACTTAAATATTTTCCACTAGAGAGCGATAGTTATGTGGTGACTGCACCCTGTCAAAAGTGGAAAACTTGCAAAACCCAGAAAAACAAGGCAGTCCTGTCGAGTTCTGGCTCTCATGGGTTTCACTGTATATATACATACGCATACATACACAAGCACGCACACACACACGTATATTTTAATTCTTTATTTTCCTCAATGGAGTGTAAGCTTTGTGAGAGCAGTTTTTTGTCTGATTTCTGATTTCTTCACTGCTAAATTCCCAGGGCCTTAGGAATATCTGACACAAAGTAGGTGTTCAATAAATGTATGTTGAATGAAAGACAATGAATTAATATAGAGTCTGATTGATTATGATGGAATGACATAAACTAAGCAAATTATCTGCCATCACATAGTGTATTCCTTTCCTAGGGCTACCATAACTGAACACCACAAACTGTGTGGCTTAAACACATTTACTGTCTCACAGTGCTGGAAACTAGTAGTTCAAATCCAGGGTGTCACAGGACAATGTTGCCTCCAAAGCCTCTAGGAGAAGAGCCTTTCTTGTCTGTCAAGGCTTCTGGTGGCCCCAGGCATTCCTTGGCTTGTAGCTGCCACAAAACTCTGTGGTCACATGGCCATCTTCCCTCTATCTGTCCTTCTGTTTCTCTTCTCTTTTATAGGAGACCACTCAGTTGGATTAAGACCCACCCTACTCCAGTATGACCTCATGTTAACTTAACTGGTAGCATCTTCAAAGACCCTATTTCCAAACAAGATCATGTTCACAGATACCAGGGATTAGGGCTTCCACATAAATTCTTTGAGAAGACAATTGAATCCATCACACATAGCATGAGCAATAAATAGTAAAGTCCCAACTTATATTTAACATTTCCAAAACATCTTGCACCCATAGATAATAACAGTAATAGTTAACACCAAATTGGGGAAGGGAAAAAAAATTAAAAAAGTCAAAGTGTTGGTGAAAACAATGGGAAACCGATTAGCTCGTAAACTCTAGTGAGACCATATATAAGGAGCACCACAGAGGAGCATACTCCAGCACTACAACTAAAATGTAAAATACACAAACCTTCTAACACAGAGGGGGAGAAAAAGAAACAAAAAACCGAAGACGGTGAGAATGACTGACATTTAGACTTCTGTGTAAAGAGATAATTCTGGTCCTTTCCGATAATAGATTTGGATAGGAAAATTAGAAAAGAGAAAACGGGCATTGAGAGCTGAGGTGGTTTAATGGAGTAAGTCAGCTGTGGGGCAGCAGGAGCCTAGGGCCACCAATAGTTTGAGATAGCAAATGTAATCCATTGCACACTAGATGCTGAGCTCTGTGAATTCAGTCCTCACCATCACACTGAGACATCGATTCCTCAGGTGAGAACACTAGGCTCAGAAAGTTTATGGTTCTCAACTATTTTTTGGTATAAATACGACTAAGTGATAGAAAATGCACATAAAAGAAAGGGTGTATTCCTGGCTGTGAGGTTTGGGGGTAGAAGGGCATTAGGCTTATCAGAGAGATCTCATCAAGATTCTAAAATAGTATTAGAATAGAATTTGGGGGGAAAAAAAAAAAACAAGTATTTTGGTTAACCACCACCCATCTATCAGTGGAGTCTTACATACTGCCATGACGCTAAACAGGTTTCAGCAGAGCTTCCAGACTAAAACAGACTAGGAAGAAAGGCCTGGTGAACTGCTCCTGAAAATCAGCCAGTGAAAATCCTATGGATTACAACATTCCAATCTGCAACTGATTATAGTGATAATGCAGAACTGGGCAGTGTTTTGTTCCATTGTCTGTGGGGTCGCCATGAGTTGGGGGCCAACAACAACAAGAACAATTCTGATTAGCAGCCCTCTTCCTCCTATAAGAACCCTTAATTTTTTGTTAGTTTAAACCCTGATTATTCTGAGCCTAATGCCTGTGTTCTTTGCACCACCAACAGTGGACACAGCAAACGAGGTGACCATACTTGTGTAAACTCAGCATTTAATTTAATAACGTAAGTATTTGTTCTTCAATAGAACATTAAAAAACCATGGGCTTGAAAGAGTAAACAGAAGTATAATTTATCCTTTGTCAGGTTCAACAAACACCATACTGATGTGCTAACAGTCTCTAATGAGGACAGAAAATATTATAAATTATTCAGTTCTTGAATGCTTGTGTTCTGCAGTTACTTACCGAGAACCTCTTTGCCAGCCAGGCTGCCTGTGCTGAGTGCAGGAGACTCCAAGATGAATAAGAAAGACATGGTCTCTCTGGCCCTACCTGAGCTCATCCAGTGTGATTAGGCTGCAAGGAAAGTAGGAATAAAATGTTTTGGGAAATCACAGTTACCTATGCCAGAGGTGACCCACAGGGCTACACACACCTGACACAGAGAAGTTGCTCTCCTCCTCACTGGAGCACACATTAGCTCCTTTAAACTCCATAACCACCTGTGAGTTAGATACTATTGCTACCCCCTTTTCCAGCTGAATAAGGTTAAGTTAAGCAAAGAGACCTTAATTATGTTTTCCAAGGCCACACAGCTAAAATAAGTATAAATACACCAGTAAAAAATAAAATACTTTAGTTGAAAGTGGAGCCCTGGTGGCACGGTGGTTAAGAGCTCGGCTGCTAGCCAAAAGGTCAGCAGTTCAAATCCACCAGCCACTCCTCGGAAACCCTATGGGCAGTTCTATTCTGTCCTCTGGGGTCTCTGTGAGTTGGAATCCACTCAACGGCAACGGGTTTGTTTGTTTTTAGTTTAGTTGAAAGTCACTTCTTTATCATATATCATATAATTTTTAAAAAATATTCTTTAAGGGAGCTCGGGAGATTATATATTACTGTAATATCCATTAGGGTAAATATCACCAGGTACTGTAACAGACTCCCAAATTTCAGTGGCTGAACACCATAGTTTATTTCTTGCCCTGCACACATCCATTAAGCATCTTTTCGGCAGGCAACTTTACATAAAGCTCATTTAAGAACTCAGTCTTCTTCTATTTTGTGGGTCTAACCTTAGGGTCCCAGTAAAACACCCATTGCCCTCAAGTCGATTCCAACTCATAGGGTCCTAGTGTCCTCTGCTAAATCCTCCACATCATGAGGGAATGCAGAGGTTCGTGTGAGTAGTTACACTAGGTCAGGCCTGGGAATGGCACATTTTACTTCTGTCTCTTCCAATGGCCAGAACTTAGCCATATGGCCACACCTGATAGCAAGCAGGCTGGAAAATGTAGGTGAGCTATGTGCGTAAGAGGTTGAGAAAATGGATTTTGATGAACACATAATAGTTTCTGCCATAGTGTTCTCTGTGTGTGTGTGTATGTGTACCAGCCTAGGTTTTATATATAGATCAACCTAAATTAAAGTAGCTATATGACCTACTGGAGTCCCTGGGTAATGCAAAAGGTTAACGCTTGGCTGCTAATCGAAAGGATGGCGCTTGGAGCTCACACAGAGATACCTCAGAAAAAAGGCATGGCGATCTGCTTCTGAAAATCATCCACTGAAAGACCCTGTGGAGCATGGTTCTACTCTGACACATCAGAGGTTGCCATGAGTCGCAGTTGACTTGGCAGCAACTGGTTTATTTTTTTATGCAGGTGCCACCAAAACCTCTCTCCGATCAGGTATTGTTAACCAGGAGTCCAGGGGTCCATGGATAGATTTCAGGTTGTCCCGGAACCTGACTGGGGTGAAGGGATTATATCTTTATTTTCACTAACCTCAAACTGAAATTTAACATTTCTTTCAGTTATAAATCTAGACAACAAATCACTGTAGTGTTAACCATACTGTGATTTATCACCCAGGGAAATCACAGATATTTTCATATGATGTAAGAGTTGTGGCAGACATCTCAAAATATAATTTACACCCATCACTATTTGGAATTGTGGTAGTTATTGGATCCTCCAAGTTACAAGATCTTGTTTTTTAATGCATTTGTAATATGCTTATATATTACTATGTCATAATTCTACAAAAACATTGCTTTTCAATATAAATGACTTCCTTTATAATCATATGCATCTTATTTTATTTTATTCATTTGAAAACATTATTCTGAGGAGTCCTAGGCTGGACAGACTTCCAAGGAACCCTTGTCTTGGATTTTTTATTCTTCTTCTGGGAAAAATACACAAAAAAAGGATGATGCTGAAAACAGTGCTTAGACTTACAGTTATGAAACCAGAAATCAGTAAGTCCACACATTTTGTTTCCCAAAATTATCCCTCAGCCTTCTGAAAGAGGAAGAGGAAAAGCAGAAGGAGAAAGAAGAGGAGGAAAAAGAAGGAGAGAACAGATCTAGCAATATACATGCCATATTTATGGGCTTGTTTGTTGTGTGTTCCTTATCCAGTGCAAGATCAACAGTCCATAACACAGCACTGGCCAATGGAAATTTCAGTGGTGAAAGAGAACTGGGTTAAAATATACACAAAAAATTGGGAAAAATAAATGAGTCCGTCAATCATAGCAAGGGACTTGGAACTAACAAAGAGATTATTTATTACCTGCCGTGGAAAAGATTTTGTTTCACACCTGCTTTGTGAAGTTGGCGATATTCCAGGGGCTGTGTGCTGGGATGGCTACTTATTTGGGAGTTTCCCCACTGTCTTTGGATTTGAAGGCTGGAGGCCTATGGCTGAATTTAGACTGCTTTTGTTGTTGCCCTTTATCAATTTATTTGTAAGTTATTATTCCCTACCTACTTTTATAAAGGATCTGAAGCAGTTCAACGCACACTTGCTCCTGTACCAAGGCTATGTTTTAGCTCTGAACTGGGTCTGGTGAGAGCTCCCTGGTGATGCAGTGGTTGAGAGCTACAGCTATTAACCAAAAAGTCGGCAGTTCGAATCCACCAGCTGCTCCTTGGAAACCCTATGGGACCATTCTACTTTGTCCTATAGTGTTGCTATGAGTCAGAATTGACTCGACAGCAGTGGGTTTAGAGCTGGCCAGTTCATCCCACCCCAGTGCAGGTGTGGGTGTGGTGGGTGTAGTGGGTGATGGGAGTGGGAATGGAGAACTGGCAGGTTCTGTTTCAACATTAAAAGCTCATCATAGCTTTTGCCAACTGTTCTATTTCCTAGTTCATTATGTAGTGCCTGGGGTCTTAAAAGCTTGCAAGCAGCCATCCAAGGCACAACAATTGGTCCCAATTTGCCTGGAGCAAGAAAAGAAGAGTCAGGAATAGGAGGAGGGTATGGAATGTGTGGTTAACTGACTCCATGAACAACTGCCTCCTTTGCCATGAGACCAGAAGAACTGGATAGTGCCCAAATACCATTACTGAACATTCTGATCAAAAATTCTATCAAAGAATCCTGATCAAAAAGGGGAAAATGCAGAATATAATTGCAAATTCTCATGTATTCTAGGCTTTCTGGAGCCAAGGGGGCTAGATGAACCCCTGAAACTATTGCCCTGTGATAATCTTTAAAACTTAAACCAAAAATATCCCCTGAAGTCTTCTTTAAACCGAACAACAGTTTAACTAGTAAAAAATGTCTGCCTTAAACATTATACTCTTTTAAGAACTATCTATATGGGATCAAAGTGACAACAGCAACTCAAGCGATTAGACAGGAACCTCAGGGGGCAGTGAGTTTATGTTAATGGGGGAGCAACAACTCAGAGAAGGAGGGTGAGAATGGTTGTACAACTCGAAGAATGTAATCAATGTCACTGAATTGTACATGTAGAAATGGTTGAATTGGTGTATGTTTTGCTGTGCATGTTCTCAACAACAAAATAAATTTTTTTAAAAAAGGTTATCATAGGTAATTGCTGTGTCTTTTGTTTACTACCCATCCTTCTAAAATTACTCCAGTGAGGTTTAAACTGGCCCTTTGTGGGGAGCCTAAAAACACCCATTCATGGTCCTATAATGTGATAGGTCACATACATTAGGTCAGAGAAAAAAAGATGATGCTCTCATTTAATTATCACCATATTTATATGAAATTCAGTGTCATGGATTGAATTATGTCCCCAAAAAATATCTGTCAACTTGGCTAGTTCATGATTCCCAGTAATGTATGATTGTCTACAATTTTACCAACTGATGTGATTTCCCTATGGGTTGTACATTCTATCACTATGATATAGTAAGATGGATTAGTGGCAGTTATATTGATGAGATCTGCAAGATTAGTGTCTTAAGCCAATCTCTTTTGAGATATAAAAGAGAGAAGTGAGCAGAGACACATGGGGACCTCATACCACCAAGAAAGCAGTGTCAGGAGCAGAGCGTGTCCTTTGGACCTAAGGTTCCTGTGCTGACATGCTACCAGACCAAGGGAAGCCCGATAAGAAGGACCTTCTTCCAGAGCCTAGAAGAGAAAGCCTTCCCCTGGAGCCAATGCCCTGAATTTGGACTTGTAGCCTACTAGACTGTGAGAGAATAAATTTCTCTTTGTTAAAGCCATCCACTTGTGGTATTTCTATTATAGCAGCGCTAGATGACTAAGACAGTCAGTAATACAAGCCCCCTTTTAACAACTGAGGAAACTGACGTTCTGATAGTTTAAGTGATTGGGCTAAAATCACAGGGCTATGAGAAAAGGGGGAGGGACGACCAGAGTGTAGGAGAGGCCAGAAGAGCAAAAATGTGGAGGGGAAATTATTGTGAATTAGAGGCTTGTCAATTGCTAATTGTTCCATTTATGGATAACAACAGATTATTCCTTGAGGGGGTAACATATGCCAACAAGCTGGGTCTGCTAAATAGCATGGCTTGGGGGAAAAAATAAAGAAACAAAGGAGTCTGCTTTTGTCACCAAAGTCACAAGTGAAAGATGTAAAAAGTGTGACAATCCAAAGTAATAGATCTCAAGCTTTAACATGCACCAGAATAACCTAAAATACGAACTACTGAGCCAGATCCTTGAGTTTTTTATTTAGTATGTCTAGGTGGTACTGAGTGTTCACACTTCTAACAATTTCCCTAGTGATGATGATGCTTGAGAAATGCAATCCTTGAGAACCTCTGCCAATCAAGGAAAAAATATGAAGAAAAAAAAGAAAATCAATCTCAAACCCACACACAGTCAGGCTGCATGAGAGAGTCCAGCCTAAGGATATGAATGTCCTTGAGTATGAGTGTGTGAGTATGTGTGTATGTGTGTGAGTATGTGTTATATAATAAACCTCTGGCAAAGGAGATTATTGTTCTTTCTCAAGCAAAGATCAAGATGAGATTGTGCTGATCAAAGGTTGGTAACAAACATTCTGCATTGATAATCATCTGTTCCCATACCCCAACTATAAACTGTTTTTTCAAAGGAGACAGGGTTAGCATGAGTTTTTCAAGCCACATAAAATCAATTCTACTTCATCCTGATTTACACTTCTGAGTTTTTCTCCAACACTTACTTCCTCTGCCTTCTTGTAAGCAATTTGCAAATTAACCCCGTGATGTCTGTCCAGGATTAGGACTCTCATGCCTCCAAGTAGATGGAACACCAGAGGCACTTTGTCCAGGGACTGCAACCATTAACATGAGAGGTTTTAAGCTATTAGAATAAAATAAAATAATATTTCACACATTTCAAATTCAATCTATATGTAAATTTAGCCAGCCTGTTTCTTTAAAAATGAATAATTTGTGAACATTTATGTTTATAGTATTTACATAGGAGAGATTTATGCCTTTAATTAATGGTTTAGAATAAGCATTCTTGTATTTTATAAAACCAAGTAATTGAGGAGATATAGAATATAGACCCATCTCCTATTTAAAGATAAACAACTGTTTCCTGAGTTAATAAAGAAGAAGGTGAAGCTGATTCAAAAGCTGATAACTTTTGATAATTTATATTCAAAGGATATTGGGAACCTTAAGAAATATTTTCCAACGTACACTTTTTTCCTAATAACTAAATATTAAATCAACATGAAATATAAAAGATCAACAATAACTGAAATGTTGGCATTATTTAGCCATAGGTTTATATTACAAGAATCAAAAAAAGATGCTTTTATTCTTTGTATCTTCAGAGTCTAGCATATTAATGATGAAAGCATGATGCATTTCCTCAAAAGCCTTCTTATATCAATTTACTTAAAGGAGAATTCATGTAGAAGAGTAATTAGGGCAACATAAGTCACTTTAACAAAGAACCTCCAAACTTCTGTGGCTCAACACATTAGAAATTTACTTCTTGTTCATATATTAGAGCATACTGTTTTTATGTTTTACAAGGAACCCTAAATTCCTTCCATCTTGTGGAAACAACATCCTCTAGAGCCTAGCTGTGGACGATATACAGTGAGACAAAGGGGTAAAGCCCTTAGCACCGTGCTGAGTACACAGTAAGTGCTTAATAAAGTTAGTTACTGTTATTATTAAGTAGGTCAGTGTGGTGAGAGTTTCCAGTGTGAAGTGGTGAGTGGTCAGGCTGAGGAGGGGGCAGTAAGCCAGAGAACAGAGCTACTCACAGGTCATACTGAAGAGTTTATACTGAATCCCAAGTTTTAAGTAGGGGTAGGATAGGGTAGGAGCCCTGGTGGCGAGGTGGTTAACAGCTCAGCTGCAAACCAAAAGGTCAGCAGTTCAAATCCACCAGCTGCTCCTTGGAAACCCTATGGGGTAGTTCTGTCCTGTAGGGTTGCAATGAGTCAGAATCGACTGGACGGTGACGGGTTTGGATTTTTTTTTCTTGGAGGATGGTGTAAGATTTGCATTATATCAACATCAAACTATCAAACTAACAGCAGTGAAGATGATGGTTGGAGATGCAAGCAAGTCATTTAATTCATCTAAAACTCAGTCTTTCATCTTCAAAATGGATATAATAAAATGTGTCTAGTATGCTCACAAAGAGAAAATGACAGAACGTAATAAAAGTATCTTGATAAATATAAGATCGTGTGTAGAATAACTCATAATACAATCATCACGCCCAGGTACATACGCTTACCGTAGGGCTCGCCTGAGTCACAAGCAAGAAGCTTGGATCCCGAGGAAAATATTCATGACAAACTACCCACCCTCTTCTGGGGAGAATTTCCCTCCCAGGCCTCATTTCCATTTACTCATTAGGCCCACTGGTGAAGTATGCAGTGGACAAGGAATGCTATGGCTGCAGGTACATGGGTATTTTTACATAGAAACAGTGATCCCGAGAGATCACCGACAGTGGACGTGGCAACCATCCTTTCATCTTGCAGAACTGAACTGCAGTACTGAGAGACTCGATGGTGGAGGAGAATTCACCCCAAAAATGAGGGCTGGAATTAGAGTGAAGCAATTGAAGCACTCGTCCCATGTGCAAAATTTAAGGGAGTGCCAAAAAGCTCAGTAATCAATATAAATGATATTTTAGTTCAGTTTTATAAACAATGAATATTAATGCAAAAAAATCTATGATGAACAAAATACCAAAATTTTAAATAAGGACTAGTACTGTGCCAAGCTGTATCAAAGCCTCAAGCAAAAGAAAAAATGTGCTTCCCTATATACAAGTTTTTATACAATTTTTATGCTTAATTTTCTAGAACATTAAAGTAATTGAAAACATACTTGAAAATTGAAATATAATTAACTTTATTAAAAATTCATTTAATTTGTTTAATTAGTTAATTTATATAATTAACATCATCAAAGTTATTTAAGATCATCATTTGGTCAAGAGAAACTGTCAAACATGATAAGTCTCTCGATGGAAGATGAGATAAGCAAAGAAGTAGATTTTGAAAATATTATTGATGAGCCTGCTTCCATTAAAGCCAGGAAAGAAAGAGTATATGTTCTGTATTTAGTATAATAAAATATAAAATCAAATATTTAAACTTAAAATGATGTTGCATTTTTTCTTCTCTTTTTTAGAACAAACCAAGACTCAATATTTTTATACGTTGAAACTAATTCAATTTTTAAAAGCATTTTGAGGGCCAAACAAAACATATCTACTGGCCAAGACAGCCATCTGGCCTCCAATCTGTGACCTCTGATCTATTTGTTTCTAAATACTCAATAATGTTTCATTGCTACTTATTTTCTCCATTAAAACATAAGTCCCATGAGTATAAGCACACATGTAACCTATCACAGGGAGCCCATGAGAAATGCTGAAAAAAAAATCCTTTATTTGTTATTGATTAACAGGAAACTGTAATCATGCCCTTGCACACACAATCTAATCTAGAGTCAAATGAAGGGCTTGAAAGGAAATTCTATACCAAGTTAATACGACCAAGATGGTGTCCTATGTAATACGCACTGGCCATTCCTTCCAGAACCATGCCCACAGAAAGTAGAGAACAGACAAACACAGGCTCCCCAAGTCAAGGCAGCATCTCAGTCCCAGGATCGATGGCACAGTTCAGTTAGTGCCAAGAGCTTTCCAAATGACATCAGTCTGCGTGTTAGAAAGAGTAGTTTCATAGTCCTCAAGCAGAAGTTTAAAAATAAGTAGAGAAGGCTTCTCTCTAAGTTTCCCTAGTGCTGCTGTAACACAAATACCACAAGTAGGTGGATTTAAAGAACAGTAATTTATTTTCTCACAGTTCTGAAGGCTAAAAGTTCAAGTTAGTGTCTCAGCCATATCAGTTCTGTCCTTGTCAGCAGCCCTGGGAATTCTTTGGTTTCTTGGTGATTCTCATCTGTCTTCCCCAGTATATCAGTATTTGTATCTGTGTCTTTAAAGTGGATAGATAGGTTAAGTATCGTAAATAGAAAAATGGATTAGACAGGAAGGAGGTAAGGGCAGGTAAGTAATCAGGCAAGGTAAGGAAGTATGTAAGCAACATAAAATTTCCCCAACTCCTTGCTTCCAGTCTCCCAGCTTCTCAGACTCACAGATGAGGGACACGATCACTGTGAAGGGCTTACCCTGTGATAGGACAAAGTTCTGGAAGTTGAACTCAAGCTAACTTTGATAGGAGGTAAATAAGAACATCAGTAACTATGTACAAATAGTACACAATCAAAATATTTTAAAACAGCATGCTCTTGCCACTTCGTGGATATTGACTGTGCGTCTCCTTAATCCATAATCACCTATCACTGTGTGATACTCTTGATTCCACATAGTAACTCCCTTAGCTTCCACGTAATCTGTCATTTATCCTGGGAACCCTCTTGCCAGACAAGCTGCCCAGCTGTTTGAGAAGAAAGCTTAGCAGCAGAGAGAATAAAAGGACAGACATCAATCCATTCAACTGATGCACTCCTCAAAGGCACTTGTAAACCTCATTTTTGCTACTAAAATCTGATTTGAAATGTTCCCTGTTTGATCTGAAAGTTTAACCCAGTTTACTTTCAGGTAGTGAATAACAGCCCTAGTTTATTACCTATATGTAAACATTATATACCATCAAAGTTTTTGTTGTTGTTGTTATTTTTAAACACAGGCCTGGATGCTATAAAAGTTTCCCTAGAAGTTAAGATAAAGGGGAAAAAAAAGTAACCCAACATAGAACTGACTTTTTCAATTATTAGTAAAAGTTATCAACATGCTCAGATGCTGTTAAAACATTCAGAGACCACCTTGCCCCCTTGAGGCAAACACAATTTAAAGAGCAGATTTAGAGAAAAACAAGGTGAACTGACACAAATCAGACACAAAAGAACTTAAAATGTGTATCAGTTAGAATGTGTTAGGCTGTAAGTAACAGAAACCCCGCTGTGGTAGGCAGAATAATGGTCCACAAAGATGCCCATGTTCTAATTCCTGGAACCTGTGAATGTTACCTTATATGGAAAAGAGGCTTTGCAAGTGAGATTAAGTTAAGGATCTTAACATGAGAAAATTACCATGAAAAATCCAGGAAGGCCAAATGTAATCACACGAGTCCTTATAAGAGAGAGGCAGGCAGTACAGAAATGGAAATGTGACAACAGGAGCGAGGTGGGAGTGATGCACTCTAAAGTTGCAGGAAAGGACCCAAATCAAGGAACATGGGCAGCCTCTAGAAGGTGGAAAAGGCAAGGAAAGAGATTTTCTCCTGGATCCTACAAGAAGAATGCAGCCCTGCCAACACTTTGATTTTAGCCTGGTGCGACCCATTTTAGATTTCCGACCTCCAGAACTTTAAATAAATATTTTTTTGTTGTTTTAAGCTACTAGCTAAAAAAACAAACAAACAAACGCATTGTTGTCAAGTCAATTCCAACTCATAGTGACCCTATAGGACAGAGTAGAACTGCCCCATACAGTTTCCAAGGAGTGCCTGGTGGATTCAAACTGCTGACCTTTTGGTTAGCAGCTATAGCTCTTAACTACTACACCACCAGGGTTTCCTTTAAGCTACTAAGTCGACGGTAATTTGTTACAGCAGCAATAGGAAACTAATATATCTGCCTATCAATGACTTTAATCATAATGACATCCACTGTTTACTTAATGAGAAGTCTGGAGGTAGACAGTTTCAGCATCAGGGCAGTGGCTAAACAGTGTATTCAGGAAATCAAGTTCTTTGTGTATTTCTGTTCTGTCATTCAAGGTATTGATTTTTCATTTTTAGGCTTGTCCTCTCACCAACACAAGATGGCTGCCACAACCCCCAACACCTACAAGGCTAAAAAATTTATTAGTAAATAGAAATATGAACTACAAGCATCACAACAACAAACCTATAAACCAAAGAAAATGCCTCAGTTCTTAACATCAAGATAAAATTAAGAACCATCCCTTCATATCTTTCTCCTATCATCTCCAGAAGCCTACCTCCTGTACCACCCCAGCAGATTTCTCTTTTTGTCTCATTGTCCAAAATTGAGTAACTGGGCCACCTTAACTATAAGGGAAGTTAGGAAAGTGATTATCTGCCATCCCAGAAAATCATGATGTGTTACCAAGAAACAATGGATCAGATCAAAGAAAGGCTATGGGTAGACAACTGTCTACCATAAGCTCTTTATCTTGGGTCACTCCCTTGATGACAGCAAGCAACAACTATTACAATTGAGTTATGGCCCTCCATAATTTCATTCTCAAAGGGGAAGATCGTGCCCCTACTTTACTTGTTAATTTGGAACCTATAACATGAAAACGAGTCACTTAAACGAGCTTTTCCTAAATGGATTCCTCAGAAGACTGGTCCTCAAAGATGGCCTGGGGGAAAAGGTCTCTTTGTAAAAAAATTGAGATTTCTCAGTGTACCTGAGCATATTAAATGTTTGATAACCCTGAAGAAAAATAACTAAATATTTACCAAGCTAATAAGTAACACACAAAAATAACACATTGTTTTATATAACACTGATCGAATATCCCATTGTTCACACTTTGGGAAAGTTTGGTAAATGCTTTCTCTTCTTGCCATTTCCTTGGGAGACAGACCATATTCTGGCCAGGTATTTAATATCTATCAGAGGGGAGATCTGAAGATCCCAGTGATATCCCAGGTTACTGCTAATTGTGTTTTATATCAAAATATGTTTATTCTTCCCTTCCACTGAGACCAAGCAAGGTATAAATTAGTCTGGAATGAGTAAGCAGTCTTACATTTCTTCAGTTAAAGGGGATCTGACAGAAATTGATTAGTTAACCAGGCAGAAGCAAAAGTGAAAATTAAGTAGCTGGCATCTTGAACTGTAACAGGGAAAAAATGTATGGTGAGATTTAGAAGGATTATGAAAAGTGGATACAGCAAATTTGAGTTGTGTTTATTTCAATGGAAACTTTCATTTAAATAACTTCATGACTTTACCCAGTTCTTGGCTCTGCAAACAGCCTTCAAGAAGAGAAAAGAAAAAGTCATGGAGTTGTAAGAGCACTGAAATTATTTCCAGTTGCCCTATCTTACCACTCTGTGTCCCCTAACCCCACCTCACCATTCCTCTTCCTGGAGTACACAACCCCTAGAAAAGCAGCATCCAGAAACCAGCAGCATAGGTGGTCATGCTTTTCTGGGGCTCAGTAATACTCATCCCAGGCCTTGTGGTCTGGCACACTGATGCACAGAAAATGTGTTCTTTGAAACTTCTAACTACGCTTTCCAAAGATGTTCCTCACTGCTGTCGTTAACTGGTACAGGGAGAGAGAGATCAAAATAAGGGCGTGACCATCAGGCAGACACTGGGCTAAGAAACGACCATTACAGAAATTCCAGGGGGCTCTAGTGGCGCAGTGCTTAAGAGCTCAGCTACCAACCAAAAAGTCGGCAGTTCAAATCCACCAGCCACTCTTTGGAGACCCTACAGGGTGGTTCTACTCTGACCCTACAGGTCATTATGAGTCGAAAAAGACTTGACAGCAATGGGTTTGGTTTTTTGGTTTATGTGTTTCCCACAGACAACCTACAGATACACCCTCACAATCCTTAGCCTCTGTGAGAAATAAGCATTTTTAATCTCTTAAACAAAGACAGTTCAACACACACTGAGGCAGCATAACTCTTCTCCAAGGCTCATAAAGTTCACTGTACAGCCAAATTCATCTATAGCCAAGAAAATCAAAGTCTCCAGGCCTAGTAGTATTGTCCCGTGTTGCCAAAAGCAAGAAGACCAATGGATCTGAGTTCCAGAGCTCAGACGCCACGTGGAAATTCACATATCCATCAGATTCCTTCAGAGACCTGGAGTTCTAAGGATTTGTAAAAAATGCATTTCCTCTCTTCTTTACCTCCCATGGGGTATCTCCTTACATCTGACTTTGGACTGTATGGGCTTACTGGTGAGGTGGCCACACACATGGCTACAGCCCCTGAGAAGTAAAAATACTAGGAATATGAGAATCTATTTCCCACCACCAAAATGGCCAACCTTCCTACATGATGTTCGTACCCACAGAACATCAACCAGCCTAACTCATCTGTACAATGGTCACCAAACACAGAATTTAAAAATTTATCTCTGTTAGAAATTCCTACCTAATTCCTCTCTGCTCATCCAGGTACTAATGGTTAACTCTCAGTTCTTCTACAAAGCCTCCCTCTTCCTTTCTGCCCTCGGCTCAAGGAAGGTAAGGGCTTTATCCATCGATAATCAACTATCAAACGGTAGAGCTGGGCTTTGAACACAGGTCTGTGTTCATTCCTAAAAGCCCATTTATGCTCTTAATTGTCTCAAATAAGTCTATAACTGGCTCTAGTAAAAAATGAGTTGGGATTTTTAACCCAGGAAGTCTGAACGCAGTCTGTTATTGGTCAGTCTTTGATAAGAGAAATCACATCCACTAAAACACAATCTCCTTTTCCTGACTTAAAACATTGAAATGTTTGTGAGGTGAGGGAAGAGTCACTAGAGAGGAGACAGGAATAAATAATGTAATTTGTTTATGTGGATAACAAGAGCTAACATCTCCAACAAAGAGAAGGCAAACCAGTGGCTTCATTGGCAATGTCAAATCTGTATATCAAACATGTCCCAGGCAAGGGATTACTATAAAATTATATTCAAAGCCCAATCAAAGCAACAAGTAAAAAGTACTACTTTAATTAAAATCTGACAAATCACCCTTACTGTGACATCTTGTTGAAAAGCACATCAGGAAACTAGATCCTCTTGCTTTGGATTCTGGCTAACTACAGATTCTTAACATGAGCTGGTTATTTTCTGGATGGCACCAGATGATAGAAGATTTCTCCCAAGAAAAAGTCTAAATCCTTTTGTAGAAGCTTGGGCTACTTAAGGCACTCAACAACTAACCTGAGGTGAAACCACAGTTTAAATCACACACTACAGAGACCGTTTTCTTCTCTGTGTATGTTCTAGGGGTACTAACGTCTGTATTTATGGATTTAAAATAACAAAAGGGAGAATTTAAGCATCTGCTTCAAAAATGTCATCAGGGATTTAGATCTGCCTCAGTTATCTAATTTAGCCATCTCATAGGACATTGAGTTACCATGGTATTCCTCACAGTGCATTTAATTCTTCTTATCTCTCTTCCCACTGCCGTTGAGTCGATTCTGACTCACAGCAACCATATACGACAGAGTAGAACTGCCCCATAGAGTTTCCAAGGAGCAGCTGGTGGATTCAAACTGCTGACCTCTTGGTTAACAGGTGAATTCTTAATCACTGTGCCACCAGGGCTCCTCCTATCTCTCTAGGATCAACTAAATTCATCTTCACAACCCTTTTAATATCAATGTACCTATAAATTAAATTTTATAAGTTACCCTGTGTTCATTTTTTAATGAAAATCTTATGATTCGAACTTAACTTCTAAATATTTATATTTAATATTCTTCATGGTTCTTTAAGAAATTAGGACAACAGATTGAATTATTTATAATTATATATTTCTCATCTATAAATGTTTAAATTCAATGACTGCTATAATCTGTCAATATTAGAATCTTAGTAAGATAACACCTTATTGAAACTCAAGGTGTTCTATAGAGAGCATCATAATCTCCACTACTTTGCCACAAGAATATATCTGAGTAGTCCTACTGCATCTCAAAGGCCTAAAGGAGCCTCAGTTTTCTTCTTCAGCTGGTGGCCCAAAAGGCTCTGAATTGAAAATCTAGCTAAATCTGACATTCTATTTGTGAACCACATGGGCAAATATAGACAAGAGTATATGCCTAGCTTAAAGGTGGTTGTGAGGATGAAATCCCATAATATGAACGTGCTTTGCAAAATGTGAAGGAGTGATAAAATAGATAATATTATTATTTACATATCAGATTGTATTTACTGAGAGTTTGACTAGGGGCACTTTATATTCTAATTCCACTTAATCATCCCTAAAATCTAATGAGGTATTATTATCTCTATGCAACCGATGAGGGAACTGAGGCTCAGAAAGGTTGTTACTTATCTTCTTTTAATTGATAAATACAGCCAGGATTCACTCAGCTCTCTGATCCCGGAACTCACAACCATTATCAATTCATTTTTTATTTCCTTCCCTCTGTTTCATACATAAAGGATAAAGAAAGGTCACTGAAACATTAATTTCAAGAAAAACTAAAAATTCAGTAACTCCTCCTGCCTCAGTTTATTATACTAAGAATCCCCAAATGTGTACACATAATTCCTTTTTTGGCGGGGAAATATTCCATAGGCAAACATATTGGATAAACAGTGGATTAAAAATACCTAAGAAGCTTCCTTTTTTTTGGAACATTTCTCAGAATATTAAGGGAATTTGATATGTCAGATCAGAAAAGTCTTATGAAGCATTTCCCAAAAATATTTGATGAAGGAAGGTATGTGTGTGTGTGTGTGTGTGTGTGTGTGTGTGTGTGTTTGAAACAAATATTAACATACAGTGCTAGTGACTATTCTAAGAACAATTTTGTTAAAGGTTGATTAGAATTCTAAAACTCAAATGCCTACAAGGGTTGGTCAAATGATGCAAATTAGTAAAGCAGCCCCAGGAGAGCCTGTGACAAATAGGAGAATGTAGCTCTTTCTGAAGTGAGCAGACATTAGTCAGCTCCACCTGATCACCACCATCCTGAAGTGCAGCCCTGACATTTTTAGATCTTCTGCTACGCCAAGAGAAGTCAGAAATCTAAAATTTCATCCAAAGTATTCTAATTTTTAGACGTTAGTAAATTATTTAAATGCTTTTAAAATACTGTGATGACAAAACAAAACTTGTCTGCCAACTACATTCAGCCTGCTAACTAACGGTTTGCAAACTCAAAGGACAAGTATCCATCACTTATCACACAGTGCTCTTGCTATCTTATACATTACATAGCACTATGGAAATATTTAAACCGTGCATTGTGTGATATAGCTTTTCAAGTGCATAAAGAGAAAAATAGTAATTCATTTACCGAATAATACTTATTAGGCGTGGTGTTAAGCACGCGAATCTAAGATTTCATTTAATCTTCTCCACATGAAGGTAGGAAACAAGTTCATTTTACAGAGGAGGAAACAGAAGCTTTAAGAAGGTAAGTATCTCATTGCAGGTCAGAAGTTAGTAAGGGGTAAAAAGTGAAGGAGGCAGAGTTAGGCAGGGTTTGAAGCCGGTTTCTGTGATTGATACCAAGCCTGAAGGCTCTACCAACAATGTCATGTTGCTTCTTTTATGTCTTCAATTAGGCTGTAGAACACATAATAGATATCCAGTCTATCAACTGATTTCACAAACGAAAATAAACTCTTTCAGAAAAGGTATTATACCTTCTACTTCTATCTAGGAGCCCTGGTGGCACAATAGTTAAGAGCTGCACTGCTGACCAAAAGGTCAGCAGTTTGAATCCACCAGCTGCTCCATGGAAACCCTATGGGGCAGTTCTACTCTGTTCTATAGGATCACTATGAGTCAGAATCGACTCAATGGCAACAGATTTGTTTCTGGTTTACTTCTATCTAAACTTACAATTCCTTCCATGTAGAACATTCTAAGGAAAACTTCCACATCTGGGAAGATGGAGTAAACATACTTTTCCCTATTCCTCCCACTAAGTACAATTTAAAACCCTGAATATTATATATAAAACAAGCATAAAAAGACTCTGAATGGTGGCTACAAAAGGTCGACAGGAAAGGAAACTTAGGATCCAAGAAAAGACATGGTAGTGAATTCCCCGGTTTTCGTTTTTGCCTCGTATATCCCCGACATGGAGCTGAAAAGCCAGGAAGCCACAATCACTAAAAAGTGCATACCAATTTAAAAAACAAAAAAACTTCAACAAAAGCCAGCTGTTTGTAGCCAAAGGAATAGATATAAGACAGAAAAAACTGGGGAATAGAGAGGCAAGGCCAATATGGCGGTGTAGTCAGATGCTTCCGGTGGACCCTCTTACAACAAAGACCCAAAAAAAACAAGTGATTCAATTATATATGACAATCTAGGAGCCCTGAACACCTACGGCAAAGCTGAAGAACCAGAATGAGTGGCAGAGGGAGGGAGAGCCAATTTGGAAGCAGCGAGGAGTTGCCAGACATGACCCTGAGAGAGCCTGAGCCCTTCTGGCCTGAGCAGCTCATGGGTGAGCAGTAAGGCAGGCAAGCAGCAGTGCTCAGGAGGCGTGTTTTCCGCACCAGGAGAGACCCAGTGCCAGAGAGTCTACATGGCCACACAGAACAAGTAAGAAGCAGCCCTCATCTGCGAAAGATAAGTACTTGCGTACGGCTTCCACACGGATCAAAAACACCCTCTGTAGGGAAAAACCTCTCTCCCATTTACCTCCACTCTCCCTGCTCTGCACTGGGTCCCGGACCAGCTTCAGCAATTGCCAAGTCACTTGGGCTGGAAGTAGGATCTGTCACAGGCCAGGAGCCAGTTCTCCCTGCTTTGGAGACTGGACAAATTAACAAATGGGAAAAAATAAACTGCCAATTCCCCTAAGCCAGGAACCCAGGGTAAGCACAGCTCCTTTGCCTAGGCACAGGCATAAGGGATCCACGGACTTTGAGTGCCTTTCTGCCTGCATAGACTTGTGTGGGCCCATCTCAACAGCATAGGCCCTCATTACCGCAGTACAACGGGGTATATATGTGAAGTCTCACTTGAACTGTTTTAGCTGTGAAGTAGCAGGTTCTTGATACTTGATACTGCTCTACCCATTAAGCAGGGTCTTCACCTACCCATATCAGGGGCCTGAGGACTGGTGGCTCCACCCACGCCACCCAGCCACCTGTGATAGGGGCCCATGAATAAGAGGTGCCTCCTAGTCCTTACAGCCAACAGCATTAGGTGATTATAGTCCAGCTGTAAAACCCACTCACCTATGCGCTCTAGGGAACAGTGACATGCCTTCCTCCTGGACACTCGGGGATGGCCATCAGTGCCTGCCTTGCTCAGAGTGTGTCCCCTGCAGCAGCCAGATGCCTGTGCCTACACCAATCACCCATGCCTGTCTAGGACTGTAAGTGAGAGCCTACATCACACACTTGGTGGCTAACTACCTGTGCCCCTGAGCTGAATCCATACGGGAGGAGTGGGTGGACTCCTGAGCTCCCATACCTAGTAACAGATCTAACCACCTGGTGACAGGACATTAGAGCTTCGGAGGTGCCAATAATCAAACTAACTCATATAACCAGCCTGTTTGCGCATATCAAAATAAAACAAGAAGCTAGGACACAATAAGCAGACATAAAATAAATAAATACAATAACTTATTGATGGCTCAGAGACAACAGTCAATAACAAATCACATAAAGAGGCAATCCATGATGACTTCAGCAAGCTCCCAAAATAAAAATTTAGAAATTTTCCAGAGAAGGAAAATTTCTCGGAATTACCAGAGGCAGAATACAAAAGAATAATATAAAGAACTCTTCAAGAAATTAGGAAGGAAATTAATCAAAATGCAGAACATGCAATAGAGGAAATTAAAAAGATTAAAGAAGAGCATAATGACAAAATTAACAGGCTGCAAGAATTCCTACAGAGACAGCAATCAGAAATCCAGAAGATTAACAATAAAATTTCAGAATGAGACATTGCAACAGAAAGTCTAGGAGCAGAATGGAGGCAATGGAAGTCAGAATTAGTGAGATTGAAGATAAAGCACTTGACATCAACTTATTTGAGGAAAAATCAGATAAAAGGATTTAAAAAAATGAAGAAATCCCAAGAATTATGTGGGACTCTATCAAGAGAAATAACCTACAAGTGACTGGAGTACCAGAACAGCAGGGGATAACAGAAAATACAGAAAGAATTGTTGAAGATTTGTTGGCAGAAAACTTCCCTGATATCTTGAAAGATGACAAGATATTGATTCAAGATGCTCATCAAATGTCACATTAGGTAGATCCCAAAAGAAAGTCTCCAAGACATATTATAATCAAACTTGCCAAAACCAAAGATAAAGAGAGAATTTTAAGAGTGGCTAGGGATAAATCAAAAGTCACCTACAAAGAAGAGTCAATAAGAACAAGCTCGGACTACTCAGCAGAAACCATGCAGGCAAGAAGGCAATAGGATGACATATATAAAGTCTTGAAGGTAAAAACTGCCAGGCAAGAATTATATATCCAGCAAAACTGTCTCTTAAAAATGACGGTGAAATTAGAGCATTTCCAGATAAACAGAAGTTTAGGGAATTTGCAAAAACCAAACCAAAATTACAAGAAATACTAAAGGGAGTCCTCCAGTTAGAAAATCAGTAACATCAGACAACAATCCAAGACTACAACACAGGACAGAGCAACCAGATATCAACCCAGATAGAGAAGACACAAAAGTAAATCAAAGCTAAAACACCGAAAATAGGGAAACAGATGTCAGTATGTAAAAGATGACAAAATTAAAACAAAAAAAGAGGGACTTAAAAAATGTAGGCATAGATTTCTCATATGAAGAGAAAGTAAAGGCAATATAAAGAAATAAAAGATTGGTATAAACTTAGAAAAACAGGGGTAAATATTAACATAACCACAAAGGAAACTAACAATCCTACAAATCAAAATAAAAAAGTAGAAAACTATAAGGACTCAGCAAACACAAAATCAACAACTATGAAAAAGATGAAAAGAAAATACATAAAGAAAAACGACTCATCACAGAAAATTAAGTGGAACAACGAAACTGTGAACATCATACAAAAAGAGACATCAAAATGACAGCACTAAACTCATACCTATCAATAACTACGTTGAATGTAAATGGACTAAATGCACCAATAAAGAGACAGAGAGTGGCAGACCGGATTAAAAAAACACGATCTGTCCATATGCTGCCTACAAGAGACACACCTTAGACTCAAAGACACAAACAAATATCAAGCAAACAACCCTCAAAAAAGAGCAGGAGTGGCAATATTAATCTCTGACAAAATAGACTTTAAAGTAAAATCCACCACAAAGGATAAGGAAGGACACTATATAATGATTAAAGGGTCAGTACACCAGGAGGACATAACTATAATAAATATTTATGCACCAAATGACAGGGCTCCGAAATACGTAAAACAAATTCTAACAGCACTGAAAAGAGAGACAGACAGCTCCACAATAGTAGTAGGAGACTTCAACACACCACTTTCGGTGAAGGACAGAACATCCAGAAAGAAACTCAACAAAGACACGGAAGAGCTAAATGCTACAATCAACCAACTTGATCTCATAGACATATACCAAATATTCCACCAAGAGCAGCCAAGTATACTTTCTTTTCCAACGCACACAGAACATTCTCCAGCATAGACCACATATTAGGCCATAAAGCAAGCCTTAACAAAATCCAAAGCACTGAAATATTACAAAGCATCTTTTCTGAACCATAAAGCCATAAAAGTAGAAATCAACAACACAAAAAACAAGGGAAAAAAATCAAACACATGGAAACTGAACAACACCTTGATCAAAAACTACTGGGTTATAGGAGAAATTAAGGATGGAATAAAGAAATTTGTAGAATCAAACAAGTATGAAAACACATCCTACCAGAACCTTGGGACACAGCAAAAGCAGTGCTCAGAGGTCAGTTTATAGCAATAAATGCACACATCCAAAAAGAAGAAAGGGCCATAATCAAAACATTAACCCTACAACTGGAACAAGTAGAAAGAGGCAGCAAAACAAGCCCATAGGCTCCGGAAGAAAGGAAATAATGAGAATTAGAGCAGAATTAAATGAAATAGAGAATAGAAAAACAATTGAAAGAGTTAACAAGACCAAAAGCTGGTTCTCTGAAAAGATGAACAAAATTGATAAACCACTGGCCAAACTGACAACAGAAAAACAGGAGAGGATGCAGATAACCCGTATAAGAAATGAGACGGGTGCTATCACAACAGACCCAACTGAAATTAAAGGAATCATAATAGAATACTGTGAAAAACTGTACTCTAACAAATTGGAAAACCTAGAGGAAATGGACAGATTTCTACAAACTCACTACCTACCTAAACTAACACAAACAGAGGTAGAACAACTAAATAAACCCATAACAAAGGAAGAGATTGAAAAGGTTATTAAAAAGACTCCCAACAAAAAAAAAGCCCTGGCCCGGATGGCTTCACTGGAGAGTCTACCAAACTTTCAGAGAAGAGTTAACACCACCACTACTAAAGGAATTTCAGAGGATAGAAAAGGATAGAATACTCCCAAACTCATTCTATGAAGCCAGCATAACCCTGATACCAAAACCAGGGAAAGACACCACAAAAAAAGAAAATTACAGACCAATATCCCTCATGAACATTGACGCAAAAATCCTCAACAAAATTCTGGCCATTAGAATTCAGAAACATATCAAAAAAATAATTCACCATGATCAAGTGGGATTTATACCAGGTATGCAGGGATGGTTCAACATTAGAAAAACAATCAATGTAATCCATCACACAAATAAAACAAAAGACAAGAACCACATGACCTTATCAATTGATGCAGAAAAGGCATTTGACAAAGTCCAACACCCATTCATTATATAAACTCTCAATAAAATAGGAATAGAAGGGAAATTCCTTAGTATAATTAAGGGCATTTAGACAAAGCCAACAGCCAACATCATCCTATATGGAGAGACTTTGGAAGCATTCCCCTTGAGAATGGGAACCAGACAAGGATGCCCTTTATTACCAGTCTTACTTAACATTGTGCTGAAGGTCCTAGCCAGAGCAAGGCTAGAAAAAGAAATAAAGGGCATCCAAATCGGTAGCGAAGAAATGGAAGTATCTCTGTTTGCAGATGATATGATCTTCTACACAGAAAACCCCAAAGAATCCACAAGAAAACTACTGGAACTAATAGAAGATTTTAGCAAAGTTTCAGGATACAAGATAAACCTACAAAAATCAGTTGGGTTCCTTTACATCAACAAAGAGTACTTCAACACTGTGAAAATGTCAGTTCTACGCAAAGCTATCTACAGATACAATGCAATCCCAATCCACATTCCAATGGCATTTTTTAATGAGATGGAGAAATAAATTACCAACTTCATATGGCAAAGGAAGAGGCCTCGAATAAGTAAAGCATTAATCAAGAAGAAGAACAAACTGGGAGACCTCACTTTACCTGATTTTAGAAACTATTATACCGCCAGGGTAGTCAAAACAGCCTGGTACTGGTACAACAACAGACACATAGACCAGTGGAACAGAATTGAGAATCCAGACATAAATTCATCCACCTATGAGAAGCCGATATTTGACAAGGGCCCAAAGTCCATTAATTGGGGAAAAGACGGTATCTTTAACAAATGGTGCTGGCATAACTGGATATCCATTTGCAAAAAACTGAAACAAGACCCATACCTCACACCATGCACAAAAACTAAGTCAAAATGGATAAAAGACTTAAATATAAAATCAAAAACGATAAAGATCATGGAAGAAAAAATAGGGACAATGCTAGGAGCCCTAATACATGGCATAAACACTATACAAACCATAAGTAACAATGCACAAACACCAGAAGAGAGACTAGGTAAATGGGAGTGCCTAAAAATCTAACACTTATGCTCATCAAAAGACTTCACCAAAAGAGTCAAAAGACAACCTACGGACTGGGAAAAAAATTTGGGCTACGACAAATCCGATCAGTGTCTAACTTCTAAAATCTACAAGATACTGCAAAACCTCAACAACAAAAAGACAAATAACCCAATTAAAAAATGGGCAAAGGATATAAACAGACACTTTGCCAAAGAAGATATTCAGGCGGCTAACAGACACATGAAGAAATGCTCATGATCATTAGCCATTGGAGAAATGCAGATCAAAACTACAATGAGATAACATTTCATCCCAACAAGGCTAGCATTAATCTAAAAAACACAAAATAGTAAATGCTGGAAAGTTTGTGGAGAGACTGGAACACTTATACACTGTTGGTGGGAATGTAAAATGGTACAACCACTTTGGAAATTGATTTTGTGCTTCCTTAAAATGCTAGAAACAGAAGTACCATACAATCTAGCTCTCTCCTTGGAATATATCCTAGAGAAATAAGAGCCATCACATGAATACATATAACACCCATGTTCACTGCAGCACTGTTCACAATAGCAAAAAGATGGAAACAACGTAGGTGCCCATCAACGGACTAATGGATAAACAAATTATGGTATATCCACACAATGGAATACTATGCAATGATAAAGAACAACGATAAAGCCGTGAAACATAACATGGAGGAAGCTGGAGGTCATTATGCTGAGCGAATTTAGTCAATCACAGAAGGACAAATATTGTATAAGACCACTATTATAAGAACTCAAGAAAAGGTTTAAACACAGAAGAAAACATTCTTTGATGGTTACAAGGGTGGGGAGGGAGGGTGAGAGTTATTTACTAACTAGATAGCAGATAAGAATTATCTTAGGTGAAGGGAAGGACAGCACACACTACAGGGGAAGTCAGCACAACCGGACTAAACCAAAACTAAGAAGTTTCCTGAATACAAACACTTTGAGGGACAGAGTAGCAGGGGTAGGAGTCTGGGGACCATGCTTTCAGGCGACATCTAGGTCAACTGGCATAACAAAGCTTGTTAAGAAAATGTTCTGCATCCTACTTTGGTGAGTGGCATCTGGGGTCTTAAAAGCTTGCAAGCGGCCATCTAAGATGCATCAGTTGGTCCCAACCACCTGGAGTAAAGGAGAATGAAGAACACCAAAGACACAAGGCAAGTATTAGCCCAAGAGACAGAAAGGGTCACATAAACCACAGACTTCATCAGCCTGAGACCAGAAGAACTAGCTGGTGCCCGGCTACCTCCAACGACCACACTCACAGGGAACACAGCAGAGAGTCCTGGATGGAACAGGAGAAAGGTAAGGCGCAGAACTCAAATTCTAGTAAAAAGACCAGACTTACTGGTCTGACTGAGACTGGAGGAACCCTGGAAAGCATGGCCCCCAGATTCTCTATCAGCCCAGAACTAAAACAATTTCCAAAGCCAAGTCTTCAAACAGGGATTGGACTGGACTGTGGGACATAAAGGGATACTGGTGAGGAGTGCACCTCTTTAGCTCAAGTAGATACAAGAGACTAAACGGGCAGCTTCTGTCCGGAGCTGAGGTGGGAAGGCAGAGAGGGTTAGGAGCTGTTTGAATGGACATGGGGAATCAGGGCTGGAAAGGAGGAGCATGCTGTCAGAGTATGGGGAAAGCAATTAGAGTCACATAACAATGTATGTATAAATTTTGGTATGGGGAAAGGAAAAACTGGGGAATAACGGCTACATCCCAGCCAAACACCACAGAAAAATGGTCCCATCACCTCCCATGCCAGAAAAGGCAAAGCGGTAAGCCTAAACTTCCACTCTCTCCACCTTTTAACAAGACATCCCAAACCCTCCTACCAGGTGGTGCCAGAGGAAGACAAGCGGAGAGTCAGAATTTCAACCACTTCCCAAGGTAAAGAGGTTCCTTCTCAAAGGTTCAGTGAAATCCACCTGGGGAACAGTAAAATGGGACGCCTGCCCCTCACTGGTGTGTTGCTATCAGCAGAAGCCAGGTACTCCAAACCCCACTCAGCACTAATGAGAGCATCCCTCCCTAACTTCAATGTCAACAGAACAAAGTGGAGAGGGCGAAGAATCAAAACATTCTTTTGGGGGGCTTTTTGGTTTTGTTTTAATTTGAGGTGGTGTTTATTCTTCCTTTTTGTCTCTATGCCTGATATTCCTTTTGGTCATTTTTCCAACCTGTCTGCTGGCTGCATTAGATACAGAAGGCAAAAAGGTCTCACAACCTGAAAAACATTTTATGAATTTCCTCTGGGAAAATATATTGGAGTTTTCAGAAGTAAACTGCAGAGGCACTGGGCATAAATGATGTGGGAAATGCCCATCAATCAAGCTTCAATTGCCTATTCCTCAAAGAATTTTGAAACAATATAGTTGGAATATTCTCTTTCCACCAAAGCCTATACCACTAAGCATCTTGAAAGAGATGTTATGGGCAGTTTATCTGTAGAATTATTGTTCCCATGCAAGAATAACAATCTCTTTCAGTGTTGGGCAGAGGTAACGTAGGTTGTGAATTAGGTGTGCCTGTTCGTCCAGAAACATGGCAAAGATAAAGAATCAGATGCCAAAGGTGCTATTCATTGAAACCGTCTTATAATACTGTGTTTTACGTCAGCATGTGAATTTTAAATTTTTACACTATAAATATTTATTTTGGAAGAAATGGTTCCATCTTTCTTTTCCCACTTCTAAAATAAACACACAAACAAAAAGATACATTATCTTCAAGCAAAGTGAAAAGTAAGCAATAAACAAGACAAAAATTTTGAAACACAACAGAGGAAATCCTTTATTGTCCTCAAAACAGAAACAGTTCCTATATATCGAAGAAACACTATGACATATATATGTTCAAAATATATGCACATGCAAGTCACAAATGAGTAAGTGCCAAGCCAATTAAGGTACATATATTTAAAGACTAATATTTATCTATTAACAAAATTTTATCAGTTTTTAACTTTTTCTAATTATAGATAACACAGTATGTGAGTTGTCTAATGCACTTCTGGTAGGACTATAAATAGACACAATCTTCTTGGAAAGAAATTTATTGATATGTAGCAATGGTCTTAAAAATGTATATATTACTTGACCTAAAAATCTCTCTTCCAGGAATCTGAAGAAATTATCATAGATATACTTAAGTATATTCTATTAAAATGGGCGTTGAAGCATTATTTATATACTTTAAAGCAAACAGCCTAAATGTAAAAAAAAAAAATGATGTAAACGATGATATAGTCGTACTATGGACTTCTAAGTCACCATTAAAATTAGTTCTATGAACATTTAAAGGTACAGGAAAAAGTGCCTACTATATCACACAAAGATCTACATCCAATTACGAAACCAAAATAAATTCCTTTTTTGTTATAGTTAAAAACCTAGTTAACTAGCTAGAAAATGCATGTATTATTTTATGCTACTGCATATCATTATCTATTCTTATATCTGTATACGTAAAGAACCAGATAAAGGGCTGGGGGGCAAGATGGCGCTCTAGGCAGAAACACCACGCCGTCCCTCCACAGCAAAGATCCGAAAAACTAAGCCTAGCAGAGAATCAACAATCCTGAAACCCTAGAACACCAAATGAAGAGATAAAGAACTCAGCCAAACACCAAACGGAGTGAGAATACTAAAAGAGAACGGAGAGCGAGGAGAGACTCAGGCAGAGATTCCTTACCAGCTAACGCAGCGCGGATCCACCATCTTGGATTCCTATCGGAGACCAGCGAATGGAAGAGCAGCCTTGCAGAGCATCTGGTCGGAGACAGAACGACCGGTAAACTGCGGTGATGTATGCCTCTGTACCTTCTGGCCAGGCTGAGCTGTGAAAATTGAGACCGACTCCCCCAGACCTCATAGCTGCATCGGTGGGATCCCTGGGAACTTTGCAGTTCTTTAACTTTTCTGATTTTTATTTGGTCGTTCTTTCCTTTTCTTTCTCTTCCCCCTTCTGGTTTCCTCCATCCCATAGTCTCTCATCTGTACATTCCAACGACAAGCTCCCCTAGCATTCTTTTATGTTTGTACGCTTTTTGCTCCTCCTCCTCTCTCCTCTCTCCCATATCCAGCTTAGCTTCACACATAACCATCTTCCCGCTGCACCCTACCTACCTGCACCGTGCACTAGACATCACACCACCAAGCGGTGCAGGCACGCCCTATTGGAACCTGCCCAGCACTGACTACCGACCGTCCTGGTGGCTGCGGTGAGTGCCACAAGCAACCCGTCCCAGTGGCTCCTCCTCAGCTAGATCTGCCCAGCTGTACCACAAGAACGAAACAAACAAAAAAAAAAATCTACAATCAATAAACGAGAGAAATATCTACTGAATGCCCCGAAAACAGCAAACAATATCAAAACATTTACAAAAACAAGACAAGATGGCTCCAAGAGGTGTCCAAATTGAAACACCAGATAACTCTCCTGTGGAAGAAAATGCACTAGAAGTACCTGATACGGAACTCAAATCACTAATACTCGGAATTTTCCAAGAACTGAGGCAAAAAGCTGACAAACATGAGGAAAAAATAGACAAATTTATGGAAAATACAGACAAAAAATTGGAAGAATTCAGGAAGATGATGCAGGAACAAAATGCCAAAATAAATTCACAACTCGAAATTATACAAAAACAACAATTAGAAATCCAGAAGATAAACAACAAGATTTCAGAAATGGACGGTGTCATAGAAGGGCTAAGAAGTAGATTTGAAACCATGGAAGACAGGATCAGTGGAACTGAAGACAAACACTTGGATACAACTCTGTTTCAGGAAAACTCAGGAAAAAGAACAAAGAAAAATGAAGAGACCCTGAGAGTTATGTGGGACACAATTAAAAGCAAAACCTTACGAGTGATCGGCATACCAGAACAGGGGGAGAAAACAGAAAACACAGAGAGGATCATTGACGAACTGCTGACAGAAAACTTTCCCAATATCATGAAAAATGAAAAGCTGGCCATCCAAGAAGCTCAACGAACCCCATATAGAAGAGATCCCAAAAGAAAATCACCAAGACATATCATATTCACACTTGCTAAAACTAAAGACAAACAAAGAATCCTAAGAGCAGCTCGTGAAAAACAAGAAGTCACATACAGAGGAGAAACAATAAGACTAAGCTCAGATTATTCAGCAGAAACCATGCAGGCAAGAAGGCAATGGGATGACATATATAAAATCTTGAAAGAAAAAAATTGTCAGCCAAGAATAATATATCCTGCAAAACTATCATTCAGATTTGATGGTGAAATTAGGTCATTTCCAGATAAACAGAAACTAAAGGAATATGTAAAAGTCAAACCAAACTTACAAGAATTATTAAAGGGAGTTCTTTGATCTGAGGACAAACAGCTTCAGCCCTCAGGCAGGACCTAGGACCTAGGACGCGGGTTCACATGAACCAGATACCATTCTAGGAACTGAACTACAGAGGACTTTCCAAAAACAAAAGATATACAACAGGGAATCAGAAAAATCAATCAAAGGATGACAACAACATCAAAACAATGAAAGAGGGAACAAATGGCATAGGTATAGAACCTTCTAAAGGAGAGGAAGGCAAGGCAATACCAAGTAACGGTAGACTGCTTCAAAATTATAAAGATAAGGGTAAAATTCATGGTAACCACAAAAAAAGTTAACAAACCAACTCATAAAAATAAAGATGAAAAACATAAAGTCTCAACAAAAACAAAACCTACAAAAACAAAACAAATGAACACAAAATCCACAAACAAAAGTAACTCAGCACAAGAGAGTAAGAAGAACAAAGAAAACTTCAGCATCACAAAAAAAAGCACTACAAAATGACAGCAACAAACTCACATCTATCAATAATTACACTGAACGTAAATGGACTCAATGCACCCATAAAGAGATGGAGAGTGGCAGAATGGATAAGAAAACAGGATCCATCAATTTGCTGTCTACAAGAGACACACCTTAGAAACAAAGATGTGAATTTATTAAAAGTCAAAGGTTGGAAAAAAATATATCAAGCTAACAACTATCAAAAAAGAGCAGGAGTGGCAATTCTAATCTCAGATAAAATAGACTTTAAAACAAAATCTACCATAAAAGACAAAGAAGGACACTATATAATGATTAAGGGGATGATCCATCATGAAAACATAACCATAATAAATATCTATGCACCCAATGACAGGGCTCCAAAATACATAAAAAAAACTCTAACAGCACTGAAAAGAGAAATTGACAGTTCCACAATAATAGTAGGAGACTTCAACACACCACTCTCAGTAAAGGACAGAACAACTAAAAAGAAACTTAGCAAAGATACAGAAGACCTAATGGACACAATCAGCCAAATGGACCTCATAGACATATATAGAACAATCCATCCAACCGCTGCAAAGTACACATTCTTTTCCAATGCACATGGAACGTTCTCCAGAATAGACCACATCTTAGGCCACAGAGCAATCCTCAACAAGATCCAAAATGCTGAGATAATTCACAGTATCTTCTCTGACCACAATGCCATCAAGGTAGAAATTAACACTAGAAAGAGCAAGGAAAAAAATCAAACACATGGAAACTGAATAATAATCTGCTTACACATCAATGGGTAATAGAAGAAATCAGAGATGGAATTAAAAAATTCCTAGAATCAAATGAAAATGAAAACACATCATACCAAAACCTTTGGGACACAGCAAAGGCAGTCCTCAGAGGACAATTTATAGCAATAGATGCACATATCAAAAAAGAAGAAAGGGACAAAATCAAAACATTAACTACAGAACTCAAACAAATAGAAAGAGAACAACAAAAAAAGCCTACAACCAGCGGAAGAAAAGAAATAGTAAAGATCAGAGCAGAAATAAATGAAATAGAGAACAGAAAAACAATAGAAAGAATCAGCAAAACCAAAAGTTGGTTCTTTGAAAGAATCAACAAAATCGACAAACCACTGGCCAGGCTGACAAAAGAGAAACAGCAGAGGGCACAAATAACCCAAATAAGAAATGAAATGGGGGACATTACAACAGACCCAACTGAAATAAAAAGGATTATAACAGAATAATATGAAAAACTATATTCCAACAAATTTGAAAACCTAGAGGAAATGGATAAATTTCTAGAAACATATGGCCTACCCAAACTATAACAAAGTGATATTGAAAATCTGAACAGACCCATAACAAGAGAAGAGATTGAAAAGGTAATAAAAAAACTCCCAACCAAAAAAAGCCTGGCCCAGATGGCTTCACTGGAGAATTCTACAAAACATTTACAGAAGAGCTCGTACCAGTTCTACTCAAGTTATTTCAGAGCATAGAAGACGAAGCAACACTTCCAAATTCATTCTATGAAGCCAGCATAACGCTGATACCAAAACCAGGCAAAGACATCACAAAAAAAGAAAATTACAGACCAATATCTCTCATGAATATAGATGCAAAAATTCTGAACAAAATTCTAGCCAATAAAATTCAGTATCATATCAAAAAAATAATACACCACGACCAAGTAGGATTCACACCAGGTATGCAAGGATGGTTTAACATTAGAAAATCCATCAACGTAATCCACCACATAAATAAAAGGAAAGAAAAAAAATCACATGATCATCTCAATTGATGCAGAAAAGGCATTTGACAAAGTCCAACACCCATTCCTGATAAAAGCTCTCAATAAAATAAGTATAGAAGGGAAATTTCTCAACATAATAAAGGGCATCTATGCAAAACCAACAGCCAACATCATTCTTAATGGAGAGAGGCTGAAAACATTCCCCTTGAAAATAGGAACAAGACAAGGATGCCCTTTATCACCACTCCTATTTAACATTGTGCTGGAAGTTCTAGCTAGAGCAGTAAGGCAAGAGAAAGAAATAAAGGGCATCCAAATTGGTAATGAAGAAGTTAGACTCTCCCTGTTTGCAGATGATATGATACTATACACAGAAAACCCTAAAGACTCCACGAGAAATTTACTGCAACTAATAGAAAGATTCAGCAGAGTAGCAGGATACAAGATAAACATTCAAAAATCAGTTGGATTCCTATACACCAGTAAAGAGAACGATGAAAAGGAGATCAGGAAATCAATACCATTTTCAATAGCCCCTAAAAAGATAAAATACTTAGGAATAAATCTGACCAGGAATATAAAAGACCTATACAAAGAAAACTACAAAACACTGCTGCATGAAATCCAAAGGGATCTACATAAATGGAAAAACATACCATGCTCATGGATAGGCAGACTCAACATTGTGAAAATGGCAATTCTACCTAAAGCAATCTACAAATACAATGCAATCCTGATACAAATACCAACAACATTCTTCAAAGAGATGGAAAAACTAATTATTAACTTTATATGGAAAGGGAAGAAACCCCGAATAAGTAAAGCACTACTGAAGAAGAAGAATAAAGTTGGAGGACTCACACTACCTGACTTGAGAACCTACTATACAGCTACAGTACTCAAAACAGCCTGGTACTGGTACAACAACAGAGACATTGACCAATGGAACAGAATTGAGAACTCAGATGTAAATCCATCCACCTACGGTCACCTGATTTTTGACAAGGGCCCAAAATACATCAAATGGGGAAAAGACAGTCTTTTTAACAAATGGTGCTGGCAAAACTGGATATCCATTTGTAGAAAAATGAAACAGGACCCATACCTCACACCATATACAAAAACTACTTCAAAATGGATCAAAGACCTGAATATAAAGCCTCAAACTATAAAATTCATAGAAGAAAAAAATAGGACCAACACTTCATGCCTTAATACATGGCATTAACAGGATACAAACCATAAACATCAACACAAAAAACCCAACAGATAAACTAGATAATTGGGATCTTCTAAAAATCAAACATCTATGCTCTTCAAAAGATTTCACCAATAGAGTTAAAAGAGAACCTACAGACTGGGAAAAAATTTTTGGACAGTACAAGTCAGACAAAGGTCTAATCTCCATAATCTACAAGAAAATCCAACACCTCTACAACAAAAAGACAACCAATCCTATCAAAAAATGGGCAAAGGAAATGAACAGACACTTCACCAAGGAAGACATTCAAATGGCCAACAGACACATGAGGAAATGCTCGCGATCACTAGCCATTAGAGAAATGCAAATTAAAACCACAATGAGATACCATCTCACCCCGGCATTACTGGCACGAATCAAAAATACTGGAAATAACAAATGTTGGAGGGGCTGCGGGGAGACGGGAACTCTTATACACTGCTGGTGGGAATGCAAAATGATACAACCATTTTGGAAAATGATATGGCGTTTCCTCAGAAAGCTAGAAATAGACATACCATTCGATCCAGCAATCCCACTCCTAGGAATATATCCTAGAGAAATAAGAGTCATCACTTGAATAGACATATGCACACCTGTGTTCATGGCAGCATTATTCACAATAGCAAAACGATGGAAACAACCTCGATGTCCATCAACAGATGAATGGATACACAAACTATGGTACATACACACAATGGAGTACTATGCAACGAGAATGAACAACAATGAATCGGTGAACCATCTCATAACATGGATGAAACTGGAGGACATCATGCTGAGTGAAATAAGTTAATCACAAAAGGACAAATATTGTATGAGACCTCTATTGTAAAAACCCATGAAAAAATTCACATGCAAAATGTAACAATCCTTGTTGGTTACCAGGGATGGGGGGGGGGGATACTAAATAGGTAATAGGTAAGTGGTAACCTGGGTGAGAGGTGAGATAGTACATAGTACAGGGGAAACTAACACAACCTGCACAAGGAAAGGTCATGGAGGCCCTATAGACACATCCAAACCCCCCGAGGGACTGAGTTGTTGGACGGAGGGCTCTGGGGACCATGATCTTGGGGAACATCTAGCTCAATTGGCATGACACTACTTATAAAGATAACGCTCTACATTCTACCTTGGTGAGTAGTGTCTGGGGTCTTAAAAGCCTATGAGTGGCCATCTAAGATACTCCACTGATCTCATCCCTTCGGGAACAAGGGAGAACGAAGAGAACAGGATACAAGGAAAAGATTAGTCCGAAGGACTAATGGTCCACAGCTACCACGGCCTCCACGGGACTGAGCCCAGTACAGCTGGATGGTGACCGGCTACCACCAATGACTCCTCTGACCAGGATCACAACAGAGGGTTCTGGGCAGAGCTGGAGAAGGATGTAGATCATAATTTTAACTCCAAAAAAAAAAAGAAGACCAGATTTACTGGCCTAAAGAATACTAGAGAAACCTCAAGAGTGTGGCCCCCAGACACCCTTTCAGCTCAGAGGTGAAGTTACCTTCGAGGTTCGATGTTAAGCCTGGGAATGGACAGCCCAGTAAAATTAATGGGACTAACGAGGTACAGGAGTCCGGTGACAAGGGCCAGAAGGCAGAGGGAGAGTAGGAAACTGATGATAAGGAACACAAATTGAATAAGGACACTGTCGATGTATTGTGAGATTGTTGACCACTGCTATAGGGCAACATTTGTAGTAACTATTAAATGGGAGGCTGTTTTGTCCTGTAAGCCTTCATCTTGGGCGAGAATGGCAGCACAATTGGAAGAGCATAGTCAATATCACTTAAATGTGTAAGTAAAAAGTTTTGAAATGGTGTTTAAATAAAAAAAACAAACAAACAAATGAGACTAATGAGGTACAATAGTCCACTGACAAGGTCCAGAAGACAGAAGGGGACAAGGAAGCCCCCTGGTGATAGGGAACACAAGGTGGAGTAAGGATATTGTTGATGTGCTGTGAGATTGTTAACCATTGTCATAGGGCAACATGTGTAGTAACTGTTAAATGAAAAACTATTTTGTTCTGTAAGCCTTCATCTTAAGTGAGAATAACAGCACAGTTGGAAGAGCGTAGTCAATGTCACTGAACTGTGAATGTAGAAATTTTTGAAACGGTGTATCTTTGGCCATCTGTAATTTTCATCAAAAAAAAAAAAAAAAAGGTTGAGAATTTAGAGGCTTAATACGTTGTGGGGTTGTTAACCAATGTTATAGAACAACATGTGTACTACTATTTCACGAGAAAGTATTTGCTCTGTAAGCTTTCACCTGAAGTACAATAAAATATATAAAAAAAAAAAAAAAAAAAAAAAGAACCAGATAAACTTACAAGAGAATGTTATCTGTTTCTGGTAGGATTTTAGTAATTTTTATTTTTGTCTGAGTATTTTTCTTCTGTAGTTTGTCAATATTCTATACTTAATATCTATTATTTTTATGATCAGATACAAGTAATAAATATTATTTAAGAATTCGAGCAAAGTCCCCTCCAGGCCATATGTCCTACCCCATGTCCCCCATTTTCTCAGTCTTTCTGCAAGACAAAATGCAGCACCATCACAATTTGATTTGAGTTACCTAAAAGCATCTGCCATGATCCATCTCCAAGTCCTTGATGGTACTCTGCCTATCAAGGACCAGAGGTCATACTCTGGAGTCAACAAGTCTGTTTCAGGAACAATAGCTGAATTTTCTGACGGCAGCTGAATGTTTTGGTCTATCTTTTAAGGCCTGAATAAATTCTGGCCACCACTCTTTCCAATTCCCCAGCCAGCTTCTCTGCCAGGTTCCCTCATTGTTCATCTCCTTTTGACAGAGATGTGAGATAGATCAAGGAGATGCAGATGACAAGGTACAGAGAACCCACATTGTGCTTTGTCATTCAAAGGCAAAGAATCTTAGACAAGAAGTGGCAAATTCAGATGGATTTGGATTCTGAGAAAGATGTCTACTTCACTCAGTTATGGAGACTGAAAACCCTATAGGAGCACAGCTGCTATGACAACTTGGACCTGAGTTGTTAGGTGCCCTAGATATTGCCAATCTTGTTGCTGTCTCTGACACTGATTTTGTCACCAAAGACGTATAGTTGTGACGTAAGTTCATGTTGATAAACATCATTATAGTTTAATAATTTTCACTGCTAAAGTACATTTCATTGTGTAAATATGCCATAATTTATTCATCCCTTCTCATGTGCTTGGATGTTGTTTTTTCCTGATATTCACACTGTTACACATAAAGCTGCTATGAACATTCTCATCCTTGCCTCTGTGTGCACATGTGAGTGGGTTTTTGTAGGGTACACCCCTAAAAGTGGAATTCCAGGATCACTGAGAATACACATTCCCAGTTATGCTAAGGACTGCTGGATAGCTCTCTAAAAGGGTTATACCAATTTATTTTCACATAAATCTTAATTTTGTAAGACTTAACCTCTGGCCATTTATAAGAGAATACTCTTTGCTACCAAGCTTGCTAACGGACTCTGTCTCAAGGCTTTTAAGATATGCTGGTGTCTGCTCAAGGACCATGGTGGCATAAATGGATCCCATTCATCCACGGCAACTTCATGACCACTGGCCACAGTAGCTGCTCAGTGTTTGGGATATAAGAGTTTTTTCCTTCTAACTCTCAACTGTTAGAACCATTTTATATTAAACACAGATGTAATAGGTGTAGTAAAACCTCAAAACCCAAACCTGTTGCCATCAAGTCAATACCAACTCACAGTTGACCCTATAGGACAGAGTAGAACCGCCTCATAGGGTTTCCAAGAAGTGGTTGGTGGACTCGAACTGCCAACCTTTTGGTTAGCAGCAGAGTTCTTAACAACTGTGCCACAAGGGCTCTAAAAGGTGTAATAGCTTTCACCATAATTTTACCATAATTGAAGGTTGCCTTTTGGGGCAAGGCTCCCTGCTGGCACAGTGGTTAAAGCATTCAGCTGCTAACCTAAAGGTCAGCAGTTCAAACCCACCAGCCACTCCACAGGAGAAAGATGAGGCAGTGTGCTTCTGTGAAGATTTACAGCCTTTGAAACACTATGGGGCAATTCTACTCTGACCTATAGGGTCGCTAAGAGCTGGAATCGACTCGATGGCAGCGGATTTGGTTTTTTGGGTTTTTCAATGGCAAAGAAAGAGATGCATTATCTAAATATGATCTGTGTTAGCAGGACTGATTGCAACCCCATTCATATGCTCCTGGTCTCCCCGTGTCCTGACACACTTGATATTATATTGTGTTCCGGAATTATAGCACCCAGGGCAACAATGTGACTGCCAAATTTCAACTTAATGCCTCCTCCCTGAAATTGATTAAATACTGTAATACAATTTATTAAAATAAATCAGACTGTGTAGTGGCCAGGTCACATTCAAGGGAAGCCTGTTATAGATGATCATTTCTATCATGAGGACTTGCTGCCAGAGTAACGCTTGTCTTAGGCTGGGTTCTCTAGAGAAGCAAAATCAGTAAAGCGTGTATACACACACACACACACACACACACACACATACACACACACATATATATATATAAAGAGATATTTATATCAAGGAAATGGCTCACATGGCTTTTAGAGGCTGTAAGTCCCAAGTCCGTGAGGCAGGAAAGAGAATTCTCCTGATTCACGTAGCCGCAGGAGCTGGCGAACCCAAGATCAGCAGGCCAGAGAGCAGTGCTGCCACAGGCTGTGAAGACTGATGATCATTGGTTACTGTTTCCCCAACCGCCAGACTTTCAATTTATCTATCAAGTTGTCCAGAGCTACTTCAGGCCCCCAATTAATTTCAACATGCCTTCCATCAAAACTCCTGTTGCCTCTATAATTTATTCTCAGCTGTTGAAGAATATAAAAGATCTGATAATTATACTCCTATTGAGTTTTTAATAGCTGATGAAATGTCTTACCTCACCTCTGTATATTTGCCTTTTGCATACAGTAATTATAGGTACTGTTATAAAAATGTAGAGAGGAATATTCCAGAAGTGTGGATGGCAGGGTACTCATGCCACATAGACAGACACTTATTTTCAACTTCTGGCCACTTGAACTAAAATTGATGCCATTTGGTGACCAAAAAAAAGAAAAACTTTATCTTACTACAATAAGCACACATACACTCCTGCATATGCATACATGCACACACAGGAACACGTACATACAGGTATGCACACATATACACTTCATAGCCTACAAGGACCCATCCAGGGACCCTAATCAAGCCTGCCTCATTTTATAGCATATTATCAATTCTGCCTGATTTCTGTCAGGAAGATTAGTTCTAAAATTATATATAAGAGCATTTGATCCCAATTCATTTTCTCCCCCACCCCTAAATAACTCAGAGGAAATTACACTCTATGTTAAATAAAATAATTTATTTCCCAGACATATTTCAGACTTCAGGCATTTTTAAGTTGATAATATATAAAAAAGTAATTGTGTAATTATGAATACCCTTGCCAAGTAGGTAATTATTATGCTTAGAATGTGTAAAAAATGGCTTTTTAAAGATAGGGAATAAAAAGATGGTATTAAGAATTTTACTGGATCAAATAGAAGTTTCAAGTTTCATTAGAGTGGAATAAATGGCCCTGACCAAAACTGGTGTTATAAGTCTGTAAGTTCATTCTAAATAGGGTCAGTTAATGAGTTTGGGGAAAGTCTCATCTGGCTGAATTCTCATTAATATCCCTTTGCAACATTAAGTTGACCTAGAACCAAGTCAAAGCTGATGTCTATTGTATCTGTCCTTTTCTCGCCCTCTTCCTCTGACATCACCCCCAGCTTCAGCTTGCTACCATCTCCATTATCGCCACCTCCTCCCTAGTCAAAGCCACCCACATCTCTTGCCTGGACTAGTCCAACAGCCTCCTAGCTAGTTCCCAAAGCCGCTCTTCATTTGCTTGTTTGTTTTGTGTTGTTTTTACTGAAGTGAAATTTACATAATATAAAATTAACCATTTCAAGATAAAGAATACAGTGGCATTTTGTACATTCATAATGTGGTATAACCACCACTTATATCAAATTCTAAACATTTCCATCACCCCAAAAGATATAGTATCTATGTCCTGAGTGCAGTGTGGGTTAATTAAAATACTTACAAGGCTTTTAACTGAAAAATGAGAGCTAAGCACATTATTATTACCATAAATACACTTGAAAAAAGCAACCGAATAGTTCCTATAGATATCCCTGCTGGAGGAAGACACTTCCAGTTCAAATGATCAAGATAAGACATTAGCATAAGAAATCTAGCATCGAAATTTATTTTTATCTTCTTAGTGAGATGAAGTTTCCAAGTTTCAATTTCTCCTGAGATTCAGGACAGGAGATTTTTTTCACTGTGGAGATAAACCAAGATAGACACAAGGTCTCTTTTGTACCAAATATATTTCTTTATCTAGTCCTGAAAGCCAGGAAACTCTCTGTTAGGGCCCACCAAGTCCTTCTAATTGCAAAAGGCTCTGGTCATACTGAAATGATACAGAAATGCAGTGCCATTGGAGAAAAGAAGAAAACATAATATCCAGAAACATTATCAAAACTAAACACTCTTCAATATACTAAGATTTCAATTGTATTATTAGGTTGAAAATTAAGTAACACTAGCAGGGTGACTCTGTGCGGCATGAATGGTTAAACACTTGACTACTAACTGAAAGGTTGGCGGTTCAAACCCACTCATAGACTTCTCGGAGGAAGATAGGCCTGGTGATCTGCTTCCGAAAGGTCACAGCCTTGAAAACCCTATGGAGCGGTTGTATTCTGCACACATGTGGTCACCATGAGTTGGAATCAACCCCACAACAACTAACAACAAGCAGGCTGACTGCGAGCAACTTGTTTAACTTCTATAAGCCTCAGTTTCCTTTCTATAAAATGAGATCTACCTCTTTTTTTGTGCGAATCAAGTAACAATAATAAAATAGCTTACACAGGACCCAAAGACAAGTACTCAGCAATTGTTAGTTCTACACAGGAAGTTGTAAGGTATAGTGATTAAAATGGTTAGGTGTCTTATGAATTGTGTGACCTTAAGCAATTTATTTAATATCTCTGTCCTTCAGTTTTCATATCTGTAAAGTGGTAGTTAAAGGACTTAATCTAGGTATTATGTATAAAGCACCTACGACAGTGCCTGGTGCACGGTAAGTACTCAGTAAATGTCAGGTATCATTATCATCATCAGCCTTGTCCTTGTCCCCAACATCACCATCATCATTGTACCAAAAATGCATTTTTCCCTCACCAGTCAACATCAGGCAAAAACTAAAGTCTTTGCAACAATGAAATCTTTGATTTAATTTTTAAAAAGACATAAAGCAAAAGTTAAAACTATCGCTGAGAGGAAAATCTCTCCAAGATAAATGTCACAGTGACCTCATACACCATTTCCAATGTTGCTGTTGACTCCCCGGGTTCAAAACCTCAGATGCTGCTTTATCAGTTGAATGCTTGTCTCTCCGGTGCCCTATGCTGAGAATGAAACAATCATATAAAACTCGCAGGATGAGAAAGCCATTTGGCTATGGCAACTCATGCATTTGCTGAAATAGCCATTTTTTTTTTAATTTTATTTATTTTTTAAACTTTTTATTCTGGTGAAATAATAAAACAAAGCATTTGCCATTTAGCTATTTTTATGTGTACAATTTAGTGACATTAATTACATTCTTCATGTTGCTCAGCCATCACTGTCCTTTCCCAAATGTTTTTATTACCTTTAACAGAAAATTAGTACCCCTTAATCAATACCTTGGAGCCCTGGGGGCACAGTAGTTAAAGGCTCTGCTGCTAGCCAAAAGGCCGGAGGTTCAAAACCACCAGCTGCTCTGCGGGAGAAAGATGTGGCAGTCTCCTTCCATAAAGATAAATCCTATGGGGCAGTTCTACCCTGTCGTATAAGGTCACTATGAGTTGGAATTGCCTCAACAGCAATGAGTTTGTTTTTTTAATCAATACCTCCCTTCTCCCCGCACCTACCCACCCTTGATAACCACTAATAAACTTTAGTCTCTATGCATTTGCCTATTCTGAATATTTCATACAAGTGGGATCATACAGTTTTTGTCCTTTTGTATCTGACTTACTTCACTCACTATAATGGTTAGTATATAAGGTTCCTAAAGTGCTTCCGTAAGTTATATTTTATAGCAAAATTAGTATCTGCATGAAGTGTATTAAGTGATTTTTATGAAAAAAACTTAAGCTGACAGCGTAACAGTCCTGCTGTCAAAGACTACAAGATTCCATTTTCCCAGAGCAATCTATATCCCCTGGTTTCAGTTGCACAGGCTGTCATCAGGATGGTGAAATGTATTTCTCCTCTAATTGCACCATGACAGTTGGTTTGATAGCAAATACAACTGTGGTGCCACTTTCAAAAAGGTTCAAAATCCATGGCGGTGCTTATGTAGGGAATTACATGCACAATGAAGAGAATGGCTTGCGTGCCAGTGGAAGCACATCCCCTGCCCACAAAAGGCTTTACAGAGCCATGGGGTACAATTCAGACGTCTCCAAATATATAACAACTGGTGACTTATTTACTAGGGTGAAGAGGCAGAGTATTCTCCTTCCAAAACAGTTTGTTCATGACTTAAATCTTAAAGGAATTGCCCACCAGAGAACACAAGTTGACCCCTTTGGTGCAATTTTCTGTGTTTTACATGCTTATGCACTAAGAGACGGACACGCATTAAAAACCTTCATGGCTATTTAAAGATCTGTGTGTGCCTTCCCTCTAAAACCCCTGCAATTTCACGTATAATTCATTAGAGACGTAATTATCTAGGGCTCGGGAACAGGAGATAGAGCCGGAACTGCCTTCTCCTCTTCCATCCACCACTAGTGTCATTGTAGGGCAAGCTAGTTGGTCTCCATTAATCTAACTCCCCTTGTGTTCATTCATGCTAAAGCCATTCACATTATGAGATGCCTTGTTTTATGCTAGGCCCTGGAGCTTTACAGAGCAATCATATCATATGCTGCCATCCTCAGAGTACACACATTTGAGAACTAAGGTTTGTGTTCATGATAAATTAGCTCTGTACTATCACGTATGATTTGAATATAATAGGATGGGCCAATGAATAGCCTACAAAACTGAGTTATTAAGAGCACGGACTTCAGCATCAGCTTTTCTAGGTCTGAATCCCAACTGTACCACTAACTAGCTGCATGACCTCAGTAGCTATGGGAAAGCTACCTAGTCTCATAGCAAACCAGGGCCTAAAGAGTCAGATGAACTTCAGGGTGGATTTGGAGTTTGGTAGATGAGAAGTGGGCGGGGTGGGGTGGGGGCTTGGTGCTACAGGCAGAAAGAGGAGTGTGTATAAAACTAGCAAGGAGAGAGAGAAAAAGGATGTGGCAAACTCAAGGAGTACAGAAAGGAGAACATTGTGATTCAACACAGCAATGTGGCTGCAATACAGGTTGCAGAAATGGGATGGGGGAGGGGAGACTATGGCTGTCTTTGCGAGCCATGGACAGGGTTTTCTTTTTTCTTTAAAAACTAATTATTAATGGATAGTGACTGCTTAATGGGTAGGGTCTCCTCAGTGGGTGATAAAAATGTTTTGGAACTAGAGAGAGGCAATGGTTGCACAATATTGTGAATGTACTGTTGTTGTTGTTGTATGCCATTAAGTCGGTTCTCATTCACAGCAATCCTATGCCCAACAGAAAGAAACACTGTCCCGTCCTGCGCCATCTTCACAATCGTTGCTAGGTTTGAGCCCACTGTTGCAAACACTGTGTCAATCCATCTTGTTGAGGGTCTTCCTCTTTTTTGCTGACCCTCCACTTTACTAAGCACGATGTCCTTGTCTAGGGACTGGTCCCTCCTGATAACACTTCCAAAATAAAAAGACAAAGTGTCACTATCCTTGCTTCTAAGGCGCATCCTGGCTGTACTTCTTTCAAGATAGATTTGTTCATTCTTCTGGCAGTCCATGGTATATTCAATATTCTTTGCCATCACCATAATTCAAAGGCATCAATTCCTCTTTGGTCTTTCTTATTCATTGTCCAGCTTTCATATGCATATGAGGCAAATGAAAATACCATGACTTGGGTCAAGCACATCTTAGTCCTCAAGGTGACAGCTTTGCTTTTGAACATCTAAAGAAGTCTTTTGCAGCAGATTTGCCCAATGCAATACATCATGTGACTTCTTGACTGCTGCTTCCATGAGAGTTGATTGTGGATCCAAGTAAAATGAAATCCTTGAATCCTTGACAACTTCAATATTTTCTCCGTTTATCATGATGTTGCTTATTGGTCCAGTTGTGAAGATTTTTGTTTTCTTTATGTCGAGTGTAATCCATACTGAAGGTTGTAGTCTTTGATCTCCATCAGTAAGAGCTCTAAGTCTTCTCCTCTTTCAGCAAGCAAGGTTTTGTCATCTGCATATCGCAGGTTATTAACAAGTCTTCCTCCAATCCTGATGCCATGTTCTTCATATAGACCAGCTTCTCGTATTATTTGTTTAGCATATAGATTGAATAAGTATGATGAAAGGATATAGCCCTGAGGTACACCTTTTCTGATTTTAAACCGTGCAATATCCCCTTCTTCTGTTCAAACGACTGCCTCTTGGCCTATGTACAGTTTCTGCATGAGCACAGTTAAGTGTTCTGGAATTCTCAGTCTTTGCAGTGTTATCTATAATTTGGTATGATCTACACAGTTGAATACCTTTGCATAGTCCATAAAACACAGGTAAACACCTTTCTGGTATTCTCTTCTCTTGGTCGAGATCCATCTGACATCAGCAATGATATCCCTCATTTCACATTCTCTTCTGAATCTGGCTTGAATTCTGGCAGTTCCATGTCAATGTACTGCTGCAACAGTTTTTGAATAATCTTCCGCAAAATTTTACTTGCATGTAATATTAATGATTTCCACATTCTGTTGGATCACCTTTCTTTGGAATAGGCATAAATATGGATCTCTTCCAGTCGTTTGGCCAGGTAGCTGTCTTCCAGATTTCTTGGCATAGATGAATGAGCACCCCCAGTGTTGCATCCGTTTGTTGAAACATCTCAGTTGGTATTTCGTCAATTCCTGGAGCCTTGTTTTTCGCCAGTGATTTCAGTGCAGCTTGGACTTCTTCCTTCAATACTACTCGTTCTTGATCATATGCTACCTCTTGAAATGGTTGAATGTTGACCAATTCTTTTTGGTACAGTGACTCTGTGTATTCCTTCCATCTTCTTTTTGAGTCATTCAATTTCTTACCCATAGAAAAAACTAAAGATTTTTACCAACTTCTGCAGTCTGAAATTGATCAAACATGCTACCAAGATGCACTGATAATTACTGGTGATTGGAACGTGTAAGTTTGGAAACAAAGAAGAAGGATCGGTAGCTTGAAAATATAGCCTTGGTGACAGAAATGACACCAGTGATTGCATGATAAAATTTTGCAAGACCATGACTTATTCATTGCACATACCTTTTTTCAACAACATAAATGGTGACTATATGCATGGACCTCACCACACAGAATACAAAGGAATCAAATTGACTGCCTTGGTGGAAGGAGACAATGAAGAAGCTCAATATCATCAGTCAGTGATGTAGGACATTAATGACGTGAGGACATACTGGTGATACTCTATTATGTGAAAAAATTAGGTTACAAAACAATACGTGTAGGACAACCCCATAAAACATGTATGTATGTATGTTTGTGTGTGCATCTGTATGTTAACTAAAAAAAACTAAAACATCAAAATATTAAATATATATATATATATATCATCAGTCAGAACAAGGTCAGGGGTCGACTGTGGAACAGACCATCAATTGCTCATATGCAAGTTCAAGTTGAAGCTGAAGAAAATTAAAACAAGTCCACGAGAGCCAAAGTACAACCTTGAGTATATCCTACCTGAATTTAGTGACCATCTCCAGAATAGATTTAATGCATTGAACGCTAATGACCAAAGACCAGATGAGTTGTGTGATGACATCAAGAACATCATACATGAAGAAAGCAAAAGGTCATTAAAAAGAAAGAAAAGACCAAAATGGATGTCAGAAAAGACTCTGAAACTTGCTCTTGAATGTAGAGCAGCTAAAGCAAAAGGATGAAATGATGAAGTAAAAGAGCTGAACGGAAGATTTCAAAGGGTGACTCAAAGTAAAGCATTATAACGAAATATGCAAAAACCTGGAGTTAGAAAATCAGAAGGGAAGAACATGCTCGGCATTTCTCAAGCTGAAAGAACTGAAGAAAAAAATTCAAGCTTGGATTTGCAGTATTAAAGGAATATTGTGAATGTACGAAATGTATAAAAAGGTATTCAGTAAATAGTTTTCCTCCTCCTGACCCCTAAACCTACCTGTTGCTGTCGAGGCAAATTCCAACTCATAGCAATCTTATAGGACAGAGTTGAACTGCCCATAGAATTTCCAAAGCTGTAATCTTTATAGAGGCAGTCTGCTACATCTTTCTCCTAAGGAGCAGCTGGTGGGTTCGAACTGCAGACCTCTCGATTTTCATCTGAGCAGTTAACAACTGCGCCACCAGACCTCCCCCTCTGGACCCCTAGTAACACAAATTCCATCCCCAGAGACACCTGAGTTAACCATCTTTTTGTCAGTTATCCTTCCAGACGCATATTGTGTGATATGTACATATATGCTGCTAGTTTTCTTATCTAATTGGTAGCATTACATACGCACTGTTCTGTGCCTTGCTCCTGTCAGTAAACATCTTGGAGAACACTAGATACAAGTATAAAGAAAGCTGTCTCAATCTTTTCAATGGCTGCATTGTATGGTTGTGAAGTTTCAAATGCTGTACATTTAAGTTACTGCTAACTTTTTGCTTTCACAAGGAATTTGCAATAAAAAATTTTTTATGTCTTACTTCTTACATTTATGTCTCTGGGTTAACTATACCTATTTACTCTTCTAAAGTTTACCTAGTTATGGCTAAAACTCTCTATGAAATTGGTATATTTTGATTTTCTTCCCATTCTCCTGCCTTCCCATCCACCACCTGATTTGAGTGGATTATAAGATTTTTTTTTTTTTGTGGTAGTAATTACCTTTAAACATTTAAGTATACTTAAAGCTCTATTACTTGATTTGCCAGCTTTAAAAGCCTTTAATTTTCAATTATACAGGTTCTGCACTACCTCCATCTTTTTCCTCTTCATCTCAACTTTATCATTTCCACTTTGTCAGGATTTACATTCTATTCTGTAACTATAACCACCTCCTCCCTCGTATTTCAGTCTTAGCTCTTGTCTTAATCGGACTACGTTTTGCAGTACTTCACCACTCATCTCTCTATCAGTTGAAGCTTGCCCCTTAGAATCATCCAGAAACTCACATTCTAGAAAGACAAATAGGAATTCTATTCTTGGAGTTCTTGCACAAAATAATTCTTAACCTTTGAACATAATTTTCATAGATATAACCTCAGTATTGATCATTCTCCACCAGTTTTTCCAAAGACATAGTATGACTTTATGATATATAAGTCCAAAGCTCTTTTGTTTCTTAAAAAAAAAAAAAATTGTGAATTATAAATTTACATATTATTTATATTCTACTAATCTTGTATTCTTCTTCAGGGATTCTTTTATTTCCTGTCTACTTTTTTCCCTGTCCTTTTTTTAATTTTTGTGGATTTAATTTTACTTGCTTTTACAAATTCAATCCTACATGTTTACAGAACGTTTTTAGTCATGTCTATTCTCCTTTGAAAGGCTTCTAATGTGACTTTAACCTCTGTAATATTTCTATTTCTCTCTTGAGTTCCTTTTCAGTATCCTTTATGGTCTCACCATATCTTCCCTGAATCCTTGCAGCCTCTGCTGTATTACTGTTTTAGGGAGCATTGCTTAATTAAGTCATCATTATTTTTTAATTCATGGAAACAAACTTGATCAAAAATTTTTATCTGATGCGTGGTTAACATTTTTCAGGTGAGTAACTTTTCATTTCCACTTGTCTTTCTTTAGTATATTCAACATCCATCAATATTCTCCTTTTAAACCTCCTTACTTTTCTTTTCTTGCCCAACACACTTTGGAGAGTGTTTCCTCAGCCTAATCAGTCCCGTTTGCATCCCAGCATCAGCTGCTGATCTTCCACACTTCTCAGCAATGTGTGAGCTTCATTCATTAGCTGCTAAATTACTGTTCCCAGAAAGTGGCAAGTGACTGTTTCACCATTTCATCACCATAAAGCTCACTCAATAGAAAACAAAAGGAGTCTTAGAGAAGCAGGGTTTGGGAGAAAGATAAATAGATAGATATTTCTGGCCAGTTTGTGTTTATTTTAGTGTCAGGATTAGCGAGTTAATGCTAAGAAAATAAACAGCTTCAGTTAATGAAACAGACTATTAGGAAAATAGAACTGTTCTCATGGCTTGCCATGTAAAGGAGTCAATTTATCGCCTTTGAATGCAAGTGCATTAACAGAACCATCATTTGTTCACATTAAGATGTTCCCCAGAGCTGTACTTTTGTTTATAAAAATAGAACCCTTATGTTGTTGTCAAATTCCCCCCCACCCCCCCATCTCTGGAGCCCTTCCAACAGCAGCCTGACTGTGGCATGTAAGGATACTGGGGATATTTCACGAGATGATTTGCTTATGTGGCATTTCCCCCGCCTTTTAGAACCAGGGAGAATGGTCTGGGCTGAACCCCAGGATGTCTCTGTAACAATCCGAAGCCTAAGCCCGTGTATTTTTATGAAGCAGAGAATACAGAAGTAGAAACCTAGATTCTCAGAGTCAGAAGCAAGGATGCTTGTTGTAGTGGGAGATTCATCCAGCTATATCCCTCTGCCACACCTTCTCTCTACAGTCAACCTTTTAAAAAGCATTTTCTCCTTTCTTCACCTCTCAGTGATTTCTCTGCCCGCTCACATTTGGCTGCCACCTCCTCTCTCCCTTAAGTTATCAGTGAGCAAATGGATGTTGTTTAGTCATCCTCTAACTTAACCCATCAAAAGAATTTTCCACCATGATCAACTCCTGCTTCTTAAAATATTCTGTCCATTGGTCTCCATGACCTACATTGCACTCCTTTTCCTTTTCTGTTTGCTCTTTCACTCTTTATTGGGCTCCTTTTTAGGTTCATCTTCCTCTAGCCTCAGCCATTAAGCGCTGATTGTCCTCTGCGGCTCAGCCCTAGGTCCTGCTATTCTCTCACACTTTGCACTCTCCCTGAAGGAGCTCACCATGGCTTCCATGGTCATCTGTGTACAGATGACTGAGACACCTCCCCTCTAAGCTGTGGACTCCCTTAACCAGCTGTCATATTGACATCTTCACATGATGTCTCAAAGGTATTGCAAACTCAAAACGCCCAGGTTCGTATTAAAACAAAAAAAGTGTTTAATTTTTTTTTTTAATCTGACATGTTATTCCCATTTTTCTAGCTTAAAAGAAACACTTCAGTGGTTTCTCATTGCTCCTAAGAGAAAAACTCTTAAAGCAATTCACAGGAGCCTGAATAAACTAGTCAGTGACTGTCGCTCTCTTCTCAACTCACACCACACTCTGCCTTTTCTCTTTACTTCAAGCTCACCAATCACATCGCTCTGCTTTATGGCCCTTACTGTAGCCACACTCCTTCCTGCCCTGGGAACTTCTACCTAATCCACTATTCTCCCCACTCCCAGATCACTTCCTAGTTACTTGGTATACCTCCTCCAGATGTGAGCTCATGTGTCAACCTCTCAGGGTCAGTCACCCCAATCTCCCTGACAAGGTTAGTATCTTCTGTTTTATGCTTCCCATGGGGAGTCCCTGAGTAGTGCAAGTGGTTAACATGCTCAGCTGCTAATTGAAAAGTTGGAGGTTTGAGTTCACCCAGAAGTGCCTTGGAAGAAAGGCCTGGCTATCTACTTCTGAAAAATCAGCCATTGAAAACCCTACAGAACACAGTTCTACTCTGACACTCACAAGGTTGCCATGAATTGGAGTCAACTCATTGGCAGCTAGTTTGGTTTTTTGTTTCATGCTCCTGTCTTAGTCATCTAGGGCTGCTATAACAGAAATACCACAATGGTTTCAACAAAGAAAAATTTATTCTCTCACAGTCTAGTAGGCTACAAGTCCGAATTCAGGGCACTAGCTCCAGGGGAAAGCCCTCTCTCTGTTGGCTCTGGAGAAAGGTCCTTGTCATCAATCTCCCCCTGGTCTAGGAGATTCTCCACACAGGAACCCTGAGTCCAAAGGACACGTTCTGCTCCCAGTACTGCTTTCTTGGTGGTATGAGGTCACTCTCTCTCTCTGATCGCTTCTCTCTTTTATATCTCAAAAGAGATTGGCTTAAATTATAGATTAATCTTGTAGATTGAGTTTATGTAACTGCTGCTAATTCCCACATCAACATCACAGAGACAGGATTTACAACACATAGGGAAATCACATCAGATGACAAAATGGTGGACAATCATACAATACCAGCAATCGTGACCTAGCCAAGTTGACAGATATTTTTGGGGGACACAATTCAATCGATGACAGCTCCCATGACAAAATATGTCTCTGAGTGTTACAAATTTAATTTTTTGTGTAATTTTTTGATAAATGTGAGCCTTCCCAGAGCAAAAGCTCCACAGTGGCAGGGACTAATCTTGCAATGTTGTCTGTTGAATCCTCAGAGTTAACACAGTTGGTGCCCAGTAAAATTTGTTGTCTGTGTTGAATAATTTTAAACCAGAAGACCTGGGGCCATGTCCTGGCTCTGCCTTTGTAGAGCTTTATGACTTTGGATGGAAGAGATTTCCGTCCTTGTTTTTGAAGCATATTTGTACACTCTTCAAATCGTGCCCACTGGGGGAACCCGATCCATTTACTGATAAATCCCTTGAGCATGCTTCCACTCTTAAGAAGCTTGCATAGAGGAACTTAATAGCACTTTCATATTTCATCTAATTCCAAATTCCCTCAGTCAGCATCTGCAAGTGCCTCAAGATTTCCTGTAACTGAGCTTTATGGCTGTTCTGATAGAGCAGGTGCCTGCAACCTCCTGTAATGCAGAGTATAGAAAGTGCACAGCTGATTCCCACTGGGGGATGCTCAAAGCTTGCCTGGGTTGCTCTGTGGTTTGGGAAAACTTGAAGGAAAGGCTTTAGTGTAGATAAGTGTAGGAAAGTAGTCAGGAAAATATTCAAGTACTAAGCACGAGAGAAAAATATATGCATCTCTGGTTAGTATCTACCCAAATTTCAAGTCTCCACTGAAACTCTCCTGTTTCCCTCTACTGAAGAGGCAACATTTACTTAGTGAAGAGACAGGACAAAAATTAGTTAGGTTTCTATACATCAGCTATGACCATTCTGAAAAAGAAGCAATTACATTTACAAAAACATCTAAAAGAATAAAATACCTAGGAATATGTTTAACCAAGAAAGTGAAAGACTTGCACACTAAAAACTATAAATTATTACTGAAAGAAAATCTAAATAAATGGAAAGACATTCTGTATTCATGGATTGGAATACAATATTGGTAAGATGTCAATAATTCTGTGTGCAATGGCTCACTTTTATATGGCCTTTCTCACCATGGTCTTTTAATCCTCACCAAATGATTGGGTGGGATTGTGCAAATACAGTGGTTGTGGCCCACCAATGGGACTGGATAGCTTGCTAATAATGCAAATAAGGTACATGACACCCTTGTGGAGGTGGGATCATGCAAATAAGGTATATGGAATCCTAATGAGGGCATTGGTCAGTTTTGCCATCCTGCTAGGCTTAAAGGGAGACACACACAGAGAGAGGAGCTATAACATGAAAGACAGCTAGAGACGGTGGCACCAGATGGTAGGAACCAGCAGACCAGTGTTAGACAGCTGTGGTGGGGCTTACTGACCCACAGAGCTGAGAGGTATAACACTTACCTAAGAAGGCCCTCAGTGGCCTTCTTCTGCTCAGTGGCAGAGCGTGGTGAGAAGAAGCTGTCCTGATCAAGGAACTACATCCTCAGTCATTGTTCCTGTTACTTCCAAGTTGATCCTGATCCTAAGTTGTACCCTGTTACCCTGTTCCCTAATAAACTACTTAACTGTAAGTATGGTTCGTGAGTTTTGTGAGACACTGCAGCAAATCACTGAACCCAAGAAATGAGGGAGAGTACTGACGGGAGGGAGAGTAGGTAATTTTAGAGATGATGGAGTAGTACAGCAGTTTGGAAAATTTGGATATTTGGGACATCTTTAACCTCCACCTCATAGGAACCAGCTTTGTGCTGATCCTTACAAAAGAAATTGTTCATTTAGTTGGTGTCGGAATGGTGGGGTTTGTGCAATGGCCCAGACTCAATGGAATATGCGGTTTTGGAAAAAGGAATAAACAGGAAAATGAGAAATGTTTTGTTTCTGGATGGGATAAAAAAACAGCCATGGACTGAAGCAGCTGTTATGTTGCAATTAGTTACTCAAGGCAAATGCTATTCATGGGATGCAGGAATGGTGGATGTTGCTGTTGTTGTTAGGTGCCGTCAAGTCAGCTCTGACTCATAGCGACCTAGGTACAACAGAATGAAACACTGCCCGTTCCTGCGCCATCCTCACAATCGTTGTTATGTTTAAGCCCACTGTTGCAGCCACTATGTCAATCCATTTCGTTGAGGGTCTTCCTCTTCTTCACTGACCCTCTACTTTACTAAGCATGACGTCCTTCTCCTGATAACATGTCCAAAGTATGTGAGACAAAGTCTCACCATCCTTGCTTCTAAGAACCATTCTGGCTATACTTCTTCCAAGACAGATTTGTTCATTCTTTTGGCAGTTCATGGTATATTCAATATTCTTCGCCAACACTATAATTCAAAGGCATCAATGGTGGATGCTCACCTGTAAATTCAAGGAATTGGCTAGTTGGATGCATATGGAAATACTGAGTGATAAGGAAAGGGCAAGACATGCAATTCCTCAGCTTCTGTTATCAGTAATAGCTACAATGGCAAGGAAAAAGAATGGAGGGGCAAACTGTAGCACTGAACCAAGCCTAGTTCCAGTCTGGTTGGAGCTACAACCGCTAGTCTCAGGACCAACCCAGAAAGGAAAAATCGTGTCAGAACAACAGGAAGTACCCCTACAACCACTTGTCACCAAGAAAGTAGTCCAGGAGGGGAACAGACAAAACAAAGAAACTATTGAAACCAGGGCATATAGTGTAAAGGAGTTGCTTCAATTTGTATATCAGTATCCTCAGCTTCCTGAGAAACCATTACAAAAACGGATTGTGAGAATGACTAATTTAGGGGCAGTGTCTTTAGTTTAGAATGCTGCAGAATGGAAGAGAATGTTTGGGTTGATTCAAGACAACTCACTATGGAACCGTCATGAATGATGATACAAGATCCAGTTACACAGCAGGTTAACCTGGAAGGAACAGCCAGCCTGGTGGACTGGATAAAATTTGCAGTGAGATTTGTTTACCCTGAGAAATTTCCCCTCTCCCCTTCTATATACCCAATGGAACACTCCAGAGGAAGCAGCTGATGTGCTGCTTATGCAAGCCATGCTGGAATGGCTTTATGGTGATCAGGATATTCATCCAATGAGTACGCCCCTTACACAGGTCATGGCAGATATGGTAATCAAGACAGCCCCTTCAAGGTGTGGCCTGCATCTGAATATAAGCGGACATTTTGGCAAGGCTCACTGACTTTTGATTGCTCTGAATCCTGCATCTGGCTCCTGTTCGTCTGACCTCTGGTTCTTGGGACTTGAGCTAGCAAATTACCTGTCTGCCAATCTTGGAATTTGTTGGTCTTCAAAAGTCTGTGAGCAAGGGCCCTGTTGTCTGACCTGCCAATCTTGGGTTCACCAGCCCCTGTGGCTACATGAATCAGGAGAAGCCTCCAGCCTGACCTATGGACTTGGGACATCCCTGCCTCTACATCTGTGTCGGCCATTTCCTTGATATAAATCTATATATATATATATATTTAAAAAAAGAGAGAGAGCCCCTTCTACATGAGCACCTGATGTAACCTTGCAAAACAAAGCAACAATCTGAGGTTTGTCAGATCTGTTGGCACAGCTTTCCCGCATGGGTCTTACAAATGCAAGAAACATAAGGGTAATTCATAGAAGAATGGGAAAAGGCAAAGGGGAAAGAACTTACCCCAGCAGGATGGAGATTTTCAGATGGTTGCTAAGAAATGGGATGAATACAGTGGACATTGATGCAGTTGAGACAAAGGTTCTAATGCAGCACTACAGAAGGTCGGGCAGAAGCTCCTGCTGGTTCCCCAATGTTCAAAAGGCCTAAACAAGTCCGTTCTGTTCACCCCAGTTGAGAGGAATTTAATGATGGAAGTTCCACTTGGAACTAGTTGAAGCAGAGGCTTAGCTAGTTGATCAAGACAAAGATTGACAAGGGGGCCAGGGTCTTCTTGTTCAGCTCCCAGCAGGGGACCTGAGGCCATATGCACATGTGTGGGTGAAATGGCCGGTGGATGGGGAAGATAACTTCTTGGGGCTCCTAGACACAGAACGCCAATGGACTGTAATCCAAAACCTGTCAATAAAATCTTGAAGGGGCCCCAGACACCCTTTTAGCTCAGTGGTGAAGTTACCTCCGAGGTTCACTGTTCAGCCTGGGAGTGGACAGCCCCATAAAACCAAATGAGACTAACGAGGTACGGGAATCCAGTGACAAGGGCCAGAAGGCAGAAGGGGATAAGGAAGCTGGTAATAGGGAACCGAAGGTTGAGTAAGGATATTGTTGATGTGTTGTGAGATTGTTAACCATTGTCATAGGGCAACATTTGTAGTAACTGTTAAATGAGAAACTATTTTGTTCTGTAAGCCTTCATCTTAAGTGAGAATAACAGCACAATTGGAAGAGCGTAGTCGATGTCACTGAACTGTGCATGTAGAAATTTTTGAAATGGTGTATCTTTGGCTACGCGTATTTTCACCAAAAAAAAAAAAGGTTGAGAAGTTAGAGGGTTGATATGTTGTGGGGTTGTTAACCAATGTCATAAAGCAACATGTGTACTACTGTTTCACGAGAAACTATTTGTTCTGTAAGCCTTCACCTGAAGTAAAACTTAAAAAAATAAAAATAAAAATTTTGAAGGGGCCTAAGATTAGACTGAGGGCATATGGGGATGCAATGGTTGATTGGGACTAAGGTGAAAGTTTGGATGACAATTGGAAGATTTAAACAGATCTTGTATGAAGCAGTTGCATCTCCCTTACCTGAATGTACTATTGGTATGGATATTATGTCTAACTAAGGAACACTCCCCTCTACATGATATTGTAAAACTGAAGGCATGTAAGTCTGCCCTTAGGCCAGTATTGACTGGACATGCTAAATGGGACCCATTAGAATTATGCAAACCTATTCAGGTTGTTAATCTGAAACAGTATAGGGTACCTGGTGGACAAAAGGAGATTACTGCTTTGATTAAAGACATGCTTAAGGCTGGAGTGTTGGTACCAAGAAATTCTCTGTGTAATAGCCCTGTACAGCCCATGAAAAAGGCAGATGGCTCGTGGAGGCTGACAGTAGACTATCGAGGCCTAAATAAAGAGAGAAAGAGAGACCACGAGATAGATAGTGAAGGATACAATAGCCAAGAGAAGTAATGATGGGTAGAGTAGGCATATGGGATACAGGGTTGAGGTAAATGTTGAAATGGAACCAAACAATTTGTTTCACAAATAGTACTGACATCTCTATGAATTTCTATCAACATATGAAACATGTGTAGAGCTTGGGAAAAGAGTAGGTGCTCAATAAATATAGGCCAATTGATTTATTGAATCAATCTGTATCCACACATCCTGACTCTAATGAGCAGACAGTTAGAATATAATAGTGCAGCTGTTCAGTTGAGAATAAAGGCCGCTCTTCCCTAATCCAACAATTGCAGCTTTTAAAAGTTTAATTACAGTACCACAGGTTGGCTTGGACCTCTCCACCTTTGTCTCTATGGCACAGAGAGAAACTAAAGTGGGGTGTAGTAATCTTTATTATCTATCTGCAATCTGGATGGTAGTTTACAATACATGTTAGTAGCTGAGAAACAACCCCACATTTCTGAATAGCTTTACTATTAGGACTCAGGAGGGGGAAAAACATCTTCCTAATCATTGCTATGCCCTATGTAAAAGGCAGTATGCCTCTCTTTGCTGTGACCAACTCACGCTGCCTACAGTCTCTACTCATCAAGGCCTACCCTTCAGTTTTACTGGATTTAATAAATCTTCTTCTTGGGGTCTCATTTCGGGCATACAAATGTATAGGAGTATAACTTATTTTGTTATTATTATAAAACTGCTGCCCTAGTGAGATAACATATTTATTTATTACAACAATAAACACATCCACAAACAAACCATAAGATAGATGACATGCAGTTTCCTCTACCCAAAGTGTCAGCTTGAACTGAGAAATAAATTAAGTGATCCATCTGCCTCCCATCGTCCTCCCCTCTGTTTTCTTGTGTATCAGTGATATTCAAGAATAGTCAGCACTACTTATACTAATTACTCACTAACAAAACTCCATATAGAAATTGATTGGCCTTGTAATACAATTTGCCGATACTTAATATACTATGGCGCTTTCACTCAAATCTAATGACAATGAAAAACCTTCTCTACTTATTAACAGTTTTTGCTTTATCATGCCAATACTATTAAGTTTTTTCTATTAGGGTCTTATAGGCAATGATGAAAGTAATACATCATATAATAAGGGAAAAATAATCTGATGTATTTTCCTAGTGGTGATTCCCAGGAGGAGGGTAGGGACTATTTTATATCAGTTACATCACAAAACTCATTGTCCCTGCTAATATTATTCGGAGGTAAAGGCTAAAATAACCAACATACATTAGAACTATCTAAACATAAATGTACCAATTTATTTTCCCCTAACACATTATAATAATCCTAAAATGGCACAGCACAAGTCACTACAGGGAAAAACCACAATAATTTGTTTCATGGTTTTCAAATATTTTAATTTTACATCTTCTCTGCTCTGGAAGTTTTGGTTTTTTTAAACCCCCTCGCCCATCCATATATGAGGTAAAGTACTTTAAAATCTTTGGGAGGAGACAGGAAATATGATTCTCCATTTAAATGTGTTTATTTCCAAAATTTGATTTTTAAATTTACACAAAGAATTTATAGCCACTGTAAAAGAAAAAAGAAACTAGAAAATAAAACAAACAAAAAGAAAACACCCACACTCCCATGACCCAAAGATAATCACTGCTAATGTCTTGTGTAAAATTTCAGAGTTCTTTCCCAAACAAGATGATATAATGCCTTTTGTTTGTTTTGTTTTCTTAAGACACCATATAGTCATTTGCTTTTTATTTTAAAACTTTTTATTTGGAGATAATTGTGGATTCTCATGCAGTTGTGATAAGTAATACAGAATGATACCATTTTCTCTTTACCCTGATTCCCCTAACAGTAACATCTTGAAGAACTATAGTTTAATATCACAACCAGGATATTATCATTGATAAAGTCAAGTTACCCATTTCCACTGCCATAGGATCCCTCACATTGCCCTTTTATAGCAACATCAGCTTCCCTCCTGTCTCCTTCAAACCCCTCTTAATTCCTGGCAATCCCTAATCTGTTTTCCATTTCTATATTTTTCTTTCAAAATGTTTATAAATGGAATCATACAGCATGTAACCTTTTAGGATTGGCTTTTTCCACTCAGCATTATTCTCTAGAAATTCACCCAAGTTGTTGCATGTTTTAATAGCTTGTTCCTTTTAATTGCTGAGTAATACTCCCTGGTGTGGATATACCACAATTTGTTTAACCATTCACTCATTGCAGGACATCTGGGTTAATTCTAGCTTGGGGCTATTACGAATAAAGCTGCTATGAACATTCATGTACAAGTTTTTGCTTGAACACAGTTTTCATTTCTCTGGGATAAACGCCCAGAAATATACTTGCTGGGTCATATGGTAAGCATGTGTTTAGTTTTACAAGAAACTGCCAAACTTTTCTAGAGTGGCTGTGCAATTTTACCTTCCCTGAGATTTTACACATAGACAATCATGCCATCTGCAAATAGGGACAGCTTTCTTTTTTCCTTTCCAATCCACATGCCTTTTGATTCCTTTTCTTGCCTTTTTGCACTGCCTAGAGCTTCTGATACTATGTTAAATAAGAGCAGTAGGAGTAGAATCCTTACCTTGTTCCAGATATTAGGCCAAAATTATTTTTTGACAGTAAAGTATAACATTGTTTTTTGTAGATGTTCTTTATCAATTGAGGAAGTTTTCCCTTTATTTCTATGTTTCTGAGAGTTTTTATCAAGAATAGATGGTAAATTTTTAAATGCTTTTTCTGTATTAATTGATATAATCATGTGATTTTTCTTCTTTAGTCTGTTAATATGGTACATTACATTAATTGATTTACAATATTGAACCAGCCTTGCACCCCAGGAATAAGTCCTACCTGGTCATGGTGTACAATTCTTTTTATATATTACTGAATATTGTCTATTAAAATTTTGATAAGGATTTTTACATATATATTTATGAGGATATTGGCCTGTAATTTTAGTTTTTGTTTTTATTTTTTAACACCCTGTTTGTAGGGTTTTCATATCAGGGTAATACCAGCTTCATGAAATGAATTGGGAAGTATTTCTTCCTCTCATATCTTCTGGAAGAGATTATGAATAATTGATGTAAATTCTTAAAGATTTGGTAGAATTTTCCAGTGAAACAATCTTGGCCAGAGGATTTCTTTTTTGGGGAGGTTTTTAATTATGAATTCAGTTTTCTTTATACTTATAAAACCAAACCCACTGCCATTGAGTCGATTCTGACTCATAGCAACCCCATAGAGCAGAACTGCCCCATAGGGTTTCCAGGGAGTGGCTAGTGGATTTTAACTGCCAACCTTTCATTAGCAGCCGATTTCTTAACCCCTGCGCCTATAGGACTATTCAAATGATCTGTTTCATACTGAGTAAATTGTGGTAGTTTGTGCTTTTTGAGGAATTCATCTATTTCATCTAAATTGACAAAATAAAATTAATTGCTCAATAAAGTGTTTTTATTATGACTGCTTTAAAACGTTTGCACCTAATTCTAAAATCTCTGTCATCTTGGCATTGGCATCTATTGATTATGTTTTTGTTTTTTCATTCAAGTTGAGATCTCCCTGGTTGTTTGTACGACAAGTAATTTTCTATTGAAACTAGAACATTTTGGGTATTATGCTATGAGACTGGATTATTTCAACCTTCATTCAGATTCCTCAGACATTGTTCCAACAGTGAAAAGGGATGATGTGGTGCTGCCCCTTTACTGGCCATTGGGTGTAGAAGTCTAGGATCCTGATTTGGCCTTCACTGACACCTGAGAAAGGTTCCTCATTACTGCAGGATGAGGTATCAGCAGCAGTCCAATGAACTGTGAAGATGCAGCATCAAAGAACTGAAAGTGAGTATTCAGGTTTTTAAGTATTATTTCAAGAACACTCACCGAGATCTGCGAAGGGCTCACCAACAAACATCATACAACAAACGAATGAAATTATTTCTAACTGCCTTGTAATTACTATTTCTTTTGATTATCTCAGACCTGAAGAACAAAATTACATGTCCCAAATCAATTTTTTTCACTAATTTTCAAATATAAATTTTTGTGTTGACATCCAAATTCAAATGTAAATTTTATTTTATAGATTTTACTTGTTTATAAATTTTATTTATTTTAAATTATTCAAATTTATTTGCTATGGTAGAACCAAATTTAAAAAGTGACATAATTTTATATCCAGTTAAAATGAAATGGCAACAACTAAGTGGAGCACAAAAACGAAAGCTCGTAGAAGATAAAAAGAAAAGAATTTGTGAAGCCTTAAAGACAATTCCAAAATTAACTTCCTTTTTAAAACATGAATCAGAAGAGACTTCTTCCGTTGAACACTCGAGTTTAATGGGTGAAAATCACTGTACTAGTACTGCTAGTGCTGAAATTACTAACAGCAATACAAATGTAACAGAATTTGTTCTGAATTCTACAGCCATTCTTTGCTGTAATAAAAAAACAAAACAAAAACAAAAAAACTAATGATGTAGAAAGTGAAACTATTTTAGAATCTGGAATTGTTGTAAATGCAGACCCCATAAATAACAGATACAGATCCTGTATTGTGGAATAATTTTTCTTCTAATGATGTAAATTATTGGATCTAAAGAGGGCCAAGTGATTGTCAACATCACAGGGGATCATTTAAAAATTCATGTCAAAAACACGATTCTGCAGCCAGAATATATTTCTAGAGTGGAAAGCTAATGGTGAAAATTTTAAGAAGTAGTAGCTACCATATTCTCCATCAGTCGGCTCTCTATATTGTTCTGTTTGCAAATTATTCAGTCCTAAATCATTTAATTCTCGATTTGCTACTGATTGATTTAGTGATTTGCACAACTCGAATATGATCGATAAACATGAAAACAGCTCAATTCACAGAGACTGTATGTTGTCATATTTAAACTGAAGGTATGGTTTTGGTTTAACTCATGAACTGGAAACACAAATTAATGAAGAACATCAGTAATGGAAAGTCGTTCTGCAATGTTTTGTTGCTGTCATTATAACAACTGCTGAACATGGACTATCTTTTTGAGGAAGAAATTGTTTGGATCCCCCACAAAATGGAAATTTGGGCGGTTTACTTGAACTTCTTGCTCAGTTGGATCCATTTTTAGCAAGCTGCATCTCAAAATGTGGTAACACAAGAAAGGACAACCCATCGTATGTGTCTAAAATAACGTGTGAAGAATTAATAAACTCAGTAAGTGATGAAGTTCAATCAGCTATTTTCAGAGAAATAAGCATAGCTCAGTATTTCAGTTTGTGTGTAGAATTCATTTATAATCTTTCTCATACAGATCAGCTACGTATTGTTTTAAGATATGTATCTCCAACAGATGGAAAATCTGTCGAGTGATTTATCACATTTACTAGCTTAAAAAGTCATACCAGTGAAGAAATTGCAAATCAAGTATTTGACTATTTATGTGAAGTTTGAAAAATTCATCTTTCTAAGTGTAGAGGCCAGTCCTATGACATTGCTGCCAATATGTCAGGGTGTGATAAAGGCATGCAACAGAAAATTTTATAACATAATGAATATGCCATTTTCATACCATGTTCTGTATATTCACTTAAACTTGTAGGACATAGCAGAGTAGATGGTTGGCTGGAAGCAACTGATTTTTTTTTTTCTTTTGTTCAGTTACTCTACACATTTTTTGCCTCCTCTACTCACTGATGGGCAGTTCTTAAAACATATTTAGGTAATGATCAAATATTAAAATAACTTTCTAATACACACTGGGAAGCATAAGCAACTCTAGCAATGAGTGCAATCCTGGAATTGGACACTCAGATTCTAGATACCTTAGAAAATATTGCTGAAGACCAGACACAAGAAGGAGATACCAAAAGAGAAGCTGAAAACATCGCCAACAAAATGCAAACACTAGAGTATGTGTTGACGTTGCTTATGTGGAATGATAAATTACAGCATTTTCATCAGATGAGTCAAGCTCTCCAAGATTCCGAAGTAAATTTAAAGACATGCACAGATCTCTACCAGTCATTAACAGAATATTTACATAATTTAAGAGAAAATTTTGAAAACACAACAAAACAAATACTACCAAATACTGATTATCAAACAATTCACAGTTGCAGAAACATTAGAAAGAAACAAATAAATGATGGAAGTGCTCCAGAAGTATCATTGAACACTAGAGATCAATTTCGCATAACCACATACTACACCATCATTAACACACTTGAATCTTGCATGAAAAGAAGAATGAAAGCGTATGAAGTTCTTTCAAATAGATTGTCCTTCTTAAACAATGTGGATATACCTGATGAAGAATGCATAAAGGCATCCAAGAAATTAGTGCAGGCCTACCCCGCTAACTTAAGTACAAACCTTTACAGAGAAGTGCAACAATTTCATTCTTACATGAGAACTAAGTTTACAGATTCAGGAAAGACAAATTTTACTCATGTGAGCAGGTATGATTCCATAATAGAAGATAAAGTACAATGCGTATTTCCCAATGTTGAGACGGCTTTATGCACATTCCTAACTTTAATGATCACAAACTGCACAACAGAATACTCATTTCTGTCCCGAAAGAGACTCAGAAACCCTCATCGTACAACAATAATTCAAGAAAGACTTGATTCATTATAGTTATTATGTATGGAAGTAGATATTGTTCAGCAGCTTAACTGCGATGAAATCATTAAAGATTTGTAAGAGCAAAGAATAGGAAGAAATGTTCTTAATTATAACATGTTAGAAAGATCTATCTAAAAATAAAATATAGTAATTTGTTGTAATATTTGTTTTCTGATCATTAAATTTTATTTTATGGTATCTTTTCATTTGTTCATTTATAATTACAGCATTTATTATAAAACATGCATCAAAATTGAGGTATGAGGCATTTAAAGTAAAACCGGTGAGAGTCAATTGTTGTTGTGGGAGATCAATAGAATTTTACACTGATTGCTGAAACAACTAAGGTCACTGACTCATTTTCTTTGTTGTAGAATATGTGGAATATTCTTTTCATAGAAAATGTGGTATATAGTAAATATCTTAAGACCCCACATCCACCAAAAATTTTATAACCCAGTTCATCTCGTACTGCCAAAATGGCATACGTCACTTTTGCGTTCAATCGCTAAGACACACACACACACACACACACACACACGTGTGTATATATATAATTCACATATCCCGTTCAAATGCATAAGTAAGCAGAGAAGGGGGCACCACAGATGATCAGTGCTTTAATTCCGCCCTGGTTGGGATGCCTCATTGTAGCCTGGTGAAAGTAGAAGTTTAGGCTCCCCATTTGACTTTTGCTGTGTGGATGGGGGTGGAGCTGTAGTTGTTTCTGTGGTGTCTAGCTGGAGTAAAGCAGTTATTGTCTAAAAGTTTTATGTCTCCTTAGGCTGTCTTTTTCATAGTCCTTTAGCTAGAAAGGGTAGGCTTTTGTTGGGGCAGTTTGTTTGTTTATCTCTTTGTCTATTCTATCTATGTATTTATTTACTGTCTTTGTCCATTGGTGTTTCTAGGTTGCCAGCTTCTTCAGCTCCAAGTCTAGAATATATCAGACAAAAAGACAGCCTAGGCAACTTACCACTCTGCTGTTCCTTGGGTCCTGAGGTCTCTAGCCAGTTGCTGTCTTTCTACTTTTCAGAATCTTCCTATGTTTGTTTTTTACATAACGCTCGGGGTTTTTAGTTGTATTTTGTGGGAAGAACAGGAAAAAGTACATCTACTCCATATTCCCTGAAGCAGAAGCCTCCATGATATTCTTTTGTAACCTGTTTTCTCAGTTAACAATAGAGGGAAACATCTTTCCATGACAATAAATACAGATCAGCATAATCATTTTTCATGCCTATACAGGTGTTAGTTGTTTTTCTAGACCCCTGCTCCTGGACACATAGACTATTTTGATTTGTGCCAGCACTTCTGTTTTACATTAGTTCATACCTTATAGCTTTCCTTAAGTCTGGAGGACAGTTACGTAAAATGGTTCACTTGCACCTCTGATAAACTTGGCTTTTGCCATTCACTTTGGAGCCTTTGCGTTATTCTAAATGACACTTAAAAGGCACTTTGCTACCAAAAAAGGAAAAAGTCAGACATGTTGGTAGAGATTACGAGGGTCAATATGTTTCCTCATCTTTCGCTCTCCCCTCTTTCTCTCCACTCTCTATGCTTGCCCAGGTTTGCACACACAGCGTGCATTGCCAGGGTTTCTCCTTGAGCATTCTGTCCATTCTGATGAGTCTTTGTGACGAGTGTAGGTACTGCAGAAATTAAAGCAGCCTTTTCTTTATCACTGTACATTCTCCTTCTCCTAGATGATTACACAGTGTAGAGTACAATAGTATTCCTTTTGTGTTCCATGTAATTTAATGGTTTGGGAAACAAAAATCTTACCTACAAAGAGACTCTTTTTCCCTCCTAAGGCTATGAGGAGAAAATGTTACACTACTGAAGATGTATTCTTACTCAACTTGCTAATTTTTTCTCGTTTTAAATATTCCTGCCAAGAAAAAAAGACCCATAAACTGTAGTATGATTAGACCTTTCCCACAGTGAAAGGTCAGACTTTTCCCACAGTAAAGGATCATCTTCCATGCAGAGGGTTGAGAAAACACATCCATGTTCTGCATGCTTCAACTGCTCCCTGTGAAATGATCCTCTGACAACACCCTCCACCCGTCTGAAAGAACCTGTTAGGCTCCCAGAAATGCCTCCAGCCCCTCAGCCCAAGCTACATGATTGGACTTGTATTACAGATTCAGCCAGGCCTCTGGATTAACCCTGACCCCCTGTAGAGGGAATTAAAGATGATGAAATTCAACAGTTCAGATGGCAGCATGAAGTCAGTATCTGCCCTTTAGGTCTGATTTAACCTGTGAGCCTCACTTTAGCTCTGAGAACTCTGCCTTCTTGTTGTCTAGGTATTTGCCATGCCACTCAGTTCCTAGCATGGGCTCATGTGAAACCTGGCAGCTTCTCTAGGTTTCCCAACATTGAGCTCCTTTCTTACTCCTGAAAGTCCTTGGCTTTGCTGTCTTATTTTGAATGCCCAGGCAGAGACTGGTCTGCCAGCTCTGAGACTCTACTGCCCTCCCCACCTACCCTTGTGTCCTGCCAAACTGCCTTATGTCAAGTGAAATGCCACCCAAACTCTCTGGATACCAGGTTTTGCCTGCCTGCCTTGCTTGAGCACCGCTCTCCCTTCAGTTTCATCCACCTATAAAGTGAAGAAAAATGAAACTGAGACTTCAGAGCTTTAGTTCTGAAACACAAAAGGTTATCAGCCTCTACTTTATTTGAATCTATGTAGGAATATATAGTTATCACTATCTTTCTTTCTATATCTCACTAAATCTTATAAGCTTTATTGGCTTCTTTCTCTACCCTGTTTTACCTTTCCCACTCCCACACTCCTCCCTACCCCCACACCATATGCCCCACCCCCACCCATACCAACCCTAAGCTTTCTGGAATCACTTCCCAAATAAAATATTTGTACTCAAATCCATGTATCAGGTTCTTCTTCCCAGAAAAACAAACCTAACACCTTGGCTCAGATCTCCATTGACTGCAGAGTAAAGCCCAAACTTCTGATCTCTTATAGCCCACAGTGATGGTCTTTAATCTTAATTTCTAATGTCCTTTTCCTTCATGCCTCTCAGTGGACTCTATATCAAAGTCATATTGAACATCCTCTTATTCCCAAATTCCCACAGTTTCCCTCTTTGCTCTTGTGCTTGTGCTATTACCCTGGATTGGAGTGCCATGTAGCAGCGTCATTAGGAACACTGGCTTTGCACTCACTCTGCTGTGTTGTAATCCTGGTTCCATCGCACGCTAGTTGTGTGCCCTTGGGTTGGTTGCTTAGACTCTCTGTGCTTCTGTTTCCCTGTTTGTTCTACTGGCATAAAAACAGTACATACCTCAAAAGATGATTGAAAGAACAGAGGAATTAGTAAAGCACTTATAATAGTGCCTGGCCTTTTAGTAATTACTCAAAGAATATCAGTTATTATTATTCCAGTTCCAACTCGTATTCATCCTTAAAACCCGGCTCAACCACCTCTTTTAGGAAACTCTCCTGGTGTCCTAGCCTGGATATGAGCATCCCCTCTTCCGAATTCACTCTTTACCTACAGTCCTTTCATGGAATTTATTTTTCTACAATGTGTTTTAATTAAACACATTAATTTCACCTACTAGGCTCCTTAACAAGAAAGATGTTTCCTTTGCATCCAGTATCCTGCCCAGTACATAGTAGTCCTCTAATAAACATTTAATGAATTAATTCATCTCAACCATAAAACAAAAAATATAAGATAGAACATATTTAATTCATAGCAATTTTTAGGGTCTAGTCAATTCAACTGAGAAGAGTAACAGAAAATTCCAATTTCAGAGCTATATTTCACCCCTAGGAAATAAAACTCAAATTAAAATAATGGAAGTTAAATAACAGTTCAGTCCCATCTGCCCATCAGGGTAGATTCCACTGTGGAGCTTCATTTTTAACACAAGAAAAATAAAAATGAGGAGACAAGGTCTAGTTTTATTTCGTTTGTTGTGTTTTATGGCAAGAGTGTTATTTACAATTTTGTGTCATGTTCATAAAACATATGGCAATTCAGAGTCCATAGTCTAACAAAAGAAGCAATTTTAACATCCAAATACATGTTTCTCTCAGCCAGGATCTGTTTAGGGTAAGTAACTATATAAGAAAGTAGATAAATAGAGAGAGAAAGAGCCATATTGAGATGGTAATTTGGAAAGAGTTACATGAAACAGCTTCTGCTCTGCCATTCTGTAATTGAAGGAATGGTTCTCATTCATCCACATGGGAATCCAGAACTCTAAGCTCAAGTTACTGCCAATTTCTGAGACTAGGCCTGACAGCATTTCAAAGCAAAAAATAGGACAATGTTTCCATGACAGAAATAGAGTCAATCACATTGTTCTCTCTCTCCTACATTTTCCTTTCCCCTCCTCTGATTCTTCAGTTTTGTATGTCCCGAAAGAACATTACTCAGAGTCACTTGACTAGCCAATTTGTATACAGTGATTGACTGCCTACATGGCATACCTGGCACTGCTGAGTTAAGAAATAGAGTAACCTGCCAGGATTTATCAGGCTGGGTAGGTCAGTCCTCAAGCCTACGGGGAGACTGAAACTCCTTTGAGGGCAGAAGCTATGTTCTAAATTTCACTTTATTGCTCAACAAGTATCAAAAGAAACCAATATACCAGTGCAAGCTTTAAATCTAAGAAGCAACTGACCCTCCACCAGCTTAATCCAGACGTACAACATACACTGCTTCTATGCTCCAGGCAAGTCCTTCTTTCTCTTTGTCTGTGGTCTCCCGGAAGGAGCCCTGGGATCAGAGTCAGGATACCCATGTCCCATTCCTAACTCTGTATATTAGTAAAGATCTTTCTGGACATCCCATTCCTGATTCTGTATATATCATCAAAGTTCCTTCTGACAACATCAACAAAAAAAAACTAACCAACTGGCCTAAACAATGAGCATATTTAGTATCTTATATAACAAGGTGTGCAGAGGTAGCTGGATCCAGGGTTATTAAGTCAAAGCTGTTCTTCATCATCACAAACCTGCATTTCTCCCGTCTTTCTGCCCTAGATATGTTGGTCTTATCCAACAGACCATCTCCTCTCTTGGTCACAAATGGCTGTCACAGTTCCATATGTCACATACAGGCGTGACAATATCATGGTAAATGAGTGGGGCTGTCATTCCACATATGTTTCTTATTAAAAGAAAAGTTACTTTCCTCACAACTGCCCCACTTGCCCCCCAAGAAGCCCTCCTCTCATATATCCTTGGCCAGTTATGTGCTCACACAAAACCAATCACTGGAAAAGAGAATGGAATTACTATAATCAACTTAAATCAACTCATTTTTACTGTCTGGATATTCAGGATTGATTCTTGGGTAGGCTATAAAAACACAACATAAAATTACTGAGATGAAGTTAGGGTTTTTAGAGGGAATTTTATAGCTTTAAATGACTATATTTTAAAACAGAATAAAGGAATAATATCAATGATCTAAGCATTGACCTTAAAAGCTATAAAAACAAGGAAAAAATTAATAAAGATCAGATGAACTGAACAGAAGGCAAGCAATAAAGAACAATCAATAAGCCAAAATTCATTTTTTGCAAGACTTAATAAATTTGATAAACTTCTAATAAGACTGATTAAGAAAAGAGAGAAAGAAGACACAACTTGCTAATATCAGAAATGAAACAGAAGGTGGAATATCTCTACAGATCCTAAAGACAGTAAATGGATGAATAACTTTGAACATTATGCTAATAAATACACAATTTAGATGAATTGCTGTATCAATCAGGGTCTAGTTGAAAGACAGCACATCAGTAATTTGAACAGAAAAACTTTGACCTAAAGAATTATTAACTAGTAAGTGTCTATGGACCCTAATACAGAAATTGTAGATGTGGGGAGAAGTGACTGCCTCTAGGTTAAGGAAGCGTCCCCAAGGAAGGAACAACCTTGGAAGAAGCTCTAGTCCCACCTTCCAAAATACTCCTCCTGCTATCCCCCAGCTGAGATTCCACCTGACTGGAGAGGTTGTGGTAGTGGCCCCTGGATGGTGGGGAAGTTAATGCAGATTCAAAGCTTCAGATAAAACAAAATATATTTGTACCTGGTAAATGATTTGATTTAAATGGAGACACCACATGCTAAAGGAAAGGGGAAAGTTGCTTGGCTTTTCTATACCACACCCTGCATGAATCAGTATTTCCCTTTTCCCTCTCCGCTGTAAATGGCTCTATCACCTATAAAATGGATGTCTAATGGAATCTCAAAAAAGACTCTCTCTTAACCTGTTTACGTATATATATATATATATATATATATATAAAACACATGTATGAGTTTTAATTCGCAAATTCCTCCTCTCTATTTCTACTGATCTAAAGATCCTATTCCTGAGAGCTAGTGGGAAGGGGTTTACTCATAAGGGTTTTTGCAAATTTTAATGATATTCTAACATTTTAGTCATTTTTCACCACCCATCTGTCAGTTTGTCATACTGAGGTGGCTTGAGTCTTGCTGCGATGCTGGAACCTATGCCACCAGTATTTCAAATACCAGCAGGGTCCCTCACGGTGGCCAGGTTTCAGCCAAGTTTCCAGACTAAAACATACTAGGAAGAAGGACCTGGTGGTCTACCTCTGAAAAAACTGGCCAGTGAAAACCTTATGAATCCTAGCAGAACACTGTCTGATACAGTGCCAGAAGATGAGTCCCTCCTGGGCTTAAACTTAGCAATGATTGTGAAGATGGTGCAGGACCGGGCAGTGTTTGTTCTGTTGTACATGGGGTCACTATGAGTTGGAACCGACTTGACAGCACCTAACAAGTCATTTTTGTAAAAAAAAAAAAAAAAAAAAAAAATTAAATTAAAACACAATAGTGTTTACCAAATACATCCCTCCAATTCATGCCCTCTGTGCCAGCAAACTAAATAAATAAAAAAGAAACTAGCTACTTCGTCTCCTATATCCTATCCCCTATCCTTATATATAGTAGGGATACAAGCTAATTAGCTGTGGGCTGTGATGAATAACTTTAAAACGTTAAGAAGCTCAGCACTTTGTTGATTCATGGTTAAGATCAAAGTTATATCTTCTCTCCCTGTTGTTTCGAGCAGTAGTTTGTGTTAACATTGGCTTTAGTTGTATAAAGTTAATTTGAACCAAGTAGGAATGCAATAGGCACAAAATCTCTGAGTGTGAAGAATTCACAGATGCAAGTCTTGTGGGGTGCACACAAGCTTACACACTATGCTCTTCCACTCTGATGACAACTGATTTGTCGACTGTTTTGTTTATATTGTTTGGATGTTGCCTGTGGCCTCAGTGAATGCCTTAAGACATACATGCATTTTATTTTATGCTGATTACAGAAATATAATCCTGCCTACCCAGCACGCTGCCCATTAAAAAAGTTTAGTCCTTGAAGTTGGCATGACATTACTCTTTCAAAAACACAGCTATTTTCAACTACAGTCAATAGCTGTCTTTCATATCACCATTATATATTCAGCCTAGGTAAAGCTCTTCTCTCCACTTGAATAAGCCAAACATCTTTTAATCTCATAGTTGGCAGCTGTGACATTAAGATCCAATTGTAACTAGTTGCCTGTGGCTGATGAATGATGGGGATAGGTCATCCTGGATGTTGAATTTTTCTGAGAGAGAGGCATGTAGGGAAAAACAGGCACTGTTCTTTGTGCTACCTGAGCAGGTTCTAACTGCAACCACCCAGTGATGGTTCTTGAATTGCCTCTGACAGAGGCCCTGAAGCTTAGGAGTCAAGAGTTTATGAAATGGCCCTCAGAACACAGAATCCAAGGGCTTCAAGTGTCTGAGAATCCGCTGAAATGGACCACAAAATGTTTCCAGCTCCTGTAATACCCCCACTGTCCGCCAGGAAGAAGACTTATAACTTTTGATTTTTTTTAAAGTTTTATATCCCAAATGAGCTTAAGAAATACAACTTTAGGCTCTAAATTACTAATAGTTTGGGGGCAAGTCACATGACCACTCTGTACCCCAGCTTTCCCAGATATCAAATTGGAATAATATAATTCCTGACTGATGATCTTTCAAAAGAGTAAAAATTAAATACAGACCATGTAATCATGTGCTGCTATTTCTCTACTCTTCATTTCCCCTCTGCGAGAGCTTGTGAAATCTAGCCTGCGGTTTTGTGAGGGTACTTTTGGGCATGATCCATTTACCCCGTTTCTTTTAGAGGCTCTATTTCAATATTTTACATATACCCCTCTTCGTAGATATTTTGTATTCTAATTTCACTGTTTTCTGCAAATTCTTATTTCTGTTTGCTCCCAAAAGCCAATAAAACTTTTAAATTGAGAATAAGTAAAAACAGCAAATATTGCATTTCTGCCTATCAACATGTGGATGGGAGTTGAAGTGAACAAGCAAATATCCAAATGACAAATGACACACAGTCACTTCCAAGCAGATGAAAATATCCCAATAGGTGTTATCTTAAATCAGAGCAGCTCTTCTGTGGAAACACGCAATACTGGGTGGCTGCTCAAAGGATACATTCCGATACCATCATTTTATCTAAGAAAATAAATTCCAAATGATACATTTTTACCTCCCTCCCATCTCAATTCAAAAAAAAAAAAAAACACTTGCTGTCACAACTGGACTAAACCAAAGCTAAGAAGTTTCCTGAATACAATCAAACACTTTGAGGGACAGAGTAGCAGGGGTGGGGGTCTGGGGACCATGCTTTCAGGGGACATCTAGGTCAATTGGCATAACAAAGCTTATTAAGAAAATGTTCAGCATCCTACGTTGGTGAGTGGCATCTGGGGTCTTAAAAACTTGCAAGCAGCCATCTAAGATTCATCAGTTGGTCCCAACCACCTGGAGTAAATGAATGAAGAACACCAAAGTCACAAGGAAAGTATTAGCCCAAGAGACAGAAAGGACCACATAAACCAGAGACTTCATCAGCCTGAGACCAGAAGAACTAGATGGTGTCCGGCTACCACCAATGAACATCCTGACAGGAAACACAACAGAGAGTCCTGGATGGCGCAGGAGAAAGGTGGGGTGCAGAACTCAAATTCTAGTAAAAAGACCAGGCTTAATGGTCTGATACTGAAGAACCCCAGAAAGCATGGCCCCAGATTCTCTATCAGCCCAGAACTAAAACAATTTCCAAGGCCAACTCTTCAGACAAAGATTGGACTGGACTGTGGGACACAGAATGATACTCATGAAGAATGTGCTTCTTAGCTCAAGTAGATACATGAGACTAAATGGGCAGCTTCTATCTGGAGGTGAGATGGGAAGGCAGAGAGGGTTAGGAGCTGGCTGAATGGACATGAGAAATCAGGGACAGAAAGGAGGAGTGTGCTGTCACAGTATAAGGAGAGCAATTAGGGTCACATAACAATGTTTGTATAAATTTTTGTATAAGAGACTGGCTTGAAATGTAAACTTTCACTTAAACTATAACAATAAATAAAACAAAACAATACTTGCTGTCAAGTTGGCTCCAACTCATGGCTACCATGTGTGTGTCAGAGAAAAACTGCTCCGTAAGGTTTTCAATGGCTAATTCTTCAGAAGTATATCACCAGCCCTTTCTTGCAAGGCACTTCTGGGTGGACTACAACAATCCAATCTGTGTGTGTGTGTGTGTGCGTGCTTTAGGTAAACGTTTATAGGGCAAATTATTTTCTCATTCAAAAATTTAAACATAAATTGTTTTGGGACATTCGTTGCAATCCCTTCACATTGTGTCAGCACTCTCCCCCTCTCCCTTTCCACCCTGGGTTCTCCGTGTGCATTCTTCCAGTCCCTTCCTGCCTTCTCGTCTTTGCTCTCAGGCAGGTGTTGCCCATTTGGTTTCGTACACTTGACTGAACTAAGAAGCACATTCCTTACATGTGTTATTGTTTGTTTTGAGGACTGTCTAATCTTTGGCTGAAGGGGGTCTTTGGGAGTGGCTTCAATTCTGAGTTAGCAGGGTGTCCAGGGTCCATAGTTTCAGGGGCTCCTCCAGTCTCTGTCAGACCAGTAAGTCTGGTCTTTTGTGTGTGTGTGTGTGTCCGTGAATTTGAATGTTGTTCTACATTTTTCTCCCACTCTGCCCAGGACACTCTATTGTGATCCCTGTCAGAGCAGTTGGTGGTGGTAGCCAGGCACCATCTAGTTCTTCTAGGCTCAGGCTGGTGGAGGTAGTGATTCTTGTGGTCCATTAACCCTCTGGACTGATATTTTCCTGATATCTTTGATTTTCTTCATTCTCCTTTGCTCCAGATGAGATGAGACCAACAGATGTATCTTAGATGGCCACTCACAAGTTTCTAAGACCCCAGACGCTACTAACCAAAGCGAGAAGTAGAACATTATCTTTATGAACTATGTTATGCCAATTGACCTAGATGTCCCGAGACCATGGTTCCCAGCCCTCGGCCCTAGTAACTTGGCTCCGCAGGGTGTTTGGATATGTCCAGAAAGCTTCTATGTCTTTGCCTTGGTCAAGTTGTGCTGACTTCCCCTGTACTGTGTGTTGTCTTTCCCTTTACCAAAGTTAACACTTGTCTACTATCTAGTGATTTCCCCTCCCCACCCCTCACCTCCCTCATAACCATGAAAGACAGTTTTTTTCCATGTGTAAACCTTTTCTTGGGTTTTTATAATAGTGATATCATACAATATTTGTCCTTTTGTGATTGACTTATTTCACTCAGCATAGTGTCCTGCAGACTCATCCATGCTTGGAGATGTTTCGCAGATTCTTCATTGTTCTTTACTGTTGCATAGTATTCCATTGTGTGTATGTACCATAATTTGTTTATCCACTCATCTGCTGATAGGCACTTACATTGTTTCCATCTTTTGGCTATTGTGAATAATGGTGCAATGAATATGGGTGTGCATATGTCCATCCGTGTGACAGCTCTTATTTCTCTAGGATAATCCTAGGAATGGAACTGCTGGATCATATGGTATTTCTATTTCCAGCTTTTTAAGGAGGTTCCATATTGTTTTCCATAGTGGTTGTACCACTTTATATTCCCACCAGCAGTATGTAAGAGTTCCAATCTTCCCGCAACCTTGCCAACATTTGTTGTTTTCTGGTTTTTTTGATTAGTGCTAGTAATGTCGGTGGGGGGTAAGATGGTATCTCATTGTAGTTGTGATTTGCATTTCTCTAATGGCTAATGGTTTTGGTAATGGCTATTGATTGTGAGCATTTCCTCATGTGTCTGTTAGCTGCCTGAATGTCTTCTTTGATGAAGTGTCTGTTCATATCCTTTGCCCATTTTTTATTGGATTATTTGTCTTTTTGTTGTTGATGTGTTGAAGTATTCTACAGATTTTAGAGATTAGACCCTTGTCGGATATGTCAGAGCCAAAAAATTTTCCTAATCTGTAGGTTCTTTTTTACTCTTTTGGTGAAGTCTTTTGATAAGCGTAAGTATTTATTTTTAGGAGCTCCCAGTTATCTAGTTTATACAATCCAACCTTTTGATTAGCAGCTGAGCACCTTAACCAATTTGCATGACCCAGAGACTACACTTAGGTTCAAAGCACAAGAAAAAGTTAATAAATGAATTTTATTGATTATGGTATAGCTTCCATGGTAAATTTCCTGCATAAGCCTCATAATTAGCCATCACTTGGGAAGAATATTTAATTATGTTACTCTACTGAGAATCAAAACTTCTGCCATAGAGCTGAGCAACTTACATTTTCTGAAATTCAGATAAGAGAACAAGGGTCAAGATGAAGGTGGTCTGACAAAGGGAATAAAAAAGAAGGCTACCTTGGCAGTCAAGAAATCAAACGACACATTGCATTGGGTAAATCTGTGGCAAAAGACCTCTTTAAAGTGTTAAAAAGCAAAGATGTCACTTTAAAGACTAAAGGGCACCTGACCCAAGTCATGGTGTTTTCAATTGCCTCACATGCATGAGAAAGCTGGGCAATGAATAAGGAAGACTGAAGAAGAATTGATGCCTTTGAATTATGGTGCTGGCGAAGAATCTTGAACATATCATGGACTCCCTGAAGAACAAACAAATCTGTCTTGGAAGAAGTACAGTCAGAATGTTCCTTAGAAGCGAGCATGTTATCAGGAGGGATCAATCCCTAAAGAAGGACATCATGCTTGGTAGAGTCAGCAAAAAAGAGGAAGGTATCTCATGGAGATGGATTGACACAGTGGCTGCAATGATGAACTCAAGCGTAATGATTGTGAGGATGGGGCAGGACCAGGCATTGTTTTGTTCTGTTGTACATAGGGTCACTATGAGTGGGAACTGACTCGACCGCACCTAACAGCAACAATTTGGTTTCCTAAAAGCATAACTCAAGAGGTTCTCTCTAAGGCTCCAGGAAGGAGCATGCTGTTCTCTATCCTCACCATTGACCATGGAATTATGACTTCTTTCTTGAGGAATGTTCTAGAGATGGAAGAGGATGATTTCCCTAAAAATTGTGTATAGAGGTACAGTGACAAATATAAAGGCTTGTTTAATGTAAACAAGCCAACTCCCTACCCATGAGCTCAGCAGCCTGGATCCTTAAATCAGTCTGGGTTCCTGCCACGACAAGTGAGCAAATCAACACCGTTCCTTCAACGAAGCTGAATGTAGTCCTAATTTAAATGCATTGATTCACCCATGTAATCATTTATTAATTCTTTAAAATATTCGGGCTCCTGTTAATGCCAGGCCCTTTGGCTCCATAACTATTGGCAACACACTACACTCCTGCCCAGGGGGAATCTCATGCTTTAGCAGGGGAGATAATCAGTGCGCAGAAACTTATTCCTGAACTCCTCAAGCTATTCATTTTCACAAACATCCCCCAAGTGTTATCCAAACAGCTTCTCTGCACATTATAGGCCAAGTCTTCAAGGCCCATTTTCTCAGAGAGTATTTATGCATGAGGTATAGTCTCTGAAAACTTCTATTCTCTCTTCCTCAGTCTAACACAATAAAGTGAATCATTTTCTCTACAGATGTCAGTGTTTTCTGTTAACTCTAAAGAATATTGCTAAGTATCAGTTACTTTGTCTTTCATAGCTGTTCCTCAACTAAGAAATTATTAAAGAATTAACTAAAAGATTATAGAAGACTTTTCTCCATATCAGTTCTTTTTGTTTATCAAAAGGCACCTTTCAAATACCAAGTGATTGATATTAACTGAACATTAATTCAATAAAATTGACTTTTAAATTGTACTATAAGGTTTTTTAAAAGCACCATTAATACTGCTTTATTTTCAGGCCAACTGAAGTTCTAATAATGGTTTATGTTTCTTTAAAGCTTGCCCTGTGGAGTCTGACTTCACTAGAAACTACATCTCTGTCTCCTCATTTCTCTCTGTATGAAAGGATAAACAACAATAAAGGCTGCCAGATATAGCAAGTAAAAATACAGGACACCCAGTTAAATCTGCATTGAAAAGAAACAACACCCTTATAGACACAGCTGAGAAGAGGCTGTCCTGATGGAAGAACTGTATCCTGAGCCTTCCTGAACCTGAATTGTAACCTGTTACTTCCCTAATAAACCCCATAACTGTGAGTATGGTCTGTGAGTTCTGTGTAGCCAATACAATGAATTATCATACTCAGCAGAGAAGCAGAGAGAGTGCCATGGCAGGGGTGTTTGGTGTCAGAATTGGTAAAGTCAGCAAAGAGAGGAAGCATGTCTGACCTCTACCTCATAGGAATCAGCCTTGGGCTGTTGATCTTGATTTTCCTTCCCCCTTGTAAAGTTAGAAGAGGTCAGACGCCTCTGCCATGCCATTTTTATAGTTGTCATCAACTTGGTTCCGACTCATGGTGACCTTATGTATAACAGAATGAAATATTGCCCAGTGCTGTATCATCTTCACAATCATTGGTATGTTTGTGTCCATTGTTGTTGCTATTGTGCTAATCCATCTCATTGAGGGTATCCCTAGTTAAGGAAGAAAGTAGTCAGGAAGGAATATTTCCAAGAGGAGGTGATGTTTGACCCTAGTCTCAAGGTTTCAATATGAGTTTTCTGGGTAAAGAAATAAGACAAAAGCATCCAGATAGAGGGAACAACACCTGCAAAGGCACACAGTAGTGAAATATGATGCTTTGGAAAAACAAAGATCACACATGTAAGGTGGTACAATATGAAGCCAGAAAGCAGACTGGGGCTGGATCATGAAGAGCATTTATGCCAAACTAGGGAGTTGGAGTTTTATCCTGTAAGAGTCAAAAATCTACCAAAGGATTTTTAAAAGTGAGACACACGATTACATTTGCATTTTAGCAAAATCACACTAACAGTGTGGAAGGTAGGCTGGAAATCGACAAGTTTGGAGGCAAGGAGACCAAGTAGAAAGCTATTATATTAAACCTGGCAAGAAATCTAGAGGGTGGGAAGTTAAGCAGCAGATGGAATTGTCTGATGGGGGAGTGACGGATGAGTGAGGGTTGAGTCGTAGGTGCTGTCGATTAGGTTCTGATTCATAGTGACCCTATGTACAATAGAAAAAAACACTGCCCGGTCCTGCGCCATCCTCACAATCGTTTACTTGAGCCCTTTGTTGCAGCCATTGTGTCAATCCATCTCATTGAGGGTCTTCTTTTTTTTTTTTTGGCTGGCCTTCTACTTTACCAAGCATGATGTCCTTTTCCAGGGACTGATCCTTCCTGATAACATATCCAAAGTACATGAGACGAAGTCGTGCAATCCTTGCTTCTAAGGAGCATTCTGGCTGTACTTCTTCCAAGACAAATCTGTTCATTCTTCTGGCAGTCCATGGTATATTCAATATTCTTCGCCAACATCATAATTCAAAAGCATCAATTATCTGTCAGTCTTCCTTATTCACTGTCCAGCTTTTGCATGCGAGGTGACTGAAAATGGCTTGTGTGAGGCACACCTTAGTCCTGAAAGTGACATCCTGGCATTTTAGCACTGTAAAGAGGTCTTTTGCAGCAGATTTGCCCAGTGCAATACGCTGTTTGATTTCTTGATTGCTGCCTTCATGGGTGGTGATTGTGGATCCAAGTAAAATGAGGGTGTAATACTTTAAATAATGCGTAAAGTAAAATGGGGGTAGGGATGGTGATTAAATTGTAATATGACATGATGCAAGAGTTGAGGAAGAGGGTGAAACTGGAAAGAAAGTCTCTGGCATGGATGGCTAAGGAGAGACTGAAGCCACTCACTGAGGTGACCAATACATGAGAAGCAATTTTGAGAGAGAAGAAGGGGAGCTGAGTGGGACATGTTGAGTTAGGGAAGCCTGCAAGAGCTTCAGCTGACAATGAGCAGCAGAAGTTCTGAATGCCAACTAGAATTTTCTTTTTGCACCCAAACCAGTCATTTCTTGCTATAAAGCCATGACATCTAATTCAAAGCAGGAATGAAGAATAAGAGGATCCATCCAGGTAAAGTGAGATGAGGATAGGTCACAGAACCACAAATTAGGAGGAGGAGAAAGATGGAGTCAGAGTGGAGAGATGGAGGAGAGGCAAGAGTGACAAATGAAGCAATTAAACTTTTACTAGCTTCTCTCTGAACCATCAAGGCACAACATTTTCAGAGTTATTTGGAACTGCTCTGTTCTTTTGAGGCAGAATGAGTTATTAACCTTCTCTAATTGGAATCTGATTTTCTTTAAAACCCTGTATTTCAGACTAACAGGGTTCTTTGCAGAAGAATGTAATGAGTTTGAGATGACTATTTTAATGCTACAAAGATCACTTCTTTAATAACCCAAGTCCCACTGCTGTCCTCCTCTATTTTCATGCTGTTTAAGCCACAGGGTTCCAGGGCAGAGCCAGCTTTGGGCCAATGCAGTTGCCTACAAAGGCACTGTATGGCAAATGATGGGCACCACCCCATATCCAAGAATGTCACACATAGGATTTATGTCTCAATCTGCCGCATTTCCATCATCAGCATCAAACCCAGAATGAAAATTCAGCTGCCATAGCCGATGTCTCTATCCTGGTCTCTCTCCTCCAGTGAATCTTTCCTGGGCTAAAGTGTCTGTCGGAGGCCAATCAATGTGTCAGAACACAGATCTCTAGTCAGCTAACAAACAGTCCTCATGGGAGACCAGATGCTCTTAAGGCCAAAGAGAATGATGGAACATGGTGTATGATTCAAAATTTAGGAGAGGAGAGAAAATAAGAGCCAGATACCCCAGGTCTTAGCCACAGCTGGATGCTGTCAGCCAGTTATCCTATGAATTACCCAGAAAACTGGTAGGGCATCCATAGCACTTAGGTAGGTACATCATCACGAAACAGCGTGGGATCCAATGTCAATTGTAAGGTAGAAGATTTCTGCAAAGTAGACAAATCCCGGTTGTAGATTCATATTTGTCTTATTGATCATGTGGTGTATCAGGGGTGATACGGGGAATGTTGTGCTGCCAGTCAGCTGTGTAATGACCAAAAATGATAAAAGATACAAATATATGGCTCACAGGACCATGAAATTTATCTATTTGTTTTTTTAATTCTCAACTTCATCCTATAAAGAATTGTCATAAAAGCAACACACATGGGTTCCAGATTGATTTCCAGCCAGTGAAGTAGGGACACTTGATGGATGACATAAACCACTGTGGTGTAGACCATGGTTTCTCCTCTTACTGCACTTAAATCCAGACAGCTGTGTTGTGGGCAGCAATCAAATAAGAAAGAACACTTTAAAGCTATGCTGATACCAACATACCAATATCGAAACATGAGTGAAGACAGGTGGGACTGCAAAGAAGTTTGGAGCTGCTGAGCCTGAACAATCATATGCACCAATCAAGAATCAAGTATCAAAGTCAGCTATTACCGCAGACCCTAAAACAGAATTTCTGATCACAGACAAAGATAACCAGAAAAAAAAAAAAACTGAACCCATTGCCATCCAGTCAATTCTGACTCATAGCAACCCTATAGGGAAGAGTAGAACTGTCCCATAGGGTTTCCAAGGCTGTAATCTTTGTGGAAGCAGACTGCCTGCCACATCTTTCTCCTGCTGAGCAGCTGGTGGGTTTGAACCGCCAACCTTTCGGTTTGCAGCTGAGCGTTTAACCACTGTGCTACCAGGGCTCCTTACAGACAAGGATAGTCACATGACAACAAAACATGTGAACACTCACCTTCACACTCACACACCTACACACACCCTCAAAAGCATCATCCTCAAACACAAAGGCTGGTGGCAAATACATCAGAAATGTGTGTCACAGCACAATTCCCATGACTCTCTCAAGTCAGGAGCAGGGAAAACTGATGAGCAAATGCATTAGTCACAGCACAGTCAAAGCCAGTCATCTGGTATTAGGGACATGGTCTGCCTTAAAGTCTTAAGTGTACAATATTAAGTTAAAAAGTGTAGAGCTTTCCCCCATTTGTACTTTAACTTCATACATTTTATCATTTCACGACAGGAGCCCACTTAGGTTAAATTTGTATAATTAATTGAAAACAAAGGCGAACTAGTTACCTTTCACAACATAAGTCAAAGCAGAGTCTAATTTATTAAGTTAATAAATGCTTTCTCTCTCTATTCATTAATTTGCTAAATGTTTTTCTCTCCAATAGACATAGCCAGAGTTTCATCTTTAGCTTCAACATTTTGCTAGCCCCAGACTAAGGTTGAACAGGATAATCTGCCCTTGAATCAAACTTTGCTAAAAGCAACTCAAATTGTCCAGCCCTAGAATAACGAAACAAAGTAAATCTGGTGAAGAACAGTTTGGATCTATTCTATATCTTTATTAAGTAGCATTTTTATTGCTTCAGGCAATCTACACACCCAAGCGTAGCTGGTGCCTCTCTTTGTATATCTTAACTGCAAAAGCTCCTGTCTTGTTGCCGGCTCATCTCCTTTGAAGTATAATCAGTGCATTTGCTGTCTCCTATATGGTTACTGGGGCCCTGGTGGCACAGTGGTTAAGCAATCGTCTGCTAACCAAAAGGTCAGCGGTTCGAATCCACCAGCCGCTTCTTGGAAACCCTATGGGGCAGTTCTACTCTGTCCTGTAGGGCCACTACGAGTCGGAATCAACTTGACGGCAATGGGATTTTGGTTTATATGGTTACTGTCACCTACACTCCTTCTGGAGAGTTGTTTAATTGAATGTTACTAGTACCAGTTGCTGTGAAGTCTACTCTGACTCATGGTGACCCCATGAGTGTCAGAGTAGAAATGTGCTCCACAGGGTTTTCAATGGCTGATTTTTTGGAAGTAGATCACCAGGACTTTCTTCTGAGGTGCTCCTAGGTTAACTAAAACTTCCAGCCTTCTGGTTAGCACTTCAACCATATGCACCACCCAAGGACCCCGAGTTGAATGTTAGCATTCATCAAAATGCAGAGAGTCACAGAGATCTTGGTCATCAAAGGGCTTCATTCCTAAGAACCCTGTAGACTGTCCCCTCATCAGGCTTTCCCTTTGGCACTGCTGGCACATATTCTGTGAGTAGAGTGTCTCATCTGGTTTTATTCCCATTATGGCAATGTTGTCTAAGTATAGCGCTCATGACTTCATTCTGGCTCTCCTGAAAGCACAAAGAGCAACTGTAACATCATCAGGCTGTGGGTCTCCTGGCATTAACTTCAACCGTCAGCCTAGGGGCCCCTCTACTCACTCCCTCACTGAGTCCACGGCCAACAGTGGTCCTGTTATTGTACATATACACAGAATTTCTAAATGTTCCTGGAAGACAGACATCTCCAAAAGATCTGATCTAACTCCTTCCTGTCTATAAAAGTATCACACTGGGCTACATGCATATGTGTTTATATTTGTATGTTTCTAGACCTTTCGTTTTATAGATGAAATTATATATACAGTTGAAGAAGGAAAAAACACCTGAATGTGGAAATTTGCCTTTGTCTTTATGCTTTTCTTCTCCTTTTTAAAACTTGAGCCCTAAGGTATAACACAGCTTCCCTGCTTTCATTCTTATTAGTTTTTCAATATTTACACTTCTTCTTAATACACTAACATGGATAACACTATCCCTTGATAGGTACCAGCAGCTCGCTAGCCATGGAGATGTTTGTTCTCCCCTCTAATCTCTGCAATATCTAAAGTTCATTTCACTGCTCATATCCTGATAATGTGCTCACTGTTCAAATGTTAACTTTCCACAATGATATTTTCAAGGTAACGCATTTACTTAAAGAATTATTTGATTAGGACACAGAAAGTTGTCTCCAACACTGCAGCCTACCCATCTGAGTTCCCTCCAGCTCTTCTTCCTGTCACAGGCCCTCTCTGCCCGTTCACCACGAGCTATGAAAGGCCTCAGACAACGTGAGCTTGAGTTTGAAACTGTCTTTAAAAAAGAAACAGAAAGAGAGAGGGGGGAAAGACTCTCCCGGCGAGATAGAAGTCTTCCAGGCTACCTTTAAGGCTTTTATTTCTCCTAGCACCTGCTTCATTTTTACCACAAGTTTCCAGTTCAGAAAAAAAGATTCCAACCAAAACAAACAAAAAAAATCCCAGCACAGACCACAAACGATTTACCTAAAAACCCCACTCTGTAAGCATTGGAGCAGAAGTCAATAAAATGCACCATCAGCAATCTAAGCTAAATGAAAGAAAACTTTTCACTAAACAACCTGATAAAGCTCAGACCTTGAAACAATCAGCCAGGGTGATGTAAGGAAGGGGAGAGACTTACAGAGAGAAGGCCTACGATGGGGTGGAGAGAGGATGGTGGGAATAAAGTCTTTACCCTTGGACCACAGTGGGGAAAATATTAGCCATTGGCCTTTATTTGGTGCTTAATAAGTGCTAACACTGTGTTAAATAGTTTACCTTTAGTATACAGTGGACTGTCTGAAGTGGGCATCACACATCTGAAAAACCAGCCTCTTACTGCTAATGTCACACCTCCTCCCCACCTTCCTAAAATGATTAAGATCTCACAGCAACTGTCATTTTATTTGGCCATAAAATAGATTTCCTTCTGTCACTTTTTTTTTTTTTACTACATATTACTTTGTCTTTCAAAATAAAAAGGATGTTTTCATTAATCAGCTTTCTGACATGTAATTTATATCCAATAAAAATCACCCATTTTAAGTGAACAGTTTGATGAGTGACAAAGAGCACTCAAAATTTTAAGGCGCTTAGCATTACTGACGGGGCTGATAAAGGAGTAGGCCAAAACCCAATTCTATTTCTGTTCCTCTTTGTACTCTGTGTTTAAAATTAACCTCTATGCTGGTTTCACAAGTAACAGAAAGGGGGTAGCAAGAATATGATTATGCTTAAGCCAGGAGAAAATGATCCAGGAAATATATGATATCTTTTGCTTAAGATTGTTCTTGCTCTCAGAAAGTACATGATAAAACCATGTTTTTGCTTAAGATTGTTTTGTTCTCAGAAAGTACAAACATGAGACTGTGTTTTCCTTAAGACTGTTTATGCTAAGACCACCCTCAGGAAGATATGTTCATATACGGAATGTGTTCCTGTGAGTAATCATATATGAAAGTCTTATGACCAGGATTTGTCATCATTCTGTAAGTATTTTACAACATTTATCATATCCTGTTATTGTTTTCAAAATGTCAACGAATCCTATATAAAAGTTACTGTAAAAACCCTACTCCTTGGGAGCACTTAGCAGGGAACACTGAGCACCTTGCCTACTGTTTTCTCCCAGCTCTGCCTGCTCTATGGCTATAGCTGTCTTTATGCTCTTTATCCTCAATAAAAACTCTCTCTCTTTTAATTTTAAACAGACTGTGTGATTTTTAGCTCTTCTACATATTTGGTGTCAGAAGTCGTGATTTTGAGCTCTACTACATGAGTTTGAGCATAACAACAATTGTGAGGATGGTGCAGGACCAGGCAGTGTTTTGTTCTGTTGTACACAAGGTCACTATGAGTCAGAACCAACTCAACGGCATCTAACAACAACAATAACATGAGTTTGGACAAATGTACACGGTCATGTAACATCCACCAAGAACGTGGTACAGAACATTTACTTTACCCTGAGAAGTTCCCTCCTGCCACTGTGTAGTAAGAAACCTTCCCTTCATGTCAATCTCAAGCACAGGTCCACTTTCTATTTGTTCCATATAAACAGAATTATAAAGCTGTCTTTCTGTCCAGCTTGTTACACTTAGGATAACGTTTTTGAGATTCATCCATGTTACTGCATATAGCATTGCATTGTATGGATATATTAAAATTTGTTCATCCATTTTACTAGTTGACAGATAGTTGTTTCCAATATCTAGCTATAGTGAATAAAGCTGTTATGAGTATGCATACAAATATATGTGTAGACATACACTTTCACTTGTCTTGGGGACATACACAGGAGTGGAATGGCAGGCACATATAACATCTATGTGAAACTTTAGTAAAAACTTCCAAACTGTTTTCCAACCTGGATGCACCATTTTAAATTCCCATCAGCTAAGTATGGAGTTCTGTTTACTCCATACCCTCACCATCAGTTCATATAGTCAGTGCTCTTCAACTGTGTCGAAGTTATAAAAGACAAGAAAAGATAGAAACTGTCAAAGATTGAAGGAAACTAAGTAGGCATAATGATTAAATACAATGATGTAGGAGTCCCTGGGTGGCACGAATGGTTAATGCACTTGTCTGCTAACCTAAGGATTGGGGGGTTTGGGTCTACCCTGAGGAGCCTCAAAAGAAAGCCCTGGTGATCTACTTCCAAAAAATCAGCCATTGAAAACCCTACGGAGCACGGTTCTACTTTGACACACGTGAGGTTGCCATGAGTTGGAACCGGTTAATTGGTTGACTGGCAACTGGTTAATAGGTTGTTCTACTCAAAGAAATTCCAAAGAAAAAGGAATTTCAGAAGATTTACAGAAAGGAACTTTTTTTTTTTATTAGGCAATAGAAATATGTGACTCAAGCCACATTTGCAAACCTGAGGCTTGTCTGACTTAGGCTTAGAAAATAATAAGTAGGGCTCACAAATTTGGATTAACAGGATGATGAATTTGACTACGCGCAAAAAAATAAGAATTATGAGACATATTTAAAAGGTACAATAACCACAATCTGATTAACAAAATGTTACAGGAAATATTCTACAGAGAGTACCTTGTTAAATGAACTCATCATGAACATTCTCCATTAGCACATTTATTGTTAGGTTGTCAACAATGCTCAGAGAGTGACTGAAAACAGACTTTTTAAAAAATAAGATAAATTTCCCTTTTATATTTGACTAAATTATTGTTTCTTGGTTTTAACCCCCGCATTTTTTTCTCACTTTTGTGCAGTACTTTACAGTTTAACAGTACAATCTCATGTAACCTTTACGTGACCTTTCATTCCTTTTACAGGTAAAAGATGTGAGACTTAAAAAGATTTTCTGACTTGCCAAAGGTAGATCAGATAACCACTGATCTCAATTGTACAAGTCAGTGATGTTTGAATAAATGTGATTTTTTTTTTTTTTTTTTTTCCTGAGAGACATGTACGCTCATAGGGCAAAGATCACAAAACAGAAAAACAAAAGGCAAAAGAACAAACAAACAAAAAACCAACTCCTTACTTCTGGATTAATTCCCTAAACTCTTAAGGACAATATTTATGAAGGATTTGGGGGGGAAGAGGACAGGAAAGACGGGGAAGAGGATAAGAAAGACAGGGAGCTCAACCCTACTGATTTCACTTGAGCTCCACTGCAGTGTAAGAGGTATCATTTCTGTTGTTGTATTTGCTATTTCAATATGAAAGGAATTATTTGTGTGTACATACATATTTTTTTATTTAAATAATGATATTTTCTCCAAGTCTATCTAGCAAGAGCAGACAATTGAAACCAAATGGATCTTTTGAAGTTCCATCCAGAATCTTCTCTCCTTCATATCTCCTTCTATTGCTCCTGCAGAGGGATGTTTTAGGAGAAATTGGATTCACTGTTTGTATAAACCAATGAATTTAGCTGGTGGCTCTGCAGGTCTAATTAACTCCTCTAACAATATGGGTGAAATGAGGCTATGGTTATGTTTGTAGTCAATTAGAGTTATTTTGATTGAACACTCCCTCTTACAATCTTATTTAAAGTTAAGAAAACATAGAACTGAAATGTATTTCATGGAATGGGAGAAGTTGGGGGCGGGTGGGCAGGGGAATATCTAGGTCATAATATACAATGCATGACCTCTCGTGTATTATAGGCATAAAGGGAAGGCTTATTTGTACAAATAAGAAAATTGTTGGGCATGACAAACTTTGAAGACATCTTCATTATGACTATCAGTATTATTACTACTGTATTATGAAAAATAATAGGGATGATGTCAGACAAAAATAGTAAAAGTTGAAGGAACACAGAGTTGGGAACCAGTAGGCCCCAACTATTGTCACCTCTGCCGCTAAACTTACTTAGTTGGTCTGGAAAATAGAAACAATACTATTTAGTGTCTGCCATGTATAAAACCCCTTGACAATACAGATAAATAAATGTAAGATACAATTGCTGCTGTCATAAAATTTACAATACATTTGTAAAATAAAGTAATGCAGGAAAAAGGCAAAAATAATCATTTGCTAGAATCTGCTCCAAAAAAACAGTATTAACTTGTTGATCCTCATAACCACCTGAAGAGGTAGACACTACTATTATTTCTATTTTACACACGAGAAAACTGAGGCACAGAGTAATTAGGAAACTTCACAAGGCCTCTCGATTCTGTTTAAGCCAGATTTCAAGCCCAGCCAGCTTCAGGGAATATGTACCTGACACTATAGGCAGTCCCCAGGCAGGCTACGAACGTCTGACTTACAGACAACTCTTTACTTGCTCTTCAATGTCATGTAAATTTGCCCTCGCTTTGAAACAATCGAACAAATTCTTCATCACAATCACCTTCGCTTGCTGCACATGCGACTTTTAAATTATTGGAAAGGCTTGCCCTAAAGCAGGGCTTCCAACAGGTTCATTCAAGTTCCAGCCCTTGCTGAGAATTTGCATTTCTAACAAGTTCCCTCAGAGAATTTGCATTTCCATCCCAGATATACGAAATCAAACTCTACATTTTAACAACATCCCCAGGTGATTCTTATGTATAACTTCATGGGAACTTGTTAGAAATGCAAATTCTCAGCAGGGAACTTGTTAGAAATGCAAATCATCATCTGGGGTTTGAACCAGAAGCCCTACACTAAAGGAAGGCTAAACAAGAACCTTACACACCTGTTCTGACTTAACTGTAAATATGACTCAAAGACACAGGATCAGATTCCATTCATAACCCAGGGATTGCCTATACATGATATAATGTCCAAAAAATGCTGTGAGTTCATAGGAAGCAACCAAAAACTAAAACCCATTGCCATCGAGTGGATTCTGACTCATCGTGACCCTACAGGACGGAGTAGTACTGCCACATAGGGTTTCCAAGGAGCGCCTGGGGAATTCAAACTGCCAACCTTTTGTTTAGCAGTCATAGCTTTTAACCACTATGCCACGAGGGTTTTAAGGTAGGATAATTCAGAATCACACTGATAAGAGAAGGTTTCACATTATAGGAAGATGGTGAGCTGAATCTTGAAGAATGCGGAGTATTTAAATGAGCAAAGGGGGGTAGGTGATGGGAGTAGAGTGAGAAATTCGGCATTAAGGTAGCAGTGGGAACGGGGTGGCAGGAGGGAAGAATCCAGATGAACCGCAGTGAGAGATAAGGTCGAACAGATCATTTGTGGAGGATTTTGACTGCCAAACTGAAAATCCTCCTAGCTCCCAAACAGACAGCTCTGTTCACCTGGCCCTCTACAGGTTAATCTCTACAGGTGAGCTTTGCTTCTTCCAGAAAGAAGCATTTGAAGAGCAAGCAAGGACTCATATTGCATAACTGCCTCGTCCTGAAGACCCCCAAGCAAGGCCCCAGTTGGCCTATAGGAAGCCTTTGACTAATTAGACAAAGGTGCCCTCGTCGGATAAGCTGTAGTCTGGTGAACAGTGTGCCTTTGTGTGGTTTAGAAAGGAGCATCTGGGCAGATGCAGCCCCATGTGTCAAGCTCGGCTGGTTCAACACAGGCTGATCTCAGCACCACTCACACACCCAAGCAGGAGCACACAAATTGCTCAAAACTGTGCTCATCAGCCTCAATCTCAAGGCACAGCTACATCCTTTGGAATCGTCCTTCAAATTTGCAAAGGTTTATGTGATTTTATATCGTTACAAAATTGTTTATACTCAAGGTGGTGATAAGAAGTCTTAGATGCTGATTTTGGGAAAGGAAATTGTTATAAATGTTTGAAGAATGATTACATGATATGTAATATGCCAAAAATTCCAGTTATTTTTGCAGGATAAGCAATTGCAAATGTATTTTTTTAATTTCAGAAAATTATGCACAAATATATTTACTCCATTGTGGTTTATCTTGAAATAAAATCAGAAGCAATAAGGTAATTTTGAGCATATAATTATGGAGTATAACGCAGCCATTTAAACGTTTACATTTTATATGCTTAATTCCATGGGGAAATGTTTATATAGGCAAAAGTTTGTCTTTTCTAATATAAAATTCTATATAGAGTTCAATAGCCAGCTGTGTATCTTTTAATGTATTTGTTTAAATGGGATTAAAATGGATACAAAAACACTTTTTGAGAAGATGGAAGCATCCTAAAACTGGATTGTTGTGATTGTTGCACAACTGTATAAATTTAATAAAATTCACTAAACTATACACATACTAAGGAGCCCTGGTGGCACAGTGGTTAAGTGCTTAGGTGCTAACCAAAAGGTCAGCAGTTCGAACCCACCAGCCAGCGCTCAGTGGTAGTCTGCTTCTGTAAAGATTACAGCCTAGGAAACCCTATGGGGCATTTCTACTCTGTCCTCTAGGGTTGCTATGAGTCAGAATCAACTTGACAGCAACAGGTTTGGTTTCGGTTTTTTGATACACTACTATTTTTATGGCATGCAAATGTTATCTCACTAAAGCTGTTCAAAAAAAATAAGATTAAAACTAGTAAGTTTTGGTGGATGTATAACTATACTTTTCAATATTTTCCGATATGTTTACAGTGACATGTATCACTTAGATCATTGAAAAATCATTTCAGTGCAGTTCAGTCTAATATCCACATTTACCTAGCATTTACTCTGTGCTTAACATTGTGATAGAATCTCAAACTGTACATAATAAAAACATAACATGTGGCCCCTTCCTTTAAGGAGTTCACAGTTGAGCAAGTGTAAAACAGGAAACTACTCATTTATGGCAGAATGGGATTACCTTTCAGTAATTGCAAGTAACAGGTTTTCCTGGCTCAATAAAAGACACAATTAATAATTGGCAAAAAGGAAGAGATAAAGCTTCACAGAGGTCCTTTGGTTGGCAAGAGAGTTTCTGTGAGTAGCCTAGAGGTACAAACGGCCATATCCTTTGAAATGATTGCATTAATAGATTTTGTCTGAAAGTAAGATTTAGCGGCAAGATTAAAAAGTGTTCTCCAGGCTTCACATATATACTTAACTCTGCTAGGAAAAGAAAAAAAAAGTTAACCTTAGCAATTGAGGAGAAAGGAAGATTTTGTAGAGTTGGCATAGAGAGGGCGAGTTGACTGAGGAGAGAGGATTTACCATTCCCACCAGCCGCTCTGAAGGAGAAAGATGTGACAGTCTGCTTCAGTAAAAATCACAGCCTAGGAAACCCTATGGGGCAGTTCTACTCTGTCCTATAGGGTTGCTATGAGTCAGAACTGACTCAAGGGCACACAACAACAACATGGGAAAATGAGACACATGACAGCTGGCACTTTATCACTGAAAAAGAAAAAGGTAAAAGAGTGTTTCAGAGTGAATGGGGCTGGCAGTTACCTCCCCACATAACATGAGGGGGCCAAGTAAATAGCCTGCTTTATGAAGGAAATTACCTCCCTAGGGGAAAGGGAATAGAGCCAAGCCAAGCATGCCCAGGTTATTCTCTGGAAGTTTACCAATCAGACATATTATTTCACCTCTTTTGGGCTGGAATCAGTAAAAGGGTGGAGAAAACATGAGAGCTACACTAAAGGAACTCTCTTCAGTGGGAAGGAAGCAGCAATTCTCCATCATTGTCACTATGAGTGATACATAAGAATCGCCTGTAAAGTATGTTAAAAATGTATATTCCAGTCCAAATCCATGGATATTTTAACTGCATGAATTCTGAGTGAGGCTGATAAACCTGCATTTAAAATACACGCAATCCCACCCCTTAACCTGCAGAATCTATTTGCTATGAATTGAGTTGTTCCTTCCAAAAATATATGTATTGAAATCCTGACCCAGGTATCTGTGGATGTGATCCTGTTTAGAAATAGGTTTTCTTTTGTTATGTTAATGAGGCCATTCCAGAGTTAATCACTTAATCACTTTTCAGTTATAAAAAGAGCAGAACAGACACAGACACTCACACAGGGGGAAGACACATGATATGCGAGGACCCTTCTACAAGCAAAGCAATGCCAAGGATTGTCAGCAGAGGCCCACAGAAATAATCAACATGGCCGAGACCCTGATTTGGACTTTTAGCCTCCAGAAATGTGAGAAAATAAATTTCTGCTCCTTAAAGCCACCTATTTGTGGTATTACAAAAGTACTAGGTAACTAAGACACTATTACAGTAGATCTGCAGACCATACTATTAGAAACCATATACAACTCAGAGGTTTGATTGTGGAGAACTAAAAAATAAATGTCCATACACAAAACCTTATTTCATTTTTTGTTACTATTATTACTATTACCAATCATTGAATTGAGATTCTATTACAAACAAGTTCCAAAAGCAATAATATATAGTGAAAATTTTCTTTCTTCAATGTTGTCTAAAGAAAACACTAAGGAAAATATTGGATGTACCAGGTCCTTAATGAGTTTTGAGTGATCTCAAAAATATTTCTTTAAATGATTCCCAAAATTACATTTGCCAGGAGCACTCACCAATAAGAGCTCTGCACCTCATCAAAAATGACATGTAAGACCTTCCAACTCCAAGTCTTATCTCAAATTTTTAAAATAACCACTGGAAAAAATATAGCATTCTGCCTTTCCTCAGGGTCTTTCAGGTAGCCTTTGAAATAAAGGTGCAGCAGTATAGAAAAACTCCAGCCTTCTCTGTTCAAACTTAACCAGGCACACAGTCTGAGAGAGGGGGAAAATGTAAGTCCCAATCAGGAGCCACAAGCCTTGATAGCTGCCAATATTTCTCTTTTCAGAGTCACCAATGGGAACTTTTTCTTACAAGGTTAACTCTTTAGATGCAACATCTGACTGCACTGATTAATTGTGGTACCATGCTTTGGAAGAACCAGGAGGGGAAAGGCATTCATCTCATTTTAACAGAGTGGCCTTCCATGTTTAGAGAAAATTAGCTTGTACCAAGTGAAAGGCCTTGGCATCCGTAACCAGTTCAGGTACCACATATCACTTTATTAAAGTGGTAGATTTTGGAGAAGTTCTTGGGTTTCTACCATTTATGATAAACTGCTATTTGAAGAAAACTAGATGGACTCTTTCAGCAGAGCTCAGCCAGGTGACAACTGCACGTGGGCTTTTGGGGTTGTTTTAGAATCAGATTCACCCTTGCTGCTCTGAGCTAATGTAATCACAATCTCCTGTGCTCAGCCTGAGACGAGCAGCTCTCTACTGGGCAGGTCCTGACCTCTGCGAAGGCCCTGGGACTTCTTGGCTGGATTTTTGTGACTGCATGTTATCTGAGACACCAGGCAGAAACTAAAGCAGGGCAAGGGTCATGAGGTGCTGCCTGGGTGTCCTGGACAAGGATTTTTTATTTAACTATTTTAGTTCAACATTATTATTGATGACAGCTAATGATAATAATTATGATACTATAATTTGGGTGGCATACTATGTGGTAAGCACAGTAAATGGTTATTATTATATGTACATATTTTTCTTGCAGAATATTTTCTAAATAAAATAGGTGGAGTGAAACAAAAGTGTCATCAAGGTATCAGTCTGGTAGGAAACTCAATGCAGTTCAGGGTGCTGTCAATAGCCCCAAGTACATCTCATTGGTCATGATGGAAAATGATGTGCACTCACCTATTACAGATTATTTTTTAACCTGAGGCCTGATTGTATCTCACCCTAAGCTCTGAATCAAAAGCAGACTGAAGAGGAAATAAAAGCCATCCCTGCCATCCACGGGCTTAGCTAGCAGCCAAGAAGTAGTTGATTTCACTGTATAATGTAAAGGACATAATTCAACATGACACTAAAGGGGAAAAGCTCGCCTAATTCCACATACGTGGAGCTTAAAGTTTGCTGACAGATACGTGATTTATAACGTGGTGAAGTCCCCACTGCTGGGAGACTGGAAGACTGGATAATCAGTTCATCTTCAGGGCCCTGAGATGATCCACAGGACTGGATGGACTTTAAATCTGTCAGGAGAAAGTTACTAAGTCTAACTCAGTGCTACAATTGGTATCTCTGAGTTGTAGGGCATTAAGGGTGGCACAGACCTCCAGAGTGGCATTCTCTCTGTGTCAGAAATGGGGTAGAGGAATCATGGGCAGTCCCCACTCTCCTCTGAGGGGTCAAGACTACAAAACAGTCAAGTGACATAAAACTCCAGGCTACCAGGGCAACTGCTCAGCCACACTGTGTTCCTTTGTAACCTTTCAACGGGGGTAGAAATGAAAGAACAAAGAGCCATGTGGTCCTCTCATCTCCCAGGCAAGGTGACAGTGACAGCTAAAGTGTCTGGAGAGAGTACTGAGAATTAAAGAACGTCATCCAAGAGACAAGCAGAAGCAACATTGTGGTTCCCAGGGTTGGCAGCTCCTGTCTCTGTGTGGTCAAGAGTTTTCAAATTTTCAGGTTTATGAAAGTTTTTATCTAATGCCCTGTCTTGTATGATGAAAACTATACAAAATCCAAGCCACATGAGTTATTTAAGGTTTACTGTCTAGTCATCTGCCCCCAAAAAACTGTTTAGGCACCAGGTTCCTATCAAGGAAAAGAGCAATCAGCTCTGTGAGATAAGGCTGGAAGGGTCTAGCACAGAGTTTGCACCCAGCAGGTGCTCAATAAACAAGTCTTTGCTTCTTCCTCATGTAGGATGCCCTGCTCCTCTCCTACTGAGCATTGAAGAAGGGAAGTAGTTAATTTGGTACAAAGAAGAGCTGGGTCTGAGGATTCCCTGGGTCACTAAAGAAATCTCTCTTTCATGAATAGCCAGGATTCAAGATTCCCTCACCCTCTACCCACCTCGAGCAGTCAGATAAATTCCCACCCTAAGTGGATGAGAAATTGCATCACTTGGGGAGTGAGGGGGGAATTCCCAGTCAATTTCTGTAAGGACCAGACCCATGTTCCGACTGAGTGGGTGGTGCCTCTGGCTGACCATCACTGGGAAAATGTCCCATCCACACATGCCCTCCAACCAGTTGGATCACAGAGGTTAGGCACAGTCTTCAGAAGTGGACCGAGCAGAATTTGAACCCAACTCCCCATTTATCAGCTGTGTCACATAGGCAAATAATTTACTGTTTCTTCATTCGTAAAATGAGGATCTATGTGTCTGTTTCGTAAGGTTGAGATGAAGATTAAGTGTGACAATATGGGAAGTGTGTATAAAATATTAACTCTTACTTGAAATTCAACCATTCAAGATGCATTCCTCTGACTTAATATTGTCCTCCTTGCCACACACAGATATTTTAATGCCTCCGGACAGAGGTTACCCATGAGTCAGAATTGACTTGATGGCAACTGGTTGGCTGACAGAGATGCCATACTAATGTACCAACACCTCTGTGTGAATCAACATCCCAGGTCACTTTCTCACATGGAAGGAGTGATCTGAGGACACTGGAGAGACTAAGGGTGAGAGGGCAGAGAAAGTCTCAAGTACATACGAGGCTGGAATTTCCAAAGACACCCTTGTTAAATTTTGCAGAATTTCTCAAACTTCAAAGAATTTCCTATCCTTTAAGAAGGAAAATAGGAGGTCACTGCTAAATGTGACCTCATTAACATAAGTGAACAATGAAGAAGCAGTACCCAAAAATCCACTGGAATTCAAGAGACTGACTCTGCAAAGCAAAGGAAACTCAGAATTCTAAGCAGAGCAGGAAAACAAAAACTGGAGACTCAGACCATCATTCTGGGAGGGGAAAAGAAATAGAGATAGAAAAAGCAAAGCTAATACATAGAAGCATCCAGCACTGAGGATATTCTCTGGCTTAGCTCTGTGAGCAAGGCAATTTGAGTGAACAGAAAGTCCCTAAACAACCCATAAATTAAGCTAAAAATAACTATTTTTTAAAACAAGCACAAAATCCTCCCCTAGATTGTAAGATTCAATAATTTCAACTGCAGTATAGATACAAGCGCATGCTGTGGAGTTGGATGGCTGGGTTTGAACTTCAGGCTGAGTGCTGGCCAGGCAAGTCATTTAATGGCTGTAAGTCACAGCTCTTGCCTCTGTAAAATGGGAATAATAGAATCATTTCATAACACTGTTGTCAGGGGTAAATGTGATAATATAAGGTACTTAGCTAAGTGCCTGACATATGATAGTTAATGCCATCAAAACATTTTACTATTGTTGATGCTGCCATCATCATCATCTTACTTGTTAAATAGGAAACAGAAGTCATAGAAATGACCTTACAGTGGAAAGCAGTGGGAAAATACCATCTAGACCAAACCAGTGTCTACCCTGCATTACAGATATACCCAACTGGAGGTGGTCAATTAGAGGTCAACTACAGTAAAACCTGAGAAAGCCAGAACCTGTGTGAGGTGGAAACCTGTCAGAGAGGAAAAACTTAACACTAAAATGAGGCAGGGTTCTTAACAGCAATGTAAGCACCCTGTCAAAGGCGGAAAACTTGCAAGACCCAGAAAAAAAAGGCATTCTCGTTGAGTTTCGGCTCACACTGGTTTCACTGTACCTCAAATAAAGCTGAAACCTATTTTAATGCATTAAAAAGCAATGGAGATAGAGCAAATAAAAGAATTGAAAATTTTGTAACAGGAAATAAAAATCACCACCACCCCAACTCACTCATTTCCTTTCCCCCATCCCCACCCATTGGGGAAACTGCCCCACAGAAAAGGCCAGAAAACACATCATTAAACTCCACCAACAGAAAACAACTGATTCTAGGGTCCCTGAACACAAGCAGCTCTACAGAGGCCTTTAGGGTGGGAGACACTTGGGTTAGAATCCTCACCAGGGGAGGCAAGGGTTCTAAGAACCACACAGGGCAGGTAGTCACAGGCTTTCATAGGCATTACTTGTCCTTCATATTACAAAAATTTTAATGTTGCAGATATATACAAACAGACAAATGGGAGAACACAAAATGACCATTAGAATTATAAGTCATCAGAATAGTGGATAAGTCATCAGAATAGTCTCTGCAAATAAAGGACCATATAAATTCTAAATACTCCCACACCTTACTAGTAATAACAATGTGTGATCTGGCCAAAACAGTTCTTTAAGTACTTGATGTTTTCCGCTGGAATCAAGTCATTAATCTCTTTTACATAGTTAGTGGGGAAACCCTGAGTCCAAATTAAGGTCCAGAAAAAGGGTACTGGAGTTAACAACAAAAGGGAATCATTTTTTTTTTCTCTACAGCTGTAATGTTGCTTTTCCAAATGGCACTTTCTACCCCTGAACTCTAGTTTAAATACTGAATGATCTACCCAAGAAGGAAACGTTTAATACACCTACGTCAATGGTTTTTGAGTTGGCTGACCCATACACTTCTAGGACCACAGGATAATGCTGGTTCCTTAATATGCCTCCTCCTCTAAAGCATCCATACTCTAATCAGTCCATGAAAGCTGAGTCAGCTTTTGCAGTGTGCCAGTAACTAGGACAGCAACCCCTTAGCCCACCCAAACTCCCAAGGTGATGCATTTTTAATCTGTGACCCTGTTCCACATGGGAAACAGTGAAGCATAGTAGTTAAATGTTTTAGTGAGCTCCTGGGTCAGACAGACCTGGTTGGCATCCCAACTCTATCAGCATCTGAGCAACTTTTGGGTCAGTTAACATCTTTCAGGCTAGGTTTCCTCACCTTTAAAGTGGATATAGAAGTAAATACTCTAAGGATTATTTGGATGATGATCTATTATTATTAATAAATAAGTGACTGGAAGGAAGGAAGTGAGTGCTTGGGTGGAACAAATGGTTAAAACCCATTCAAGGATGAATTATGATTATTATTATTTTGGAATTTTTTGATGATGCCATGTTTATTCACTAATGGAATGGATGCTGAATCACTGTTTGTTGATAGTTTTTTATTATTTGAAAAAATGGGGTGCCAATTGCAAGCAGACCATATTGGTCCCACGTTATATGAAGTACATCACAAATGAGGTACATACCAGTCCCACAGCCCAGGAAGTGTATAAAAGATGTCATCAGAGAGGAGAGCACTTTATAAAAAATGTCATCAGGGAGGTGACTAATGCAAGCGGGCCATATTGGTCCCATGTTCCATGAAGCACATCACATACACTACATATTTGTCCCATGGCCCAGGAAGTGCATCAAAAACTGTTTTCATTCCAAAGATAACTCATTTAGTTGAATATTTCCAAATGCCAGTAAGCATACATTCCCAATAACACAAAGGAAATAGTAAACACGCTTGCAAGCCTTATCTCAATGTACAGAAGCCAAAAGACCCAAAAAGTTTCACACAATCACTCCTCCAGGAAGCATCCCCTCATATGAATGGCTCTCAACACTCAAATGTAGCACAGACCAACCTCCTTCTTCTTCAGGCAGTTGCACCAGTATCCGCCACGATGCCAGAACATACTAAAGTGGCTCAAATGCCTGCCAATAAACCTCCAGGGGCAGAAAATGTAACATGGGCATAGATAGCCCAGAGCCCATCACACTTAGGTACTAACCAAAAGGTTTCAGACCACCCAGAAATACTACAGAAGAAAAGCCTGGTGATCTACTTCTGAAAAATCATTGACAACACTACGGAGTACATTTCTACTTTGATACACATGGGATCACCATGAGTTGGGGTTGAGTGAATGGCAACTTTTTGTTTGTGTGTTTTTATTTGCTTTGTTTTTTAAGGGAGAGAGGGGACTCCCTGAAGAGCTGGTGTCGTTGTTGTTAGGTGCCATCAAGTCGGTTCCAACTCATAGTGACCCTACGTACAACAGAACAAAACACTGCCCTATCCTGAGCTATCCTCACAATTCTTGCTATGTTTGAGCCCATTGTTGCAGCCACTGTGTCAATCCATCTCATTGAGGGTCTTCCTATTTTTCACTGACCCTCAACTTTACCAAGCATGATGTCCTTGTCTAGGGACTGGTCCCTCCTGATAACATGACCAAAGTACATGAGATGAAGTCTCTCCATCCTGACTTCTAAGGAACGTTCTGGCTGTACTTCTTCCAAGACAGATCTGTTCATTCTTCTGGTAATCTATGGTATAGTCAATATTCTTTGCCTATACTATAATACAAAGGCATCAATTCTTCTTCAGTCTTCCTTATTGTCAAGTTTTGCATGCATATGAGGCAATCAAAAATATCATGGCTTGGGTCAGGTGCACCTTAGTCCTCAAAGTGACATCTTTGCTTTTCAACACTTTAAAGAACTCTTTTGCTGGAGATTTGCTCAATGCAATACATCATTTGATTTCTTTACTTCTGTTTCCACGGTGTTAACTGTGGATTCAAGTAAAATGAAATCCTTGACAACTTCAATCTTTTCTCCGTTTATTATGATGTTGCCTATTGGTCCAGGCGTAGGAATTTTTGTTTTCTTTATGTTGAGGTGTAATCCATACTGAAGGCTATAATCTTTGATCTTCGTTGGTATGTGCTTCAAGCCCTCTTCACTTTCAGCAAGGAAGGCTGTGTCATCTGCATGTTGCAGGTTGTTAATGAGTCTCCAGTCCTGATGCCATGTTCTTCATATAGTCCAGTTTCTCTGGTTATTTGCTCAGCATAGAGATTGAATACATATGGTGAAAGGATACAAACCTGATGCACACTTTTTCTGATTTTAAATCATTCAGTATCCCCTTGTTCTGTTTGAACAATTGCCTGTTGATCTATGTACAGGATCCGCATGAACACAATTAAGTCTTCCGGAATTTCCATTCTTCACAATGTTATCCATAATTTGTTATGATCTACACAGTCAAATGCCTTTGCATAGTCAATAAAACACAAGTAAACATCTTTCTGGTATTCTCTGCTTTCAGCCAAGATCCATCTGACATCAGCAATGATATCCCTCCCTCCGTGTCCTCTTCTGAATCCGGCTTGAATTTCTGGAAGTTCCCTGTCAATGTACTGCTGCAATCATTTAATTATCTTCAGCAAAATTTTACTTGTATGTGATATTAATGATAGTGTTCAATAATTTCCGCATTCAGTTGACTCACCTTGCTTTGGAATGGGCACAAATATGGATCTTTTCCAGTTGGTTGGCCAGGTAGCTATCTTCCAAATTTCTTGGCATAGATGAGTGAGTTCTTCCAGTGTTGCATCCATTTGTTGAAACATCTCAATAGGTATTCCATCAATTCCTGGAGCCTTGTTTTTTTGCCAATGCCCTCAGTGCAACTTTGACTTCTTCCTTCAGTACCATTGGTTCTTAATCACGTGCTACCTCCTGAAATGGCTGAACATCAACCAATTATTTTTGGTACAGTGACTCTGTGTATTCCTTCCATCCTCTTTTTCTGCTTCCTGGGTCATTCAATATTTTGCCCTTAGAATCCTCTTTTTTATTCAAAAGGTGACAGGTAGGAGAAACCCTTCCCAGAGCCCAGGCACTCTTCTCAGGCACTGGAAGGTTCAGGAGCAAGAAGGCTGTGAACCTGAGCAGAGTAGTAGCCTCCTTCTAGAAGCCAGACCTCGGGGTTGTTGGTGCAGCCGTGGCAGCATGCTTTTTGCCCGTTGATGAGGGTAGTGGGATATGTGGTGTAAGTCTGAAGAATACTTACCCACGGCCCCGCAAAGAAAGGGAGATGCTGAGTCTCTCTTGTGTCTGTGCTCCCAGCAGAGACCATCCTGACTGAACCACTTTGTCCTTGCTCTGCAAGTACAAGCATAATTAGAGGAGGAGGTTACAGCAAAGGAGCCTAATGCAGCTAAATGACAGTCATTAGACACTCTGGCCACACACATTCTCACAGGGAAGCACTTGGGCTCTAGCCTGAATCAGCTGGGATTCCTTCTCAGCATCAATGGGCAGCTTCTTTTTGAGGCAGCTCCTCTCCCCTTTTTGTGCCTAGGGTGTGGTGAAATGGAGTGACCACGGTATCCCCAAAGATGTTCTCAAGCCCCAGGCTCAGTGAGACCATAAGCATAAAATAGGAGGCCTGAGCTCAGCTTTGCAGTCACCTGCTGTGATGTAAGTAGAGTGAGCATGCAATTTATTACCCAGAACAATATATTGCTGAGGGTCAAATAAATCATTGGTAATAATTACACTAAGATAACATGCATATACTGGGACTATCCGAAGCAAACAAGGACATACGGTCATCCTAAAGCAGGGAGTGATTTTAGTTAGGGCTTCAAATTTTGGGAACCCTCAACAAGAAGCAGGAAATGGCTTCCCTATCAGTTAATCTTCTCCCTGTGGAAACTATCTTAACTATCCTCCCTTTATTTTTAAAGAAATAATAACTTTTTAAAATAGTATATATCAAAACTATAAAAAAGTAAGCAATACAGAAAAGAACAAAAATATCACCACCCAAAGCAGGATGGGGGGAAACAGTATCACCATTTGGTGAAAATTATTCCTTCCACATTTCCCTCCCTGAAGAATAAATAGATAAATGTAAGGATGGGTAGAAAAACCAAACAATCTATGAACAGAAACCACACTAGATTTTTAATAAAAGGAGTTGAATTTAATTTTACATGGTACACAAAAAAAGGAAACTATAATAAAAGCAAAGGAAATGTTGAACCTCATATAAATACTTCTTCATTACAAGATAGATGAGTTCCTATATCTAAACTCCCCAGGTCTCTACACTGCATATCCTAGTCTCCTTCTGACATGACTCTAGTCCCCTGTTGAGATAACTTGGATTAAAGAGAGTAAGTCTAGCTAAATAAGGCAGGCAGTCATGCTGACAAGTCTGAGAATACCAAAGACATTCCTTCAGTCCCACATAAGCTCCCTTATGGTCCTATTATGATGTCTTCCATTTCTATCTTCAGTTACTTGATAGGTAGAAGGTGCCTGTTAAAACAAACATAAATGTGTTGCTTCGAGAAGTTTGCCTGTTGCAATGGAAAGACAGCACTTAGCCACAAGTCTGGAGACCAAGTCCCTTCATCCAGCCTGCATCAAACAAGCTGTCACTTGAGCATTTTGAGACTTAGTGTTCTGCCTTCAAAGAGAGCATGGCTCTGCCAACACCTTGATTTCAGACTTCTAGCCTCCAGAACTATGAGAGAATAAATTTCTTTTGTTTTAAGGCACCCAGTTCGTGGCACTTTGTTTTAGCAGCCCTAAGAAACTAATGGTATTAGCAGTCCTATTACTAATATTTTTATCTGTCCCTGCCTTTGAGCAGTTCACAGTGTAGCTGGAGGGGACCAAGCTAATACACAAAAAGATGAACATGCAATAAGCCAAAACAAACAAACAAACAAACCCGTTGTCGTTGAGTCAATTCTGACTCATAGCAACCCTATAGGAAAGAGCAGAATTGCCTCCTAGGGTTTCCAAGGAGCAGCTGGTGGATTTGAACTGCCAACCTTTTTTGGTTAGCAGCCAACCTCTTAATCGCTGTGCCACCAGGGCCCCAAACCTACAAGAGAAGACAGAAGACCTTTCAGTGGTCAAATTAGGGAAACATTCAGTCAATACATATTAACAGCACGCAGGGTATACAGTATGTGCCCAAAATGAACAATCAGCTGGAGATAGAAAGATGGGTAAGATAGCCACAGTCCCGCTCTTACCGTCTAGGCATGCTGGTGACTCTCTGAGAGTCCTCGGCACAGACAGCCATGCTCCCTTCCACTGCTGAAGCCCCGCACTGCCCCAGACAAAAAACGGCTGACTGTGGGGTCTTCTCTCCAAGAAACATTCGTCTCTCTAATAGGCAGGAAGAAAGGAACCTTGAGGGACTCACGGTCTGCTTGCTATTTCCTTCATGGCTAATATAATCCACAAAAACAAGCAGGACTCTCAGATAATTCCCACACCTAAAATCTCAAGAGCCAAGGGCTATATATAGCCTGGGCCTAATTTGCATCCATGAATATGCAGCAGCACAAGGCTCCTGCTTGGGATTATGTATGTATAAAGGGATTTTTTTTTTAAGGAACTGGATCACACGATTGGGGGGGGCTGGTAGGTCCCGCTGGCTGGATGAAAACTCAGCAGTAGTGGATGCTACAGTCTCAAGGCAGAATTTATTTTTCATGGAAAACCTCAGTTTTCACTCTTAAACCTTTCCAACTGATTGGATGAGGCCCACCCACATGATTGAGGGTTATCTCCTTTACTTAAAGTCAATTGATTATAAATGTTAACTATATTTACAAAACATCTTCTCAGAAACATCTAAATTAGTGTTTGATTAAATAACGGGGTACTGTAGCCTACCCCATCACCCTTCTGTCAGTTTGTCATACTGTGGTAGCTTGTATGTTGCTATGATGCTGGAAGGTATGCCACTGACATTTCAATTATCAGCAGGCTCGCCCATAGTTGGACAGGTTTCAGTGGAGCTTCAAGACTAAGACAGACTACTAGGAAGATAGGCCTGGTGATCTACTTCCAGAAATCAGCCAGTGAAAACCCTATGGATCGCAAGAGAATATTATCTGATATAGTGCTGGAAGATAAGCCCACTAGGTTGGAAGGCAAACATATCAATGATCATAAAAATGGCACAGAATCCAGCAACATTTCATTCTGTTATACATAAGATCTCCATTGGAGCTGATTTGACAGCAACTAATAGCCTACCCAAGTTGATACATAAAACTACCCCTCATAAACAGGGAATAATATGTTTTCGTTTCCTCCAGCCCTATTTTTGAGTGATGGTAAGCCAACAATTTTATTTTGAAGTGCTTCTACTAATATACTGTTTAGACTCAAAAAGTACCTAAAAAAGCAAGCACCCACAGAAATACTACAATCTGTGCTGACCTTAAAAGCAGAGCCAAATAGCCTGTAGTTCAGTTCCATCTTTGACATTAGCAGGCAATTCTATTTTCACTTTAAGGATATTGATAATGCCAGTAAGTTTTCTGAAATACAATCAGTCATCTTCGAAGACTCTATTTCCAAACAAGGTCACACTCACAGGTGCTGGGGGTTACAATGTATCCCTTTGCGGGATACCATTCAATCCCTAACAGTGACAGACCTAGACTCTTCTTAACAATTCCCTTTGTGAAGGAAAGTGGAACCTCTGCAAATCACATACTAGAAGTCACTCTATTGAACCTAGAGTTTACTTACTCAGATATGCAAATTAAATTCTAATTGTAGCTCTGAGGTTATAAAAGGAGAGGGGGAATCACAATCGTCCAATCCTATTTCTATGTCCTCAAAATGTGGTTCAAACACCACATCGGAATCACTGGGGGATCTTAAACTCACTGATCTAATTACTGGAGGAGATTGATGACAAAAATCTCAGAAAAGGAAGAGAGAATATAATCTGTGATCTACAAATCCTTCTCCCATCCCTCAAAAACTGACACAGAATTATCTCTGAAGAAGATAGCTCTGTCAGCTCAATTAAATCTGTACTGGCTAAGCCCAGCCCAAAAGCTCTTCCTGACTCACAATTGTGCACACTGGAAGGGGCTTTTCATCAGTACCCCCTCTTCATCTGGCCTTTCCTCTTCCTAGATGGAGTCACGTGGTTGCATTTACTTTCCTGACAGATTTGCTTGTCCTTAACTAACTATAAATCAATGCCCTCTATGTGAAATTACTTCCATGGTGTATTATGCATAGAAAAGGGATGGAGGGGGCGAATCTCCAGAACATAAACTTTCTCTCTCCTTTCATATTTTTTCTTTAAATTTTAAGTCTGCAGGTACTGTGGCTCTCAAAAGGTTATTCATTTATTTAAGACCATTTAGGAAAAATGATCAAATATTAAATCCTCAGGCATAAACATGAACAAAACAAGAAAATGGCTGACTGCTGGCACTCATTTGTAATATTGTACTGTTCCAGCATGCTGTACGTTTTTCAACCTTAAGCAAGAGACATCTGATAATTTTAATAGTTTTCTTTATAAACCTTTCTCCCTCTTTCTGTTTCAGAACTGCAGGCTTTTTATCCCTACCTCTTTTACAGTTGCTCTGCAACACACATCTCTAAGTTTCAAGGTTAGGGTCCACTTAGATGCTGCTTGGTTCATCGTATAGGCACTCACAGCTGGCAGCAAGCAGAAGCTTCTCAAGAAGTGGACCAAGTGCAGAGGTGAAATGCCTGATCCCTGCTTCCTGCAGAAAGCCTCCACCCTAGATACACACAGTGCGCTGATTTGGCTCCAACTCTCTAAAAGTTTCACTTAGTAGTAATAATCTCTTAGGTGTACAGCGTAAGAACTAAGAGATTTCTAGTAATACAGAGCCAAATGCCATCCCTGCCACTCCACAGATGAAAAGTTTGGGGCACTTACTTAACTTCTCTAAGCCTCATTTTCTTCATCTATAAAATGTAAGTGACAATAGTACCCACCTCATAGGGTTATGGTGAATATTAAATAAGGTTTGTATAAGGCTTAGCAGTTGGCCTGGCACATGTGCTCTATAACTAATGGTTACAGACATGTGGATGTTTGTGCTGTCCTCCATACTCTGCCTCTTGTCACTGTGTAAGCAAAGAAATGACTTTAGCTCTACAGGTAAACCAAACCAAAGACAGAGGGAATCCTGCTGTTTGACAGATGTGGTAGCCATCTGAGACTTTCCCTCTTAGCCTCCCAACATTCCTAAGACTTCTGCTTCTCACACTTCCAGACAATGGACTCTTGCATTTACTTTCTAATTCATCTTTCTTCATTTCTTTTACTTTGTGCTCCCCATGCTAAAAACCCATTAAAAATGACTCTATCCATCAATCTCAGAAAATACCAGTGTTTAAAAATCCTTGATCTCACAGAAAGTATAAAGGCTGTGCCATACAAAGAAACTTTGGATTCATCAAATCACAAGTACTGATCTGTCTGACAAGACTGAAGAAAAATTAAACAGTCTTTTCTAATGGCCAAAGGAACAAAAAATCATAATACTGAGGGAAAGATGTAAGAAATTTGTTTTGTGGATGTGAAAAAAGGAGGGGTAGTGCATATAAAGATTATTGCGGGATATCAATCAATATTTCTATAAAAATATAAACATTTACTAGCTATATATGGTGTGCCTTATAGGATCCATAAAACAGTGTCACAAAATAAAACCTCCTCTGATTTCATCTGGAAAGGGCTATATTTATTATTTATTATGTTAAGTAAATACCATATTTTTAAAATATAGCATTATAATAACACATAATTTCAAAAATCATAGGAAAGGGCTTTCAGACATCATAAGCCAGCCTCCTGTCTCCATACATAACAGTCCACACATTATCCAATAATAATATCCCTTAGGAATGTGTCCATGTGGCCTGGGATAAAGTGTGTTTTGAAAGGCAAGGCAAATCACAAATGACCCCAACTTCGCTAAACTACATCACGAAGTTATTAGTGTCTGGGTTTCTGTGACTTGATTCTGACATTAAATCTTCATCTGCTTATTGTCATTCCACAGAAAAATTCCTCCTCTTGTACATAAAAATGTACCCAGAATCACTTATGCTTTTCTCTTTTTCTCTTTTTGTTTCCTCTCTGAAGACATTCCTTACAACACTTTTTGTCCACTCTGCCAAAAAGCCCTGGGGTTTGCATAACACCAAGGAGAGGTCTGTAGACTTAGAATCTGTGCATTTCGAAGAGTTCAAAATATAAAGCCACTCACATATTCATTTCTCTCTTCTCCTAGATCCATAAATTTCCAGCTCCAGTGTAATTTTCAATGTCAAATTTCTTTTAAATCACTTGTTTTCCCTCGAGGATTTCCTATTCCAGAAGATGTAGCCCAGCCCTCCACGTATATTTTACATCTTCAGTTGTATATTAGATAATGAGCTAGTAGACAACATGGAAAAGGTGAAATGCGGCTCCCCCTTTCACTAAATGGAAAACAGGTTGGAGCCCCAGCTACATTACTCTAAAGGTGACCCAGAAATTATTCATCACTCAAAGAGCTCTGATACTGCATGTACCAGTTCCCCTACAAGGCTATCGTGACTATGTTAAATAGAAAGAAATGAATATAAGTGTCTACTCTGACCTTTAGAAGTTAAAGCATCCAAAGGCAGCCATTCTAAGTGCTGTCTGCAGCCATGTAGGTAAAGGAAGCACATTTATAAATCAGTCTGCTAGAGGAAATGAGAAAGGCTCATAGAAGGACTTGACATGGCCAAGACCCTGATTTGGACTTGTAGCCTCCAGAACTGTGAGAAAATAAATTTCTGTTCTTTAAAGCCACTCATTTGTAGTATTTCTGTTATGGCAGCACTATGTAATTAAGACAGAAGTTGTTCCAGGTTTAATTCATATATAAAATAACACCCAGTGGTTTACCAAGAATGACTAAAAATCCAAAGAAAAATTCTGAACCTTAGTTCTTTCATAGCCTATGATAAGTGTAACTGAAATGATACTTTTCAAAATCAGCACGAAAGCCCCATTGTAATGTTGAAGAAAAAATTACCTTAAGAAAGTAAATTTCCATGTATGGCCATCAACAATTTTCTACTAATCAGGAAGGAGATACAGAATTAGCTTCATAATACCTACTATTAAACTATTTCAGCCTAATATTCCAACAAAAGACATGCATCAGGCTCAGCAGATGGCTCCTGCTATGATTTGTTTCACTAAGACATTGACCTGGCTAATGCTTCTCATATGTAATATGGGAGAGATCAGATCACAGTCTAGCAGTGATGGCTGCCTACAGCTCAGACATAAAATAATGTTCTGTGGCAGAAAATCTCGTAGTCTTCCCAGTGAAAGAGCCCATCTCTGGTTGCCACTCTTAACATAGTTCTCATGGCCTTAAATACTTTCACAAGATCCAGCTAGTATTTCATGCCTTTGATCTGAGGTAATTATTTTTATAGCTGAAAGATTTTTATTGTCTTCCATATTATTTTAGGTCATAAATATGTAAACTTTACTTTTTGGATCCCTCTTTATTTAAAGAACAGAAGGTATAGAGTTCCCCAAAAAACACATTATCACAGGTGTCAAGGGAGCAGAGTAGCTGTCCCAGTGGGCCTGAAAGGCAGAGCTGAAGCCCAGGGCCGAGGGGCCTCCACTCAGAATCCAGAGACTGTGGCCAATACCTGGAGTCTGGAGGGCAGGGCTATTGTGTAAATTGTCTCAGAGAACAGAGGATTTTATTTTCATGCCTTGAGAGCTAATGTAATGTGTTCTCCTAACTTGCTTGGTGCCTGTTATTCCTTCTTTCTCTGCAATTTCTCCCATTTGTAATGGAAATGTCTAGCTTGTGCCTGTTCTGCCATTGTACCTTTGGAAGCAAATAACTTGTATTCTAGATTTCACAGATGAAGAGGAATTTCTGGATTTTGGACTTGGAGTTAAGACTTTTGCTGTGATATGATGACATGAATATGTTTTGCACGTTGCAAGGATGTGATTTTATGTGGGCCAAAAGGTGGAATGTCATGGATTGAATTGTGTCCCCCAAAAAATGTGTGTAGCAATTTGGCTGTGTCATGATTCCCAGTATTGTATGATTGTGTTATCGGATGTGATTTCCTTATGTGTTGTAAACTCTACCACTGTGATGAGATTATATGTGATCTCCTCATGTGTTGTAAATTCTATCACTGTGATGAGGTTATACTGATGAGGTTGACAAGATCAGTCTCTTAATGCAATCTCTTTTGAGATATAAAAGAGAGAAGCGAGCAGAGACACATGGGAACCTCATACCACCAAGAAAGCAGTGCTGGGAGCAGAGCGTGTCCTTTGGACCTGAGATTCCTGCGCAGAGAAGCTCCCAGATCAAAGGAAGATTGATGACACAGACCTTCCTCCAGAGCCAATGGAGAAAGCGTTTCCCTGGAGCTGATGCCCTGAATTTGGACTTGTAGCCTACTGGACTGTGAGAGAATAAATTTCTCTTTGTAAAGCCATCCACTTGTGGTATTTCTGTTGGAGCAGCACTAGATGACTGAGACAACAGGGAAAACAGTCGTGACCCTACAGGGCAGAGCAGAACTGCACCCACAGGGGCTCCAGTTAGCAGCCAAGCACTTAACCACTTCTTTTCCTCGGTGCTTCTCCATTGGACTAGATGATCTCAAAATACCAAACTTGACATAAGATTGAAGGATTTGTTTTTAATTTTCTGAAGAATCGTTTCTGCATTTTTTTACTTGCTCTTTGCCTATTTTAAATCACTTTCTATGGTCTAATATCCACATTTAGGGCCCACCAATGCTCACATCTACTTTTCAACTTCACACTCGTTTTTGGAAAGTGCCTTGGAAGAGTGAAAACCTCAGAGTCTCTGACCTATATTACCCAAAAACATGAGAAACCTCCCAAAGGTAGGCACAGACAAGCTCCTGGCCTCTCTCACGTATTATTATTTCCTCCCCCTCTTCGTTTCCTTCCCATCAGTCTGCAGCTTCCTGGGATTTAACCACCCACATGTAAACGCCATTTCACATCTCTGTCTGGAGAAGGGCATGTTTGGCAGAACTGATGTCAGCAAGAGCCCTGAAGCCTCTTCTCCTCTCCGCCAACCCTTCGGTGGGGCTCCACCCTGCCCCTCCCCTCACCCCAACCCAATGCAGGTTCTGTTTATCACTTCAGAGTTCAGATCTCACATGGAAATACCCAAAGGAGCCTGGATCTCATTTTCCTCTGAAACTGAGAAATGTTTGGTCCTAACTCCAAGAGCTCTCCGTTATTAGCATTTACGTACATCATTCTCTGTCCTTACAGGGGCTATGTGAAAATGAAAGAAAGTGGGGAGTATAAGATACAGCCATTACTTCCTCCTTAAAAAAATCCCAAATTTTGGTACTTACTTTAGGGGTAGGGAGTGTGTGACCCCTTCTCTTTCCCAAGAGGTTGGAGAGGATCATGATCAAAAACAGCAGCTAATGGCAGTGTAAGTGTGTGCAACTGTGTGTAACTACAGTATAACCATAGGAGCTAGGAGGCTCCTTAGAAAAGAAATAACCAGGGAACAAACCCCAAAACCATGAAAATTAATCTTCTGGAGCCTCACAAACTCCCTTGGAGACCTCCTATCACCCTATCCACTCATTCAATAAATATTTCTGGATCACCTCCTATGTATCATGCACTGCTCTAGGTGCTGAGGATATTGAGGTGAATAATAAAAGTGAAAAATAAAAGTTCCACCTTCCCTGCTGAAATTTATATTCACACTGAGAAGACAGACAAGCAACAAAGAAGGAATAAATATTCCTTGTTCTAAAGTCTACTTTGTCTGATATTAATACAGACACCCCAGCTTTCTTTCAGCTAGTGTTAGTATGGTATATCTTTTTGCTTTCTTTCACACTTGACCCACCTATGTCCTTATCTCTAAAGTGGACTTATTTGCTTATAACATGGTGCTTCTTAATTTAGCTAAAGATGACTAATATCCAGATTTACTCAAAGGCTACATCGTGTGGAATTATCTACTTTCAAAGAATAATCATAGTCCTTTAAATAGTGAGACTCATTAGGGAACTTTAAAATATGATTCAATTTGCACATAGTTGTCCAGGGAGCACAGCTAATGAAGGCACTACATTAAGTACACTTACAGATGCATTGTGGCAGTTTTAAACTCCATTCTCAGATGAGATACAATTAGTCCCTAGATTTTGTGAACGATTTTGGAGGCAGTGTACTGAAGCATACGCAGATGTCAGAAGGACTTCTATGAGATATGAAGAATCAAACTCTGCCATTACAGGGCAACTCATCCTCAAATCTCAGTCTCCAAGATCAGCCCTGCCCTTATTTATAGAGATCCTCTGAAAACATACAACGATCACCCATGGGCAAGGAGTTGTGCAAAGCGGGGTGGCGTGGGGGAGGTACGTATAACAGAGGAAAGTAGAAGTTCTATTTGGAGTATTTGGCTGAAGAAATCCCTCAACCCTCCTCCTGGTTCAATACCAGCAAAACCATGTTTTGACCATTAAAAACCAACACCTGGCGTTCTCTTCTCCCCTTTTCACTCTTTCAATCCACATAATGGAGAAGGTGCCATCCAGTACTAGAATATCACTCTCCTTCCTCAGCGACCCCCACATATGTTCTCACTTATATAAATATTTCGCTGGGATCACTCAAAATTGTTGAAGAGTACCTTAGGAATATTGGTTTACTGCCCTTGTCTGAGCCCCTTCAACTCATCCACACCCATACAATGCACACCTCTAAGAATTCAGCCCAACTAGCATATCCCTTTCTCTGCTACCTGGTGTTTTTCATTTTCTTCATCACCTAAACATTCCAACAAATGTGCCTCCACTACACAATTATCTCCTTATCACTTAGTCTAAAGCTGAACTTTTTTGTTTAACAGAGGAGGAGAAAATACCAGTGTTCAAAAAAGCATAAGTCTCCCTGCTCTTTAACTAGCATACAAGGTCTTCCATTTTTATTCCTAAATTCATTTTCCCGTTTGACTTTTTCTTTTTAATTGTCAGGCCCACAACAGATATATCCATCTTCAGAAATGATATACAGCTCTATTTCAAGCATTTCAATTATCAACTCTTTTCATTCTCATTCCTCTTGCCGTTTACAACCAAAGAAAGCTCTGTCTTATATTTTCCTCTAAGGAAACTATTTTCTTTCTTAAGAGCCCAACTCCTTGATCACCACATTTACACAGCACAAGTTCCTCTAAACATAACAGCTCATGGTATGTTAAGATTCCTACTTCTTCTCTTAGAGGCAGCTAAGCCCCTCTGGGATAAACTGAGGATGGTACCAGGAAAACATAATTCTTCATTTTGACTGTGAAATATTCATTCCTGAGAGAAGGGACTGCACTGCCTGTCACTTTATAAATATCTTTAAAGACAAGAAGTTGAGGGTGAAACAAACGGGGAAGAAATTGAGAACAATAGACACGTTATCATCCACGTGTTCTATTTACCCTCCCCTTGCTAACTCTCTTTAGTTGTTTGTCTGAAACATAAGTGAGAGAAAGGACATGCTCTCATTTCATAGACATACTGATTCAGATTCTACTACTGTACTGGTTTCTCATCAGTGATGACTTCCAGAGAGTATTTAAAGCAGGTTAAAATGGCAACCCATGGGAAACAAGTAGGAAAAGCCTACCACCCATGACCAAAAAAAAAAAAAAACTCATTGCCATCGAGTTGATTCTGACTCTTAGCGACCCTATAGGTCAGAGTAGAACTGCCCCATAGAGTTTCTAAGGAGTGGCTGGTAGTTTCAAACTGCCAGTCTTTTGGTTAGCAGCTGTAGCTCTTAACCACTGGACCACCAAAGCTCCAAACCATGAAAGATGATGCTAAAGATAACTGCCCCTTAAGGGCCAGGGTCTATAACATAATAACCTATCCTTTACTATGCCATCTGGACACAAAATTATTTCCACACATTTCCCACCTTCTCACCCCAACTCAAGACTTGAATTTCTTTTTAAACCCAGGACTCCTTTTCATATAAAACAAGAGTTAATTTGCTCAGAGTTCCAAATGTGAAGCAAATTTTTTGCTACTGTTAAACAAAATTAGCTTTGCTTAATAAGTATCAAGTCTACACTTTTTTTAACCTACAATGATCTTAAGCACCTTCCTTTACAACCCCGATGCTTTGGCAAAGCTAAGGAAAATTAGTTTGTTTTAATACACTCTTCATTGAGCAATCCAATAAACTTAGTAATAAGCTGCAAGAATAAGTCGTTTTTTGGACTAAAACCAACAACATAATTAGCCTGGTGTACCCTTGGGCTCTTAATCACATAGCAGTCACCTTCAAAGAGGGTAAGAGTGTTTAACACTTTAACAACTGAAGCAGAGTTTCTGTTAAGGAAAAGAAGTTTCTCAATGGACTTCAACTTTTGCAGGGGGAGTGAGGAGAGGCAAGAAAAGTTTTGTTCTTAGAGAGGCACAGTATCTAGTCCTACAGTATAACCAGTTTATACTACCAAAAATTAGATATTCCTACTATAGGGAGATTTGGCTCAGTCTTCATAGGTATTTGAAGATTCCCAGTGGCGCAGTGGTTAAGTGCTTGGCTGCTAACTGAAAAGTTGGCTATTTGAACCTACCAGCTGCTCCGCAGAAAAAGATGTGACAGTCTGCTTTCATAAAGATTATAGCCTTGGAAATCCTATTGGGCAGTTCTACCCTGTCCTATAGGGTAGCTGTGAATTGGAATCAACTCAACAGCAATAGGATGGATGTTAGAGTTAACCTTGTAAGAAAAAGTTCCCATTGGTGACTCTGAAAAGAGAAATATTGGCAGCTATCAAGGCTTGTGGCTCCTTATTGGGACTTACATTTTCCCCCTCTCTCAGACTGTGTGCCTGGTTAAGTTTGGTGATGGAAAGAGATGGTAAAATTTCTTATCCTGCTCTGCAATTTCTACAGCCTCTCCTACCCTCTTATCTCACCATTCTCTGTAGCTACTGGTTAGGCCAAGGATTGAAACCGAGCTGATGAGTCTCCAAGCCCCTCAGCAGTAAAACCTGGGAGCAAGGGTGAGAACAATTACCAAAGGTGCACTCATTTTGCATATCCTGGAGGTGCATCTACATACTTCACTAGCAACTAACTGGACATTCTGTATTCTCCCATTTCCCTATGCTAATTGTTTGTCTCAGATTCAAGGTCAACAATTAGAAAGAACTACGACTGCAGTATCTTTTCCATCATAGGGAAAAGTAGTTAGATCCTTAGGAAGAGATTTCAGGCAATGCCAGTCTTAGAGGATCTGTAAACTGATGGTTTGTTTTTGTTCACATCCTACAGTCTGGCAAAAACTTATGTATTCCCAGGTCACCTGGTTGAAGAAGTCAAGGCATGATGGCATTCATGATGAATAACAAGTGTCATGAAACATTTCAGAAAATGATAAAGAGGTTACAAATCTTTTTGAACACTGCCCTCAATCCATCACTTGATCTTGGCCTAATAAAGACTTTGATTTTCATAGTATTAGACAAATCTTGTATCAGACAGAAAGACAAACTGCTTAGTGCTATTAAAAAATAAAGGATGGTATCCCCTGAAGTTTTCTTGAAACCAAACAATAGTTTAGCTTAACTAGTAAAGAATTTCTGCCTTGAGCTTTGTGCTCTTTTAAGATCTATCTATATGGGATCAAACTGACAACAGCAACTCAAAAAATTAAATACGAAACTTAGACGGCGGTGAGTTTATGTTAATGGATGAGGAATAATTCAGAAAAGGAGGGTGAGAATGGTTGCGCAACTTGAAGAATGTAATCAATGTCACTGAATTGTATATGTTGAAATTGTTGAACTGGCTTATGTTCTGTGGTATATATTCTCAACAACAACAACAAAAATTAATTTGAAAAAAAATAAAGGATGGGCACTACAACTGTGTGCAAACAATGGAAAAGATCCCATTTATTACCAAGCAATAGCTGGCAGTTTAGTGTGCCTAATAACATCGCCATAAAATTAAGCACAGCTGACGTCCAGAAAACCTATGTAAAGAGTGAACTCTATGGATGTAGGTCTTTGAAATAAATTATTTCCTTAGTGTTAAGAAATACCAGCCTAGTCCCTTCTATGCTTATGCAGAAAGCCACAATCAGTTTTTTGGGAGGGGATATATCAATAAGTCCCTATATCTTCTCACCTTTTATTCTTTTCCATCCCTTTAAACTCTTGCTAAATATTTTAAATCAGCCCACCTGCCCAAACTATTTTGTCTGTCTAGTCTCGTAAATGTCTAGTTAAGGAATGGCTAGTTTTAAACTTGTATTGGGTTCTGATCACTGGTGGAGAAATTCATATTATTGAAAGAGTGTGGAGGCTGTCTTGGAGAAATATTCAACCTAGTTGTGGAACTAGATATTTACACATTAAACAGCAAAAGGATAATCCCAAAGCAATCCTCAACAAGTGCAAAATAAGATGCTTCCCATTACTTAATTTCTTATTTATGCCATCTTTGTATCTTTGTTCTATCATCCTGTTACTCCACTTAGAGTTTTCAGAAATCCTTAATGATTATTGCTAAAAGTAACATCCCTCAGACACATATATGACTTACCCCAGTATGATGGCTTCATTGCTTCTCTTATTTTATTTGTGCAGCAGGTGATCATTAAAATTAAGCTCTTGATTAAAATTACTCAGGGTAATTCACCTCAGGCTGCATTCTCACTTAACAGGTGAAAAGATTCATGAATAGTGATAGGGTTGAAGTTTTCACCAAGCTTAGTAATTACTTGGGATAGAAGGTGTTATGTTAGTATAAAATCACAATAATCAACTAGAATCCAACCCCTGGGTATCAACAGACACTCATAGAGTCATAGGCAACTGTAATGAAGAAATTGTCACTATTATGCATATTTGGAATGAGGTTTAATTAGTAAAGCAGGAGCTTGGGCCTTAAAGATTTTTTAATGGAGGGTAAGACCTTTTATTGTATAGAGCATTATTCATCTAAAAATTTCATTAGCAGCATAGTATTGCATAGTGTAACAAAGCTCTCTCATGTAAGAAAAGTGGTAGAGATAATCGAACTAGTTTCAAGAATAAGCACAATCAGGATTTGCCAGCTTTCCCAGAGTTCCTTTACTGTTTCCATCTAATACATGGTACACACTGCTATTTTGCCCTGTTCTCATTATGCTGTGAAATACTAACTTTACTGCATCAAAATGTTAGGCTTCTGAGCCACTATACATGGTACTAGAGCTCGTTTGGATGCTATCAACACTGGAAGACCATGCTCAGCTGAGAAAGAGCAAGAGCTGGGTCTGTTGCCTTAAAGACCCCATAGAACTCATTACGCAACCTAACACACTTCTCAGCCATTGGTACTTTGACATGGTGACCCAGATGGTCAAAGAGATATGGGTCTATCCAAAATCAAGAGTCCCACAGACCCTTCAATGGCTTTATAGTTTAAACTTCAATGGCTGTAGCTGCTGAGTGACTTTTAAAGCTCTTCATTATTTTACAGAAATGTTACTTTAAATCCAGCAGAGAAGAAGCTTGAGTTCCTGCCAGTTCTAAAAAAGAAAGAACTGTTTCATAGAGCCAATAGTCTATTCGTTCATGTCTTACTGAGCCCAGGCTCTCTTTAAAGCAAGCTCTGCCCTGTCCATCCTTCTTATGAAATGTACAGCCAACACTACATTTTAGAGTAATATTAGTGGGACTTTCACTCTTTATGGGGAAAGCATTAGAGGCAGGTGCTATTGAATTTTCCCATCATATGTATTTAAAAGGAAATGAATTTCTACCATATTAGAGCTGTTCTAATGTTCTCTAAGCAAATTATCTGCACATTTGATTGTAACCTTAGCAAGAAGAAAAGAGGCAAGAGTATGTTTGTTATTACGGAAACATGCACAATGTATTTGAAATACCCAAGGTAGGTATGATTTCAGAATGCCACATGTTAAGGGGTATATTGAAATAATTATCTCTTTCTTATTAATAATTTCTATTTCTATAAGAGAGAAAGAAGGAGAAATTTATCTAGAGATTATACCTCTAAATAGATTAAAAGCAGTTATGAAATGACTTTTGAAGTCTGGATGCAATTGAAGCTGATTTGGCCAGGCCATTTCCATCACAATAGGATTGTTTGAAGCGAATGCTGATAAAAGGGCCCAATACCGACAGGTCACGTGATCCGCCCTTGAGATAATGTGAAATTCTTCCATACAGTAATGTCTGAAAGGCTTTATCCAGACTAGTATGAAATGGATACCCAGAAAAATGCAAAGTTCTAATAACCCTTTCCCCTATTTCAAGCTTAAAAGCCTATTTCCTAATGGCAGTAATGACTAGTCTGCCTAACCTTTCAACTTCTATTAAAGATGTAAAAGAAAGCAGTATTTTGGAACCACTGGCCACAGGGGAGAGCTGCTCACAGGTCCTAGGTGATAGCAAAGTGGTAACTGAATTTACATCAAGTGCTTTTTAAGCCCAAACTCATCTTGAACGTGGTAGAATAAGCATTATTCCATAGTGGGGCCGAGGAAATAAAGAGAAGCCTGAAGAACATAGAAGAGGGTTGTATGTGCTGTTAAGCGTGATGATGATAAAATTGCAGATATATATCTCTCCTTGACTCTTATCTGCAAAAAAGACCACTGCTCCTTGAGCAGGAAATGGACTCATACGTGTTATGTTCACCACCATGGCTTCCAGGTATCAAATTAATCAGTGTCATAAATCATATAATTGTTGCATTACGCATGGTTAATTAAGTCATAAGGAAAGTAAACGTCAAATGTGTTGTCCTTGTTAGCTGCTGTGGAGTCAGGCCTTCCCCCTCCCCACCCCACAGTGGCTCATGTGTTACAGAGTAGGACTCTTGGTTTTCTTGACTAAAATCTTTATAGAAGCAAATCACTACTCTTTTCTTCTGTTGGGTGGGTTTGAATCACCAATCTTTTGGTTAGCAGACAATCACAAACAAATCATATCATAATTGTTCCTCTATTGTCTGAGGAATTAAGTCATAGGAAAAGTAAAACTCCGATGGTGCTACGTAAAAATATCATGGCCTGATAAACAATGTTTTCCAGGAGGACTTCATCAGTGCTAGCCATGGCGAAGTCATTTTCCTTGACTACTTAGCACTTATTGCTATCAACTTCAGAGGAGATCATCTGGTTTCGCTTGATTCCATAGACTCATGTCAATTTCACCCTTGATTCTATAGACTCCTGTTAATTTCACATTTGTGCTTTCTCAAAACTCCATGGATGACCACCCTCTGCATACTATGACAGATCCTGCCCTCCTCTGTACTTTGCTGACATGTCAGGAAAAAGAACAAAGTCGGGAGGAGTGAGATCAGGGCAGAGGCATCAGAATCCCTTGCTATCTGCAGGTTAGATGGCATCCATCACAGTCAGGCCCTGCTATTTACAATCAATGTATTCTGACATCTGAGTGTACGTTGGTTGGGCAAAATAAGAAAATGTTTAAACACCGCTTTGCTTCCATGGAGAGAGGTTAGAAATGCAGAAATCTGCAGATGGCACATGTGATGGACCCTATTAGAACTTCTAAAATTAACCAAGGAGACTTCTAAGGCTAGGAAGTGGGGCTGAGGGCTATCGTGCAAGTGGGTGCTGGCTGTCATTGCAATTTCAACATTAAACATTAATTTGACCTCATTCTTCCCCAAAGCCCATCTTGTGGATGGTAATATACCAGTTACTCTCTCTCAAACTAGATATAAATTCTTCGCATTCATGGCTTTATATCCCCAAACCTACAACAGTATTTAGCAAACAGAAGAAATCTACTAAATGTTAGTTAAATGAGTGAATGATTAGCTATTGAATGAATATCAAGTATGTACACATATCTACAATGAGATTCAACCATAGAAACTAGAGTGACAGTTTCCACTTGTAATTGTGTCTTCGTTCCTTTCTTCTAACAGTTTTTGGGGTAACAATCATCTGCTCCATAATGCTCACTGAAGTCAGATAAATAGTAAGGTTGGAACAAGCAAAAAAGATAAAATCATTTAAATCAAATTTAACTTAAATTAAAAAGAAGTAAATTTTTAAATGGAATCAAGGTGAACATGTAGTCCTAGAAGCAAAGCCAGGCATTTTACCAGGATGTTTATCCAAAACAGCCTCTACAATATCCCCTGGGGGATAGCACATCATTGGAAATATCAAGGTGAAGAGACCTAGGTTTTTGAGGACTCATCTCCAGGAGAGGACTGCGTATGGTTGGTGTATGGTTAGATGGAACACTTAGATAAGCCTCTCCTGTAGTAGACCCTGAGATTCCCAGAAGGCATGCTCAAGAAATAACAGCCATTCAACTGCCCCTGTGGGTAGGACAGTCTGGAGAACTATTGTTCTCTTGCTGAGAAAGGAATGTACATTCGGGAGGGACAGAGATGAACTGTTCAGGATAATAAAGGGATGGCCAACCCCTGCCTCAAGTCATCTTTCTCCAACTTCCCCAACATAGTTCTCAACCTCTCTTCTAAATAAAAGCTGGACAAATGTATAAATATTATATAATGTAACATCACAAATTACTGATCCACATATCTCAGTTTGGCTCTGCCTAGAAGGACACGAGTTCTATTTTAATGAATCAGGGCTAAATGAATCGACAGCCAATAGTAACAAATTTAACAGATACATGGCCATAACAAATTATTTCAAAGTAGTCTTGTACTGGATGGACCTCATTTGAAGCACAGTAAGGAGATATGAAGCTACTCCTACTCATTAAGCCTGCTTCACCATCTCTTCCTTTTCTCTCACTTGAAGGGACTAAACCAAAATGAGTCTTGGCATGCTCTGCCTCTGCTCCCAAGACCACCAAAGATAGAATGTGAATAAATCCAGAAACACATTCACCCATGTTTTTTCTTTATCATCTTTATTTTATGAATTAAGCTAAAGACACAGACTACCATATTTTTACACAGTAATGCACATGTATGTTTTTTTTGTCAACCATGCAACCCCCTTGTGCATTATTTTCCTAGGTACACTATGGGCATTATATGTGTGGGCACGTTATTTGCGTGGGCACATTATTTGTGGAAAAAATATGGTAATAACAGCTGATGTTCCATAACCTAGAGTCACAGATGGTGGAAGTTTCCAGCAAAGTGCTACGGAGGGATGTAGTATAACTGAAAATAGCTGTTAGACGTTGAAAGGTTACAGGAGATGCTACTGAGTCACAAAGGAATTATTTTTAAGAATACAGCAAAGCATGAAAGGGAGATGATTCATTCTGATGATGAGATGGCAGCAGTAGCTTGTTAGAAGTAAGTTAATAGGGGTTAAGAAATTTATAAAATGATAATACTAGCAATTTGTGTACAGCAGCTCAAAGCACCTCATTATTTCCATTTCACAGAGAGATATTTAGGATAGTTATAACATTTAACAATCATGTGTCTTGCACTCAGATCTCTCAGCAAGAACAATGGCACTTAGCTCTGGACTGGGCAAAAATATTTGCAGTACACATATCTAACAAAGAATTTGTATCCAGAATTTATAAAGAACTTCTACAAATACATAATGAAAAGGCAAACAACTCAGTTAAAGAGGGGCAAAGATCAGAACTGATGCTTCACAAAAGAAGATATATGGATGGCAAATAAGCACATGAACTGATAATATCAAGAGCTAGTGAGAATGCAGAGCAATTAGAACTCATATATTACAGGGAGAATGCAAAACGGTATAGCCACTTTGGAAAACAGTTTGGTGCTTTCTTAAAGCATTAAACACATGCTTACCAAAAATCTAATTTCTAAGTATTTACTCAAGAAAAATGAAAATTTATGTTCACATAAAAACCTGTTCAGAAATGTTTACAGCAGCTTTATTCATATTCACCAAAAACTGGAAACAACCCTATGTCCTTTAACCAATAAACTGATCAATAAACTGTAGCATATCCATACAATATTCCCTAGCAATAAAAAGGAATGAACTATTGGTACATGCAAGAAATATATTTTGCTAAGGGAAGCAAGCCAGAACCACAAAGTTACATTTTGTTTGATTCCATTTGTACAACATTCTGGAAAAAGTAAAATGATAGGAATGCAGAATAGTTCAGCGGTTGCCAAGCACAGGTGAGGGATTTACTTAAATGGGTTAGCACAAGGGAATTTTAGAGGGTGATAAGACTGTGTCCTGATTGCAATGGTAGATACACAACTCTATGCATTTGTCAATACCTATAGTACCATACACCATAAAGAGGGAATTTTACTGTATATAATTTTTTAAATTAAGATACAAGATTATGTAAAAAATAATTGTATTTTACATACTAACAATAAACAAATGCAAACAAAATTTTAAATGTTAAAATATTTACAAAAACAGCCCCCTAAAAAACCCATCAAATGCAGAGTAGTAAATCTAACAAAAACTGAAAAAACCTCTATACTGAAAATTCCAAAACATTGAGAAGAAACTTAAAAGATCAAATATATAAAAGGAGAGATATATCATGTTCACGGATTGCAAGTCTACACTGCAATGTTAAAATATCATTTTTCCCAAATTAAACTCTTAATTCAATGCAATCCCAATCAAAATTCCATCAGGTTTCTTTTTTGTTCTGTTTTGTTTTGTTTTGTTCTATAGAAAGGAACTGATTCAAAAATTACAAATGCAATGAACCTAGAATAGCCAAGACAATCTTAAAGAAAAAAAAGTAATATTCAAGTACTTAAGTTAAAAATTCTAAGGAATAGTATCAATTTATAGTAATTAAGGCAGTACTTATTGAAGGACAAATAGACCAATGAAACAGAATAAATAGTCCATAAAAAGAATCAATGTAAGGTCATTTAATTTACAGAATTGGCCCCATTGCAATTTAATAGGGAATGGAAAGATTTTATTGTAATTAATACTGGTTCAATTTCTTGACCTCTACCTCTCAAGATACACAAAATTTAATTTGAGCCACCTCATAAACCTAAATATGAAATATTAAACAATAAAGCTTCTAGAAGCTAACATAAAAGAATATCTTTATAATCTTAGGGGAGGCAAAAATATCTAATTTAGGCAAGATAAAGTACTTACCTTCCAAAAAAAATAGAAATACTTATTTCCAACAAAGGATTCACAACCAAATGATGTCACAAAATAAGGTAGCCAAATGGCCAATAGGCATGTGAAAAGTTATCAACATCATTAGTCATCAGGGAAATGCAAATTAAAATTACAATGAGATACAAACACACTACCACCAAAATGGCTACAATTAAAAATCTAACAATTCAAAGTACTGGAATGGATATGGTACAAGTGTTAGTCTCATATTTTGTTGGAGGGTGTGTAACCTGGTGCAGCCACGTGAGAAAACTGTTTGGCAGTATTTACAATAGGACTCTACGTGTTCCCTATGATCTAGTATTTCCACTCCTGAATCGATACCAACAGGTGTGAGTACTTACGTCCACTGAAAGATATATTTAAGAATGTTCAGGACAGCTTCATTCCTAAGAGGCAAAATTTAGAAACAAATCAATTATCCAACAACAGTAGAATGGATAAATTGTGATATATCCGTAAAACAAAATATTACAAAGCAAAGAAAAAACAAATACTGTTCAATACAATATGGATAAATCTAACAGTGTTGAAAGACATAAAAATGCACGCTTTATGATATCATTTATGTAAAGTCTGAGAACAGGCAAAATAATCTATGGTGATAGAATAGTAGTTACCTTTGTGGATAGTGAATGGGAGGTGTAGAAAATGGGCTTTTGGAATATCGGAAATGTTGTTTACCGTGATTTAGGTGGTAGTTAAATAGGTTTCTGTATTTGTGAAAATTCATTGAGCTGCACGCTTAATACTTGTGAATCTTCCTATGTACAAATAAATGTCAATTAAAAAAGTTTTTAAATTGCTGGGGAAAAGTCTGATGGTACTAGGAGGTTCAGATTCTTCCCCCTCTTCTGGCAGTCCTACTCAGATCGCACATCGATAATTTCCAAAAACATTCACAGAATTTTTACCAATGGATCAAAGAAGGGGTGCTGTGCAGACAATCAGCAGATACCCACTAGCACAGTTAAGTCAGATACATAGCTCCTAACATATAAGGTGTCCTGGTGGCGCCATGGTTAAGAGCTCGGCTGCTAAACAAAAGGTGGTTGGTTCAAGCCCACCAGCCGCTCTGTGGGGGAAAGATGTGGCAGTCTGTAAAGATTACAGCCTTGGAAACCCTATGGGACAGTTCTACCTTGTCCTACAGGGTCGCTATGAGTCCAGGTGGACTCAACAGCAACTGGTTTGGTTTGGTTTAACGCTTACATAGTAATAACCAACATTTACACAGCAATTACTACATGCCAGGCACTGTTTTAAGCATTTTACATACATAACCTCAATTTAACTCTTGAAAAACTCTGTGAGAAAAGTACTGTTATTATCCATGTCTTTCAGACTAGAACACAAAGCTAGAGTTATCTGCTGTCTTATCTACTTAGTGGCAGAGGTAGGATATGAACCCAGGCTACAGGATTAATACTCTCAATCTCTACACCATGCTGCCTCTCAAATGTGTGCTGCATCTTCATAGGAGGTGAAGTAGACTGAGTATCTTTATCCCACTTACTAAAAAAGCTTTTCAATTCTTCATTATATAAATTAGAAAAAATCACATGGCTCCAATTTCATTAAAGTCTGGAAGAAATTAACACACACGCATGCGTGCACACACATATAATCTGGAATTTGATATCTGTTCTTTCTAAAGTCCAGTATCATCTTCAAAATGCAGGAACTTCAAGGCCCAAGTGTTATCACAAGATTCCTTTTGTTATTTACTCGAAGACTGGAATTTCTTCTTACAAGCCAGTGAGATGACTAACAACATGTTATTTCCATTTGCTCATCACAATATTGAATAGAACCCCATAGTAGGAAGCTCAGTCAAGTGTATCAGGTGTTAGCAGGTGATGGTACAATCAGATTGTACCCTTATCTCTGTTTCTGCAAGCCCAAGTCATTCTGTACTATAAAGGAGTTACCAGTCTCTCGAGGGACAAAGAAAATAACCCTCCAAAGAGAGTGTTCACAATGTCAGGGAGACCAATGCCCTAGGGTGACTGTACTGATAAACAGGGTTTAGCACATCCAAGGCATATGCCACCCAGCATGAGAAAGTAATCTCAAATGAAAGATTCTTATTGGATTGGCCTCTAAAACAGACAAATGCTCAGTCGCGTAACTGATGAAAAAATTAGCTTGCTTCTAAACATTAAATGGATCAATAATCTATTAACTCTAACCTTGTTAGCAGTGAGCTTGCAGTATAATACGTGATCTGCCTTTTCAAACAAGCTGCCCCCACTGTCTACCTCTGACTAAAATTTTAAAAAAAATTTCTTTTCCCACTTTCAGCAGTAATATACTTAATACTCAATATTAACTCAGAATGACTTTGTCCCTTCCTTCAAAGGCTGCTCATCTTCAAAGCCTTTCAAGATCATTACATATGTACCAATTTTTTTTAGCTTATAATAATATGATTTTCATTTTATGGGCAGAAACCACAGCAGAGGCTCAGACAATATTCAGTATATTTCCACAGTTAAAATGAAATATTTTGAAGCCCTTGGCGACAAACCATATTCTCAAAGTCATTGCCACATCAGTGTCAATCTTCCCATCCACACACACCTATAGGAAATTAGGAGGGCAGAGTGGGCAATTGTTCACACAGGGAAAATTCTGCTAGGGAACTGCAGGGGGGAAGGGGATAGAAAGATGGAGGGGGCACAGTTTTAGGCCAAAAATCTTCATTTTCATACAAGTTTAAAGAAAGCTTATCTATAAAATAATGAGGGAGGATTTCAAAGTAACCTTGATTTTTTCTTTCTATTCTCTGTTATTATTTTGTCATATGACAAGCTTCTATAGGATGGAGAGCAACGGCATGTAAACTATTTAAAAAGAAGGGAGCAGATGTGTAAGCAAATAAAATATTTCAATGATCTGGCAGCTGCCAAGGACATCACCTAGTGTCTTCCAGATGCATTACATTTGTTTCTCTCCCTCACCTGCAAAACCTTGCAATGACTCAAACCTACTCTACGAAAGGCTTGAGAGGAAGAGGTTTGCATTGCCTCCAATCTTGAGAAGGCAGTAGAGAGAAGAACAAAAGTCCCAAGATGAATGGTATTCCCATAAAACCAACATTAAGTAAAACAATGCTAGAATAAAATCCAGAGAAAAGGTGAGGCACAGCAACAAGTTTAGGCCATAGACAAGGAAGAATTCTATAGCTTTTAGAGTAAACAAATATTGAAATGACTATCAAAGGAAGTTTCATAAACTCTTCAATCTAGTTAGGAAATACTACAGGAAAGATGGTGTGGGTCATCCTTAATATCAGCCAAAGACCCCTGTGGGAAAGTAAAGGAGGAGGGAGGGAGAGGGCCATCAATGAAGACTTCTGGGACAGCAGGGATTCTCAGAAATTTATTCAGCACACCTTCAGCCAGTATTTAGCAAATTTATTCCCAGCCACTATGCCAAGGCTCAAAAATGGAAAGTCACAGTTCAGGGTAAGGTCATGGAAGCTCCATGGACAAATCCAAACTCCCTGAGGGACCAAATTACTGGGCTGAGGGCTGTGGGGACCATGGTCTCAGGGAACATTCAGCTCAATTGTCATAACACAGTTTATAAAGAAAATGTTCTACATTCTACTTTGGTGAGTAGCGTCTGGGGTCTTAAAAGCTTATGAGCGGCCATCTAAAATACTCCACTGGTCTCACCCCTTTGGGAACAGGGGAAAATGGAGAAAACTAAAGACAAAAAGGAAAGATTCGTCCAAAGGACTAACAGACCACAACTACCATGGCCTCCACCAGACTGAGTATAGTACAACTAGATGGTGCCCATCTACCACCACTGACTGCTCTGACAGGTATCACAGCAGAGGGTCCTGGACAGAGCTGGAGAAAAATATAGCACAAAATTATAACTCAAAAAAAAGACCAGAGTTCCGGCAAAATGGGACTCTAGGCAGAAGCACCACGCCGTCCCTCCATAGCAAAGATCCAAAAAACTAAGCTGAACAGAGAAAACAACAATCCTGAAACCCTAAAACATCAAATGAAGAGATAAAGAACTCAACCAAGCACCAAATGGAGCGAGAAAACTGATAGAGAATGGAGAGTGAGGAGAGATACACGCAGAGGTCCCCTACCAGCTAACACACCGCGGATCCGCTATCTTGGACTCCTATCAGAAACCAGCAAACAGGGGGTACAAGAAAGCAGCCTCACGGAGCTTCCAGCGGGAGACAAAACAACCGATAATTGGCGATATATGCTTTCCCACCCCCCACCCGTCTTCACCCCAGTTCGTCCTCCTCTGCTTCCTGCGGCCACAGTCTCTTGACCGGGAAAGAGCGGCTGCTTGGATTCCACACACCCGAACGGGTGGCTCTCTGAGCGCCATTTGTTGGCTGCTAGTGTTGCTTTTTTTTTTTTTCTGCTTCTTTTGATTTCTTTCTTGCCTCTCGCCACCTCCCCCTCCCTTCGCTCAAGTACCTGGCTCCGTGCGCCATCTTTGCTTCTTCCTGAGGGGCTGTGGAGCTCCATTTGAGTGTGGAGCTGCTTCCCGGTTTGGGCTGCCGTGCTGGTGGGATCCCGGGGCTTTTGTTCATTTGTTTATTTTGAATTGTTTGTTTGTTTTCTTTTCCTTTTCTTGAGTTGGGAGACCTTTCTGGCCAGGCTGAGCTGCGTGGCAGGGAGACTCCCCTTCGCCTTCCACAGATGTGCAGAGGGATCCCTGAGGGCATTTCTTTTTACGTTGGGTTTTTTTCTTTTTTTTTCCTGTTTCTTTGGGGGCCTTTCTTGTTTGTTTGTTTTTTAATTTGTTTTGTTTTCTTTTTCCTCTTTTTCCCTTTCTGTCTTTCTTCATTGCTCAGTTACTCATCTCTCTATATCTTCCTTCTCTTTCTGTTCCCTGAATACCTGGCGCTGCACACCTCTATGCCTTCTAGCCAGGCTGTACTGCAACACTTGAGAGTGACTTCCCCAGACCTCATAGCTGCACCGGGGGGATCCCTGGGAACTTTGCGGTTCTTTAACCTTTCTGATTCTTATTTATTCATTCTTTTCTTTTCCTCCTCCTCCCCTTTCTATTTTTCTCCATTTCATAGTCTCTCATCTCTCCCCTAGCATACTTTTTTGTTTGTTTGTATGTTTTTAGCTCCTGTTCCTCTCTCCTCTCTCCCATAGCCATCTTAGCTCCACACATAACAATTTCCCCACTGCATCCTGCCTACCTGCACCATGCGCTTGACATCACACCACCAAGCAGCACAGGCACAGCCTACTGGAACCTCCCTGCACTGATTACCGACCCGCTCTGGTGGCGGTAGTAAGTGCCACAAACAACCCATCCCAGTAACTCCTCTTCAGCTAGACCTGCCCTGCCATACCATATCTGAGTGACTGACCATGCCAGTTGAAGAAGGAGGAGAAAAGTACCGTGCCCACAGACGAGCAAACAACAAAGAACACACAGTCTGCCTGCTCATAGTCAAATTTAAAAAAAAAAAAAAAAGGGACGAAACAAAGAAATCTACAATCAATAAATGAGAAAATAACTACTGAAGGCCCCGAAGACATCAGACTAGGACAGAACATTTACAAAAACAGGACAGGACGGTTCCAGTAGGCGTCCAAAATAAAACACCACATGACTCTCCTCTGGAAGAAAATGCACTAGAACTACCTGATAGGGAATTCAAATCTCTAATACTCAGAATTCTCCAAGAACTGAGGCCAAAAGCTGACAAACATGAGGAAAAAATAGACAAATTCATGGAAAATATGGACAAAAAATTGGAAGAATTCAGGAAAATAATGCAGGAACCAAATGCCAAATTAAATTCACAGCTAGAAATTATACAAAGACAACAATTAGAAATCCAAAAGATAAACAACAAGATTTCAGAAATGGACGATGTCATAGAAGGGCTGAGAAGCAGATTTGAAACCGTGGAGGACAGGATCAGCGGAATTGAAGACAAACACTTGGATACAACTCTGTTTCAGGAAAACTCAGAAAAAAGAACAAAGAAAAATGAAGAGACACTGAGAGTTATGTGGGACACAATTAAAAGCAAAAATCTTCGAGTGATTGGAATTCCAGAACAGGGGGAGAAAACAGAAAACACAGAGAGGATCATTGAGGAACTGCTGACAGAAAACTTCCCCAATATCATGAAAGATGAAAAGCTGGCCATCCAAGAAGCTCAACGAACCCCATATAGAAGAGACCCCAAAAGAAAATCACCAAGGCAAATCATACTCACACTCGCCAAAACCACAGACAAACAAAGACTCCTGAGAGCAGCTCGTGAAAAACAAGAAGTCACATACAGAGGAGAAACAATAAGACTAAGCTCAGATTATTCGGCAGAAACCATGCAGGCAAGAAGGCAATGGGATGCAATATATAAAATCTTGAAAGAAAAAGATTGCCAGCCAAGAATAATATATCCTGCAAAACTCTCATTCAAATTTGATGGTGAAATTAGTTCATTTCCAGATAAAGAGAAATTAAGGGAATATGTAAAAGTCAAACAAAACTTACAAGAATTATTAAAGCGAGTTCTTCGATCTGAGGACAAACAGCTTCAGCTCACAGGCAGAACCTAGGATGCAGGATCCTACGAGCCAGATACCAATCTAGGAAATGAACTCTCGAGGACTATCCCAAACCAAAAGAAATACAACAGGGAATCAGAGCAGTCAATCGATGGATGACAACAACATCAAAACAATGAAAGAGGGAATAAACTGCATAGGTATAGAACCTTCTAATGGAGACGAAGGCAAGGCGAAACCAAGTAATGGTACACTGCTTCAAACTTAGAAAGATAAGGATAAAATTTATGGTAACCACAAAGAAAGTTAACAAACCAACTCATTAAAAAAAAAAAGAGGAAAAAAAAGTCTCAGCAAAAACAAAAGAAATGAAAATAAGATCCACAAACAAAAGTAACTCAGCACAAGAGAGTAATAAAAACAAAGAAAACATCAGCACCACCAAAAAAAGCACTACAAAATGACAGCAACCAACCCACATCTATCAATAATTATACTGAATGTAAATGGACTCATGCACCCATAAAAAGACGGAGAGTCACAGAATGGATAAGAAAACAGGATCCATCAATATGCTTTCTACAGGAGACACACCTTAGAAACAAAGATGTGAATTTATTAAAAGTCAGAGGTTGGAAAAAAATATATCAAGCTAACAACTACTAAAAAAGAGCAGGAGTGGCAATTCTAATCTCAGATAAAACAGATTTTAAAACGAAATCTACCATAAAAGACAAAGAAGGACACTATATAATGATTAAGGGAACGATCCATCATGAAGACCTAACCATAATAAACATCTACACACCCAGTTACAGGGCTCCAAAATACATAAAACAAACTCTAACAACACTGAAAAGAGAAATTGACAGTTCCACAATAATAGTAGGAGACTTCAACACACCACTCTCAGTAAAGGACAGAACAACTCAGAAGAAACTCAGCAAAGATACAGAAGACCTAAAGGGCACAATCAGCCAACTGGACCTCATAGACATATACAGAACACTCCATCCAACCGCTAGAAAGTACCCATTCTTTTCCAATGCACATGGAACATTCTCCAGAATAGACCACGTCTTAGGCCACAGAGCAATCCTCAACAAAATCCAAAATGTTGAGATAATTCAAAGTATCTTCTCTGACCACAATGCCATCAAGGTAGAAATTAACAACAGAAACAGCAAGGGAAAAAAATCAACTACATGGAAACTGAATAATACCCTGCTTACACAGCACTGGGTAATAGAAGAAATCAGAGATGGAATCAAAAAATTCCTAGAATCAAATGGGAATGAAAACACATCATACCAAAACCTTTGGGACACAGCAAAGGCAGTCCTCAGAGGACAATTTATAGCAATAGATGCACATATCGAAAAAGAAGAAAGGGACAAAATCAAAACATTAACTACAGAACTCAAACAAATAGAAAGAGAACAGCAAAAAAAAAGCCCACAACCACAGGAAGAAAGGAAATAGTAAAGATCAGAGCAGAAATAAATGAAATAGAGAACAGAAAAACAATAGAAAGAATCAACAAAACCAAAATTTGGTTCTTTGAAAGAATCAATAAAATCGACAAACCACTGGCCAGACTGACAAAAGAAAAACAGAAGAGGACAAAAATAACCCAAATAAGAAATGAAATGGGGGACATTACAACAGACCCAACTGAAATAAAAAGGATTATAACAGAATATTAGGAAAAACTATACTCCAACAAATTTGAAAACCTAGAGGACATGGATAAATTTCTAGAAACACATGGCCTACCCAAACTACAACAAAGTGATGTTGAAAATCTGAACAGACCCATAACAAGAGAAGAGATTGAAAAGGTAATCAAAAAACTCCCAACCAAAAAAGCCCTGGCCCAGATGGCTTCACTGGAGAATTCTACAAAACATTTACAGAAGAGCTTGTACCAGTACTACTCAAGCTATTTCAGAGCATAGAAGAGGAAGCAACACTTCCAAATTCATTCTATGAAGCCAGTATAACACTGATACCAAAACCAGGCAAAGACATCACAAAAAAAGAAAATTACAGACTAATATCTCTCATGAATATAGATGCAAAAATTCTCAACAAAATTCCAGCCAACAGAACTCAGCATCATATCAAAAAAATAATACACCACAACCAAGTAGGATTCATACCAGGTATGCAAGGATGGTTCAACATTAGAAAATCAATCAACGTGATCCACCACATAAATAAAAGGAAGGAAAGAATCACAAGATCATCTCAACTGACACAGAAAAGGCATTTTACAAAGTCCAACACCCATTCCTGATAAAAACTCTCAATAAAATAGGTATAGAAGGGAAATTTCTGAACATAATAAAGGGCATCTATGCAAAACCAATGGCAAACATCATTCTTAATGGAGAGAGGCTGAAAACATTCCCCTTGAAAACAGGAACAAGACAATGATGCCCTTTATCACCACTCCTATTTAACATTGTGCTGGAAGTTCTAGCTAGAGCAATAAGGCAAGAAAAAGAAATAAAGGGCATCCAAATTGGTAATGAAGAAGTTAAACTGTCCCTGTTTGCAGATGATATGAAACTATACACAGAAAACCCTAAAGACTCCATGAGAGATCTACTGGAACTAATAGAAAGATTCAGCAGAGTAGCAGGATACAAGATAAACATTCAAAAATCAGTTGGATTCCTATACACCAGTAAGGAGAACGATGAAAAGCAAATCAGGAAAACAATACCATTTTCAATAGCCCCTACAAAGATAAAATACTTAGGAATAAATCTGACCAGGGATGTAAAAGACCTATACAAAGAAAACTGCAAAACACTACTGCATGAAACCCAAAGGGATCTACATAAATGGAAAAACATACCATGCTCATGGATAGGCAGACTCAAGATTGTGAAAATGTCAATTCTACCCAAAGCAATTTACAAATATGATGCAATCCCAATCCAAATACCAACAACATTCTTCAAAGAGATGGAAAAACTAATCATTAACTTTATATGGAAAGGGAAGACTTCCCGAATAAGTAAAGCACTACTGAAGAAGAATGAAGTTGGAGGACTCACACTACCTGACTTCAGAACCTACTATACAGCTACAGTAGTCAAAACAGCCTGGTACTGGTACAATGACAGATATATTGACCAATGGAACAGAATTGAGGGCCCAGATGTAAATCCATCCACCTACGGTCACCTGATCTTCGACAAGGGCCCAAAGTCCATCAAATGGGGAAAAGACAGTCTTTTTAACAAATGGTGCTGGCAAAATTGGATATCCAGCTGCAAAAAAAATGAAACAGGACCCATACCTCACGCCGCATACAAAAACTACTTCAAAATGGATCAAAGACCTGAATATAAAGCCTAAAACTATAAAGTTCATAGAAGAAAAAATAGGACCAACACTTCAGGCCTTAATACATGGCATTAACAGGATACGAACCATAATCATCAATGCACAAAACCCAATAGATAAGCTAGATAACTGGGATCTTCTAAAAATCAAACACCTATGCTCTTCAAAAGACTTCACCAAAAGAGTCAAAAGAGAAACTACAAACTGGGAAAAAATTTTTGGACAGTACAAGTCAGACAAAGGTCGAATCTCCAAAATCTATAAGAAAATCCAACACCTCTACAACAAAAAGACAAATAATCCTATTTAAAAAATGGGCAAAGGAAATGAACAGACACTTCACCAAAGAAGACATTCCAATGGCCAACAGACACATGAGGAAATGCTCGCGATCAGTAGCCATTAGAGAAATGCAAATTAAAACCACAATGAGATACCATCTCACCCCGGCATTACTGGCACGAATCAAAAACACTGGAAATAACAAATGCTGGAGGGGCTGAGGGGAGATGGGAACTCTTATACACTGCTGGTGGGAATGCAAAATGATACAACCATTCCGGAAAATGATACGGCGCTTCCTCAGAAAGCTAGAAATAGACATACCATTCGATCCAGCAATCCCACTCCTAGGAATATATCCTAGAGAAATAAGAGTCGTCAGTCGAATAGACATATGCACACCTATGTTCATGGCAGCATTGTTCACAACAGTAAAATGATGGAAACAACCCAGATGCCCATCAACAGATGAATGGATAAACAAACTATGATACATACACACAGTGGAGTACTACGCAACGAGAAAGAACAACAATGAATCTGTGAACCATCTCATAACATGGATGAAACTGGAGGACATTATGCTGAGTGAAATAAGTCAATCACAAAAGGACAAATATTGCATGAGACCTCTACTGTAAAAACCCATGAAAAAGTTCACAGATATAATGTAAAAATCTTTGTTGGTTACCAGGGATGAGACGTGTTGGGGGGAAATACTAAATAGATAAGTGGTATCTTGGGTGAAGGGTGAGACAGTACACAATACAGGAGAAACTAGCACAACTTGTACAAGGAAAGGTCATGGAAGCCCCATAGACACATCCAAACTCCCTGAGGGACTGAATTGCTGGGCAGAGGGCTCTGGGGACCATGGTCTCAGGGAACATCTAGCTCATTTGGCATGACACAGCTTATAAAGACAATGCTCTATATTCTACCTTGGTGAGTAGTGTCTGGGGTCTTAAAAGCCTGTGAGTGGCCATCTAAGATACTCCACTGGTCTCATCCCTTCGGGAGCAAGGGAGAATGAAGAGAAGAGGATACAAGGAAAAGATCAGTCCAAAGGACTAATTGTCCATAGCTACCAAGGCCTCCACCGGACTGAGTCCAGTACAGCTAGATAGTGCCTGGCTACCACCACCAACTGCTCGGACCAGGATCACAACAGAGGGTTCTGGACAGAGCTGGAGAAGGATGTAGAGCGTAATTCTAACTCACAAAAAAAAGACCAGATTTACTGGCCTAAAGGAGACTGGAGAAACCTCGAGAGTATGGCCCCCGGACACCCTTTTAGCTCAGTGATGAAGTTACCTCCGAGGTTCACTGTTCAGCCTGGGAGTGGACAGCCCCATAAAACCAAATGAGACTAACGAGTTATAGGAGTCCAGTGAGAAGGGCCAGAAAGCAGAATGGGAGAAGGAAGCTGGTGATAGGGAACCCAAGGTTGAGTAAGGATATTGTTGATGTGTTGTGAGATTGTTAACCATTGTCATAGGGCAACATCTGTAGTAACTGTCAAATGAGAAAGTATTTTGTTCTGTAAGCCTTCATCTTAAGTGAGAGTAACAGCACAATTGGAAGAGCGTAGTCAATGTCACTGAACTGTGCATGTAGAAATTTTTGAAACGGTGTATCTTTGGCTATGCGTATTTTCACCAAAAAAAAAAAAAAAAAAAGGTTGAGAAGTTAGAGGGTTGATATGTTGTGGGGTTGTTAACCAATGTCATAAAACAACATGTGTACTTCTGTTTCATGAGAAACTATTTGTTCTGTAAGCCTTCACCTGAAGTACAATTAAAAAAAAAAAAAAGACCAGACTTGCTGGCCTGACAGACTAGAGAAACCCCAGGAGTATGGCCCCTGGGCACCCTTTTAGCCCAGTAGTCACTCCAGAGGTTCACCATTTAGCCAAAGACTAGACAGACCCATAGGACAAAATGAGATTAAAAGGGCACACTAGCCCAGGAGCAATGACTAGGAGGCAGGAGGGGACAGGAAAGCTAATAGGGAACCTAAGGTCGAGAAGGGAGAGTACTGACATGTCATGGGGCTGTTAAACAGTGTCATAAAGCAGTATATGTACTGTTTAATGAAAAGCTAGTTTGTCCTATAAACCTTCATCTAAAGTACAGTTTTTAAAAAGTTTTTAAAAAAAGACTATATTAACCAAACACATTCACAAAAAAAAGTGGAAAGTCACAACCCCTGCTTTTAAGAACTTTTAAAAGTCAGGAGAGAAACGGTCCACTTTCTGGATGGATATGGCCGCCTATGGCAACTAGGTGGGAAAACTGTTCCAAATGGACTAGATAGTCAATATTAAGGCAAAAGTAGAACTCAGTAATCGTTAGCGTGTCTCTTGATAACATCTTAAAAGGAAGTGCAACTGGAAGAGAATATTTGACCCCTCCCCTATAAAAACTGTTGGAGAGTTTAGTCGTCCTGAAGTTTGTTTTGTGATATGTAGTATATAGAGACGCTGATTTAAATCTATTCAACTGCCATATTCTTACCTTGTTCTTGCCATTTATTTAAAAAGCAGGCAGAATTTGAGTCACTATAAATATGACACAGACTTTTATTTTATGTTGGATGCAGTATGATGTGATGGAAAAACAAAAAACAAGCAAAAATAGGTTTTGAAATGGGACAGCTTGTGTAATTAATTTCTGTTACTCAGTACGCAGCTTTGAACAAGTATAACTTTTGTGAATCTTCAGTTTCCTCATCTGTAAAATAGAGGTATCAGACTTACTATGATGTCAGTGTCAGGAGGATTAAGTAAGGTAATATATGGCAAGTGACATAATATGGGACAAAATATGCATTCAAAATATTGATAGTATTGGTCACATTTTATTAAGAAATTACTGTACTCCAAATATTTTTTCCTTTATTCCTCAGAAAACGCAGTGAAGCATGAGAAATTATTATCTTCTGTTTTCAAATAAGGAAACCAAGATTTTCAAGGGTTTAGTAACTTTCTCTTATTAGCCAAATTACTTTCTGAAAGGAATGAAGCATTAGGTTTGCTCTTGGGAATTGTCGGGGAGTACATAAAGACGGCTTGTGGGTTATGTGTAGTGTGGCCTTATATTTTATCATTCAAATGGGGGCAACATTTGAGAGAGAAAAAAGAATGCCATCTGGATGGGATGCCAGGAGAGCATAAATATGAAGTGTCCTGGGACTTGTTACTCATTATTTGCAACTTCAAACCCAAAAAGAAATGCAAAAGAAGGATGCTCTCTGATCACAACAGAACTAAATTGTAAACACATTTTAAAAATAAAACAATAATGTTTTCTAAAGAACCCAGGGGTCAAAGAAGAAATCAAAAATGAAATTAGAAAATATTTTGAATAGAAAGATAATGAAAACACAAAGGATCAACAGTTGTGGGATGCAGCTAATGCCATGGTTAGAAATAAATGTACTGCTTTAATATTTATATTCAAAAAGATGAAAATTCTAAAATCAGTGGCCTAATATCTTACCTTTTTAAGAAGCTGAAAGGAGAGCCAATTAAACCAAAAGTAAATAAAGGGAAAGGAATAAAGACAAGAGTGAAATAGAAAACAGATGAACCAAAGAGAAAAATCAATGAAATCAAAAGGTGGTTCTTTGTAAAGATCAATACAATTGCTAAACTTCTAGGTAAACTGATCAAGAAAAAAAAAAAAGAGTAGAAAGAGAAGGCACAGGTTATCAATACTAAGAATGAGAAAATATCATTACAAATACTATGGATATAATGAATACCTTTTTCTTATAAATTTGACAACTTAGATGACATGGAAAATTTTTGAAATACACAAATGACAACCACAAACACGAGAAGATTTAGAAAATTCGAATAGTCCTGTAACTCTTAAAGAAATTGAACTCATAGTTAAAAATCTTTCCAGGAAGAAAACTCTAAGCCCAGATGGCTCCACCGGTGAATTAATTTATGTAAGAAATAAAACCAATTCAACACAAAATCTTCCTGGGATAGCTGCCAATGAAATAGATGGCGTATCAGAAGATAACTGATATCAACAAACTCACTTTCATTAAGGGAGGAAGGAAAGTGATTTACCTAAAGGAAACCATGATAACTTACTTATCAAGTTTAAATTTGAGCTAGTGACAGGACTGTTCATCCAGGGAGAAACATACATCCAATCTCAAGTTGTCTCAAACCCAGAACCACCCCTAGTCGTAAAGAGTGCACTGTACAGCAAATATTTCTAGCCGAGGGAGACCTTTTTTTCTAAATCAGGTTCACATTATGGTGCTCAGATGACTGAAGTCTTAGCTTGATTAATTGTCTGACACTTCATGTTTATGCTCTGATTTGGTCTGCCCTGAAACTCAGGCTGCCATGCTTGCTTGAGTACTGAACCACCTTTAACTTTGACCTCTTACAACTATATACTCTCACACAACTCTCTGGCTCCCTAAATTCCATGCACACCTAAGACACAAGTCACAACTGTCTCAGCACAGTAACTAATGATGACTAAGGATACAAAGTCAACCTTTGTTTTCTCCTTGGTCTGGCTTCCCATTACCTCTGAAGAGGAGATCTCAAAGAAACAAAGGACTGAATCATAGAATGTGCAACAAAATGAGGAAGAGCAGCTCCAATGCCTGATATAACAACAAGAAACCCCTGTGGCCATCAAAAGATTTCAACTATTAGAATTTAGAGGGTTAATATGTTGTGGGGTTGTTAACCAATGTCATAAAACAACATGTGTACTACTGTTTCATGAGAAACTATTTGTTCTGTAAGCCTTCACCTGAAGTACAATAAAATATATTAAAAAAAAAAAAAAAAGATTTCAACTTTAGTTGAAAGGCCACATACCAATTAGCAGCGGGGAAAAGGGTGAAGTTCCTGAGATATTAGTAATAAGACCTAGAGTAACTCCTGCCTAGTTACATTGTCTTTTAAAGCACTGCATTCATTTTCTATTGCTGCATAACAAATCACCACAAATTTAGTGGCTTAAATTAATACAAATTTATTATCTCACAATTTCTGCGGATCAAGAGTCTGGGCACAGCTTCCCTGCATCCTCTGCTTAGGGTCTCACAAGGCTGCAATCAAGGTGTTAGCCAGACTTCATTCTCACCTTAAGATCTGACTAAAGAATAACTTGCTTCCAAGCTCATTTATGATGTTGGCAGAATTCATTTCCTTATGACTGTGTGACCAACAGCCATAGCTTTTCGTTGGCTGTTATCTGAAAGCTGCCCTCAGGTCCTAGATACTTCCCACAGTTCCTTACCACCTGGGCTTCTCCAACATGATCATTTACTTCATCAAGCCCACCTCAGGGAGGGCCCAGTCCCTCTTACAAGGGCTTTCACTTGATTAAGTCAGGTCCACTTAGAATAATCTGCCTCTTGATTAAATCAAAATCAGCTGATTTAGAAACTTAATTACATCTGCAAAGTCCCCTTCCATTGACAGACTCTATTTGCTAGAAGCAAGTCACAAGTCCCACCCACACTATGCTAAGGCACCAATCCCCTGAGCAATACTCGCTACTACACCCCCTTCCAATATTCCCAGTTTATTGAACATGGCACCTGCATTAGTCCTTTCGGGAATGAGGCTCAGACACTAACCTCAAATTTCTGCACAGCTTTCTTTTTGCAGTCCTGTTTCTCATGGGATGTCTCAAGACAAATATATCAGTCCTCTAAGTGGAATCTCTAAACTGATGGGCTCCACAGGCTGATTATTAAAAAATGTCTCTGTAGCCTGGCCAACCTACTGTAAGAGATCTCCATTTGTGCCCATTTCAAAAAAGGCAATCAAACAGCATGCAGAAATTATCAAACAATATCATTAATATGATGCACAACTAAAATTTTGCTGAAGATAATTCAAAAATGGTGGCAACCATATATTGATAGGGAACTGCCAGGAAATCAAGCCGGATTCAGAAGAGGATGTAGAACGAGGGATATCGTTGCTGATGTTAGATGGATCTTGGCTGAAAGCAGAGAATACCAGAAAGATGTTTACCTGTATTTTATTTACTATGCAAATGCATTCAACTGTGTGGATCATAACAAATTATGGATAACATTGCAAAGAATGGGAATTCCAAAACACTTAATTGTACTCATGTGGAACCTATACATAGACCAAGAGGCAGTTGTTCAAGCAGAACAAGGGGATACTGCGTGGTTTAGAATTAGGAAATGTGTGTATCAGGGTTGTATCCTTTCACCATACTCATTCAGTCGGTATGCTGAGCAAATAATCCAGGAAGCCAGACTATATGAAGAACAGGGCATCAGGATTGGAGGAAAACTCATTAATAACCTGTGATATGCAGATGACACAACCTTGCTTGCTGAAAGTAAAGAGGACTTGAAGCACTTACTGATGAAGATCAAAGACCACAGCCTTCAGTATCGATTACACCTCAACATAAAGAAAACAAAAATCCTCACAACTGGACGAATAAGGAACATCATGATAAATGGAGAAAAGATTGACGTTGTCAAGGATTTCATTTTACTTGGATCCACAATCAACATCCACGGAAGCAGCAGTCAAGAAATCAAACGACATATTACACTGAACAAATCTACTGCAAAATAACTCTTTAAAGTGTTAAAAAGCAAAGATGTCACTTTGAGGATTAAGGTGCATCTTACCCAAGCCATCATATTTTCAATCACCTCTCCATACATATGAAAGTTGGACAATAAATAAATAAGAAGACTGAAGAAGAATTGATGCCTTTGAACTATGTTATTGGCCAAAACACCAAACAAATCTTGTCTTAGAAGAAGTACAGCCAGAATACTCCTTAGAAGCACGGATGGCGAGACTTCCTCTCATGTACTTTGGACACGTTACAGGAGAGACCAGTCCCTGGGAAGGACATCATGCTTGGTAAAGTAGAGGGTCAGCAAAAAAGAGGAAGACCCTCAACGAGATGGATTAACACAGTGGCTGCAACAATGGGCTCAAGTGTTACAATGATCATGAGGATGGCGCAGGACCAGGCAGTGTTTCATTCTGTTGCACATAGGTGGATGGTACCTATCTAATAACAAGCCTAGACACAAATGAGCAAGTGCTCTTAGGATCTTATCAAAATTCATGGTGAGTCTTCCAGAATGTAATTTCAGTGTTTTAAAATACATTTTACAGAGGTGAGTTGATTTTCGCTTTCATTTCTATCAAAAAATTGCTTAAATATACTTTTTATGAATGTATTTTTTAAATGCTCAGCACTGTACTAGGAGCTATAGGAAATAAAGGGAAAAGAGTAAACCACCGTCTATGACCTCAAAGACTTTACAATCCAGTTGTGGACATAAGTGAGTATACACATACACACGTGCACACATAACATTCATGAAACAAGAGTACACAGTAAAAGTTAAAAAATAAATAATAGCACTTACTGAGACTCTACCAGGCTAGGCACTTTGTACAAGTAATTTTTCAGCCTCACAACAATTCTGAAAGTTCTCACTTAATTTTTTTTCTATTTTATATATTAAGAGGCTGAGGTTCAGAAGTGTCATCCTAAAGTAACACAAAATGGGCAAAGCCAAGTCTATCTTATTCCAACGCTGATGATCTTTCCATAAAAATAAAGGTAGTTTTCACTCTTCACTGTGCTTGAGAATCACTTGAATAACTTTTAAAGAATACAGAATCCTGTGTTCCTCTTCAGATTCTTATTCAGTTCAGCCCTGGCCCTTAATACTTTTTTAAGCTGTAAGGTCATCTGTGCATCCACGGTGGAGAACTGAACTAAAACAATATCCATTATATGGCCCAAACACTAAAGGGAAAAGAGAATTCAGTTCAGTGGCCGAAAATTTCTAGCAGTGAGCTCAGAAAAAACAGTTTGCTCCTGCCACAGAATGTTCTTCAACTCGTTCCAAAGTCATAATTTGACCTTAGGTCTACAAAGAAAAAGGTAAATGAATGACTAATACTAATACATGCATATTATTTATTATATATACAGCTTACCTTGTATCTTCTTCATATGCATCATCTCATTTTAAGAATCACAAGAATTTGGGAATGACTGGGGGCACTTATTTTATTTATTTACTTTCCATTGAGGACACCAAGGACCAAACTTACTGCAGGTCACACAGCTAATCAGTGACCAAGCTCTGTGCTGATTTGATTTCTTAACTCTGGCCACTCCAATGCTACTGTAGCCTCCTGACACTCAAGACTGGCTACATCATTTTGGTGGGGAGAGGGAGCAATGCAAAATTAAAACTCAGAGCCCCTTCTTCAAAATTTATTAATAATTTCAAGACAGCAACTGCAGAGCATTAAACTATGTATGGGACCCTTCTAAGTAACTACACAGATCGCATGCCATGAAGCTAGCCCTAATGACACCACTGCAAATTAAACTGTGAAATCAATAATTCAAGAAGCAACTAATAGAGCAAGGCGAAGGCTATGGATGTATTCAAAGTAATCACTTCTCCAGGAAGCACTGCAAAAGCTCCTGTGACAGATGCAACCCAAGCTGTACCATCATAATTGCCCTCCTCCAAATAAATTATTCAGATTAGGAAACGCATGCTCATTAGCTTTTGGTGAAATACAGATAAACACATTTCTTCCAAAGCTACTTACTGAACACATTAATATGTATTTTCCCAAATGGAATGAACTGATGTGCTTCAGACCATGACAAGGTGAAGGCATCAGGAAAGTTCATTCAAGAGCAGGGAAAGCATCAAATTAGCTTGTGGCTTTCAGTAAACCTACTCTATTTGGCCTACGCTTACAGCATGTCATTTCAGAACAAACAACTTCAGGAAGGCAGCTACACAGATGCTTTCACCACAGAGTGAAGAGCTGAAATAAGCGCCTGAGGGTGCTATCAATGAACAGCAGATGTTTGCAGGTGAGCTGGGGTCTGCGGGTTTAATTCCCAGAGCAAAATGATCTCTAGAAACAGAGAAAAGCCCACTGTCAGTCACCTCTATACAATCCCTGGGCACTGTGGAACTAATTGGGTGTGAGAGTCTCTCCATTCCTTACGAGGGAGCAGGGAGGAGCCAGCACTGTTGCCCTCCTGTCCTTTTATCTGTACTTCGACCTTTCTAGAAAACCTCTGAAAATTGAGATTCTTGTCAAGAAGACTCAAGAAAGTTTTTTGAACAAGGAAATGTGACTATTGGTAATTGGGGACTGGGGAAGGGGAACAGAAAAGGTTACTAAATAATTAAGATGTTCCTTCTTTTCATGAAAAATAAGCAAGACTGTGATCTGGGAAAAAAGAAAAAGGATTTAAATAAACCAAGTATGAATGAGGGAAATTACCCAAATGTCCATTTTAGTCTTCAAAATAAGTGTCTAAAGATTGCAATTCCTTACTGAACAACAATTATCATCTATGCTATTTGAACATGCATATAAACAGTCCTGGGGTTGAACCAATCAGTGTTCAAATTCCCCAAATCTACTTAATATTTAGGTGAGTTTTATTACATATATTAAGTTCTTTTGGTCTGGAATAACAAAAACCACCTTAGGCAAAGGGTGTCCTACTGAATCAAAGAAATAGTTGAAAAACTAGGCCATAGAAAGCATGGGTATAGGACAGCTCCAGGACTGAGCAGGACAGCTCAAATGGACTTGGTGGGGCTTTCCTCTCAGCCTTTGCCATCACAGCCCATTGGTTGAAAGATTCAATACAGTTCCTATATGGAACATATCTGAACCCTCTGAATACAGTCATGTTAAATTGAGTGAGTTATATTGCTAAATATCACGTGAGGCTTACACACCCAGAAGTACTAAAATGTTCAGAAATGCCCAGAAGATACAGAACATGAACACTAGTCCTAGGACAGGGGAGTGTTACTCTCAAGTTCCTTTTGCTTGCCCTGCTGATTGTAGTGGACAAGAGACAACACGTGTGAATGTTTGGAGCCAGAAGAACCAATATAGTACGAGTATTCTAAAGTAAGGCAGGTGTGTCCTCAGATGTTATTACAAGGAAAGAGCATAGCAATAAGGACATGGGTTTTTAACTCATAAATACCAAAAAAATAAAAACAAACCTGTTGCCATTGAGTAGATTCTAACTCATAGTGACTCTATAGGATAGAGTAGAACTGCCCCAAAGGGTTTCCAATGAGTGGCTGGTAGATTTGAACTGCCAACCTTTTGGTCAGCAGCTGAGCTCTTGACTACTACGCCACCAAGGCTCCTACATACCTGGTTCAAATCTGCAATGAAACACTTGCTGGCCAGATTGAGAAAGTTACAAAACAGTTATGAATCTCAGTTCTTCTTTTAATACCATTATTCTCTAAATAAGATAATTCAAGGTCTTTGTATAGAATTGGGAACTACAGAAATTTTCAAGGCATACATTGTAATCGCATCCTGAGACCTGAAAGTTACCATTCATTGTGACAAAATTTTTTAAGTTTTCATTCTATGTGCATATGAATTCTCTTTGGCTAAAACTTGAAAATATATATACATATAAACACACACACACATACATATATATATATATATATATATACATGAGGATGACACAGGACCAGGCAGTTCTTCATTCTGTTCTACATAGTATGAGTCAGAACTGACCTGACAGCACCTAACAACAACAATACATATACATATATACACACATATATAAACACATACAGGCATACCTCAGAGATATTGTGGGCTTGGTTCCAGACTGCTGCAATAAAGCAAATACCACAAAAAAGCAAGTCACATGAATTTTTTGGTTTCCCAGTGTATATAAAAGTTACGTTTACACTATACTGTAGCCTATTTGGAGCCCTGGTGGCACAGTGGTTAAGAGCTGTGGCTGCAAACCGAAAGGTTGGCAGTTTGAATCTACCAGCCACTCCTTGGAAGCCCTATGGAGCAGTTCTACTCTGTCATATAGGGTTGCTATGAGTCAGAATCAGCTCAATGGCAAAGGATTTGGGGTTTTTTGTTTGTTTGTTTGTTTGGTAGCCTATTGAGCTATTGAGTGTGCAATATAGCATTATGTCTAAAAAAAACAATGCACATACCTTAAATAAAAATATTTTACTGCTAAAACATGCTAACCATCATCTGAGCCTTCAGTGAGTTGTAATCTTTTTGCTGTTGGAGGGTCTTGCCTCGATGTTGATGGCCATTGACTGATAAGGGTGGTGGCTGCTAAAGGTTGGGGTGGCTGTGGCAATTTCTTAAAATAAGACAACAAAGAAGTTTGCCATATCTATTGACTCTTCCTTTTATGAAAGATTTCTCTGTAGCATGCAATGCTGTTTGATAGTATTTTACCCACAGTAGAACTTCTTTCAAAATTGTAATCAATCCTCTCAACCCTGCTGCTGCTTTATCAGCTAAGTTTATGTAATATTCTAAATCCTTTATTGTCATTTCAGTAATGTTCACAGTATCTTCACCAGGAGTAGACTCCATCTCAAGAAATAACTTTCTTTGCTCATCCATAAAAAGCAATTTCTCATCTGTTAAAGTTTTATCGTGAGATTGCAGCAATTCAGTCACATCTTCAATCTCCACTTTTAATTCGAGTTCTCTTGCTATTTCTACCATATCTGCAGCTACTTCCTCCCCTGAAGTCTTGAGCCTCTCAAAGTCAGCCATGAGAGTTGGAATCAACTTCTTCCAAACTCCTGTTAATGTTGATATTTTTACCTCCTCCCATGAATCACAAATGTTCTTAATGGCATCTAGAATGGTGAATCCTTTCCATAAGATTTTCAATTTACTTTGCCCAGATCCATCAGAAGAATCACTATCTATGGCAGCTGTAGCCTTACAAAATGTATTTCTTAAATAATAAGGCTTGAAAGTCAAAATTATTCCTTGATCCCTGGACTGGAAAATGAATGTTGTGCTAGCAGGCATTAAAACAACATTAATCTCCTTGTACATCTCCATCAGAGCTCTTGGGTGACCAGGTGCATTGACAATGAGAGTAATATTTTGAAAGGAATCTTTTTCTGAGCAGTAGGTCTCAACAGCAGGCTTAAAATATCCAGTAAACTATATTGTAAATAGGTGTGCTGTCATCCAGGCTTTATTGTTCCATTTATAGAGCACAGGCAGAGTAGATTTGCCTAATTCTTAAGGGCCCTAGGATTTTCAGAAAGGTAAATGAGCACTGGCTTCAATTTAAAGTTACCAACTGCATTAGCCCATCACAAGAGAGTCAGACTGTCCTCTGAAGCTCTGAAGCCAGGCATTGACTCCTCCTCTCTAACTGTGGAAGTCCTAGATGGCATCTGTTTCCAATATAAGGCTGTTTCATCTGCATCCGTTGTTGAGTGTAGCCACCTTCACCAATTAGCTAGATCTCTGGATAACTCGCTGCAACTTCTGCATCAGCACTTGCTGCTTCATCTTGCACTTTTAGGTTATGGAGACGGTTTCTTTCCTTAAACCTCATGAACAAATCTCTACTAGCTTTGAACTTTATTCTGAAGCTCCCTCACCTCTCAGCCTTCACAGAACTGAAAAGAGTTAGGGCTTTGCTCTGGATTAGGCTTTGGCTTAAGAGAATGCTGTGGCGGGTTTGATCTTCCATCCATACCACTAAAACTTTCTTCATATCAGCAATAAGGCTGTTTTGCTTTCTTATCATTCGTGTGTTCACTGGAGTAGCATTTTTAAGATCCTTCAGGAACTTTTTCTTTGCATTCACGATTTGGCTAACTGTTTAGTGCAAGAGGCCTAGCTTTTGGCCTGTCTTGGCTTTGACATGCCTCCCTCACTAAGCTTAATCATTTCTAGTTTTTTGTTTAAAGTTAGAAATGTGCAACTCTTTCTTTCACTTGAATACTTAGAGGCCATTGTAGGGGTATTAATTGGCTTAATTTCAATATTGTCATATCTCAGGGAACAGGAAGGCCAGAGGAGAAGGAGATGGGAGAATGGACAGTCGGTGGAGCAGTCAGAATACACACAACATTTATCGATTAAGTTCACCGTCTTATATGGGCGCAGTTTATGGTGCCCCAAAACAATTAAAATAAACGTCAAAGATCACTGATCACAGATAACTATAACACATGTAATAATAATGAAAAACTTTGAAATATTGTGAGAATTACCAAAACGTGACACAGAGACACGAAATGAGCACATGCTGTTGGAAAAACGGCGCCAATGGACTTGCTCAATGCAGGGTTGCCACAAACTTTCAATATGTAAAAAGCACAATAAAATGAGGTATGCCTGTATATACACACACACATATATATCTATATATATCAGCATTATGTTTTTATTCACTTGACATTATATCATGAGCATTTTCATGTCGTTAAATACTCTTCAAAGCCGAAAATTTTTAATGACAGTGCAGTATATGCAAAATGGATGAGCCTCTATCATTTTCCCTGGAAAGATACAAACTGCATTCCTTGCATATAAAATCGATAACATCAGTAGGGGAGGAAGGGAGTTCTGAATAAATTACCTAATATAGAAAAGGTCTGAGGAAGGAGATACCCTACCAGACTGAGGCCTGTGTGTCAGCAGTGTCCAGATTAACTGAAAATAATTAGGGAGAAACTCCTCCAAGTCCAATCCTTCTTCTATTCCAGCAGACATTTATCTCCTTTTACATATATGTCTGTCTAATTAAAAAAGATCTAGTGCTACCGTAATTTCCATATAAACTCATTACATTTAGTGCAAGTGTTTGGCAAATCAAAAGAAGATTTATTACTATAATAAACCAAGTGCATTGTAAAATTTAAATGCATTTTTTAGCATTCTTTGCTCATGAATAAAGTTAAAAGAAGAAGGATCCGTAACAGGTCAAAAGTTCTCATCTGTGGGAGCAGGGATCTGAGGATGGAACAGACAAAGAATTCAAGAGGGGAAGAAACAAGGCTTCGGATGCTGAAATTCTGGGAAGCATGTCCACCTCATCCCATAAGACACCTGTGTGCAAATTAAGAAAAGGCTCCTCTTCCCCAGGATTCAGCCTTCACACACCTTCTGAGCAGCGTGCCTTCTGGGTTAATATCCTGTGTAAATATAGATGGGAGCCCTGTTGGGAAGGTTCTATGGAGGGGGCAGGCTATTCCTGTATTTACAACTCCTTCCTATAGAGACGTGTCCAAGAATCTGATGGATCTTCTGTCCATGAAAATTAATTCAGGTGAGGACATAAACTCATAGTTAGGCAAGAGAAAAGGTAGATTCGCAAACAGTCCTTGATAGGCAGTATTTCACCTAGCAGTGTACTTGGAACTCAGTAGGTGCTCACTGAATATTTGCTGAATGAATGAGTGAACTGCTTTTTGGCAATCTAACAGACATAAGCAGACAGCTGAGAATTCCCTCAGCCAATTAAAGCAAACACAGAGACAATGGGAACCCTTTCTGAGATCACCAACTTTGTCACCACGGGAACTCTCCTGTGCAAAAAACTACTCAAGGAAAACCATGAGGATGAAGGTAAGGGATATGCTGATGTTCATCCCAGTTAAGGAGCAAGTGTCCTGAGCCCACAAGTAGGTAGATAACATTTCCCTGTGAACCTGTTTGTATTTTCCAAGTTTCTTAAACTCCCAGACAACAATAGCCTGAGAAAAACACAAAATAGGAAGGGGCTAAGCGGGGGCAGGTGGAGGTGTGGAACTCTGAGCACAGGTTGAATGTAATAGAAGGCAGAGAGAATACCAGCCGCTGTGCACTAACAATCTGTAAACTGAAAGCATTTTAAATACCTTGCTCTTACCATACAGAGTATCTCAGTTCTGCATTCTCAGAATCCTTAATCACCCTTCACTGCATGGGACCTTTGCTTCCTCACAGTAATTTCCTTAGCCCCCAGGGAACCTGAAACCCAGCCCCTCTTGCAGTCAAGCTGCCTAGCTGTTTAGGAATAGAGCTCAGCAGAAAGAGGATAAAGAGCAGACCTCTATCAACTCAAATGAGGAGCTCCTCAAACACTCAGAAACCTCATTTCTGCTACTAAAATCCCATTTGAAATGCTCCTGGGAAGCACACAGTTTAACCCAACAGTAATTACTTTTTTATACTGTGAATAATGGTCCTAATACATTTAACTGCATATGAATAGCATGTGCCTTTCTTTTAATAGACACAAGCCCATCTCAGATGCCACTAAGGATCATGAGGATATCTCCACAGAAGTCCCTAGCCTTCTTGATCAAATCAAGAGAAGGAAAAAGTTAATTCAAGACAGACCAAACTTACTAGTTTTGCAATCAATATGAAGTTATCAGCATGCTAAGATGCTAATCAAAACATTCAAAGATAGGGCCTGGTTTCCCTAGAGATATGCACAGTCTCAAAAGCAGACACTGGAGAAAGCAAATAAGGTGAGGGCACAATGCAGGAACAAAAGAAAGTAAACATGCATCAACTAGGATGCATTCAACAAGTTAAAAAAAAACTTATTAACAAGGGCTTAAATAATTAAGACATTCATTGTTTAACTTAAGGAGTTTGAAGACAGGCAGTTCAGCACTGCAGATCAATAATATTGTTAAGAACTCAAATTCTTTGTGTCCTTGTGTTTTGTCATCCTCAGAGTATTAGGTTTTCATTTTTAGGTTTGTCCTTTTACCATCACAGGATGGCTGTCAACACTCCAAACATATTCAAAAAGAAAGATATCTTCCTAAAGAGAAATATAAACAACAGAACTGTCTATGAACTTAAGCAAAGGTCTCTAGTATTAACACCAGAGATGGATTATCCAGTAGGCAAGGTAAGCATGGGCTTACTTGTGCTTATTTACTAATCTGTGGTGAACAATTTCACATGGGTTTCACCACATCTTTGCTGAAAAACATGTGAAACTGTTCACTACAGATTAGTAAATAAGCATAAGTAAGTCCGTGCTTACCTTGCTTACTGGATGGTCAGTCCCTATCAGGAATTGCACATTTGGAAAAAGGCTTTGATTCTGTAGGAAGGTGCTGTGGGATTGGGAGAGAGACAGATGCCAGCCACACCTAGAAGCAGAAACTTAGATGTGGTGAAAAAATGTGAAATTGTTTACTACAGATATCAGGTAAGCAAAGTAAGCCTACTGGATAATCTGCCCCTGATTAAGGCCAAGTAAACAATAGTTCCTTCACATCTGTAAACTATTTGGGAGCTTTTCCAAATCTTTCCCAGAATTCACCTGTGGGGTTTAAAATTAACTTTACTCAAAGAACTGGGTCTTTGTTCTTGGTTCCTGAGAGAGCAGCTCTAAAACCCTGGTTTTTGGTGTCTTTGATAGGCCTCCAGACCACATATGAGGATATATGCTAATAAGGTGACTCAGCTGAGGGCTAGCCTGCCAAATAGACTACAGCCTGATATCAAGTGGCCTGGGGGTGGGGGAAGGAGTATGATTCAATCAATCATGACTATGCAATTAGGCCTTAATAAGGCTCTGGACACAGAAGCTCTGTGGGCATGCAGGAGGGTGCAGAGTAGGAGTTCCACAAAATATTTTTGACGTTTTATTTGTTATACTTTGCCAATATATTAAAACCAACCAAAGATATTTGTGAGACAGTTTCTCTTTCCCAGATGAATTTGCTTGTTAAAAGGACAGCTACAGATGAACCTCACAAACATAACGTTGAACAAGAGGACAGATTCAAAACAGTACATATTTTACATGAAGTTCAAAACAGGCAAAAGTAACTGATGGTGTTAGAACTGCCATAATCAGTATTTCTCTTAATACAGTCTATGCCTAGGACCTACAGGGATTCAGAAGAAGCAAACCATTATTTAAAAATGTTCACACTGAAGACAAGCACAACTAAAAGTGGTATCTCTCTGGGAATGTTTCTTACAGTTACATGACAACTAAAAACACCATAAAAGGTACCTATCCTTGGTATTAATGTTATCGCAATGGCGGGTCTGAGCCACTTGCTGCAGAAGCCAATACTGAGACAAGGGTGAGGTGAGCAGCAAGAGTATTTTATTGTATATCGATATAGAGGAGACAGAGGAAAATGAGCTCCTCCAAAAGACCTGTCCCCCCACTGGAGACTGGCTGAAAGTTTTTACATGGACAGGGTTATAGTTTCTCTTCCGGTGGTTATGTTCTACACTCCCCAGATAATCTAACTTCTTACTGGCAATCCTGGAAGGCCATCTGGCACCGTTAGTTACAACTGTCACGTCGCAGATGAGTTAATTCTAGTCCTTGAGGGTTATCAATTTGTTCTGCCACCCTCCAAGAAGAAACTTTAGTTAATCTTATGGAAATAGGAAGAGAAAGAATAACAAAAAAAGAAAATATCATGGGAAAGCAAGAGGGAGAATAGGAGGAAAATAAATCAAAATCATAGGAGCATGCAAAAGTGAACTAGGCAAGCTAGGCATTAACAATACCACAATAGCCAGGAAGCTAGGCCTATATACTGCTGGCAATAAACAACAAATGTGAAATTTCCACACACCCCTTTCATCGATGCTATCATTGACTGGAAAACATTTTTAAATGGTCTTCAGCTATCACATCCACAATGTTTCTTTCAGTAGGCTAAAGTTTCCAGGATCAGCTCTCTCGGATTCAAGACATGCAGAAATTTCTCAAAAATCTAAAACTTCCCCTGAGAAGACCAAAGATTGCTGGCTTCTACTTGCTCTATGTCCAGCTGAAGCTCACCTGCACCCATTCTCCCCAGTTTCAGCCTCCTGTAACCTAGTAATCCCTTTTCTCCCTCCATAAAAGGGTTATTCTGCTGTTAGTCTTGACTCATGGTGACCCCAGACTGTTGTGATCCACAGAGTTTTCATTGGCTTCTCAGTTTTCATTTTCAGAAGAAGATCACCAGGCCTTTCTCCCTAGTCCATCTTAGTCTGAAAGCTCCGCTGAAACTTTTTTCAGCATCATAGTAACACACAAGCCCCCAATGACAGATGGATGAGCTGCACATGAGGTGCATGGGCCAGGAATCAAACCCAGGTTTTCGAAATGGAGAGTGAAAGTTTTACCACTTGAACCACAACTGCCCTCCCCCACTGCCTTTCAGAAGCAGATTGCCAACGCTTTTGTCCAAGGTGCCTCTGGGTGTGTTTGAACAACTAACCTTTTGGTTGGAAGCTGAACACTTAACTGTTTGCACCACCTAGGGACTCCACATAAAGGGATACTAAGACTTTATTTATGCTCTTCACTACAGCAGATCAGGCAATGGGGGAGAACTGGACAGCTGGGGTCACTGGGATAGGTGATCTTCCTAGTACTGATACACCAGAGAGCAAAAGTTCATTCCCAAGCTGAAAAAGCCCAGGTCTGACTACACTCACAGTGCTGTTACATGACATACAGTGTTCTCTCCCTGTAATTTGTACCTGCTGAGTGCCCAGAGACAGGGAATACTCTAAGGACACTGACTGTCCACTGAAGTTCTTCTCCCTTCTAGGAGAAATAAAGAGTAAGGGGCGGGGCTCCTCATCTAAATTACCTACAAATACCAGCCTTCTGAGTCTAACCTGAGAGCATCAGTAAGTCTGGCAAGTAAAGGGGGAGTCCCCTTGAAAGAATATCAACCTGCCTGGAAATTTAATTCTTTTGTATCTGCAGCCAGAAACTTTTCTAACCTCTCACTCTCTGTCTGGTCTTCAGCTCCACAAACCTATGTAACCAGGAAGACAAGTCTTGTGTGCTCAGTGTTAAGTTTTTTGGGGGGTCGGAAATGGTGGTGGAGTGGGTGGAAGATGGGCAAAGGCTTTAGTTTCTGGCAGCTCCCAACTCCAGAAGCCCCATCTACTCCATTCTCCATAGGATCACTCAACTCGCTTTAACCCTTTCCACCCCTCTGCCCCCCCAACCCTCCGCCTCCCTTCTACTCAAGCTGCTGTTGTGGCCGAACAGTGGACGTGGCTTAGATGTGTGCGGAGTCACTGTCAGAGCAAACGTGATGCTGATTGGCCTCAGCTCCTCTATCTCAAGTGAATAGCTTTAGAGAGCTCCTGGAGAGAGGCAAAGGAGTGCCAGAAACCCTGCCTCGCGGCCCGTGCTGAGGGGGGCCCCCTGGGTCCGGGGCCCAGTGAGGAAAGGAGTCAGGGTGCGGCGGGGGCCGAAGGAACCGCAGGCGCCCAGGGCGCAGAGGACCAAGAGCCTGGCACCCGCGAGAAGCGCGCTCAGCCCGCCCGGGTAGCTGCCACCAGCGCCAACTATTCCATCGCGGAGCGGCGAGGGGTCCAGCCCGGAGGAGGTGGCGGCGGGCTTTCCGCAGGCCGGTGTGGGGCAGGCACTCAGGACCTCAGTCAGCTCCGTGCAAGTTGGGCTGCTGCAGGACAGACGGCGCCAGGGAGCTGGCGGCCGCTGGCGCGGAGTAAGGCGCCGCCCGGCGGACAGGAGCTGGATCTCTGCGCCGGGGGCGCGGTGGATGCGGAGCCCACGTGGGGCCAGGAGCTGGGGGACCCTGGCCACCGCGCACCGATCTCCCATCCGCTCTGCCGGCAAAGTGCGTGCCGCAGCTGCCACAACCCTGGTTCGGACTCCCTTACTCCTCTGCCTGCCGGCTCCTCCACCCCTCAACTCTGGGATCCCAAAGGTTTCACTGCATCATGGGGGCTTCCAGCTCGCTGCTTCCGGAGCGCTGGTGGTGTCCAAGCCTGGGCAGAAATTAATGTTAATTACTGACCGTGTGTGAGCTCCCTTTCCTGATTTCCTACAGCACTCACTCCCTCGTTCTGGTCATCCTCTACCTTGTTTTGTGTGCGTGCATTTTAGCTTCCTCAAACACTGCAAACTTCTTGAAGGCAGGAAAACAAAACTGAGCTCCACCAGATAACGCACTATGGTGTCGCTCAGCGTCTAGCCCTAGTACTTAGAAACGTGCCTGGCACACGGTGCAAGATGTAGATATAACCTAGAGAGGTACGGATCAGGGTCAACACTGATCTTGTCATCACCTTCAGGCCTAGCCCAGGACTGGCGGCATGTGCCTTATAACGTCTTGGAATGAGCCCAGGTGAAATTAATAAACTTCAACTCTAGTACTGGATACTCTGCCACGAGTTTGTTGAGAATCCTTGGTCCAGTGACCTCAGCGAACTAAGCTTTAAAATACAGGAACTGGATTAGATGGCCAAGCCTTCTTCAGTTCTAAATTTCTGACCTGCATGATCATAATATCTGGCAAATAGATGAAGATCTATTTAAAAAAAAAAAAAGGCTGCTGTGGAGTAGATTTAGAGTCTTGGCAACCGCATGTGTGTCAGAGAAGAACTGTGCTCCACAGGGTTTTCAGAGACTGATTTTTCAGAAGTAGATCAACAGACCTTTCTTCCAAGTTGCCTCTGGGTAAACTTGAACCTCTAACCTTTGAGTTAGGAGCTAAGCAGGATAACAGGGCAAGTATTTCCTACTCTTACAGAATATAATGAAACTTATCATAGTCATGTATTTAGACAAAAACCCTCAACTAGAGCTTCAGCATTTTTTCACCACAATTGGCCCAAATTCTTCCCCACTCCGTGTGTGTGTATGTGTTATTAAAATCATATTATTTCTCAGCTATTACACACTATTTGCACAATCATTTCAGGTTTTTAAAGAATAGCACATAGAATCAAACTAAAATAGTAAAACATGAACGTCATTGCCAATTTTTTCTTCTAGGAAGGATGAAGCAAGTACTAACACACCATTGTTCCCACTGCCACAACTGGAAAAAAAAAAAGGATAAATAACAAAAAAGAAAAAATTAAAAGGCATTGGAGAACTGAGAAAGCAAACAGAACTAAATGAACTCAAATCCAGAGGAAGAACATGAGTTGAGATAATCCATGAATAAAAGTAGGAAGTTTTGGCCCTACTGCTTCTTAAAAATATTGAGACTATCAAGGATACAGAGAAACTAGAATTCTCATGCATTGATTTTGGAAATGCAAAACAGTACAGCCACTCTGGAAAATGATTAAATAATTTCTTACAAAGTTATACATACAAAGTCAAAGATATAAAGTTAAAAGTACCATATGACCCAGCAATCCCACTCCTAGGTATTTACCCTAGAGAAAGAAAAACTTATGTTCACACAGACTCCTGTAAATGAATGTTTATAGTAGTTCTATTCATAATCACCAACAACTGAAAACAACTCCAGTATTCTTCAATGGGTAAATTCAGTAACAAGCTGTGGTACATCTAGTCAATGGAATATTTCTTAGCAGTAAATAGGAACAAACTGTTAATACACACAACAACTCTGATGAATCTCAAAGTCATTATGATGAGTAAAGAAGTCAATCTTAAATATCACTGAATGATTCCACTTATGTATACTGAATGATTCCACTTATGTAACATTCTCAAAAAGACAAAAAGACAAAACAATAGTAACAGAACTGATTAGTGATTTCGAGAAGTTGGGGGTAGGGCAAGGGTATGGCTATAAAGGGATAGCATGAGGGAGTTTGATGGAACTACTCTGCATCACTATTGTGTGATTACATGACTCTCCGTGTGTGTTAAAAGGTCCCTGGGTGACGCAAATGGTTTGCGCTCAACTACTAACCTAAGGGTTGGCAGCGGGAACCTACCCAGTGGTGCCACAGAAGAAAGGCCGGGCAATCTGCTTTCATAAAGGTTACAGCCCAAAAAACTCTATAAAGCAGTTCTACTCTGTAACACATGGGGTCACCATAAATCAAAATTGAGTTGACGGCAATTGGTACACAGGTGCTAAAAGTCATAGCATTGTATGCCAAAATAAAAGTGAATTTTACTCTACGTTAATTTAAAAAATTAAAATGTGTGGAGATTTTTTTATATGTTCCTTATATAATCCGGGTACTACCTCCTTCCATAAATATCTATTCTTATCTGCTTTCACAACAATCCTGTGAGTCTAATATTATTATCTCCAATTTATAGATGTGGAAACTGAGGCTCAGGAAGGTGAAATAACCTAAATTTGCACAGTCAGCAAGGAATGATACACACATTAGAGCTGATTCACGTTTATTTACTACATTCATCTGAGTATGACAACCCTCTCACTAAAAACTGTTCACTAGCTAGCACTTTTAATACGGAGCACAACTGAGAATTATGTCGGTATCCACAAGGCAATTAGATAAACTGCCCAGTGTTGAGTTCAAACAGCTATCCGATTTCCTAAAGATAGCTTTTTCAAATATCGCCATGACACACACAATACTTCTAACTTTCCATATTGAATATTCATTTATTTTGATTTTTCTAAATATTTGCCCATATCTCAATGTAAATTTCTAATACTTTTTAATTTGATATAAATAAACTTGTTAGGTTATGGTTTTTTGTTGTTTCCTCCACGTCTCACTGCAGGTACACGTGAACGGTGTACGGTGGAAACACCGTACTTTAAATGTCCCGTTTCTGGCTATAGCAAGTTGAGTCTACCTTGCTGTTGACACTTCTTACATAATTATATCTTTGTTCTATCAATAACTCAATTTTTATAGTATTTTTATTAATTTTAATCTCAACGGGAATGTGGCTGTGCTTTCACCTTAGATATCAAATAAAGGTTTAACTCATTTTCAAATTATCAAGGACTACCATCTCTAATTACAAATTAGATGCTAATTTATTTTTATTTGCTCACTTATTTGTTACCCTTTTTCATGTCATTACCTCTAAAAGTATGTACATTTCATTAATTATTTTTGATATTTAAATGGCTTGTAGAACAAAGCAGTAATTTTGAAAATTATAGCCATCCAACACCTATATTTGACAGACTTCACACTCCCAGGGATATTATCTTGACAGTAATTAAAACTGCAGCACAAATGTGTCATCATGAGATGCATGATAATTTTAATGGATTTCTGAAATGAGACAAATAAATCCTTGAAGGTTTCTTCCTACTTTGAATCTCTATAAGCCTTGACTATAGAACAAATGCAAATGAAATTTATCCTTACACTATGAAGATTATTGGAAAAAATTAAAATTCTGGAAATATTAAAGGAAACTAAAATGTATTAAACACCTATTTTATGCCAGGAAATGAAGCAACTTCCCCAAGCCAGATTGAGAGGAGCATTCCAGGAAGAGGGAACAGCACGTAATGTATGGTGGTTAAAGTCAGAGGAACATGGAAAACTGGAGGAACTAAAGGAAGGACACATGGCTGGAGTGTGAGGAGTAGGGGAGAGTGGTCTGAGCTGAGGCTTGTGAGGCAAGCAGGTGTGGCACATGCATAGTTTTCCAGCAAATGTCAAGGATTTAGGGCTTCATCCACGGCATGCTGATGCACACTTTTGATGCAGTCTGAGGAACGGATTGGAGGGTACAAATGGGAGACAGTTTGGACTATTGCAACAGTCCCATGAAGATGATGGTAATGTATCCTGGGAAGAGGAGAGCATATGACTTTGTGAGAGATTCAGTAGGTAAGAGTGATGGGAATCACTTATTGACTGAGGTGTGATAGCAGGTGATGAGGGAGAGGAAGGTATGGAAGTGGTTCCCAGGTTTTCAGACCTACTCAATGGTGTGGAAGGTGACACTCTTGGTTGAGATGAGAGCACTGACAAAAGGGCCACTAGCAGAATTTTGTGCTTTGTTCCAGGACGTGGCGAGGTGCATTTGAAATGTTCAGAATAGGTAGTAGGATCTGGAAAACCAAAATCAGTTGCCGTCAAGTCAAGTTGATTCCGAATCATAGTGACCTAGTGTGTTTCACAGTAAAACTGTGCTCCCTGGGGCTTTCAATGACTGTGATCTTTCTGAAGCAGATCGTCAGGTCTTTCTTCTGAGGTGCCTCTGGATGGATTCAAACCACTAATCTTTCGGTTAGTAGCTGAGCTCTTAGTTCAGTGGAAATATCTGGGCCAGAAATGTAAGTTTAGGAGCAAAAGTAAGAACCATTTAATCTTTGCTGCTGTGTTTTGCAAGCTGTGCCCTGCACCTTCTACATCAGATATCTCCACAAATATGTTCTGTGGCTCAATGTTCTCAGGCCATCATGGGTATGCAAATCACCTGGGTTTAAGAGGATGGATAAGCGCAGGGTGGTAGCAGAGTGTCTGGGTTTGAATCCTGGCTCTGCCTCTACTAGTGCAAATGTAAGCAAATTATTTAACTCTGTTACCCACTGTCTTCCTCTGTAAAATGGGGATAGTAGTACCTACCTCAAAGGGTTTCTTGAAGATTAAATATTTAATTTACATACAGCTCTAAAAGCAATGTCTGATAACATGGCAAGAACTTAAGACATGTTAGTTATCATTATTTTCTGGGCAGCTTTATAAAATGCAGACTCATGGACACCAAAACCAATATTCTGGGACTTAGTCACATTCTATCTCAACTAAAGTCCTTTTAGTTTATACCATATTTATGTTGCTGTTGTCGTTGTGCGCCGTCGAGTCAATTCCAACTCACAGCGGCCCTACAGGATAGAGTAAAACTGCCCCATAGGGTTTCCAAGGAGCTGCTGGTGGATTTGAACTGCCCACTTTACTCATTAATTATTTATATAAAAGTATTTATATCAAAATAATACATGCTTATGATTAAATGAAAATTAAAGATGGATTTATAATAAAAATCAATAGCTTCCCACTTCACTGCCCCTCATCTGAAATCCCACTTCCTGGAAATAATCAATTTTAGTCATTTTCCTGTTTTTAGTTTTCTAATAGTTACTGTCATAACTCTTAAGTGTTAAACTCAGACCATTATATATTCATTTCTTGCTTTTCTTCATACATTGTCTTTGTTTTCTACAGTTTTCTCATCTCCCCTTTCCAGAACTCTTCTGATTATTTTTCTATCCATTCCAGCCTTGTGTCCAAAGAAGGCACATGCTGTTGTTCAGTGCTGTCCAGTCTGTTCCAACTCATAGTGATCCTATGTACAACAGAACAAAACACTGCCCTGTCCTGCACCATTCTCACAATCATTGTTATGTTTGAGCCCATTTTTGCAGCCACTGTGTCAATCCATCTCATTAAGGGTCTTCCTCTTGTTCACTAACCCTCTACTTTACCAAGCATAATGCTCTTCTCTGGGACTGATCCCTCCTGACAACATGTCCAAAGTGTATGAGACATAGTCTCAACATCCTCACTTCTAAGGAGCATTCTGGCTGTACTTCTTCCAAGACAGATTTGTTCATTCTTTTGGTAATCCATGGTATATTCAATATTCTTTGCCAACACCGTAATTCAAAGCAGCAATTCTTCTTCAGTCTTCCTTATTTATTGTCCAGCTTTCACATGTATACGAGGTGATTGAAAACAGCATGGCTTGGGTAAGGTGCACCTTAGTCTTCAAGGTGATGTTTTTGCTTTTCAACATTTTAAAGAGGTCTTTTGCAGCAGATTTGCCCAATGCAATGTATCATTTGATTTCTTGACTGCTGCATCCATAGGTGTTGATTGTGGATCCAAGTAAAATGAAATCCTTGACAACTTCAATCTTTTCTCCATTTATCATGATGTTGTTTATTGGTCCAGTTGTGAAGATTTTGTTTTCTTTATGTTGAGGTGTAATCCATACAGAAGGCTGTAGTCTTTGATCTCCATCAGTAAGTGTTTCAAGTCCTCTTCACTTTCAGCAAGCAAGGTTGTGTCATCTGCATAAAGCAGGTTGTTAATGAGTCTTCCTCCAATCCTGATGCTCTTTCTTCTTCATATAGTCCAGCTTCTCAGATTATTTTCTCAGCATACAGATTGAATAGATATGGTGAAAGGAAAAGGACACAACCCTGACACACACTTTTCCTGCCTTTAAACCATGCAGTTTCCCTTGTTTTGTTTGAACAACTGCCTCTTGATCTATGTACAGTTTCCTCATGAGCACAATTAAGTGTTCTGGAATTCCCATTCTCCACAATGTTATCCATAATTTTTTATGATCCACACAGTCAAATGCCTTTACATAGTCAATAAATCACAGGTAAACAGCTTTCTGGTATTCTCTGCTTTCAGCTAGGATCCATCTGACATTAGCTATGATATTCTTGGTTCCACACCCTCTTTTGAATCTGGCTTGAATTTCTAGCAGTTCCCTGTGGATGTACTGCTATAGCAACTTTTGAATAATCTTCAGCAAAATTTTGTGTGTTATATTTACGATATTGTTCAATAATTTCCACATTTGGTTGGATCACCTTTCTTGGGAATAAGCATAAATATAGATCTCTTCCAATAGGTTGGCCAGATAGCTGTCTTCCAAATTTCTTGGCATAGATGAGTGAGCACTTCTAGCACTGCATCCATTTGTTGAAACATCTCAATTGGTATTCCATCAATTCCTGGAGCCTTGTTTTTCACCAATGCCTTCCGTGTAGCTTGGAACTCTTCCTTCAATACCGTTGGTTCCTGAAATGGTTGAACGTTGACCAATTCTTTTTGATATACAGACTCTGTGTATTACTTCCATCTTCTTTTGATGGAAGGAACATAATGAGGAGAAAAGGAGGATCTCTCTACCTTCCTTTACCATGACTCAGGCCTCCATAGGATCAGTGTCCACCCAGAAAGAGTCAGCCTCCAGCGCTCAAGAATCAGGCGGCCAGTGGCAACCTGGGGTCCCATATGTGACTGCTTTTAGAGAACTGTCCATTTTTCTCATTGTCGCATGAGATTTGGACAACACTCACAGTACACTGCATGACAAAAAAATTGCAAGAACACACAAAGTAGCTTGATGCCCATCTTAGGCAAAATTGAATGGTCTTGAGTTGTAGGGAGACTTGTTTGACAGTAACATGTCTTTCCTCTCTGCCAACATTCTGCCTGCAACATTACTTAACACCATGAATGAGTGTAACTGGACCTGCTAAAATAAATGAGACAAAGCATGAATTTCACTGCTTTAACCTGACACGTTCTAGGTTTGTTCTCTGATCCAATTACTCACAAAATACAACATTTTACACCATTTTGTCAGAGCAGTGAATGATGATTTAGCTTAATGTCCTATTCTCCTTTGGAATTACTAAAACGAGACCTCTGGGAGTGATCTGAAGTGTTTGTGGGAAGGAGAGACTTCTGCTCAGGTTCCAAAAAAAAAATTAAGGTGATATGGTGCAGGAGACAATGAATTAATTACCAGGAAGGAGGCAGCCAATAAGACACCCCTGTTTACCAAACAGATCTAAACACAAGGAAGACACTTCTAATTCAGCTGCAAGCAAAACCTTTTGGGGGGCACAAAATCAATTCTATAATAGTCCCGTGACAGAGGGATGGTTAGCAAAGAGAGCTTCATCATATTTTAAAAAAGCATTATTTGGGGACAGAACAGCAATTAAGGGGTAAATTTTGGGGTGTAAGATTTGTCTCTTCAGCTATCTGTTTACAAAACAGCTATTGTGATATGATCTCACTGTCCTTCTGATTTTAGAAAGGCTATTAACAGAGGAAAAACTATACATTCTGTGGCCAGGAGGAAGGCTTTTCTTCCTACTTCGTCTTAGTCTGAAGGCTCTGCGACAACCTGCCCACCATGGGTGAACCTGCTGGCATTTGAAATACCAGTGGCATAGCTCTCGTCATCACAGCAACACACAAGCCATCACAGTAGGACAAACTGACAGACAGATTGTAGGTTCTAGGACTAAAGTCCCCATTTTCCTTAGATTTTTCTAAAAAGTAAGATGATCAACAATAGGCCAAGAAGGCAAATGCCCTGGTACCTCTCTGCCACCTTGCACAGAAGGAGCTGCCTTTCACACCCAGTGAGTGCCACAGTGTGCAGGAATTCCACAAAGGGGACTGATGACACTGGCCTTTTCTCTGTTTTAGAAAATCATTTTACTCTGGGAATTAAAACCATGGATCCCAGCTCACTGGCAAACATCTGCTATTCATTGATAGCACCATCTGGTGCATATTTCAGCTTCTTGCTCTGTTGTAGCAGCTTTGTGTAGCCACCTCCCCAAAATTATTTATTCTCTAACAACTTATGTTCTGGAAGCACAGGTCAAATAGAGTAGTTTTGCTGAAAGCTACTAATCTAATGTGGTGCTTGCCTGTGCTTGAATAGGCATTCCTCATGCTTTCACCTAGTCATGGTCTGAAATGTTCCAGGCCATCATATTTGGATAAAAATGCATACGAATGTCCTGGGCGAGTGGCTTGGGAAAAAATATGTTTATCTGCATTTCACAAGCTCATGAGCATGCAAGACCTGTTATGAGTAATTTGTTTAGAGGAATTATTATAATAATACAGGCTGAGCCGCGTCTGTCATAAGAGCTTAAGGAGTTGTCTTAGTAATCTAGTACTGTTATAACGGAAATACCATAAGTAGACAGCTTTAACAAACAGAAATTTATTTTATCACAGTTTAGGAGGCTAGAAATCCGAATTTAAAGCGCTGGCTCTAGAGGAAGGCTTTCTCTTTGTGTCAGCTCTGGAGGAAGGTCCTTGTCTCTTCAGCTTCTGCTTCCTGGTTCCTTGGTGGTCTCCATGTGTCTTGACATTTCTCTTACCACATCTCTGCTCACTTGCTTGCTTGTTTAATTTCTTTTATATCTCAAAAGAGACTGACTCAAGACACACCGTACACTAATCTTGTCTCATTAACATAACAAAGACAACCCATTCCCAAATGAGATTATAACCACAGATATAGAGATTAGGATTTACAACACGTATTTTGGGGGGGTCACAATTCAATCCATAACATTCAACCTTTTAGTCCCCCAAAATTCATGTCCTTGCCATATGCAAAACATATTCACCCATCATATCATCCCAAAAGTCTTAAATTAACTTCAAGTTTAAAATCTCATCTTCTGAATCATCTAAATCAAATATAGGTGAGACTTTAGGTGTATTCAACCCTGGGGCAAAATTCCTCTTAATCTGTGAACCTGTGAAATCTACATGATAAATTAACTGTTTCCAAAGTATGATGGTGGAACAGGCACAAGGTAGACATTTCCATTATAAATGGGAGAAATTGGAGGGAAACAAGGGTTAACGGGCACCGAGAAGTCTAAAAGACAGCAGAACAGTTTACCTTAGCTCTAAAGGCTTGAAAATAATCCTCTGTTCTCTGAGACCATTTGGGCAGTGGCCCCACCCTCCAGACTCCGGGTTCTGGCCACGCCCTCTGGATTCTAGGTGGAGGCCCCTTGGCCCTGGCATTCAGCTCCGCCTTCCAGGCCCACTCGGACAGCAACTCTGCTCCCTCAGCTTTGAGCAGCCCCATTCTCCTAGTCCCTCTGAGTTGTGGCCCTGACCCCTTGGCCCCCTCAGGCCCCATTCTTAGGCCCCTTGGGCATGGAAGCCCCACCCCCTCAGTTTAGGGCGGCAGCCCCATCCCCTGGTACACCTTACCAGCAGCCCCACACTCTGGATCTCAGTTAGCAAAGATCCAACTCTTTGAAACCTAGAAGGCTGTAGCCCCACCCTTTGAAATCAGAAGGCGCTGCTTCCCATGCTCCTTCCAACTGTTCTGCTGATCTCCAAGCTGCTCCAGGGATGGTTTTTTTTTGGAGGACAACAGATATAGCTCCTTTGGCCTGTTTCCTGACTGTAGAATTCCAAAAGGCAGACAACGTTCTTACCTTTCATTCTTTCCCCATCCCCTTCAGGCTAAGCTTATGGGTTTTCTGCTGTGGTCGTTGGTTAGATCCATCAGTCACAGGCTTAATTTCTTTAAAAAAGATTGTGTAGCCACATCCTTGTTGAACATTCTAGGACACATGTCTTTAGTTTGTACAACAGAATTTTCCAAATCTTTAAGTTCTGTTTTCATTTTGCACAGTTCATTTTTAAATCCATCTCTTTCCTCTCACATTTTACAATAAGCGGCAAGGAGAAACCACACAGCCCCTTTACGATTTTACTTAGAAGTCTCATCAGCCAGATATCCAAGTTCATCACTTATAAGTTCTACCTTCTACCAAACATTTGAACATAATTCAGACAAGTTCTTTGCCACTGCATAAAAAGCATCGCCTTTCCTCCATTGTTCTATCACATGTTCATCATTTTCTTTTAAAGCCTCACCAGAAGCACAGCTAACATCCACATTTCTAGCAACATTCTGTTGCTGGCACCATACGTATTCTCTAAGACAATACAGACTTTATCTATAGCTCTCCGACCTCCTTCTGAGCCCTCACTAGAATTGCCTTCAAGGTCCATGATTCCACCAACAGTCTCTTCAAAGCAATCTAGGCTTTTACTATTAGACACCTAAAAACTCTTCCATCCTCTACCCTTTACCCAATTCCAAAATTGCTTCCACATTTTAGGTATCTGTTAGAGCAAACTCCTACTCCTGGTGCTAAATTCTTAGTTAGTTAGTGCTGCTATAACAGAAGTACCACAAGTTGATAGCTTTAACAAACAGAAATTTATTTTCTCACAGTGTAGGAGACTAGAAGTCTGAATTCAGAGCGCAGGCTCTAGGGAAGGCTTTCTTTATCGGCTCTAGTGGAAAGTCCTTGTCTCTTCAGCTTCTGCTTCCTGGTTCCTTGGAGATCTCCATGTGTCTTGACATCTCTCTTACCCCATCTCTGCTCACTTGCTTGCTTGTTTAATCTCTTTCATATCTCAAAAGAGACTGACTCAAGACACACGGTACACTAATCCTGTCTCATTAACATAACAAAGACAACCTGTTCCCAAATGGATTATAACCAAAGCCACAGAGGTTAGGATTTACAACACATACTTTGGGGGGGACACAGTTTAACCCATCATCAGTCAGAACAAGGCCAGAGGCTGACTGCGGAACAGACCATTAATTGCTCACATGCAAGTTCAAGCTGAAACTGAAGAAAATTAGAACAAGTCCACGAGAGCCAAAGTACGACCTTGAGTATAACCCACCTGAATTTAGAGACCATCTCAAGAATAGATTTGATGCGTTGAACACTAATTACTGAAGACCAGATGAGGTGTGGAACGACATCAAGGACCTCTTACATGAAGAAAGCAAGAAGTCATTAAAAAGACAAGAAAAAAAAGACCAAAATGGATGTCAGAAGAGACTCTGAAACTTACTCTTGAACATTGAGTAGCTACAGCAAAAGGAAAAAATGATGAAGTAAAAGAACTGAACAGAAGATTTCAAAGGGCAGCTTAAGAAGACAAAGTATTATAATGACATGTACAAAGAGCTGAAGATAGAAAACCAAAAGGGAAGAACACGCTCGGCATTTCTCAAGCTGAGAGAACTGAAGAAAAAATTCAAGCCTCGAGTCGCAATAGTGAATGATTCTATGGGGAAAATATTAAATGATGCAGGAAGCATCAAAATAAGATAGAAGGAATATACAGAGTCATTATACCAAAAATTACGTTGAACCATTTCAAGAGGTAGCATATGATCAGGAACCAATGGTATGAAGGAAGAAGTCCAAGCTGCACTGAAGGTACTGGTGAAAAACAAGACTCCAAGAATTGACAAAATATCAATTGAGATGTTTCAACAAATGGACGCAGCATTGGAAGCACTCACTCATCTATGCCAAGAAATCTGGAAGACAGCTATCTGGCCAACTTTTTGGAAGAGATCCATATTTATGCCTATTCCCAAGAAAGGTAATTCAACTGAATGTGGAAGTTATCAAACAATATGATTAATATCACACGCAAGTAAAATTTTGCTGAAGATCATTCAAAAGCAGCTGCAGCAGTATACTAACAGGGAACTGAAATTCAGGCCAGATTCAGAAGACGTGGAAACAGGGATATCACTGCTGATGTCAGATGGATCCTGGCTGAAAGCAGAGAATACCAGAAAGATGTTTACCTGTGTTTTATTGACTATGTAAAGGCAATCAACTGTGTGGATTATAACAAATTATGGATAACATTGTGAAGAATGGGAATTCCAGAACACTTAATTGTGCTCATGAGGAACCTATACATTGATCAAGAGGCAGTTGTTCAGACAGAACAAGGGGATACTGAGTGGTCTAAAGTCAGGAAAGGTGTGTGTCAGGGTTGCGTCCTTTCACCATACCTATTCAATCTGTATGCTGAGAAAATAATCCAGGAAGATGGACTACATGAAGAAGGAGCATCAGAATTGGAAGAAAACTCATTAACAACCTGCATTATGCAGATGACACAACCTTCCTTGCTGAAAGCAAAGAGGACTTGAAGCACTTACTGATGAAGATCAAAGACCACAGCCTTCAGTATGGATTACACCTCAACATAAAGAAAACAAAAATCCTCAAAACTGGGCCAATAAGCAAAATCATCATAAACAGAGAAAAGATTGAAGTTGTCAAGGATTTCATTTTACTTGGATCCACAATCAACTCCCATGGATGCAGCAGTCAAGAAATCAAACAACACACTGCATTGGGCAAATCTGCTGCAAAAGACCTCTTTAAAGTGTTGAAAAGCAAAGATGTCCCCTTTAAGACTAAGGTGCACCTGACCCAAGCCATGGTATCTTCAATCACATCATATGCAAGACCAAAGAACTGACGCCTTTCAATTTCAGTGTTGGCAAAGAATATTGAATATACCGTGGACTGCCAAAAGAACAAACAAATCTGTCTTGGAAGAAGTACAACCAGAATGCTCCTCAGAAGGAAGGATGGTGAGACTATATCTTACATAGTTTGGACATGTTGTCAGGAGGGATCAGTCCCTGGAGAAGAACATCATGCTTGGTAAAGTACAGGATCAGGGAACAAGATGGATTGACACCATGGCTGCAACAATGGGCTCAAGCATAACAACGATTGTGAGCATGGCACAGGACTGGGCAGTGTTTCGTTCTGTGGTGCATAGGGTCAATACGAGTCAGAACCAACTTGATGGCACCTAACAACAACAAGAACAAAGTACTACTTGAAAACAGTTCAGATCATATATCACAAATTTGTTTATCTGTCAACTCTCCTTTGAGGAGGCAGCTCTTCTCCAGTTGTATTTTGAGTACTTTCCAACCTGAGGGACTCATCTTCAGGCAGTAAATCAGACAGTGTTCTGCTGCTATTCATAAGGTTTTCACTGGCTAATTCTTTTCAGAAGTAGACTACAGGGTCCGTCTTCCTAGTCTGTCTTAGTCTGGAAGCTCAGCTGAAACCCATCCTCCATGGGTGACCCTGCTGATACCTGAATACCAGTGGCATAGCTTCCAGCATCATGGCAACATGCAAGCCCCCATAGTACAAACTGAAAGACACTTGGGGGAATACATATGCATATGTATACATGTCTGTACATAGTTATTTTTTTCATTTTTTTCCCTCAACATTTGGCCACACAATGGCAGTATGATTTGGTGCAAATAAGAACCACTCATTTAGAAGAAATATACCAGCTTTGGAGTCAGACACCTTTGGCTTGGCCATTCTGATAACTTCATGACCTTGGGCTGAGATCTCTGAACCTCAGTTTTATAATGCATAAATGTGGGGTGGGGGGAGGGCTGTTAACTTTCAGAGTTTTTGTGAGTTTGCAAAATTACTTATGTAAATTGCCCAGTCCGGTAGAAGCTCAGTAGGTACCAACTATTACCATTTGCACTGAATTTTATTTTGTGCTCTCCTTTCATGAGTATGTGTGTTTGTGTACGTCCACAACTAAATTGTAAACTCTACGAGGAGAGGGACTGGTTTATTTTTCCTCTGAATCTCCTACAGCTCCCAGCACAGTGCTGAGTATATAGTAAGTGGGAATATAACAACTATAATGACTATTTTTGATCAATTTATTGACGGGAAGGAAATTCAAAATCATTTTCAGCACTGTCAAATGTGTTTGAAAACACCAAAATTGCATTCTAGTAGACTCACCACAGTTTTTGATTAGATCCTAAGAGAATTGGATCATCTGAGTCTAAGCCACAGAGAAACTTCTGGAATCAAACTGTGAGCCCATCAGCTTAGATATTGCATTTAGAGAGTCAGGTATACCCTGAGACATTTTGTTTTTTACAGAACTGCAGGAAGGAAGCTGTGAATAAATTGTGAAGGTAGGGACTGGCTTTGACTTCTGAAAGAACTAATGCAGGTGTCATATTCTAGAAACTGGGGACTACTGTGGGGGACAGGTGCCTGGGCACATGAACCCATGAACTAAATGGACTCGTGAGGGAAAATAGACAGGGACACTGGGAATGATTTGGGGAACCAGAGGAATTCCTAATAGTGTCAGAGTAGCAAGGAGCTACATACATCCCTTGTGGCTCAAGCCCAGATCAGTCTTAGAAGTAGAGTAGGGCTAAATCTATAGATGAGGAAATCTGTGCTGAGGGTAAGGAGTCCCTGGGTGGTGCAAATGGTTAACACACTTTGCTGCTAACTGAAAGTCTGAAGGTTCAAGTCCAGCAAGAGGCACTTCGGAAGAAAGGTCTGGTGATCTACTTCCCAAAAATCAGACATTGAAAACCCTATGGAGCACAGCTGTACTCTGATACACACGGGGTTGCCATGAGTCAGGGTCAGCTCAACACTTACTGGTTTACTGGTGGTGAGAGAATAGAGGCAAAGTCAGAGAGGTCAGCCAGAGGGGCTTCATTCTCTCTTGAGCCAAGCATGCTACATCCCCACATGAGCGTCCTTGCTACCATCCACACTGAGATGGGCTACAGGTGTGAGTAAGAGCAAACTGGCAGATGTGTGCTGTATGGTCATTGCCTTTAGCCCATACAGCCCATGCACAATACAACTAAAGAAGTATTACTCTAAATTTTATTAGAATCTCAGCATATCTATCGTCTTTGTCATCTGCCTGCCCCGTGTGATTCTGAGTTTACAAACTCTTGAGTTAAAGCCTGTTGATGGCCACAGAGGCCAGCTATTGTCTGTGTCAAGCACTGGAGCTGCTCTTCATCCTACTGCATTTTTCAATCTTCAGTTCGGTCCTTTAAGATTTCCTCCTAATGGTAATGGTAATTCAGACCAATGAGGAAACAAGGATTTGGTTCTTAACCTGAGTTGCTATTTGTTACAGGGTACCCAGACAGTTTTGAAGTGTCTGTCATAGGTGCACATGAGATTTGGGAATCCTTTAGTTGAAAGACATCAAGCAAAAGTGGTCTAGAATTCAGGCAAGCAAGGCAAAGGATTAGGGCAGCCCAAACTGGAAGTCAAGAAATACTAAGAACCCAAAGTCATGGCAGACTACAAGTGAAGTCAAAACTTCAGTCATCTGAGCACTGGGATGTGGACCAGAATTGGAGGCAAGGTCTGCCTCAGTGAGAAGTCTCTTATATACTGTTCTCTCTACTGGGGTGAAGGGGACCCAGGCATGAGATAGCCTGAGTGGCAGCTTTGGTATGTATTTCACCTGGAAAGAAAGGCTGTCACCAGCTCAAATTTCAAATATCTGTAGTTTAAGGAAGTTGTCACCCTTTCTGTTCTCTCTCAGGTCTCAGAAAAATCATCTTTGTGCAATAACTAATCAAATAACTAGGTATGGTATGGGAATAAGCATGGAGCATCATTTTGAAAGAGATGACTCTCTGGGCTGATGTCTTTCCATTTATTGGATTTCCATTAATACCTTATTACCTTTTAACTATTTTCATGATGGAGTCCTGGTGGCACAGTGGCTAATAGCGTGGCTGCTAACCAAAAGATGGACAGTTCAAATTCACTAGCCACTCTTTGGAACTCCTATGGAGCCGTTCTACTCTGACCTGTACAGGACGCTATAAGCTGGAATCAACTTGATGGCAACGGATTTGGATTTTCATGATGCATTTTTCAAATTTGATTTTTACTCATGTTTTTTACAACATGAAATCAATGGCTGTAACACCAGTTTTAATCCTTTTTTGCATTCCTTTACAGTTTTTAACAAATGCACCATATATTTACGTTTTATATTTATAATAATATCCAATGACTTTTTGCCATATAATATTCTGTCATAAACTCTTTGTCTTAGGAAAAGGTAGTTTTTATATTCATGAAAATATTTTTCTAAGACAAAGTTTGCATTAACATAATATTAACATAATGTTCATATGCATTTACATAATATTCATTTCATTAACATACTATTCTAGTGCATTTACCTAAAACAAATTAATGCACATTCAGTTATTGCCAATTTTTTGATATTTTTAAAAGGCTCCTTACTTCTTTGTAATTATTTCCTCAGGATAAATCCCATTAATTGGATTACTGAATCAATGATTCTGAACATAAAACAAGACTTGGTTGAGTTGACAAGGAATTTCCTCAGTTTTAGACTTTAATGCTCCAATTGTCTAGTAAAGTAAGCAAGGAACAAATTACTTCACCCATTTTACAGACAGAAAAATTGAGTCTAAAAGAGCTCGAGTGACTTGCCCAAGCTAGATGAACCATAAACTGGCAGAACAAGACCTAAATTAAAAGTCTTCTCATCCTTGGCTTTTCCTTCTAAACAAGAGAAATTAAGAAGGCTTTTTGTATGGCATTGTTTTTTGTTTTGTTTTGGTTTTTGTAATGATAATTTCTCAAATTTATAATTTTTCTATTTTTGTTATATTTTGGAGGAAGTGTATCAAGGCAGGAGAGAGGGCAATTTTGTTTATACTGAAGGTCAATGAACATCATTGTATGGAAATAAAATACAAAACAAAATAATAATATAATTTATTATAATAACTAATTATGATAATTGAGTCCTTCAATATGCCAGGCACTGGACTAAGTGCTTTACATCAGTTGTATGTGTGCTGGGGCCTGCACTTACTAGCTCCCAAGAGCCGAGTGTCCACACATTTCCCAACTTGAAATGGCCCAAGTGGGAATGTGTACGACATGGAAATCACAAGTGCTGATCCCCTCCCTGCCCCCAGAGATGGTTGTTGAACACTTACTGGCACACCATATGAAATGAATTATTTCATTTAATGGATATAAGCAAGTCCATGACTCTTTTATGAAAATAATACTCATTCACAGGTGAAAAGACTGAGGCCTAGAGAGGTTAAGTAAAACGAAAAAAGCTCATTGCTCTCGAGTTGATTCTGACCCCTAGTGACACTATAAGACAGAGTAGAACTGCCCCCATAGGGTTTCCAAGGAGCGGCTGGGGAATTCGAACTGCCAACGTTTTGTTTAGCAGCTGAGTTCTTCAACACTGTGACACCTGAGCTCCTGAGAGGTTAAATAATTTCCCAGAATTAGGATCTGGAATGCAAACCATGCCACATGATTCTAAAAAATTAGTATTTAAACCCCAAATGCTGCTGTTTTCGTATTTATTCAATACACTGCAGATGGCTAGAGAATGGTTCAGGATTGTCGGGGACAGACACTGGGTAGTGAGTGTTCGTTTTGCTTTTATTCTCCCAACTTCAGGTGGATAATAAGGGTCAACTTTGAAAATATCTTGCCGTCTTCCTCCAGATTCAGTGTGGTTGGTGGTAAAAACAATGTCCACATTTTATGAATGAGTCCTATGTTCCAAGGGCATAAGTATCTAGCCCAAGGTGACTAAATGAATCAACAACTCATATAGCCCCACTTAGTCCATTAAGCCAAGTTACTTCCACGAGGAATGAACTGTGAGCCTCAGGCTTGTGACTCAGTGAGCAATGGGCCACTTCAGCTGTGGATCATCATGTGACTCAACTGTTTCTCATACTGAATAACCATGATTTCCTTTATGTATATAATTCCCCACTCCTGTAAAAACTGTGGATTTGGTGGGGTAATGGAAATGTTCTAAACTGGTCTGTGGTGACGTTTGCATAACTCTGTGCATTTAATAAAAAATCATTGAATTGTACAATTAAAAAGGGTGGCTCTTATGATATGCAAATTATACCTCAATAAAGCTGATTAAAAAATAGTGGACTTGTTAGTATTACTGTTATTCATACATACATCTATGACAGTGCCAGTTATTCAAAGGATTTTTTTTTTTTTTGTACTTTAGATGAAGGTTTACAGAGCAAACAATTTTCTCATTAAACAATTAATACACATAGTTTTGTGACATTAGTTGCCAACCCCACAACATGTCAACACTCTCCCCTTCTCGACCTTGGGTTCACCATTACCTGCTTTCCTGTCTCCTCCTGCCTTCTAATCCTTCCCCCTGGGCTGGTGTGCCCATTTACTCTCATCTTGTTTTATGGATCTGTCTAATCTTTGGCTGAAGGGTGAACCTCAGAAATGACTTCATTACTGAGCTAAAAGGGTGTCTGGGGACTGTACTTGTGGGTTTTCTCCAGTCTCTGTCAAGCCAGTAACTCTGGTCTTTTTTTTGTGAGTTAGAATTTTGTTCTACATTTTTCTCCAGCTCTGTCCAGGACCTTCTTTTGTGATCCCTGTCAGGGCAGTCAGCGGTGGTAGCTGGGCACCATCTAGTTGTGCTGGATTCAGTCTGGTGGAGGCCACGGTAGTTGCCATCCATTAATCCTTTGGACTAATCTTTCCCTTGTGTCTTTGGCTTTCTTCTTTCTCCCTTGCTACAAATGGAGTGAGACCAGTGTAGTACCTTAGATGGATGCTCACGAGCTTTTAAGACCCCAGACGCTACTCACCAAAGTAGAATGTAGAACATTTTCTTTATAAACTACATTATGCTAGTTGAGCTAGATGTTCCCCAACACCATGGTCCTCACAGCCCTCAGCCTAGCAATCTGGTCCCTCAGGGAGTTTGGATGTGTCTATGGAGCTTCCATGACCTTGCCTTGGACAAGCTGTGCTGGCTTCCCCAGTATTTTGTACTATCTTACCCTTCACCAAAGTTACCACTTATCTATTGTCTATTTAGTGCTTTTTCCTCTCACCCCTCCCCTCTCTCATAACCATCGAAGATTGTTTGTTTTTTTGTGTAAACCTTTTCATGAGTTTTTATAGCAGTGGTCTCATACAATATTTGTCCTTTTGTGACTGACTTATTTCACTCAGCATAATGCCTCCAGATTCATCCATGTTGTGAGATGCTTCGCAGATTCATCATTGTTCTTATCATTGCGTAGTATTCCATTATGCGTATGTACCATAGTTTGTTTATCCATTCATCCACTGATGGGCATCTAGGTTGTTTCCATCCTTTTGCTATTGTGAAAATGCTGCAGTGAACTTGGATGCACATATGTCTATTCGTGTGATGGCTCATATTTCTCTAGGATATATTCCTAGGAGTAGGATTGCTGGATCACATGGTATTTCTATTCAGGGGATTTTTTGCATAATTATTCTACTCTGCTCTTATTCCAGATGACTTACATAATTGGTTTATTACTTTTGCACATATAAATGAGAAACATCAGGATATAAACCAACAATAGATAGCTGCAACTAATAAAAGGGAGCTATTTGATTATTTGCATTGTGAAAATATGTATATAAGGTATGTTAACTGTAAGCACCACGGGAAAAGAGTCCAACATTTCTGCAGACTTAAGAACTACCTGCCAATGATATGAGATGGGGAAGTGGTGTTGTTGCTTGTTAGAAGACTAGGTCTTTGAAAATGAGTTTAATAATTAAAAATGAGCATTCCCTTTGAAATAATTTCCAGAAAACTTGTATACTTAAAATCACTAGTTTTAAAACATTTTATAGTTTTATAAAGGTTATGGCTATAATCCTGGGAGTACAATTCTCAGAGGTGTGATGTAACTACTCAAGGTCATGTTGTTCTCCAGTGGTGGCAGAACTCAGGCTTCCTGACCTGAAGTCTAGTTCACTTTCCATTCTACCAGTACCATGTTTTGTCTTTAAATACAAGAGTACTATTTAAGGTGCATAGAACAGACATTCAAGCAGGCATGCTTATCATTGGTTTTTTTTTTTTTTAATTTAATCACACCCCCCACCACCAACCCGCCACTCATTGGCTTCAAGAAAGTAGGCACAGGACAACTTTTTACTGAAATATACCCAGATGTATGGTTTGGGATGGAACTTGGAAATCATTAATCCAACCTTCTACCCAATACCTCCTAAAATATCCTGACAAATTCTCATCAATCTCTTACTGAATATTTATGGAGATGAAGTGTTTTATTATATCTTTGGAAAATTGTGAGACTAAGAGATTTTCTTCTTAATGTGAGTCAGAAATGGTCTTCTTCTACCTCAATTTAGAAATGCCATCTGCAGTTACACAAAGCTGGTCTACCTATGGTATAACAGTAAGAATGATGGATTAAGTGATTTCAACACTCACTCCAACTCAAAAATTCTACCAGAAACCCCTTCAGATACTGGAATTCAATCATTTAATGCTTGCTACAGATTTTTCCTAAATACACCTAAATTTTTTTCCTGAAGGCTTCAAAGGATGATCATATGAGATGAGGTCCAGGTTCCTCACTAAGATGGTTATTTTTAATTTGTCACTTAATTGATCATAAGTTTTAAAACAAAAAACCCACTGCCATAGAGTCAATTCTGACTCATAGCGACCGCATTACAATTCTTCAAGATGTGCCAAGTCATATCATGCTGAGCGAATTTAGTCAGTTGCAAAAGGACAAATATTGTGTAAGACCACTATTATAAGAACTCAATAAAGGGTTTAAACACAGAAGAAAACATTTTTTGATGGTTACAAGGGTGGGGAGGAGGGAGAGGGGTATTCACTAGATAGTAGACAAGAATTGTCTTAGGTGAAGGGAAGGACAACACACACTACAGGGGAAGTCAGCACAACTGGACTAAACCAAAGCTAAGAAGTTTCCTGAATACAACCAAAAACTTTGAGGGACAGAGTAGCAGGGGCGGGGATCTGGGACCGTGGTTTCAGGGGACATCTAGGTCAACTGGCGTAACAAAATTTATTAAGGAAATGTTCTGCATCCCACTTCGGTGAGTGGCGTCTGGGGTCCTAAAAGCTTGCAAGCGGCCATCTAAGATAAATCAATTGGTCCCAACCTACCTGGAGTAAAGGAGAATGAAGAACACCAAAGACACAAGGAAAGTATTGGCCCAAGAGAGAGAAAGGGCCACATAAACCAGAGACGTCATCAGCCTGAGACCAGAAGAACTAGATGGGGCCCGGCTACCAACAATGACCGCCCTGACGGAACACAACAGAGTCTCTGATGGAGCAGGAGAAAAGTGGGGTGCAGAACTCAAATTCTAGTAAAAAGACCGGACTTAATGGTTTGACTGAGACTGGAGGGACCCCAGAAGATGTGGACCCCAGACTCTCTGTTAGCCCAAAACTAAAACCATTCCCAAGGCTAATTCTTCAAACATTAGACTAGACTATGGGACATAAAATGATACTCATGAAGAGTGTGCTTTTTAGCTCAAGTAGATACATGAGACTAAATGGGCAGAGATGAGAAGGAGGCGAGATGAGAAGGCAGAGAGGGTCAGGAGCTGGTTGAATGGACACAGGAAATCCAGGGTGGAAAGGAGGAGTGTGCTGCCACAGTATAGGGAGAGCAACTAGGGTCACATAACTATGTATGTATAAATTTTTATATGAGAGACTAACATGAATTGTAAACTTCCACTTAAAGCACAACAGTAAAGTACAATAAAATAAGAAGGTATGCCAAGTCACAATTCTGCATTCAGCCTGTCTAATCTTAGTCCGGAAATCAGAAGTAAAAGTTACAGTGATGAGAGGGGAGAGACAGATTTTAGGCAGCCCTTTGGAAGATGGTTGCTGAGAGCTTCATGCTTCACCTTGTTTAATGATCCTGGTGATTTATTTAACGGAGAGATTAATCAGACCTGTGGAATAAGTGTGATGAGCGCAATTGAGAACTGTGCTCTGCTGCAAACAAAATTTAGCAGTACTGACCAATACAGGAACGACTGTACTTTATAAAGGAAATGGTTTCAAGGATAGTTAGCAGAAACAAAATTACAAATGCAATAGATATAAAATAATCTGTATAGGTCATCAAGATACTATGGAGAAATACACAACATAGGAGGAAAATGCTGCAGAATTCCTGCATTTTTGTGATCCCAAGAGTAGGATTAACCAAATAAACTTCAAGTCCTGACTTATAACTAACTGCACCGCTTCTTTCTCAGTAACTCTCAGAGATGCTACTTCTCAAAATAACGTTTAATGATAAAAAGCCAAGTGTATACATAGCAACAGCAAATAGGGGCTGTAGAGTTTAAATTCACCAACCTTCTGACAGCTTGTCCTACTGTGTTGGCTCGCATATTGCTATGATGCTGGGTCATCTATGGTGGGCAAGTTTCAGTGGAGCTTCCAGACTAAGACAGACTAGGAAGAAAGGCCAATGAAAACCCTATTGATCACAATAGAATATTGTCTGATACAGTGGTGGAAGATGAGTCTCCCAGGTTGGAAGTCACTCAAAATACACAGTGGCTGCAACAGTGGACTCAAGCATACCAGCAATCATGAAGATGATACAGGAGCAGGCAACATTTCATTCTGTTGCACAAGGGGTCGCCATGAGTCAGAACCAACTTGATGACACTAACAACAACACAGCCTAAATCCCACTTTGCTCACTTGAATAAACATGCGGGGACAGCTTGGGAAGGATTCCTGTAGTAGAAAAAAGAAGAAAAACAAGGGGTAGATTTTCATTTGTGGTAAAAGAGCTGCACCGAGTCATGTGTTAGGGAATTTCCGTGTACCGCAGACTTGTTGAATCTCTTGCAAGCATTACGCATGGTCAGTGTAGATAAAAACCAAACACCTTATAATCCACATTGCCTCTCATGTCCAGGCTGAAACCACTGCTGCATGGAGAAAAACCCCAGAAGGAGCACCCTTTTAAATCTGTAAGTCTATGGAGGGGATGACTCAAAAGGACAATTTCTTTTATCACAACTCAATGTTAAGAACACTCGGGCTTCGAATTGCTTAGTGAGAAGCAGCACCTGAATACTTACTGCAGAATGACTATGGTAAGAGAGTTCATTGGAGATATTTTAAAAATATAGAAAAGTGGAAAAATAAAGGAGAAAGATAATCACCAGTAAGTCTTCATTTCAGAGACAAAAATATTTTGCTGTAAACACTCTCAGTTCTTTATGCATGTGTGTGTTTATTTAGCTATATTTTTAAAAATTGGGTTATACTGCATCTACTGTTTTTAACCTGCTTTCTCACTTAATACCTTACGAACATTTCCCATTTTGTTAAATATTCTTTCAAAATTTGATTTTTTATGGCCACATTGTTTCCGCAATTTATTTAGTCAATGCCTTATTGTCGGGTTTTATGTTATTTTCTGTCATTCACATTATGCTTGTTCATAAATCATCTATGACTATTTCTTTAAGACAAACCCCTATATGAAGAAATACTGGATAAAGAGAATGCACATTTTTAGATTTTGATACTTACTCCCAAATGCCTGTTTCCATGGTCTACCACCAAAACCCGGAATTAGCATTTTTAAACATAGAAATTTAATGAGTCAAAACCAGCATTTGATATAGTTTTCTCAGATTACTAGTAAGAATGATTGTATAATTTGTCCATTTGGACATCTTCTAAGCAGCTGGTTCATGTCCTGCACAACAGTAATAATTTGTCACTGGACTAGAGCATCCAGTGACTGACTCCAATATTCCCCTTTAGTCAGTAGTGATGCTGGAGGCTGAAGCTTGAACCAGAACAGATGTCAAGCCGCAACCACAGCTCTCATAACGGCTTGCTACATAATCTGAGCAACTTAACTCTTCCCCCTGCCCTACTTCCCCATTTTAACAAGAGCAATCTAAATCCTATATTCTACATAATCCTATATTCTAGGATAGAATAATCCTTTCCTAACCTAAATCTTACATTCTACATCTATAAGACGAATTTGGAATACTTGAGAGCATGACCCAGATCTTCTTAAGCCTCAGCTACATTCACATTCACATTGTGTTATCTAATGGGGGAGTCTGGGCATTTTAACTTTTACAAATAAAAATGGCCGTCATGGTCCCACAGTGTTCAAAGTGGGAAAATGTTTACAATTCTAGAGAATATGAATTAATGCTGAAAAGCTATTGAGCACTTTCTATGTGTCACACATTGCACTAAGGACTTCATGTGCATTATCTTCAAATAGCATACACAAAGATCCTATGACGTCTAATGATTATCGTATTTTAGATGAGGAAAGTGCGGCTAAGAGTTTTTAACAACCCGCTTAAATGTATGTGATTAGTAAATAATAGAGTTGGGACTCAACTTTGCTTGTCTGACTCCAACCAATACTTGCTCTTAGTATCTTGGAAACAAGGCCTGATTTAAAAGCAATACACTATAACTTCTCAAACACCTAAAGGAATTTTGTAATGGCAGGTTAAATTCCCTCTGGCTCCCAGTATCTCCTTGGACAATCTTTTTCCACTACCAAGTTGATGTGAACTCAGTAAATGCAAATAAAATTTGACATTAGATTAAACCAAATATAGTTAGCAGAGTATATCAATGACTAAAAAAAACAAAAATTTCTTGAAAATGCATTGGAATATCAAATATAATAGGTTTTTTACCTATTACTATTTTCATTGAAAGTTTGAAGCCATGGAGCACTTTAAACGTAATTTTCAAAATTCTCATTTATAAATATGCAAACTGAGACAGGGATAAGGAAGTTAGTAGAAACCAAATCTGGGATTAGAATCAAGATCTCCTGACTCCTAGTCCAGTGCTTTTTCTGCTAAAACATTTTGCAGTTTGTGACAAATGATGAATATTCTTGGATTCAAGAGATAAATACATAAGTGCAAGGAGACTTATCATAAAGATGTTCTGCTTAGAGATTATAACATAAAATTGGAAACAACCTAAATTTCTATCAATAGGACATTTGATAAAAAGTACATAGAATCCTATCCAGCCATTCAAAATGATGATATAAAGCTCAGTTTATTGTCCTTGATAGATGAGCATAATGTACTATTGTTTGAAAAAAAAAATGCCTATTACAAACACCATGTGTATCATGGCCTGCTATATATGAAATTGCACACTTGCGTACATAGATGATGTGGTTATTGCTACATGATGGGATTATGATGATGTTTTTATATTTGTCTATGATTTTGTTCTCACATTATTTGAATTGTTTATAACATGAATTTACCACTGTACAAAAACAAAATGCTTCAAAACAATGAAGCAGTTCTGATTCTATGTGCCTTCTTAAACCATATAAACCAGTGCTTCTTAAACTTTAATGTGAACGTGAATCATCTGGAAAATCTTGTTAAAATGCAGGTTCTGATCCAGTAGGTCTGAGGTGAAGCCCAAACGTTTGGATTTCTAACAAGCTCCCAGGTGCTGAATGGAGAATGAGACTTTGCATTGCAAGGGTCTGTTTTTGTTAATGACTCCAGCAGGGCCTTTTCAACACTCACTCCATATGTACCTTCTGGCTATCCTGGCCTGGAATTGTTTTCCCTTGTTTATTAGTGCTGTAGTGATTTCTAGGTAAATGGAGCCCTGGCGTTTTCTTATTTTTCTGGCAGTTAATAAACACAAGCTCTGGGGTACACTATGTTAAATTGCTGCACACCCATTATACACCTGGAAATAGTGCTCAATAATTGCCTCTCTCATCGGATAATTTTTATCTTGATACCCTTGACTGAGGATTTTCTCTGGTTTAAAGGCATTGATTCTTTAAATGTATGAACAATTAGGGAGTAGTTACGGTTTTTTAAAAAAAACAACAGTAATTGGCAGGCTGCTCAGCAAGTGAAATGAGGTCTTAACATGAATGCTAATTTTCATTGCATTTCTTTAATATATTTTCATGAATAAAATTTAAATAAAAAATTTTAAGAATGACTGGGTATGGAATGGCCTAACATTACTTTTATGAAAGTAATATGTCAAAAACTCGAACTTGGGAAGAAAGTTGGATGAAATAAAAATTCTTAGAAATTATAATGTAAGCAACAAGAATAAAGTAAAATATGACTACTCTTATTGTAAATGTTCAGCATTTATTGAGTGCTACTATGTAGTAGGCTAGTCAAGGTGATTTATATGCATTATTTTATTTGATATCTCATTTAAGGCTTATAGGAGTTTAGTAACTTGCCCAAGGTAACACATCTAATAGGTGGTACACTTACTCCTCACTTACTGATAATCTCATTATCTGACATGTCACATTATGACCAAAGTAAAAAATCTACTATCCGACTATTTCGCACATTAACGAAGTACTTCTGACAGTAACAAATGCCGAAGTGCGAGGCAAGAGTAATGTTGGCTATGATGGCTAAGGTTATGTGTCAGCTTGGCTGGGCCATGATTCTCAGTAGCTTGGCAGTTATGTAATTATATAATTTGGCAGTCATGTAATGATATAATTTAGCAGTTATGTAATGATGTAATTTGGCAGTTATGCAATGATGTAGTCATCCTCCATTGTGTGATCTGATGTGGTCATCCTACATTTTTGCATAACTCTGGTTCTCGTATAACAACCTGGCCTTTGGAACCTAACCACGTCGATAAGTGAGGAGTGGGTATATTCGTGATTTATCTTCATACCTGTTTGACTCAAAATTCAAGATATGAACCACTAAGCTATACTTTGAGATACAACCAGAATGGTCCTTAGAAGCAAGGATGGCAAGATTTCAGCTTGCTTACTCTGGACACATAATCAGGAAAGACCAACCACTAAGGATAACATGTTTGGTAAAGTAGAGGGTCAGCAAAAATGAGGGAAACCTTTAATGAGATGAACTGACACAACAGCCATAACAATAGACTCAAACATACCAACAAACATGAAGATGGCGCAGGACAGGCAATGCTTCCTTGTGTTACACATAACATCTCCAAGAATCAAAGCCAACTCAATGACTCAATGGCAACTAACAACATCATACTCTGAGACTCATTTAATGAATTAAGTGCCTGCCTAACATGTACTACACATTGTTTTACATAATGAGGAAAGTATAGTCGATGAAAGAGACAAAAACCTTGTCTTCATGAAGCTTAACTCCTAATGAAGATAAAGAGATAAATGTCTTTTGGATTTGTATTAGACTTTAATCACTTGCCTGTATAATCCTGAGTGAAAAACGGGAAAGTCACTTCCCATCTTTGGGCCTCAATTTCTTCAAGTATACAATGAGGATTTCGCACTCTACAATCTCTTTAAAGTCCCAATACTCTATGTCCAAGAAACTTCAAACCATGTGTATTTTCACAGTTCCTACTTCCAATCCTAACTACCAATAGGCCACCCACCCAGGTCTCCTTATTTCATGTTAAAGACATGGGTTTCTTTTTCTAATAATTATTATAATTGATAGTTATTATTAGTAAAATTAATGGTAATAACAATAACGGCCATGAATGTGAGGTTAGGCTGCTGTGGAATGACTTGGCAGCTTTCCACTGTAGCTTTTATGCCAGCTCCACTCTCCTAAACCTTCTCCTCCTGTCTCAACCAGACTGCTGATGGCCTGTCATCTTGCCAGTGGGGTTTCTTCCATTGACACAGATGGGCTCAGTACACTGGAGTCAGTGCATCATATATGAGAATCAAATGCAGTCGTTAGAAATTATTGTTGAGACCACTTCAGTGGTTGCCATGAAATGAATCTGTTTACCTGTCTGGATCCCAAGACTTTGATTGAGTCTTTACTCAGTGTGCAATAATAAAATCGGCATGAAAGGAATCTGAGTGTGGATCTGAAGAAAATAGTTAACAGTACATAGTTCAAGCCCTCTTTATTTACCAGTCCCCCTCTCCATCATTAAGCATTCACTCCATTGATGATATTGGATGATTGCCTAATGTGTGTCAGGTATCAGGCTGGACTCTGGGAATCTAGAAACTATGATTAAACAAGGGCCTTTTCTTCAAAGAGCTCACATGATTTTTTAGACACACAGAATTATAGGATTAAGGTGGTGCTGTGCATTTTAGATAATTTTTTTATGGGTAAGTAATCCAAAAAAATCTTCATGTTTTAGGTGCACATGTGTAGAAAATAATGGGAATACATCAGTGAACTCTGTGTAATTGGTGGCCAATACATTTTGAAACATATAAAAGTAACTGACATTGTAGGAAAAGAACATACTACTCACCTCCATATGTGGTGGGGTGATTAAATGGAGTGGGGTAGTGCTGCCGTTTACTTTTGGAAAAGCTTCTAAGGCCCTGAAATTTCAGAACAGGCAATAGCGAAGAAGAGAATTTTATATATGTTGTCACCTGTGTAGAATAAGAATAACTTGTGTCATCTGCTATGGAATTACTTTCCTATTCAAATAGGGCCATAGTCTACCAGTACCAAAATTTGCTCCAATTTTTAGCACATCCTTTTTTGAGCAAACAAAGTCTCGCTGGGTTTCAAATATGCAACTGATATGGACAAGATGAGCCCTTGTCTTGCCCAGAACTCCAAAAATGTACAAAGTGGTTCAAATCCCTTCCTTGGAGGTGAAATAAAAACAAACTAGGGTGATCAAAAGTCCCAGTTCACCCAGAACATGCCCTGTTTATGCCTGTTGCCTGGCATTCCCACCTGACTACCACCTCCTTTTTCTCACAAAAGAACTCCCACTTGGATAATAAATTATGTGATCACCCTACAGTTAACCAACAGATCTTCTTTGCACTCGCCTACAAAGTTCCAAAGAATCCAAAGCAAGAAACATGCTCCAACCCCATGCAGGAAGAGATGTGACCAACAAAGGAGACTGCATCATAACAATCCTCTTTCATGCCTGCTCACTATGGTTAAATTCTCCTGCCAGCAGGAACATTTCCCTATACTCTGAAGCCTACTAATGATTTTTGCTTTCTTGCCTTTGAATGAGGGGTGGGAGGGGTTAGCACCAATAAAATTAAAATAAAGCAAATTTAAATGAACTCCTATTTCTGGCAAAAAATATAATATGTATTTCACAGATCATGAATAAAAGTCATGTGGCCACAAGCAGGAAAGTGGCTGAAAACAACAGACAGGACCACTGCTTTCCAGGTAGTAAGTATGGCTGCCTCTCCCTGGAGTGGAAGCCCGTACTTTCCGCCACCAGAGCTAGATAATAATACCACAAAGGAGCAGCGATGACAAAAATAGCCTATTATAAAGGAGAGCACAGCAGTTAATAGCATGGCCATTGGGATTTTGCAGAGCTGGATGTGACTCCTGGTTCTAAAGATAATTACATGGGTGATGTCGGCCCTGTTACTGAATTAGTTAGAGCCTCGATTTCATGATCTGTAAAATGTGTATAATAATTCCTCTCTTGTTAGGCTGTTACAAGGAGTAAGTGAGATAATGAATAAAAGGTGACCAACTGGGCCAGAAATTTTAAAAACATTTGATACAGTATATTACTGGCCACTCTTCAACATGAGTCTGCAGCTCTTTGTCATTCTCATCCTCTCTTCTTTTTATCCTTGTGGTTTCTGCCCAAATCCTGGCTATCCATAAAATAATTTAATATTTCTCTCTGTTTGTAGCTTCAAAGCATTTATAGAACCTCTGAAGAAAGCATGTGTTTACACTGGACTCATTACTTTCTTATTCATCCCATGCCTCTTTTTGACAGCCCATGGAGTTGGGTTCGTTTACTTGGGCAGCATTTTCAACATTTGTGTGTGTGTTTGTGCGAGTGTGTGAGTGTGTGTGTGTGTGCGTGCATATGTGTGTGTTTCCCCAAGCAATTGGTATTGAAACATTTTCCTTTTGCAGACAAGAGGGACACAGTACTTACATTTTGCCGGCTCTCTGGTTTGTGTTCTTTTGTTTCTTATCCTAAAAACTGCTTCAGGCTTCTCTTTAATCTCCTGTTCGGATTTCATGTGAGCAAACATCTGTGATCCTCACTATAACCACAGTAGCACCAAACTGAGTTTTCAGAAGGTTTTGTTTCCTGATTTCAGAGCATCTGTATGCTGAATTCAGAAACCAGAAGCTCCCTCACCTCAGGTGGAAATGGAGGTGGCCACGAGCCTCTCATTAGAAGACAGCTTTCTCTTTAGGCATGGCCAGAGCTGGAAGATATCAATAGAAGAGGAGGGAAGTGCCTGAGTATACAAAGAAATAAAAGCGAGGAACTGGGACAGGGGCTGACTCCTGGGTAAAGGGATAAGAATTGTGGTGTGGGGAAAGAATGAAGCAGGGAGAAGCGGGGAGAAAGAGCTCTCTGAGCATCTGAAATAATGATGAAGTCTATAAAGGCAAGAGGAATCATTTAGGAAGAGTAAGCCAGAGAATGTGGAAAATTCTAGATGGTTGGTAAATAGATAAAATATTGGGATCCTTCAAGAATTCAGGATTTGAGCAGAATTCAGGCAATGAGGTCCTTCTTGAATCCATGGGAGGGGGTGAAGGGGAAACGGAACTAACAGAGTCATATATGGGACACAATACAGAACTGCAGTCACATGTCCCACCTCTGAAGTAAGAGAGACTTGAGTTCAAACCCAAGTTCTGCTGCTTCCTTTTGTTGTGTGGTCTCTGGGCAAGTGACTTAACCCCAGTGAGTCTGGGTCTCCTCAGCTATAAAATCAGGATAATTACAGTTCCAGACTGACAGACAGAGTTATTCTTAGGAGGAGAGGAGATGCTAAATCGAAAAACTTTTATTTGGAATATCATAATTGCTTAATAACCTTAGCTAATATGATCAATATTTCTGAGGGACTACTCTGTGCCAGGGAGCCTTGGTGGCACGATAGTTAAGAGCTTGGCTGCTAACCTAAAGGTTGGCAGTTTGAATCCACCAGCCACTCCTTGGAAACCCTATGGGGCAGTTCTACTCTGTCCTATAGAGTTGCTGTAAGTAGGAATTGACTCGACAGCAATGAGTTTGGGTTTTGTTTATTCTGTGCTAGTCATTATACCAGCATTTCCCATGCATTACCTAATTTAATCCTCGTAATACCATAGTACATTGTTGTTGTGTGCCGTCAAGTCGATTCTGGCTCACAGAGACCCTGTATGACAGAGTAGAACTGCCCCCATAGGGTTTCACAGGCTGTAAATTCTATGGGAGTAGATTGCCCAGTCTTTTCTTCCCCTGAGCCACTGGTGGGTTCAAATCACTGGCCTTTCAGTTAGTAGCCTAGTGCTTGACCATTGCGCCATGAGGATTCCTTCATAATATATTAATACCACCATTATACAGATGAGAAAATGGATCATTCAGAAAAGTTAAACTTACTCGAGGCCACATATTGAGAAAATAGTAGAACTCGGATTAAATCCCACATCCTCCCCTTTCTAAAGCCTGGACTCCTCCACCATTTGTCATACTGAATCCAAGTTAAAATAGTCTATTTTACACTCGAGGTCTCTGGGTAGTGCAAGGGTTTGCACTTGGCTAGTTACCAAAAGGTTGGAGGCTCAAATCCACCCAGTGGCACTGTAGAAAAAAAGACCCAGTGAAATGTTTCTATAAAGATTTCAGCCAAGAACACCTTATGGAGCTCAGTTCCACTCTGTAAAACATGGGATCACAATGAGTCAGAATTGACTCAGAAGCACAAAACAACAACCTTTTATACTTATAATAATGCCAATTCTGCCTGTTTTCTTAATAAGAACATCAAATTAGGTTAGAAATTTGAATAAAAACAGAAAAAATAAGGCAAGAATATGAAGGGTAGATACATTTAAATATGACAGTCCCCTTATTATACATATGTGTGTGTATATATATATATGCACACAATCATACATATACAGATGCACTTATTTATATATGCATTTATATATAATAAACCATATATAATAAAACTCCATGTAAAAAAACATTGTTTATTATATATGTGAACTCTCAGTGAAATAGAAACTATAAAAAAGAATCAAATGGGGATTTTAAAACTGAAAAATAAAATATCCGACAAAAAAATTCACTGGATAGGTTCAGTTGAATAATGAAGATGACAGAGGAAGGAGCCATTGAACTTTAAGACAGATCAGTAGAAATTAACCAACTGAAAATAATGAACAGAGTTTCAGGGTGTGGGACAGTATCAGAAAGGACTTGTCATTTTTCTCGCATAAGAAGAGAAGAAAAAGACTGGTGCAGAAGAAAGTTAAAGCAATGACGGGCAAAAACTAAAACTGACACCAGTATAAAGCGTTAAGTTCTTTTGCAACCCATGTGTAACAAAGACACAGGAGGATGTACTTTTCATTGACTGGACTAAGCTGATGTTTTCTTGAGAAGTTCAAAACTGCAAAGTATACTTTTCCTGGACTTATTTAACCTTGGACCATCTTTTGAGGATTGAGAATGATTAATCTCTTGAATGTACTGTCCTGGACCTTAGACCGTCTTTTCAAAAGCTGAAATATCTTCCTTGGCCTCACATGATATTCTGTTTTTTATTCCCATTCTTCATATTTCCCCTTGCTAAAAGGTTAGGCGCTCAGCTGCCAACCAAAAGGTTGGCGGTTCAAACCCACCCACCAACAGCCCAGCAACTCTGCAGGAGAAAAGACCCCAGTGATCTGCTTCTGTAAAGATTACAGCCTAGAAAACCCTATGGGGCAGTTCTACTCTGTCACATGGGGGTCACTACAAGTCGAAATCAACTTGACCCAATAAGAAGTGTCTTTAATGAATAAAAATCTTTGCTAATTGTCAGAAGTGTAGAGCAGCCTGGTTTTTGCATGGTCTCTGCTACTATACCAGGAATAAGGCCTTCTCTTTTCTTATCTATTTGTGGAGATCTTACTCCAAAACCCCAAACACCAGTACTTACCAGCACGTGGTTTATAAGAAGGAAGAAAAAATGCATATTAGATTTTCTCCTGGTTCTCACTTCATTCAAAGCCTTCATAGAATTTTCCATATGAAACTTCCTCTTATGTACTAGGCCCTCATTACCTCTTACCTGAACTACTACCATATCATCCTGTTTTTCCCACTTCCAATACTATCTCCTTAAAATCTAACAGAACCACCAGAGTGATATATTAAAATGAAAATGTGACCGTGTAACTCCACGGTTAAAATTCTTTCTGTACATTTTCTGGATACAAGTTCTTCCTCAGATATACATATTACAAATATTCTCATCCAGAATGCAGCTTGCGTTTTCAAGTTTGGATGATCAGAAATTTTTAATTTTGATGAAATCCAACTTATTATTTATTTTCTTCTACTGTTAATGTCTTTTGTGTTCTAAGAAATCTCTTCCCATCTTAAAGTCATGAAAATATTCTACTAGTGTTCTTCTAGAAGCCTTATGGTTCTAGCATTAAAGCTTAAGCAAATAATCAATCTCAGATTAAATACTGTGTATCAAGTAAGATAGGAGTCATGGTTCTTTTTTCCACACAGATATCTCGACATTCCAAAACTATTTGTCAAAAAAACTTTTATTTCCCCCACTAAATTTATTGGTGATTATTTCTGGACCCTTCCATTCCATTGATCTATTTGTGTATCCTTATGCCACCATGATACGATTTATGACGGTGAATCTCAGCACTAATTCACTTCACATCTGGAAGTCATAGTGGATATCATTAAAAAAAATACAACTGTATTTCCTGCTCAAAGAGCATGGTCTCCTCAACAGGTAAGATTCAAGAAGAGACATACACCTCTGTAATTCCAGGGTACCTTCATTACCCACAAAATTATCATAAAACCCACTGTCCAGGTTCCTTAGGGTCTAATTTATTTTCCTAGCCTCCCTTTTAGAATAATGCTTACTGCACCAGACACCTCTGAACTGGGGCCCAAAAGCATTTGTGCAGCATCACGTAGGATCTGTGAACCAACTCTTCTCCATGCATGGTGGTCCCAAAATACAGCTTTATTTTCCATCTTTAATGGAAGATGAACAGGCTGGAAGACTAGTCATTACTGTTATTAGGAAACAGGTCTTCAAGCAGAAACTAAGACGGGCAATCTGCATTTTCCTGAGTAACCATTTCAGACTAGTCTGGACAAAGTCCTACAGACAGTATTGTAGGGAACAATCCCAAATTGTCTCTAGGACTGGAGCATGTGACCTGACTGTAACAAACATATAACTCTTATGCACTCACTTCTAAAATCTTATTATGATCAAAATGGCCTAGCCAAATCAGCTTCAATATCACCCAGACTTCAAAAAAAATTTTCATAACTGCTTTTAATCTAACTTTTAAAATTGCAACCTCCAAATAAGTTTATCTTTCTTCCTTACAGAAATAGTGAGTGTTTAATAAGATGATTACTCCCGTATTTCCCTTAACATATGTATCATGCATCTCTTTAGTGTTAAAAATATCAGCCACGTTTCCATAATTACAGATACACTCCTGCCTCTTTTTTTCCTGCTGTGAAAAATGTTTCTGGAAAGCTCTTATTGATGGATTACAATCAAATGTGCAAATGATATACTTAGAGAATATTAAAATAGCTATAATAGAGTGGCACTAGATTTCCTTTCCAATACATATAATGGAAAACTATAATAGCAGCTGCCCTTAATGTTTTCACCAAAAGCATCCACTAATACAACTCTAAAATTTAGTGTTACCTGTAACTTTCATGCCATAGTTGTAAGGGACGGAGCTCGTGTAGCAAAGACCTTGGGCAATACTGTTAGTGAGCCATCAATGACAAGATCATCAACTCCTTTTAAATATCTTCTTCTCTCGTCTTGGCAATTGCCAAAGCTCTGTACTCTCCGCTGTATCTCATATAGCTTAAACCCATTGCCATCAAGTTGATTCCGACTCATAGTGACCCTACAGGAGAGGGTAGAACTGCCCCATACGGTTTCCAAGTAGGGGATGGTGGATTTGAACTGCCAACCTTTTAGTTAGCAGCCGAGCTCTTAACCACTGCACTAGCAGGGCTCCAGATTCATATAGTTTACTTCTATAAAATCATGAACCTGAGTAAGAGGTTTAGATCCCTACCCTTCATGGAAGGTCTGTAGAAGTAGCCATTCTACGTTTTCTCTGCTTCAATTCACTCTATTTCTTCTCTCAACTCCCAGAGCACCTACAGAGAGTACTGGGCTTTAACCCTTTATTGAATTTTGGGACAGAATGCATCCACAAACATTTTTGGGCTCTCCGGTTTCTTGGGAGGTAACTTGTCCCACTAAAAGTACATGCTGCCCTTCATTTGGGGCTTGTGTAAAGGTGAAAAACAAAAGAAATGTTTGGTAGAAATTCACTAAGATAGAAGGCCTACATATGAGGCAGTGCATCCAGGAAGTGTGATTGGGTCAAACTTGTCTCTTTTGTCTTTTGTAAAGCTAGATAATCCTTGTAAGCATATTTATGGTTACCTGTGTGATAGGGAGCCCTGGTGGATTTGTTTTTGCTTTTGTTTTGTTTGTGTGTGTGTGTGTGATATCTGGAAAACCAGAAGTGACCAATTAACAAAATGGAAGGCACCATGCTCCAAAGATCCTTGGGACAGACAGAGCCCACTAAACATGGCACTAGACTACCACCAATGTTTTGTTGCAAAATGTATGCCCACATGATATTTCTCAAAATCCATATTACCAATCAAAAATGTAAACAAGTCCATTAATCTGCACGCATTCCACTACTGAAAAAACATGACATCAACAAAAAATTCACAACACAAAAGAATTAAGTCTTGAAAGGGTTTTAATATACCTGGTCTCATACTGTTCTCTTAAAAATTAGTCTTCACTCCCTCACAGAAAGTTTAAATCCTTAAAAGCTGGAATCATGTCTCTTGCTTCTTTGGCAAGCATCAACAAGCTTAGCTGGTATGAGATGTGATCATAAAGATGATGATAATAATAATATTGTTTATTTATTGATCTATGGAATGTGTCCAGCTTAACTAATCCTTATGACAATTGAATTGTATTATTATTTTATTTCTACAGATGAGGAAACTGATGTTTAACAAGGGTAAGTGGTTTACCAAAAGTTACACAGGTCATATACTTCAGAGAAGCAGGTACTACCTACTTTCATAATGGCAGAACTTTTGAGGCAACAGAGAGGCTAACATCCACAGCCACTAAACACTGTTAGTGAATTTGTGAGTCAGACTTTCTCTTTATGGTTACCCTGAAAAATACAGCTGTACTTACTAGTTTAGGCTAGTAATTTGATGGATTGTGCAAGATAACAGGAAAATACAGACACACTTCATTCACTGTTGTTCCAAGTTACCAGAAAGAAAAAAGACGTAAGTTTAAACAACTAAAGGGAGTTAGTGATGAAGGTGTAAATAAAACCTACAGATAATAAGTTCATCATCCTTCCAGCTCCATCTCCCATTAGCTTCATCATAACTTCTTGTTTTTAAAGTTATGAAGCAATACAATTCCTCCTCTCAGTAATTTATATTTCACAGTCAAAATGGAGGATTTCCTGATGTAATCTCCATTCATTCTTGTGGGGTTTAGTCAGCTCTAAGAGAAGTGGGAATCTTAAAATATTATGAGTTGGTAGATTTAGATGAGCCTGTGCTGTGTAAATATGACATTCAAGGAGCTGGACTGTTAAGATGAAAAATAAATTGCTCCCTTAGAGAAAGCTGACTCTGGTAGAAGGTAAAGGTTTCTTTTATAAACAGTAAGGCTTGAAAATGAAAAGAGATAGATGATAATGGAAATAGAGCTATACATTGTTTTGAATATGGATTTATCCATTTTGAGCTTGAAGATTAAAAACCAAAAAAAAAAAAAAAGTCAAATGGGAAATGAGTTCAGAAATAAAAATGAAAGTCTTGCATGTTAATTAAAGAGCAAGGAAGCTTGTACTTTCCCAGACTATAGTATTCTCTCCATCATTTATCAAAAGAAAAGCTTGACTCGAGACTTGACGATATGGAATGTTTAAGTGATGAAGAGGGGGAAATCACCAGGTAGTAGAAAAGGGGATTTACCTATTGGACTGAATTCTGAACAGTGTGGATTGCATAGGTGTGGGTGGGTGGAAGGGGCTTAAAAAAGAGCAGTCACAGGACCAAAAACTGAGATTCCTAAGGTCCTCATTAATGGTTTTGAGTGTCACTCAGGGAAAGCTTTATGTAAGTGAGCACTTGTATGGAGGTGGTGGAGAGGAGAGTGACACTCTAGTACTGGCTATTGCAATCTCCATCGTGGATAGTGAAACAGTTAAAAGGGGAGAAGAAAATAGCATGCATTGGTTTGTAATTTCCAAAATGTAGTATTGCTGATATTTTATCAGAAGGGTTGAGGGTTTCATAATTCCCACAATTCACTGAAAACTTCTGCTTCCTTTCTTAATGCCTCTTCAAGGGAGTGGCACACCATGAGTACCTGTTATAGAAAAAGAGAAAGACTGGTCTTGGGGACGGTGTTTATTCTGAGTGCTAGGCTGAAAAGACAGAAGCTATCATGGGAAGTTTTCTCATGGTGATAAAAGATATGTGAGGAAGCCCAATTGTAGAGGCACACTGAAGCTACTTGAGCTACTCCTGATAACCTCAATTGGCCACAGTAAGTCATATGGCTAAAGCCAAGGTCAAGGAATGAAAAATACATTCTACCTACATTTTGTACAGAATTCTCTGATGATCACATACCCATCTGCAAGTGTACACTAGGGGTAGTGGTAGTTTCAAAGGTGAAAAAAACCAGAAAGAGTAAATAAGAAGGTTAATATAACAAAGTCTATACATATATACTTGCTCACTTTTCTTCTCTTAACTTCTTTAAAAAATATAAGATTATATAAAATAATAATTATAATAATGTATTCTTGAGAGTGTAATGTAAATATATATAATATGTATAGCAATAATAGCATAAAAGAGGGGAGAAAATGGAGCTATATAGGAGTAAAGTTATTATATTTCATGAGAACAAAATCAGTATAAACCTGATTTAGGTTTAAACAGAATGAAGTACTGATAACATGATACAACATGGATAAATCTTGAAAACATTATACTAAGTGAAAGAGGCCAGTCACAAAAGATCATATATTGTATGATTACATTTGCATAAACCTTAAGAAAAATTCTGAAAAATTAATATATATAAGCTCAGAGCAACCACTAATACAAATTCCAATCATATCAATAATATTAAATGTGAATGGATTAAACAATCCAATCAAGAAGCGGGAATTATCAGATTGGATTTTAAAACATGATCCAGCTATACACTGTCTACAGGAAACACACTTTAAATTCAAAGAAACAAACAGTTGAAAGTAAAAGAATGGGAAAAGATATGTCATGCAAACAACAACCATAAAAGAGCTGGTTTGGCTATACTAATGTCAGACAAAATACTTTAAAACAAAACAAAATGTTACTGAAGAGATGCAACTTGATGGCAATTAACTACAACAAGAGATAAAGAGGGACATTTCATAAAAGACCAATCCATTAGGACAATATAGCAATTATAAACAAATATGACCTAAGAACACAGACCCCTAAAATACATAAAGCAAAAACTGAAGGGAGAAAGAGATAATCCAATAATAATACTTACAGACTTGAATACCCCACCTTCAATAAAGGATAGAAAAATCAGGCAGGATATCAATTCAAAATAGAAGAGTTGAGGAACACTATAAACAAACTAGACCTAACAGACATAGGGTTATTATAGAACACTCTACCTACCAGCCATAGAATGCATTTTTCTCAAGTGCACATGGGGCATTCTTCAGGAGAGATCATACAGTATGCCATAAAACAAGTTTCAATAAACTTTAAAGGATGAGAATCTTACAAAGTATATTGTTTGGTCACAATGGAGTTAAATTCAAAATCAATAACAGAAATGAATTGTAGAAATTCACAAATATGGGAAAAAAGGATAACACACTCCTAAATAACCAGTAGGTCAATGAAGAAATCACAAGATAAATGAAAATAAAACACACCCAAACTTATGGGATGTAGTTAAAGCTGTGCTCCAAGGAAAATTTATAACTGTAAATGCCTATATTAAAAAAGAAAAAAGATCTTAAATCAATAACCTAACTTTCCATTTTAAGAAACTAGAAAAGAAGCAAAGTAAACTAAGAACAAACAGAAGAAATGAAAAAATAAAGACTCAAAAGGAAATAAATAAACAATAGGAAAACAGTAGAGAAAATTTAAAAAACAAAAATTTGGTTCTTCAGAAAGATCAACAAAAGTTACAAACCTTTAACTAGACTGACCAAGACAAAAAGAGACTCAAATTACTAAAATTGGGAATGAAAAAGGGGACATCACTACTGACCTTACATAAATAAGAAAAGATTATAAAGGTATAACTACCTGAACAACTGTATGCCAAAAATTAGTAACCTAGATGAAATAGACAAAGTTTTAGAAAGACACAAACTACTGAAACGGACTCAAAAAGAAATAGAAATCCTGAATAGTCCTATAATAAGTATAGAGACTGAATTAGTAATTAAAAACTTCCCATAAAGAAAAGCATAGGCCCAGATTGCTTCACTGGTGAATTCTACCAAACATTAAAAAAAAAAAAAATTAATACCGATCCTTCACAAATTTTTTCCAAAAATAGAAGAGAAACATACCCCAATTCATTCTGTGAGGTCAGTATTACCCTGATATCAAAACCAGAGAAAGACATTACAAGAAGAGAAAACAGACCAATGTCTCTTATGAATATAGATGCAAAAATCCTCAACAAAATACTAGCAAACCTAACTCAGCATATGAAAACATTATACACCATGACCAACGGATTTATCCCAGGAATGCAAAGTTGATTTCACCTCTGAAAATCAATTAATTTAATACACCAAATTAATAAAATAAAACATCTATAAACTGATAAATAGATTAAAATATGGGATAGCCATACAATGGATATCATTCAATTTTTCAGTAACGAAAAGGAATGAAGTACAGGTAGCCCAACTTACAATGTATTTGAGTTAAAACGAACAGCACTTACTACCATCTGTTTTTTTGTTTTCTGTTTTTGTACATCTTATCGTTAGTAATATTCACTACGTACAATGCTGTAGCATGTAATTTGCTGATGTTATCATTCTCAGGTGTTCATTTGCAGATGTTCAAAGAATAGATTTATGAAGATACTGATAATAGAAGGCAATAACAATGAAACTAAAAAAAAAGAGAGGTATTCGACTTACGCCAGAACGAATGACAGAGCTGTCAGAACAGAATTCCATCATAAGTCAGGGACTACCTGTACTGATACATACTACAACATGAATAAACCTTGAAAACATTATACTACATGAAGGACGCCAGTTGCAAAAGACCACACATACTATATGATTCAATTTATATGAAATGTCCAGAATAGGCAAATCTATATAGAAAGTAGATTAATAGCTGCCTAGGGCTCAGGGGTGTATAAGGTTGAGGGGTGACTGCTGATGACCATGTGTTTTCTTTTTGAGAAGACAAAAATGTTCTAAAATTACATTGTGGTAATAGTTGTACAACACTGTGAATATACTAATTGAATTGTGTACTTAAAATGGGTGAATTGTATGATATGGGAATTATATCTCAATAAAGCTTTTTTAAAGAACAAAAATTTTCTTTGTAGATATGGCTGACTTCATGTCTGGGGCAGGGAGGGTAATTTAAACCTGGAATCTTTTTTTGGACCAGATCACAAGTAAATACTCAAAAATTAATGTGTTCATTTCAAATAAATGCAGAATTGGCTGTAAGTTCTGACCACCGGCCAAATTTGAAGTAATTTTAGCAAAAAATAAAACCACAATATATAGGAACAACTACATGTAAAGAATCCATGATTCCACAGTGATATTAAAAATGAATACTATATAAATATTTACAATGCAAAGTAAAGATAAAACAAAGAAAAACTCTTCTTTATAAAAGAATATCAGATAGTAAAAATAGAAGGAATGACAGACAACGTTTTATAACTTCTATTATTAAGGTGGCACAGTGGTTAAGAGCTATGGCTGCTAACCAATAAGTTGGCAGTTCAAATCCACCAGCTGCTCCTTGGAAACCCTACAGGGCAGTTCTACTCTGTCCTATACGGTCGCTATGAGTCGGAATTGACTAAATGGCAACGGGTTTAGGGTTTTTTTTCGGGTAATTATAATAATGATTTAAGAAAGACATCAGCAACTATAAAAACCACTGGGTAAAAAGGCATTAAAAAATACATTCACACTATCCCAAAGTATCACCCAACAGAGTATTTATTAATTACAAAGAGAAAATTGTAAAAAGGACCAATCTGGCAGTCACCATCTTAACCAATTGTTCAAGCTTGCCATCACCAATAGTAGGATGTCCTGATATTCCGTGTCTCCTGATGTGTGTAGAGAGTGAGATACACATTAGCTATGTGGGATTCTTGCTAGAAACATGTGATCTGAATTTAACCAAGATCAAACCGCCACACAAATCCAGAAGGTAGAATATTTTGGAGGACATGTGGACAGAAATTGTTAAAGGATTCAATAGCATAAAAAAAGGAAGTGAAAGGTTAAAGAAACTCAACAGCAAATGCTATGGATAAATCTTAATATGATCCTTATTTTAAAAATAAAGCAGTAAATGATATTTTGGGAACAATATTGAAAATTTGTGTACAGACTATATGTTGGATGATGTTATTGAGTTAATGTTGATTTTTGTAGGTGTGGCAATGGTATTGTGCCTGTGTAGGGGGTAGAAAAAGGTTCTTGTTCTTGAGTTATGCATCCTAAAGTATTCAGTGAAGAAATGTCAAGATGTCTTCATGCTTCATTCAGAAGATTTGGGAAAAGGAAAATATATGTTTATATATATGGGCACAGATACATGTATATATGTACGGGTATACATATGTTTGTGTGTGTGTGTGGAGAGAGAGACAAAGAGAGAAAATACAGAGAAACAGTGCTACTGTGGCAAGATATTAAGAACTGATGAATCTAGGTGAGGATGTATAGGCATCCATTATATTCTTCTTTCAAATTTCTGCGGATTTGAAATGTTCAGTAACTATTGCCTGTATTATCAATCTGGCATTCAACTCTTCACATCTGTTTTTTTGTGTCTCATTTATATTTTTTATTTTTTTATTCTTTACAGCACTAGTAAAGTGTCCATAGCACAACATTTGAAGTATAAAAATATGTAACTGCCAACAAGAGAAATAATCTTGGCAGGGGCTGCCTTTAAATTTTGTCCAATTGTGGAAGTAGAATGTTCCAGATAGATCTGAAATGCATAAGTAGAAAAAACATATGTCATTAAAGATGTCTCTGCACCATAAAACTCTAACGAGTGAATGAGTTTTCCTATGATCTCAGTGTGCTAACATTCCCTGCCTTATTTCCTCAGTGAAAGAAAGACTTTCTGTTATGAAAATTGGCCCTAGGATGGGATTAAGGTAGATGAGATTCCCCAAGTACAATACTAATCATAATCCCTGGATCTTAACTTTCCAATTCTGTAGGATTTTCAATGGAAAAAATTAAAATTTTTTCCCAAGTGTATTAATATTTAATAAAAACAAAGCCAGATTGCAGTGTTAGTGAAAAATAAGGAATTTACATAAAGTCCTTCTATATTAAAACAAACACACTAAATTGAGCAGCATAAATTCCCAGGCATGAAAAGGAATGTGAATGAGAGGAAAATTTTCAGGCTGTAAAATATGTGGTTACTGGACTATAAAATTTCCAAAATCTGTGTTGGCAAAAGTGACCAAATTCCTTTTTTCAGAATGATTATGCTTGGTGGACATGTGGGCATGTGGTGTATCAGTGACCCAGGAAATTGGCCACTATACATAGTAATTTATCTCCCAAAAGACCAGTAATGACCGTGGAAAAATGTAGGGTAACATTTTGCTTTTTCCCATCTCAGACCTTTCAGAGAATGACTCTTCCTCAAACTCAATTAGCCTTGCGAGAGCTATTCCAAAAGTGGGCACAAGATCTGAATTCATAGACTGAGAGTTGGCCCTTGGGAAATTGGGAAAATAGTGTTTGTATTAATCTGGATAGGCTAGACTATACTATGCTGCAGGGTTAAATAAAATCTGACATCTCAGTGGTTTAAAATAGTTTTATTTCTTGTTCACAAAAGGTTCCATTCATGTTGGTAGCCCTCACTATGTTGGAACTCCCCCATCTGAAACATGAGTCCTCTCAGGCACCATGACAAAGGAAAGAGAGAGAGATGAAAGATACCAAGAGTTGTTTACCAGAGACAGGTCTCAAGTGGCTTTAATCCCTCCTACCCATTTCTTCCAGGCTAGAACCAAGGCTTCAAACTGGTTCTGACCAATTCAGTCATGGCTGAGGAAGCATCACGGGAACACTCAATTTTTTTTTTTTTTAATTGTGCTTTAGGTGAAAGTTTACAGAGGAAACTAGTTTCTCATTAAACAATTAATACACAATTTGTTTTGTGACACTGATTGCCAACCCCATGATGTGTCAACACTCTCCCCTTCTCAACCTCGGGTTCCCTACTTCCATTTGTCCAGTTTTCCTGTCCCTTCCTGCCTTCTTGTCTTTGGTTTTGGGCTCGTTTTCCCATTTAGTCCCCCATACATGGCTGAAACTGTGTGTGTTATTGTTTGTTTTATAGATCTGTCTAATCTTTGGCTCCACCACATTTGTCATTTGTCATACTGTGGCAGTTTGCATGTTGCTGTGATACTAGAAACTGCCACCAGTATTTCAAATACCAGCAGGGTCACGTTTGGTGGACAGGTTTCAGAGAAGCTTCCAGACTAAGACAAACTACGAAGAAGGATCTGGCAGTCTACTTCATAAAAAATTGGTCAGTGAAAACTTTATGTATAGCTGTGGAAAGCTTCCTGATGTAGTGCAAGAAGATGAGCCCCTCAGGTTGGAAGGTCCTCAAAATACAACTGGGGAAGAGCTGCCTCCTCAAAGCAGAGTCAACCTTAATGACGTGGATGGAGTCAAGCTTTTGGGACCTTCACGACACAACTCAAGATGAGAAGAAACACCTGCAAACATCCATTAAATATAAGAACATGGAATGTATGAAGTATGAACCTAGGAAAACTGAAAGTCATCAAAACAAAATGGAATGCATAAAGATCGATATCCTAGGCAATAGTGAACTGAAATGGACTGATTTTGGCCATTTTGAATCAGACAATCATATGGTCTACTATGCTGGGAATGACAAGTTGAAGAGGAATGGTGTCACATTCATCATGAAAAAGAACATTTCAAGATCTATCCTGAAGTACAATACTACCAGTGATAGGATAATATCCATATCCCTACAAGGAAGACCAGTTAATACAATTATTATTCAAATTTACCCACCAACCACAAAGTTCAAAGATGAGGAAACTGAAGATTTTTACCAACTTCTGTAGTCTGAAATTGATCAAACATGTGATCAAGATGTATTGATAATTACTGGCAATTGGAATTCTTAAGTTGGAAACAAAGAAGAAGAATTAGTAGTTGGAAAATATGGCCTTGGTGATAGAAACAACACCAGAGATTGCATGATAGAGTTTTGCAAGACCAACAACTTCTTCATTACAAATACCTTTTTTCAACAATATAAATGGCAACATTACATGTGGACCTCACTGGGTGGAAAACACAGGCATCAAATTGACTACATCTGTGGAAAGAGACGATGGAAAAGCTTAATATCATGAGTCAGAACAAGGCCAGGGGCCAACTGCAGAGAAGACTATCAATTGCTCATATCCCAGTTCAAGCTGAAACTGAAGAAAATTAGAAAAAGTCCACAAGAGCCAAAGTGCATCCTTGAGTATATCCCACCTGAATTTGGAGACTATCTCAAGAATAGATTTGACACATTGAACACTAATGACAGAAGACAAGTTGTGGGAAGGCATTAAGGACATCATACATGAAGCAAGAAGTCATTAAAAAGACAGGAAAGAAAAGACCAAAATGGATGTCAGAAGAGACTCTGAAACTTGCTCTTGAATGGAAAGCAGCTAAAAGTGAATGGAAGAAGTGATGAAGTAAAAGAGCTAAACAGAAGATTTCAAAGGGTGGATCAAGAAGACAAAGTAAAACATTACAATGAAATGTGCAAAGACCTGGAGTTAGAAAACCAAAAGGGGAGAACATGTTTGGCATTTCTCAAGCTGAAAGAACTGAAGAAAAAATTCAAGCCTCAAGTTGCAATATTGAAGGATTCTATGGGGAAAATATTGAACGAAGCAGGACACATCAAAAGAAGATGGAAGGAACACAAAGAGTCACTGTACCAAAAAGAACTGCTTGGCATTCAACCATTTCAGTAGGTAGCATATTATCAAGAACCGATGGTAGTGAAGGAACAAGTCCAAGCTGCACTAAAGGCAGACAAAAAAAAAAATAGCTCCAGGAATTGATGGAATACCAGTTGAGATGTTTCAACAAATGCATGCACCGCTGGAGATGCTCACTCGTCTGTGCCAAGAAATTTGGAAGATAGCTACTTGGCCAACTGACTGGAAGAAATCCATATTTGTGCCCATCCCAAACAAAGGTGATCCAACAGAATGTAGAAATTATCAAACAATATCATCACAGATACTGGTTTTGGTATCAGGGTTATGCTGGCTTCACAGAATAAATTCAGTACCCCTTCCTTTTCTACGTTCTGAAATAGTTTGAGTAGTACTGGTGTGAACTCTTCTGTAAATGTTTGGTAGAACTCTCCAGTGAAGCCATCTGGGCCAGGGCTTTTTGTTGTTGTTGGGAGTTTTTTTTTATTACCATTTCAATCTCTTCTCTTGTTATGGGTCTGTTCAGATTTTCTACCTCAGTCTGTGTTAGTTTAGACCTGTAGTGTGTTTTTAGAAATTTGTCCATTTCCTCTAGGTTTTCAAATTTGTTGGAGTACAGTTTTTCATAGTACTCTGTTATGGTCCTTTTTATTTCAGTTGAGTCTGTTGTAATGTATCCTATTTCATTTCTTATTTGGGTTATTTGCTTCCTCTCCTGTTTTTCTTTCGTCAATTTGGCCAGTGGTGTGTTGATTTTGCTGATCCTTTTAAAGAACCAACTTTTAGTTTTGTTGACTCTATTGTTTTTATATTCTCTATTTCATTTATTTCTGCTCCACTCTTTATTGTTTGCTCTCTTCTTTTGCTGTTCTCTATTTGTTTGAGTTGTAAAGTTAACATTTTGATTTTATCTCTTTCTTCTTTTTGGATGTGTGCATTTATTGCTATAAACTGACCTCTTAGCAATGCATTTGCTGTGTCCCAAAGGTTTTGGTATGACGTGTTTTCATTCTCATTTGATTCTAGGAATTTTCTGGTTCCATCTTTGATTTCTTCCATTTCCCCATGGTTTTTAAGCAAGGTGTTATTCAGTTTCCATGTGTTTGATTTTCTTCCTTGTTCTTCCTGTTACTAATTTCTACTTTTACAGAGTTGTGATCAGAGAAGATGCTTTGTATTATCTCAGTGCTTTGGATTTTGTTGAGGGTTGCTTTGTGGCCTAAGATGTGGTCTATTCTGGAGAACATTCCATGCACCTTGGAAAAGAATGTATACTTTGCTGCTGTTGGGTACACTGTTCTATATATGTCAATTAGGTCAAGTTAGTTGACTGCGGCCTTTAGATCTGTATTTTTGTTGAGTTTCTTTCTAGATGTTGTGTCCTTTACTGAGAGTGGTGGGTTGAAGTCTCCTACTATTATTGTGGAACTGTCAGTTTCTCTTTTTAGTGCTGTTAGAATTTGTTTTATATATTTTGGAGCCCTGTCATTGGGTGCGTAGATATTTATTATGGTTATGTCCTCATAGTGGATTGTCCCTTCAGTCACTTTATAATGTCCTTCCTTGTCTTTTATGGTGGATTTTGCCTTAAAATCTATCTTATCTGAGATTAGTATTGTCACTCCTCCTCTTTTTTGGTTGCTGTTTGATATATTTTTTTCCATCCTTTGATTTTTAATATATTTATGTCTTTGTTTCTAAGGTATGTCTCTCATAGATACTGATGGGTCTTTTTTTTAATCTATTCTATCACTCTCTGTCTCTTTACAAGTCCATTTAAGCCATTTACGTTCTGTGTGATTATCGATAAGGATAGGCGTGAGTTTACTGATGTCATTCTGTAGTGCTTTTGTGTGTGACCATGTGTGTGTTTCTGACATTTTCTTTGTTCCTGTGCTGAGTTCCTCTTGTTTGTGGAATTTCTTTTTGTTTCTTTCACTTTTATAGATTTTGTGTTTACTGAGACTTTGTTGTTTTCTTCTTTATTTTGATGAGTAGGTTTGTTAACTTCCTTTGTTGTTGCCTTGAAATTTAATCTTAACTTCCTAAGTTTGAATCAGTCTTTTATTACTTGATACTGCCTTAATTTCCTCTCCATTGGAAAGTTTTATACCTATACCATGTATTCTCCTTTTTATTGTTCTGATGTTGTTTTAATTTACAGATTGATGTCTCTAGTTCTTTGTTCTAAATCATTACCTAGGATGGTATCTGGCGGATGCTGACCTGTGTCCTAAATTCAGGTTGTTGTCTGATGTTGTTGGTTCTCTAACTGAAGGACTCCCTTTAATAATTCTTGTAATTCTCTTAACTTCTGTTTATCTGGATATGTCCCAGTTTGGTCATCATAACTGAGCGAAAGTTATACAGGATATATTATTCTTGGATGGCAACTTTTTTCTTTCACATTTTATATATGCCATCCCATTACCTTCTTACCTGCATAGTTTCTGCTGAGTAATCAAAGCTTAGTCTTACTGTTTCCCTTTTGTGACTTTTCATTGTTCTCAAGCTGTTCTAAGGATTTTTTCTTTGTCTTTGGTTTGGCAAGTGTGATTATCGTATGTCTTGGTAGCTCTCTTTTGGGGCCTATCCTATGTGCAGTTTGTTGAGCTTCTTGGATGGTCACTTTTTCATCTTTCATGATATTAGGTAAGTTTTCTGTCAGCAAAACTTCAATTCTCCTCTCTGTGTTTTCCATTTTCTTCCCCTGTTCTGGTACTTAGATCATGTGCAAATTTTTGTTCTTGATTGTATTCCCAGTAGTTCTTAGGTTTTCTTCGTTTTTCTTTATTCTTTTCTCTGATTTTCCTCAAAGTGGCATCTATGGATTTGTCTTCAATTTTGCTGATGCTGTCTGCTATTGTTTCAAATTTGCTCCTAAAATCTTCCATTGCATTGTGCATTTCTGAAATTTTGTGGTTTATCTTTTGGATTTCTAATTGCTGTTTTTGTAGGATTTCTAATTCTTGTTTATTTTAAAATTTTGTTCTTGTATTATTTTCCTGAATTCTTCCATTGTTTTGTCTGTGTTTCCCTGATTTTGTCTTTCTTTTCCTTAGTTTTGTCTGTGTTTTCCTTGATTTCTTCCCTAATCTCTTGAAGAGCCCTGAATATTAGACTTTTGCGTTCCCTATCAGGTAGTTCTGGTGCCTTTTCTTTTCCGGGAGGTCATTTGGTGTTTCCTTTCAGTCACTTACTGGAGCCATCCTGTCCTGTTTCTTTATATGTTTTGATAGTCTGCTGTCTCTGAGATGTTCAGGAATTATTTTCCTCATTTACTGATTGTAGATTTGTTTGTTTCATCCTGCTTTTTTGTTTACATCTGGAAGGGTGGCCTGAGCATGTTTTGTTGCTTGCTCATCTATAGACATGATAGTTCCCATCACCTTGTCCAGGTGGGCAGGGATGGTCACTCAGCTATGGTGCAGCAGGGCTGGTCCAGCAGAGAAGGGAGGGGTGGGAATGGGTCTTTTGTTGTGGGAAGAACCAGGGCTGGCAAGGCAGGTCTCAGGAAGGCTCAGTGGGGCAGGCCCTGGGGTCCAGAGGTCCAAGCTGGTCCTGTATGGGAGTGCAGCCCTCAGTGGGGCAGGGACAGGGAGCAGCACAGAGTAAGGTTTGGGGGTCTGGGGGCCCACACCAGTCCCACTTGAAGGCGTAGCACTCAGAGAGGTGGAGCCAGGGTGTCGGGCAGCAGCCGGATTCCAGAGGTCTGGGAGTCCACACCAGTGACACTTGGGTTGTGGCGCTCAGTGGGGTGAGCCCAAGGGGTGGTGCTGGGTGGGGTCCAGGGGTCCGCGCTGATGTTACTCAGTGGCATGGTGCTTTGAGGCGGGGCCAGGGGTGGGGCAGGGTGGGGTCTAGGGATCTGGAGGTCCACAGCAATGCCACTCAGGGGCATGGTGTTTGGCAGGGTAGGATCAGAGTACACTGTAGGGGAAGGATCTGGGGGTCCAGGGTTCCATGCCAATGCCACTTGGGGTGTGGCACTCGGTGGGGTGTGGCTGGAGGCTGGCGCAGGGCAGGGTCCAGAGATCAGGAAGTCCACACTGGTGCTACTTGGGGGAGTGGCGTGAGGTGGGGTGGGGCTGGGGGTGGCACGAGGCTGGGTCCAGGGATCCAGGTTCTGTGCTGGTGCTGCTCAGGTGCACAGTGATCAGCAGGGAGGGGAGGGGTCCAGGAGTCCCACTGGAGCCACTCAGGGGTGCGGTGCTCAGAGGGCTGTGAAGAGAGGTAGGAGGGAAGGGAGAGGATATAGATGTGTGGAGCTAGGTGGTAGGGAGAAAGGAAAAGAGAGAAACAAAAACAAAACAAAAAAATGGTGGCACGGCAGGAGCTGGTGGGTGGGGCAGGACAGACCCAAGGAGGCTGTGTGCCAGTGGCTATCTAACTGAGCAGTGCAGAACAGCCAGTCGAGAAGGGGCAGAGGCTGAGCACAGGGCTAGGTGGGTGGAGGAAAGGTAAGGATGGAAGGGAAAGAGAGAGAAGAAACAAAAAACAAAAAAATATGGCACTGAGGGACATGGCCTTTGGGGGCAAGGTGGGACCAGGGTGCCAGGGAGCTGGTGTCTCTCTCCTCAGGTGTTGCAGCACGGCCTGTCAGAAAGGGGCGGAGTCAGCACAGCAGGCTAGGTGGGAGGGAGAAGGAAAAAGGAGAAGAGGAAAGAGAAAAAGAAAATATGGTGGTACTGAGGGAGCCGGCCGGTAGGGGTGGGGCAGACTCCCAGAGACAGCGAGCTAGTGTCTTCTGGCAAAGCAACTGTGGCCTGTTGGGAAGCAATGGTGGCAGGATACAGGGTAGAAAGTTGAGGGGTGGGAAAGCATGTATGTCTGGTTACCAACTGCTCTGTCTCCTATTGGGAGCTCTGTGAAGTTGCCTTCCCATACTTCCTGTCCAGGTCACTGCCGGCTGCATGCTCCAAGACAGCGAAGCTGTGCCACGTTAGCTGGCAGGGGACCTCCACTCCATAGTTCTCCTTGTTCTCTGTTCTCTGTCAGTTTCTTCTTCCTTCAGTGCTTGCTCTAGTCCTTTATCCCTTCATTCGATGCTTAGGGTTCCAGGATTGACGTATCTGTTTTACTTGGTTTTTCAGGTCTTTACTATGGAGGGACGGCATGGTGCTTCTGTGTATAATGCAATGTTAGCTCCACCTGTATATCCAAATTTTTAAAGTTACAGTGAACCAGAAAGATAGCTGGAACAGGAAAAATCATAAATCAAAGCCCTTAGTCTCCCTCTTAGAAAGCAAGGGCGGCGTATGTATTGCATAGCAACCAAATCTTTTGAACTCGGATTTTGAGCACAGTCCAAAGTAGCACCACCCTGCTCAAAGATGGTGGCACCTCGCTCAAAGATGTTGGTGCCCCACTCCAAGATGGTAGCTGACCGTGCCACTCTGATATTTGCCACTTTCTTATAGTTCTGCCAATAATCCAATCTCAGGCATCAGGTTCCAGGCCCATGCTTGCTTAAGGTAGCTAATTTATTAATCAATAATGCAATTGATGCATTAACTGGAAAATGCTATTGGATGCCTACTCTACTGTGCCTGGTAAACTTCCGCTCTTCTGTCAAACTATGTCAATGTCAGGCCTCTATGAAATCTTCCTATTATATTCCGTGCCTGATTCTATCAATTCTTAGAATTCTGATGGGCAGTAAAGTGCAGTGGATAAATGCGCAAGCGCTCAAGTTACTTTGCCTGGATTTAAGTCTCGACTCTGCTACTAACAGCTTTGTGACCTTGGGCATGTAATTTAGCCTCTCTGTGTCTCAATTCCATTAACGGTAAAATGAAAATAATATAATGTTATTGTGAGTATTAAATAAGTTAGAACAGCATCTGGCAATAGGTAACTTCAATAAATCTTAGCAATTATTATTACTAATAGAATGTGAGTCCTTCGAGGACAAGGATAATGCCTATTTACTGATTTTTTTTCCCTGGTCAGAGAGCTAGCAGCCAGATCACGGGGAGTGCACAGGACACGGCATGAAGTCTTGGTTTCATTCTAAGATCAGGGGAAGCCACTGAGAGTTTTAAGCTGAAGAGTGACACAATCTGTTTTTAAAGTTCACTCTAGCTGTTGGGTGGAGAATGGATTGAAAGTAGCCAGTCAGGGAAGCATTTGGGAGACCAGTTGGGAGGCCACAGCAGTCAACCTCCTGAGAGCTCCCAGCCAGAACTGTGGGGACACACTATAGATGGGGCTTAGGGGAACCACATGACTTAAACCACTGGTCATCAAGCCAGGCCACACCAGAAGGGGAATCAGTCTCCGGACTTCATTAACGGACCATTCTTTCATTTAATTAGCTCTAGACAATCATTTCGCCTATGAAAATGATTTTGGGGAGAACTCTCTTATGTTCCTTCTTCAAACAAAGATTTGAAAAAGCCAAATTAGATATATTTCTGGCTAAAAATAAGACGAAAAAAGTAAAATTCATTATACTATAAAAAATAATTTCCTAGTGGTGATGGTTGCAAAACATGGTGAATGTAATTAATATCAATAATTATATACTTTAAAATAGTTAAAATGGCAAATTGTTGTTATATATATTTTACCACAATACAGTTTAAAATAAAAATAATAATTTCCTAAAATCAAGGCATGAAAACGCTGGCTAGCTTTCACAAATGTATTTTGGATCATGTAAATCATATAAAAGGTTGAAATTAAATTAAAAGATCTTGCACTGGGAAAGTTACATGCAATTTTCAGCTGCAGATATTTTATGTTCTCTCAAGCTCTAGGCAACCATCAACAGACTCTATTCTGTTCTCACCTCTATTATATGTGAGAACTGTGAAGTCAAATCTTACTGAAATAAAGTATAGGAGACAGAAGATGCTTGTCTTCTGTTAGGAATAGTAGACTGAAATAGTCTAATAGCACACTATGGAGCTTATTCTCAACCTTCTCTCTTACTTATAGAAAGTTGGTGGTTGGGGAGGCGTGGTCAACATGGTGGACTAGTTAGATGCTTACTATATCCCTCTTACAACAAAGACCTGGAAAAACAAGTGATTTGATTCTATGTGACCATCTGGCAGCCCTGAACAAGGCAAGGTTAAGAAATCCATCTGAGTCATACCGGAGAGGAAGACCGTCTGGAAGAGGTGAGGAGCACTAGAGCTGTAGCAATGACACAGCAGAGACACAGCCACGCCGGACCACGGTGAAGCAGGCAAACAGCAGTGCTGTGCACACTCAAGAAGCAGTTTCCACATCGAGAGGGACCCGGCAGCAGAGATTCTGCTTGGACACTCCGAACCAGTGAAGAGCAGCTCCCAAGAGGCTAGGATAAGTACATGCGCACACCCTTCCATGGCAAGTCAAAAAAAAAAAAAACCATTTGGGAAAAACCTCTCTCCCTTTTACCTCCTATCTCCGCGCTCTCCACCAGATTTGGGAAAAACCTCTCTTCCTTTTACCGCTTCCCTCCCCACTTTGCACCAGGAGTCTACTGGGCCGGAGATAGATCCCAAAAGGCACCCTGACCCATTCTCCTAGCCTTGGAGAGGGAACAAATAAGTTGCTGGCTCCCCTAGGCCAGGAACACAGGGTCGGCACAACTCCTTTGCTGGCCACAGAAATCAGGGGTCCGTAGACTCTGAGTGCCATACACCACTGTATAGACTTGTGGGGACCCATCTAAACAGTGTTAGCCCTCACTACCACACTACAACAGAGCAAACATCTGAAGTTTAACTTCAACTGCTTCAGCTGTGAACGGGCAGATTCGTGATCCTCGAAACAGCCCTCAAGTAGGCACTTTTATCAATCTGCAGCAGGGTCTTGAGGACTGCTGACAGTTCCTAAAGTGCCTAGTCCCCTGCTTCAGGAGTTCAAGAAAAAGTGGTGCCCTCAAGTCTTTGCAGCCAACGTAGTGGGGCAATCTTAGCCCAGCTGCAAAACTCACCTACCTATTCACCCTACAGAATTGGGACATGCCTTTCTTTCAGACTCTCAGGGGCAGCCGTCGGCCCCCTGCCTGGCTCAGCACGTGATGCCCTACCACAGCCAGAGTTCAGTGCCTGCACCAATCACCCATGCCTCTCTAGGACTGGGGGTGAGAGCCTGCATCACACACTTGGAGATCGACCACCTGCACACCCGAGCTGATCCCATATAGGAAATTTTAACAAACTCCGGTGTGCACATACTTAGTTACAGAACCAACTACCGAGTGACAGGACATTAGAGATCAAAAGGTGTCAAAAATCAGACTAGTGCACATGAGCAGCCTATTTGGGCATATCAAAACAAAACAAATAAGAAGCTAGGTCTCACTAAGCAAACACAAAATAAAATTATAATAAATTATTGATGGCTCGGAGACAACAGTCAATATCAAGTCACATAAAGAGGCAATCCATGATGGCTTCAGCAAGCTCCTAAAACAAAGAATCAATAAATTCTCTGGAGGAAGAGAACTTCTAGGAATTACCAGAGACAGAATACAAAAGATTAATATACAGAACTCTTCTAGAAATAAAAAAGGAAATTTGACAGAGCGCAGAAACAGCCAGGCAACATACAGACACAGCAGTAGCGGAACTTAAAAAAGTTATTCAAGAACATAATGCCAAATTTAACAGGCTGCAAGACTACATAGAGAGACAACAATCAGAAATCCAGAAGATTAACAATAAAATTTCAGAATTAGACAACTCAATAGAAAGTCATAGGAGCAGAATTGAGGCAGTAGAAATTAGAATTAGTGACATTGAAGATAAAGCTCTTGACACCAACTTATTTGAGGAAAAATCAGATAAAAGAATTAAAAAGAATGAAGAAATTCTAAAAGTCACGTGGGACTCTATCAAGAGAAATAACCTACGAGGGGGGGGGAAACAGAAAATACAGAGAAAATTGTTGAAGATTTGTTGATAGAAAGCATCCCTGATAGCATGAAAGATGAGAAGATATCTATCCAAGATGCTCATCGAACCCCACATAAGGTAGATCCCAAAAGAAAGTCACCAAGACATATTATAATCAAACTTACCAAAACCAAAGATAAAGAGAGAATTTTAAGAGCAGCTAGGGATAAAAGAAAAGTCGTCTACAAAGGACAGTCAATTAGAATAAGCTCAGACTACTCAGCAGAAACCATGCAGGATAGAAGGTAATAGGATGACATATTTAAAGCCTTGAAGGAAAATAACTGTCAGCCAAGAGTTATATATCCAGCAAAACTGTCTCTCAAATACGATGGCAAAATTAGGGCATTTCCAGATAAACAGAAGTTCAGGGAATTTGCAAAAATCAAACCAAAATTACAAGAAATACTAAAGGGAGTCCTACGGTTAGATAATCAATAACACCAGCTAACAACGCAAGACTAGAATATAGGATAGAGCAACCAGATACTGATTCAGATACGGAAATCGAAATTACATCACAGCTAAAACACTGAAAATAGGAAAACAGATATCAGTATGTAAAAAAAAAAAAAGATAATATTAAAACAAAAAAAGAGGGACTTAAAAAATGGAGACATTCATTTTCTATATGGAGGGAATTTAAGGTGATATAAAATAATAAAAGACTGGTATAAACTTAGAAAATTAGGGGTAAATATTAAGGTAACCACAAAGGAATCTAACAATCCTACAAATCAAAATAAAAAAGTAGAAAAACATAAAGACCCAGCAAACACAAAATCTACAACAAAGAAAAAGATGAAAAAAAAATACATAAAGAAAAATGACTCAGCACAGAAAATTGAGGAGAACAAAGAAACTGTGAACAATACACAAAAAGAGATATCAGGATGACAACACTAAACTCATACCTATCAATAATGACACTGAATCTAAACAGACTTAATGCACCAATAAAGAGACAGAGAGTGGCAGACTGGATAAAAAAGCATGATCCATCTATATGCTGCCTACAAGAGACGCACCTTAAAGACACAAACAGGCTAAAACTCAAAGGATGCAAAAAAATATCAAGCAAACAACACTAAAAAAGAGAAGGAGTGGCAATATTGATCTCTGACAAAATAGACTTTAAAGTAAAATCTACCACAAAAGATAAGGAAGGGCACTATATAATGATTAAAGGGTCAATACACCAGGAGGACATAAATATAATAAATATTTACGCACCCAACAACAGAGCTCCAAAATACATAAAACAAACTCTAACAGCTCTGAAAAGAGAGATAGACAGCTCCACAATAGTAGTAGGAGACTTCAACATGCCATTTTCGGTGAAGGACAGAACATCCAGAAAGAAGCTCAACAAAGACACAGAAGGGCTAAAGGTTGTAGCCAATCAACCAACTTGATCTCATAGACATATACCAAACTCTGCACCCAACAGCAGCCAAGTATACTTTCTTTTCCAATGCACATGGAACATTCTCCAGAATAGACCACATATTAGGCCATAAAGCAAGCCTTAACAAAATCCAAAACATCGAAAAACTACAAAGCATCTTTTCTGACCATAAAGCCATAAAAGTGGAAATCAACAACACAAAAAGCAAGGGAAAAAAATCAAACACATGGAAACTGAACAACACTTTGCTCAAAAACTACTGGGTTATAGAAGAAATTAAGGATGGAATAAAGAAATTCATAGAATCGAACGAGAATGAAAACACATCCTACCAGAACCTTTGGGACACAGCAAAAGCAGTGCTCAGAGGTCAGTTTACAGCAATAAATGCACACATCCAAAAACAAGAAAGCCTCATAATCAAAGCACTAACCCTACAACTGGAACAAGTAGAAAGAGAGCCGCAAAAGAAGCCTACAGGTGCCAGAAGGAAGGAAATAATAAGAATTAGAGCAGAATTAAATGAAACAGAGAACAGAAGAACAACTGAAAGAGTTAACAATTCCAAAAGCTGGTTCTTTGAAAAGATCAACAAAATTGATAAACCATTGGCCAAACTGACAAAAGAAAAACTGGAGAGGAAGCAGATAACCCATATAAGAAATGAGATGGGTGATATCACAACAGACCCACTGAAATTAAAAGAATCATAACAGAATACTATGAAAAACTGTACTCCGACAAATTTGAAAACCTAGAGGAAATGGACAAATTTCTAGAAACTCACTACCTACCTAAATTAACACAAACAGAGGTAGAACAGCTAAATAAAACCATAACAAAAGAAGAGATTGAAAAGGTTATTAAAAAACTGCCAACAAAAAAAGACCTGGCCCAGATGGCTTCACTGGAGAATTCTACCAAACTTTCAGAGAAGAGATAACACCACTTCTACTAAATACTAAAGGTATTTCAGAGCATAGAAACGGATGGGATACTCCCAAACTCATTCTATGAAGCCAGCATAACCCTGATACCAAAACCAGGTAAAGACACCACAAAAATAGAAAATTACAGACCGATATCCCTCATGAACATTAACCTAAAAATCTTCAACAAAATTTTAGCCAATAGAATTCAGCAACATATCAAAAAAATAATTCACCACGACCAAGTGGGATTTATACCACATATGCAGGGATGGTTCAACATTAGAAAAACAATCAATGTAATCCATCACATAAATAAAACAAAAGACAAGAACCACAGGATCTTATCAATCGATGCAGAAAAGGCATTCGACAAAGTCCAACATCCATTCATGATACAAACTCTCAAAAAAATAGGAATAGAAGGGAAATTCCTCAGTATAATTAAGGGCATTTATACAAAAGCAATAGCCAACATCATCCTGAATGGAGAGACTTTGAAAGCATTCCCCTTGAGAACAGGAACCAGACAAGGATGCCCTTTATCACCACTATTATTCAACATTGTGCTCGAGGTCCTAGCCAGAGCAGTTAGGCTAGAAAAAGAAATAAAAGGCATCCAAACGGTAGGGAAGAAGTCAGAGTATCTCAATTCACAGATGACATGATCTTATACATGGAAAACTCCAAGGAATCCACAAGAAAACTACTGGAACTAATAGAAGACTTCAGCAAAGTTTCAGTATACAAGATAAACATACAAAAATCAATTGGATTCCTTTACACCAACAAAGAGAACCTTGAAGAGGAAATCACCAAATCAATACCATTTACAATAGCCCCCCAAAAGATAAAATACTTAGGAATAAATCTAACCAGAGATGTAAAAGATCTTTACAGAGAAAACTACAAGACGCTACTGCAAGAAACTAAAAGAGACCTGCATAAGTGGAAAAATATACCTTGCTCATGGATAGATAGACTCAACATAGTGAAAATGTCAATTCTACCCAAAACAATCTACAGATACAATGCAATCCCGATCCAAATTCCAGCAGTGTTTTTTAATGAGATGGAGAAACAAATCACCAACTTCATATGGAAAGGGAAGAGGCCCCGGATAAATAAAGCACTACTCAAGAAGAAGAACAAAGTGGGAGGCCTTACAGTACCTGATTTTAGGACCTATTATACTGCCACGGTAGTCAAGACAGCCTGGTACTGGAACAATAACAGACACATAGACCAATGGAACAGAGTTGAGAATCCAGGTAGAAGCTCATCCACCTATGAGCAGCTAATATTTGACAAAGGCCCAAAGTCCATTAATTGGGGAAAAGACAGTCTCTTCAACAATTGGCGCTGGCATAATTGGATATCTATATGCAAAAAACTGAAACAAGACTCATATCTCACACCATGTACAAAAACTAACTCAAAATGGATCAAAGACTTAAATATAAAATCGAAAACGATAAGGATCATGGAAGAAAAAATAGGGACAACGCTAGGAGCCCTAATACATGGCATAAACACAAAACAAACCATAAGTAACAATGCACAATCACCAGAAGAGAGACTAGACAAATGGGAGCTCCTAAAAATCAAACACTTATGCTCATCAAAAGACTTCACCAAAAGAGTAAAAAGACAACATACAGATTGGGAAAAAATTTTTGGCTACGACAAATCCGATCAGCGTTTAATCTCTAAAATCTACAAGATACTCCAAAACCTCAACAGCAAAAAGACAAATAACCCAATTAAAAAATGGGCAAAGGATATGAACAGGCACTTCACCAAAGAAGATATTCAGGCAGCTAACAGACACATGAAGAAATGCTCATTATCCATTAGCCATCAGAGACATGCAGATCAAAACTACAATGAGATATAATTTCACCCCAACAAGGCTAGCATTAATCCAGAAAACACAAAATAACAAATGCTGGAGAGGTTGTGGAGAGACTGGAACACTTATACACTGTTAGTGGGAACATAAAATGGTACAACCACTTTGGAAATCGATTTGGCACTTCCTTAAAAAGCTAGAAATAGAAGTACCATACGATCCAGCTATCCCGCTCCTTGGAATATATCCTAGAGAAACAAGAGCCATCACACGAATAGATATATGCACACCCATGTTCATCGCAGCAGTGTTCACAATAGCCAAAGAATGGAAGCAACCTAAGTGCCCATCGATGGACGAATGGATAAACAAACTATGGTATATCCACACAATGGAATATTATGCAATGATAGAACAATGATGAAGCTGTGAAACATTGTATAACTTGGTGGAAGCTAGAATTTATTATGCTGAGTAAATTTAGTCAGGCACAGAAGGGCAATTGCTGTATAAGACCACCATTATAAGGACTCAAGAAAAGGTTTAAACACAGAAGAAAACATTCTTTGATGGTTGCGGGGGCAGGGAGGGAGGGTGAGGGTTATTCACTAACTAGATAGTAAATAAGAATGATCTTAGGTGAAGCACAGGACAGCACACACTACAGGGGAAGCCAGCACAACTGGACCAAACCAAAGCTAAGAAGTTTCCTCAATACAATCAAATACTTTGAGAGACAGAGTAGCAGGGATGTGGGGTCTGGGGACCATGCTTTCAGGGGACATCTATGTCAATTGGCATAACAAACCTTTTTAGGAAAATGTTCTGCATCCTACTTTGGTGAGCAGCGTCTGGGGTCTTAAAAGCTTGCAAGCAGCCATCTAAGATGCATCAATTGGTCCCAACCACTTGGAGTAAAGGAGAACGAAGAACACCAAAGACACAAGGAAAGTATTAGCCCAAGAGACAGAATGGGCCACATAAACCAGAGACTTCATCAGCCTGAGACCAGAAGAACTAGATGGTGCCTGGCTACCACCAATGAACGTCCCGACAGGGCACAACAGAGGGTCCCTGATGGAGCAGTAGAATGATGGGATGCAGAACTCAAATAATACGAGTAAGAAGACCAGACTTAATGGTCTGATCAAGACTGGAGGTGCCCCGGAAAGCATGGCCCCTGGTCTCTCCATCATCCTAGAACTAAAACTATTTCTGAGGCCAACTCTTCAGACAGGGATTGGGCTGGACTGTGGGACATAAACTGATACTCGTGAAGAATGTGCCTCTTAGACAAGTAGATATAAGAGACCAAAGGGGCAGCTTCCGTCCAGAGGTTAGAGGGGAAGGCAGAGAGAGTTAGGAGCTGGTTGAATGTTCATGGGGAATCAGGGGCGGAGGGGAGGAGTGTGCTGTCACAGAATGAGGTGAGCGGCTGGGGTCTCATAACAATGTATGTTAAAAAAAAAAATTCTGTATGGGAGACTAACTTGAAATGTAAACTTCATTTAATTACATCAGTAAAAAAAAAAATAAAACTTACAAAAAAAAAAAGAAAATTGGTGGTTGGAAAATGATTTTTCTAAGATAATTTTTTACTGCAATACTAATGTGGGATTCTAAGACTATTTTTAAAAGCAGTTTTCAATAACATGTTCTTCACTTGCTTTTGAGCCATTATCGATAAAAGTCCAGATTTCTACTAGCAGTGTATTCAAGCAATTTAGGCTTTCTCTAATATACTCCTCAAAATCCATCCAGCCTCTACCACTGCCTAGTTCCAAAGCTACTCTCTCATATCTTGGCATTTGTTATGGCTGCACCCCACTTCCACCTACCAGATTTGTCATTATCTATTTTTGTGTAAAAAATTACTCCAAAACATAGTAGCTCAGAACAGTTATTAGCCCTCAATTTCTGAATATCAAGAATATACAAATGCTTAAAAAAAAAAAACCATTGCCATTGAGTTGATTCCAATTCACAGTGACCCTACAGGACAGAGCAGAACTGCCCCATAGGGTTTCCAAGGAGCAGCTGGTGGATTCAAACTGCTGACATTTTGGTTAGCAGCCAAGCTCTTAACCACTATGCCACCAGGGCCCCACAAATGCTTAAAGCAGCCCTAAACGTATATATAAGAAACTACACGTAGTGGTGACTTTAGGCAGAGGAACTGCGTGACTGGAGGACAGAGGAGGAAGGAAAAATAGATTTCTTCATATATTCTTTTTAATGTGTATCATATGTTTGTATTACTATCCCAAAATATAATAAAAATTGATGATATTAAAATAGAATGTAAAATAATAACAAAGATCATCTCAATTTGTATGGAGAGGGTGTGAAAGAGATAATCCTTCAGGGTAAAGGCAATCAATGGGATCACCAGGCCTTTCTTCCAAGGCACCTCTGGGTGGACTCAAACTGCCAACCTTTCAGTTAGCAGCCAAGCACAGTAACTATTTGCACCAGTCAGAGACTCTGTCAAGTTTCATTAGAAGAATTTAAAGTAGTGAGACTCTAAAGCCAGATACTTCGTCATCAAAACAATGTGATGAATTTCGCCAAAGAAGACATTCAGGGGGCTAACAGACACATGAGGAAATGCTCACAATCATTAGCCGTTAGAGAAATGCAGATCAAAACTACAATGAGATACCATCTCACCCCAAGAAGGCTGGCATTAGTCAAAAAACAGAAAATAATAAATGTTGGTGAGGTTGTGGAGAGACTAGAACACTTACACACTGTTGGTGGGAATTTAAAATGGTACAACCACTTTGGAAATCAATTTGGCGTTTCCTTAAAAAGCTAGAAATAGAAGTACCATACAATCCAGCTATCCCGCTCCTTGGACTATATCCTAGGGAAATTTAAAAGCCATCACACGAATAGATATCTGCACACTCATGTTCACTGCAGCACTGTTCACGACAGCAACGGACGAATGGATAAACAAATTATGGTACATACACACAATGGAATACTGTGCAAACATAAAGAACAATGATGAACCCGTGGAACGTAACATGGAGGAATCTGGAAGGCATTATGCTGAGTGAACTTAGTCAGCTGCAAAAGGACAAATATTATATAAGACCACTATTATAAGAGCTCAAGAAAAAGTTTAAACACAGAAGAAAACATTCTTTGATGGTTACAAGGGTGGGGAGGGAAGGAGGGAGAAGGGTATTCACTAACTAGATACTAGACAAGAATTATCTTAGGTGAAGGGAAGGACAGCACACACTACAAGGGAAGTCAGCACAACTGGACTAGATCAAAGCTAAGAAGTTTCCTGAATACAACCAAACACTTTGAGAGACAGAGTAGCACGGGCAGGGGTCTGGGGGCCATGTTTTCAGGGGACACCTAGGTCAACTGGCATAACAAAGTTTATTAAGAAAATGTTCTGCATCCCACTTTTGTGAGTGGCATCTGGGGTCTTAAAAGCTAGAAAGTGGCCATCTAAGATGCATCAATTGGTCTCAACCCACCTGGAGTAAAGGAGAATGAAGAACACCAAAGACACTAGGAAAGTATTATCCCAAGAGATATAAAGGGCCACATAAACCAGAGACCTCATCATCCTGAGACCAGAAGAACTAGATGGTGCCCAGCTACCACCAGTGACCCCCCTGACAGGGAACACAACACAGAGCCCCTAATGGAGCAGGAGAAAAGTGGGGTGCAGAACTCACATTCTAGTAAAAAGACCAGACTTAATGGTTTGATTGAGACTGGAGGGACCCCAGAAGACAGAGCCCCCAGACTCTCTGTTAGCCCAAAACTAAAACCATTCCTGAGGTCAATTCTTCAGACAAAGATTAGCCTGGAGTATGGGACATAAAATGATACTTGTGAAGAGTGTGCTTCTTAGCTCAAGCAGATAGTTGAGACTAAATGGGTAGTTCCTGTCCAGAGGCAAGATGAGAGGGCAGAGAGGGTCAGGCGGCAGTTGAATGGACACGGGAAATTTGGGGTGGAAGGGAAGAGTGTGCTGTCACTGTATAGGGAGAGCAACTAGGGTCACATAACAATGTAGGTATAAATTTTTGTATGAGAGACTAACTTGAATTATAAACTTTCACTTAAAGCACAACAATTAAAAAAAAAAAAAACCAATGTGATGATCTTCATGCTACCAGTGTGTTGCTCAAACAGTGAACCAAGCATCATCCAAGCAGACCCTGGTGTTGAAATTTGGAGATGTGTATTGCAGAGCAACTGTAAGAGAGCTAAGGATTTTTAAAAAGTCACCAGTTGTGAAGCAGAAAGGAGGTTTATGAAGAAAACTCTATTAAAATCATCAACCTTCTTTTGCTTAAGGTAAAAAACTGCCACCACGCTGGAATAGTATTTATTATATTACAAATTAGTGCCAGCAGTCATCTATTTCCTTGCTCTTGTCATGTTTAAGCCTGAGGTATTTATACTTGAGCATTGTTCTCTTAAAGAACTGAACTAACAAGCATGTGAAAGCTATAGTACCTGCAGATTTAAAATAAAAGAGATAATAAAGTATATTGAATGAAGATTTGTTTTTTCCTTTCCCAAAATATCATCAGGAAAGTCAATCTGGCAATAATGGCATTGACTTATGGTTGAGGACAAGGATATCCATTGGGAAACTAAATGTAAACCAATTGATCCACCTTGGAAAAAGGAAGTAAAAAAGGATGAGTGAGTAGCACAGAAAAACATCTCTCCAACGCGCATTTGGCTATCTTTTTGAGATCAAAGTTCTACTCTCAGATAATTCTACTTAAGGGGAAATTAGCCTCTGTCATTTTCATAATATATCAAAATCAGAAAAGAAAAGAACACTCAGTCACTTTGTGGAATAATCCATGGTAGATCTTTGATGGTTGTACTTTCTCATCAGAGATAGAACCCAGGGGCCAGGGTGGAGACTGCCTAATCAATTCAGGGATGTAGACTGATAGAATTAAGTTTTAATCATCAACAGAGCCTGAATACATAGAGCAAGTGTTTAATAATTATTTGAATGCATGAAAGAATGGAAGAAAAAGGAAGGAAGGATGAAACTGGCAGTCTCCAAACTCAAGATTCATGCCCATGACCTATGACTGTGGTCTAGAGCTATCATTTTATATTAATATTTTAATATATGAATTCACTAGATTTTGGGGATCACACTCTAGTCCATCATTTACCTTAACTGACAAAATTTCCTTTCACTGAAGGAATTTTAGGGCTTATTCAGTTGAGCTCTGATATTTTACCAAGAAAAAAACTGAGGCTCAGAGAGCTTTGATAATTACCTAAGGTCATAGACTAATTAATCGCAGGGCTGAGGTTAGGATCAAAGTGTCCTGGCATATTCTTCAGCAACAATCTGATTTTCCATTAACATGAACCCAGAGATTGAGATCAGTAAAATTCTGGTCTACTGACTTTTCCTCCAACTCTATACCATATATTAGCTCATTTAATTCCTTTTTCAAATTTTGTTGAGCATTTACTGTGTGCCAAGTTCTGTGCAGGCACTGGGAATACAGCAATGAATGAGACAGCCATGGGCTCTGCCCTCATGGGTCTTACAGTCTAATGGAAGACAGGCACTGAATGAGCAATTACAAATGAAAAGACTACTTTGAAGAGGGGAGCACAAAAGGGCATTTTTCAGGATAGGAGTTACTTCTCCTTTATAGACAAGGAAACCGAATCCCCAGACAGCCTTAGACAGATGTGGGAGCAACAATCTGAGTCTTTGACTCCAAATTCAGGACTCTTGCCGTTTCACAGTTATCTTCAGAGTGTATAAAGGATCAGTGCCTTATATCAGTTACTGGGTTTTTTTTTTTGTTTGTTTTTTAATGTATGAACTATGGTGAAATCTATTACACAACACCCATTCCAATTTCTGATAATGGCAACAAAATTCCTTTTCAAATTGGGAGGAGAAGAGTGAAAAGTACATCTGGCCAGAATGATTGGTTTAGGAGTGAGCACTCAACGCCAGGTGGCCCATCTAAAGCTGCTATTTAGGGGAACCCTCTCCTGCTGGATATAAAACGTAGAGACTCTAAGACTGGAGTTGCAGGGAACATCACGGGATAGAGTCTGTCTGAGAGTGAAGCCATCACTCAGGAAAGCAGGGCCAACAGAGTCCCTAGATCAATCTATGCCTGGATCTTGAAACTTTCATGTATAGAGGTAAATAAATACCCTTTTTGCTTAAACCAGTTGGATTTGGGCTTTCTAGAAGAGTCCTGATTGATACCTAAACTATGCAAATAACTGATGGTTGAACAGACACATTTTAATAACATCCATAGACTCCAGACTAATCACCCCTGATTCATATAGTTTGTAAGTAAGGAAAACTTACAGGACTCCTAGAATTGAGTTTACTGATGTATCGCCTACAGTGATAATCCAGTGCAGCTGTCTTGGGGGCTGGGGAGAGCATTTGTAGACTATGAATCTGTGGTGAAATAAGTTCCTTTATGTGGTCTTTTGCCCTGGTTCCCTGGAAAAACACTTGTGAGATTTTTCCCTTAAGTCCTGAGGAGTTACCTTTGCCCGAGTTTTCTACCCCAGAGGGTTTGTTACTTTTGTCCAGATTGATTGACATTTCCCGGGTAAACTATAAACAATTTGTGGTTTGATACTTTTTGTCTAGTCCTGGGCAGCAGCCTGCCCTGTGATTGGTATGCACCTTGCAGGAACTGGTCAACAGACTAAGCAAATGAAGTATCTGTAGCCAACTATGCAAATGAAGCAACTGTGGCCTACCGAGAGGGGATTGGTCAGTTCATGGCCCTAGTGGTAGGGCCATGCCTTGAAACTGACGAGGAGTTTCTGTATACATGCAGCTAAGTTTGTGTATATATGCAGCCAAGCTTGTGTATATATGCAGCCAACCCCACAGAGGTTTTTGAGACAGAAAGAAAGCAGAAAAGAGCAGGAAGGAGAAAGAAGAGAGAAGAAGTGGAGGAAGAGGAGGCAAGGAACCTTCTAAAAGAGCTGCAATGTGGGTCAAAGGCTGTAACACTGAAGACAGTGACAGGCCTGGAAGGGACCCTACAGCAGAGCTGCTGGCAGGGAAGCCAAGGGCAGAGAGGTCTGTCCTCAGGGAGCCAAAAGGAGGCCTGTTCTGAGAGGGCCGAGAAGAAGTCTGTCCTCAGGGGGCTGAGAAGAAGCCTGTCCTCGGGAAGCCGAGAGGAACCTGGCCTGAGGGGGCCCAGAGGCACTGAGAGAGCCGTTCTGCACTGAAGAAGGGAGGAGTGTGCTCTCCTTTTTGAAAGAGCCTTCCAGACTTTGTGTGCATGCTTCCTTATCCTGATCCTGAATTGTAGCCTGTTGACCCTGATTCTCAGTTGTACCCTGCTGCTTCCTTAATAAACTACTTGACTGTAAGTATGGTCTGTGAGTTGTGTGTGGCCATTGCAGTGGATTATCAAACCCAAAACAGAAATACAAAGTGCTGTGGGAGGGGCGGCTGATGTCAGAATTGGTAAAAAGGTTGGAGAGTGGAGGTATGTCTGACCTCCATTTCATAGGGATCAGTCTTGGGCTGATTTTGATTTGCATTATTCCCCCTGGAGTTAGACAGGTTCTGACGTTATTACTCCCACCATTTTACAGAATCCTACCCCCTTTCCCTTTTTTAGGATTCTCATAAATCACCTCCAAAAATTAGATGAATGTATCTAAAAATTTGTCCACATCAAAATCATCCAGATGGTTCTGATGTGATGGTGCTTGGATCACACTTTGAGGACACTGATACAGAAGTATGTGCATTTGATTGCCTCCTTCCTCCACTGCAGAGCCACGTTAGAATTTAGTGTGCATATCTGATGAAGTAAACTTCAGGCTCTAAAGAGAGGGGACCTGCTTTTCAGGTCCCTCTGTACAAACAGCAAGTTATGAAGCTGAATCGGGGACTGCCACTAAGTTTGTCATCTGGGTTTGAAAACTTTTAAAAATATATGGGGAGTCTTGTCTGCAACCTTGAGAGGAAGCGAAAGGTCTTTTGTTGATATAAGAGCTCACTCTAAAGCAAAGTGGGGACAAGGCCCTCTGTCATTTACGAGGCTAAAGAGAAGGCAGGTGAGAGGGCAAATGGCAAGGGGCTTTGAACCAGAGCTTTCAAAGACTAATTGCAGCACAATATGAATTACCTCACCAGGGCCTATTGTGAGCTGCCTTCCAGAAGGAAAATGGAGCTGTCCAGCTTGAAAAGGGCCCAATGGCTTTCAAAGGTGTCTGAGAAGGTGAGAAACACTGAAAACCAGTTGCCATCAAGTCAGCTCTGTGTGTCAGGGTAGAATTGTGCTCCATAGGGTTTTCAATGACTGATTTTTCAGAAGTAGATTGCCAGACCTTTCGTCTGAGGCACCTCTGGGTGGGCTTGAACCTCCAACTTTTCAGTTAGCCTCCAAGCATGTTAACCATTTCCATCATCTAGGGACTTTGACAGACACTGAGGACTCCACAAAAACAATCACAGGAAGTTACCCCTGAGGAAAGCTGCTGCTTAGTTGCTCAGCACAGAGAACACAGAGCCACAACTCCGAGCTTCAGAGAAGCTGAGTCACCACAAATATTTACTGAGCACTGACAGTCTGCAAGTCTGTTACTAGTTGATGGGAGGGGGTGATACCTGCAGAAGGCAAACTCCTACTTGAGATGGTCTTGTGGTGTGAAAGGAGAGAGAAGGTGTGTACCTGGAACACAATGCAACAAGAGTGCACCAAAATGAGAAGAACAAATGAAGTGCTATGTAAGGATGAGAAGAAAGAGAAAGGAACCATAACTGGAGAGCGCAGGCACAGAGCCCAGAGCTGCAGAGAGAAGCAGTGGAGACATCCTCTGAAGCCTGAGAGTGAATGGCCTTGACTTCCAGATTGTGGCCAGACGGAACCCTTGATGATGTCTGAGCAGGGAGTTGTGATGAGCAGCCAGATTCTAGAACAGCCAGATTCTAGGAGGATAAATCTGGTCACAAGCTTTCTTAATTTCTAAGAAATGGGGTGGCTCTATACCAAAGGACTTTCAAAGAAGAAATTCTTCTCCTAAAGAATGAAGAAAACAACCTAGTGTACCCCAACCAGATCACCACTCAAAGGTGAGTTTTTAAATTTTGATTCAGGTTGTTAGAATTCTTAAATAACTGAGGGTATTATACAGTCAACATATTAAGTATTTTATAAAATGCCAGGGAAAAGAACACATTGAGCAGGAGCCTCAGTTGTTCGTGAGGCCAGACTCTGATTCACAGCTCAACACAGAGGCTCTGAATACTGAGGCCTGCTTAGCAGCACTAATTTCATTCACATCCCTTCAGGAGAAATCTAATTTATGCTCTTCAGTATCCAGTTGTCCCTCCAGGGAAGCGCTGGCAGCTGTTGAACTAGGATGTGCTCAAAGACTAAGATGTCATTACCACGACTGAGTACTCCTGTGGCCAGCACTCCTGGTGGAAGGCAACAGATATCCAGTGCTGGCCAGTTCCGGGAGCTCAGGGGCACCTGCCTGCAAAGGGCTTCCACTAACACATCTTACATTTTAAACTAAATATTAAAATAAAAGGGTAGCAACTGTTATTTCATGTCACCGTCAACAATTCAAGAGTTGCCTCCTTCTTTACCCTCTGTGGACATCACCAATGCCTCTTTGCCTTCTTTTCAACTTCCTCACAGTGAAGGTGCATGAACCATTAAGCACTATGTGGGCAGGGACCATGACTACTATATTCACTACTGTGTCCCCTGCTGTTAGCATAGTGCCTGGCTTACTGGGTGCTCAGTTTATATATATTGAATAAAAGGAATCCATAGTTTACTTACTGGCTTCCTATCTTGCTGCAGCGTAAAGCCCTAACCAAACTCAATCTCTGTTTAGGCTGCATGTCTTAAATTTAGGATGATAATATATCTTAGTTTGCCCAAAATAGTCTCAGCTTAGGCCTATTGCCTTGGCGTAATTATTACAAGTGTTTTCCTTCACTCTCAGCGATGTATGTTTCTGGACAATAAATGACATAGCAATCCATTTATTTAAATTAGAGCATGTGGCTGCAAAGCTGGGCTCAGGCTTCCAATTGTAGGTTTATGGACACTCCAAGCCAGGGGCTAGAGACCCATGCTGGGAACAAAATATAGTCACCTCATTTCACCACACCCAGGGCCCACAGTGAGGTGGGGAGCTGACTCTAAAACTTACTTTCTATTGATACTAAGAAGGGATCCCAGAGATTCAGGCTAGAGCTAAAGGGCTTCTCCTAACGGGTTTGAGGGTGTATTTGCCCAGAGTGGCTGACAGTCATTTAGCTGCATTAGGCTCTTTTGCTCTAACCTCCTCCTTTAATCATGCTTGTAACTGCACAGCAAATACAAAGTGGTTTCTTCTAGGGGCACGGACACCAGAGAGACTCACATCTCCCTCTCCCTTGGGGAGGGGGGATTGTTGTTGTTAGGTGCCATTGAGTTGGCTCTGACTTATAGCAACCTTATGTATAACAGAATGTTGCCAGGTCCTGCGCCATCCTCACAATTGTTGCTATGTTTGAGTCCACTGTTGCAGCCAGTGTGTCAATCCATCTCATTAAGGGTCTCCCTCTTTTTTGCTGACCCTCTATTTTACCAAGCATGATGTCTTTCTCCAGCAATTTGTCCCTCTTGATGACATGTACAAAGTAAAGGAGACAAAGTCTTGGCAATCCTCACTTCTAAATAGCATTTTGGCTGTAATTCCTCCAAGACAGACTTGTTTGTTCTGGCAGTCCATGGTATATTCAATATTCTTTGCCAACACCACAATTTGAACGTGCCAATTTTTCTTCAATCTTCCTTTTTCATTGTCCAGCTTTTGCGCGTGTATGAGGCAATTGAAAATACCATGGCTTGGATCAGGCACAACTTAGTCATCAAAGAGACATTTTTGCTTTTTAGCATTTTAAAGAGGGCTTTTGCAGCAGATACGCTCAATGCAAATATGTCGTTTGATTTCTTGACTGCTGTTTCCATGGGCATTGATTGTTGATTTGAGAAGAATGAAATCCTTAGCAACTTCAATTTCTTCAGCATTTATATAATGCAGTTTATTGGTCCAGTTGTAGAATTTTCATTTTCTTTATATTCAGGTGTAATCCATACTGAAGGCTGTAGTCTCTGACCTTCATCAGTAAGTGTTTCAAGTGTCTTCACTTTCAGCAAGAAAGGTTATGTCATCTGTATGTTGCAGGTTGTTAATGAGTCTTCCTCCAATCCTGATGCCACATTTTTCTCCATATAGCCCAATTTGTTCAGCATACAGATTGAATAAGTGAGGTGAAAGAATACAACCCTGGCTGCATACCTGTTCCAACTTTAAACCACACTGTAACCCCTTGTTCTGTTCTTACAACTGCCTCTTGATCCATGTATAGGTTCTGCATGAGCACAATCAGTGTCCTGGAATTCCCATTCTTTGCAATGTTATCCATAATTTGTTATGATCCACAGTTGAATGCCTTCATGTAGTCAATAAAACACAGGTAAACATCTTTCTGGTATTCTCTGCTTTCAGCCAAGATCCATCTGACATTAGCAATGTTATTCCTCATTCTACATCCTCTTCTGAATCTAGCTTGAACTTCTGGCAGTTCCCTGTCGATGTACTGCTGCCGTTATTTTTTAATTATCTTCAGAAAATTTTGCTAGCGTGTAATATTAATGATATAGTTTGATAATTTCCACATTCTGTTTGATCACCTTTCTTTGGAATGGGCATGAATACAATCTCTTCCAGTCAGTTAGCCAGGTAGCTATCTTCCAACCACCCTCATCAAAAGCAAAAAGCATGCTGTCACTGCTGCACAAATAACCCTGGGACCAGCTCCTAGAGGGAGGCTGTTGCTCTTTTCAGATTCACAGTCTTCTTGCTCATGAACTTTCCAGTGTCTAAGAACAAGGGCAGGATCTGGTAGGAGAGACGCTGGACTCTAAGAAGGGTTTCTCCAGTCTGTCCTCTTGCAGATCTTTTCAGTAAAGCAGTAACTCTTCAGGAAGTTATTTTTTTTTTTTTTTGGCCTCTCTCTCTCTCTTCCTTCCTTCCTTCCTTTTTTTCTTCTTTCCTTTCTTCTTCTCTTTTCTAGTAATAATAAGTCTTCTAATAAACCTAAAAGTAGTTACTACTATTATACCCATTTTAAAGGTGAGTCAACTTGGTCTGAAAGACGTTAAACAATTTAACCACCAAAGATTAAGATAATGGTGAGCTGGGACACAAACCAGGCCTGTCGACCCTAGAGACCACACTCTTAGCCACCTTGCTTTACTGCCTCCCACTCTGAAAGAGGGTCACAGGTTAACAACGTATTGCCTTACAGACTTTGTGAGGGGAATTGGGCATGCATTGGACATTCCCTTCTCTTTCCTATTTGACTGGCCCACAGAAAAACCTGATTGTTTGGGCTGACTAGAATGTGAATGCAGTGCTGTTATCATTAGCTGCCTTCAAGTCGACTCCAGCTCATTGCAGCCTTACGTACAAGAAAAGAAATGTTGCCCAGTCTGCATCATCCTCACAATTGCCAGCATGTTCGAGTCCATCGTTGTAGGTATTGTGCCAATCTATCTTACTGAGGGTCTCCCACACCCTCGCTGGCCCTCTGCTTCACCAAATATGATGTCCTCCTCTAGCAATTGATCCCTCCTGATGAGGTGTCCAAAGCAAAAGAGTCAGATAATGTTCTGTTGTGATCCATAAGGTTTTCATTGATTGAATGCAGTGGAAGAGGTTTATTAATAGGCCAGGATTATTCTGAGGTCCTTGCAACGCAAAACCATCATAAGCTAGAAGACCCGCTTTTTCCCAGAGTATTATTCAGTATTTAAAGTACAGTTCAGAGGCAAAAAGTGTTCAGTGGAAAAGCAATACTTAATCTGCAGAGGGGGGGAAAAAAAAGGATCTCCCCTTGCCAGTAATTCCAGTAATACTTCTTCTCAGGAACCTAATTTGGACTCAGGGCTTCTCCATTAACTATATATATATGGGATTAATGATTTGATTCCTGCAGAGAACATAAAGTACTTAAGGAACTGCTTCAGCCAGGTGACACATTATTGGTAGTAATAAGGAATGGAAATATTTAATATTTACATGGCACTTTATTTGCTGAGCGTGTGGATGGGTTACTCACACACGCATTATAATCCTAATGGTCATTTTGTGCGCTCCCATTTGTCATGCTTGTATATATTTACATCATTTAAACACTTGTGATACGAAGTAAAATTAATGCTCATGAAAGCCTGCAGCTGCCTGCCTTGGGTTTGGTGCTTCATTTATTCATAGAGCACTTGCTGCCCCTGCTGAGAATCCTAAATCCAAGTCTTCTTGACCACCAAAAGGCTTCTGCAGGCTATTCAGGGTCATAAGCCCTAGAACCAGTTGTCCTCTGTTAATGGAGAGTTTGGCTCACTGAGGAAACTTCTACCTGGGGGCAGCTTCTCTATTTCTGGCTGAAAATTCTTTTCTTAGTTCTATTTTTATAGTCATTCAATAACTCTAAATAGGTTTAGTCTTAAGATACCTAAGCTTTAAATCACCAACTTCTGGCTGCAGGTTTTTCTGTGATAATGCAAGGTAAACTCTGATTTCTTGTAGATGATATTTTTTCCACCACTCTCCATTCTCACAAGGACATTCCTGATACTTTTATTTTCTGTTTTACAAATTAAGATGGTCATTATGAGAGTGACAATGATACTTAGATGTCAAGCACTTAGATAAGTACTTTACTTGTGTATTCACATTTATTCCTCACACAAACCCTATGAGGTAGGTGGTATTATTATTATTATTTCCATCTTACAGAGGTAGGATCTGAGGCCCACGTCATACAGCTAGCCAATGCTATACCTTACATTCGAAACCAGGTCGTCTGACTCTATGCCATGCACTTGCAACCATAATTTGCTTCAGAACTCTTGAGTCTTTCAAGCTGATGGAATTTTGTGCTGGTTTTTGAAACCTGTTACCTACAGTTTACTTTCATATACGGTCTGTTTAGGAAACCTCTGCATTCAAATTGCCTTGATGCTCAGAGCTAAAAGTCAAGAATTGTTCTCAGCACTTCATGCTTCTCTGTCTTCCCTTTCGTCTTTTTTTTTTCCTCTAGAATGGTGGCCTGAGTTTCCACTTTGGTGTTCTCCTCTTTAGAAAAAAATTCTAAGTTTGCTTCATTTTATGACCTAGCCCCTCGACTTCATATCCTAAGAGTAGTACAGTTAGCTTTGGGTATTGCAATTATACCACACATTGGTGATAGTGAAGTAGCATCTGGCTGGGATCTCTGATATATCTTTTTAAGAAATATGGATCTCTTTAAGGCTTCAGAAATTCTATGAAATACATCAAAATTTACTTCTACCTCCTCTGCCCTCTCTACCTCTGGCCTCCCCAGCACCCTCAGATCACTCCTCTCATGTAAGAAAAGTTAACTTAGAATATTGATTCATACTGGGTGTTGGTAAATTAGTGTGGTACTTCTGTAAGGCGGCATTAAAATATGACTGTGTGTTAAGGATTTAAGATAAAGGAATGTTTCTCCAGTCATAGAATTTTAAGTCAAAGCAATAAAAATTAACAGATATAATGTGCTTACTAAGTTCTGGGTACTAGTACCAAGTTCTTCTCGTAATTTCCCGTTCAGTCCTCATCTCAACCTTACTCAACATATATTGACACCATCTGTGATCATTAAGGTTGTGTGTCAACTTAGCTGGGCCATGATTCTCAGTAGCTTGGCAGCTGTACAATGATGTGATCACTCCCATGATGAGATCTGATATAATGTGATCACCTCCATGATGGGATCTGCTGTGAGTAGCCAATCAGTTGAAAGGGAGTTTCCTTGGGGGTGTGGCCTGCAATGAGTATAAGTGGGCTTTCTGGCAAGGCTCACTGGCTTTTGCTCACTCTGGATCCTGAAGCTAGCTGGCTCCTGTTTGTCTGACCTCCAGTTCTTGGGACTTGAGCTAGCAGCTTACCTGCCATCTTGCCTGACAATCTTGGGATTCATCGGTCTTCTCAGCCTGTGAGCAAAAGCCCTGCTGTCTCACCTGACCTGATCTTGGGTTCACCAGCCCCTGTGGCTACATGAATCAGGAGAAGCCTCCAGCCTAACCCACAGATTTGGGACGTTCCAGCCTCTACAACTGCATGAGCCACTTCCTTGATATAAATCTCTATATATATATATTTATATGCTTTACTGGTTTTGCTTCTCTAGAGAACCCAGCCTAAGACACCATCTACTAATGGAGAAACAGTAAATGATTTGCCTCATGGGCTTCAGCTGGTAAATGGGAGAAGTGAGTTCAAACTCTGGTCTGTTTCATTCTAAAACTACACCTAATGTCTGTGGTCCACCTGGGTGAGAACACGTGTGGGCAGGAGAGCCTTCCCTGTGAGGGTCAGAGGTTGACCTACAAGCTGACCCTGATAAAAAATTAGATGGAATCCCCCCTCATCTGTGGTGGGAATTTACCTGGTGGCAGAGGTGATGATGAGGGTAAGCCCTGAACCTTGGCTATTATTGCCAGAGTGACCCAGGGAATCCTCAGACCCAGCTCACCTTTGCATAAATCAGCTCCCCTTTCTTCCATGCAAAGTAGGAGAGAAGCAGGGGGTCCTACATGAAGAGAGGGCAAGGGCTCATTTATTGAGCACCTGCTGGGGATAAACTCTGTGCTAGGCCCCTCCAATCTTATCTCACGAAGAGGTCATTCTTCTTTTCCTTGATAGGGACCTTGTTCCTAAGCATTGTATTTTGGGAGCAGATGACTAGAAAATAAACCTTAAATAACTCATATGGCTTGGCTTTTGCATGGCCTTCATCATACAAGATAAGGCTTTAGATTAAAGCCTTCACCAGCCTGAAAATTTCAAGATTCTTGGAAGCACAGAGACAGGAGCTGCCAACTCCGATAACCACAATGTTGTCTCTGCTCATCTCTTGGATGATGTTCTTTAATTCTCAGCAGTCCCTCCAGACACTCTTTAGGGTCACTGTCACCTTGCCCGGGAGATGAGAGACCACATGGTTCTCTGTTCTTTCATTTCTACCCCCACTGAAAGGTTATAAAGGAAAAGTGTGGCTGAGTAGTTGCCGTGGTGGTCTGGAGTTTTGTGTCAGTCGACTGTTTTGTAGTCCGGACCCCTCAAAGGGGGGTCAGAATGCCCCCATCCAACTTCTAACTCAGATGTGGTGATCATAATCACCTTGCTGTCCTCCACGTAAAACACCAGTTAGGCAGGTCTGTGTCACTTTGAGAGCCTCAGCCTCAGTCTCCACGGCTCAGATTGATAGCATTTGTAGCACAGAGTCAAATTTAATTGGCTTCTCTCTGGCAGATTTAAAGTCCATCAAGTCCTGGAGAAAGATCATCCGAAGGGCCTGAAGATGGGCGGATTTGCCTCTCTTCAAAGACAAGCTCATGAAAAACCTCAGCCGAGGAATGTTTAGCCGGTTGAAGGTCATAAATCTGCCAGCAAGCTTTACTGTCCATGTACATGAAATTAGACAAGGCTTTTTTTCTCCTTACCTCCAATGTCATTTTGAATTATGTACTCTACATCAGAGATAGATCAACTTCTTCTCTGTTAGCCCAGCGTTTGGAAGACAGGGATAGGTTTTATTTTTACTTCAACCTGCTCCTGATGCAGTGCTTAGTGTGACATATAGTTGGGCATCAGAATAAAAAGATAATCTGTAACAGATCAGTCAAACCACTTTCAATTATGCCCAATGAGATACAATTGGTGATACTGCCAACACTTTGGATTATAACCAAACTGAAAACTTTAATGACACTTTATTATCCCACTACTCTGTTATAAAAAATTCTCCAAGGAAAAATTATGTTAGTCACAAGTTCTTTATATGTATCTATGCTATTTTTCTGAAGGAAACAAACTGAGGAAGACATAATTTACCACTGATTGAATGTCGATCATGCAGAGCAGCCATGTACTGTTAATCTGGTTGTGCATTGCAACAAAGATGCCCAGCTGAGGGGGTATGTTACTTTCCTAGGGCTGCCATAGCAAATTACCACAAACTGTGTTTCTTAAAACAATGGAAATTTATTCTCCCACAGTTCTGGAAGCCAGAAATCCAAAATCAAGGTTGGTTCATTCTGGAGGCTCTGAGGAAGAATCTGTTCCATGCCTCTTCCTAGCTTCTGATAGCTGCCAACAGTCTTTGGCACTCCAGTCTCTACCTCCATTTTCACATTACCTTTCTCCTCTATGCGTACTCTCCCCTTCTCTTCTAAGGACACTTGTCATTGAACTTAGGGTTCACCCAAATCCAGGATGATCTCATCTTGAGCTCCTTAACTTAATTACAGGCTAAACACCCTTTTTCCAAATGCCACAATGACATGTTTGGGTAGACATATCTTTTGGGGAGCCAACATTCAATTCATTACAGTGGGAAAGTAGGAGCTGGAATCCAGCCCATATTCCCCTTGCCAAGTTGTTCACCTTGAGGAAGGAATGCCTGTTTCCAATTCATAGGAGACACTATGTGGCAGGCCTGCTACTATGTGCAGGCACTGTGCCTGGAGGTTTATGTACACTGTTAAATTTAATCTGCACAAAAGCTGTGCAAGGTAGGGTTACAAATATGGGAAGGGAGAAGACTAAAATGTACCCTGTGGTGTGGAACTGGAATCGAAGGTATCAGTACGAACTCATGATGTTTAATAGGGAGAGGGACAGACATAGAAATAAATGGTTGTGTGTGTGCATTTATATGTGTGTTATATATATTTTCCAGTTCTGCTTTAGAATCAGACAAGCTTGGGCTTTAATCTTAGCACCCTGTCCATATGGCTACTGGAAAATCAATTTAGCAATTCTGACCCTCAGTTGCCAAAGGAGGGAAGGACAAAAAGGAATGACAATAATAGCTACTGCATAATGCTATTGTGAGGATTAAATGAGATACTGCACATGATAAATACGCAGTATCCCATTTAATCCTCACATATATCCCCCCAAAACTATGGCTAATATAATAACATTGTTATTTTATTATTACATGATATTGATCTAAAGTGGCTAAAAATCTTTGTCCAGGACAGTTGGGTAGTTCCTGTCTTTCAGTTGGCACGTTATGGCACATGCCCTGATTATTTTTTTCTGGGGATGCTGAACTTAAGTTGTTGTTATGCTGTTGTTAGCTGCTGTCAAGTTGGTCTCCAACTCATGGTGACCCCATGCCTGGTCCTGCACTAGGGATCCATGCCTAGCTGGGGATTGAACCGTTGTGATCTATAGAGTTTTCATTGGCTGATTTTCAGAAGTAGATCTCCAGACCTTTCTTCCTAGTCTTAGTCTGAAATCTCCACTGAAACCTGTTCAGCATCATAGCAACATGCAAGCTCCTACTGACAGAAGGGTAGTGGCTGTGCATGAGGTGCACTGGCTGGGCCTCAAACCAGGGTCTCCTCCAAGGAAGGTGAGAATTCTACCACTGAACTACCAATGCCCCTTAATTTAAGTAGAGGCACCAAAATCCAGCCAACATTGCCCCAGGAGCTTCCTGAAGACCAGGGCCTGCCTTGCAGGGAGCTGCCCTCCTCAACAAGCCAAGCTGAGCACAAGGGATTGGGATTGAATTAGACAAGCAACAAGGCCAAATCTCATCATTGGCTAACTCAGCAAACCTGCCCTTCAGAGACACCACCTGGCTGAGCTCTTCCAAGAGAGGGCCCACCTTGTTTCCTTTAATTAATACCTCATTCATAATAATAAGATCTAATAACACCCCCATCATCCACCACCCTAATCTCAATAAATATTTTGAAGTGGCTTTTGTTTCTGAGGCCTTTCACTGGGGAGGGCAGCTAATTGCCCCTAAATAGGGGAGATCACACTGATAAAATAAGATGAACCCAGCTTGGTTCAACCAAAGCATGGTGCGATACCAAAGACATCTTAAACACCAGGGGGCGAGAATCCAGGTGAAATTTCTGCAAAGGAAAAAATGGCCATCTCGAATCCCACATTCTTCCATCCTTGGAAGACTTAGTGTATATAACTATGTTTGGAAAGGGAGAGCTAGGGTTTATCTAAGTGACCCCTAGTGGCACAGTGGTTAAAGCACTTGACTGCCAACTAAAAAGTCGGCAGTTAGAACCCACCAGTCGCTCTGCAGGAGAAAGATGTGGTAGTCTGCTTCCATTAAGATTTATAGCCTTGGAAACCCTATGGGGCAGTTCTCTGCCCTATAGGGCCACTATGAGTTGGAATCGACACTACAGCAAAGGACAAGGACAAAGTAGAACTCCCGTGGAGCAACTGGTGGGTTCTAACTTCTGACCTTTTGGTTAGCAGCCAAACATCACTATTAGTCGGAATTGACTCAACAGCAGTGAGTTTGGTTTTTCAGTTTTTTAGAGTTGATCTATCTTTGCCAGATATTTAATTGAAAGACTACCTGACAAGAAGACTTGGATAAGACTCACATGAATGCCAGTGGTCAAGGCTTTGCTCAGGTGGAGAGTGTTAAGATCATCGGAAGGGTTTTTGCAAATCCTCCTGACTTTTTTCCAATCACTTAAGGAGTCATTAAACACCTGGTACCTTGACTACATTCCTTAGAGTTTCTCTGGACCAAATCAAGGCATGAGAATTTTCTTCATAAATATATAATTCCTTTGGGAAGATCATAATTAAATAAATAATAATTAATTATATCATGCTTTACATATTGACTTCCGTTATTTTGTTAGGTTCATGGGAACCTTTCCAGAACTTTCTAATCATTCCAGAATGTGATCAAGAGCCTGTGAATGTTTTACCAAAAGTAGGAGGCCAGGCAGGGAAGCAGCCTGTGCATGGGGAGGGTGGGCAGGTCTCCAAGAGGAAAGCTGACTCTTTTCTGAAGGAAAAATACCTGCCTTCTGGGGTCAGTGCAAGGATCAAAACAACATGGACTTTGGGTTCCTCGGGGTAGCCAAAAAACAAACTTGTTGCCATTGAGTGGAATCTGACTCTTAGCGACCTTATAGAACCTGGCTCAAACTCCATCTCCATCACTTACCAGCAGTGTGCCTTTGGGCACATTATTGAAATCTCCCTGAGCCTTGGTTCCCTTATCTGTGAATTGTAAATAATAATAACTACCGTGAAGTGTTGTTGAAAGGACTCTCTATTACCATTGCTGGATCAGGGCTGAACTGCAGCTACAGCTAGAAAGAGCTGGTGACTATTGGCCAGGATCTGGGGCTTCTTGGGATCCTAGTGCTGAGAGTTACTCACTCACTCAATCTTTTTGCAGAGAATAGTAGATAAACTAGACCTTTGTTACATGGCTTCCATTTTCTTCAAGAGCTTCCTTCACTTCTCCTAATTATCCATCCCAATCACTATGAGAAACCAGTTGCTTTGCAGAAAAGATTTTGCTTTGCCTTTGCCTTTTATAAGCCCCCATTCTCACTTGCAGTATAATTACATCAGGGGAGGTAGTGGGCTGATTATATATCTTTAGCTCAATTAAACTCAGGTTTGGTTTACAAAATTTCTGCTTAGAAATACTTTCCTGGGAACACTTGTGTTGAGTAGAGCAAGTCTCCTTATATATTTTTAAATACTTTCAGAAAGATCACCTAGTGTTCCAACTCTATTTTCCGATCTCTAACTTACGATTTATAATTCTCAAAGCACATTATATTCACTACGCCATTGGATTCTAGAGGCAACAGAACTATTACTCCCACTTTCCAGGTTAGAAGAGATAAATTCAGAGAGTTTGTGACTCACCTGCCACAGCTAAATTGACATTAGGATATGGGGCAACTAGTTCCCAACACTCTGTTCCTTCAACTTCACTGTACTGTGACCCATTAAAAGTGATTCGTTTCATTAAGTAATAATAATAATGACAATAATATCTTTAAAGTGCTTTATTCCCTGCATTTTTCTTCCATTTCTCCCAAGACTTCTGCTCCCATGAAATATATTTTAGTACCATGTTTTATTAACTTTAAATAAGTTTACAAGAGGGAGTGTTCAACCAAAACAACCCTAACTGGCTAGAAATATAATCCAATAAACTCATTTCACCCATACTGTTAGAGAAGTTAATTGGACCTTCATAGCCACCAGCTAAATACATTGGTTTAAATATACAGTGAATCTAATTGCCACCAAAAACATTTTTCTACAGGGGCAGTGCAGATGGAGGGAGGTTTCTTGTTGCAACTTCAAAAGATCGATTTAATTTCAGTTATCTGCTCTTGCCAGATAGACAAGGGAAAAAATAATAATTTACCTAAATATATATTAATATATAGAGATATAAGATGTCAAGGATTTCATTTTACTTGGATCCACCATCAACGCATATGGAAGCAGCAGTCAAGGAAAACCAACAACGTACTGCACTGGGAAACTGCTGCAAAAGATCTCTTAAGTAATAAAAAGCAAAGATATCACCTTGAGGACTAAGGTGGACCAGGCACAAGCCATGGTATTTTCAATTGCCTCATATGCATGTGAAAGCTGGACAATGAATAAGGAAGACCGAAGAAGAATGGATGCATTTGAATTACAGTGCTGGCAAAGAATATTGAATATACCATGGACTGCCAGAAGAAGGAACAAATCTGTCTTGGAAGAAGTATAGCCAGACTGCGAGGATGGTGAGACTTCATTTCACGTACTTTGGACATGTTATCAGGAGGGAACAGTCCCTGGAGAAGGACATCATGCTTGGTAAAGCAGATGGTCAGCGAAAAAGAAGAAGACCCTCAGCAAGATGAAATGACACTGTGGCTGAAGCAATGGGCTTGAATATAGCAACAATGATTGTGAGGATGGCACAGGACTGGGCAGTGTTTCATTCTGTTGTTCATAAGGTTGCTATGAGTCAGAACCAACCTGTCAGTACCTAACAACAACACATATATCATAGATATACCTTTCTAATTTTCCAATTAAAACAATCAAATTTAAAAATCATAAGGTTTCTATTTGTGTTGGACTCAACCAAAATCAGCAGGGATGGACTCTCTGTCTTCCCTGCTCCCAATACATAGTAAATATTGTCTCTAAGAAACTAAGGAATCTATCCAGAAGCAGGAGAATTATTTTCTTTTGTAATTTTTGTTCTACGGACACATCTCTCTCTTAAAAAAAAAAAAAAAGAAAACCTTAAAACTGTATTTATTCAAGCTCAGTAGTTAGTGGTTACCTTGTGTATTAGAAATCCAGTATATTTATTTCTAGTCCCACTCACTAGGACTCTGATTTGGACTTTTAGCCTTCAGAACTGAAGGAAAATTTCTGTTCTTTAAAGACATCCACTTGTGGTTTTTCTGTGACAGCAGCACTAGAAAACTAAGACGCTCCCTCATCAGCCTGACACAGCCTCAGAATCTCAGGGGCTGTTGAGAGAAGCAGGCCTGGATTTTAGCTGTTGCTAAGGTCTCTTAACAGTAAATCTGCACCTCATATATGGGAGCCCTACAGAGACCCTCACACCTGAGAAGTAAGCCCTCCTTTGTCTGAACATTTCCCTTCTCATTCCCAAACACCATTTTCTTTTCTTTTCTTTTCTTTATTTATTGTAGTTTTAGATGAAGGTTTACAGAACTAGCTTCTCATTAAAGTTAGTACACATATTGTTTTAAGACATTGGTTAACAACCCTCTGACATGTCAACACTCTCCTTTCTTGACCTTGGGTTCCCTATTATCAGCTTTCCTATCGCCTCCTGCCTTCTAGTCCTTACCTCTGGGCTGGTGTGCCCCTTTAGTCTCATTTTGTTTTACGGGCCTGTCTAATCTTTGGATGAAGGGTGAACCTCAGGAGTGACTTCATTACTGAGCTAAAAGGGTGTCCAGGGGCCATACTCTCGGGGTTTCTCCAGTCTCTGTCAGACCAGTAAGTCTGGTCTTTTTTTGTGAGTTAGAATTTTGTTCTACATTTTTCTCCAGCTCTGTCTAGGACCCTCTGTGGTGATCCCTGTCAGAGCAGTCAGTGCTGGTACCCGGGCACCATCTAGTTGAACTGGACTCAGTCTGGTGGAGGCCTTGGTAGTTGTGGTCCATTAGTCCTTTGGACTAATTTTTCCCTTGTATCTTTAGTTTTCTTCATTCTCCCTTGCTCCCGAAGGGGTGAGACCAGTGGAGTATCTTAGATGGACGCTCACAGGCTTTTAAGACCCCAGACACTACTCACCAAAGTAGAATGTAGAACATTTTCTTTATAAACTACCTTATGCCAATTGAGCTAGATGTTCCCGAACACCATGGTCCCCATAACCCTCAGCCCAGCAATCTGGTCCCTCAGGGAATTTGGATGTGTCTATGGAGCTTCCATGACCTTGCCTAGGAAATGTTGTGCTGGCTTCCCCAGTACTGTGTACTGTCTTAGCCTTCACAAAGCTACCACTTATCTACTGTCTGTTTAGTGTTTTTCCATCCTCACCCCTCCCCTCTCATAACCATCAAAGATTGTTTCTTTTTGTGTGTAAACCTTTCCATGAATTTTTACAGTGGTCTCATACAATATTTGTCCTTTTGTGATCGACAAATTTCACTCAGGATGATACCCTCCAGATTCATCCACGTTGTGAGATGCTTTGCAGATTTATCATTGTTCATCATTGCGTAGTACTCCATTGTGTGTATGTACCATAGTTTGGCATCTTGCTTGTTTCCATCCTTTTGCTATTGTGAACAATACTGCAATGAACATGGGTGTGCATATGTCTATTCATGTGACAACTCTTACTTCTCTAGGATATATTCTTAGAAGTGGGATTGCTGAATCATATGGTATTTCTATTTCTAGCTTTCTAAGGAAGCACCATATCATTTTCCAAAATGTTTGTATCATTTTGCATTCCCACCAGCAGCAAACACCATATTTTTGCTGTAGCTTCGCCACTGCTCAAAGCATCCGTGCTCACAAAGAAAAGCTGTCCCTCATGACCTCTATAATAACCCACAAAGAGGACAACTTCTGTGGTGTGGGGTGATTATATATATGGGGTGGTTTGTAGGAGTGATATAATATGTGCTAAGAAGTGCAAGTGGCTTGTTTATCTTTGGTCTTGTGATTTGAATCATCAGAGCAGGAAAAGATAAGTTGGTGACTGAATCATGAAATTATTCTTTGATTACACTAGACTTGGACACCAAATAAAGTTTCCAGGGATGCAGCAAATTGGTATTTACACATTATCTTGTAGACACAGAGGAAGTCACAATGCAATTAGAATGTAACACAGTGGAAGTTATGCCTGGGCAGGTCTGGTGGTGCTTCAAGGCCTGCAGATGCTCTAAAATTGATGATGCCTCCCCAAGGCCAGGCATGGTTTATGGAGGCACAAAATGGGGTAATTGTAATGCACACAGATGACGAGAAAATTTTCCAAAACAAGAGCTGTTTTTGAGGCTTAAAGAAAGCCAGGCATTTTCTCACAGGGCAGATAATGGTGGGGAAGATCTTCAGCATAAATAACTGCTCATCTTTATAAACCTTTCCGGAAGAAGAGTATAACTCAGGTGTCAGCTCACGGAGGGAGGAATATGTTTTATCTATGGAGCACATACTTGGTCTACAAGCCACATCTAGAGTCAGACTCAGGGAGTTGGGAGCAGGCTTTCTCAGGAAAAAGAAGCTCCCTACTTTTCTAACTCTACTCCTCAAATTTAAAGATACAGAAACCAGTCTAATAGTAAGGTCTAATAAGCGGTCTGGAGTCCCTGGGTGGTGCAAACAGTTAACACTCTTGGATCCTAACCAAAACATTGGAGGTTCAAGTCTACCCAGAGGTGCCTCAGAAGAAAGTCTTCGTGATCTGCTTCCAAAATATCAGCCACTGAAAACCCCATGGAGCACAGTTCTACTCTGATACATATGGGGTTGCCTGAGTCAGAGTTGACTCGATGGCAACTGATCTAATAGTCCAATAGGCAGCTGTGATTTATGACATCCATCAGTCAGTCAGTCACCACTTATGTGCCATGCAGGTGGGAAATACAGACACTGAAGAAATGGTGCCTGCCCCACACTGTCTGCAATCCCTTTTCATCCTCACAGCCATTGTTCAGATCTCCACTGTCTCTTATCCTCTATATTACATTAGCCCCCTCAAGATTAAGATCGTTGAGAGGCGGGGCCAAGACGGTGGAGTAGTCAGATGCTTCCAGTGGTCCCTCTTACAACAAAGATCAAAAAAAACAAATGAATCAATTATATATGACAATCTAGGAGCCCTGAACATCAAAGCCAAAGTTGAGGAAGCGGACTGAGTGGCAGGGGGAGGGAGAGATTGTTCAGAAGCAGTGAGGACTTGCCAGACCTGACCCAATGGGAACAGGTGCCCTTCGGGCTGGATTGGCTGGTGTGTGCAGTGAGGCAAGCAGTGGTCTTTGGGATGCATTTTCCACATCAGAAGAGACCGAGCAGCAGAGATTCTGCTCAGGCTTATGGAGCCAGTGAAAAGCAGTGTTCAATCAGCAAAAGATAAGTACATGAGCTTAACCTACAACTCGGATCAAAAAACACCCAGTTTGGGAAGAACCTCTCTCCCATTTACCTGCTCCCTCCCTGCTCTGCACTGGTTCCCAGGTCAGCTTCAGCTGGGCCAGAAGTAGGACCCATCATGCACCCTGAGCCATTCTCCTGGCCTTGGAAAGGGAACAAATCAACAAACAGGGAAAAAATCATCTGCCAGCTCCCCTAAGCTGGGAACTCAGGGCAGGCACAGCTCCTTTGCCTAGGCACAGGTATAGGGGGTCCATGGACTTTGAATGCCTTTCACACCTGCATAGACCTGTGTTGGGCCCATTTCAACAGCACAGGCCCTCATTAGCACAGTACAACAGGGTATATACATGAAGCCTAACTTAAACTGTTTCAGCTATATGGTTAAGCGGCAGGTTCATGATATCTGACACGGCTCTGCCCATTAAGTAGGGTCCTTACCTACCCCCATCAGGGGCCTGAGGACTGATGGCTCCACTCACACTACCTAGCCACCTGTGACAGTGGTCCAAGAATAAGTGGTGCCTCCCAGTCCAGGTAACGGGAAGGACAACACACAATACAGGAGAAGTCAGCACAACTGGACTAAACCAAAAGCTAAGAAGTTTCCTGAATATAACCAAACAAACACTTCAAGGGACAGAGTAACAGGGGCGGGGGTCTGGGGACCATGGTTTTAGAGTACATCTAGGTCATCTGGCATAACAAAGTTTATTAAGAAAATGATCTGCATCCCACTTTGGTGGCATCTGGGGTCTTAAAAGCTAGCAAGCGGCCATCTAATATACATCTATCGGTCCCAACCCACTTGGAGCAAAGAAGAATGAAGAACACCAAAGACACAAGGAAAATATTAGCCCAAGAGACAGAAAGGGCCACATAAACCAGAGACTCCATCAGCCTGAGACCAGAAGAACTAAATGGTGCCCGGTTACCACCAATGACCACCCTGACAGAGATCACAACAGAGAGTCCCTGACGGAGCAGAAGAAAAGTGGGGTGAAGAACTCAAATTCTAGTAAAAAGACCAGACTTAATGGTCTAAGACTGGAGGGACCCTGGAAGGCATGGCCCCCGGACTCTCTTGTTAGCCCAGGACTGAAAACATTCCCGAAGCCAACTCTTCAGACATAGATTAGACTGCACTATATGACATATAATGATACCCATGAAGAGAGCTGCTTCTTAGCTCCAGTAGATATACGAGACTAAATGGGCAGCTCCTGTCCAGAGGCGAGATGAGAAGGCAAAAAGGGACAGAAGCTGGTTGAATGGACACGGGAAATCCAGGGTGGAAAGGAGAAGTCACATTATAGGGGGAGCAACTAGGGTCACATAGCAATGTGTGTACAAACTTTTGTATGAGAAACTAACTTGAACTGTAAACATTCACTTAAAGCACAATTTAAAAAAAAAAGAGAGAAAACAAACCTAGTTTTTAAAAATGTTGAACGTTTTGAACAAATACTTCACCGAAGAATATATACAGATGGCAAATAAGCACATGAAAAGATGCTCAGTGTCATTAGTCATTAGGAAAAAAAAATTAAAACTACGATTAGATATCAATTCACACCCATGGAATGGCTAAAATTAAAAACACTGACCGTACCAAATGTGGCAAGGATATGTATGCTGATAGGAATATAAAAATATGAAAAATACTTTGGCAATTTCTTAGAAATTAAACATACACTCACCATATGATCAAGCCATTCCATTCCTGGGAATTTACCCAAGATAAACGCAACCTCATATAATTTGAATGTTCAAAGTAGCGTTATTTGTTAATAGCCAAAAACTGGTAACAACCCAATATTCATCAACAGGTAAATGGATGATTGAGGTATATAAATATAGTAGAATACTACTCGGCAATTAAAAAAGGAACCACTATTGATGTCCACTACAATGTAGATGAATTGCAACACTATTCTGAGTGAATAAAATCAGATCCCCCCCCAAAAAAAAGGAGTACATGATTCCACTTATGTAATATCTAGAAAATGAAAACTCATCTATAGTGACAGAAAGCAAACCAGTGGTTGTCTTAGGATGAGGTAGGAAGTAGGGAAGAGCAAGGAGGAGAATTACAAAGCAGCACGAGGAATTGTTTGGGAGTGATAGATATGTTCATTATCTTAGTCATGATGATAGTTTCACAGGTGTATACCCATGTCAAAACTTATCAAACTGTATACTTTAAATATGGGTAGTTAGTTTATTGTTAATTAGAATTCGATAAGTCTGTTAAAAAATAGTTCCATATCTACCCAAGGGAAATGAAAACGTGTCCACCCAAAGATTTGCACATGAATGTTCTTAGCTGCTTTATTCATAATCTCCAAATATTTGAAACAAACTAAATGTCCATAAGCTGATAAATGGATAGACAAAATGGGGCATATCCATAGCATGGAGTATTATTTGGCAATATAAAGGAATGAAGTACTACAACATGGATAAATCTCAAAAAAAAAAAAAAAAAAAGCTAGACACAAGAGACCATGTATTCCATTCAATGAGATATCTAGAAAACGCAAAGCTACAGAAACAAAAGTAGATTAGTGGTTGCCTGGAAGCAGGTATGGGAATGGAGATTAATAGTAGATGTGCATTAGTGATCTTATTGGGGTGACGAAAATGTTCCAAAACTGATTCATGGCAATGGTTGCACAACTTGGTGATGTACTAAAACATTATTGAATTACACACTTGAAAAGAGTGATTATATGATACAAAAAATAGGCCTCAAAAAAGTTATTGTAAAAAATAGTTTAAAACTCAGCCCCACTTTGTCTCAGTCCTTTCTCAGCTCATGGGAAACTCTCAGAACAGGTCTGCAATGATAGGAAGCAAAACCTGAGGAAACGTAACAGAGTAGCTGCAGCAGTTATCTCAACCGCCGCACTGGGCACTAATCAAATATCTGCTCTGGGTAATGCTGTTACCTTGAAAATGTGATCTGGAAAGATGGATATTTGAACAATGAGCACACTATAAGGATATAATTTTCTGTAGGCATTTCAGAAAATTAGAGAGCAAACATCTCAATGGCTCAGTATGCTAGGCTGGTATCTATCAAGGGATACTGCTACCATCTTAGTATATTAAGAATTATAAATTCTGAAAAATCATGAAAGCAGGGAAGTTGAGTTATAACCCAGTGCTTGAGTTTTATGTATGCCATGTGGACAGGGTAAAGAAGAAGAAAAGGACAAATTTTTTTGGTTCTGCAAGTATTTCTTCTCTCCTATACTTTCACCTATAAAACGGAAAAGCAAGGAAATAGAAATATAATTATACACTCTCTTGTATATTCCAGTGGGAAAGGAATAAGGCTGTTTACCAAGAACTCAGTGACCCTGTGCATTTTGACTATTGCTAACACTCAACTAAACAGATTTACTTTTCTTTGCCCCTGAAAATAAATACATCTCCAGAAAGAGTGGAGGTGACAGTAGCCATGTAAGAGATGGTGAATGCACCCATTACACTTCAAAGGAGATCCATCCAGCAATGCTACGGGAGCCTTTGCTTTTAAAGATAGTCAAAGAGAGGCTGTATTTGGGTGTGTAAATTGCCTTAAGTACTAAAAATGCTACTTAATAAAGGTATAACATAGATCTAAGCTATTCTCCACCAGATTTACTTTGTTTTTATATTCTAGGGTTGGACAATTTGAATTACTTTCAGCAAGTTCGATTCAAGGACAGATTATCCTGTCCAGCATTAGTCTGGGGTTTGCAAAATGTTGCAGCTAAAGATGAAACTCTGGTTATGTCTATTGGAGGGAAAAACATTCAGTAAACTGATAAATTACAGGAGAGAAAAACATCTAGAAACTAATGAATAAGAATCTGATTTTACTTACTGCTGTGAAAGGTAATTCATTTATATGCTTGGTTTAATTATAGAAATATAACCTAGCAGACTCCTGCCGTGAAATGATACAATGCATAAGATTAATATGGGAACACCTACACATTTTGATTTAGTAATAGACACTGATGGCTTTAATTAAGGCGAATTATCTCACTGCTAACAAAGGCTTGGCTTTGACCAACAGAAATGTGACTAATGAATTTGCTCGTTCTTCTCTGCTCCAGATTTAAGAGAGCTATTGGTCTCTGGCTGTGACACTCATTTGTGATATATTTTTCATTGGCCTTTTGGGTTTGACAATGATGCTGCTGATGGTGGTGCCATCTGTGAGAGCATATGTAGCTGCAACTTCTGATAGGTGTTCACCTGCTCTGTCCATGTCATTCTCTGTGGCCAGGGCTGCTGCTGAAGAGGCTTTTATTGTAACCAACTTTGACATTTGGATTCCTGATGGGCGCAAAACACGTGTACAGACTCAGCTATCCCATACCTCTTACTTTCAGATTACACTGGCCTGGCTGTTGCTTTGATTTCCCACTCATTGCCGGCTTTGCCTCCATCTTGGCCTGTTGGAAATAGGAAACCTTTAAAATGTTGCCTCTCTTTTGACTACTGCTCACCTGTTTGTATTGAAATGCAATGAGTCAAGCAACCATAGTCCATGCTGATGGACTGTAGGCCTTTCAGAGGAAAAAAAAAAAAAAAAAGTCAGAGAAGAAAGCAAACATCTCAGTGGCTCATAATTCTAGATTGGTAAAACGCTCAGTGCCTCTTTACACTGGCTGGAAGAAGGATGAAAACTAAACTTGTAACCAACCTCTCATGAGCAGGAATAACCTTCATGTCAATCCTTTCTGGAGTGAGGTGGAATATTTAACAAATAAACTCCCTGTGTCAAAATCCCAGTTCCACTACTTAACTGTGTGAGCTTGAACAGATTATTTAACCCCTCCTAGCCTCAATTTTTCATCTATGAAGTGGGAACAACAAAAAAACTACCCCCACATAGGGTCTGTGTGAAAATGAAATCAGATGAATACATGCAAAGCACCTAGAATCATGTCTGGCATACAATAAATGTTCAATGGATATTTGCCTTTGTGGTTGTTATTAATGTGTATATCCTTGTATCAAACAAAATCACCTTCAGTTCCAGAATTTGGGGCAACACTCTTGGCTGAGGGATTGTCTCAAAAGGAATAAAATACACAGTAGTTGAGTTGAGGTGGACTGTGCCCATGGCTCTCCCTAGTGTGGAGTCCTGGGCAACGTGAAAGAACAGGTGCAAGTCTTTCGGGTAAAGGCACAATGAAGAGCGAAGAAGGAAATAGCAGGGATGAGGGGCAGGAATAAAAAGGAAACTTCTTCCATTTCAGTTTTTCTAGAAAGTTCCAGAATGAACGTATGTGCAGCTATGCAACATTTGGTGGTGGGTGGGGAGGAGTAGAGAATGAACCCCTCTCCTCAGACGGAGCATAGCACTGGGATGTAGTCTTTAGGAGTAAGGAAGAGAAGAAGATGCAGAAACCGTTGGAAGTAAGTTATGGCTCTCACTACTCTTGAGCCTTCAGATCCACTACTCTGGCCCCATGGAGCTGCCTCAGATTCCCTAAGGTGGTCTGTTTGGGGGATGCTAAAATCTAAATTGGTTTGGTGAGGTAATGAGGCTCGCAGGCCCCATCTGCTCTAAAGTTCACTGTTTAGCAGGGCTGTTGACCTCTTCAAACTCATATTGCTTTTTAGTGCACACAGTCTTAACATCTCACCTCAAGCCAACATTATTGGTTCTTGGGCATTGCTATGGATTCTAGATCCTACACCCAGACCATATGAGGTACTCTTTCCTGCAAGCTTCCTGATGCAATTAAGGCCCTCTTTTAAAAGTTGATTCCCAAACCCCTTTGAGGTGTTTGCAATGATTCTCATACAAGAGGAATGTGTGTGCACCATAATAATAATAATAATATCTAACACTTATTGAGCACTTTTCAAGTGCCAAGCCCTGTGTTAATCATTTCCCAGACCTTATCCCGTTTAATTCTCATAATTATGCTCTCCAATCTTTCTGGAAACAAATTACACAAACCCAACTCTTCTAAAAATACATTCCTAAATCCCAAAGTTCCCCAATGCAACTACTCCTCACAACTATTTTGCTCCATTTTCCCATGAACACCTTCAATTGTTCCCGACTGCAAGGGGAACAGTTCATACTAGAGACACATCACGTAAGTTCAAGAACCTCTCAGTACCCTGGCAGGCACAGCAAAAGCAAAAACAGGAGGCTTCAAGATACTCTGCATAGCTTTCAGCTCTACACGTAACTACATTATAGATTTTGCAAAGCTGGTGAGGTAGCGGGGTGGAGGAAGGAGGAGTGAGAGAATGATAAAGTAGCCTAGGGTCTATGCCACCCAAGATGAAATACTCACGAAATCAGTATGTGGAGGGACTCGGCTTGCTCCCTCAGTAAAGAGCTATTTCTGTTTCTAAAGGTCACACAAGTATATATTCATGCCACAAATGTTCCCCTTATTGCATTTTCTTCTCTGTAAATTCTCAACAACCTTACATGTACAAAGACCATTTAGCAGAATGCCAACATAGGCTCTGAAGTGTGTAATTTTAAAAAGCAACAATTAAGAGCTCCTGTAACTCATAAAATATGCAATAAACAGTTTTAAGTAAGATTGAAAATAGGAGGAAAATTTGTGCTTCCAGTAGGCAAAATATTCCTGGCATTTTTAATAATAATGAAACATAAGACTTCCATAAGGCAAAACTGAAATCCATTCTGCACATGAAAAAAAAATATGTTCCATTAAATTTGTTCAGATTTATTTGATAGGTTTCATGTTTCTTACTGAAAAGTCTGAGGATATGAAAAGGATAATGTCTCAATGGTCGAGGGGAAGTGTGGAAGAGGGAGCCACTTTTCCAAACAGACTAGAGAAGGTAAGAAATCTTTATAAACGAAGCAACTTCACTCCCTTTTCTTCAAGAAGTCAGTTTTGCTTTACCTTCAGAAGGCAAAGTGGAAAGCCAAGTATTGGCTGGCTTGATTTTATATAATCTGCAATACCCTAGCAGTGCACACATTGAAGGGCTTAGTTTATTTCTCATCCTAACTGACAAGGTTTACCTAATTCACCTTAGAAAAAGAGGAAGGGAGGCGGGAAGGAAGATGAGGATTTTTAGCTTTTAAAAGAGATATAATAATTACCTCCAAATACCAGATGGATTTGTGCTGTGGGAGATAGATTAGACTTACTGTGCGTGTGTAGACAATGAGTGGTATATTCAGGCACGTGAGTTCAATAACGAGGAATGCAATATTGTAGTTGCTGGTTTCATTTTATCTTCCACTAGATTTCTAAGGTCCTTGAAGTTGGGATTGCATGTTTCTTGTCCACTGTTGTGTTCCCACTGCCTAATAGAGTTTAATAAATGCTTGAGTAAGTCCATAACTCTGTAATGATTAGAGCTATCCAGTTATGGAAGCAGTGAGTCCTCTGTCACCAAAGGTATTCTAGCATTTCTGACTCTTGTGGGTATTACAGCAAAAATCCAACCAACAGGTAGTGGTTGGACTAAATGGCATATGATGTCTGATTTAATTCTACTCTTCTAGGGTTCCATTAATTTGGAACATGTGTTTTGCCTCTGTGTAACTGTGCCTCTTCACACAGTTAAGGAAATCCTCCTCCCTGTCTGTAAAACATTCCTCAATGAACGAGCCATAATTCCATGGCTATATTGGGGATGGAGAACTATGTGCCCTCTCCTACGGCCATGGAGAGAACCTCTTGTTATGTTTCAAGGAAACCTAATGGTCTTTCTCTCCTTTATTCCCTCCACCCCATCACCTTCTTTATTAAGCCTCCTCCTGTTACCTGTATTTCAGAAGGTGCAGGTTGCTGAGGCCAGTGACAGAATCCTCACTCCCTGGGAGGGTAACTTAACAAAGTTTTCTTCCTAAATGATGCCTGATTATGAGGCTTCCACAGGACATTCACCACAGAATCTGGGCCATAGTCAATAACTCATGTTATTGAATGTTCCTTGTACATTGCTCCTAAGTGCCACTGAGAGCAAGCTGATGCTGTGATGCATGTGTATGCAGTTCCTCCCACAGACCAGAAGAGCCAGGAGAAAGCAATTTAGGCAGCATCCTCAGTACCTGCTGACTCCCAGGAGATCTTCTCTGAGGGACAAGAATCACTGTATTTGGAATTTCTTCTTCTGAGTAGAAATATTTTGATGTTGAAAGACATGCCCAGAGCAGCCACCTACATTGCCTGTCTGCCCGAGAGCAGCTCTGATTTAAAACCACCCCCTCTATGGTTCATTAATCTACCTGGAAGTGATTGTGTGTCACTGGAGCACTTGCCTGCTCACTTCATAACCATCCACATATTGACTGGCAGAAATGTAATACTTACTCTTCATTTTAAACGTTATTGGCTTTTGGAGCAAACAGAAATAACAATTTGCAGGGAACAGTGAGTAAACTATACCAAACATCCACAAGGGTGGAAATAAATACGGCATCAGAAGAGAACCTCTGAATGCCAACGGCAAATAAATGGGGCTAGCTCAAAAGAACACTCATGAAGCTGCAGACTAAACTGCACAAGTTCTCTCAGAAGGAAAAGGGGGAAGGGATAGGACACTCACCTTGTATTGGAGGTTCTTGTGTTTCGTCTACCTCGTGTCTATTTTCCATTCTCCCTCTGGGACGTCAGCTCTATGGCGGCAGCCTTATCTGGGTTGCTCATTGCTCTATCACAACACTGCAGCAAAGCAGAGCACAGAGTGTATACTCTATTATATTTGCTGAATGGATGAACCGCGAGTTAATAAATTCATTAGTGCCAAATGCCTTGGGCATAAAACTGTCCTGAGTTATAAGCACCCTGACCTCCCTTGGTCTTACATGCCACTAGGTAAGGACTCAGTCTCTGCCCAAGTCAGTCCAGGAGCCATCGCTGGTGGGGGCAGCTTGAACCTTCCCCTCAGCTCGTGCTACAACACAGGACACAAAACAGTGTCTTCCTTTTATAAATTTTAATGTAGAATTTCAGTAACTACGATGACTTACCCTGCTAGCTTATCGGCCACAGGCAACTGGTTACAATTGGCTTTTAATGGCAGTTGCTGCCACTCTAAGATTATAAGGTGTTTGTCTTTATTTGAGTAGAGGGAGAGGCTTTCCTAGGATGAATATATAATGGTGATATCAGAGATATAGCTATCAGTTGTGGTTTAAAGCAGCTGTGTTTATAAGACGATCAAGCGTACTTCAAGGACTGACTGCTCTTTAATGGGGGGTGGGTTAGACACAGGGGCAGGGGCTATGTTTCCTTTGTTAGGCATTACAGAGAGTAAACAAGTATCAACACATTCACTGAAGGCAACAAGCAACCATTCAAATACTATAAACACAAATTACTCGGACAGGTAATCAGGTGCCCTCGAGTTAGATCCCATCCTATGTACACACCTCACCTGCATCTAAGTGTTCTTCAAAATCATACAGTTTATGCTTGTTACATTCCCACCTGACTCAGAACTGACTTTAGATAGCTAATGGCAAGGTAAACTCACACTAATTAACATGAACAAAAATAACAGGAAAAGCAAATATAATCTAGACTTTAACCTCAAACCAGCAAAATACTGAGCTTTTAAAATTGATAGTTATTAAACACACAATGAATTAACTCATATCCCTATGATTATTTGTATATTTGCACACAAGGAATAGCAGGTTTCTACTTAATTTGTCTTATAAACTGATACTGAGGGCATTTGTTGAAGAGACGGATTTTAAACTCCTATTATTTTTCTAGAAAATAACTTGAATTTTGAAATAATGAAATTTGCAAATGATCTGATTAGTAATCCCCTCTCTCACCTTTCTGAAATAGAATATTTAGATCAGCAGGGACTAGAGAGGAAGGATTTTTAAATGAAGATTTATACTTGATGACTGCAAGAAAGGCATATATAAGTAGACAGCGAGAGAGACACTAACTCTTCTTTAGGGAGTCCATTTAGCGTGCACTTTATAGACAATGGAGAGGGTAGCGGAAACATGAGCTGAGGGAGTGTAGTGGAATAGGAAGCCAAACAACTTCCTTTCTTTTAGAGACTAGTTTCTCTAAAAGGGGCAACCACAGTTAAAGCATTTATCAAAACCAGTATGCCATGCACTTTATTTTACCTAAAGCTTTCTATCTGTATTATTAATACAAGTCAGCACTTCCCAGGTATTTCTGCCATATATAAATTCTTTAAATATTAATAGATGTTAACTGCAAAGTGGTTGCTAGCATTAAATATGTTTGTTTATCCCAGGACCTCCCAAAGGTAAAAGGATGTGCCACATAGCAGGAATTTTGCAGCTTATAAAAAGGAAAATGACCTCTTCAAGGGCTATAAAATGTCACGTGGTGGAAAATACTGGCTCTAGCTAATAAAAAAAAGGTCAATTAAAAAGTCCTTATAATTAGCCAGTACCACCCATGTGTCAGTTTGTCATATTGTGGTGGCTTGCACATTGCTGTGATTATGGAAGCTATGCCACCATTACTTCAAATACCAGCAAGGTCACCATTGGTGGATAAGTTTCAGCAGAGATTCCAGAGTAACACAGACTAGGAATAAAGGCCTGGAAATCTACTTCTGAAAAACTGCCAGTGAAAACCATATGGATCAGAACAGAATATTATCCAACTGGACTCAAACATGTCAACAATTGTGAAGATGGTGCAGGACTGGGCAAAGTTTCATTCTGTTATACATAGGGTCAACTATGAGTTAGAGCCAACTCAACAGCTGCTAAAACAATATTATCAGCCAGGCAGTGGGCTAAGTGCATATACAGCGAAACCTGTGAGAGCCAGAACTCAACAGGACTGCCTTGTTTTTCCAAGTCTCTCAAGTTTTCTGCCTTTGACTGTACCCTGAAGGGTTAAAAGTAACTTTTGAATTCTCTCTCTCTCCTTTTAGTGGAAAATATTTGAGTTTCCTTCTCTGTCAGCTTTCTGCCTTACACAGGTAGTGGCTTTTGCAGGTGTTACTGTACAAGTTATTTTTTTAATTTAGTCCCCACAATGGCCTTATCATGAGGATAACACTATTGTTATCATCCATCTTTTATAGATGAAAAAATTGAAGTTCCTAGAGACTAAATAATATGTCTGAGATCACACAGCTTGGGATTTGAATCCAAGCAGCCTGATCCCAAGGCCCATGAACTGAAGCCCTCCCCAGTGTTGCTGTCTGAGTTCAGGAGGTCTGACCTGTACTCCAGGCTCAGGGATTCAGACTTGGAGCCTTAGGCAAACTAAGTATCCCTTGGCCTTTGTTTTCCCATTTGTGAGTTGAAGAGCAGAATGAGAATAGATGCTACCTAGGTTCTTCCCAACATGGACAGCTAAGTCTCTATAAGTATACATTTATCTTGCTTCTCCTTACAAGCACCAGATAAGACCTTGGATTTCACTAGCGCAATGTCTAAGCAAGTGCCGCATAAATAAAAACACTTTCAAAGACCCATTTGCTTTTACTCCTACAGACATCCAGCAGTTCCTTCTCACCTCTCATTCTTCCTAAACCAAGACATCTTTGCCGAAAGAAAAAAGAAGAAACCTTACCAACAGGTTAATTAAGGTCTCAAGGGTTGAAAGTAACTTTTGAATTCCTATTTCTTTTTTGTTTTCAATTTTTCTGAAACAAACTTGCATTAGTTTTTCTAATTGTTATGGATTGAATGTGTCCCCCAAAAATACATGTTATAAATCTTAACCCTTATACCTGTGGTGGAGCCCTGGTGGCACAGCGGTTAAGAGCCCATCTGCTAACCAAAAGGTTGGCAGTTTGAATCCACCAGGCACTCCTTGGAAACCCTAGGGGGCAGTTCTACTGTCCCATAAGGTCACTAGGAGTTGGAATCGACTCCGACAACAGGTATACCTGTGGTCGTAATCCTGTTTGGGAATGGGTTTTCTTTGTTAAGAGGCCATATCAGTGCAGGGTGTTTTTTAAGCCAATCACCTTTGAGATATAAAAAGAGCATATCAGGCATAGAGAAGCAAGCAGAGATGGCAAGAAGAGAGATGCCAAGACACATGAAGTTTACCAAGGAGCCAAGGAATAGAAGCTGAAGAGACAAGGACCTTCCCCTAGAGCCAACAGAGAGAGAAAGCCTTCCCCTACCTAGATCCAGAGCTCTGATTTCGGACTGCTAGCCTCCTAAACTGTGAGAAAATACATATCTGTTTGTTAAAGCCACCCATTTGTGGTATTTCTGTTACAGCAGCACTGTATAACTACAACACCAATGTAAAATACAAATAAGTGAAAACAGGAAGACTCATGGATTAATCCCAATTATTCTAATCTGCTTCCCTGCTGCAACCCCAAAGGTGTCCTATTTTCAGTCTGCAACACCTTAAGTTCTTGACCGTTTGTTTTTTTTGTTATTCTCAGTTTTATCCCCATGTATGCTCTGCCCCACTCAATTAGCTGGCAAGCTCCTTGGAGGTAAGGGCAGAGTGAAATTCTAAGTATGATGGTTTATACCTTCATGTCTCTTTGCATTTACTTACTCGTTTAACATTACAAAACTAAGAATGCTCAAGAAAAATTTTTTAAGATTCCTGATTACATCCTTTAAACAACTCTCTACAGTTGAAAATTCTGCCTGAAAATAATATCTTTGTGCATAATTAAAGACTATCTTACACTTAAGGTTCCTGGGTTGCACAAACGATTTGCGCTTGACTACTAACCAAAAGGTTGATGGTTCAATTCCAGCCAAAGGTGCCTTGGAAGAAAGGCCTGATGATCTATTTCCATAAGAAACCCTATGGAGTGGTGCAGTTCTACTCTGAAACACAGGGGGTCGACACGAATCAGAATCGACTTGACAGCAACAGGATTGGTTTTTTTATCCTGCGCTCGGGGCTATCTGTTTATATTCGACTCTCTAATTAGCATATTATCAAGTCAAAGACTTCGGATACTTTTCACCCTTAAATCCAAATTGTCTAGGTGCTTCCCTGGAGAGGGCTACCCTCTCACCAGTAATGTCTGAATGCCAACTGCATCCTTACCAACAATGGTTTTTTGTTTTTTGTTTTTAAATCTTGGTCAGTTTGATAGGTGAAAATAGTATCTCCTGATTACTTTAATTAGCATTTTGAGAAACATTGAACATTTTCCAAGTTTTTATTTTACAACTTTATGTCCTCTTTTGAATTTTTTAAAAAATATTTGATGCTCATTATTTATTAAGATCTTAGTATTGTTTGTCTACTTTGTACAGCTCTTGTGAGGAAAGTTTAATAACTTTTTGCCATTTGTTGTTAGGTGCCATCGAGTCAGTTCTAACTCACAGCAACCATATGTATAACAGAATGAAACACCACCTGGTCCTGCGCCATCCTCACAATCGTTGTTATGCTTGAGCCCACTGTCACAGCCAGTGTGTCAATCCATCTCTTTGAGGGTCTTCCTCTTTTCTGCTGAGCCTCTACTTTACCAAGCATGATGTCCTTCTCCAGGGATGGGGCCCTCCTGATAACATGTCCAAAGTATGTGAGACAAAGTCTCATCATCTGAGGCTCTAAGGAGTACTCTGGCTGTATTTCTTCCAAGATAGATCTGTTGATTCTTTTGGCAGTCCACGGTATATTTAATATTCTTCACCAACACCATAATTCAAAGGCATCAATTCTTCAGTCTTCCTTATTCAATATCCAGCTTTCCCATGTATATGAGGCAATTGAAGATATCATGGCTTGGGTCAGGTGCACCTTAGTCCTCAAAGTAACATCTTTGCTTTTTGCCATACTTACTGGAAAAATTTTTCTCAATCTGCCTTATAATTAGATAAAATAAAATGATAAATTTTATGAATCAAAATCTTTGCTTTTTCAGTCACTTCTTATAAATTTGTTGATGTTGTCAGTTGCTACTGAGTCAACTCTGACTCATGGAGACCCCAGGTGTGCAGAGTATAACTGTTCTATAGGGTTTTCAAGGCTGTGAACTTTTGGAAGCAGATTGCCAGGGCTTGTCTTCCAAGAAGCCTCTAAACCTTTTCCCTCGAGTCGATTCCCACACATAGCGACCCTATAGGACAGAGTACAACTGCCCCATAGGGTTTCCAAGGAGCGGCTGGTGGATTCGAACTGCCCACCTTTCGGTTACCAGCTGAACACTTAACCACTGTGCCACCAGCACTCCAAGGAGCCTCTAGGTGCGTTCAAACCACCAACTTTTGGCTAGGATTCGTATCATGCAGTCTCCAGGTAGAATGATTCATATCCTCAGGCATCAGTATATCCACTTTCAGTCTCTTCCTTCTAGCATTTTGGCTGAGTGTTGTAGGACTTTCCTGTTTATTATCAATATACTTACCTGTAGACTTCTCTGACCCTGGTGGGACCTAGAGTTTTCTCTACCTCTAAGAGTTGGAAAATTCAAGGCCTCCAAGAGAGATTTTGACCTTGGCTCCGGATATTCTGAGATGGTCTCGTAACAATTTGGGGGAAGCTACTTAACTTTTCTGAATGTCAATTGCCTTATTTGCTAAAAATGGGAATAACAACTACCTCAAAGCTTGTTGAATGCTCTCCAATTTGATTAAATGAGGTAAAACATAAGCACATGAAAAGGTCTGGCACAAAGATGTTTTCAAAAATTGCTGGTTCATTTCCCTCCTTTAAACTGTACCTACTGTATCTCCAGTACAGTCTCCTTAGGATAATCCATTGCTGACAGCTGGTGGCCCAACTGTTGGCTCTTAGTTATGTCCCAGATAAAAACTTTCCCTGAGAAGCGGGCATCTACTTGGAGGGCCAAATCAGGATGAAAGGTTCTCATCCTGACTCAGTCCCGTTCCCAGAGTAGCCTAAACTCTCACATGGTTTTTATAATGTGCTTTGTTGTACAGAATTTGAATTTAGCTTCCCCATGAGATCATAATCAATTTGAAGGCATCTTAGTCATCTCTTAACACCTTGCAGCATCTAGCACTCAGCTCAATTAACAGGTGCATCGTAAACACTTGTTGAATTAGATTTCCCAACCATCCCATACATAAAGCAAAGGTATTATGTCTCAGTTTGAGAAGAAAACTGAGCCCCCAAAGAAGAGTAAACCTGGTTGTCTGCCTAGCCAATAATCAATCCTGAGTGTTCATCCCTTCCACACATGATTTAGGGAGTACATACTGGTGGCCTTCAGCTAAAAGACATAATCCCATTTCTCCTTCCAGGAATAGGTTTAACTGTGGGCCAAGAGAGGTCTTCTGGGGAAAGCATCTGCTCTCAAAAAGAAACACATGAGAAGAGAGAATTCTACTTTCTTTGGCGAAATGCTATTATATCAGCATGTGACCATAAGGAGAACTAGGCTCATGGACAAGACCAACATGCCAATGAACAGGAAGCCAGGAAGAATCCAGGCTCTGATGATGGAGAACAGCTGTGGTTTAAGGGCCTTCAATCCAGCTACCTCTGCATTCATTGCTTTGTAAGATATTAAATGTGTTCATTGTTTAAGCTGGTCAATTATTTGTAGCCAAAAGCAGCCCTAGCCCTCAGCCCTTCCAAGAGACCAGAGATAATTAGGGAGAAAGACCTCTGCCTCAGGCAAGGTGCAGTGAAGGTTTTTGGTCTGGCCTAAACTGAGAGAAAATGTTGATCACCTGGTCCATCCCTGCCTCCATGTAAAGCTTGCCACAGAGCACACCATTGTCTTGTGATATCCTTGCAGCAATACAGTAAGATCCAAACACCATTCCTACCCTCAAAGAAATTTAAGTCTTCCCATCAGCCTGAGAGTAATAGCAGAGATCATAGCAAGCTGTTCTGCACAGTAGGTCCTCACACAACATAGACAAGTTGATTACTGTTCACGTGACTCTGAGTAACGTGCCTCCAGGGAGTACAGTCCCCAGAAGCAGGGCAGTGAAGAGAAAATGCGAGAGAGGAAATGTAACGTCACTTCATTACTGTGGTGAAAAATTCATCCTCATTTTTGCTTTGAAACATTATCAGGCCTCATCTCAGAAATTGGCAGTGGCGTGCACTTAGAGTTCAGAAGCCCCGTGGGAATGAACAAGGAACATCTCTTCAATTATAAAGCAGAAGCTATTCCGTAGAACTCCTTCCAAATTATCAGCTTAACATGATGATTTTTTGTTCGTTTGCTTGTGTGCCATGAACAGATTCTTAAATCTGGAATCAGAGAAGAAACTGGGGAAATCATGTGTTTGGATGACAAAAACGCTTCTGTGCGAGAGTTTGAATTCCTTTGAGCTGCTGCGTGTTGCATAAACATCACACAGGATTGGCAAAGACAGTCTACTTTAGGGGCTTGCGGAACTATATGAGATGATACAAAACAAGGCCTTGCCTTCTCATCTGCCATGTTTTATTCCTCTTGTGGTAGACATGAAGCTCCAAAGTGGAATCCATCCTGATCTCTCTCTAATAAGGATGGGCAGGCAAGGCTGAAATACTATTTAATTTCCAGCTTTAACTTGTGTTTTACTTCCTGGGAGTAAAACATAGCTCTGAATTTGGAGTTTTCTATTGCTCTTGTCTGACTCCAGGCCCAGTGCTCCTAACCTCTGGCTATAGGGCATTCCAGCAGGGCAAAAGCTGGAGAGTAACAGCAGGGGCTGAATAATCATAAAATGTGAACGGAGAACAGCCAAGGGCTCAATCTGGCTCTAACCAAGAGCCCCCTGAGGAGTGTGGTGGGAAGGGACTTTGGAAATGAAGGTTAGAGCCCTGGCACTGAGGCCTGCGTGTGCAATGATAAACAAAGCCACTTTGAAAAGTAGAGAAAATAATTCTGCCACAGAGGCTCATTACTGGTGAGAATCACCAGCTCGTACCAATCTGCCCTCTTGGTTTCAAGAAAACTTAACAGAAATACAGTAAACATGAATCAAAAGTAGTGACAATACCAGAATAGTTTAGGTGTCAACAACATGGGCTGATCAAATAACAAATGGACATGGTTCCATGAGAAATGATGATGATAATTTATTTATTGACATGGAGAGAGGCTCACTCCATACACAGCTGAGAAAACAATAAATAAAAAATAAACAGTATGACAGCATTGCATTGTTTTTAAAAATGTGTAATTCATATAAAAAAGTCTGAGAGGAAACAACAAAGTCTTAGTGATATTTATCTGTGATGACTATAGTGATTCCTTCTTTTTAAGTCTGTATCTTATTTTTTAACAGTAAACATACATTTCTTGTATAATTAAAAAGATAAAGCATTGTTGATAAAGACATTTTTAAAAGGAGCGCAAACCTCTGTTAGCCCCCTCCCAAAGTAACACAAATACTGTTTTAGATCTAGGACCTGAAAAAAGCCAAAGATCTCCTGAGCAGGGAAGGGTTAAATAAAAATGGAAAAAAAAAAAGTGCTACTTTTCTCAGCAATGTCATATACTGTCTCATGGTGGGATACTCACAAGTCATTGGGGGGAGATTGGTACAATTATATTTAATTGGCTCCAAAGGCTAGTGTCTATTTCAACCTTCACCTCTGAATAATATTAGCACAGAGATTGAATCCAGAGGTATAACCTGAGAATTTTTTTTGTCTTCTTATCAAGAATTACTACCTAATTACTACTATCGAATAGATTATTGTCCCACTTATTATATGATGTATTATTTTCAGCAGTGTCTATAAAATACAAATAAAAAACAATCTCCGTAGTATTGGTAGGGTGAAATAAAAACTCTTAAGAAGAGAGTTCATCATAGTCAGACTTAATCAAATTAAAAAGAGCAGCAATATGTTAAGTGTTGACAAAATTGTATTGCAAGGCTAATCAACTTCTCTACAGAGTTTTTGTTAGTGAGTAATCAGTACAAAAAATGCCAACTGTCCTTAAATACTATGGGTAATGCAGAAAATAGAAGAGTGCAGGACAGGAAGCAGATGGATCATCTAATTATTTTTCAATTACAGGTGACACATTGCGTATAAAAAAATTCACAAGTCATCTATCTGTCCATTTTACAGCTGTGTTCCTCATAACAAATATATCCTTTCTTTAATGCAGCATTTTTTATAACAATCAGAAAAATAAAAACACACCCACACACATCATGTATGCCCCAATTCCCCAAAAGGGAAGAATTTTGACCCAAGGGAGGGCAGCTGAGGGGTGGGCTTGTGTGGCTGGAGGCTGCAAAGGACAGTCAGTTGCCTTTAGACAAGGGCTATTATTGGTTGGGAAGTTTTCTTCCTTGAACAGATGAAACCAGATTTAGTAACCTGTGTTATTTCCCAGCAACAAATGTTTACTGCAAACTACCATCCAGGTTGCAGATGGATAATAAAGTTTATTACGCCTCTTTTACGCTTTCTTTGCAACTCACAGTGCCATAGAGCTGAAGGGAAGCCATCCAAGCCAACTCCTGGTACTTACTTAACTTTTTTTTTTTTTTTGCTTTGTTTTGTTTTTATTGAAATTTTTACTGAGATAATTATAGATGAGCATACAGTTGTAAGAAATTATACAGAGAGACCCTTGTACACTTTGCCTGGTTTTCCCAACAGTGACATTTCGCAAAACCGCAGTATAATATCACAACCAGGATACTGACTTGATCTTATTCAGTTATTTATTGACCAGTCTTTTTCAGATTCCCCCAGTTTTACTTGTACTCGTGTGTGTGTGTGTGTGCGTGTGTGTGTGTGTGTGTGTGTGTGTGTGTGAAATTAAAGTTTTAAAAGCTTAACTCTTTGGAGTAAAATAAGAATGATCTTTATCCTCAAGCAAAGCTAGTCTGCTATATATCCTCACAGGTTCCACCTGTTAGAGTGGGGCAGGTGGGGGAAGGTAGATGACAGACTGAGCCAATTCATCAAATAGCATGTATTTATTGAGTACTGACTACTTCCTCAACTATCCCTATGTCTTAGGAATTCATCCTATCTGTAAGTATCCAACACTGGCAGGGATTTATAGAGAGAGTAGTGCTATTTGCTTTCTAAACAGCATCTCTATAATGCATATGTCTACTCCACCCACTCAGTGCTTCCCTTGGCTATTGTATCCGTCTCTGTTCCATAGTCTCCAGTTATTCAAAAGCTCTGCCCTTGAAAAACCCAAAGTAAATTGAATTTCATGTGCTCTTAAGGGCTTGGGCTCTGGCCTCAGATAACTCAATTCAAATCCCAGGTTTTTATCTATCTGGCCTTGGGCAATTTATCTAAAATCAAGGAATCAGCTTCTACATGTGAAACATAGGGCTAATAAGAAGCCCTTTCTCACAGGACTGTGACGGTAAAGGAAATACTTCCTGCAAAGCACTTACCTAAGAGCTTGACGTGTGTTATGCACTAAATAAATTATTTTCTTATTATAATAATGTTACATAGCTATATAATCATATATTTGTATTATATATTAGGAGCCCTGGTGGTGCGGTGGTTAAAGTGCTGGGCTGCTAACCAAAAGGTCAGCAGTTTGAACCACCAGCTGCTCCAGGGGAGAAAGATGTGGCAGTCAGCTTTCGTAAAGATTACAGTCTTGGAAACCCTATTGGGCAGTTCTACTCTGTCCTATGGAGTCGTTATAAGTCAGAATCGACTCAATGGCAATGGGTTGGTATTATATGTTATGGTTATTATCTTTAATTAAAAAAAGAGGAGCTCATCATCAGATGAATGGATAAACAAACTATGGTACATACACACAATGGAGTACTATGCAACGAGAAAGAACAATGATGAATCTGTGAAGCATCTCATAACATGGATGAAACTGGAGGACCTTATACTGAGTGAAATAAGTCAATCACAAGAGGACAAATATTGTATGAGACCTCTATTGTAAAAACCCATGAGAAAGTTTACACACAAAAAGTAACAATCTTGGTTGTTGACCAATGTCATGGAACAATATGTGTACTACTGTTTCATGAGAAACTATTTGTTCTGTAGGCCTTCACCTGACATACAATTAAAAAAAAAAAATTGTCTCAAAAAAAAAAAGTAACAATCTTTGTTGGTTATGAGGGATGGGAGGGGTGGGGGGAAAATACTAAATAGGCAATAGATAAGTGGTATCTTGGGTTGAAGAGGAGACAGTACACAATACTGGGGAAACCAGCACAACTTGTACAAGGAAAGGTCATGGAAGCTCCATAGACACATCCAAACTCCCTGAGGGACTGAATTGCTGGGCGGAGGGCTGTGGGGACCATGGTCTCAGGGAACATCTAGCTCAATTGGCATAAGCCAGTTTATAAAGATAATGTTCTACATTCTACCTTGGTGAGTAGCATCTGGGGTCTTAAAAGCCTGTGAGCAGCCATCTAAGACACTCCACTGGTCTCATCCCTTCGGGAGCAAGGGAGAATGAAGAGAACAGAATATAAGGAAAAGATTAGTCCAAAGGACTAATAGACCACAGCTACCAAAGCCTCCACCAGACTGAGTCCAGTACAGCTAGATGGTGCCTGGCTACCACCACTGACTGCTCTGACCGGGATCACAACAGAGGGTTCTAGACAGAGCTGGAGAAGGATGTAAAACAAAATTCTAACACGCACAAAAAAAGACCAGATTTACTGGCCTAAAGGAGACTGGAGAAACACCCAGAGTATGGCCCCCAGACACTCTTTTAGCTTAGTGGTGAAGTCACTTCCGAGGTTCACCATTCAGCCAGGGATTGGATAGCCCCATAAAACAAAACGGGACTAATGAGACACAACAGTCCAGGGACAAGGCCTAGAAGGCAGAAGGGGACAGGAAAGCTGGTGACAGGGAACCCAAGGTTGAATGAGGACAGTTTTGATGTGTAGTAAGGTTGTTAACCATTGTCACAGGGCAACATGGGTACTGTTTAATGAGAAACTATTCTGTAAACCTTCATCTAAAGTGAGAATAACAGCACAACTGGAAGAGCGTAGTCGATGTCACTGAACTGTGCATGTAGAAATTTTTGAAATGGTGTATCTTTGGCTATGTATATTTTCACCAAAAAAAAAAAAAAGACAAGAAGGGAGAGGGTTGACATGTCGTGGGGTTGTTAACCAATGTCATAAAACAATATGTGCAGTACTGTTTAATGAGAAACTATTTGTTCTGTAAACCTTCACCTGAAGTACAATTAAAAAAAAAAAAAAAGAAAGAAAACCCTACGGAGCAGTTCCACTCTGTTAACACATGGGGTTACCATGAGTAGGAATCAACTCAAAGGCAAAAAATAAATAAATAAAAGAGGAATTATTTTTTACTTTGAGACAGAAGCAGCAAATTCTTTTGCAGAGAGAATTTTGTGTCACCTACACGAACTATTAGTGCCATAAGCTTGGTGATTTGGCGGGCAAGGCTTCCTTAAAGCAGACCGTCTATATTCATGATTTGTGTATGGGGAAATGACCCAAATGTCCATGATACACATTTCCCCAGTAAGGCATGAGTTCAGTTCTCTTGACTTCTTCCACGGCATGATGAGGAGGCTACAGAGACATTACGTGACTGTGCTGTATGGGGACTCAGGCTTCTACAGAAGGGCATTGGTCAGACTAGGCGATGGGTAAGTTCGGTGACAGTATTTACTGCACTAAGTATCAGGCCTTGTCAAGTGTATACTGCAATCATTCCCTAAAATAAAGTCAATCCAAGGGATCTGGTCTGGACACCACCGTATTGGAATTAAGGAACTGTTTTATGATTTTCCATGGACAATCAGCACTACGCTATACATAGAAGAGTTTTCCACACCAAACCCCCAAATCCAGGATTTTCAGTTGGGGTATGATACTGTGGTTGCTGTATTCTCTTCTTAAAAGACTCTGTGTTGACTGCCTACTGAAGAGTCCAGAAAGAAGAGGACATTGTTTCTAAGCAAATAGAAACGAAAGAAGATGACACTGGCCACAGACATGACATCAAGAATAGGAAGGCTGAGCCTGTTGTATTCTGTTTTCAAAATATTTCAAAGAAGAAACCAAGAAAGAGGTTTAGTGTAATCGAATGATAGGCTTTTGGGTGCTGGATTAAACTTGCTTACTTTCCTTGTAAATAGCTTAAAGATGGGTCACTGTGTGTGAAGGTCAAGCTAAACAAAAGAAATGCCCATTAATAATACTTCACTGGGTCCTTTTCAACATCAAGTGTCTTTGTGAAAGTCACCACTTATTGAGCACTAACTAAGCACAGTGACACCTGCTTTCAATGCATGTGGAAAAGGAACATTAGCATTATTGTGCAACAAGCAAGGGCCATTTACCTAAGGCCACCTGGCAAGTAAGTTACTGACGAGAACTTGACTCCAAAGCTTGTTGAGATATTTGAGTGAACTAATCCCTAGATTTCAGTAGTTGGATATGACTTTCTACTCAATTGTGTCTGCTCCAAGAAATCTTTACTTCATATTACTATGTGTGTGGTCTGTTTTCACATATCTGCATTGTCTCTCAGTGTTGAAGTAGTCAGTTGTAGCACTGGGTGGTCATTGACTACAAAAAAGTGGTTCTTTGAACAGAAGGGCAGTGCTGCCATTGGTTTATGGGACTCTGAAATCACGATTCATCTGGAACTGGTAAGACTGATAAGTTCAGGTCTCTGCTGGTGTAGGACCAGGCAAGAACACAGGGGCTGTGACGAGTCTTTCCAATTCATTAGCAACCCCATGCACAACAGAACAAAACACTGTCCGGTCCTGCACTGCCCTCACAATTGTTATGTCTGAGTGAGCCTACTGTTGCAGCCACTGTGCCAATCTATCTCATTGAGGGTCTTCCTCTTCCTCGTTGACTCTACCAAGTATGATGTCCTTTTCCAGGGACTGGTCCCTCCTGATAGGGACGGAAGTAAGCGAGACAAAGCCTCACCATCCTTGCTTCTAAGGAGCATTCTGGCTGTACTTCTTCCAAAACAGATTTATTCAGGAGTCCATGGTATATTCAATGTTCTTCGCCAACATCATGATTCAAAGGCATCAATTCTTCTTCAGTCTTCCTTATTCATTGCCCAGCTTTCACATGTGTATGAGGTGATTAAAAATATCATGGCTTGGGTCAGGCACACCTTAGTCCTTAAGGTGACATATTTGCTTTTTAACACTTTAAAGAGGTCTTTTGCAGCAGATGTGCTCAATACAATATGTTGTTTGATTTCCTGACCACTGCTTCCATGGGCGTTGATTGTGGATCCAAGTAAAATGAAATCCTTGATGACGTCAGTATTTTCTCTGTTTATCATGATGCTGCTCATCAGTTCAATTGTGAAGATTTTTGTTTTCTTTATGTTGAGGTGTAATCCATACCAAAGGCTGTAGTATTTGATCTTCATAAAGAAGGCAGATACTAACTTTCACCTAAAGCACGATTAAAAAAAAAAAAAAAGAATACAGATACACAAATGTGTGATATATGATCTGAACTGTTTTCAAGTAGTACTTTGTTGTTGTTGTTAGGTGCCCTCAAGTTGGTTCCAACTTACAGTGACCCTGTGTACAACAGAACGAAACATTGCCCAGTCCTGTGTCATGCCCACAATCGTTGTTATGCTTGAGCCCATTGTTACAGCCACTGTGTCAATCCATCTCATCGAGAGTCTTCCTCTTTTTCCCTGACCCTGTACTTTACCAAGCATGATGTCCTTCTCTAGGGACTGATCCCTCCTGACAACACGTCCAAAGTATGCAGGAAGTAGTCTCGCCACCCTTGCTTCCAAGGAGCTTTCTGGTTAGACTTCTTCCAAAACAGATTTGTTCATTCTGCCGGCAGTCCATGGTATATTCAATGTTCTTCGCTAACACAACAATTCAAAGACATTGATTCTTCTTCAGTCTTCCTTATTCATTATCCAGCTTTCACATGCATATGATGCGACTGAAAATACCATGGCTTGAGTCAGGCGCACCTTAGTCTTCAGGGTGATATCTTTGCTTTTCAACACTTTAAAGAGGTCTTTTGCAGCAGATTTGCCCAAAGCAATGCGTCCTTTGATTTCTTGACTGCTGCTTCCATGGGTGTTGACTGTGGATCCAAGTAAAATGAAACCCTTGACAACTTCAATCTTTTCTCCGTTTATCATGATGTTGCTTATTGGTCCAGTTGTGAGGATTTCTGTTTTCTTTATGTTGAGGTGTAATCCATACTGAAGGTGTGGTCTTTGATCTTCATCAGCAAGTGCTTCAAGTCCTCCTCACTTTCAGCAAGCAATGTTATCTGCATAACGCAGGTTGTTAACGAGGCTTCCTCCAATCCTGATGCCCCACTCTTCTTCATATAGTCCAGCTTCTCGGATTATTTGCTCAGCATACAGACTAATAGGTATGATGAAAGGATACAATGCTGACGCACACCTTTCCTGACTTTAGACCACACAGTATCCCCTTGTTCTGTCGAACAACTGCCTCTTCATCTATGTACAGGTTCCTCATGAGCACAATTAAGTGTTCTGGAATTCCCATTCTTCGCAATGTTATCCATAATTTGTTATGATCCACACAGTCAAATGCCTTTGCATAGTCAATAAAACACAGGTAAACGTCTTTCTGGTATTCTCTGTTTTCAGCTAGGATCCATCTGACATCAGCAATGATATCCTGGGTTCCACAGCCTCTTCTGAATCCAGCCTGAATTTCTGGCAGTTCCCTGTCAGCGCTTTTGAACGATCTTCAGCAAAATTTTACTTGCATGTGATATTAATGATATTGTTCAATAATTTCTGCATTCAGTGGGATCACCTTTCTTGGGAATAGGCATAAATATGGATCTCTTCCAGTCGGTTGGCCAGGCAGCTGTCTTCCAAATTTCTTGGCATAGACAAGTGAGTACTTCCAGTGCTGCATCTGTTTGTTGAAACATCTCAATTGATATTCCATCAATTCCCGGAGCCTTGTTTTTCACTAGTGCCTTCGGTGCAGCTTGGACTTCCTCCTTCAGTACTATCAGTTCTTGATCATGTGCTACCTCTTGAAATGGCTGAACGTCGACCAACTCTTTTTGGTATAATGACTGTGTATTCCTTCCATCTTCTTTTGATGCTTCCTGTGTCACTTAACATTTTCCCCATAGAATCCTTAACTGTTGCAACTCAAGGCTTGAATCTTTTCTTCAGTTCTTTCAGCTTGAGAAATGCCGAGTGTGTTCTTCTCTTTTGGTTTTCTATCTCCAGCTCTTTGCACATGTCATTATAATACTTTACCTGGTCTTCTTGAGCTGCCCTTTGAGATCCTCTATTCAGTTGTTTTACTTCATTATTTCTTCCTTTTGCTTTAGCTACTCAACATTCAAGAGCAAGTTTCAGAGTCTCTTCTGACATCCATTTTGGTCTTTTCTTTCTTTCCTTTTTAATGATCTCTTCCTTTCTTCATGTATGATGTCCTTGATGTCACTCCACAACTCATCTGGTCTTTGGTCATTAGTGTTCAAAGCGTCAAATCTATTCTTGTGATGGTCTCCAAATTCGGATGGGATATACTCAAGATCGTATTTGGCTCTTGTGGTAGTACTCGTAGTACTTTAGTTTACAGTTTTTCTTTGGAACATTGCTTTCTCCTTAAAAGTACATATTTATTCATTTATGTAGTCTCTGGGGAGGCAATTGCCGAGGCCAAGGCCTCTTCGGGGGGGATATTACTGTGAGTAGAAGAAAAATCTAAGGAGTTGTGGATATGCTTGTTAGGCATATAGATTGTGGGTTTTCTAAATGAAGGACTGGAATGTTACACCAATAAACTAGCAACAGAAAAGTACCTTCTTGTCTGTGATTGGAGAGAAAGTGAACTGGACGGATTTGGAAGTGATCTTAACGTGAATCAGTCAGTGGCTGGAGAAAGAGAGTAAGAGGAAGTCTGTATTTTTATTAAAACCACCTAACAAAAATCCCACTCAGCTCCTAGTGAAAGGAATTGATTCTAGCCTCTATTTTATTTTTATTACATTTGGTGTTGGGAAAACTCACTCCAAGACCAAAACTTCTGTTGAGGTAACTCTGTCTTGCCATGTGCATGCAAATGTCTAGCTAAACTACCCAGCAAATCCATGATTCAGAATGGGTAGGAGCACTCCTGAGGGAGACAGGGAGAGCAGAATTACCATATTGCACCCTGTTGAGTCAACACAACTGAGGGCCAGAAACTACCTTTAAGTAAAAGGGCAGGTGGGGAAGGAGAACCCTATGAAGTTGATGTGCAGGGTACCCAGTAGGTAACCTTGGCTCCATTTGATGTCTCCATTTCTCCACATCCTTATACAAACAGCTCTCAACTGCATTTCAGGTTCCTTAATGATACTGTCTTATTTAGTGCTGCTATAACAGAAATACCACAAGTGGCTTTAACAAACAGAAATTTATTCTCTCACAGTCTAGTAAGCTAGAAGTCCGAATTCAGGGTGCAAGCTCTAGAGGAAGGCTTTCTCTGTCAGCTCTGGAGGAAGGTCCTTGTCATCTATCTTCCCCTGGTGTAGGAGCTTCTCAGTGCAGAGACCTTGGGTCAAAAGGATGCACTCTGCTCCCAGGGCTTGTTTCTTGGTGGTAGGAGGTCCCTCTCCTCTCTGCTAGATTCTCTTTTATATTTCAAAACAGATTGACGCAAAATACAACCTAATCCTATAGACTGTGTTCTGCCTCATTAACGTAACTGCCTCATTAACATCACAGAGGTTAAGATTTGCAACACACAGGGTAATTACATCAGATCGCAAAATGGTAAACCACCACACAATACTAGGAATCATGGCCTAGCCAACTTGATACATATTTTAGGGTGGAGACAATTCAATCCATAACAGATACTAATCAACTATAATTTTCTGAAAGGGAATCTGTTTTTATTTTGTAGTTCTTGCAGTCCTTCTATTCCCATCTCTGCACACAAATCGGTCAAGGTAACTTTTGAAACCACACACCAGGTACATTGTAAATTCAAATTATACCGCAGTACCCAGGAACTCCACAATGGACACCAGCAGCCTCCTCTCTGTCAATTTCAACCTTTGCCTGTTCTTCAAGTCACAGCTGCTCCATGCAGACTCCCCTGAACACCGCACAAGGATTGTTCCTGTTTTACTTCTTTGAGAATAAATAATGGCATCTTTCTTCAGACACACCTTAAATTGCCTTGTATTATTGTCATCATACTATTGTCATCATTCTTGTGTGTTACTGTATTTTTCACCCATGGAAGCAGCAGTCAAGAAAAGAAACAAAGTATTGCATTATTGCATTGGGCAAATCTGCCGCAAAATACCTCTTTAAAATCTTAAAAAGCAAAGATGTCACTTTGAGGACTAAGATGCACCTGACCCAAGCCATGGTGTTTTCAATTGCCTCATATGCATGCAAAAGCTGGACAATGAAAAAGGAAAACCACAGAAGAACTGATGCACTCAAACTGTAGTGTTGGCAAAAAAAAAAAAAATACTGAATATACTGTGGACTGCCAAAAGAACAAGCAAATCAGTCTTGGAGGAAGTACAGTCAGAATGCTCCTTAGAAGCAAGGGTAGAGAGACTCCATCTTGTTTACTTTGGATACCATCAGGAGGGATCAACTGCTGGAAAAGAACATCATACTTAGTAAAGTACAGGGCCAGAGAAAAAGAGGGAGATCTTCAATGAGATGGATTGACACAATGGCTGCAATAATGGGTTCAAACATACCAATGACTTTAAAGATGGGACAGCACTGGTCAACATTTCGTTCTGTTATACGTAAGGTCGCTATAAATTGGCAATGACTCGATGATAACTAACAACCACCCTGTATTTTTCTGGTTATATATTTTTCCTGTCTTCCTAATTAAATTATAGCCTAACATAAAGACATAGGACCCAGTCTTAAAACACATCTCATTGGCCTCTGCCCCCTTAAAATTCTATCAGTAAATGCATTATCTTCCATCTCTCCCAATGAAAACATCAAAGAAGTCTATTGGAAAAGCAAAATATGAAACAGATTAAATTATAATACGGCTACAGAGAATCAGAAGTACCACCACGTGCTCATAAATCCTTCCAGTACTTCCAATAGGAAAGAACATTCAATCCCTTTCTCTTCAAGTACTCTTGTTCACTTCAACATTGTTTAGAGAAAAAAAGGCCTGTGGGGTTTGTGGAAATTGGCTTTCATAATATCCAATTTTTCAAGGTTCATGTAAAAATGTCACTGAATTGATTCAAACTTACTTTTACAGAGCAGAGACTGGAAAATCCGCAAAGGGGGTTACATATGCTAATTAATTAAAGAGCCCAGCAGGCCTCCCATCAGAAAAGACCAAACAAAAGTCCTAATATTTGAATCTTGAGAACTTTTCTCCAGTTCTTTTCAAAGAAGTCATTAAATTTTAGAAACCTTTAGTTACCACAATTGTCCTGGCTTGCCTGAGAATAAAGGTTTTGCCTCCAAACTGTCTATTAGAATGACTTTTAAAATGTCATTTTAAATAGAGTTCATTGATTCCATACTGGGAACATTTCTGTTTTGAAGGTACAAAGGTGCCACCCACCTGTCTCTTAACCAACTGAGTTTATTCTGATCTGAGACATTAATGATGTCCCTCACTGAAAACAAGCAAGAACCAAGATTTACCATCACTAATCACGCAAATGACTAATTTTAGCAAAGCTGCAGTGTTAACCATCTGTCCACAAGGAAAGAAAGCCATGAGCTGTTAACTGAATTCCAAACAAGGGGGAGATGCATTTGATAAGTTCACTCCCACCACTTCATTGAAATTTTTACTGAGAGGGCACACAGCTTTCTCCAGCATTTCAGCAGAAGTCATTTCAGGCCTTGGTAGAGTCTGACTCTTGAATGAAGGAGGACACATTGTAGTGTGTAGGAGAGATCAGGAGAGTCAAGTCTACCTTGCTGTACTGGTCTGTAACTGCAGAAACAACAAACACAGGTCAGTCATGGTTGCAATTATGTTAGCCCCGTTCCTTCAGGAACTCAGTGATCGGACTTTTACCCATACCCAGAATCCATACCATTCACCCCTCGAGGCATACTCATCCAATTATGTTGCATATTCCAACTGATGTGTGGGTTTGTCAGCATCTGGACAATTGTCTGACCTAAGGCTGATGGACATGAAGGAGAGGCCTAAAGGCCAATATGTCTGATATAGTTCAGATCCCACAGCCTCATGCACTGAGGGTCACAAGGTGCTGAGAGCTTCAGGGAGAATTGAGAAGGAACCTCCCAGAAAAGATGTATCTGAGTTAATATTCTCCTAAGATATAATGTGAGTTCCTACAGAGAGTGGAGAGGGCTGTATTAGGAGGGACTGTGCAATAGTAAAGGGTCTTTTTTCGCTTTCTTATAGAAGCTACATTCAGAATGTCCATTCTGTAACTAGACTGAAGATATCTGTGGACGGGCTTCCACAATGAATAAAAATAATAACAAACTCAAATAAGACTTAATACATCCCAAATACTGTACTAAGCACTTTACAAATATTAACTCAGTTAATCCTGAACACAATCTTGTAAAGGAGACAAGATTATATTCTGCATTTCCAACTTGCAGAAACTAACATACAGAAAGGTTAAATGGCTCTTCTAAAATCACACAGCTAGTTAAGTAGCAGAAGGGGATGAACCAGGCAGCCTGACTCCAGAATGCATACTTTTACACTGGGCACCACGGCCTCAATAAAGCCTTTTAAAGTTCTATTAGTCTGACTGGCCCCAAAAGGCCACTCACATATCCTTGAAACGGATTCTTGGCACTAGGTGTAACTAATATTTGTGAACACCTACCTTGAGAGCACCTGGAGTTATTTGACAGAAAAATTAAACAAACAACTTTTAATGAGGCATGAAGTTATAGATAACTAAAAGGCAAAAAGATAAAAAAGTATCACAAAAGTAGCAATTATAAAACAGCTACTACCCCTAGGAATGAGAAAATAAAGGGAAAGAGTTGAAATGGTTAGAACTTAGAAACTAGAGGCAGCTCCCTTCTCCCCTCGTAGCTAGCTGAATTTCAGACTTCTGAGGAGAGGCACTGGCTTGCTGGTGCTATTATCTGAGGTGGGTGCCAGGAGGCTCTTCCTGCACGTGTTGGAAAACCTGCAAACTGGATTCAGCTGCTACTACAGAAAGGCACTGCCTGCTCAGATGATGTTTACAGAAGCAGCAGCAGGAAGGCACAGAAAACAGAAAGGAAAAAGAAAGTCCCTCTTCCTCCTCCTGCCCTGCAGTACCCCTCTAGCCTAACAGTAACCCAGCTGCCAAAACAGAAGGGCTCTTTGCACAGTCCAGCCCCAGCATCACAAAGCAGAGAACAGAGGGCTATGTTTAGAACTGAGGGAATGTAGCTTAACAACTGGCACACCAAGTTTGTTCTAAAGCTGAAATAGCAAACAGGTTTCATCTGTGTGCCGACTCTAATAACTATGTTGAGAAGGAATCTGAGGTTACATCTATGTGGCAGAACAGAGTTCCGTGATCATTTAGAATATCTGCCACGGGAGGGTCTGGTTGCATATACTTGCCATCCCTGGCCTAGCACTCTTTGGGCATCAGGCCCTGGGGACGGAGACCTGAACTCCTTCTCAGCAGAAGCAAATGCCCAACCTGACTTCATAAGATCTTCAAGCAAGGAACAGGTACATCTGACAGAGTGCAATGGGGATTCTGCTGTAGCCTCATTCTACTTCCCAACACATGGCAGGTGTCATTTTTATGCAGTGCCATAATGTCATGGAATTTTAATGCTCAACAAGAAGTTGCAAGTTTCTTGGCTCTGCTTGAACAACTCTCGGGACAGAAAGCTCATCATTTCCATCCTCACACAGTTCTGTTCCCATGAAATCTTTTCTTTATGGTCAATCTCAATGCAACTCATATCCACTGGCCCCAGTTCTACCGCTTCCAGAAAGACAGAAAGTAGGTGAAATTCTCTCGCCACATGCCATCCTTTCAGATATTTGAATCCAGCCATCATGTCCCACCAGATCTTTCTTCTCCAGGTGAAGCAGTCTTAATGCCTTCAACCACTGCTTCAAATACATGGTATAGAGATATTCCTGTCCCTGTCCTCTGCGTGCACTTTGACACGTCTCAGTCCCTCATCTAGAGTTGCACAGATGTGGTCTCAACAGCACCAAGGACTAAGGTAGAGAACACAATTCATTCTTTTTAAAATCGCATCAACAATTTTGATGAACACATGTCACTGAAAACTCTTATGAGGTCTTACTTTCACTTGAAATGATCCTCAGCCATTTTCACCTCCAATATGAACAATTCCAGTTGCATCAAACTTTCCAAGGAAAAAATATGTTGCAGCCAGTACAAACTACTGGGGCATTTCCTTGGAGAAGACAAAGTTTTTAGAACACCTTAAAAAAATTTAGTAAATTAAGCTCTTACTTGCTCATGGTAATTGTCATAAATTTATACTCTAATAAAAAAGCTTAAATCAATTTAAAGCTTAAATTGTGGTGTTCTCTCTGAGCTGCAAACTTTGTTATTGTTCCTCCTGCACAATGTTATCTGTCATAAACCATGTCTAAGTGTGCAGAAAACATTTACTTCCATTGGGTTCTTTTAGCCAGAGGAGCCTTTATATGGCTCTGTTCTATCTTTAACTACATTTTAATTTAAATATATTTTTAATCATAGCTTTAAAAATTCCCTTCACCAAGTAACGGCATCTTTTAAAATGCATCCAAAAACCTCTTCGTCAGGGTCTTTAAATATTCCACTTGCATTATTTCTTTTAGGTTCATTTAGTTACACTGTAATTTTATGGGGTTTTAGAGTAGTGGGGCATGTGATGTGATCGCCAATTATCCAGCCACTATTTCCAGGCATTCTTCTTATTAGAAGAATCAATGAAGTAGCAGGGAGTTTAACAAGAACAGAAGTCTTCAAGAAACCACATGGTGAAAATTCAGTATACCACCCCCCACCCCCACCACAGAAAAGACAAGAGGGAAGTTACCTGCAAGGAGGGGGATGGTAACTTATGCTAACTGACCTAGAATGAGGGCTGAGTCCACATCAGGTTCAGAAAGGAAAAGAATGAAGAGACGGAAAGTAATATAACCTAATTATATTACCTAATTCCTGCATGTACTTAATGTGTGGCAGGGCCTCTTCTAAATACTTTACACCTGTGAACTGATTTACAGTAGCCCTATAAGGTAGGACTCTCATTATTATCCACTTTTACACATGAGGAAACTAAGGCACGGATAACGTGCCCAAAGCTACACAGCTGGTAAAAAACAGAGCCCCTGTCCCAGTGTCTGAACTTTAACCACTAGAAAATAACCTCGTATCAGGAGCCCACGGAGCCCTGGTGGTGCAGTGGTTAACAGCGTGGCTGAAAGGAAGGCAGTTCCAATCCACCAGCCGCTCCTTGGAAACCCCTATGGGGCAGTTCTACTCTGTCCTTTAGGGTCGCTGAATCGACTCCACCGCATCAGGTTCTTTTTTTTTGTTTTTTAAATCAGGAGCCCTGGTGGCACACGGTTAAGTGCTCCGCCGATAACAGAAAGGTCTGCGGTGGGAACTCACCCAGCAGCTCCGAGCAAGAAAGACCTGGTGATCTGCTCCCATAAAGATGAAAACCCACTGCCAAGGAGTCCATTCGGACTCATATAAACCCTATAGGACTGAGGAGAACTGCCTATAGGGTAAGGCTGTAAATCTCTGGAAACAGACTGCCACATCTTTCTCCCGCAGAGCAGCTGTTGATTTGAACCACTGCCCTTTGCGCGCCACCAGGGCTGCCCCTACAGATTACAGCCTAGGAAACGCTGTGGGGCAGTTCTACTCCGTCACAAGGGGTAGCCATGAGTTGGAATCGACTGGACTGCACCTGGCACCTAGTAACGACAACAATTTGCTAATCAATTGTGGTCTGAACAACCATACCTTTAGAAAGAAAGAAAAAAAAGTCAGTGATTTACATCTGAGTCAAGATGATCTCTCTGACAACACTCACCTTGCATATGTGCAGCCAGTCAGCAAAAAACTAATGGAAAAGTCCCTTCAGACTATGGGTGCACAGGTCGCACAACTCCCTCCTCCACTGTGTCCTCCCTCCCGGATTCCGCCCCTCAGCAGCCCCACACTCGCAGGCGGCCTCCTCACACCCACAGTTCCGCGAGCTGCGCGCCAGCTTCTGTGCTGCGTCAGGAAATGGTCGCCGGCCGGAGAGACCAGGCTCACCTCGTGAGGTTCCGCTCACTCTCCGTTGCAGTCTTGCCCTGCCTATTGTCCAATGCCTGAAGGCAGTGGCTCATATTTTGCTCAGTTTATATTGACTTTTTGTGGGGATTGTTTGTTGGCTGGTTTGTTAATTTACTTAAGAGAACTAGTCTGGTACCAGTTACTCCATCATGGCCACGAGAGGAAGTTGATGTGTAGGTTTAATTAATCTTTTTTTCCAGTTCAGAAATGTATCTAATGCTGCTGTATCAGCTTTCCCTCTCAGCTTGTGTCACCTGCATCTTGAATGCAAATACCTACTAGTCCTTCACCCAAGACAAGGAACAGTAGTTGATAGTCCCTCAAACCCAGCCCAGGACTTCCCATCAAGGTGACAACTGGGCTCCAAATGACTATGAAAGATGTGACTATTGTAGCTATTTTATAACAGTAGAGACCCATATATGTGGAAAAGTCCTAATCACCCACTTCATTATTTTTTCCCCAAATTCAATGGTTTTTATTTTCTCTCAGTTTCAGTATTTTTATCTCCATCTCAAGTCTGCCTCCTAATACCCATGGTCTCCCTACTCCAAGACCACAGCTCTTCTCACAGTGCTATACTGACTCCAAATTTATTCTGCTTTTGGAGAGAGTTTGATATTCCAGAAATAAATCAATAAACAAGGAAAAATACTGTGACGTCTCAAAACAGTTCTTGAAGCCAAGGCCCGCATCAACCACCCCAGTGAGTTGTTTCTTATCTAACTTCCCCCATGCTCCTTGTGTAACCACTTCGTTAGCTTCTTTTGCAGAAAAATAGCAGATGTTCCAGGAAACCAAAGCCAGAGACAAGAAACAGCCTGAACCAGATCTGGCCCGGGAACATGCGAGGTTAGGCAGAGCTGTATGGGGAAAGTAACTTTATGACGTTTCCCCCGTGAAAACTCCCCTACCACCGATCACGCTAAGGACGCCATGCGACAGATGACCATTGCCCGCGCACTCTCTCCGCCCGGAATTACCTATGTATGAAATTTCCCCGAAAATTGATGAATATGTATAACTTCCTAAATTAGAACCTGGACAAAAGCTGTAACCTAACCCCTGCTCGAGGAGTCAGATCCGGGCAAGTCGCCTGGCTCCTTGCATTACTGTTCTGCAATAAACTACTTTCTCTTTCCTCAAAACGCGGTGTGTCGTGTCTCTTGGCTTTACAGCGTACCAAGCAGGGACTCACTTGGTCCAGCAACATTCTCTTGTGGAAGGAGTCACCTGAGCCACCAAAGTAACTGCTTTATAGGGATATTGTAAATAGCTAATGACATAATTTGTATAAAGTGCCTACCACAGTGCCAGGCATGCAGCAGGTGCTCAATATCTGTTGAACAACTCAGTTCCAGGAAGCTTTGCTAAGCAAAAGTATGTATTAGCATGACTCTGTTTCCACCGTGACAAGCTAAGGAGACCTAACCTCTTCATCACAGGCACACTCACTCGCTGCACAATGTCCCTAGGTCACTCACAGTTTAGGATTTTTTTCTTCTTCTGGAATATTTTTCCTCCTGTAAGAAAAACATTTAGTGTTGTTTCATCCTACCAAGAAATTTGAGCACACAATTTCAGGAGTAAATTGTGACTCAGGACAGAAGGCAACTCATGAATTTTGGGTCCAGGTTCTTCCTGAGATCAGGACCTGACAGTGTGACCCCCCAATGGCATGGTGCATTCCCATGATACAAAATGCAGGCCTGCAGGACACAATTACGTGGAACTTGTTCCTGCAATTTTAGTAAGGCCAGGTAAATCCCTGGTGCCTATTAGCATTTATAGCCATTTCCTATAAGACAACTAAGAAAGTAATCGTATGTTCCTGATTCAGCACATAGAACAAATGCCCGAAGGATCAGAAAGTAATCTCAGCTCCCATAGCGCACTGTTGTGTAATTTCCTGATTGCCTGCAACATTGGAGTTTTGAGATATTGTTAATTCTGAACTTAGAATTGCGGGACTGGATAAGGCAGCTTTCAACTCCAAATAAGGCACATGCAGGACTTCATAAAAGCCGGCAAGTCCCTCTCTAGCCTTGGCCGCAGAATCTTTAGGTGCTAGTCTTTAAGGACTTCAGATATAATTTGTTCTCATAGATTTCCTATCTTGTCTTTTAGCAACTGACCCTTTTTAAATTAATCTTGGACAGAATTCTCCATCTATAAAATACATAAAAGCTAGGCAATCTGGTTGAAGATCTGTATTCTCATTTTAGTCCCTCCAGTTACTAAATAAGTGAAATTAAGAAGTCATTTAACTTCTCTGAGCCTCAGGTTTTGTTTTTTGTTTGTTTTTGGTGTTCTTAACCATAGAATGAGAATAATAGCGCTTGCCTACTTACAATAGAACATTCCCTGACTCACTTGCTCTGGACACATCATCAGAAAAGATCGATTGTTACAGGGGGGCATTTCTGGAGAAGTAGAGAGCCAGTGAGCACGAGGGAGATCTTTGGTGAGATGGACTGTCACAATAGCCACAACAATGGACTCTAGCATTCTGGCGATTGTGAGGATGATGCAGGACCAGGCAGTGTTCCATTCTGTTGTACATAAGGTCACTATGAGTTGGAGTCAACTTGAGGGAAGCTAACAACAACACTACATACCTTGCGGTTACTTTAAGATCAAACAAGTTAATATTTGAGAGAGTTTTATAAAAAAATGCTGTAATCATCTAAGGTGTTACTACTACATGAAAAGGTAAACACACACCAGAACATGATTAAATGATAATTGAATGGTTTAAGATACACTTATGAAAAGAGAGAAAGATTCTAAGTATTTATACAAAGGCCCTTTTCTGTCTAAACTTCCCCAAGGTTAGGTTGTCCCATATTTGCAGTAACACTAGATATGGTCATAGATCAAGGATGGCACATTGATTTCTTCTGAAAAACTGGAATGGCCTGCCTGAAGAGATGTGTTAATGAGAATTTTAGGCTATCTCACCAGGGAAGGTGTTACGAGGGATTAGTGATGTCTGCTATGACTGTAAGATGAGAGTTCTGTGTATTTTCTTTCCCTGTCACATTACTTCTACTCTTTTGATTCTTTCACCCTTTTCTTTTTCTCAAGTTTTCAGTCCTGGGTGCTTAGTGTTAGGACCGAGTCCATTGCATAGGACATCTGGGGCCCACCACTCCCAAAACTGCCAGGTGATGCTTAACAGTTAGAGTTCACAGTCTTGGCTAGCACAGTGTGTTCCTCAGTCTTCTGAGCCACACTTACTGTATTTAATTCTGGCTCATTGGCCAGCTCACCAGTGTTCTTTCCTCAATAATACACACTCTCCTTCACATTGCATCACTCTGAGAAAATCATCTTAGATGATGAAATCCCATTCTGGCTCATATCAGTTGGGACCTGACAAATTTAATACTATAATATTGTAAATGTCTCTTTCTCTGGCACATTTTAATTATGAATCCATATGTTTGTTGTGAAGGAAAAATACTCATTGCCATCGAGTCAATCCGGACTCGTAGTGACCCTGTAGGACAGAGTAGAACTGCCCCATAGTATGTCCAAGGAGCACCTGGTAGATTCGAACTGCTGACCTGTTGGTTAGCAGCCAAGCTCTTAACCACTGAGCCACCAGGGCTTCGAGGAAAACTAGAACACTTTAATGATTAGAAGACAAATGAAATGAGAACCGGGGTGGAGCTCATGAAGGAACACTAGCTAAAACTTCATCTGATGAGTCTTAAGCTGCCATTGTTAAACCTGTCCCACTTGCTTGTCAAATGTGGGTGCACCAGTAAGGAGGGCAAAGGTTGAAGGGACTGCCTTCAGATGCCTCTCATGCATTCATTTTCTGCACTCTGGGAAGGTGAGCTAGATGCATGGCACCCAGTTGTCCATCTCTTTAGCTTTTTTGTTTTTGTTTTCTTTTTAATCTAAAATAGTTCTCCCAACTTATCTTGTCTTTCATAACATTGGCATCACATCAAAGTTACATAATGTCATTTAATTCCACTATTAGGTGATGGTAAGCTTGATCATTTATTTAAGTTCACATCAGCCAGATTTCTTCATTGTAAGACACATTTCCCCCTCTGAAAGTAATAAGTAATCTTTGGGGTGGTACATTAAGATACATCCTGTTCCTCAATAAACTTTCATCTAATGGTTTTGACAGCAATCAGTGATTCTTGCCTGAATAATTATTACATTGCCAATTACAAAATAATGATTTTTCTAATTTCATCATTTCTTCTACTTCTTTTAGCTGGCATGCTTCAGTAAAAAAGGAAATTTCACCTGGGAATGTAAATTTTTTAAATGACACATTCTGAAATTTTCTTATAACCATTAGTATATAAAATATTTAATCGCCCATAAAATATTTGTCATGGTTCAGAAATAACTGAGTGAAACTCTAAAATAAAGCTACATGCTCTATAAACTCATGGAGAGTGCTCAGCTGAGTGTTGCTCACTTGTTACACAGGACAGAGAGCATGCTGCATAGCTTATTGCCTGTCCATGGGTAGGTGGTGTCTGGTTTACCAGCTATTTCTATCAGGACTAGCTCTACTTGTTGTCTCTTGGGGCTAACTCTAGTAAGTAAATCTCTCAGCAGGTTTGTGGCAGTGCTTGGGGAGAAAGTGAACACTTATGGAGTTGTGCTGTTTAAAGGCAACTGGACTAGGAGTGTAGCATCATGGGATCTAATCCAGACTCTACTGCCAACTAGCTCTGTGCGACCAGTCTCCATGCCTAAAAAATAAAGTTTTAATCACTGGTCCTAAGACCCTATGACTGTTCACAATTCCTCATGAGTTGTTTTTTTTTTTTTCCTTTTTCCCTCCCTTTATTTTAGAAGTCTTTATAAAATCCAGTTTCCAGATCTTAAAGACTATCTATGAAATGTTCATTTCCCAAAAAATACCTGACGGGTGAGGAAATATTATAAATGCAATATCTGGGGTTATCATCATAGCCAGTGTTTATTAAATACCTACTCTGTGTTAGACATTGTGCAGAATGCTGAGCATACACTCTCTCACTTTCAATTCAGGTAAGTCAGTGTGAGAGTACTAGTATTAACCCAATTTTATAGATGAGAAAACTGAAGCTTAGAAGGAACCTGACAAAGCTAAGAGATAATAGAACCTGGTATCAAACTCTGGTCTGTCTGATTTAGAGTGGGTCAGTGTTCTTTATCAGAGTGCTACACTCATTCCATAGGGACACTGTAAGAATGATAAATGATTGAGATCTTTTTGGGGCCCTGCAGGGACTTGGTTTTCTGTTCTCTGACTTGTGCCACCATCCATACATATTTTTAATGCTCATTAAAACCAATCTAGGATCTCTTAGCCACACCCAGGGAGAACAGTCCCAGAGATCTGTCAATAACAACATTCTCATTTCCAAGGTTACAATCTTCAGATGGTTCCCTTAGATGCTCCTTTGTTTTAAATCTTTCTCATTAAGAAGCTACTGTCTTTGTCCTCCATGTCTATGATAGTAATATTTTTTATTTTGTTAATTCAATTCTTATGGATTTTCCAGGGCTATGACCATCCCTGTAATTCATAAAAGCATTGAAAATGCATAACCAGAGTTATCCATAAATAAAAAGACTAGTTACCTGTATGCCTGTGTCCTTAGGTTAAAAACTAATAATGAAACGGGACATATTAGCTTTAGTTGTATTTCTTTAATAAAAACTGTACTGGCCATTTTTCCAATCTATTTACAATTCATAGTGACCCCATGTGACAGAATAGAACTACTTCACAGGGTTATCTTGTCTATAACCTTTACAGGAGCAGTTCGCCAAGTCTTTCTCCCATGGAGCTGCTGGGTGGGTTCAAACCACCAACCTTTTGGTCATTGTTGCACCACCGGGGCTCTTTCACCCTAAGAGAAGAAGGAGAATTATCCATCAAACAGTTGCTAGAGAATCCTGGACTCTCCACCACTCCCTTTCCTGACTCCATGCCTACCTCGGTGCTAATTTTCAAAGACTTCAGAGACTAGAACCAGAAGGAGGACTGCTGAGAAAAATTTGCATGTGTTCAGCTGCTTGTATACATTTCTGGAATGTGCTTTCAGATGTTTCCTATGTCCTTAACTCTGTTTGAGGAAGGAAATTCCAAAAGGATATATGGATGGCAGCCGTTTTAATGGAGATGGCAAAAGAAGAATCTGGGTGCTAGAATCAGTTAGACAGTCACAGGCTCCTATTGAGTGCTTTCTGTATGCTACTTCCAGCATCATAAGAAAAAGGGGACATGGGCTCTGTCTTCAGGAAATGTATCATCCAGATTATTTATATACACAGACATATACACATCCATTATTTACTGCACATTTTCTGTGTGTTAAGTGCTTGAGAGACATCATCTTAACTATTCTTCACACAGTCCTGTGTGGTTGGTATTATCATCTCCACTTTACAAATGACTAGAATAGAGAATAGGTACAGAAGGCATATAATCCTGAATATCCAATCATAGTACCGAGTATGCACTGTCTTTGCCAGGTGAGTGGAGGGTGCGCAGTGCATGAAGCCAGATGCCTTGCCCACAGGACTTTACAATCTGTTTGGGAAACTGAGACCAACACATGTGAAATGTCAGTAAAGAGCACAAAGATGGCCTCTTATTAAGTGCCAGTTGGGTGATGTAGACTTCTGGGAAGTTAAGAGGAAAGGAAGATCAATGAGAGAGCATCAGGTAGGATAAAGGCAGGCTGAGGAGTGAGATTTAAGGCAGAGGAACAACATAAGAAAAGGCACCAATGTGGGAAACAGAAACAATCACACTGAGAATTTTCCCATTAGTGTTCTATATCAGATACTGATGTTAGGAGGCTGGGATGGAACCAAAGAGTCTAATCTGGGAAGACTTTTTGCAAAATAGGATGTATAATCAACATCTTTTATGCTTTTTCTCTGTTTCTTCCTAATGGAGATCTTCTATCGCCCTCTCCATGGGATTCAAATGTAGTGGCCAGTCAAGGGGCTCACTTTTCATACCTGAGAAAAGAATGAGAGTGTACCCCAGTCAGCTAAACAGTCCTTCCTAGAGATTGGTATGGACCCTCTTTCTGGGGAATCATGAATTGTAAGAAATATTTAGGGCTGCAGCTCTGAAGATCAGCCTGCCACCACCTAGGAAGAGAGCTTGGCAGAGAATGAATCCAAGCAGGAATCACAGAGTCAACGGTCAGAGACAGATCTGATGATGTTAGAATGCCTGAAGCTAGCCTAACCTGAAGGCAAAAGTAGGCTTCTTAGTTTTATTCACATTCTTGCTTGTTTAGATTAAGTTTGTTTGACTTAAGTTTTGTTACTTATAACCAACACAGTCCTGATTAACACAGAATTAAAGAATGGAAGGAATAAGATATGATTGAAGTGATGGACAGGAACCCTTCAGCAGAATGACTGGGGAAATTACTGAGACATGTTAAATCTTATTCCTGTATCATATTCTGAGGAAAAACTCTTTTGACTTTATCCAATCAATAAACAGGGTCACATCTCTACCCCCATGAAGGGGAACATACAAAGTTCTAAGTTAACTGATTGAAGGACTTTGAAATCTCTGAACAAAAGGTAAAGCAGTAAATAATTAATATTTATTAATAAACACCCAAAATGAGCAGTGTTCCCTTTATTCTTATTTAGGTACATTACATATCTTATTTAGATACTAGGAAGAAGTGTATTTTTCAGTAACTAAACATCATGTATTTAATTTGTACCATCTGTTCTATGATTTCTTTCTTATGAAGCATTTCATATATTGTTGCTTTCAAGAGAGCTGCTGCCTTCCTGGTTGTCTTAGTTATCTAGTGTTGCTACACTAGAAACACAACAAGAGAATGGCTTTAACAAACAGAAGTTTATTCTTTCACAGTCTAGTTGGCTAGAAGTCCAAATTCAGGGCCAACTCCAGGGGAAGGCTTTTCTCTGTCTGTCAACTCTGGGGGAAGGTCCTTGTGATCAATCTTCCCATAGTCTAGGAGCTTCTCAGCACAGAGACACCAGGTTCAAAGGATGCGCTCTGCTCCTGGCACTACTTTATTGGTGGTATGAGGTCCCCTGTCTCTCTGTTCACTTCTGTCTTTTATATCTCAAAAGAGATTGACTCAAGATACAACTAATCTTGTAGATTGAGTCCTGCCTCATTAACATAACTGCCTCTAATCCTGCTTCATTAACATCATAGAGGTAGGATTTACAAGACACAGGAAAATCACATCAGGTGATAAAATGGTGGACAATCCCACAATACTGGGAATCACGGCCTAGCCAAGTTGACACACATTTTCGGGGGACACAATTCAATCCATAACATGGGTCTACAATTCTCTCATCTCTTCTGTTTCTTCATCACTTAATAAGTTCACCTGTCAGCCACCCCATCTTTCTCTCTTTTCTCTTCCCTTCCACCTCAGAGAGAAACTTCTAACTGAACCAGGAAAATGGCTCCTAGATAATTATCTTCTAAAAAGAATATAATGCATTTTTTAATGTATCCACCAAACAGCACAGTCCCCATTCCTCATCCCACTCTCATACAGAAAGCAGTGATTTGCCTGCCTTCCTTCACATCTTAAATGGAAGTAAAGTTTATTCTTTAGCTCTGACTTCTAATGGCCATAACTTACAGTAATAAAGGCTAATGTATTGGGTGGAAAGGAAGTAAATTTAAGGTAATAATGAGAATGATCCTTTATCATTTACGTCAGATTTTGAGCTTTGAATAAGCCGCAATTAAAGAAGATCTTCAGAAACTATAAAAACATAAATAAGATGCCTAGTAAAAGGTCTTTATTGTAGCTAGGCTAGACTGAGCACAGAATCCCCAAATAAGCTTGTCCAGGAGCCATTTCAGAAATCACCCTGGTGGGGAAGATTGGATGAACACTGTTAGGGTTTCTGTCAATGGGCAACTCCGTGTCCTCAGAATATGAACAGGATTTAGAGGAAGCCACCACAGCTCTTAAAGGATGGCCAGACTGGATCTCCAAGAAAAGCTGTAGATACTAGGACCATCTGGACCAGTCCAGGAGTCTGGAAGGGAGTAAAAATGGCGGAGGTGACAAAATGTGAATGGCTCTATGAAGGATAAATGGTGTCCAGCTGTCCTTAATATCTGCTGAAGTCTGAGTTATACACCAACAAGGTGTTAGGCTGGAAGTAAGAAAACCTCTAGCCAGGTGAATCTTTAGAAAGGGTCATAAAGGTCTGCTCCAAAAGCTTTTCCCTTAGGATGAAATTTCCTCCAATGAACTTGTAAGATTTCCTCTCTTCACAGATACAGGGCTTTGAGATGTGTGTTTTAGAGAAAGACACAAAATAAAAAATGTCATTTCCTTCTCCTCCTGAACATAATAAATAAGGAAAAAGGAGATAACAAGAAAGAAAGCTTGAGAAACCAAATGAATGGACCAGGGAGAGATGTGACAGTTAGGGACAGACTGGGCTGCAGGATGGTTAGAGCACGTGTATGATCACTCATCCTCCCTGTAGGATAGAGGAGGATCCAATGAAATCAGGATGAAATACACATGTACAGACTTGAAGGGAAAAGGAAGAAGAAAAGATGCTACAACTTGCAGTCCAGGGATGAGAGTGTGGAAGCTTGGAAGCAGTGCTACTCCAAGGCCATCTGTTACAGTCCTCCTCAAATGGCATGTCTGGGGAGCTGGGAGTTACTTGTCGATTGCATGTTACTTGTCCATTTTAGCACCATTTGACAGTATCACCTTCTTCTCTCTCTCCTTTCTGCTTCATAAAGCAGTGCATCTAACTACCTGGTCTTCAGGGTATCACTGGGCTGAGCCATCTTATTCCCAGTTTACCATACTCCAGTGAAAGTGAAAATGGAGGAGCAAGTATAGAGCTGGAGTCACTAGGATTGGGTTCAGGGAGTAATTCCCTATTTGGAAGAAGTAAACTAGCCTTCAGTTTGGTTGGGCATAAGGAAGAAAATGACCCGATGATGGCTGGGCTTCAGACTCTAGATTCAGACAATGTTAAGATGCCAGTTCTGCCACTTACCCACTATTTGACATTTGGCCCACTACATAATCTTCTCTGAGCTTCAATGATTCCCATCTGTAAAACAGAAATAATAACACCTATCTTGGGGCTGTCGTAAGGGTTAATCATAATGCTTAATCAGGAAGAGGAGGCATAACCTAGAAGTGGAATGGATTATGGAAGGTAGCCAGGAAAAAGTATTTGACCATCTCATGCCCCCTCTTGACTTTGGCAGGAAAGATTGGGGTGAGGGATGTTAGTCCAGGAGGCAGATATCATCTCAGACACTAGTCCCCAGATCAGATGCTACGTAAACCTACTTTGACTTGTTATTTGAGATGTAAGGAACATCTTTCACTGGGGAAGGGTATTATGATATGAAAGCTGGAGATGGTGAGGTGTTTTATTAAGTGTGAGGAGATGTGCCAAGACTCATCAACACAGCAGATGTAAAAGGCCAGGTGAGCTTGAAAAGAACCAGAAGGCTAATGGCCTTAGCAGGCTGTGGTTTCCTGTGGCCAACCTCACGCTAACCAGATTTGCTGACTCAGCATGCAGCCAGACCTCAGAAAGGGACTGGATCCGACAGACAAAAATGTGAAGGAACCCACGATATAGCACATCTTTACTCTTCATCCCTATTTCTCTCTGTCCCTCTTCCCTTTCCCTTTCCCTCTCCCCCTCCCCCCGCTTCTGACTTCCCTTCAATGTCCCTCAGGCCACATGATGGCGTAAGACAGCAGCCCCTCAGCTCTGATACGGTACTTTACAAGTACAAAGATAGGCAAAGACTGGCTCTGTATAAATCTTTCAATCCAATTCCAAATTTCTAGGAAACTGGAGGTGATTAACTTACCTTGAATCTAGTTAACAGCCTGTCCACTGTGGCCAGAGGATCAGGATGATGAACACGGCTGCCAGGTCCCACTCCTCTGAATCAGCAGGTTAACGCCAGTGAGGAGACATGCTATAAACAGGAATCAAACAGAAAAATGACAGGGGACGTAAAATGCAGCAGACCCACCCACCTTCCCCGCTACTTGAAGGACTGTCAGCATGTCCCACAAATGATCCCACTTACTGTCTCAGGTCAGGGCAAATGAGACAAGGGTGGAAAACTGGACTCAAGAAAAGCTAAACTGGAGATAATTAGAGGCGAGCCCTGGTAGCACAGTGGTTAAAGTTCTCGGCTGTTAACCGAAAGGTCAGCGGTTCGAACTCACCAACCGCTTCATGGGTCAGCGGTTCGAACTCACCAACCGCTTCATGGGCGAAAGATGTGGCAGTCTGCTTCCTTAAAGATTTACTGCCTTGGAAACCCTACGGGGCAGTTCTACCCTGTCCTACAGGGTTGCTATGAGTTGGAATCAACTTGACGGCAGTGGGTTTGGAGGTAGTTAGAGGAAGGAAGAAATCCAGGATTGTGTTCTGCTATCGATTAAGCCAATGGAGGTTCTTCCGTCAATCATTCCATACTTTCATTTCACCTTTTACAACATTCTGTTCTTAACTTAGCTAAGAATTTTCCTAATCAAAGGTCATGTGCAAAGATCATGACCCAGATTACAGTGCTATAAAAGTAAATCCTGCATCAATTAACAAATCTTTTCCTTTTAATTTCTGCATTGGGAGTTACCAGCCTTTCCATAACTGAAACAATAAATGCAGGAATATTTCTCCACACATTAAAGCGAACTAACTGCCAGCTGACATTCTCTGCAGAACCTACCCTCTTGCACTCGCCCAGTTGCACAAATAAATTCTGCTGTCATTTTCCCAGCAGCTCTTGTATAAATCTGGGTATTTTATTATTTGAGCTTTTGCATTGACACATTTCCAAAATTAGCTCATTTTATGTTCCTGCAAATCACTATGCCTGAGTAATGAAAAATGAGTGTTCATGACAGGGAATGGCTTAGCAGATGCTACAGACAGCGTCAGTCATTCTTTGTCCTCTTCCTGGCTGCCTTAACCCCCCTACTCCATTCACTTCCCTCCCTGAGCTGTGGTTGTATTATTAAATTGACTTTTAGAATAAAGACAGCAATTACCTGCTGACTCTAATTAACTGTTGCTACCCAGGCTCTGGGTTTAGAAGGATTCTGAGGCCTTGTTTGTACTCAGCTGAAGAGAGTTCTAGGATTGATTAGTGATGCCTGCCATAGGTATAGGAAGGAAGAGTGTTAGCACCCATGCCTGATATTTCTTATCCTGCATCTTTCAAAAGAAACCAAAGGGAAAACAAGAGCTTATAACCCATAATAGAGATCAGATGTCATGGAGCAAGGCATCTGGGAGAGTGCTGTTTCTATACTGGCATTAAACTACGTGGAGTAAGGCTGAACCTTGAAATTCTTGAAGGATATAATTAGAGCTTTGCAAATCTACAATCTTAGTAGCAATCCCTAAAAAACCAGTTGCTGTTGCATCAACTCCAACTCGTGGTGACCCCCAGGCATGTCAGAGTAGAACTGTGCTCCATAGGGTTTTCAATGGCTAATTTTTCAGAAGTAGGTTGCTAGACCTTTCTTCCAAGGTGCCTCTGGGTGGACTTGAACCACCAACCTTTAAGTTAGCAGCTGAGTGCATTAACCATTTGCACCACCCAGGCACTCCTTAATATTTATTAAACACTTAGATTGAGCCAAGCACTATTCAAAGTGCTTTATATGTTTGTTTGTTTTAATCTTTACAACAGCTCTGTGTACTAGGCACTATTATTATTTTACGGTACAGAAAATGAAGTCTTAGAGAAATTAAGTCACTTACTCATGGTTACCAATCTAGGAAGTGCTGCAGCTGGGAATCTAGGTCAGGCTGTCTGAGTCCAGTGCTCCTAACAGGCACCTGCATATAGGGAACTGATTCTAACTGAGATGCGGATGTAGGGCAGTCGGGGGAACACTCGGTAGCTGCATAATGTGCTCCTCCATACCAGCTTCACTGGAATTTGTTTCACTCCTGGCAGGGACCTTTCCATGGACTGTCTCATCTAAGTTCCACACTATCCTATCAGGTCACTGCAATTATTCCTAACCATACACCTTCAGGGTTGCAAACAAGTGGTCAAAACTTTAAATATCATTGACATAAACACCAAGGGACTATTGTTGTTGTTGCTGTTGTTGTGTGCCATCTAGGAGATTCAGACTCATAGCAACCCTACAGGACAGAGTAGAACTACCTCCTATGGTTTCTTGGGCTGTAATCTTTATGGGAGGAGAAAGCAGGGTCTTTTTTCCCACAGAGCGGCTGGTGGGTTCTAACCATCGACCTTTCGGTTAGCAGCCAAGCACTAATCATTGCACGACCAGGCTCCTATTGCACACCAAGAGGTTATTAGTGCCAAGTAATTCTCACCACCCAATTTAGAAGATTAAGCTATGGAATAGAACACAGTCGAGATAAGTAGAAAAAAACATGCGTAGGTCCCTATTCTTTTCCAATGTTAGGACCTTTCAATAAAAATGCAAAAATAGGGCATGCTATAGGAAATCTGGATGTAGTGAAGAGTTAATCTTGTTTCTTCATATTCAGATAACATCAAATCTCACTTCACTGCAGGTGTATATTTTATGGAACTCATTTGTGTTTATAATTCATTATGTAGCTCATTTCTCTTCTCTGTTCAGATATTTCGGGTTTATTCTAAAGTATATCCCTTAGGAATCCGGTTCTGGAGGAGCTGGTTAATCAGAACACTGGATCATAATAAAATGATGAAAGCCTCTTTCTAGCTGTAGGGGAAATTGCTGAGAAAACATATACTAGGCACTTCATGAGTAAGCAGTAAAGTCATTTTAGAGGCAAATACTAACTGAGGAGTAAAATCACATTCTTAGAAAGAGGTTTGAATTAAAGGAGATAGATGATATTTGATTTTTTTTTCAATCTCAAAAATTATAAGCATAAGCTACAACCTCCCTCTTCCATTCCAAGTCATAAATTATATTTCTAAATGCAATTCTTGGAAATGAGAAAAAAAAGGGACTTTAATGGATGAGAAACAGTGAGGCATCCTAAAAAAGATGAACAGCGGAAGGGAATGGATTAAAGAAGGAAACCACAGGCCCAGTAGACTGCTGCAGGGTATGGGAATATCACCAAAATTGTCTGTGCCTGGAGGTGGTGGATGTTGGAGCAGGAGGGACCCAGAGGCATTGACCCCTCCTAGCCTTTTTTTAATTGAGGTGAAATTCGTATAACATAAAATTAACAATTTTAAAGTGATCAATTCAGTGACATTTAATACAGCACAATGTTGTGCAACCAATACCTCTATCTAGTTCCAAAACATTTTATCACCCCAAAGGAAATCCCATATCCATTAAGCAGTCACCTCCTATTCCCTTCTCCCTCTAGCCCCTGGCAAACACCAATCTGCATCTGGTCTCTATGGGTTTACCTCTTCTAAACATTCTTAGAAATGAAATCATGCAAAATGTGACCTTTTGTAACCATTTTTTTTTTTCACTTAGCCTAGTGTTTTCAAGGTCCATCCACCGTGGTATGCAACAGTACTTCATTCATTTTTATGGCTGTGCAATATTCCATTGTACGTACATACCATATTTTATTTATTCATTTATCTGTTGGTTAACATTTGAGTTATTTCTACCTTTTGGCTACTATAAACAGTGTTGCTATAAACATTTGTGTATAAGCATTTGTTTGAGTATATATCTGATTTCAATTCTTTTGGGTATATACCTAGGAGTGGAATTGCTAAGTCATATGGTAATTCTGCATTTAACTTTTTGACAACCCACCAAATTGTTTTCCATAGCAGCTGCACCATTTGATATTTCTATCAGTAATCACAAGAACTCTAATTTCTGTACACCCTCCCCAACACATGTTAGTTTCCGTTTTTCTGTTAATAGCCGCCTTAGTGTGTGTTTTAATTTGTAAGGGTCACTATGAGTCAGAAATGACTTGACAGCAATAGGTTTGGGTTTTGGTTAATGACTAATGATGTTGAGCATCTTTTCATGTGCCTATTGGCCAGCCATTCATGTATCTTCTTTGAAGAAGTATGTATTCAGGTCCTTTGCCCATTTTTAATTGGGTTGTTTGTCTTTTTGTTTTTAGTTGTAAGAGTTCTTTATATATTCTGGGTACTAGACCCTTATGAGATACATGATTTACAAATGTTTTCACCCATTCTGTAGGTTGTCTTTTCACTTTCTTGATAATGTCCTTTGATGAACCAAAGTTTTTAATTTTGATGAAGTCTAATTTACCTATTTTATTGTTGTTGTGGTGTTGCTCTTGCTTTTAGTGTCCTGCCAAGCCCTTTGATGGCCACCTCTGCCTCAGTTATCACTAGGTCCTGTGTGTCTTCATGGCTTTCTAATCCCCTTGCCTACTGCCCTCTCTTGAGCCCATCAGAACTTCTCATAGATTGATCTACCCCTCTTCACCCCACCTTTTGGAGCATTTTTGTGACCATTCTCTCTTATCCTCGCCTGTCAGAGGTCCCTTAATTTTTCCTTCTTTTTCATCACAATCCCCATATTTTCAAAATATCTTTCTTGACTCTTAGCCTATAAAGTCCAAACTATTTTCGTTCTGAAATTAAAAACAAAGAAATCCCTCCCCAGATATTCCCTATCCTTCTCTAGGATCTCCTCCTATCAGCAAAATTTCATGAGTCACCACATTCACATTCTCCACCTTCTCACCCCTGTGTAAGCAAGCCTTGGCCACGTCCCACTCACGACCTCCAGTGTGCCAGATTCCAAGGAACTTTACAATTCTTTTCTGGCTAGTCCCTTCTGCAGCATAAGACATGACTTGTTAATTCTTTCTAAACTCTCTCTTCCCATTGGTTTCCTAACACAGACTTCAAAAGGCAACAATGTCTTGAAAATGGCAGCAGGTCCCAAGCATTTTGAGCACTTACCATAGCTACATTTCACCAGAGGAAGAAAGGATGTTATCATTGTGAGCATTTATTTTATTCCCGTTTTATAATCTGGCTTATGGCCATGGCCTTGAGGTTCAAAAACATAAAGCCTGTTTGGCATGAAAAATCAATCTGATATATAAAGGTTGTAATTCTGCAAGGAGCACTGAGGATTAGGGAAAATGGGTGTTATATGTTTCAATAAGTAAGTAGCATTCCATATTTACCTCAGAGAGTGAATGATGGCTGGGAGACCAGAACAACCACAAGCCAGAGTTCAGGGATTGTTAAGTCTGAGGAGAAGTATACACAGCAGATGCAAAACAGAATCTACAGAGCCATTACATTAGAGGGTGGTTAACAACTTACAAGAGGACATCCTGATTTACAATAGGATTTAACTGTGAGATTCCTTAAGTGGGCAGATTTCCTCACACATTTACGTGTTTATTAATAGCACAGTAGCTGGAAAAGAATCTGAGGGAGCTTAAAAAAGCTTAGAGCTACAGCATAATTATATTCATCCACTGAGAATCAATATAAAACAAAGAGGTAGTATTTCGGAAGTGCTTGATTAACATCAGAAGAAGAAAATGCTTTTGACTTACAAGCATTTGGCAAATAATCCAACCATAAATAGCTTAAGCATAATAGGACTTTATTTTCTCGTGGAAATAAAAAGTCCAGGGTAAGATTTATCTTCAGGGGCGGCTTGATTCAGGGGTGAAACAATATCATCTTCACTGTCTCTTTTCTCTCTATTGGCCCCATTCTCAGAAAGGTCCTCCCCTGTAGGAGTTCCAGGTGACATCCATTAAATCCAGGAGAAAAGAAATACCATATCCCAATCCCGGTCACCCCAGTCAAGCCCTAAGATTAGTTCTCATTGGGTCCAATTTGTTCCATGACTATCCCTGCATCCATTTTTGAAGCTAAGAGAACAGGTGTTCTGATTGACTCAGGCCTAGGTCACTTGCCCATCTCTGGAGAAGGAGGTATGGGTCAACCTTATTCAAAGCATCCTTTCTGACAGCAGGGTAACTGTCCATCCCTAAGGGAAAGTGGTCCCTGGGTAGCACAAATGGTTTGTTCTCAGCTACTAACCAAAACGTTGGTGGTTTGAACCCACCCAGTGGCACCACGGAAAAAAGGCCTGGCAATCTGCTGCTTTTTTTTTTTTTTTTTTTTCGGTTCCCTATTACCAGATTTCCTGTCCCTCCCTACCTTCTAGTCTTTGTCCCTGGACTGTTGTGCCCCATTAGTCTCATTTCGTTTTATGGGGCTATCTAATCTTTGGCTGAACAGTGAAGCTCAGGAGTGACTTCATTACTGAGCTAAAAAAGTAGCTGGGGGCCATACTCTCAGGGTGTCTCCAGCCTCTGTCAGACCAGTAAGTCTGGTCTTTTTTTTGTGAGATAGAATTTTGTTCTACATTTTTCTCCAGCTCTGTCTGGGACTGTCTGTTGTGATCCCTGTCAGAGCAGTCAGTGGCAGTAACTGGGCACCATCTAGTTGTACTGGACTCAGTCTGGTGGAGTCCATGGTAGTTGTGGTCCATTAGTCCTCTGGACTAATCTTTCCCTTGTGTCTTGTTTTCTTCATTCTCCCTTGCTTGGCAATCTGCTTCTGATCCATAAAGAGTATAGCCAAGAAAACCCTATGAAGCTCATGGGTTCTACTTGTAACACATATGGTTGCCATGAGTCAGAATCAACTTGATGGCAATGGGTTTGGGTTTTTTGTTTTTGTTTTTTTTGTTAGTTGACCAAAAGAGGAGGAAATGAATGTTAGGTAGCTAAAGAAAGAACAAGGGTTCACTATGCTAAGCATATACGTGAACCTCCTGGGTTACTGTCCTGGTGTCAAGCTAGAGCCAAGCTGGATCCTTACACCAACACCTGGGACAGATACTTCCATGCCTTCCACTAGCAGTGGGACATTTGGCCTTGCTACAACATAGCCACTGGAAGTCTCTACCAAACAGCAGATGCCTTCAGTTGCCACTGGCATCTTTCACTGAGGATCCCAAGCAAATTCTTTACGGTCTAAATCTGTGTGTTCACACATTACTGCCTAAGATACAAAGTTAATACCTAGTACTTTCCCTGAGCAGTATGAATAAACAATACTGACCTGGTTAGCAGATGGAAAGAGGAAAGGCTAAATCTTTATTTTCCTAATTTCCAAGATGGAGGGCATGGGAGGTGGGAAGAACATAAATTAACATTGTGTAGGTTTTCCAAGTGGCCTACACTTTAGCATAAGAATAATTAAATGCAATTTAAACTCAGGAAAAAGAATGTGATTCTGTTTGTTAGTCTTACTTAAAATAAATGAGGCTATTAGTTCCCAATTCAGCAACAATATTTTACAAAGTTAAGCTTTGTAGGTGAATCCTGCTGCACACATGGACGACTGCAGAGGGTTGGCTTGCATTTCCAGAACACAGAAGTGGACCCTTGAGACCAGGTTAGAAAGACAATTGGAGACAAGATCATTTGTCTTACTGTCCTCCTTTTCATTTCTTCCTTCTCTTTGTAGAGGGATTTTATTACTCTCACAAATGTTGCATTGAGTCTTAGATTTAAAAAAAAAAAAAGTGACATTCTTTATGATGTTGCTTACAAATAAAAGTGTCATTTTTCTACGCTTGTCAAGGGAAAGAGTGGTTGGAAGAACAGAGTGCAAAATTCCAAAGGTGGGTCAGCTCTCAGGGAACAGAATGGATATGGCAGCTGGGACTGTAGCCTTGGGAACACATTTGGCAATGGTTATATAAACAGGGATTGAAATTTGGGGACTGGTACTTTGGTACAGGATGTACTAAATAGAGAAGAGAATACAGAGGGGACATAGAAAGGGGATAAGGGCAGAGGCATTAAATTTATTCTGCATGGTATATAGAGTAGAATTAACATCAATGGGGGAAAATACTAGAGACAGCTTTTAGTTGGGTACTAGGAACCAGTCTAAAAGCTGCCCAATATGAGCAAGGCTGCTCCAAGAAGTAGTGAGTTTGCTGTCTCTAGAGGTTTTCAGAGGTTAGAAGTACACTTGTGTGGGGATATTGCATGAGATGTTTAAGTATTAGAAGTTGGAGGTGAGATAGATGAGGAGAGTAAGGGTTCAAGAACCTCAGCTTTGCCAGAGTCCATCCAGATATCTCTCTTCCAAGTTTGACAACCCATCAGAATCACCTGGGAAGCTTGTTTAACACAGAGTAAGCAGAAGGACCCTGATTCACCAAGTCTACCACCCAGAGGCATGTTGGAAATCAGGCCAGTGATCTGCTTCCCAAATGTCACAGCCTTGAAAACCCTATAGAGCAGTTCTACTCTGCACACATAGGATCGCCACGAGTTGGAACCGACTTATCAAAGGCAACTAACAACAACAGAGTAAAGCATGGGAATCTGTATTTTCAGCAAGAAGTGCCAAGTGATGTTGTTGGAGCCATTTGCCTGTGGAACTATTGACCGTGTTCCCCTTAAGGCCGCCTACAGCCCTCGATTCTCTAAAGTGGAAAATGATAGTTACCATCTACTGAGCACGTACTGTGTGCCTCAAGCTCCACCATTTTCTTTTCAGTTAATTTTCATCCCTATCTCACTACACCCTCACCCATCCCTATCTGGAATCCGAGAATGAACGATGAGGTACATGAGGCTTTAAGAGGTTATGTAGCTGTTGAGTGACAGAGCAGAACTTTGAGCTCCGATACGTTTTACTCTAATGCCTCTTAACCACTACGTGTATTCCTCACAAGGTGTTTCTTGCTACAAATAGGGTCTACTCTTAGGGTCTGGAGGTCTGGTCTGATAAGAAAGAGATGACCCCAGGAAGAGAATCCTAGCTGTCCTAGGCCTTTGAGCTCTGGCTCCTGTAAAGTCTTAAACAGAAAAGTTGTGATTGACAGTCTCCTACTTCACCCTTGGGCTCCAAGGTGAGTATATGAATATGTGCAATTAATTCAAGGGTGAGGGCAAGGATGAGGGGGCGGGGGGAGGGAGGGAAGGAGGCAAGAAAACCCCTGACCAAAATATACTTTCCAAATGGAATAATGGAATGGTATTTATCTGATTAATGCAGTCAGCTGCCTACCCGTGTTTAATGAAACTCCGATCTCACAGCCACACAGAATGTTCTCAAAATAAGCTGGTTGGGCAGGATTGTGGTGAATATGAAAAGTAAAACCAATAACACAAACACAATCCTATTTCCGAGGAGGGGGCAGTGCCTGGAGGTGCTCTAAATTTCAATTCATTGTGCCTTCGCAGCTCCCGCCCTTTGTAAGGATCACGCTGCTCCATTCACCTCTTTAGTTTACTTTGCCCTCCAGGATAGGACAACGGAAATGACAAAGTCAATTTTCTCTTCAACCCATGTAGATTGAATTTTGCTTAACTGAAATGGGCTCTGGATAAGTAAAGGTCAGTCCAGGCTTGGATCTTTTTCTTCATTAACAACACATTAACACTGGTGTTTTTGCTTCCAACTCTTTTACCAAACAGAGATGCTTGAAGACGCCATCAGTAGGGGCCAGTGAGGCTTGTATTACTTTACCAGAATCATAAACAGCCAAGGCAAGGGCCAATTAGGTCAATGCATATGTATTTTTCACGTAAAAACATGGTAAATACGTTTTGCCTTGTTAAATAACACATTATTAAGACTAAAGAAAATGATCTTCTAGAAAGATCAGTGGAATCATTGTATTGTACAATTCTGCTAATTGGTTGTTTTGTGTCCTTCAGATACAGGAATATGAACATGAAGGAAGCCAGATGGTTTCTGAGACATGTTGTGGTACTTCTGTCTTTACCAAAGTCTTAGCTGTGTTAATATTTTTTATGGCACAAAATATGTGTAGGATCTCCAGAGAGATTGCCTTAAAATCCTCGTCAATAAGAATAATCTGGAAAAGGAAAAGAAGGAGTCAGGGAGACCAGTTAGGAGACTACAATAGTGGAGCAATAGCAATGGAAAGAGATGAATGAGAATGTAGCTTGTTTCAGGGGCAGGTTTTGTGCCTAGCACCATGACAGGAACAGAAATTAGCAAACATAAAAGAACTGTGATTTAGGGGGAGGTTATCGGATAGATACTTAAGAAACGTTTGTTAAACTGAATATTATTTGGCAGCTTATTGGATAAAGAAGAAGCTAAAGCTGATTTAAAGTTTAGAGTCTACATAACCATAATATTAATGGTAGAAGACACAAGGAAAATTTCAAGTATAGGTGCACACCAAAGATTGGTTTTGACTAGCTGGCTTTACCAGTATTTGCTATTGTTGCTGCAAATCTATACACACATATACGAAGAAAAAACCCATTGCCATCCATTCGATTCTGACTCATAGCGACCCTATAGGACAGAGTAAAACTGCCCCATATGGTTTCCAAGAAGCACCTGACGGATTCAAACTGCTGACCTTTTGGTTAGCAACCACAGCCCTTAACCACTATGCCACCGGGTTTTCCTAGATGAAGAAACGACACTATAAATTATAAGATAGCATTGTAAATCAAGAGACAGTCTCTATACTTAAGTAATTTGGGGGAAAAATTAATATACTAAGCTCTTTGAAAGTATGAACTGAAAATCCTAGGGTGTGAACTAGTGGAGAGGAGCCCTGGTGGCGCAGTGATTAAGAGCTACGGCTGCTAACCAAGAAGGTTGGCAGTTTGAATCCACCAATCACTCCTTGTAAACCCTATGGAGCAGTTCTACTCTGTCCTATAGGGTCACTATAAGTCAGAATCAACTCGATGGCAATGGGTTTGGTTTTGGTTTTTGATCCATTGGGTGGTGAAGTAGAAATAAAATGTAGCTGTTATATAGACTAGTGGATAATCATTATTATCAATTTTTTCTCAGCCCATGAAACTATTTTCTAGGTGAATAAAGCTATGTTTTAGGATGATCCATCATTCAGAGTCCAGTCGAGAAAATATAAACCATATTCTGTTTCAACAGAATGAATTTAACATAAGGAATTTGTATGGTTATTACGAGGTCTTCAAGCACGGGAAAGCTACTCTCCTGAGAGGCAAGAGGAAAGACTACGTCTTCTAGCAAAGGCAGTTCAGAGAAACCGAGGGGTGTGGGATTCTCAGTCTCATCTGAGTCCACCCAAATGTCTCTATTCCAACTTTCAGGATCTTTATCGTTCCAAATCAATGACCTGTCTTGAGTAAGTGAAATAGTGAATTCACCTTAGTTTGTAAATGTGAAACGTGCACCACGATTAAATTTGAGGTACGATTTTCAGTGAGGTTAGACCCAAAGCTTTGAGAAATAAAAGGTTATTTTAGGAAGTGTGTGTGTGTGTGTGTGTGTGTGTGTGTGTGTGTGTTGGGAAACCATTTTAATTCTCCTGGAATCCAGATTTCTGGGTCCATGGACTTGGGGTGGCCCACTCGAGCCATCTGTCCTTAGGTGTCCTTTTGAACCTTGAGCCTTTGAGGAATTGTTTTCCTAAAGCCACCTTCAAGTCAAACAACAGCTTAGTAAGCAGTTTAGCAAAATTGGACCCTCAAACCAAACCTGTTGCCGTCAAGTAGAACTGCCCTATAGTGTTTCCAAGGAGTAGCTGGTAGATTTGAACTGCTGCCCTTTTGGTTAGCAGCCATAGCTCTTAACCACTATGCCACCAGGGCTCCTATCCCCATGATCCCTGTTTTCACGATCCCTTCTTCAGAGTGCCTTCCCGATACCTTCAAGTTGATGCTGCTCGATTTGAATAGTATCTACTCACAATAAATATATTCTGTTACACTAATTTTTGGTGTTTCTATGTGTATTTAGGTTTTTGACTATGTGTGCATGTGTGTATGTGTGTTTCAGGATTCCTACACCCAAATATTTACTATTTAAACTTAAACATAATTTTTAATTGCGTACATATTTATCTTAAATTATTTCTATCTCTGACATTTATAAAATTGCTTTTATTAAACACAATGTGATGGGATGGAATAAATAATTATAAAGGTATCAATTATTTTTTAAAAATGTGAGATAGTGAGAGCTTATTGAAATTAGCTTATACTATGTTTTCTTTTTTCTAAAAGGATTCATGATTTATAAGAAAATAGTATATTGGAACCCAAATGCAGTAAACTATCCAATTTGTTCATAAATAAAAGAGTAGAGCCATTCGGAATTTCTCACTTGGATGTCTTACTGCTGTTAGCACCAAATCTTCCTGGTGGTAGTAAAATATTTTTACATAAACATTAGTTCAATCCTTCCTCTACAGGAAGTGGAAAGAAACAGGAAATAAAAGGATTCAGGTGTGTTATTGCACAAGCACAAGCCTTGGTGACACAACAGTTACATGCTCTGCTGCTAACCGAAAGGTTGGTGTTAGAACTCGCCATCCATTCTGCAAAAGAAAAGACCTGGTGATCTGCTCTGGTAAAGATTACAGCCTAGGAAACCCTATGGGGCAGTTCTACTCTGCTATGACTGGGACTATGAGTTGGAATCAACTCGACGTCACACAACAACAGCAACAAGGCACAAGTTAATTACTATATGTTACCCCTGTTCTCTGGAATCCAGACAAAGTAGAAAAGAGGGCTGCTCTGAAAGGAGTGTAGGTAAAATTAATAGAAGGGAAGCAAAAAGTAAGGAAAACTTGGTTTTGAGAGCTAAACTGCAAACTAACAGCACAAACTCTGGATTTCATGCAAGCTTTTATGGACGAATAATTGCACCAGCAATTACCAACTAATCCTGAACAATCAGGAAGGAGGGCCGTTGAAGGTGTCTGAATGTATAAAGCAAAGCATTTTGCAAATGGTTTTTGGCTGGTTGAAAAATTTTCCTGGAACACTTGATGGCTGTGTGTATGTTTAAAATTTAGCCCCTTGAGCAAATTCCCTGATTGATGATCAGTTTCAGGGGATTCTGAAAAGAAGTAAAAGAGACAAGAAAGCAACCTTCTCTGCAAGAGAAATTGAGTTTAAAACTGGATACTTCCTCAAGTAGTGAGGGGATAGTTTGGATAGCATATTCTTAATTCTGGAAACAGATCTTTCTAGAAAGAGCAATGTGGCCACACCAATGAGAGCTGTTCTGAAATCCTAACTGGGAAGATGGGAAATGGGCCCCACTTTCATGTTTGTCACTCTTGGGAAGGTAGAAAAAACAGATTCAAAAACGGTAAGGCCTGTACATTTTCATTTTCTCACATTTAGCCTAAATGCCAGCTTCTGGCAAGATTTTTTTCATTTAAAAAAGTTATCAGTGAGTGTTTTTTTGCTCACGCAGGATTTCTTGAGAAATGATGAGTTTGGAACGACATTAAGGGGCTAGAATCAAAGTTAGCTGTTGTTGGTGCAATTTGGAGCATGGCTGCATCACAGTTATTTGGATCCAGGGTCCTAGAGGGATGCCTATGTTACCAGCTCTCATGCTAGTAAATACTCAGCTGGCAAACTAGACCTTCCAACAATCAATGTAGAAGCTGATAACCTCCACCCAGCCAAGAAATATTAGTGCTCTGGCAAACTCCTTGTCTATGGCTACCAGTACTCCTTCCTGCTAAGGCTGGGAGCTGACTTCCCATAACTTCACATGGGGAGCTCATGTGCACTGAAAGTCATAAAAATAAATGATGGGCCCCCTGGATCTGGAAGTAAGCACTGCAAAAGTAGAGGGTTCAGAAGAATGTCTGCCTTGAGCATTGTGCTCTTTTAAGAACTATCTGTATGGGATCAAATTGACAACAACAACTCAAAAGATTACGTAGGAGCCTTAGGGAGCAGTGAGTTTATATTAATGGAGGAGGAAAAACTCAGAGAAGGAGAGTGAGAATGGTTGCACAACTGGAAGAATGTAACCAAGGTCACTGAATTGTACGTGGAGAAACTTGAATTGGTATATGTTTTGCTGTGTATATTCCCAGTGACAACAAAATAAATGAAATTTTAAAAAATAAATAAAAGCAGAGAGTTCAGAAGAGGAAGGCAATAGACTCCAATGTTGTCTCAATCCATAGAGCAACCAGGGCAAGTGCTAGACATCCCAGAGTGAGATCAGCTTTGTAGTCCCAGAAGCATGCAGGCTGCTGCCCCTATCTGGCCAGATACCAGGATCCAGGTTTCTAAAAACTGAGACCTTCATTTAAATGATTTATCAACAAATGGATTGGACCCCCCAGTGAGCAGGATTTGTGCTATGGACAAATAAATTTCAATAATTAAAGACAGAAGTTTCTTTGATCCAAGCAACAGTCCTTTCTGCCCAAGACCACACTTTTATCAGAGGCAGAACCAGGGGGCCCCAGGCCTCCTGGTTTATAATTATTCAGTGTATCTAACAAATAGTATTCAGTGCCAGCTGTGCTGGGTTCTGAGAAGACAATGAGGACACGGCCAGAGATTGTCCCTGTCATCATGGAGCTTATACTGTGGGAGACATTAATCAAATAATTACCAAAAATTAAAATTATAACTCTCAGATACATGTAGCGTGAGCATGAAATTGAAGAGATTGGCCTTTTCTGGGAGGTTGGGGGTGAGTAACCGACCCTGAGAGATTGACAAATGAGTTCACATCTGCAGGAGGTACACCAGGTAACTAGGAGGTGATCTGGGAGTGGAGAGAAGAGTGGATCAGATAGAAGTTCCCAGGGTAGCAGGGAGTGTGGATAATGTGAGGGGCATAAACCAGAGCGGTGTGGTTGGTGAGCTTGAAGTAAAAAGAATAGGCAGAGTGTGGTGTGAGATCCAGCTGGAGAGAAAAGCAGTGGAAAAACTGAACAGGCTCTTATACATCGTGTGACAAATTTTATGCTATCCTAGGCACAATGAGAAACCATTCAAGTGTTTTAAACAGGGAGAAGGTGAGATGACATGATCATATTTGCTTTTTTGGCAAGATCCCTTTGGTTATAACATGGAGAATTGTTTAGACTGGCAGAAACATGGGTCGGTAAGACCATATTAGGATGCTCTGGCAACATTTTTGGCCAGAGAGCACTGCACCCCAGACCATGGTGCCAGTGAGGGGGAGATTTATTCACTGAGCAAATATTTATTAAGTGCTTCTATATACCCCAATACCTCTCTGTCAGTTTGTGGTACTGTGGTGGCTTGTGTGTTGCTGTGATGGTGGGAGCTATGCCATCAGGATTTTCAATACCCACAGGGTCATCTATGGTGGACAGGTTTTGGCAGAGCTTCCAGACGAAGACAGACTAGAAAAAAAGGCCTGGTGATCTACTTCTGAAAATTCACCATTAAAAACTCTATGATTCACAACAATGTTGTCCAACTCGCTTGCTCTGGACACATCATCAGGAGGGATTAATCCCTGGAGGCAGACATCATGACTGGTGAAATAGAGGACCAGTAAGGGTGAGGGAAACCCTTGGTGAGATGGATTGGCACAATAGTTACAACAAAGAACTCAAACATCTGGCAATCGTGAGGATGATATGGGACCAGGCAACATTCATTCTGTCTCACATAAGTTCTCCATGATTCAGAGTCAACTCAGTGGCAGCTATCTATCCTTATATGTCAGATCTGGTACCAGAGACTAGAGAGGGAAGGAAGCAGAGAGATTTGAACAATAGTTAAGAGACAAAATAGACAAGGCACGCTGATAAATTGGACACGGAAGGCAATGAAAGGGAGCTATTGAGAGTAATTTCTTAATCCCTGACTCATGGAATACAGAATGGACAGTGTAACTGTGAGGGGCCCATGTTTGGAGAAGAAGTTTGAACACTGAACCTGTTCATTTGAGTTTGCAATGCCTTTGAGAAACCTTGTGGAGAATTCAGTGGGACAGCTGGTTAAGGGAGTCCACAGCTCAGAGGGGAGATGTCTGAGTCCTCTACATACAGATGACAGTGGAAGCCATGGTGAGATCCTTTACAGGGAGTACAAAGTGTAAGAAAAGAACAAGTCCTAGAGCTGAGCCTCTCTGAACCAGCACTTAGTGGCTGAGGGTAGGAGAATTCCAGGTGCCATTGAGCTGATTCCAATTCATGGAGACCCCATGTGTGTCAGAGTAGAACTGTGCTCCACAGAGTTTTCAATAGCTGATATTTCAGAATTAGATCACCAGGTCTTTCTTCCAAGGTGCCTCTGGATAGATTCAAACTGCCAACCTTTCTGTTAACAGCCTCGCACGTTAATCATTGGCACTACCCAGGGACTCCAAGGCTAGGAGAAGATGAATCTAAAAAGGATTCCAGTGAGATTGTTAACCATTGTCATAGGGCAACATGTGTAGTAACTGTTAAATGAAAAACTATTTTGTTCTGTAAGCCTTCATCTTAAGTGAGAATAACAGCACAGTTGGAAGAGCGTAGTCAATGTCACTGAACTGTGAATGTAGAAATTTTTGAAATGGTGTATCTTTGGCTATCTGTATTTTCATCAAAAAAAAAAAAAAAAAAAGGTTGAGAATTTAGAGGCTTAATATGTTGTGGGGTTGTTAACCAAAGTCATAGAACAACATGTGTACTACTATTTCATGAGAAACTATTTGCTCTGTAAGCTTTCACCTGAAGTACAATAAAATATTTTTAAAAATAAATAAATAAATAAAATAAAAAGGATTCCAGTAAAGAGTAGCAAGAGAAAATAAAGCAAAGCAAGTGCAGCACAGAGTCACAGAGACCAAGAAAAGCAGGCATTGGTCAATAGTGGAAACTTCTGCTAATGGGTCGAGTTAAAGAAGCACTGAAAAATACTCACTTGTTCCAAAACTTGGAGATCACTGATTATTTTGGTGAGAGCAATTAGAGTGAAGGGACAGTAGTCAAACAGGAGTGGAAAGTGAGGAGGGGAAGAGATATGAAAGTAGAAGAAACCCTTTAGGAAGTTTGGCTGTGAAGAGGAGAGGGAAGGTTCAGGATAAGTATCTGGAGAATTTTCCCACTAAAATGAACATCTTTGCTTCAGCTCTGCAATGTGAGGGGTTCTACCTCTATGTTTGCTGCTTTACCTCAGACTGTCACAGGGGGAACCCTGGGGCTCAGCTCAGAGCATTCACCTGAACTCTGAAATCCAGGTTAGTATATCACATGAATCAAATCCTCTCAAGGAATAAGTCCCCAGCAGGGCCACGACCCAGAGTCAGAAAGCTGTTTGTAAGAGTTACAACGATGGGAAGAAAACATGTGACAGCCAACGTAAGGCCTTTCTCTTTATGAACAAAATCTCTGCTCTGAGAAATGTCTCAATGTGAGCCAACCATACTTCTGTTAATGCAGTCACATTCCCATAACAAATCCACTGCTTTACATGGCAAGCAATAGTGACAGATTTGTACTTCTAAATACTTCATTTCATTAACTGAAGCGGTCTACTTCCTTAAGCATTAAGTCACTGAATCCTGCCACTTAGATAAACTGCCTGAAGCAAATATATATTCCTTAGGATCCCACTAGTCTTGCTTCTCTAGAGCCCCTTTTTCTTTCATTGCACGAGCTTTATGGTGGTAAAAGGTTGCAAACTGTCACTTGTCACTTTCTGGTGGCAGTAATTCAGCATTTAATGAGCAAAGCTCACGAGCCCTCCTCCCATCCCCAGAAGTGCAGAAGCTAACACTGGTGGCACAAATGGAAACATCTTTAAAAGAGAATGCATATGACTCAGATGTGGAAATCAGGCTGAGAAAACATGCTTCAAAGTGTGCTTGGAAAGGAAATACAAGGAAGAAAACTTAAGGGCAGATTATTGATGAATGTTGACTAGACGAAAGAGAGGCAGCTGATGATATGGTAGTAGTAGTAATAAAATAATAATCATAATATTGATAGTTGTTATTGTTGTTAGCTGCCATCAAGTTGGCCCCTGACTCATAGAGATCCCAAGCACAATGGAATCAGATGGTTGTGATCCATAGGATCTTCACTGGCTGATTTTTGGAAGTAGATCACTGGGCCTTTCTTCCTAGTCTGTCTTAGTCTAGAAGCTTTGCTGAAATCTGTTCAACATCACTGGAACATGCAAGCCTCCACTGACAGACAAGTGGTGGCTATGCCTGAGGTGTATTGGCCAGGAGTTGAACCCAGGTCTCCCTCATGGAAGGTGAGAATTCTACCACTGAATCACCACTGCCCTCAATACTGATAAACCAAAGGGGAAAAAAAAAAAAAAACCAAATCCACTGTCATCAAATCGACTGACTCATAGCGATCCTATAGGACAGAGAAGAAATGCCCCGGCCTAGGGTTTCCAAGGCTGTAATCTTTTACAGGAGCACACTGCCACATCTTTCTCCCTTAATATTGATCGCAGTCCTCATTTATAAATTACCACATATTATAGTCCCATGCACTGGGCCAAGGACTTTAAAATATGACCTCATTTGATCATTACAGCAATCCCAAGAATTGTGCAAATAATTCAACCCCTCTAAACTTCAGTTTATAAATCTGCAAAGTAGATAGTATAATGATAACTAAGGTTACAAAGCTAACTTCAAGTGTTAGAGACAAGATTTAAAACCCAGGTCCATCTGCAACCATTCTCACCCTGCTTTTCTGAGTTGTCCTTCCCCTGTTAATATAAACTCACTGCCTCCTAGTTTTCCCAACTAATCTTTTGAGTTGTTGTTGTCAGTTTGATCCCAAATAGATAGTTCTTTAAAAGAGCACAATGCTCAAGTCAGACATTCTTTACTAATTAAGCTACAGTATTGTTCAGTTTTAAGAAGACTTCAGGGGATATTTTTGGTTTAAGGTTTAAAGATTATCTCAAGGCAACAGTTTCAGGGGTTCATCCAGCCTCAATGGCTCCTTAAAGTCTGGATTCCATGAGAGTTTGAAATTCTCTTCTGTATTTTCTCCGTTTCGATCAAGATTCTTCTATAAAATCTTTGTGTGTACCTGTGTTTGTGTGTGTGTGTATGTGCTTTAGGTGGAAGTTTACAGTACAAATTAATTTCTCGGTCAAAAATTTATACACAAATTGTTTTATGACATTGGTTGCAATCCCCACAATATGTCAGCACTCTTCCATCTTTCCACCCCGGGTTCCCCGTGTCCATTCATCCAGTTTTCCTGTCCCTTCCTACCTTCTCGCCTTTGCTTTTGGGCAGGTGTTGCCCATTTTATTTCGTATACTTGATTGAACTATAAGAAGCACGTTCTCACATGTGTTATTGTTTGTTTTGTAGGCCTGTCTAAACCCTGGTGGCATAGTGGTTAAGAGCTACAGCTACTAACTAAAAGGTTGGTAGTTCAAATCCACCAGGCACTCCTTGTAAACCATATGGGGCAGCTGTCCTATAGGGACACTATGAGTCGGAATCGACTTGACGGCAATGGGTTTGGTTTTTTTGGTTTAATTCTTGGCTGAAAGGTGGACTTCAGGAGTGGCTTCAGCTCTAAGTTACCAAGGTGTCCAGTGGCCATAGTCTTGGGGGTTCCTCCAGTCTCTGTCAAACCGGTAAGTGTAGTCTTTTTTGTGAATTTGAATTCACTGGTAAAGCTTTTAAGCTTTGTTGAATAAGACCAGAGCAGTATTTAGTCTGGGACTAATTTGCTCTTACTCTGAGGCAAAAATCTTCTGAGGAATCTAAAAATGTCCCATGAATGATGATGTTTTCTATTTGATGGGTGGGGACAGGAACTACTCTTGGCTCTGTATGAACTCTGGACATTATTCCTTTTACTTCTGTTGAGTAGTTCTTTCCCTGGGCTTGAGTAGTTTCTTCACTCACAGATGAAGAAGCCAAGGGAGCATTCTGCAGATCTCTGTAGTCCTCTCTCTCTGCAGCTCTCTCCTCTCCGGCACTCTGCTCTGTGAATTCCAGCCACCTTGGCCTCCCCAGATTACCAACTTCATCTTCTCTGCTCAAAAAGACCACTGTAGTCCACCTGGGTCTCTCCTCCCTGCCCTGCAGCCTGGAAACTCTCTCCAGGCAATCAACTGGGGCAATCATAGGGCTCATCTATTGTGTTTCTTGCCTCTCAGGCTTCACTCTCCTTCATTGCCTAATAGCCAATGTCTTGAAAAATGCTTTTTCATATATTGTATTGAGTTTTTTTGTTTTTGTTTTTGTTTCAGGGTAAATCCAATCCCTCTTACTTCCTCTGTGCTGAAAGCAGAAGCTCCTTTGTGGCTGTTGGCTGTTTCTAATCACAGCTGCCATAGTCAAGAGAGCAAGAAAAGAGTTGTGGGATGCTTTATACATTTTTTCAATTCCTATTTTTGACATGAATACAAGGCTTGTGTCATATTTATCTGAACATCTGCTGTAAGTCAACTATTATGTTAGAGCCACTTTGTGTTATATTTTATCCTAACGACTATTCCATCACTACTAAAAAACAAAACAAAACTAATGGACCACAGCTACCAAGGCCTCCACCGGACTGAGTCCAGTACTGCTACCACCACTGACTGCTCTGACCAGGATCACAACAGAGGGTTCTGGACAGAGCTGGAGAAGGTTGTAGAACAAAATTGTAACTCACAAAAAAAAGACCAGATTTACTGGCCTAAAGGAGACTGGAGAAACCCCGAGAGTATGGCCCCCAGACACCCTTTTAGCAGAGTGGTGAAGTCATCTCCGAGGTTCACCGTTCAGCCTGGGAGTGGACAGCCCCATAAAACCAAATGGGACTAATGAGGTACAGCAGTCCAGGGACAAGGGCCAGAAGGCAGAAGGGGTCAAGGAAGCTGGTGATAGGGAACACAAGGTTGAGTAAGGATAGTGTTGATGTGTTGTGAGATTGTTAACCATTGTCATAGGGCAACATGTGTACTAATTGTTAAATGAGAAACTACTTTGTTCTGTAAGCCTTCATCTAAAGTGAGAATAGCAGCACAATTGTAAGAGCATAGTTGATGTCACTGAACTGTGCATGTAGAAATTTTTGAAATGGTGTATCTTTGGCTATGTATATTTTCACCAAAAAAAAGGTCGAGAAGGGAGAGGGTTGACAAGTAGTGGGGTTGTTAACCAATGTAATAAAACAATATGTGTACTACTGTTTCATGAGAAACTATTTGTTCTGTAAGCCTTCACCTGAAGTACAATTAAAAAAAAAAAATCCAAAAACAGTTGCCATCTAGTTGATTTCAACTCATTATGACCCCGTGTGTTTCATATTATCCTAAATTTACAAATGAAAAATGAGACTGCTAGTACAAGTTCTTGTAGAAGCACCAGTTAGTAAGTGGAATAGAAATGATGGACCAAACTCAGTCCCATCTACCTTTAAAGCCTGCCTTCCTTTCAGAAAGATGTGCTACCACCATGTGTTGATTAAATAGATGGACTGAAGAGACAGATTTGGGGAGAATAGAAAGAATTTAAAAGAAGGCAGTGTCCTTGCCCTCATATAGTTTATAAACTGTTAAAAATCAAATCAAACCTATTGCTGTTGAGTCGATTCCAACTCAGAGCGACCCCACAGGACTGAGTAGAACTGCCCCATACGGTTTCCAAGGAGCAGCTGGTGAATTCGAACTGCTGACCGTTTGGTTAGCAGCTGAGCTCTTAACCACTGTGCCACCAGGGTTCCTATACGCTGTTAGGGAATGTGAAAATTAAGTGCTAAACTATGTTCTATACTTGGGTATGAAAGCCAATGAGAGAAAGATGAAGAAGAAACTTAGAAACTGGTGTCTACTCCTTTCTGCCTTTCAAATGTGATTTTTGGCCTATATTTAGAGTGGTACAAATGCTGAGGCTGTGCACTCTCTGATGAAGACTAATGTCCTCCTCGTTAAGACAAGTGTCTTTCCTTATTAGAAAAACATGTCAGTTAGGCCTGATTATGTCTGTCAACACTCAGTGTCCCTGAGAAACGTAAGCATGCGCCATGACCTTGCCAGTGGAGCTACAATTGGGTAGCAAGGATGACCTCCTCAGCCTTTCTCAAAGAGCTATGCAAAGTGTCAAAAAAAGATCAGGATGGGGATGCGTATCCTATCTTCCTCGCTTACTGGCTTCATGTCTTCGCAATAATGACTTCTGCTTTCCGAGCCCCAATTACCTCATCCATAAAGTGAGTCTTGTGGTATCTACCACACCAGGGTTGTTGTGGATATTAAACGAAATGAGGATGTAAAACACTCACCACAAAAGAGGCACTAAAAAAATAGTATCAGGTGGTGATGACCATGTTGGGGACAAGAATGATGCTGACAACATTACTGGTGACTTTAGTCAAAAACGCAGACCTGGCCTGACAGACTGGAGAAATGCCGAGAGTATGGCCCCAGACACGCTTTTAGCTCAGTGGCAAAGTCACTCGCGTAGTTCACCGTTCAGCTGGGGATTGGACAACCTCATAAAACAAAACAGGACTCATGAGGCACAGCAGTCCAGGGACAAGGACTAGTAGGCAGGAGGGGACAAGAAAGCTGGTGATAGGGAACCCAAGGTTGAGAAGGGACAGTGTTGACATGTCATGGGGTTGTTAACCATTGTCATAGGGCAATATGTGTACTAACTGTTTAATGAGAAACTATTTGTTATGCAAACCTTCATCTAAGGTACAAAATTTAAAAAAAGGAATTATCTATGTAAGATCAAATTGACAGCCTGGGGGCAGTGAGTTGAAGATAATGGTGATGGAATAATTTGGAAAAGGATAGTGAGAACAGCAGCACAACTGGAAGAATGTAATCAATGTCACTAAATTGTACATGTAGAAACTTTTGAAATGGTGTAACTTTGACTATATATATTTTCACCAAAAAAAAAAGGGTCCTCCAAGATCAAGAAGGGAGAGTGTTGACATGTCGTAGGATTGTTAACCAAAGTCATAAAACAATATGTGTACCAACTGTTTAATGAGAAACTATTTGTTCTGTAAACTTTCATCTAAAGTACAATAAAAATATATATATATAATAAAAAAAAAATGCAGACCTGGGTCCTTCCAGCTCTAAACTCTAGGTCACACAGCGAGTTGGTGGTATTGCTGAGATTCAGGCCAAGAAGAGCTTAGGCTGAAGCCTGTGCTCTTAGTAACTCAGCTCTACCGACCACTCATTGGCCCATCTAATTACATTCCATTCACACCTGATGGTAGAATTTTGTTTTGACGTCTATGGTTCTTAAATACAAGTCTTAATTCTTCAATGCTCTTTTAAAGTATCCTGAGGACTGGGACATATGTTTCCTGACCATGGCCCCGAGGGACTATCACAAAACAGGTGCCCTTTAAAATTATTCAACAAATGATATTGTACACAAATGAACATTTGAGATGTCAGAGTAAATGCAGATCAGCCACACTGCCTTACAGTGAAAAGTAGCACATCCAAGGAGAAAGGCTAGAGCTGACTATAGTCCCAGGTCCTAAGTACTAGATCATTATCTGTCTCTAATGAATTATGTGTGAAATTTCTGAGGTTATAAGGAAAAGACACACACAGACCTTGCAAAAGCTGTTAAGGATGAATAATGTGTGCTGTGTGTTTAATGCATGAGAATGCAAAACATAGAAAATTTCACAAAAGAGGTCAAGCTCCCATTCCCTGGAAGGAGGATGCTTTCTGTCTTCCCACCAATAAATGAATGGCTGTTATATATTTTTAAATATTTGAACGACACCCCAGAGATCCATAAAGCATGGCTTTCTCTGATTCCTTTGTTGCAAGCCATTCTCCTAATTGCCTGCATAAGCGATGTCATGAGTTCTATGTTTCCTATATAACTGGCTGCCATGGTGCAGGAGAAATAAATCTCACCATCTTAATGACAGCCTGTGCAACTGAAAACAGGCAATATAGATGGCTCTGGGAAGATGGAATCTTGGACAGCATAATTTTAATACTATCAAATTATTCAGCTTTTCTTAAAACTCACTTAATACTTCACACAGATATTACTTGTGCCATCAAATAGCACTTTGGAAAAAGTTAATAATTTAGCAACTTTTATATTTTTTAAAATGGCTAATATAACAAATGCATGGGATGCCATAACCAGATAGCCCTTCCATCCTGCAAGTTCTGTGTGAGTGCTTCCGGCTCCAAGGAGGCACTAGAGAGAAGAGGACAGTAAATACAGAGATATTCTCAGTACTCTGCAGGCCAGAGAGTGAGCAGCAGCACTGGAAACGGTTTAGGAAGGCCCTGTGACTTGGATTTAGAAAAGAGACTTTTCCTCTCCAGTAACAGTCTTTTCTTTTACTCCATAACTTAAAAAAAAAAAAAAAAAAAAAAACTTAAATCAAAGATCTTGTTGTCATAAAGACTTTAGTCCTTAGGCTAAAGCTTGTTGGTAGGGGAAAATGCATTTTTGATGCAATAATGATGATAATGATAAAGATAATGGTTAATGACAACTGAGTTGATTAGGTGTTTACCATGCACCAGGCACTGTTCTAGTTTAATTCCCTTAGGTACCACATGAGATAGGTAATATCATTATCCCCATATTACAGATATAAAAACTGAGGCACAGAGTAACTTGACCAAGGTCATACAACTAGGAAGGGTCATAGCTCTTACGATCTCTATCAAGTCATAGAATTTACCATCTCTATGAAGGAATTTTTCTTATATATGGAGTATTTACTCATTTTCTATAAGGACCAGGAAATGCTTTTCTCCCTAACTAGACTATTAATTATTTGAGGAAAAAGACGATATCATAGGTTTCTTCCATCTTTTCATAGCATAATTGGCTCGATAAGTATTTATTGGTTAGCTCATAACGACTTCTGTATAAATAAATACTGCAAAATTTGTAATCACTTATCAATTTGAATACTTCACAATAAAAATACAGCATTTTATATCCAAAGGGGATCTTAGAGAGTCCTCATCCAACCTCCTCACTCTTTAGATGAGCCAATTGAAGCTAAGGGGATTGGAGTGACTTAATTAAAGTCAGGCAGCTAAAGAGGAGCCAATCAGGAGCCAGGGTCCAGATCTGCAGATTTGCAGTGATGTGACCTTCCTGATATGCCACACAATGCCCCATGTTTACACTGTATTTATAACACGGTCATTGCAATTCAGTAGGAAAACCAGACTGTGAGCTAGCTGGCATGGGGCCATGTCCTCACTCTTTCACTAATTCACTGTGTGACCTTAGGAAAATCATTTAACCCTTTGATCTCAGAGTCAACAACTGCAAATGGAGAGATGATAAATCCTGCATGATCTACATCAGAGTTTACCAAGCTAAAGTCCATCAGCCAAAGCCAACCTGCTTCCTGTTTCTGTACATAAAGCTTTATTGGCACATAGCCATGCCTATTTCTTTGTGTATTGTCCATGGCTGCTTTCCTGCTACAATGGCAGAGTTAAGTACCAATTAAAACAGAGCCTGTATGGCCCACAATGCCAGAAATATCTGTCTGGCCCTTAACAGAAAAAGTTTACACTCCCCTGATCTAACTCATGTTGTGAATGTACAAATCTAACACAGCTTAATAGTGTATGCAAACGCTCTTTTAAACTGCAAAGTGTTATACCCACATTTTAAAAAATCACTAATTATAAAAACTCAAGAAAAGTTTATAAACAAACAAACAAAAAACCCAATCTTTGTTGTTTACAAGGGAGAGGAGGGGTAGGGGAAGTGAAATCACTCACTAGATAGTAAACAATTGTTAACTTTGGTAAAGGGAAAGACAATATACGATATAGCGGATGTCAGTACAACTCAACCAAGGCAAAGTCATAGAAGCTTCCTGGACACATCCAAATACCTTGAGGAACTGAGTTCCTGGGGCTGAGGGCTGGAACCATGGTCTTGGGGGACATCTAGGTCAACTGGCATAACATAGTTCATAAAGAAAATGTTCTAATGAGTAGTGTCTGGGCTCTTATAAGCTTGCAAATGGCCATGTAAGATACATCTACTGGTTCCATCACATCTGGAGCAAAGGAGAATGAAGAAAACCAAAGATACAAGGAAAATACTAGCGCATATGACTAATGGACCACATGAACCACAGCTTCCATCAGCCTAAGCCCAGAAAAACTAGATGGTGCCCAGCTACCACCACCAATCATTCTGACAGGGATCACAATAGAGGATCCTGGACAGAGTCTGATGAAAATGTAGAAAAAAATTCAAATTCACAAAAAAAGACCAGACTTACTGGTTTGACAGAGATTGGAGGGACCTCTGAGACTATGGCCCCCAGATATCCTGCTAACTCAGAAATGAAGCCATTCCCAAAGTCCATCATTCAGCCAAAGATTAGGTAGGCCTATAAAACAAACAATAACACACGTGAGGAACAAGCTTCTTAGTTCAATCAAGAATATGAGGCCACATGGGCAACACCTGCCCAAAAGCAAAGACAAGAAGGCAGGAAGGGACAGGAAAACTGCATGAATGGATGTGGGAGACCCAGAGTGGAAAGGGGGAGAGTGCTGACAAATTGCAGGGATTATAACCAATGTCACAAAACAATTTGTGCATAAATTTTTTAACGAGAAATTAATTTGTGCTGTAAACCTTCACCTAAAGCACAATAAAAATCTTTAAAATAAATAAATAAATAATCACTACTATTGAAAACCCTCACTGGTCTGTCAGTTTGTCCTGCTGTAGGGGCTTGCATGTTGCTGTGATGCTGGAAGCTATGCCATCAGTATTCAAATACCAGCACAGTCACCCTAGGTGGACAGGTTTCAGCTGAGCTTACAGACTAAGACATACTAGGAAGAAGGACCTGACAGTCTACTTCTGAAAAAAATTAGCCAGTGAAAACCTTACGAATAGCAGCAGAACATTGTCTGATATAGTGCTGGAAGACAAGCTCCTCAGGTTTGAAGTCACTCAAAATATGATTGGGAAAAAATCTGCCTCCTCAAAGTAGAGTTGACCTTAATGACGTGCATAGAGTCAAGCTTTTGGGACCTTCATTTGCTGATACAGCAAGACTCAAAATGAGAAGAAATAGCTGCAAATATCCATTAATAATAGGAAAGTGGAATGTACAAAGTATATATCCAGGAAAACTGGAAATCATACAAAATGAAATGGAACACATAAACATCAATATCCTAGGCATTAGTGAGCTGAAATGGACTGGTATTGGCCATTTTGAATCGGAAAATCACATGGTCTGCTATGCCAGGGGAAAACCTGGTAGCGTAGTGGTTAAGAGCTACGACTGCTAACCAAAAGGTGGGCAGTTCCAGTTCACCAGGGACTACTTGGAAACCCTATGGGGCGGTTCTACTCTGTCATATAGGATCGCTATGAGTCGGAATTGACTCGACAGCAACGGGTTTGGTTTGGTACTATGCCAGAAACAACAAACTGAAGAGGAATGGCATTGCATTCACATAAAGAAGAACATTTCAAGATCTATCCTGAAGTACAGCACTGTCAGTATAGGATAATATCTATACACCTACAAGGAAGACTAGTTAATATAGCTATTATTCAAATTTATGCACCAATCACTGAGGCCAAAGATGAAGAAATTGAAGATTTTTACAAACTTCTGCAATCTGAAATTTATCAAACATGCCATAAAGATGCATTGATAATTACTGGTGATTGGAATGGGAAAGTGGGAAACCAAGAAGAAGGATCGGTAGTTGGAAAATACGGCCTTCGTGATAAAAGCAATGCCAGAGATCGCATGATAGAATTTTGTAAGACCAACAACTTATTCATTGCAAATACATTTTTTCACCAACATAAACAGAGACTACATACGTGGGCCTCGCCAGATGGAATACAGGAATCAAGTTGACTACATCTGTGAAAAAAAACAATGGAAAATCTCAATATCATGGTGAGAACAAGGCCAGAGACCAACTGCAAAACAGATCATCAATCACTCATATGCAAGTTCAAGTTGAAGCTGAAGAAACTTAGAACAAGTCCACTAAAGCCAAAGTACAACCTTGAGTATGTCCCATCTGACTTTAGAGACCATCTCAAGAATAGATTTGACACTTTGAACACTAATGACTGAAGACCAGACAAGTTGTGGAATGACATCAAACATGAAGAAAGCAAGCGGTTATTAAAAAGATGGGAAAGAAAGAAAAGACCAAAATGGATGTCAGAAGAGACTCTGAAACTTGCTCTTGAACATAGAGTAGCTAAAGTGAACAAAAGAAATGATGAAGTAAAAGAGCTGAACAGAAGATTTCAAAGGGTGGCTCCAGAAGACAAAGTAAAGTTATTGTAATTACATATGCAAAGACCTGGATTTAGAAAACCAAAAGGGTAGAACATGCTTGGCTATTCTCAAGCTGAAAGAACTGAAGAAAAAATTCAAGCCTCTAGTTGCAATATTGAAGTATTCTGTGGGCAAGATACTGAATGATGCAGTAAGCATCAAAAGAAAGATGAAAGAAATACACAGAATCACTCTACCAAAATGAATTCATTGTCATTCAATCATTTCAGGACATAGCATATGATAAAAAACCAATGGTACTGAAGGAAGAAGTCCAAGCTGCACTGAAGACATTGGTGAAAAACAAGGCTCCAGGAATTGACAGAATATCAATTGAGATGTTTCAACAAACGGTTGCAGCGCTGGAGGTGCTCACTTATCTATGCCAAGAAATTTGGAAGACAGCTACCTAGCCAACCAACTGGAAAAGATCCACATTTATGCCTATTTCAAAGAAAGGTGATCCAACAGAATGTGGAAATTATCGAACAATATCATTAATATCTCACGGAAGTAAAATTTTGCTGAAGATCATTCAAAAGTGGCTGCAGCAGTATATCAACAGGGAACTGCCAGAAATTCAAGCTGGATTCAGAAGAAGACGTGGAACCAGGGATATCATAGCTGATGTCAGATGGATCCTGGCTGAAAGCAGAGAATATCAGAAAGATGTTTACCTGTGTTTCACTGACTATGCAAAGGCATTCGACTATGTGGACCATAACCAATTAGGGAGATAACATTGGGAAGAATGGGAATTCCAGAACACTTAATTATGTTCATGAGGAACCTGTCCATGGACCGAGCAGCAGTCATTCGGACAGAACAGAGGGATACTTTGTGGTTAAAAGTCAGGAAAGGTGTGTGTCAGGGTTGTATTCTTTTACCATACTTATTCAATCTGTATGCTGAGGAAATAATCCAAAAAGCTGGACTATATGAAGAAGAATGTGGCATCAGAATTGGAGGAAGACTTATTAACAGCCATATGCAGATGACACAACCTTGCTTGCTGAAGGTGAAGAGGACTTGAAGCACTTACTGATGAAGATAAAAGACCACAGCCTTCAGTATGAATTACACCTCAACATAAAGAAAACAAAAATCCTCACAACTGGACAAATAAGCAAAATCATGATAAGCAGAGAAAAGATTGAAGTTGTCAAAGATTTCCTTTTACTTGGATCCACAATCAACGCCCATGCAAGAGGCAGTCAAGAAATCAAACAACATATTGCATTGGCAAATATGTTCCAAATTACCTCTTTAAAGTGTTGAAAGGCAAAGATGTCACTTTGAGGACTAAGGTGCACCTGACCCAAGCTATGGTGTTTTCAGCCACTGCATGTGCATGCGAAAGCTGGACAATGAATAAGGAAGACTGAAGAATTTATCCCTTTGAATTATGGTGTTGGTGAAGAATATCGACTATACTGTGGACTGCCAAAAGAATGAACAAATTTGCCCTGGAAGAAGTACAACCAGAATGCTCATTAGAAGCAAAGATGGCGAGACTTCATCTCACATACTTTGGACATGTTATCAGGAGGGACCAGTCCCCAGAGAAGGATATCATGCTTGGTAAAGTGGAGGGTGAGCAAAAGAGAGGAAGACCCTCACTGTGGATTTACACAGTGGCTGCAACAATGATCTCAAACATAACTGCAGTTCTGGGGATGATGCAGGATCAGGCCGTGTTTCATTCTGTTGTACACAGTGTGACTATGAGTCGGAACTGACTTGATGGCATGTAACAACAATGACGTTACTGAAAATAGTAATGGCAATAGTAAATCACAAAAGATCATTGCAATAAGTGCAATTAAAATTTTCTTTGTTTAATAGGTAGCATCTAAATGGCAGCTTACTTGATTTGAGATTGCTTCCTCATTGTTCAGAGTAATATGTTTTGCCTGAACCAGGTTAGACCCTTAACAAAATCCAGGAATATTCCAGAAATAATTAGATCATTTGCGTATAAAATGCGAAGTGAACGTTGCCAGAAGAATCAAGGGTCATCCATGGAGGGCCTTGGCTATAATCATGCCCTGATACCTCCCATTTTACTGACATCTAGTATTCTAAATTTAGCTTTATAAAATTCCCTCTTTGGGGTAATAGTAGCTGTAGCAGATGTGTGGTTTAGTCAGTGCCTAGTTAGATTTATCTACATAGTTACCAATTTATATGTTCATAATAGTTTCTTCCATTCCATTCCTTCCTTTTGTGTTTAGCATTTGTCACTTAGAAGTATATTCTTAATATCCGTTTCAACATTAAGTAAAACAAAATCAAATAACAAAGCTAGGAGATAAATGTAAAGTTACAAGAGCCATGTAGCACAAGATACAGGAGCATGGCGCAATGAGGCTAAACAAGAGGACATGTGATACGGCAGCATTTCAGAGAAGGCTTCCCTGACGAGTGATGGCTGAACTGAGATCTATAGGATAAACTGAAATAACTAGTTAACGGTGGTGGTAGGAGTGGGAGGCAAAAAGCATTCAAGACTAAGGAAAAGCACATGCAAATCCCCTGAGCAGGGGGTTCAAAGTCTTTTCTAAACACTACAAAGACCAGTGATGTTGGAGCCCAGAGCGGGTTGTACAAGATGAGCATATAGAAGTAGTCAAAGGTGATACCATGCAGAGAGGTTTGCTGGCCATAGTAGGATGTAGGAGTTTATCCTAAGAACTACGGGCAGTTATTGAAGGGCTTTGGAAGAGCTCTTCCTCTGATATGATCACAAATGTGCTTCAGAAACCTAACTGTAGTCACAGTGTGGGGAATGGACTGCAGGTACAAGACTGGGTGCAGAAGATGAGCTGGGAAGCTAATGGACTATCAGACTCATCTAGGTAGGAGATAAGGGTGGCTTTGACTAGGGTAGAAATGGAGATGGGGAGAAGCAAGCTATGGGGAGATGTGAGAATACAGGGGAGGAGCAAGAACAGGCACCGGTTTGTATTAGTTCAAACTCAACTGAATGTTGCACAATGGGGGTAAGTGAGAATCCAGCCAGATCAGCCTTTCCCCCAAATTCATTGCCCCGATTTAAAACGGACTTCCAAGCGCATAAAAGCAACTCAAATTAAAACTCCAGTAAAACTTAAAATTTTCATTTGATCCAGTAAAATTCTTAACAACATCTTTTATTCCCCTCTTCAAAAAGCCATTTTTACATGGTCCAAGTATAATAATTATTTACTAGTATCAAATGTATTCCTAATTACACAATTACGTTATTATATATTATCAGCTTAAAAATGCTTGAAGCCTGCAATCTGTCAGAGAAAGAAATTATTAATTATTACTGTGTAAATAAAATCATTATTTAGGGGTGGGTGACGACAAGAAGATGGACTGAGGAGCTCTGGTGTTAATTTTTAGACCTGGTCTCCCTGGCACAAATGAGGCAGAACTGATCCCTAGGATACAAGACAGGATTGATCAGACTCTGAGGCCAGGGCTCTTGTTTCCTCTGAAATATTACTGTGCCTGTACTTGTATATGCACACTCATGTATATGCATATACATGTGTACAAGTGTGTGTGTTCATGTGTGCATATAAAGTGCAGTGTTCCATGCTAGAGAAAAAGTACCTATGAAACATGAAACCTCTCCCATCCTCATCTCTAAAATATTCCTCTGAAATCTGTCAGAAAAGAGCTTGAAACTCCAGTATGTTAAAAGCAAAGATCCCTCAGAGGGGTGACATAGGAAACTGATCAGCTCTCAAGGACTCAGTGGGAACATACTTATCAGATCTTTCATCTTTCCAACAGCTGAGAATATACTATCAGGGCAATGGGAGTTTTGATGGAAAGGTTGAAATCATAAATTAGGGAAGTGACACTTCCGGGCACCATGATAGAAATATCTAGAGCACTAGGCACTATCAGGCTGTTGGTTGGGGGAACAATAACCAAAGACCAAATCTACCAATTTCACAACTTTGCAGAGGACAGCCCTGACTCCTAAGTGAATCGTATAATCAAGTTGGACTTGGTTTCTGCCCACATAGACAGGCTTCTTCAAGGCTTGTCTTGGCCCTGCCCACTGTCTTAGAAGTTGGCTGTCTTTATATTACAAGATAAGGGTACTAGTAATGTAGGACATGCACCTGGCCTTGTGAGTTTTTTTTCTAACAGCAAGAGTGGACTCATACAGATCCATCCATACTCTCTTACCTGAGCCACCTCAGGTCCAAAGTCTTCATGTAGAGGTTGGCTGTGCGGTGTAAGCTGTTTGAGGCCATGGAATAAGAAGAATGATCTAAGTCTTGTGTCATTCTATTGGACCACTCGTCCATCTATTCATTCTTTTAGCCAACCTTTCAACAGTTATTTTCTGAGCACTCCTCTGTGCTAGATGCTATTCTGGAGACTGCGGGGTACAGGAGTGAGCGAGAGAGCCCTGGCCCAACTCTCATGAAGTTGCAACCCAGTGGATGGACCATGACTGTGATGGTTAAGGTTGGGTATCAACTTGGCTGGGCCATGATTCTCAGTGGTTTGACAGTTAAGATGTGGTTTGGCAGCTATGTAATGATGTAATCACCTCCATAATGAGATCTGATATAATGTAATCTCTTCCTTGATGAGATCTGTTATGAGTAGCCAATCAGTTGAAAGGGATTTTCCTTGGGGGTGTGGCCTGCATCCAATATAGGTGGACTTTCTAGCAAAGCTCACTGGCTTTTGCTTGCTTTGGATTCTGCAGCTGGCTCTTGTTCATCTGACCTCTGATTCTTGGAACTTGAGCTAGAAGCTTACCTGCCCATTTTGGGATCCATCAGCCTCTGCAGCCTGTGAGCCAGAGGCCTGCTCTCTGACCTGCCAATCTTGGGTTCACCAGCCCCTGCAACTACATGAGTCAGCAGAAGCCTCTAGCCTGACTCACAGACTTGGGACTTTCCAGCCTCTACAACTGCATGAGCCGTTTCCTTGATATAAATCTCTCTCTATATATATATTTATACGCTTCACTGATTTTGCTTCTCTAGAGAACCCAGGCTAAGACAATGACTAGATCTCATTGTAGTATGTCCTTATAGAAGGGTAGTGGATAGAGTCCGCTGATACTGCTCCACTCTGTGACTTCAGAAAACTCTTCCCCTCTGACTCTTAGGTTCCTTATCTGGGTTTTAGACCAAATGACCTCCAAGGTCTATAATTCTGCATCTCACTGTGGACCCCAACCACAGGTAACCTACTGATCGGCAGTCATGCTTCTCTGGAACACAGGCACATCTGGACTCCTGAGTAACACTTCTGAGGGATGTGGAGGGTGAGTGAGACCATGTCATTGTTGGTGGTTTCACTGGGGCTCTGCCTTTTCCATTCTTCCTCCATTTTCTAAATCTCTGCCAGGCATTCTCAGTAAAGCCTTTTTTGAGCCTCAGACTGACAAGACTTAGGGATCCCTTATCTAGCCTCCTCACTTTTCAGGGAAGTAACCTGAAGCTCAGAAGGAGCCCTGGTGGTGCAGTGGTTAAGCACTTGGCTGCTAACTGAAAGGTCAGTGGTTTGAGCCCACCAGATGCTCCAAAGGAGAAAGATGTAGCAGTCTGCTTCCATAAAGATTACAGCCTTGGAAACCCTATGGGGGAATTCTACTCTGTCCTATAGGGTCGCTATGAGTCGGAATCAACTCATTTGCAACGGGTTTGGTTTGGTTTAGTAACCTGAAGCCTAGGGGGGTGAAGTGACTTGACAAAGTAAGATCCCACAGCAGAAAAGGAGCCGATCTGGGATCTGGAGGTACATTTCCAGACTTGCAGGGGTGTGCTCCTCCTGATGCCAGCACAGTACCACATTGTTCCTCTGCCGTTGTCATCCGGTCCTTATGCTTCAGTGGGGAAAAGAGGAGACTGGGAGTCCTTGATCCCTCGCCAATCTACTGTGTGGCTGAATCATTTAACCCCACGGCCCGCACCTGCAAGAAGAAAGATGCTCATTCCTGCACTGTCTAATGCATAGTGTTGTTGTGCGAAAGAAATGCAGGTCAATGGTTGTAGAAAGACCCTTCTTAAACTGTACCATGCTACTCCCACACAAAGCACTGAGATGATTGCTATTGGCAATGGTAATAGTAATGGCCATAGTAAGTTACTAAAGATAAACTTCACTCAAGCTCATCAGGATTTTTGTCCCTTAAATGTGTGGCATCCAAACTGTCTCCAGGATGTTCACAAAACTGTGTTTGTAACTAGGTTATACGTTTGAAAGATTTCTGAAATGTTCTAGGAATAACTGGTTTGTGTACAAAACACAAATGGAGGTTGTTAGAAGATCAGCAGCTCATTCCATGAAGGGCATCTGCCATCACTTCCATCACGTGCCCAGGTAGAGTAGCACTCACCTGGGATGCTGACTGGCACAAAATAACTCTCCATGTTTAGGGTTTTTAATCTAACGCATTGGGTTTATTATTATCATTAGCATTAGCATTTTTGAGAGAGAAGTTGGTGCCTCCAAGTGGTTTTATCTGGGTGTTCTATGGACATGGCTATCAGTTATAGAAAAAAAACAATTCTCAGGAAAGTGGAAAATGAATCACCCACCCAGCCGCCTGCCCTTCCAGCCCATGGGAGAGGATTGATAGTGAAAAATGCCTTGGCCTAGGAGTCAGAAGATCCTGCTGCAGAAAAGGACTCTCTTTCTGGAGCTCAGTTTCCTCATTAAATACATGGAGTCAATACCTATTTTTTTCCCTCCTCATAAAAGGTTTTGAGAAGAAAGTAAAAAGTAAAACAATAAAGGTTATTATGAAGATGAAATGTTTAAAAGGAATGAAATATCAGGTAACTGTGCAATATGCTCTGTAGAGAAATTAGCCAATACTCATAATGCTTATTTTGTGCCAGACCCTATTCTAAGCACTTTACGTAAAATAAGCATGATTAACTAGTAATAACAATAAAGCAGAACTAAATTTAATAGAAATTTGGCCACATGACTACTCACAATTTTCAAGCAAAATATCAGCACTTTTCACCTCTGTGCCCACACCTGTGGTTCCAGGAAGGAGAGGAAGTAGAAGGGTTGTTGCTGAGTCTCGTGCGACCTGTAGGAAAATCAGTACAGAATATTTACCCTGAAGTCCTTGAGTGGATGGCTCCTGACCTTTGTGATCCTCAGCTCAATGGATGAGAAAATAGTCTTTTCCAGAGGAGGGGAGTGAAATTGTATTTTCTCCCACTGATATAATTCCCCATGCCAGGATTAAGGTATTGGCTGCAACTGTAAACCCTACAGATGGAAAGTTAACTTAAAATTCACATTTCATTCCATTTGTGGGAATTTCAAAGGACATTGGGGATGATCAGAGAATAGGAAGGCAATAACATGGTAGTTATTTAAAGAACATTTTATAAATGTGGATCCATAGGAGTGTAAATTGGAACAACCACTTGGGTTGTTATCCGGCGATCCTAGTAAAGTTGAGGATACACATCCCCTGTGAACCAACATTTCCACTCCTTGGGAAGTGCGCTGCAGATTCCTGCTCACAGCTGCCCACAGAGACATGGATGAGAATGTTCCTAGCAGCACTGTGTTTAATTGTGAAGATTATGGGAAAAAACTATCTTTTTATCAACATGAAAATGGATTCATATGTATTCATATGAAAAATCAGCAGAGAAGATGCCTGAACTAGAACGACAGGTATCAACATGCACTCATCTCAGAAATCTACCTTTGTTTACAAATACAAGTTGCAAAAGAATATAATATGATAATATTTTTAATTTTTTAAAGTTTAAAAACAGGTAAAAAATACTATTTTTGTTAGGGATTCATATATATGTAGTAAAGCTATAAAGAGATGCACAGGAATGATAAACAGGAAGTTCAGTATAGTGGTTTCCCCTGAGAAGGAGGAAGCGGGACATGAACCAGGAGGGGCAGAAGGCATTCATTACATGAGTCAGGGTGGTGGGTTCACAGTTATTCATCATGCTAGTCTTCACACATCTATATTTCATAGATTTTTTAACTTAATCAAAAAAGAAAATTATAATCCATTCACTCATACTTTCATTCATTCAGTAAATATTAATGAGCTTCTACTTTGTGACAGGTGCCCTTCTAGGAGCTAAAGAGGGAAAGGAGAGAAGTAAAACACAGAGTCAGTGCCCTCAAAAGGTTACAGTCTAGTTAGAACGAAGAGACATCTAGGGAAATTAAGATGCTAGTGTAAGCACTTAACAACGCAGGAATCTATGTCTAAAGGGAAGACAGCTTGAGGCAAAAGTACACACAAAACCCGTCTCCAGGCAAGTGGTTAAAGATGAGGGAGATCATGAGAGTGAAGCAAACTCCACTCTACAGGAGCACAGGGCATAAATCCCGCGTTGGGTTCCTGGCTTTTCTCTCCAGGCTGCAGTGAAATCCATTCACATGGCAAGCGCTCCCATTCAGGCCTGGCTGGTTTGAAACACTTTTTGCAATGGCTGAGAGTCTGCACACCAGGTGATTTTCATGCTGTGTTGTGCTTCTTTTTCAACGTAAGTGTCACAACTCTTCTCACAGAGGTGTGACATGATAGGGGCTATATACAGCCATCATTTTAATGCCTTGTGTTTGAGCAGCACATGGTGGCTATTTTCCCCCTAACGTACTTTATAGAAGAACATACTGGTTCAGACTAGAGCCTGCGCTCCCCCTCATGGAAGAGCGAAGGGATGCATTATAGGAGGGCTCCATTGTTCTTGTTGACCACCACTTGTGCAGTGGGGGGCAGTGAAACTGAGAGACGTGGGAGGGTGGGACAGGCTCAGTGAATTCTGCCATGCCCAAAGGTAGGAAGGGAATGACTTGCAACAGACTTGAACAGCCTGTCTGATGCTAATGACAGCATTGACAAGTAAACTCAAGAGGGAGTGACGTACAAACATATTATTTGAGTCATAATTCCAAAGATGTCCTTCAGTATTAAAAGGCATACAGAAAGCCCAGAAATAGTTTATGGCAGAAATAATATTCCTCCTGCATTAAATACCTATTAGACATCTGGAATAAAAAAAATAGTAGCTAAATATTACTAGCATCACCCACATCCACCATGCCAAATGCTTTAATATGTGCATGCGTGTTAACTTATACTTTACCGCTTCATAGCTTGTTAAAAGAGGATTAAACCTAACTCTCACATTGTGCATATGAGGAAATGGAGGCCCAGGTAAGTTAAATAACAAAATCTAGCAATTCATTTGCAAAGGAGCTGGATTGGGAGACTGGTTCTCTTATTTCCCCAGCTCACTGCTTCCAGTCATCCATGAGAGTATGTTAACAATGTTAAACCATTGGCAAAATGCAGCCTACATTAAGGAGAATGAAACCTGTGAAGAATCATTGAAAGCCCCCATGTCACTGGATTCCTTCCCAAAGTCAGTTGCTGTACACAGAAGGGAGACATTTGTAACACAAGAGCTCCTGGAAAATGGCAAGTACTAAATAAATAACAACTTCTAAAGTTCCATCTTACCCTCAGGGTGTACGTTTTGCTCCGGAGCCTATTGCAGTCTTACTTCAGTTGAAAGTTTTTACTCAATCTGTAATGCACCGGGGTTCCAGCAGGTAGAACTCACTGAGGGAAATTGCTTCCTGCACTGATACATGATTCATTTGTTTACATCTCCAAGCTATTTAGAGGAAATTATCCATGGGTTGTATCATCCGTTTAAAAGCCGCTGCAGTTGTTGTTTCTGTCAGGATAATTTTAGGACACATAAGATCATTAGCTGGGAAAACATATTTGAAAAGGTGTGTAACTATTGCCACGTTTTTGAGATTTGGATTTCACAGAAGATTTGCAGCTTCATTGTAACCTGTTGCATGGATGAGGTTGAGAACAGTTAGCCCTCTCCTCTAGTTTTCCAAAGCTCTGATACACCCTCCTAAAATCTTTCTGAGGCCCAGAAGAAGGGGTGTTTCCACCCTAGCTTTGCCTGAACTGTGTGTAGTGAAAGCAAAAAAGGGTTCAAGTCCCCCTCCTGAAGGCTGCCACGTCATGGGTTACCTGGATATGACAGATAGATCTCTGATTTCCACATGACACTTATTAATCCAAATTCCATATGAAACTCAAACTCCTCCTCTGCATTGCTTATAGATCTTCCTGCTAAAATGCAAAAATTTAGGCATTGGGAGCTTAAAATTAAGGGGGCTTCTCTTAATGAAAGTGTGTGTGTGTGTGTGTGTGTGTGTGTGTGTGTGTGTGATAAATTCTTCAGAAAGTAAAAAAGACAGCAAAAAAAGGACAAAAATAGAAATGCCAGGAAAAGAAAATGTTGAAGGCATCTGACTACATAGCAAGTCTTCTGGGTCTCAAGAGGGAATTTGAAGTGTGCAAAGAGTCATTACGAAAAGGAGGAAGCAAAAAGAAAGCAGACCCCGAAAGAAAGCTCTTCAGAGCTGGATGCTAGAACAGCAAAATCAAGGAAAAGGTCTATGTTTGCTTTAGAGAAGCAAACACATTTTTAGGCCTTTCTATGAGGGGAGCCATCTGTCAGTTTTTTGTACTATGGTGGCTTGCGTGTTGCTGTCATGCTGGAAGCTATGCCACCTGTATTTCAAATACTAGCAGGATCACCCATGGTGGACCGGTTTCAGTAGAGATTCCAGACTAAGACAGACTAGGAAGAAAGGTCTGGCAATCTACTTATGAAAATTAGCCAGTGAAAACCTGACAAGCCAGTCTGACTTTCTTGCTTTGCACATGTCATCAGGAGGGATCAATTGCCAGAGGAGGACATTGTGTTTGGTGAAGCAGAGAGCCAGCAAGGATGAGATCCTCAGTGACATGGATTGGTACAATAGCTGCCACAATGAACTTGAACATGCCAGTGATCATGAGGATCACACAGGACCAGGCAACATTTTGTTCTGTTGTACATAACATCACCATGAGTTGGAGTCAGCTCTACAGCAGCTATGTATCTGTCTATCTGTCTGTCTCTCTATCTATCTACCTACCTACCCGTCTATCTTTGAGGAGGAGAAAAGTGGGCATTTTCTCTTTCCAAAGGCAGTGATGTCTTGAGGGTTCCAGGCTGTGCATCATCCATGTTAGTGGTGTGGCAGGGTGCGGACATGACCCCAACCTGACTCCTGACAGCCCCTGAGGCCAAGAAAGGAGAGAGTGGTGTGATTCCCCATCTGCTCGCCTCACTGTTCAGGGGGCCAGAAAGGACAAGGATTGTAAATAATGTGGTGTGGTTTTATTACTTTTATTTTTTTAGATATTTTAAAGGCCTCTGACCGGGTTACTCACCATCACTTGTCAGCTCAGTAAGACTCCTTTCCCTGATGTAGCCGCACCATGGCAACACTTAGCGGCCCCTCCGTTAGCCACGGTTACTGCTACAAACACCATTCCCACTGCTGCCCACAGAGAACCAACTCTGCTCAGCATAGCTCCGGGCAACGTGCGTGGACCTCACACGCTTGCAAAAGAAACAGGTGTCCATGTTCCCTGGAGCAGAACCACCTGGGTTTGAGTCTGCACTTACTAGCTGCGTGTCCTTTTCTCAACCTCTCTAAGGCTCAGATTTCTTACCTGTAAAATGAGAATGATAATATTGCCTGTCTCATCAGGTGTTTTTGTGAGCATTACAAAAAGGCAAAGCACTTTGCCTGGAGCATAGGTTTGCTAATAATGTTAGAGTGGTTATTGCTAGCCCTTCATTTTACAGATGAGGAAAGAGATGAGGTCAACAGAGATTGAGTTGGTCAAGGTAATTCATTTACCAAGTGCAAGAATCAAATATTTTTCCTACTACACCATGTACTTTCTACTCAGTCTATTTACATATGTGCATACCTGCATCTATAGATGGAAGGAGATCTCATATCTTATATGTCTAAAGTGACATAAATTTTTTTAAATATATATTGTTCTAATAGAAATTAGACAGTATGCTAAGCACTAATTTATATTAAGCAAGTTAAGAGTAGCTATCATCATTACCACTACATTATTTTTCTATTTCTTCATGAGGACTTAATGATTTATTTTTAAAATCAATTCTCTCCTGAAAGTACAAAGTACTCTCAAGATCCTAATTCATATAATTATGTAATAATTACATAATGATCAGAACACTTTAAAATAGCTCACTCTTCCCAAACTACATGTTAGGAGGTAAACCTATGTAACCCGTACAGTGTGGTGGAATCTGTTGGATCTGTCTATGGCAAAGGGCAAGCAAAATTTCAAGATGGAAATTAATAGCAGTTTGCTGCTGGGGTTTCTTGTATTTCCTCTTTATAGTGGGAATGTTGACTGGTAGTAACAACTGAAAAGTCTCTGGGTGGTACAAACGTTTAATGCACTCAGCTACTGACTGAAAGTTTGTGGGTTCGAGTTCACTCAAAAGTGCCTCAGAAGAAAGTCCTGGTGATCTATTTCTGAAAGATCACTGCCATTGGAAACCCTATGGAGCACAGTCTGCTGTGACACACATGGAGTCGCCATAAGTTGGGGATGACTCGATAGAGCAAAATATAACTATGTGTGCTAATACCAAAATTTATAAGTAATTACAATAATATCTTTTAGAAGCCAAAGTACAAACTAGGATCATGTGTTACATTTAGATGTTATGTCTCTTTCAATGTACAACAGTTCCTGAGTGTTTTCGTGTCTTTCTTAACCTTGACTTTTTTTTTTTTACAGTGCAAGCTACTTACTTTGTAGAAGATCCCTTCTTTTAGGTTTTTCTACTGTTCCTTCGTGATTTTTGCATTTTTGTCAGAAATACAACCAGAGTGATGCTGTGCCCTTGTTAGTGCATCGTATCAGGAGGTACATGCTACCAGTGAGCCCCACAGTGGGAGCTGCTAACGTCTATCATTTGACACAGTACCTGCCAGGTTTCTCCATGATAGAGTTAAGTGATAAATATGTCGTACTTATTTGCAGCCGTGTCTCAGGGATTTGGGGTTCTGTATCATGAAGTCTTCCTGCTTAAAAGAAAAAAAAAAGGTCCCCTAATCCTTAGAAGATGGTTGACTATTTACATAATTCTAAAAAAAGTGAGGATAATTTAAATGGATTAATAGAAGAACGTGACTTGCCCCATTCACTTGTCAAAACCCATTATCAATTAGTCAATTCCCATTCATAGGGACCCTACGAACAGACTAGACCTGCCTCATAGCGTTCCCAAGGCTGTAATCTTTACAGACGGAAGCAGATTGTCACATCTTTTCCCCTCAGAGCAGCCGGTGGGTTCGAATTGCTGACCTTTCAGTTACCAGTCGAGCGCTTAGCCAATGTACCACCAGGGTTCCTTGTTGTCAAAACCAGTGGGTAGAATTTTATCCTCATCTTACCTGGTATCTTAGTAGCATTTGACATTTTGACTATCCTTATGTGAAATACTCCCCTGTTTTATTTTTTGTGGTATTACTCTCTAGGGTCTCTCTTCCGAAATGGCCGGCCAGACCTGCTCCTCTGACCCTGATATACCTTTCTGGTTCCTTATGCGTGTAATGATACATAATAATAAACACATTTTTAGATAACCACCTTTTTGACAAAAAGAAGTAGCTTATTCTGGTTACATAATTTTATGTAGACTTCTTCACTAAGTGATTCACTAAGGTACTTTTCCTTAGTGATTCACTAAGGAATGTTTCCCTTTAAATATTCGTATAAATATTTTCATTGGTGGCTTAGCACTCCATATTAGAAGTGTACCATTACTTACCTATGTCATTTGGGAATATGTAGATTGTTTGCTTTAAAAAAAAAAAGTAGTGATGCTATCTCAGGGGACAGGAAAAAATACAGTAACAACAGAAGAAAAGAGAAGTTATTTCTCCTTATACCAAAATTAGCCTGTGCATGTGTACACGCATGCACACACACACAATAATTTGGGAGCATATACACCAAAATATTTGTAATTAATATCTCTGGGTGGTAGGTTTGGAGGAGATTTTATTTAAAAAAATAAAATAAAAATTAAGAAGTTTTTCGTGTTCCTGGCTGCCTTTAAGGAACCAAGGGACAAAATCACACTGACTGGGAGGGAAAGAATGAGTATTGGAAAGAGAGAAACTGGGAATGAGTGTGAGAAACCCAGGATGGGGAGACGCCCTGTCCATCATTGTTCATGAGTGGTGCTGATGGACACTTAATATACAAGGATATTAATATCTATATGCATATCAATATGCAGAAACAAATACATTCATAGTCTGTTAAGTAAGGCTTATTCTAGCACTGAATATTGAGTTCTTAAATGATGATACAGGAAGAATATTGCTTATTCAATATCATGGGTAATTAAAGGGAATAGGGTGAGTGGGATTTAATGACATCATATTATTTATTTAAGGAGTGAGAAGAGAGGGATGGAACAATTCTTTCCCAAATAAATATTTTCTATATAAAATTTCAAAGTTCATATGCTGACACGAAGCATGATCTTACAAAAAGAGTTCCTGAAGAATGGCACATCTGGCGTTAGATCCTTTGTCTTTGCCATGATCTTTGGCAAGCAGAACACCTGATTCACAGCCTAAGTTCCCTCTGACCAGCATTTAAGGAGGTGGATGTTCTTGCAGGCAAACCAATAAATCTACAGGAGAGCTGCTCATAAAGTCTCATTGAAAATGCTTAGTGGGAGAAACTTGGGCACAAATGGAAAATTCCAACCACATTGTCTCTAAGCTGTTTGAGAAATAGGCAATTAAGTCTTGATTAATGAGCATTTCCCACATCATTTATGCCCACCTTCTCTGCTGTTAACTTCTGCCAACTCTCATGCATGGTCCCAGAGGAAATACTGCTTTCTCTGGCGTAGGATCCGTTTGCTTCATATGTCTCATGGCGTCTTCTAGGCCACAGTCACAACAGCCAGGTTGGAAAAGGGGGTAAAAGGTATATTAGGCTTAAAAAGCAAATAAGATGAAGAGAAGAAAATAATCCTCAAATATGAAAAATCTACTTTAAATCTTAGCCCACAGCGATCTCCAAATTTACTGGGTTTTTTTTTGATTTATTGTTGTTGCTGTTGTCATTGTTTTGCTTGTTTGTTTTTCTTGTATCCCTGGTGTGTTAGTTTCCTCGGGCCGCCATAGCAAAGTACCACAAGCTGGGTGGTTAAAGTAAGAGAAATTTATTCTCTCACAGTTCTGGAGGCTAGGAGACGGAAATCAAGGTCATAAAATCATAAAATGCCACCTACCTCCTCTCCCCCGTCTATAGAATTGGGCACCTAAAATATTCATGCCCATTACATAGGATGCCAGGTGTAGGTTAATTGACGTGCCCAGATGAAGCAAGGAAAAATAAATCTAATCCCTACCCAGAGTATGCTAACTCATAAACACCAAGCTACAACTTATTATTTTTCCAGGAAAAGTCACAACGGTCCATGTATTGTCTTGGGAAATCATAGCCTGCCCAATAATTCAGTAAATGGAAATGTTAATGTGCTTGAGAAACCCTATACCAACATTATGCTGAAGAAAAGGCGCCTGTTTGTCTTACCTGACCCTATAATCTCAAAATAAGCAATCAGTACAACATTCTCCTGCTCAAACCTCTGATCACCCACTTGGTTATCTATAAATATTAAGGGATTAAATGGTTTCCCACTTGAGACTGAAAAATCTTCCCAGTAAAAGGAGGCTCAGTTTCCATCCAATAAGGCAAGTAAGACTTGGTACCATCAAGACCATTTCCCGTTTTCCAGCTTAGTAAAGTTTTATGGACTTTAGCTTGTTTTTATTCAAACGCATACAAGCAACCTTAGAATAATATTCCATCTTACACTTTGTACTAAGTTGCTATTAATTGACACAAAATGGCGATGGAATTCTAGGGAGTGACATATTCCATCTGGGTACTCTGCCACCGAACGAGGCCAATATATTAACAATATTATGATGAATGGCTTGAGAATTATTAATGATCAGATTAACTGTTCGTGCCATGCCATGACAGATGTACTTAGTCTCCGTAAACAGTAGTAACCAAATGTTGGTTGCTGCTGAGATAAATAAATATAATCATGACAGCCAGAGATGTTACTCTTAATCATATCATGCCCTCTTCCCAGTGTACTTTTCACTGCACAGTTGGGTGACACCAGGAAAGAAATGAGAGAAAGGAAATGCTGAGCTTAGCTTCTCCTCCCTTCCATTTTCAGAGTCCTCTTCCTCCATGTCATCGCTCACCACAGTCAAATCAAGGGACTTCACATTAAGTCTTAGATACCCAAGTCAGACTAGTGCCTAGGCTTGGCCTTCCCAAATGGTGCTTATGTGTGAACATCTCCCATTTTCCAGGAGGTCACATCCTTATTTCCAGTGCCCATGGTTTGCTGACTTCTCTCAGAAGTGTCAGTTAAAAAGGATACTGGGAAGGGATCGGGAAAGGGTGATGCTGATTACCCTGCTCTTTAATTTCCAGAAAGGAGGGGAAGACAGGGTATAAAAAGTACATTGCCCAGCTTACAGCTTCTCTGTTGTTATTGTTAGGTGCTCTCATCAATTTCAACTCAAGCAGAGGAAGGGCAGCTTATCTGATTGGTTGAGCCCTATCTCTTGGCCTTGGTCCAATGCTACTTGTCCTCTGGAGAGGGAAGAGAAGCCAGCCCAATGTTCTCTCATTGACGCCCTCCATTTGGTAATTGGACCAGGCTAGAGCTGCCTTAGGAAACTTTATATCCTTCAACTTTTCATCCTGTGACTGGGAAGAATAGAAATCACATCTGGAGGCTCTGGTTTAAATGTATTCTCCAATTTCGCTGTATCCTTAATAAAGCTGGTATTTTGATCCCTGACTGGCTCATCTACCCTTTCTCTATTTGAATAAACCCAGAAAGGTGGGGGCTATGAACAAAGCCTTCCCTAAACTTTCACACTCAGGTGTTGACTACTGAAAGCTATAGATTGTTTGCATTTAAACAGGACTATGATGCCAACTTTAACCCAATGGAAGCATCTTTAAAGAAGGTATTTTATATACCATTGAAAGACCAATAAATATTGAGCCCAGGGGTTCTCTTCAGTGCACCTCAGGGTATCAATTATCATCTCCTGTCTCGACCTGGAGTCCCTTGGTGCAAATGGTTAATGTGCTCATCTGCTAACCAAAAGGTTGGGAGTTAGCATCCACCCAGAGGTGCCTCGGAAGAAAAGCTTGGTGATCTACTTCTGAAAAATTAGCCATTGAAAACCTTGTGGAGCACAATTCTACTCTGACACACTTGTGATACAAACCTAGGCAAGTTTAATTTTGTGCCTCCATTTCCTCATTTGCAAAACGGGAATAATAATTTCACCTGCCTCATAGGGTTTTTATAAGGTTTAAATGAACTAATAACTGGAAAAAATGTTTAAAATACTGCCTTTCAGATGATAAATTTAGATAATAAAATAAATAATAAATGAAAGAGTATTCTATTTTAAATATAATAAATTATTTAATTAATATAATCATCATTATCATCATCATCTTCATCATCCTTTACTCTTTCCTAGCCCCTCCTATCTTTATATGCTAACATCTCCCTCTCTCCTTTCCGTCTTGTGTGTTTCTATCCATCATTATTATTACAAATATAAATTGTGTCTAGTTTTCCTGTTTTTGTTTTGTTTTGTATTGTTGTTGTTCTACCTGGAGTGTGTCCTTCTCTCTGGGCTTTGGGCACAGTTGGCATTCACAATTCAATTCACAGTTCACAGTCAGTGATACAGAGCAGATTAGCTGGACATGTGGAATGCACTAAGCTACTGAAATTTTTGGAAGCAGAAAAACTAAAGCTAATTTCTCCAACTGGAATGGACCCACAACAGCTATGGATACAGCATCTTGACATCTGTATTGACTGTCAGTGGCCAGGACCTTGATTTTATGCTTCCTCTAAACAACAACAGCTCCTGTTTTCCCAGTTTTCTGTAGGAAAGAGGAGAAGGGAAGCCAAGCTCCCAGAAAGACAGTTTGGGCCTGAAGAGCTGTAGAACTAGCCATTTCCATGAGTACCATTAGCCTTCTATAGCATTTGGAAAGCCGTGCAGTAAAGGCTTAAGTCAGCGGGCTTGTGATGCTCAAATCCTGCACGTTCCAAAGAAAAGGCTGGGCCTTGACTAGCTCCTGGAAATAACCTCTGATTACACTGCCTGCTAAGAGCGCCTCTGTAGACCTGAGACCTTGGACCATTCCAGATACTTTATGCTAACAGTGTGATATCGTCTGCCAGGGACTTTGGGCCACACCGTATCCGTTTAACCTCTGCAGGGGTTGGAGACTGACAGGCCACGGTCAGTCAAGTAGTTGCCCCATGCCTACATAACTGACCTCCAGCAAACACCCTGAATATCAAGGCTTAGGTGAGCTTCCTTGGTTGGCAACACATCAAAAGTGTTGTTACACATTGTCGCTGGGAGAATTTAGCTCTGTCCATGCAACTCCACTTGGAGAGGACAGCTGGATTTTGCCCCATGTGCCATTTCTTTTGCTGATTTTAATCTATATCCTTTCACTGTAATAAACCATAACTATAACAGCTTTTCTGAGTTCTGTGAGTCCTTCTAGTGAATCAATTCTGAGGGTGGTCTTGAGGATCTCTGACATAGAGGCAGTAAGGTGGAGAGGAATCAACATGGACTTTGTACCCAGTCTTTCTGATTTTAAATCTCAACCTGATGGTTTTTAGAAGTGTAACCTTGGACAAGAGACCAAACACTGGCAGGAGTAGGTAGCAGAGGGAAAGGAATGGTACTCTCTCCTCCCTCTTCAACAGGGGTTAGGAGAGACAGTGATGGAGCTGTTTTAATGGGGGCTCCAGGAGACTCCAGTTCCCTCATAGAAAAAAAAAAAAATGACAGTGATAGTACCTGTATCATAATGAGAAGTAAATAAGTTTGCATATCTAGCAAAGTGCTGGCACGTAATAGGTATATTATTATGATACATGAGATACGTGTTATTTCCTTCTCCTTACTTTAACTGAGTATTATTTGCTTCTGATTCAGTTTTAGGTAGAAAGGGGGGCAGGGGTGAAAATTTCTCTTTTTGCAATCTCGGGAGTAAATAAGACTCCTAAAAGTGATCCAGATTCCAAAAGCTCCCTTTTCATGGTCTAGTTGGAGACCCTGGACTCGGCAATGTCTATGGTTGGTGAAATGTTGCTGTGATGTCCTTGTCAATAAAGGTTTATAAACACCTGACATGTACCAGGTACTAGTTATATAGTGGTAAGACAAATGAGATTCCTGCTCTCATGGAGTTTACCCTCTAATGATGGACAGATAAAATAAATGTTAAGAATTAATTGCAGATAGGCATAAAAGCTATGAGAATGATAAAGCAAGGAAATGGGATAAAGAATGTCAAGGTGGGGGATGGCATCATATCACCGGTGTAAGGGAGGGTCTTTCTGAGAAGGTGGCATTAGGGCTAAGGCTGTATGATAAGAACCCATCTTTGTGAAGATCTTGGGAAGTTCCTTCCAGACAGACAGATCAGCACCTGCAAAGGCCTTGAGGTGAGAATGAACTTGGTATATGAAAGGAACTGGAACACGGCGACCTCAAGAACGACTGGCTGGAAGAAGCCACAGGAGCCGGCAAGGAGAAAATGATGAGCACTTGCAGATCTTGGGAGCATCTGCACTTACCCATGAGCACTTGCAGATCCTGAGAGCATCTACCTGCATTTGCCCACGTGCAGTGGGAATCAGTAGAGAAGCTTTAAGCAAGAGATTGGCCTGATCTGAATCATGATCTTAATGTTTTAACAAACACCTATAGCTGATGATAAAAATCATTGGCTACTAGATTTGGAAGGGACCTAAGAAATCTCTTAGCCCAAAATTTCTTATTTTAGGGATGAGAAATTAAAAACACAAAGAAGTGACTTGCCCAAAGTCTCCCATGAAGTTAAGAGAAGCTCCAGATCCAGGACTCAGACCTCTGGTCTCTTGGTCCCTAGGGTCTCAAATACTGCCTATTCCCACCCAAGTCCTCAACACTGTATCAGTGACAGAGGGACGAGACTAGGCTGCATCTTAGGCTGTCAGTTAGGATGTCTTTCTCCTCTTCTCATCTCCCTCTTGCCCATGTCCTGGCTCATGAAAACAACAGGGTCTGCACCTAGGATATCATTCCCTGAGATGCCAGTACTGGAAGTGCTAGAGGGTTCCCTACAAAAGTAAGAAACATGGTCCCTACTCAATTCCATGCAGCATTTGGTCTCTTGGGTCCCAAAAGGAAAACTACTAGAGCCTGGAGTCTCCTAGAGTCCCCATTAAAACAGCTCCATCACTGTCTCCCCTAACCCCTGTTGAAGAGGCAAGAGAGAGTACCATTCCTTTCCCTCTGCTTCCTTTCCCTCTGCTACCTAGTCTCTCTTTCAACCCTCCTCCTGTATCAGCTCACAAACGAATACTCTTTTACAAAAAATAATGTGTATGTGTGTTTGTGTGTATATATATATGTAGAGAGAGAGAGAGAGAGTTAGTCCCTGGGTGGCACTTGGCAGCTAAACCAAAGATTGGTGGTTCGAGTCCAGCCAGAGGCACCTCAGAAGAAAGGCCTGGCAATCTACTTCCAAAAAATCAGCCACTGAAAACCCTATGGAGCACAATTCACCTCTGACACATAAGGGGTTACCGTGAATCAAAATCTACTCAATAGCAACTAACCAACCGAACCAAACCAAACCCACTGCCATCAAGCCATTTCCGACTCATAGCGACCCTATGGGGGACAGAGTAGAACTGCCCCATAAGGTTTCCAAGGCTGTAAATCTTTACAGAAGCAGACTGCCACATCTTCCTCTCGTGGAGCAGCCGTTGGGTTCGAACTGCCAACCTCTCGAGCCATGCATTTCAGTTCATGCGAATAGCTTCCCTGACCCCAGCTAGGCCTCCCTGCTAAGTGACAGCTGAGGAAAGCAGGGCTGCCTGGACTGAAGTTGCTGACCTTCCCTCCAGGCTTCTCTTCTGAGGCTTTAACAAGTAAAAATTTGCTTTTTAGGAAAGTGTCATCCCTGTCAAGGGCAGCCCTGTATTGCTCTGTGACTTGAGCAGTGCCATTACTGTCCAGAGAATGGTGAGAGAGGGGATTTACTGCTTCAAAGGCTTCTCACTAAGTCACTGGCCTCAGCAGAGGTGCATATCCATAATTTATGCAGGAAGTGATCAATCACTGGAAAATATATTCTGACCATTAAAGTGTGCTGTTGATCTCCTGCCAGCCCACCCTACTGAACTGGAGGGTATGGGCCAAGGGCACCTGGACAGCCTCTCTCTGTCATTGGTTTTCAGGGCACAAACAGGAGTTCTGTCAATGGCTCAGAGGACCTAAGGCCTATAAAGGAACTGGGCTTTGGGAGTTTCTGGGTGATATAAATGGTTAACGTGCTCAGCTGCTAACCAAAAGGATGAAGGTTTGAACATACCCAGAGGCCCTTGGAAGACAGGCCTGGTAATACTTGGGAAAAATCAGCCATTGAAAACCCTGTGGAGTACAGTTCTGTTCTGATACACATGGGGTCACCATGAGTCAGAACAACTGAATGGCAACTGGTCTGGTCTGGTCTCTGGTCGGGGGTTTTGGAAAACAAGTTCATATAGGGGGATATAGGAGGGGAGGAAAGGTCTATATTTTATCAGGTCTGTCTTAATGGAAGAGCCCTGGTGGCGCAGTGGTTAAGCACTTGGCTGCTAACCAAAAGGTCGGCGGTTCAAATCTACTAGCTGCTCCTTGGAAACCCTATGGAACAGTTCTACTGTGTCCTATAGGGTCATTATGAGTTGGAATTGCCTCAGTGGCGATGGGTTTTTATGGGTCTTAAAGGAAGAAGCTGGCAGCTATTCCTGCAGGTGATGGAAGCACGTATCAATTAGCAAGTCTCATACCTGTGGCCAGAAGTAAGATCTGGAGATTTAAGGCTGGTGGTCAAGCTGGGGATATAGAGACATACCATGAGCACTGGGTTATCTGCTCCACTTGCAGGATAAGAGGAAAGGGCAGGAGGGAGACTGAAGGAAAATAGGCGAGCAATTGAAGGACAGAAACAAAGAAGGAAAAAAAAAAGTGAATGTGCACTAATCAAAGAACTGAAAGGAGGCAGAGAAAGCTGAAATCTAGAATCATAATATGACTGCAGTTGCTCAGCGTCCAGCTAAGTTGGCCCAAATCTAACGTCATTTCTGTTTTCAAATGCTCAGTAACTCTCAGAGATGCCTCTTTCCTGTCTCCTGGATGCAGCAGCTTGGCAGACAGTCTGTGTTACTCTGGCCTGGGCTGTCACTGGGTCTTCTGACCACACAGAGCAGCTTTGAGGATGCTGCCTTCTGGCTTTCCAGAGGTGAGGAAGTAGTTAGCCAATAGGAGCAACTGGGGAATAATCCACTCTCCTGTTCCCCCTGAGGCATTGCTATAAGGGTGTCTCTGGACAGAAGCACCAAGTAGCTCCCCAGTCTTCCTGTCTGCTTCTTTCACTCAGAGTCCTCATAGGAAAAAGCATCCACTCCTCCCCCAGTACAACCTGCTCTCAGAGACTCCATGTACACTGAGCTGTAGTGCAATGTCCTCCCTACTGTTGTCACATTTTAGTTGATATCAAGCATTAAGTCTAAAAGAATGAATTGCTAAGAGTGGGATTTTGGTTAATAAGCTTTATGAGTAGGCTTTAATTGTCTGGGACCCCAGTGAAATCCTCCTTGATATGGCCTATGAGACACTGAAGGGTCTGGCCTCTGCTAAGTTCTCTGACCTATATCCTAGTACTTGTGACATTCCTCACCCCGCTAAAACATGCCACCATCTCATCAGCCAGAGGGCCTTGGCACATGCTCTTCTTTCCATCTGGAACTGTCTTCTGCTGCTCTTCACATAGTTAAGTCCAGCTTAGCCTTCACATCTCAGCACAAATGTCACTCCTTCAAGGAAGTCCTCTGTATTAGTTTCTTAGAGCTGCCATTACAAAGTACCACAAAGTAAGTAGCTTAAAACAACGGAAATTTATTCTCTTATGGTTCTGGAAACTAGAAGTTCAAATTCAGGGTGTCGGCAAGGCACAGTTCTGTCTGAAGGCTCTAGGGGAAGATCTTTTTTTGTCTCTTCCAGCTTCTGGTTTCCTCAGACGTTCCTTGCCTTGTGGCAGCATAACTCCAATCTCTACCTCCATCTTCACATGGCTGTCTTTCTTCTGCATCTGTTTGTCTCTCTGTGTTTCTGTTTTCTCTGCTTATAAGGACACCAGTATACAGATTTTTGGAATCACTCTACTCCTATATGACCTCATTTAACTAATTACATCCTCCCATTACCCTATCTCCAAATAAGACTGCATTCTGAGGCTCTAGAGGTTGTGACTTCAACATATCTTTTTGGATGGACATAGTTCAACCCATAGCATCCTCCTTGACTTCCTACTAGAGGCTGCCCTAGCACCATGCATCACTCCTTAATAGGACTTGGCCTTCGTTCTTTCTTTGTCCTAAAGTTGCTAAGCTCAGAACAAGCTTGACAATTTCCAGATACCTAAGAAGGTCAGTATGGCTGGAGTATAGTGGGAAGGAGGGATGAGTAGGTCAAAGAGGCAGACAGGCCAGTTTAATCCAGGATTCTATTCTAAACACAATCAGAAAACACGGGAGGGTTTTAAGCAGTGGAGTGATGTGATCTGATTTACACTGTAAATGATTACTCTAGCAACTGTGTGGAAATGGGTAGAAGTGGAGGAAACTTAGAAGCACAGAGATCAGTTGGAAGAGTATTGTTATACTAGGGTATTAGTGGGATTATACTACAAGTATTTCGTGGCGGTTCAGAGGAGTAGATGGATTCATTGTACGGTTGGGAAGAAGAGACCACATGGTGTACTGATAGACTGAATGCTGTGTTTGAGGGAAAGAGAAGAATTAGGTTTTGGCTTGAGTAACTAGGTAAATGGCAGCATTATTTACTGACATGATGAAGATTGGGGGAGGAGTAAGGAAAGGAAATGAAGTCAATATTGTTTTGGTAAGTTAAATTTGAGATGTCTTCTAAATATCCAAGTGGAAATTTCAAGAAAGCAGATGGAATTGCTTGGAAAGGTCAAAGGTAGAAAAAGATACAGAAAAGTAACTACTGACATATCAGTCCAAACCAACAAACCCACTGCCATTGAGTTGATTCCAACTCATAGCAACCCTATAGGACAGAGTAGAACTGTCCCATAGGGTTTCCAAGGCTGTAAATCCTCATGAAAGCCAACTGCCAAGTCTTTCTTCCATGGAGCGGCTGGTGTGTTCAAACTGCTGACCTCTCAGTTAGCAGCTGAAAACTTTAACCACTGCACCACCAAAGCTCCCTTTACTGACATATAGATAGGTTTAATCAGAGTTAGGGTTACCACTTGAGTACAATTGGAGTGAAGGGGTGACGTAACTGATATTTGCAAAGGAATGAATATAATGAAGCATGGAAACTAACTTGGCAAGAAGTAAAAGAAAGACCTAAAAACAGTGAGATTAGGGGGAAAGTAATGGAGTCAGAGTACTAAAGATAATGATGAGGTTGTGTAATTGTGAAAGTGGAAGATCTAGAGTGAGACAGAAGGATAGGAGACGGTAGACTGAAGAAGGGAGGGACCCCCACTTCAGAACCACCTCATTAGCTTACACATTCCAAATCCCCAGCATTTGCTATGCTAGTGGTGTTTCCCTGATCCAAAATATCTTCCCTTCTTTTTAGACACCAATCCAGCCATGGATGTTGTCACACACTCTGTAACGTTAAACCAGCGTGGGCTGCCCACTCATTGATCATTAAACGGGCTTATGGAAGGTGCCAAAGCCATTCCCAAGTGCCTTCCTTCTTGTTCTGCTTGAATTCTGACCCTGCTGAACTCTGCTTGGCTCTTACCCTCTTGGCTGTAGTCTAGATTCTTGGCTCCATTATCCATTAAGAGATGCTTCCACTCTAGACTCTCTTAGTTGATAATCACTGCTCGCTTTAGCTCCTTGGAACTAAACCCCTGGCCAAGGTGGCACCACAGCTGGTTCTGCCTGTTCACTATGAGGGAGAGGATTAGAAAAACCACAACTTCCTTCACCATCCGCACCATAGAATCCCTTCTCTAACAGACCCAACCCCATGCTGATGAGCCCCTCCTCACATTTCTCTCCCTATATTCCCATCTATTTGGTGAACATGTTTCTCTGGCTTGCCTTAATCATCAGTAGGAATGTTATTTTGCTCCTTATTCCCTTTGTTGTTTTTAATAACTTTATATGGAATTTTACCTCAATCTTTTCATTGCTCATTTTTTATATGAAATTGCTACTTTTTTTTATAACTTCATGGCTCTAGAGCTCCCTCTTATGTTTTTGTGTGAAGTGCTCACAATATGTTGTCTTCCTTTCTGGATATCTCCTAGCTCCATTCCTCTCTCCTACTTTTATCTAGACTTGCTTTTTTCTTTCTCCCTATTGAGCCCATGCTGCTTACTTTGGAGCTAATTCCTGGTGGTTCTACTCATTGTGTGGGGTTTTGTCCTAGAAGGAAGTTTTGTCTAGTTAGTTTTGTGCATCCATGGACCCAGACTACCCAGCACTTTCAGATCTTACTACTTAAACTCACCCCTAGTGGAGTGTGGAAACTCCTTCCAGTTTCAGGAACTCTTTTTAAGTTGGCCCTCTGAAGTCTCCGGTGGATACCTGTCTTCATGTTGGATCCATCAGATACTCCATTGCTTTCCTTCCTTCAGCACAGTTGCTAATGCCAGTCAGGTCTAGTAACATTGGTGGTTTGTCCAGTGCTCATATTTGGGGTTCATGGAGATATCTTACCTCTTAGTTTTGTTGTAGATGACCACAGGTTTTTCTTTTGTTGTGTTTTTATTGTGATAAATACATTTGTAACAAAACATTTGACATTTCAACAATCTTCACATGTACAGTTTAGTGACATAATTTAGGTTTATTGGGGTGTTTTGGGTTTGGGTTTTTCCCTATATAATTGCTTTGTTTAATTGTATGGAGTACTGTTGTTGTTGTTATTAGGTTCCATTAAGTCTGTTCCGACTCACAGCAACCCTACGTACTACAGAACGAAACATTGCCCAGTCCTGCGCCTTCCTCACAATCATTGTTATGCTTGAGCCCTTTGTTACAGCCACTGTGTCAATCCATCTCGTTAAAGGTCTTCCTCTTTTTCACTCACCCTCCACTTTAGCAAGCATGATGTCCTTCTCCAGGGACTGGTCCCTCCTGACAACATGTCCAAAGCATGTAAAACATAGTCTCACCATCCTTGCTTCTAAGGAGCATTATGGTTGTACTTCTTCCAAGACAGATTTGTTCATTCTTTTGGCAGTCCATGGTATGTTCAATATTCTTCGCCAACACCACAATTCAAAAGCATATTCTTCTTTGGTCTTCTTATTCATTGACCAGCTTTTGCATGCATATGATGCTATTGAAAATACCATGGCTTGGGTCAGGCGCACCTTAGTATTCAAGGGGACTTCTTTGCTTTTCAACACTTCAAAGAAGTCTTTTGCAGCAGATTTGCCCAAAGCAATGCGTCTTTTGATTTCTTGACTGCTGCTTCTATGGGTGTTGATTGTGGATCCAAGTAAAATGAAATCCTTGACAACTTCAATCTTTTCTCCGTTTATCATGATGTTGCTTATTGGTCCAGTTGTGAGGATTTTTGTTTTCTTTATGTTGAGGTGTAATCCATACTGAAGGCTGTGGTCTTTGATCTTCATCAGCAAGTGCTTCAAGTCCTCCTCACTTTCAGTGAGCGAGGTTGTGTCATCTGCATAACACAGGTTGTTAATGAGTCTTCCTCCAATCCTGATATCCTGTTTTTCTTCATGTAGTCCAGCTTCTCAGATTATTTGCTCAGCATACAGACTGAATAATATGGTGAAAGGATACAACCCTGACGCACAATTTCCTGACTTGAAACCACACAACTGCCTCTTCATTTATGTACGGGTTCCTCACGAGCACAATCAAGTGCTCTGGAATTCCCATTCTTCGCAATGTTATCCATAATTTGTTATGACCCACACAGTTGAATGCCTTTGCATAGTCAATAAAACACAGGTAAACATCTTTCTGGCATTCTCTGCTTTCAGCCAGGATCCACCTGACATATGCAGTGATATCCCTGGTTCCACAACCTCTTCTGAATCCAACCTGAATTTCTGGCAGTTCTCTGTCAATACACTGCTGCAGCCGCTTTTGAATGATCTTCAGCAAAGATCATTTTGCTGAAGATAGAGTACTAGGAGAGATTAAAAACTATGGCACCACTGCCATCTTCTCAGATACCCTGGGTTATCAGTTGAAAGCCTTTTAACAACCCTCTCAGACATGTACCATTATTATTCCCATTTTATAGATTAGGAAACTAAAGATCAGAGATCTTAAACGAGCTTCCCAAGGTCAAATGTTTTAAGTGGTAGAAATCAAATACAAATCCAGGTATTCTGCCTACAAAGCACACACTATTAACCACTCTGTAAGGCTGCATCTAGGAGTCATTACACTGGTATCAGAAGGATGAATAGATATTGAACAAATGAAGAATAAGGAGAAACCTGCTGTGGATTGAGAGAATGGGATAGGCAAAGGCCCTGAGTCTTCACTGCCTTTGAGTACTTGAAAGAAGGCCAGTGTGGCTACCTTGTGACGCATGGGGGAGATTATGAGATGTCACATGAGGCCAAAGTAGATGATTTAGGACATTACAGGCTATGGAAGGGATTTTGGATCTTATACTATACACAATGCAAAGGCACCAAAAAGCTGTAAGGTATATGCAACATTCCAAAGGAGCTCAGAAGAGGGATCACTTTGCTCCACTTAAGAGGACTAAATTAGGTATCGTTGGCTTTGAGAAATGACTTGGCCACAGAGATGATGGGTGAATGGCATGGTATAGTGCCATCATGACCCAGTCGGAAGTCAATCAAGGCAAGAATTAAGATGGTACCCAGGAAGGGGAAGAGTCATGAGAAATGAGGCTAGAGAGTTTGACTAGTGGGGATCATGCTGAGAAGGACCCTGGGCGGTCCTTGTTCAGGGGGTTCCTGGGAGCAGTGGCCTTTCTTCATTTCAGTTGCTATTGGGAGAGGAGTGGTGATAAATGGAGCCATGGAGCCTGTGAAATAATCAGAAACTAAAGAGAGCAGCTGCTTTAGGTTGAATAGAGCAGCACATCTGTTCGGGAGGCTGCATCCCCTTTTACAGCTTTCAGGGCTCTGTATCAGCAGGTCAGCCACATTCACCTGTCAAGATATTTTGGGCAACAATGACTTCTCTTTCTTGCTATTCATATCAGTTGCCTTTTGTTACAGTCACCGAGGCTTTGTGAGCTAGCTTTGTGATAAGTCTTCAGTGCAAGGTAATATTCAGCTCTTTTCCTATTCTCATTCAAACTGTAGAAAAATATCAGAGAAAATGGGGGAAGGATGATGCCTATGACTCAGGTAGTATTTTTATCTACATCACATGAAGTAAAGTTGCTTTAGTGCTGGGAACTATTTTTCTGGGATATAATATATTCAGTAAGTATAGAAAGCAGAACCCCCTTCCGTACTTCATTGACTATTTAACTTCTAGAGTTGCTCTAAGTTTCCATTTTAAAAAAACTCCACCTTCTTATTCTAAGTTTGAAATCACTGGGAATTATTTGTGGGAAGGCCATTGGGTAATGTGACAAAGACTGAAGGGCAGAGCAGCTCTAATCAGTTAAGGGCAGTCACTGGAGAAGAGTGCAGGTGTGAGCCATTGGCAGCCAGCACGTGCAGCAGGTAGGGGATGAGTGCACCAGTCTGGTCGAGAAAATCTGGGTGGGGTAGCAATAGCATCTGCTACATGGCGCTTAGGTGAGACCACATCCCCAATATTTCTAGCAACACTTCTGTCTGGCTAAATAGATTTACTAGATAATACTTTAAACTTTCCAGAAGTATTAACAAAGGGTGAGGTGCACACTACTAACCACTCTGCAAGGCTGCATGTAAGAGTCACTAAGTACTCTGTAATAGCGCTGCACACGGGAAACTCATAGGTGAAGACTCCTTTGCATAGGAGAAAATGAAAAGACATCACTTCATGACTTTCCCATTTCTAATAATCTTTATATTAATAGTCATCCAAGTCCACCGCTGGACTAGAGTAGTTCCATCCCTCTCTTAAGTCTTTGAGATTGCTATGACATGTCTCCCTAGAATGTTAAATCCAGAAAAACCCTTAGAGTTGGTTCAATTAATGTAATCATTTCCTTTTTTTTTTTTTTTTCTTTTTTATTGTACTTCAGGTGAAGGTTTACAGAACAAATAGTTTCTCATTAAACAGTAGTACACATATTGTTTTATGACATGGATTAACAACCCCACGACATGTCAACCCTCTCCCTTCTTGACCTTTTTTTTTTTTTTGGTGAAAATATACATAGCCAAAGATACACCATTTCAAAAATTTGTACATGCACAGTTCAGCAACATCAACTACGCTCTTCCAATTGTGCTGCTATTCTCACTTTAGATGAAGGTTTACAGAACAAAATAGTTTCTCATTAAACAGTTAGTACACATGTTGCCCTGTGACAATGGCTAAAAACCTCACTACACATCAACACTGTCCTTACTCAACCTTGGGTTCCCTATCACCAGCTTTCCTGTCCCCTTCTGCCTTCTAGCCCTTGTCCCTGAACTGCTGTGCCTCATTAGTCCTGTTTTGTTTTATGGGGCTGTTGTAACCTTTTCATTTTATAGATGAAGAAACAATGGCCACAAAAGTTGAAATGACTGGCTCAAGGTCATTCAGTTAGGTTCAACGTCATTCAGCAAAGCAAAAAATTAAAATCTATTCCAGTCCATTTTCCACTCTGCTATCCTACCTAAGAGCTGAAATTGAAGACACCACAGTTTTCTCTTGGTTGGCTTCCTACTAAATTTTTATCTAAAGAAATGGGAAAAGAATCTGGTTGATTTTTCCACTTCATCTTGGTCCTAAATTATGCATCTAAGTTTTTAGTCAGAATGTAAAGGAACAGACATAATTATGGACGTATTTCAGAGAGCAGCCAGAACAAAACAATCCCATGGGGCCCAAATATCTTTAAAAAGTAATCATCTGTGAAGAGTCTGCCCAGGTTCCATGAAGGAAACACAAGAGCCCTCCTAGACGAGCCACATAGCCCAGCATCCAGGAATACCCAGCAGAATGCCAACAGCATGACCCAGAAACAAGGCTCATTAAAGCACACAGCAGTGAATGAAGCTGGGCCACCTGCATTATCAATACTCAGTGTTTGTTCAAGCAATTGTAGCACTGTTTGAGCTTTGAGAAAAGAAAAAATACGAAAATCTCACTCCTGTAATTGATTCCAAGAGAGGCAGGCTGTGGTTTCTTTGATGTTCCACGAAAGGACACCTGCACAGCAAGCAGTCAGGTCTGAAAATTACAGCTGTTCAATTGGGAACCCAGCATTAGAACAAAATAATATCAGGAGAGGTTGAGAGGATGGGCCTGGTGATTTCTAGAAGTGTGACTTGGATACAGAGCAAGACTGTTTTCAAACTTAAGACTCCCATAAGCACTGTGTTTTGTGCATGCATGAATGTGACTAAGAAAGTGCCAGAAGATGGACCATGATATCCTTGATCTAACTGGAGAGACAAGGCAGCTACACACTACAGATAATGACCACCAGAAGCATCAAAACCTCAGTGCTGTGTGTGAAACAGGCAGTAAGAGTAGAAAGAATCAGAAGAGATCCCTGGAGGCGGTTCTGGACTCTGTTCACCCAGGCTCAATGGGCCCAGTCTGAGTTCTCCCTCCACTTTCTGATCACTTCCTCTTGGGCCTGTTGGTCTTAACCTTGGAAGTTCAGTATGGGCCATCAAAGAATCATCCACTGCTGAGCTCTTCATGTTTCCAAGCGGGACTTACAGAAAAGTTGTGAATGTGAGCTCCTGTTTCTGTGCTGCCTCTTTGTGTCTCCAACACTGAGCTAGGCTGTGTGGGAAGCTCTTCATCAACTCAGCCTTAACACAACGGTGATGGTTATCATGGTCCTGTTTATATGCTTTCCAGAACCCCATGTCTTTCGCTCAGGCCCTATTTCTCCAAATATTCATGACCCCTTTCCCTACCAAGGCCTCTGAAACATTCTCCTTTCTCCTGAAATTACTAGCTTGTTCATGTGTTTCAGTGGCACCTGAAACCACTGGGCTTTCTGTTTACCAGTTCACTTTGCTCATGTCTTTGAGTGATACAGCTTCTGAATGTCTGATGATTTTTTGCTTATCTGTGCAATACACCGAATCTCTTCACTCTTTAATCCACATTTAACTTGGATTAAATATCCCATTGAGCTACCCACTATGTAAGAAAAATAAAAAGGTTCTCTAAGAGCCTCTTAATTTTTGCAAGACATATGCTATGGTCGTTATCCTCAAGCATTGTTGTAAGCAGTACTTAACAGTGCACTGGCTGCTGTGAAAAAGCAAAGATGCGTTTCCTTCTCAGTGAGTTAACAATTTAAATCAGAAGAAAACAAACAAACAAATATATATATACATATGTATATGAATATATATTCATACTCTAAGAAGGCAGGGAGAGCACAATAGGAAAGGAGACACAACGCCCAGGAGATGGGTAATTACTTTGTAGGAATGTTTTAGTGTCTGTTTCTGATCAGGCGTTTAATAACCCAGGAACCCCTAAGAAGGTACTTGTGAGACCACTGGAACATTGCTTCGATGACTTAAACCTGCAGCAAATTAGTTTCCAGTTGGAAAGGCATCCTTTACTCCCTCTGAACAGTTGGTGTTAATTGTTCTAATCATTTTGAACAGCCACCCACAGGTTGCTCTCTGGCCATTCCCAGATGGGTCACACCTTGCTCTGAACAGGCCTGTTTCTGAGTATGGCTATAACATACACAGTCATTTATCCCACAGAAAGGAGTAAATCTTCCAGTGTGCACAAGGCACTACAGGCCCTTAGGATACAGCAGTGATCAAAGCAGAGCTTCCAGAGCTGTCCTCATGGAGCTTCCTGTCCAGTGGAATGGGCAGACAGAAAGACTGAATATACAAACAGACAATGGCCAGACCTCATATAAAAATAGGACTCTGGCCCACAACCTGTAGCAACCAGCCCAGAAAGACAAACAACCACCTCGGTAACAATCAGCCCCAAATGGCCAGCACTTGATGAATATCTAACAAATGTTTGCCCCCATTTCCAGCTTAGGACCAACCAGGAAAAGTCAAATACGCTCCCCTAACCAATCACATAGGATGCCCCGCTTCTATTTAGCCTGCCTCCAGCTTCCCCATGCCAACAGGCTCCAATCAGGACACACCTGAAGTCTTCCCTTTTTTCTCACTATAAAGCTTTCCCACTCCTCTGCCTGCCTTTGAGTCTCTGCCAAAAGCAAGTGATAGTGGCTGACTTCCTTGACTTTATAGCAAGCTCTGAATAAATAGTCTTTATTTGTTCTCATTTGTGTGGTTTTTGTTTACTTCCACATATTTGCATGTGTACTGGTGTGATTGGGTGTTGATACTTGCTCTGGAGACAGTGTCCTGCAAGAGCTCACAACAAGGAGTGATAGTCTGGTGGGAGTGCATGTGTCAATGAAGCAATGGTATGAGACGTGAGTGGGGATTAGTTAGGGAAAGGGGAGAGGACTGAGGAGAGGACGGCATGCCGTGGCCCCAGAGATGGAGCGGATGACACATTTGAGGGAATGGACAGTGGCCAATGTAGCCAGAATGCAGGTAAGACTTCCCAGAGATGGGGTAGGAGAGACAAACACGGGCCAGTTCAGGCAGGGTCTGGTGAATCACATCCCCAATTTTGAATTTTATTCCAAGAGCAATGGTGAGCCATTGGGGGTGTTGAAATCTGGCTTAGGGCTCTGAGATTAGGGGTCTCCTCCACACATGGAGCAAGGTTTGAATGTTTAAAGCATTGGTGCAAACGGTTAAGTACTTGACTATTAACTGAAAGTTGGCAGTTCAAACCCAGCCAGAGGTGCCTCAGAAGAAAATCCTAGTGATCTCTTTCCAAAAAATCAGCCACAGAAAATCCTATGGAAAACAGTTCTACTCTGACACACATGGGGTTACCATGAGTCAGAATCGACTCAATGGCAGTTGGTGTAGTATTTGGGTGACATGATGAAATAGTTCTTTTGATATCTCTCCAATTTGGTGAATGTCTTTTTACCAGGGCTTCAAATCCATTTGTTCTGGTTCAAACCCCTGCTGAGAATTTGCATTTCTAACAAGTTCCATATCAATTTGCATTTCCACTCCAGATGTAGTGAATCAGAATCTACATTTTAACAAGATTTCCAGATGATTCTTACGTATAACTTCCTAGGAACTTGTTAGAAATGCAAATTCTCAGCAGGGATCCAAAGCAGAAAAAACCAGCTCAAAGCCCTACTTTTTACCAGGGAACTCTAACAATTTCATCTGATGCTTTTATCCTTTCAACATCCACCTGAAATCTCTGCTGTTGACTCTACCCTGACTGGTAGGGTGAGGAAGAATCTTGTTGTGGTTTGGCTCTGGAGACAATAGAGCCCTTGTGTGTGCTACCTGTCTGTCCTCTTGTGTTTCTTTCAGAAATCCACTAGTTTTTAATTAGAGTTCAAAAACCAGCAGATGTGAACTAGGGCAGTGGGGTAGGGGGCCTGTTGGAAAAGCAACAGTGTGGAGGAGAATGAAGCTATCTTCCTCATCCTCACTCCCCATTTCTCCCCAGGATGATGTTAAAAACTTTGATCATCCAGGTTAACATAGATAGCCGTGGAGTTTTGAAATCGATTAAATATCAATTTGAGGTTAACCACCTGAGAATTGACCAAATACACAGAGATTATAGAAATCAACATCTTGAAGCACACTCCAGCTCAGAGAGCATTCAAAATTAGGAAGGGAGTTCGCTGTTGATTCTGGGTTGCTGCTGCCTCCTCGGATCCATTCTTGACGGATATTTTTCCCAAAACAAGTTCTTTCTTTTAACATATCCTGGCGAGGCCTGCTTCTTCTCCCTCCTCCCACCAGCTCTCAATTACCTCTCGCTGGCCTCAGTCTATATCCTAACGATTTTCTTTTCTCTTTCTTTTTATTCTTATTGATTTCTTTATGGAGGTGAAATTGAATAAAGGAAAATGTATGAAGAAATTATATACAATAATATTATGTCAAGAAGATCAGGCTAAAAGTAAGCTCCATTACATGATGGAATGACTTCCCAAAAGAAATAGTAAGGGGCCAATTACTGAGTTATTCAAAAATCAACTGGACAAAGTGACCAAGGATGTGCTGCCAGGAAGGCCCCAGCTTCAGCTGTATTAGAATGAAGAAAGTGATCCTAGCTCAGTTTTTCTCTAGGCCAAATTCTATAATTCCTGCTGAAATCAGCTATATTCATAGACAGCAAGATTCATGGCTTTCTTGTGGCCAAATTCATCAGAAACTAGAAGGCAGAGAAGGGGGATATTAAAGAATACTTCCTCCAACTATCAAGAAATACCCTGGTCCTATGGGAGAAAAATCAATGTAGGGCTCTCAGTTCTTATCCTAGGCCTGCTCCTAATTCTGTAATCAAAGGAAAAATGCTCTGGAAACAGAAGGTAAATCCTGCTCACATTTCAGGGTAAAATTGCTGGGTTATCATTGCTTCCTGCAGTGTCTGAGTATCATTTTTGTTCACCAACACATAAGACAGTAAAGCTTTCTCCCCAAAACATCACCTGTTTTCCTATTATGTGTTTCTGGCAATGTCTCTGAGGTCTGTTTATTCTTTTTTTGTATACAGCCTTGCACAGCATTGCAACAGCCTTTTCAAACTCAAGCATTACTACATGAGGGCAGACCAATGTTCTCACTGCCTAGTATCCTTGGGTCCAAGGAAGAGTACTGTGGTTTTCTACATGGACAACGTCAGATACATATAACCTTTGTCCCTCCCTAAAACTAACAAAACAACCCCACCATGATTTGATAATCCAATAGTACCTCACACACAGCATTTGTACTTTACAAGTTCTTCCACAAGTATCTGCTAGTTTGATTTTAAATTTGGGTACAGTTTTCCCCCACTATCCGAAAGTAGAACATTTCTATGAAACCTTTCATAAGCCCAAACAGGGTTAAGCAAAAAAGCAATTACCATTAGTTTATATGGGAAAGTTTTTGAGCATTCCCAGACCCAAAAAATAACCTGCCAAACCATACCAAATAACACGTAAAACCATTATGAGCTCTCTTAGGCTTTTCTGATACCTGAGGACATATCTTGCTAACGGATGCACAAAATAAATCAAAATGAAGCACACATCCTCACACAGTTCAACGCTATGACAGCTTGATGCTGAGATGCTGAGTGTAGTTCCTGGGGAAGGAGCTTGGGGACGCCACTCTTCGCTGCTCGAGGCGAGTGCTGCCTCTTTAATGGCGGCTTGCTGCAAAACCAATGCTAAACGCTATTTCCGCTTTTTGCCTTTCTTGCAAAAGTGAAAATCTTCGGATTTCTTTCAATTAGTGAAAACAGGTACTAATGTAGATCTTTCGTAAAAGCAAAGTGGCGTAAAGCAAACATTCAAAAAGTGGGGGAATACCTGTATTATTAAGTCCATTTTCTGTTACTATTCATAAGGTTAAAGTTGTCAAGGATTTCATTCTACTTGGATCAACAGTCAACTCTCATGGAAGCAGCAAATCAGCTGCAAAAGACCTCTTTAAAGTTCTAAAAGGCAAAGGTGTCACTTTGATGACTAAGGTGTGTCTGACCCAAGCCATGGTCTTTTCTATTAACTCATATGCATGCGAAAGCTGGAGAAAGAATAAGGAAGACTGAAGAATTGATGCTTTGAATTATGGTGTTGGCAAAGAAATTGAATATACCATGGATTGCCAGAAGAATAAACAAATCAGTCTTAGGAGAAATAAAACCAGACTGCTCCTTAGAAACGAGGAGGCAAAACTCCACCTTGCTTACTTTGGACACATCATCAAGAAAGACCAATCCCTAGAAAAGGACATCGTGTTTGGTAAAGTGGAGGGTGAGCAAGAAAAAGGAGGAACCTTGACGAGATAGACTGACACAGTGGCTGCAGCAATGGGCTCAACCTAGTCAAAAATCATGAAGATGGCACAGGACCAAACAACATTTTGTTCTTTTATACATAAGGTTGCTATGGGTTGGAGCCTACTTGACAGCTAACAACAACAAGAAGTCCATTTTATAGATGAAGGACCCAAAGCTGAAGAGGGAGGAAATAATCTGCTCAATGGCACAGAGCTAGCAAGTGGCAGGGCTGGAACACAGTCTGAGACTGACTCCAAAGCCTTCCACAGTGCACAGGGTACAGGCACTGCTCTCAATGATCATGGTGATCCCTGAGGGAAGAAAAATTAAATTCCTGGAAAAGTTAACATTTTTTACTTTGGTATGTTGGAAAGACCTGGGATCAAGTCCCAACTCAACAACTTTCTAGCTGTATGACTTGAGAACAATTAAGTAACCCCCTAAACCTAAGTCTCCTTAATTTTAAATGAGGACAATAATAACACCCACTTCTCTGGATTGTTGGGAGGATAATACATGTAAAGCCTCTGACAAAGCGCCTAACAGAGAAGTTTCTTTTCTCTTCCTAACCCACACCTTTTACCTCTGAAGACCTTTGTAGAAATCAGGTCAATAAGAGGACAAAATTCTGGACAGATATTATAGAGATGGGAGCACCTGGAGGGCAAGACCCAGGTGTGGTTTTAGGTGTAAGGCATGCATCATTCAGGGCTGTGCAGGAATTTGTTTGGCCCAGGAAAACTTTTGAAGCCGTGAATGGAGGACTGAGGGTCATTCATTTCAAACTCACCAGGCATCTCTGCAAGACTCTGAAACTGACGACAACTGCAGAACTTCTGAAACATTGAGTGAGGGGAGCATGGGCCTCAGCTGAGTCTCTGCCCCCCGGGAGATGCAGTCAGGACTCTGAGTATTATTTTAAGGCTCAGTTTATTTTTTTCTTGGTGTTTTATGTTGTTTTCACGTGCTTTACTGCCGGGGAATAGTGCTGGCCTATGAATCCAAGAGTTAATGCCCTATATTTTCATGAAGCTGGGGACACATTTTCCTTAGGGAAAACAGGTTGGCTGGCCATAAAAAGTATTATATTTCAAGAGAAAATGGAAATGATATGAATTTGGAGGATGGAATTCACAGGCAGAGAAATCTGTGGGGAAAAACAAAGTCTCAGTATCTCCCTGGGGAAAGGCCACAATCCATCCTCTGATGACCTGTACAGGACTACAACTTCTTGAGAGAAAGGAAGATGTTGCTGCCCAATTGAAACCCAATTGTGTCTGAGCTTCTGACCCTCAGGCTATCTGAGGCCACAGAAGCCTCAGGGTATCTCACCTTCTACTTGCTTAGGGTAAAACATGGAGGCAAACTGGGAGGATAGAGGAGTCAAATTTTGTTCAGCTCAAAGTAGAAGACAGCTATTATTTTTTTTCACCACATAGCATCCTTTCACGGAGCCCTCGTGACACAGTGGTTAAGAGCTAAGCTGCTAACCAAAAGGTCAGCAGTTCGAATCCACCAGCCACTCTTGGGAAACCCTGCAGGGAAGTTCTACTCTGTCCTGTAGGGTAGCTCTGAGTCAGAATTGACTCGAGGGCAATGGGTTTGGTTTGGTTTCAGTATCCTTTCACCCTCTTTCAGGTAAAATGTTGTTGTTGTTGTTGTTGTTCTGTGCCATTGAATCTATTACAACTCATAGCAACCCTCTAGTGATCCTATAGGACAGAGTAGAACTGCTCCATAGGGTTTCCAAAGCTGTAATCTTTATGGAAGCAGATTGTCACATCTTTCTCCTGCGGAGCAGCTGGTGGGTTTGAACTGATGACCTTTCAATTAGCAGCCGAGTGCTCAACCACTGCACCATCAGGGCTCCAAATATTCTTTGGGCTATCACCCCTCTCTCATTCTCAGCCTATGGGCTTTAGGTAGAACCGACTTTAATGACTCTGCCAGGGGTTGGTATGGAATAGTCTAAACCAGTGGTTTTCAATCCTGGGTGCACATTGCAGTCACCTGGGAAGCTTTTAAAAAATACCAATGCTTAAATTTCTCCCTCAGATATTCTGCCAGAATTCTAGGATGTGGACCCAACATAAGTACTTTTTTTAATAGCTCTACCCTGGTGACACAATGGTTAAGTGCTCAGCTGTTAACTGAAAGGTCAGCAGTTTGAACCCACCAGCCACTCTGCGGGAAAAAGGTGTGACGATCTATTCCAATAAAGATCACAGCCTAGGAAACCCTATGGGGCAGTTCTACTCTGCCCTGTAGAGTTGCAATGAGCCGGAATCGACTCTACAGCACACAACAAGTGACTCTCCTGTGAAGTCAGAATACAGAACCACTCGTCTAACCACATCAACATATCCTAGCCTCCAGGCTCTAGTGATTTCTTCAGAGATAGGAATTCATCTTTATCCAACAGAATGAGATTCTGGTCCTAAGCAATTGTCTATTGAGGGTTGGGGAGTGGGAGTGGGGAGGGGGGGCAAGTTCTTCCTTTCCAGTTGGAGGTAAAACTAAAATGACATAAAATTTGGAGATTCTGAGATGCCAAGGAGCATGAGAATAAAGTTAACACCTGACAGACAGCAACACTGAGCAGAGAGAGGAAGAAGGAGGGTCCTGTTACCAGTGTTCCAAGAACAGCTAAAACCAACATTAGCCTTGAACTTTGCACTTCCTTTTTGGCTTGATATTATTTTGTGGGGATTTCATGTTTGTTTTTTGTTTTCTGTTACTTGCAATGAAATCATCCTGATGCCTTAGCCACTAGCAAAAGTCTGTTTCCCAGTCTTGATCTCCACAGCAACATAGATCAATAAGAGTTACAGATTTTTTTTTAGAGCTAGAAAAGGACCCATTGGGTTTCTAGTCCAATATACTGACTTTATGGATTTCCAGTCGTTTGGGAAAAGGCCCACTAGCTGGTGACAAGCTGTATATCAACATCAAATTTCTTGACTAGAAGTGATTTTTCCACTACCCTACAATACTTCGATAATATACTAAGAATCTCTTAGACTGCAATTTTTAGAGCCAACTATGTGCTCAGTTCTATGAGTTCCTTTCTATAGTGAAATAAACAGTCAGCTATTCAATTATTAATTTACCTAAGCAATACTGCTAACAACCTTCTATGTGGAAGAAACTACATTCAATACCATAATTTCAAGATAATTGATTACGTATGTATTAGATAATCTATTGTCTATAAGGTATCTATTATGTATTCTCAAAACTAGTTGAAGGCAGGAGATATGAGCATAGGTTTAATGATAAAGCATACAGACTTGGGAGTCAAGCACTGCACCCCCAGGTTCAAATCCCTCCTCTTCTACCTATTACTATTTACTAAATGTTTTACCTTGAACATCCTATTTAATTTCACTAAGCCTCTGTTTCCTCATCTGTAAAATGGAGTTAATACATGCCTTCATATGGGGACATTTCAATTAAATATCTTAGTTTTGAACAGCAACTCAAAAGGTTTGATGGGAAGCCTAGGAGCCAGTGAGTTGAAGATAATGGTGATGGAATAATTTGAAAAAGGAAGTGAGAATAGCAGCACAACTGGAAGAATGTAATCGGTGTCACTGAATTGTACATGTAGAAACTTTCAGAATGGTGTAACTTTGGCTATGTATATTTTCACCAAAAAAAAAAGGTTCCTCCAAGATCGAGAAGGGAGAGTGTTGGCATGTCATGGGGTTGTTAACCAATGTCATAAAACAATATGTGTACTGTTTAATGAGAAACTATTTGTTCTGTAAACCTTCATCTAAAGTACAATTTAAAAAAACTTAAAAAATAAATAAATACCTTAGTTTTGTTCGATTAGGATTATTAAGTGACTGTATTAATACTGTTATTTTCATGCACATGAGAAGCTATATAATATAATGCCCAGTCGAAACATCTGCATGGTACTCTGAAACATATGGGATAGCACAAAGCACTGTGTGGTAAGTAATTGATGCGTGGCGTTCAGAGTGTGCAAATAGCCTGCTGGGTGAATCTAGTTGGCAAACATTTTTGTATGATCCACACGGTGTTTTTTAAACATTCAGATTATTTTCCTATATCTGAAAATTAGGACATTTTAGATAAAAATCTAGATCTCTGTCTTCTCTTGACAAATCAGAAGATCTGACAGCCCTGAGGGCTAGGGACCATGGTCTCTGGGGACATCTAGCTCAAGTGGCACAACATAGTCTACAAGGAAATGTTCTACATCCGACTGTGATGAGTAGCTTCTGGGGTCTTAAAAGCCTGCAAGCAGCCATCTAAGATACTTCTACTGTCCCATCCTGGCTGGAGCAAAGGAGAATGAAGAAAACCAAAGACACAATGGAAAGATCAGTCCACAAGACTAATGGATCACAGCTACCACAACCTCCACCAGACTGAGCCCAGAACAACTAGATGGTGCCCAGCTACCACCACCAACTGCTCTGGCAGGGATCACAATAGACGGGTCTAGGACAGAGCAGGAGAAAAATGCAGAACAAAATTCAAATTCCCAAAAAAAAAAAAAAAAAGAACCAGGCTTGCTGGTCTGAAGTCACTCCTGAGGTTCACCCTTCAGCCAAAGATTAGACAGGTCTATAGGGCCAACAATAACGTATGTGAGGACTTTGCTTCATAGTTCAATCATGAATACGAGACTAACGGGCACACCAGCCCAAAAGCCAAGACAAGAAGGCAGGGCAGGGTGGGAAAACTAGATGAGCAGAAACAGGGAAACTGGGGTGGAAAAGGTGAGAGTGTTGACACATTGCAGGGTTAGCAACCATTATCACAAAACAATATGTGTATTAGCTGTTTAATGAGTAACTAATTTGCTCCGTAAACTTTCACCTAAAGCACAATTAAAAAAAAAAAAAGAAGAAGAAGAAGAAGAAGATCTAACAACCCTGGGGCTGTGCTTTGGCATGGAGACAATCAGCTAGAGCTGAGTAGTGTCTGCCTGCTCCAGTAGGACCCTCTTCCCCCATCCCACCCCACCCCTCTCCCCACCTCACCGGACCCCCGTCCCCATGTCATTTGCACTTTTCCCAGCCCTGGAAGGCATTGGTGTTTTGGAACTCTAATCAACATTTAACAAAGGTGTTCTTCGAATCCTGACTTTCACTCTATGCTAACAGGTGTTTCACACACACTCACACATACACACACACACAACACACACACAAAGGCTCCTTGATCAAATACATTGGGAAATGCTTCATAGTAAATCCTCTGTCACCTGGAGTTTCACAATTCACTTAAGGTTCTGAGAAACATTATGAGAAAGAAATCTGTTTAGATTCTTTTAACCTGGTGTTTCCCAAACATATCTGACCACAGAAAATTTTCCCCAAAAGAAGACCTAGTTACACGATCTGCACTCTAGCGTTTTTGGAAGACAGTTGGGAATTACTGGAATAGATTTTAAAGGGCCCATGTGTTCATAAGAAAAGAAAGTTGGTAAGAAGTAGTACACGGCATGATCTCTTTCCAATGCTTTGACATAGTCTCCCAACTACAGCCTCAGAGTAAAGTTAATAAATAATCTGGGGGTGAAGAAAAGGTGGGTAAATGGTATATTTGAAGAGAGATACAAGACAAAGAAATAGCTATATTCTGGTCTCTCGTTTTTTAAAAAAGAAAAAAGTCTTGGGAAACTAAATCAAGTAAATTTCTCCTTCCCTTTCCTGAAGAGAAGTAACTCCATGATAATGGCACCCAAAAGAAGCAAAAGCAACTGCCAGTATTGGAACAGAATCTCAGCTTTGATCCGCCATTGGTATACTGTCTTTGCTTTTACTCCTGTGTTACAGTATGACAATAAAATAGCAGATTTTCCTTTCTGTCATTAATAGAGGAGAAGTTGAGGACTGATGGTCCACTTTTCTTCCCCAAAACGAACACAGATTCATCAGTAAACTTTCAGTTACATGGGCCCGCAGATAAGTCACTTGTTTACTGACTTTAGTCACTCAGAGAAGCACGATCCTGCTCTGTGCCATGGTCTAGGCTAAACTGACTAATATTAGTGAATCTTCAAATGTTATTAAGTACTAGTAATTTATGGCAGGATTAATTTGGCAAGGCTTAAGTCTTTAATTTTATAAGGTTGTTTTTGTTTTCAGTACTGAACTGAAATTAATGAGAGAAATTTGGAAAGTACAGATAGAAGAAAGACAATTACAAAATCAATTAGTGGCAGTAGTAAGGACTAATATTTTGATATATTCCCTACAAGTTTTTTTCCGAAGACTATTTTAACTTATTTATATCTATATTATATTGTGTCCTATATAATATGAAATTTAGCCCCAGGATTATAAAGATTCTCTGAAACATGATTTTTAAAATGTCTTCAAACTATCCAAATCCACATCAACAGCAGAATAGATAAAATGATTGTGTTATATTTATATGATGAATACTACACACAATAAGAGTTAATTACCTGGCCTCACGCAATCTGAATAAATCCCACAGAAACATAGCATTAAGCAAAGGAAGCCAAACACAAAAGAGTACAATGTATATGATTCTTTTAATACAAAAATGGACAAAAGAAATTTATGCTGTGGAAGTCACGATAGTGCTATCTTTTTGAGAAGTGATACCTGGAAAGGTGCTTAAGAGGACCTCCTAGTATACCGACAATGCTCTATTTCTAGAACTTAGTTGTACTTACACAGATGTTTCAGTATATGAAAATTCTTTATCTGACACTTATGCTGTGTGTACTTTTCTATATATATTTATATATATAATATTTTAATAAAAAGTTTAATTTTTTAAAGTTCACATAAGCCTATAGGTTTAGAGCCTGTATGAGACATCTTAGTTACCTGGAACTACTGTAACTCAAATACCATCAGTGGGTGGCTTTAAAGAACAGGAATTTATTTTCTCACAGTTCAGGAGGCTATAAGTCCGAATACAGGGCCTGGCTCTAGAGGGAAGTCCTTCCTTGTCAGTAGCCCCATGAGGTCCTAGGGGTTTCTTCGGCATTCCTTGGCATTACTTGGTGTTGCTTGGTGTTCCTTGGCATTTGCCTTGCCCCTGTGTGTGTCTCTGTGTCTATTCTTCTTTTTTTATAACTCAGAAGTGATTAGGTTTAGGACCTACCTTACTTGGGTATGACCTAATTAACATAACAAAGAGAACCCTGTTTCCAAACAGAATCACATCCTCTGACATAGGGGCTAGGACTTGAACACATATGTTAGGGGGGCACACTTCAATCTATAACATGGGATATCTACATGCAGCTGACCACAGTCACTGCTTTCTAATCCCCCTGCAAGAAAGACTGAATAGTTTTTCATCCTTACTCTCTTCTCTTCTTCCTTCCCTTTTCTCAGTGACTATTACCACCTGTCTTAGGCTGGGTTCTCTAGAGAAGCAAAACCAGCAAAGCATATATATATATATATATAAACATATATATATATATATATATATATATATATATATATATATATATATATATATGCTATATATATATATATGCTATATATATACAGAGGTTTATATCAAAGAAATGGCTCACGAGATTGTAGAGGCTGGAATGTCTCAAGTCCATGGATCAGGATAGAGGCTTCTCCCAATTCACATAGCTGCAGGGTCTGGTGAACCCAAGATCAGTAGGTTGGAGAGCAGGGCTACCGCTCACAGGCTGTGAAGGTCGATGAATCCCAAGATAGGCAGACAAGCTGATAGCTCAAGTCCCAAGAACCAGAGGTCAGATGAAACAGGAGGCAGCCACAGGATCCAGAGCAGGCAAAACCCAGAACGTCTGCTTATAGTTGGATGCTGGCCACACCCCCAAGGAAACTCCCTTTCAACTGATTGGCTACAGACAGCAAATTTCATCATGAGAGTGATCACATATAAACACTGAGAATCATGGCCCAGCCAAGGTGACACATAATCTTAACCATCACACCACCGGTATCACTTAATGCAGAATATTTTTTTACTTAGTCAATGAACTTGGTTACAGATTAAATCTACATGACAGGCTTATAAAACGTATTTTAACAGTTATTTTTAATGGGATTTTGGACTATGGATGGAGGTAGAAACTTCCTATCTTGATCATAATTTTCAAATACCTTTGTCATATAGTAAGCAATTTATTCAATATGGCCATGAATAAAATTAAACTATCTACAAAAGGTAACATTATCTAGAAGCTGTAGATTTTTTTCTCTAGTAATTTTTAAGCATAGAGTTCTACATGGTATGAGATCCAGAGGTAAATAATTTGGACTTCCTGTTTCACTTGCTTTCAGTTGCCCCCATCACCAAAAAAATTTACGCTGATACCAAGAAGTCATTCTTTTTAGCAAGGAACTAGATGAAAGCACTGGATCAGCAACCATCTCTATATATGGATTTGTGTTACATTTGATACAAGCTGGCTTTGGGTGCTTATTTCAATCTGGTTTAATTACAGCATGTACTAGCAAATGAAACTAAGGAGATTTTGCTTCTGGCCATGATACAAGAACGATAACTTATCCTATCTATCTTATTCTATTCTATAGCCAACTTGATCTAATTGATATTTATAAAACTTTCCACCCAAAACTGCAGAATGCACATTATTTTCAAATTCCTATGGAATATTCATGAAAATAAACCATATGCTGAGCCATAAACGTATTGATAACTTTTAAAAAAATTGAAATCCAGGCAAGTGTATTCTCTGACCACAATAAAATCAAATTAGAAATTAATAATATAAAGCTATCTCAAAAATTTCCAAATATGTAGATATTAAACAACAGACTTCTAATTAAACTTTGTCTCAAAGAAATCACAAAGAAAATGAGAAAAAAATGTTGAATTAAATGAAAATGAAAACAAAGCACATGAAAATATATGTGATATAATTAAATCAGTGTCTAGTAGAAAATTTATAACTTCAAATGCTTATATTAAAAAAAAACGGTATAAAAATCAATTATGTAAGTTTCCACTTAAGAATGTAGAAAAAATGGACCAAATTAACCCCAGAGTAAATAAAATAGACGGAAAAACAAAGACAAGGGCAGAGACAAATGAATAGAAAGGATCAAAGAATAGAAAAAAATGCAATGAAATCCAAAGTTAATGCCTTAGAAAGCTCAATACAATCGATAAACCTTAGACTTATCAAGGAAAAAATGAAAGAAGACATAAATACTGATGTCAGCAATGAAAGAGAAGACATTGCTGATCCTGTTGTTTTTTTTTATGTGCCCTTGGAGTCAATTCTGACTCACAGTTCTAGTCATAGCAAAGTAGAACTGTCCCCAAAGTGTTTTCTAGGCTACAATATTTATGGGAGCAGATCACCAGGTCTTTTCTCCCACAGAGCGGCTGGTAGGTTCAAACCTCCAACCTTTTATTTAGTAGCTGAGTGCTTTAACCATTGCACCACCAGAGCTCCTATGTTCTAGGGACATTAAAAGGGTAAAAAGGGAGTATTGGAAAAACTATATGCCATTGCATTCAATAACTCAGAGGAAGCACAATTCCTAGAAAAACAAAATTGTCAAAAGAATAAATAGAAATGTGAACAAGCCTGTATGTATCAAGGAAATTGAATCCATAACTTAAAGCATTTCCAAAAAGGAAATTCAAGCTCCAGATAGCTTCACAAATGAACTTTATAAAATTTTTAAGGAAGATAATGATCTAATATTTAACAGACTCTTTCCTGAAACATAGGAGAAAGGAATTTTATGAGGTCTAATTTACTCTGATATCAAACCAGAAGAAGATATTATAAAGAAATAAAAGTGAAGTTCTCTTGTGAACATAGATTTTTAAAATTATTTTTAATTAAGAAAATGAATCCAGCAATATATAAAAAAAGACCAATAAATTAGGACCAAGTAGGAGTTTTCCCAGAAATGCAGGGTCAGATTAACATACAAAAATCAATGTTATTTATCATATTAGCAGAATAAAAGTTAAAAGTCATATGATCATTTGCTTAGATGCATAAAAAATGTTTGACCAAATTCAACACCAATTCATAATAATCTGTCTCAATGAACTAGGAATAGAGGAGAACTTCCTCACGTGAAAAATGGCATCTACAAAAAACCAACCGCTAACATCATACTTAATGGTGAAAGATTGAACGCTTTCTCCCTAAAATTGGGAGCTAGTCAAGGATGTCCACCCTCACCACTGCTATTCAGCATTGTACTGGAGATGCTAACCAGTGAAATAAGGCAAGAAAAATAAACAGATATAGATTGGAAAAGAAGAAGAAAAACTGTCTTTATTCATAGATGACATAATTGTATGTGTAGAAAATCCTAAGGAATCTACAAAATCTACTAGAACTTAACATTAATTTAACAAGTTTGTAGGCTACAAGGTCAACATACATAAATCAATTTTATGTCCATATACAAGTGACAAACAATTGGAAAGTGAAATTAAAAAAAAAGAAAAAATACTACCTATAGTAGCATCAAAAACCATGAAATACTTAGGGATAAATTTAGCAAAATATGTGCATGAACTGTACACTGAAAACTACAAAACATTGCTGAGATAAATTAAAGAAACCCTAAATAAATGGAAGATATAGCTAAATTTGTCTATAGATTTAATTTGCTCCAGATCAACACCCAAACAGGCTTTTTTGTGTAAAACAATTAGCTGATTCCAAAATTTATACGAAAATACAAAAGAACAGAATAGTCTAAACAATTTTGATAAAGAACAACTAACTACAGAATACCTATAATGCCGGATTTCAGGACTTTCTCCAAACTACAGTAGTAAACCGTATATGATACTGGCACTAGTATAAACTTATAAATTATAAATTAATGGAATAGAACATAATGTTTTTATTCAATTGATTCTTGGCAAATGTACCAAGGTAATTCAATGGAGAAATAATAGTCTTTTCAACACACATTGCCAGAACAACTGTTGCTGTTTTTATGTGTGAATGAGTCAATTCTGATTTATAGTGACCCTATGGGACAGAATAGAACTGCCCCATAGTGTTTCCTAGGCTATAATCTTTACAGGACTAGATTGCCAGGTATTTTCTCTCTCAGAGCAACTGGTGGGTTCAAACTGCCGACCTTTAGGTTAGCAGATAAGCATTTAACCATTGTGTCACCAGGGCTCCTTTCAGAACAACTAGATTTAGGGAAAAAGTACCTTGACCCCTACCTCACACAATATATAAAAGTTAACTTGAAATGGATCCTAGAACTCTATACCAAAGCTAAAACTTTCAAACTTCTAGGAAAACAACAACAACTTTATGACCCTAAGGTGAGCAATGATTTCTCAGATAGTATGCAAAAGCATGACCCATTAAAAAAAAAAGAAAAATAGGACTTTATCAAAAGTTAAAACTTCTGATCATTGGAAGACACCATTAAAAAAAGAAAAAAAGCAAGCCACAGACTGTGAGAAAATGCTTGAGTTACGCATAACTGACAAAGAATTTAAATGCAGAATTTTTTTAACCTACAAAACAGTAAAAAGAAGACAAGCAACAAAAATTGGCCAAATATTTGAATAGACAATTCACAAAAGAAGATATACAAATGGCCAATAAGCGCATGAAAAGATGCTCAACGTTATCACTTAGCATAGAAATTCAAATTAAAACTACAATGAGGTACCACTACACATACATTAAAATGGTTAAAATTAAAAAAGACTGACAACACCATGTATTGGTGAGGATATGGAGCAACTGGAACTCTCATGCATTGCTAGTGGGAATGTAAATTGATGCAATCACTTTGGAAACCATTTGGTAGCTTCTTAAAAACCTAAAACTACACTTGCCATATGATCCATCAGTTCTACTCCTAGGTATTTATTGAAGAGAAATGAAAGCATATGTCCACAGAAAAAGACATTTGCTCACAGAAACTTTATTCATAATAGCCAAAAACTGAAAACAACCCAAACGTTTACCAAAATATGAATGGGTGAACAAATTATGGTATATTTATACAATGGGGAACTACTCAGAAAAAAAAAGAATTACTGATATACATAGCAACATGAATGAATTTCAGAACTCATATGCTGAGCAAAAGAAGCTAGAAACAAAAGGGTTCCATTCATTTAAAATTCCTGAGTAGGCAAAACTAATCTATACAGAAAGCAGATCAGTAGTTGCGGGAGCCGGAGGTGAGAGGAATTAAATGCAAAGGTACATAAAAGCATTTTTGAGGTGGTGAAAAATGTTCTCTATCTTGATTGTGATGATGGTTACATGGGTGTGTATATTTGTCAAAACTCATATGACTGTACACTTAAAAACAGTGCATTTCATTGTGTATAAATTAAATCTCAATACAGTTGATTTTTAAAAAACACATAAATGGAAGAACACCAAAGACACAAGGAACGTAGTAGCCCAAGAGACAGAAAGGGCCACATAAACCAGAGACTTCGTCAGCCTGAGACCAGAAGAACTAGATGGTGCCCGGCTACCACCAATGACTGCCCTGACAGGGAACAAAACAGAGAGTCCCTGATGGAGCAGGACAAAGGTCAGGTGCAGAACTCAAAACATAGTAAGAAGACCAGACTTAATGGTCTGACTGAGACTTCAGGTACCCCAGAAAGCATGGCCCTTGATTCTTTATCAGCCCAGAAGTATAACAATTTCCGAGGCCAACTCTTCATACAGGGATTGGAGTGGACTGTGGGACATAAAGTGATACTCATAAAGAGTGTGCCTCTTAGTCAAATAGATACAAGATACCAAAGGGGCAGCTTCTGTCCAGAGGTGAGACAGAAAGGCAGAGAGGGTTTGGAGCTGGTTGAATGGACGTGGGGAATCAGGGGCGGAAAGGAGGTGTGCTGTTGCAGAATGGGGTGAGCAATTTATGGTCACATAACAATGTATGTATAAAATTTTGTATGGGAGACTAACTTGAAACGTAAACTTCATTTAAAATACAACAATAAAAAAATTAAAAAAAAGAAAAAACACATAAATGAAGAGTCAGGTGCAAGGACAATACCTCTCCCCTTCAGATTCATTCCCATTTCTCATGGTATTGATCCTCCCAAAAGCCAATGTGTTAAATGTGCTGATGAGCTGGTGTTCTCAGCTGGCAAATTCCTATCAGTGATATGCAATTGCCACATGCCCTTTCCACAGCATCTTTCTCCACAGTTTTAAGTGTCCAGGCTCTTCCTAACACACTCAGCTTCCGAATGAAATGCTGCCAGACCAAATGCCCTCCAAATAGGTACTCAGAGAAAATTATCTCTGTTATTCTTGATTTCAAGTTGCATTTCTTTGTGCAAGCCATCTCTATACACTGGCAAATTGCAACAGTTGTGATCATAGTAATAACATTAAAGAATAATCAAATGCTATTGAAACAAAAATGCACCCATTTAGGCTGGGCTTCAGCTGCTGAATATGTGCATTTAAGTTTATGCACATGTATGATTTATGATAAAGATCATGCCCTTTTTGATTCCCTGGAAGCTGTGATAGACTACTCTCTGCAATCTGCTTTTATCTGGCAATTTATCTCCCCTCCCGCCATTCTCAAATTTAAAAGGGAGGAAACCAATACATTTACAGTAATCTGAGTCTATGCAAATGAAACCAAAGCTAAATCATAAAGGACTACCAATTTATAATTCCACTCAAGCTATTTTTCACTGGCAGGACCAGACTGGGCTTATGTAAATAACCTTCAGGCAGCAATTAGCTCAGCAGCTAAACTGAAACTAAACTACAAAACTGAACTCTATGTGTTTCCCCACACACGCCATGCTCTTGAATATCTCCATACTTTTAATCAAAGTATTCTTCCTACCTGTGATGCTTCCCCTCTCTTCACATGACTGAGACCGGTCACTTTTTAAGAGTTAGCTGAGAGTAACCCCCTCTAGGAAACCATCCCTGAGAACCCATCTGTCTCTCAATACTTCTCTGTTCTAGCCTTCGTCATGACATTTGCACATAACAGACCCAATTAGGCTGTGAACTCTTCAAGGGCAGGGACTTCCTATATATTCACTCATGGTCTTGTTTCGGGAGCCCTGGTGGTGCAGTGGTTAAGAGCTTGGTTGCTAACCAAAAAGGATGGCAGTTCAATCCCACTTAGGTGAGTGGCATCTGGGATCTTATAAGCTAAAAAGCGGCCATCTAAGATGCATCAATTCGTCCCAACTAACCTGGAGTAAAGGAGAATGAAGACCACCACAGACACAAGGAAAGTATTAGCCTGAGACAGAAAGGGCCACGTAAACCAGAGACTCCATCAGCCTGAGACCAGAAGAACTAGACGGTGCCCGGCTACATCAATGACCACCTTGATAGAGAACACAACAGAGAGTCCCTGATGGAGCAGAAGAAAAGTGAGGTGCAGAACTCAAATTCTAGTAAAAAGACCAGACTTAATGGTTTGATTGAGACCAGAGGGACCCCAGAAGACACGGCACCCAGACTCTCTGTTAGCCCAAAACTAACACCATTCCCAAGGCCAACGCTTCAGCAAAGATTAGACTGGACTATGGGACATAAAATGATACTCGTGAAGAGTGTGCTTCTTAGCTCAAGTAGATACATGAAACTAAATGGGCAGCTCCCGTCCAGAGGCAAGATGAGAAGGCAGAGAGGGTCAAGAGCTGGTTGAATGGAAACAGGAAATCAGGGGTGGAAAGGAGGAGTGTGCTATCACAGTATAGGGAGAGCAACTAGGGTCATGTAACAATGTATGTACAAATTTTTGTACGAGAGACTAACTTGAATCGTAAACTTTCACTTAAAGTACAACAATTAAAAAAAAAAAAGAAAAGAAAAGCAATGAGATAAATTAAGTAAGACCAGCAAGTTGCAGGATAGTTTTATCAGGTGGTGACATTTTTGCAAAATAATACATATGTATACGTGATCATGCATATAAAATATAAGACAGATTTAGAAATGGAATTTTTTTCAAAAATAAAGGCCTAAAAAAGAACCAAAAAATGTTGGCAGTTCGAATCCACCAGCCACTCTTTGGAAATCCTACTCTGTCCTATAAGGTCACTATGAGTCAGAATCAACTCAACGGCAATGGATTTGGTTTTATTTTGGTTGGTCTTATTTCTAGTGCCTATCATATATCCTACCTCTTAATATGTCTTCAATAAATTTTTATATAACTGAGGAAATGAAGTAATCTTTTTTAAAAAGATAAATCAGATTGTATCATTCCCCAGATGAAAATCTTCAAATGACTTCTGGTTTACTTATAATAAAATCCAGATGCTGTACCATGGTCTACAAAGTCTTAGGTGATTCGATCCCTACTTTTCTAACCTCATATCACTTCCTCCCCTTTTTCACTTTGTGCGTAAAACAATCCTTGGAAGTATCAGCCTGATGTAAAGTTGGAGCCCTGATGGTGCAGTGGCTCAGCTGCTAACCAAAAGGCTGGCAGTTCAGATCCACCAGGCACTCCTTGGAAACCCTATGGGGCAGTTCTACTCTGTCCTGTAGGGTTGCTATGACTTGGAATCGACTCCATGCCAATGGGTTTTGTTTGAAATGCGTAAATAAATTAACTGTCTGCCAGAACAAAACTTAACACTTTATCAAGAAACACAATGAAATCAATACACTCAACATTATGGCACCCAGCATACAATCAACAATTACTAGTTATGTGAAAAGGCATGAAACGTGACCCATAATCAAGAGACAAATCAATCAATAGAAACAGTTACAGAAGTTAAAGAGATGATGGAATCAACAGAAACTGTTTTAAAACAGCTATTAGGGGAGATAAAACAACATACTAAAAATCTCAGTTAATCATCTCAAAGAAGGCCAAAAAAGTAAGGAAAATGAATAAATAATAGATAGTCCAAATAGAAAACAAATAGCAAGATGGCAGACTTAAACCAAATTAAAGGTAAATGGACTAAACACTCCAATTAAAAGGCAGAAGTTACCTGACTGGATAAAAAAAAAAGAAAGCAATCACATGAGAAATGGCAAGTGTTCAGTTTGATCAATTCATCAGGTTTGTAAAATAAAGTAATGGGAAACAAGAATGGAAAGTTTGACTGAAGACAAATTATATTGGACCATAGATGTCAAATCCTGTAGTTGCTGCAAGCACTTGTGCCTTTTGTGTGCAAATAAATAGCCCAGCATGTGAAATGCAATGAGCTTCTGGAAGAACAGGTGTAAAGCTGACTGACTTTCCAGAATGTTTTATTTCAAGAGGAAAGAAAGTCTTTCTCTAATCTCCTGCTTTTTACCTTCCTCATGTAGGAGTGACTACAGACATATACTTCAGCTGCCTATGCCCCCAATGCATAAATAAGGCAGGTGACCCTTAAACAAAATAGTAACCCTTAAGCTATAAACTATGACTCTTTCTTTAAAAAGTGAAAATGTAAACTGAAGAAAGCGGTAAGTATAATCTTCCCTTGTCATTAAATCAATAACAAAGTCAAAAGAAATATTACTCAAAATGGTGGCTCTTGGAAGAGATCTTTTATTTTTATTATTATCATTGCTATTATTGTTATTTCATTTTTCAGTGGCTACCTAGTACGAAAGTTCCCAGAGTAAAGGCATAGCAAGATATAGAAAAGATATTGCTTTTGCTTGAATTTCATGAAGCTGATATGAATCTTTTATTTCATAAACTTCGGGCTGGTTATTGCTCTAAATGCAGACTTTGGTGCATTAAATGTGACACTGACAGGAATACAAATGAGAGAATTTGCAAGGATACTAACCCAAGGGGTTGTAGAAAGATTGACTTTCCTCCCATCCCTGGAGAATGGAATGCAGGAAAGATCACAAAGAAGCCAGTCTTTGGAGATAAATCTGAGCTCAACTGATTCAGTGAATGACTGGGAGGTATTTTTTGGTGGTGTTTGTTTCCAAGTAGGAGGAAAAATATCAAAGGATTTGATTGGGCTTCAGGATGAGTGCTGACTGTGGTCAGGTTGAAAGGGCTCAGATCTCACAGTCAGAAGATCTGCAATTCCCTCCTAATTCAGCCCTAAATAGCCAACCCCTTTAGGCTGTAGTTAGATCTGTGAGATGGCAGCGTTTTGCAGCAGTTAATCTGTAGAAGTCCTTTCTGGCTTGAATTTTTTTTTTTTTTTTTTTTTTAAGGACCTAGAACATGTCCAGAGCCCTGCTGGCGCAGTGGTTAAAAGCTTGGCTGCTGAGCAAAAGGTTGGCAGTTTGAATCCACCAGCCACTCCTTGGAAACCTCATGGGGCAGTTCTACTCTGTCCTATAGGGTCGCTATGGTTGGAATTGACAACAACGGGTTTTTTGTTTTTGTTTTTGTTTTAGTACATGCCTGGAATCCCTGGGTGGCATAAATTATTAACCACTCAGCTACTAACAAAAAGGTTGGTGATTTGAAACCACCCAGAGGTACCTCGGGAAAAAGTCCTGGTGATCTACTTCCAAGAGGTCCCAGCCATTGAAAAACCTATGTAGTGGAGCTCTATTCTGAAACACATGGAGTCGCCATAAGTCGGAACTGACTCGACAGCAACTGGTTGGTTTGTTTTGTTTTGTTTTTTACTATGTGTAAGCACTGAATTAAGCAATTATTTAATTTTATTTTCACAACAACATCTTTGTGGTGAAGGTAATTTACCTCCACGTTTGTCACAGCCACATCTTCCATACAAAGGATGCATTAACTAATGAGGTGCTGTTGTTATGTTGTTAGGTGCTGTCCAGTCAGTTCCAACTCATAGTGACCCCATGCACAGCAGAAAGTAACAATGCTTAGTCCCAAGCCATCTTGCCAATCATTACTATATTTGAGCCCATTGTTGCAGCCAGTATGTCAATCCGTCTTCTTGAGGGACTTCTTCATTTTCACTGACCCTCTACTTCACCAAGCATGATGTCCTTCTCCAGGGACTGGTCCCTCCTAATAGTATGTCCAAAGTACATGATACAAAGTCTCACCATCCTCGCTTCTAAGGAGCATTCTAGCTATACTTCTTCCAAGACAGATCTGTTCACTCTTCTGGCAGTCCATGGTATATTTAATATTCTTTGCCAGCACCATAATTCAAAGGCATCTTTTCTTCTTAAGTCTTCCTTATTCATTGTCAAGTTTTTGCATGCATATGATGCAATTAAAAACACCATGGCTTGGGTCAGGCACACCTTAGTCTTTAAAGTGACATCTTTGCTTTTCAAGGCTTAAAGAGGTCTTTTGCAGTAGATTTGCCTAATGCAATATGGCCTTTGATTTCTTGACTGTTGCTTCCATGGGCATTAATTGTAGATCCAAGTAAAATGAAATCCTTGACAACTTCAATATTTTCTCCGTTTCTCATGATGTTGCTTATTGGTCCAGTTTGTGAGGATTTTTGTTTTCTTTATGTTGAGGTGTAATCCTTACTGAAGACTGTGGTCTATGATCTTCATCAGTAAGTCCTTCAAGTCCTCTCTGCTTTCAGCAAGCAAGGTTGTGTCATCTGCATATTGCAGGTTGTTAATAAGTCTTCCTCCAGTCATGATGCCGCTTTCTTCTTCATATAGCCCAGCTTCTTGGATTATTTGTTCAGCATGGAGATTGAATAAGTATTCTCAAAGGATACAACCCTGACACACACCTATCCTGATTTTAAACCATGCAGTATCCTCGTGTTCTGTTCGAATGACTGCCTCTTGGTCTATGAACACGTTCTGCATGAGCACAATTAAGTGTTCTGGAATTCCCGTTCTTCGCAATGTTATCCATAATTTATTATGATCCACACAGTTGAACGCCTTTGCATAGTCAATAAAATACAGGTAAACATCTTTCTGATATTCTCTGCTTTCAGCCAAGATCCATCTGATATCAGCAAAGATATTCCTCGTTCCACTTCCTCTTCTGAATCCGGCTTGAATTTCTGGCAGCTCCCTGTTGATGTACTGCTGCAACTGTTTTTGGATTATCTTCAGCAAAAATTCACTTGCGTATGATATTAATGATATTGTTTGATAATTTTCACATTCTGTTTGATCACCTTTCTTTTGGAATGGGCACAAATATGGATCTCTTCCAGTCAGTTGGCCAGGTAGCTGTCTTCCAAATTTCTTGGCATAGGCAAGTGAGCATTTCCAGCATCGCATCTGTTTGTTCAAACATCTCAACTGCTATTCCATCAATTCCTGGAGACTTGTTTTTTACCAATGCCTTCAGTGTGCAGCTTGGACTTCTTTCTTCAATACCATCAATTCTTGATCACATACTACCTCCTAAAATGGTTGAATATCGACCAATTCTTTTTGGTACAATGACTGTATATTCCTTCAATCTTTTGACGCTTCCTGCATCATTCAATATTTTGCCCATAGAATCCTTCAATGTTGCAACTCGAGGCTTGAATATTCTCTTCAGTTCTTTCAGCTTGAGAAATGCCGAGCTTATTCTTCCCTTCTGGTTTTCTAACTCCAAGTCTTTGCACATTTCATTATAGTAGTTTACTTCGTCTTCTCGAACTGCCCTGTGAAATCTTCTGTTTAGCTTTTACTTCATCATTTCTTCCATTCGCTTTAGCTACTCTACATTCAAAAGCAAGTTTCAGAGTCTCTTCTGACATCCATTTTGGCCTTTAGTGAGGTAGAGGGGATAATATATTGGCTATCTTAGCCTACTTTTATATAGTCAGTATCAGTCTAATTCAGTCTCAGAAATGTTAGGGTGGAGCACTGTGGAGGGCACTGCAGAAAGACAAGAGTAAACTAAAGCATGTGGCTAGTCCTGGGTGCTGTTAAAGCTTGGGCGTGCAGTGCGGTGTCAGAGTTTCTCACATGAAACAGTCAAAGACAATCCAACCAAGGTCACCACAACCTCTATACAGCACAAGGCTCCAGCTTTTGGAGTAAATATTATCTAACACCAAAAGAAATTTATGAAATCACTGAGGACGTTCAGTATTTTTAGGGAATTTTCTTCTAGAAAAAAAGAGTGCTGGAGACCAAGATTCAGGATCTCTTTCCCATTTCTCAATTCTGGTATCACCCAAAGAATTTTAGCCTTGGAGATAGAACTTCCTTTGTGATATATTTTTAAAGCCCCCAAACGAAAACATACTGAACTAGAAGGAAATGTTTTCATTTTGTTGCTTTAAACCCTTATTCAGCTGACTACTAAAACACATACCTAATCGTGGCACATGTTTACAGTGAAATGCTGAATGCAGGTGATGTATAGTATATTCATTTTACAGTTCAGTAAATTCTGGGCGCAAAGACTCATATTGATGCTCTGAAGTGATCATGTCAATGCAAACAAACTTTCCTTAAAAAAATTGTTCTTCATGTTGAGAATTTGATTTTCATTCTGAGAGATGATATTTTCTGGGTATGTCTCAGATGACAGAAATGAATCTAGGCTATAACTCTTTCCCACAGCCATCAGAGTACATTCTGCCTTGTGGCTGAATCATTTCTGAACAGGTGAGACTGTTCATGCTGCTTCTAACAAATTATACCTACCCGATAAGAAGCTATATCTAAGGACATATTTACTAAATGAAATAAAAATTTCTCTGTTGGATTTCCCAGAGTTCTGAACAACTCCCCACGACTGTTTTGATGTCTCATAGGAAGTGCTGGCTATATCAGAGAGTTTGTAATACCTTGGAAACCACAAGTACTTGGTAGTAGATATGAATTAAAGTGAGACCGCCAGGAGCCTTTTCTTTGTCACAGGCTGAAACTGTTTTCATGTCTATATTTTATTCATTTTCCTCTTTAAATTGTGTTGCCTTTGCAACTTCCTTTTCTCCAGTGGTTCCACAACCATTATATTTTCTTTCTTTCCCATCCTCACTTTGTGCAATAGGCACTAGAATCAGTTAGTGGGTGCTTAATAAATATTTATTGAATAAATAGAAAATTATTTATGAAACTTAATCACCACATGCCAGGTATTGTGCTAGGTGCTAGAGATGAAATTGTGAGGAAAAACTAATATTGCCTCTTACATTGTGGAGTTTACAGTCTAGTGGGGAAGACAGGCCACTAGTCAAATCATCACAGAACACGTGTCGATTTATAAATGCGAAAAGTGCTTAAAAAGAAAAAAGAGCAACATGTGTGGTGTAAAGGGCTTATGGCAGAGGCTCTGAGCTGGTCAGGAACGTTCGGAGCACTTCCTGAGAGGGTGAAGCTTTAGCTGAGATCTGAAGAGTGAGAGGGAGGTGACCAGGTGAAGAGAGGAGCAGACCATTCCAGGCAGTGAGAATGGCAGGTGCAGAGGTTTCTGGGAAGGAATCTGGAAGTTATCAAGGGCTGAAAGAAGGGTTACGGGGCTGGAGCAAAGAGAGGGAGAGGGTAGTGAGAGATAAGTCTAGAGAAGAAGAGCTATGGCAAGTCATACAGGCACTTAACTCCATGTTACCAAAAAAAAAACAAATCAAACGAGTTGCTGTTGAGTCAATTCTGACTCATGGCAACCCCACGTGTTGCAGAATAGAACTTCATTCCATAAGGTTTTCACAGGCTGTGACCTTTTAGAAGCAGATCGCTAGGCCTTTCTTCCACGGCACCTCTGGGTGGTTTCTAACCACCAGCCTTTCAGTGATTAGCCGTGAGCTTAACTGTTTGCACCATCCAGGGACTCCACAGCTCCATGTTACAGGGTCTTTATTCTAAGAGCCACAGAAGTCATTGGAGGATTTTAATGCAGAGGGGCCACATGATTTGGTTTGGGTTTCAAAACCAGTGTGAAAATTGATGATACAAAGGGAGGCAGGCAGCAGCAGAACTGCCTGGTCAGAAGAGGGAAATATTAACCAGAAGGTTAATAATATCAATATGCTTTCATTATTGAGCTCTGTGTCCCACTCTCTGCTAAACTGACACATTTCTCCCTAGAGGAATAGTCTATTTGAAATCATCTCCAAGCAGGTCCTTGCCAGCCTATACTGGCCTTTTGGCCTTCAGAGATAATACCTTTGCAATAAAAATAGTGAAAAGATCATCAGTCTGTGGCCAGACATTTGAAAAAATGGTGCGGCTCCTGGTGGTCAGTAATTCATTCAGCTTCAAGGGAGGCTAGAGTTCAGAGGTCATCTGGGAGGAAGTTCCACAGCCACTGGGAAGCCCAGTTTCACTCTGTAGGCCAGCTCCAGACTGAACTCCTGACCTATGATGATCAATACTGAATGAAGGCCTCAGTCACAGTGGACTAGCTGATCGTGTGCCATCTCTTCCCTCTAGGGTTTTTTAATGACACTGATCCCTCACTGTACCCCCTGAGTTCCTAGTATACACGACAGGACTTCAGTCAATGAGGAAGCTTTTCAAATAAGAATCTTACCCACTCATGCACTTAATTATCTTTGTATGGATTACAGGACTAACGTTGGGACTATTGTTTATTTATGAGGGCTCCTAAGTACAAAGATATTTGAAGAATCTGAGCCTTTAGTCTTAATTTCTGTCTTCCTAAGTAAGCAGAATAGTCTATATCCTGGGGAAGGGTCTTGTTGATTGTCAGACCTGCCATGCTCATAAATCCAAACACAATTTCTTAGGGTCCATCTTCCTTCCTCTGGTTCTGTGAAAGTTCCACCAATTTTCAAGGTCCACCTTTCTAACGATGTCGCTCTTGCTCAGGTTTCCCTGACTACTGCCCCTCAGAGGACCATAATATCTTTCTTCTCCAAATCTCCCAGAAATTTCATAGCATTAATGTGCCCACACATACACCCTTCCTAAACAATCGAGCATCTCCTATGTGTTGAGGTCTTTGGGGATGCTCGATGTGTTGAATCCAACATTAACTGACCCCCTGAAGGTCTCCAGCCTTCCCACAGCTGTCTGGACAATGCCAAAAAATATATTTCTCATGTTCAGGCTGCTATTTCCATTAGCTGGGCTGGGTGGTCTTGCTACAAAGACAGTAATAAACATGAATCCAAACTTACCAACCAAGAGACGCTTTGTAGCTGAGAAAATTGTAATCCCAAGTATGTAAACGTGTGAACATCGCTTAAGAGAGCAACAGATGCAGGTGGATAACTGTTTATGGGGCTTATTTATTTATGTAAGCAGTTGTGTGCTTTCCTTACGGGATCTTATACTGCTAAGGAATTGGAGCCACTTTTATCTTTGTATGCACAGTATCCAAAATGGTGCCTGGTGTGTAGTGTAAGTACCACAAATATTTGTGGAAACTGATTTCTGCTATGTCTTGCCACCATGATAAAAGTAAAGAATGTTACTAACATGGGTTACCACTTCCCTGATTATGTTCATGTTAAAAGCATATTTTCAGAAGATAAAGTTTAACCTAAGTCTTTATAAATAAAGTAGGCTATTTGGGGTTCTTTGAACCACAGATCTAGAATGGCCCACCCCACCTCTCAGAGGGTATTCTATTCTCTCAGCTCTATTTTTACTTCATCAAGGGCAGGAACTGTGTCTTGCCAGTATTTCATTCACCTGGAACAGAAGTGAGCACACAGAAGGAATACATTAAACAGCTGGTGTTTCTGACCAATATTATGGGTACAATCTCAAGAGTTGATGGGAAAGAACAGCAATCTGTTGCCCCTGCTAAGCCCAGCACCAGGAATTGACTCCATCAGCACCATCCTATCTTACGTCAGGAAGAAAGTATTCTAGGTCTTCCAAAAGGGCCAAAACAGAGCAGAAAACAAAGAGGATGAATAAAACAACCATTTGTCTCTGTCACTTGCAAATTTGAATCCTTATACCCACATCATCAAAGGACTGTCAACCGTTTGCTGAATGCTCCCTTTATCCTCTCCAGAAATTCAAAGTTCATCCTTGAACAGTTGTGGCTGTACAAGGTTCATCCTGATATTTAGCTGAAAGTCTATATTCCTGTTGGAAGCTAAAGCAACTTCCTCCTGTTGGAAAAAATAATAATAATAAGCTCCTGAATGGAGGGATATTTGTCTTTTTTTCATTGCTTGTAACCTCAGTGCCTCTGGGCTGCCACAAAGTAGCCCTCAATAAGTACCTGCTAAACGAATGAATGCATCTTAGCTCTGCCTCTCAGAGTCACATGGAACAAGTCTGACCCTCTTCCCTCTTCCCTTTCAGATACTAAAGACCCTGACCTGATCCTGCTAAAACTTCTAAGACAATTTTGTAAGCTGCTTCCTCATCCTGGTCTGTCTTGTCTGACCACTAAAATCAAGACGCTCAAGAGTTTGGCTCATGGTGGTTTTATCTTCCCCCACAACTAGGCTAAAAGCCCCTTGAGGGCAGGGGCCATGTCATAATTATTTCTGTAATTCTCACACTGCCTCATACTGCATCAGTGCATATAGTACGTGTTCAATAAATGCTGATAAATGAAGCTGTTGGCCACTCTTTAGGACTGTAGGCTCCCATCATGTTTCAGCTAGATTTCCATGACAAGATCTCTTCCTCTGTCTTCCTTTCTCTTCTGTCTCTTTCTCCATAGAACTCACCCTCATGGAACCTCTCCCCTCACAGGATCTAATTAGAGTTTGTCATCAATTAGGCAAACTGACAACAAAACACAGTATAGCTCACATTCTAATGGGAGAATGAAAGGTTATTCTTCCCTCTCTCTCATACACACACACAATTTTTTTTTTCAATCTGTACAGTGGGAATTAAGACCCATGGGAGAAGATCAGAATGACAAACGGGACAAAAATAGAGACTGTGGAGGCAAGAGCATGGATTCCCTCATTCATAATGAATTAGATAAAATCTGTGACATGTGTTCATTTTATATTTATATGAAAGTTATGATTTTACCTTTAAAAAAACTATTCTTCAACACTTTCTAGAAGGATAGAAGGACAATGAATTAGATACAGTGGTATCAAGTGTTTTTAATTAACCTCAGACACATCTTGCTTTGGGGTTTTTTTAACCTATGATTTAACTGAGTGCTACATGCGCAGAACTTACAGAGACTAGCTTATGACGTTCGTAAGAGAAGGTTATTAGTTGTCTTCATTTTATAGATGAGGAGCTTGAGGCTTAGGATGTATGTAATCACAGCTAAGATCTATTGAGCATTTGTGATCTGCCAGGCCCTCAGGCACGCTATTTCATTTGACCTCATGCAGTCCTGTGAGGATGAGGAAGCTGAAGCCCAGATGACCTTTCCAAGGTTACTCAGCCAGCACTAGGAGACCCAGGATTTAACCCAAGTCACTCTGACGCCAAAGCCTGTGTTCCTGATCACCAGACCATGCTGAAGACAGATGAGGAAACAAAGACTTAGAGAAGTCCCACAACTGAAAAAAGAACCGTTCTGCAGGCAGACTAGGAAACAGACACGACTCAGGGTCCCCACCTGCTGGCAGCCAATCCTGGTGCCTTCAAGCCTCCGTGCAAAACCCCTCGTCTGCCGAGCCCTCCCCCATAAATCACAAGGCTGAGTTCTCCCTGCTCTGCATCCTCTCAGCACTGGGACACGGCCTTGATCTGCACCAGTGTATCCGCTGATCTGAGAATGTCCCTAAGTTATTTACGTGCTCGCGCATCCACCCACGCGTACGTGCACACTCGCATACGTGCGGGCACGCGCTGCGTCCTCAACGCAGCTTCACCTTCCCTCAGGGCAGAGAAAGCGCCTGGTATGCTTTGCGCAGCACCCACCTCAGAGCCTGCTTTGGGCCCTGCCCTCAGTGGCATTAAATAGCTAGTGACAACCCTCTTGTCCTGGACATGCGGAAGGAGACTGCCATGGCTAATGATAATCGCCAGGAGACAGGAGAACAGTGGCAGGTGCCCTGTTTGTAGAGAAATTACCTTCAAAATACGGGCTGGAAAGTCGGAATCCACTCCTGGACAACGGTTTTAACCCCATGGATTAGCTTCACCTGGGTTTGTCCTCTCTCAAAGTGGATTGATTCCTAGAGTGGGCCCTATTTTGCCTCTGGTTTCTTCCACTCAACATTATGTTTGAGATTCACTCTTGGTGGTGTGTGTAATGATCATGTTTACAATACATTCCAAAAATGTGAAAAATGAAGACAATACAATGAAGCTTTTATCAAGTTGAATCTATTTAAATTAAATAAATGATTGCACTTTATTCTGAAATAATGTCCTTCTATCTATTTTGCAATTAAACTGTTCTTGTTTAAAATCTCCCTACAGAGCCCTGGTGGCCTAGTGGTTAAGAGCTACAGAGGTCAGCAGCTCAAATCCATCAGCAGCTCCTTGGAAACCCTATGGGGCAGTTCTACTCTGTCCTAGAGTGTCGCTATGAGTCAGAATTGACTCAATGGCGATGGTTTTTCTTTGTTTTGTTTTGGTTGGTTGGTTGGTTATGATTTTTTGTTTGTTTGTTTTCTGGGTTTTTTGTTGTTGCCACTAGCAAATTCAGTCTGTAAATTATATTGTCTGGAAGTTTGGCTGGGTGGGGAAATCACCAAATATGGGCCCCTTTGGTCTAAATAAGGGAGGAGCCCTGGTGGCACAGATCAACTCTAAGGCCACAGGTTTGGTTTTGGTTTTACCTTAGTCAAAATGGCCTCTAGGATTCGAGGCACTGTGATTTATTGCACCTAGCTTGAGCTTTGAGCTTCCTGATTAAAGCCCCCTGAGTGTGTGACAAGAAGGCCACAGACTCTAAGCGATACCTGCAGACATCACGGAAGTAACATTCTTTGACTTTCTTGAGAGGGGATAGTTGTTGGGAACTGGTAGCCCACACACGCTGTACCAACACAAGTGACAGTAAACGATACTTTCAACTTCCCTCTAAAACAGATCAGATGAGGTTTTGTCAGGCAGCCACAAAGTCTAGGAGGAGGGGCCGTATTACCCACTTACCGGACAGGCCAAGAAAACAGAGCAAGGTAGAGAGAACCAAGCCCAGGGCTGTGTTCTCCACTCGGGCCTGTGGAATTCTAAGAACAGAGGGATGGGCTGTGGACTGTGGTCCTTAAGGAGGTCCTCAAAGCCCTAGGCAGGGCCTTGAAGAAAATGCAGGGGCTCATGGCAGGCAGTCAATTACAAAAAAAAAAAAAAATGCTTTTTGCACTAACTTTCCTGGCAGAGGAATAGGAAAATTCACTCTGGAAAGGGGGGAAAAAAACAATATGTGCTTTTGCAAATAAGACTGTTGTGATGGGTTTTGAATCTGTCTGCAACATCATCCATCCAACATGAGCACATGTGGAGAAACCTTGAAAGAAAAATCACACGTGGGCTCAGTCCCTGCCCCGAAGGAGCCAAGGAGGAAATAGACACACAGGGATAAAGAAAAGAAAGAAGACCCCAGGGCACCCAGTTCTTACGGAATGATTGTGTGGCGAAAGAATGGATCTGTAATGGAATCTTTCATCACGATCTGTTCAAGGAGAGGAGACTTGGGTGTTTGGGACAACCCAGAACTCCCTTCCCCAGGAGTGCTCAGTTATATATGCAGCTGAATATCCTGTGGAACAATCCATTATTGGACAATGTACCTAAAACCAAATCAATCTGAAGCTATGTTTTGCATCAATAGTTTGCAAAAGGATGCAGCAAGAGTTCCTTTTACTAGGTAGCATCCTGGTTTGACACAGGATTCTTCATAAACATAACTTTTTTAAAATTTTTATATATTGCTTAAAGCAAAATACAGTAAAGCCTGCAAAAGCTGGAAACTGTATAAAGCAGAGACCTGTTAAAGAAGGAAAACTCAAATATTTTCCACTAAAACGAGCAATAAAAGAGTGGTAAGACTGTATGATGTCAAAGGCAAAAACTTGCAAGACCCAGAAAACAAGGCAATCCCATTGAGTTCCAGCTCTCACAGGTTTCACTGTATATGCCAGTATCTCTCTATAATTGATTGGTCTTGCAATTGTTTCTACAGGGGAAAAGTTTTGATTTGGTTTGATTTTAGCTATCCAGCATTCAACAACCACCATTCCATTTCTGTTAGCACCTCCATCTCCTGATTGGGAGAATCCCCCAGCTTGTGAGTTCTTGGTAGTCCCCACTGGCTTGTACGGCCTCATCTACTGGTGAAAGTCAAGGAGGCCACAATGTTTCTCCCCCACCCCTTAAGGCAGGCCAGTGACCCAGGGCTGGCCACTCAGATGATCATTCCTGCGACGCTGAATCTTGACCAAGTGATGCTAAGTCAGAGGGAATGTTTGAGGGGCAAATTCAGCAGTGACAATAGTCTTCTGACAGCAACTGTTCCTAACGCTCCAATATCAAGATCACCAATGTTGTTGTTGTTGTTAGTTACTTGGTTGCTGTCAAGTCGGCTCTGACTCATGCCAGCCCTATATATAACACTATGAAATGTTGCCAGGTCCTACGCCATCTTCATGATTGCTAGTACGTTTGAGTCCATAGACCACCAATAACTTCCCATAAATTCCTTCCCCTTCCACCTTTTTTTTTTTCCTAAATATCAGCAGAGTTGGTCTCTGATGCTTGCAAATGGGGGCCCAGCCGGTAAAGTTTCTATCACATGTATAAAGTGTCCAACCACATGTCTGCTCAATAAACTCTACCTTCAATTCATTGCAGGTTCTTCAGTGGTAGAGACCAAATTTTCTATTATCTCTTCCCATTCTACCAATGAAAGTAGATGCTCAACAAGAGTTGGGTGACCCTGACTGATATTGACCAAAGATAGGGAAAGGGATTAAATGACCTCATAAGGTAGACAGAACCAAGCCCATGGCTGTGTCCTCCACTCAGGCAAATGATGAAGTTCCCTGAGAAAGGGCCAAACAGAAGCATCTTAAAATCTCCTAGAGCGGATTTGGTTTTAAATCATACAAGAAGTTAATGTACAAAATTACAATAATATAAATAACTACTCTACATGTATGCCTCATGAGATATGATGTCTTAGGTATTAGGTATTTAAAGTCACACTGAACATTATGTTTTAATTAATGAACCTTGTTTCACAATGCCATGAGCAGCATTTCTGTTACTTAGCATCAGGTCTAGCTCTTATACGTAAGTCCTCTAATTCTACATTTGCACATTGGGGTGGGGGTGGGCAGTAGCGACCTCTCTTTCATTTTATGCACATAGGCTTTTTTCACCCACTGGTACTTCATCTTTTGTCACCTCCTTGGCAAAGGATACCTGGAACATGTACGTTTGCATCAGTGGTTTGCATCAGTGGATGCTATTCCTTGGCCCGTGATCATGGCAAATGCATTTTCCTTCATAATAGAATCACCAAGTCTCCCCCCACCCCCCACCTCCCACCTTTCCAGGCCCTCCTACCACATCCAGCTTATGTAGGGAGTGTATCCAAATCTGCAAATGGCAGCTGCCTATGCAGGATTAGCCTGTGCTGGGGGAGGCAACAGAACCTCTCGGATAAGAGCGAAGTCTCTGGAGTCATACTTAGTGAAACCCCTGGCTCCATCACTCACTAGCTGTGCAACCTTCAGTAAGGCATTTAATTTCTTCCAGCTTTGGTTTCTTTACATGTACGATTGGACTATTAATAGCACCCATCTCATAGGGTTGTTGGGAGGATTAAATGAAGCAACGAATAACGTAGCACTTAGACAAGGGCCTGGCACTTAAGAAGTGCAGAGTAAAATAAGTGTTTGCTATGACTCTGCCTTCAACAGAGGCGTGTGAAGAGACCTTTCTGCCAGTCTTTACAGTAATCCCATGGACTCAAGTATTCCTCATCATCAGCGGTGTCACCCTGTTTTTTCTGCAAGTGGTCCACCTTCCTTACCAGATAACTTTTTGAACAAGGTTCCCAGGCACAGTGATGGGCTACACTGATTCATCCACACCCTCCCTCACCGGGTTACCACCAAGTCCAGCACTGCAGAGGGGTAGGCAGTATGTCTCGTGACTCCCCTGGGAAGAGAAGGGTGACTAGCAAGATCAGAGATCGTAACCTGAACATGATCACTGGTGCAGGCAGCAAGACAAAAACACAGTGACAGAACAGCGTTGGAGAGTGGGGAGAGGTGGGGGTCCAGGCTGGTGGCAAAAATGGGAGCGTCCCATCATACATGAAGGAACATGGGGTTCTGTAGTCTGGGGGTGAATAGAGCAGAAATATCCAGTAAAAAGTGGGCATCAATGAAGCTGGGGCATTCCAGGCCCCAGGAATACAAAGAAAGTAGAAAGTGGGAGAATCGGAACTAACATTGATTAAATGTCTATTTCGTACAAGATTGTTTCATCTCTATTGTTTTTCATTTTCACTCTATCCTGCTGTTGTTTGGTGCCATCAAGTCAGCTCTGACTCACAGAGACCTTCTATATAACATAATAAAACATTGCCCAGACCTGCACCATCTTCATGATCACTGGTATGCTTGAGTGCATTGTTTTGGCTGTTGTGTCAATCCATCTCATTGAGGGTGGCCCTCGTTTTCACTGACCCTCTACTTTACCAACCATTGTGTCCTTTTCTAGTGATTGGTCACTATACCCTACAAGGCAGCATTATTAACCACTCCCATCTCTTTTAAGGAAGGAAAAAATGTGGTTCAGAGAAGCCAGAGAACCAAGCCAAGGCCACACAGCTCTAAGTGATGAAGCCAGGATTTGGGCCCAGGTCTTGGTGACCCCAAAGCCCATGCTCACTCCACCCCACCAGGTTAGTACCTCTCCCCTCCCAGAGAGCTGCCAGGGGGCCAGGCAGGGAGGATAATTCTCAGAAGTGGGCACAAGAGACAAACAGGAATGGTAGACAGAAGACTCAGAATCAGCTCAGCACTCTGCCTGACAGAGGATAGCAGTGGTCCAGGAGTCTGGGGTGGGGCTGGCCCTGAAGATGGGGGATAAAGGGGCTCAGTTTTGGATTGAAGGGATGGGGATGGGGGAAAAAAAAGCCAGGACACCATGCTAATGAGACCAAAGATAAAGGTATTGGTTGTGGTCATGGAAAAAAGAAAATCCACTAGGTCTCTTAGGGACTCAACAAAGGATTTTGATCTTATTGGTGCTGAGCTCCAAACCACTGAACTAACTAGACCACCTGAGGCTGCAGAGAACAAAATACAGCATGTGTAGGGAGCAGAAAAAGATTCTGTGGTCAGAGTGAATATAAACCACTAGTGACATAACAACGCAAAGCCTTCGTTTAAATAGGAAACACATAATGGAAGGGAACCCTTGGCTCTCTCCCTTTTATCTCAGAGAATGGAGAGGTTTCACCATATAAGACAAAATGGGTAAAGTCAGGGGAAAGTCTCAAAGTGCTGCAAAGGAAGAGTCCCTGAGGACAAAGGAAAGGAGGTGAGATTGTTGACGGTGCAGATGAAGAGGCTGGGGAGCCAGGCTTTCTAGGGTGGTGAACGGTCTTACGCAGGGGCCACAAGTGGGCTGTTCTCCTTACTAAAAGGGACTCACACAGCAGGCCGGGTATGTCTGAGTCAGCATGAAGGATGTGCCAACGGGACAGAGCACCGGGACCCAAGCAGGGGAGACCCTAGACAGGTTTCTGCCTGTTCCACTTACATCATAAACTCCCCAGTGCTGCAGTCACATTCAGACATCTCCATCAAAGCAAATCTTTCTGTTCCCATCACCCCAGCTAAACTGGCACTCCAGTCCATCTTCGTTAAATGAACTTTACCTGTATTCCTGCCTACAGTCATGGGCTGGGTTCCAACCTCTGGAAGGACAGCTGAGTGGCAGCCACATGCCAGCCTCCGTATCAGTGTAAGAGAGTTAGTGAGAGTCTTCCCCAGGACTTAACTTGAGCTCTACCCCAGAGCTCACAGAGTTACTCAACCCACTTCCTTGGCCAGCTGACGACATTGCTCTCTCCAGAGAACCGCACCGCCACCTGCTGGCAGAACACACAAGACGACCTCAGATGCAGCTGTAAAATAAGCGCCGCGCTTACCTTGCTTACTGGATAGTCTGCCCCTGCCCCCCTAACCTTTGGCAGGCGACGCTGGTAGCTGGGGAAAGCCCAGGCTCCTCTCCTTGTGATTCCCCAAGCATCTCCCTGGACTCGTTATCCTTTTCTTCAAAATTCTTTTTATTGTTCAGAAACATGTGCCCTGCACCACACTACCCCCAGGCAAAGGGAAAGAGTGTATGGGTGGTGGAGAGAATCAGACCACCTTCTACTCCAGGCTCACTCTTTCTCCAAGGGGCTTCACTACAGCCCCTGGTCACACCACCCAAAAAGTCTCGGTTTTCTACCATGAGGTTTGTTGTATGTTGGTGTCACATTTTAGCTACTCAGAAATGAGAATGCAACTTCAAGTAATGATATCTTGTGTGAAAACCTCCTTTAACACCTTCTGGAGAGATCCAGAAAGCACCAGCACCAAAGTGTGTCACTTTAGATAGGAGAACTATAAGGTATGTGAATTATATCTCAAGAAAGCTGCCACTTTTTAAAAAAGCATTTTGGGTTGGAAGATACAGACGTACATACAGAGCTAGCATTCAGGGAGACCCTCCACAGGAGTTTCTCGTTCAGTCCTCACAACTACCCTAAGAGAAGATTCTATCTCCCACTAAAAACTCACTTTGAAGAAGGAGAAACTGAGGCTCAGAGAAGCTCACAGCTAGTTCATGGTGCCATCTGCGTTGGAATGCACATTCCCAACCACGAAAGCCTTTCACGTGTTACTTATCTAACGGAAAAATACAATTTTCATTACTGAAAAAACAAACTTTCCCTTCTGGTTTAAAAAAGTAAAGATATAGGAAGCAACTAAGATGTCCTTCAATAGGTGAATGGATAAACAAACTGTGGTACATCTATACAACAGAATATTATTCAGTAATAAAAAGAAATGAGCTATCAAGTCACAAATAGACGTGGATGAGTATGAACTTTAGATGCACACTACTAAGTGAAAGGAGCCAGTCTGAAAAGGTTACATACTATATGAGTCCAATATATGACACTCTGCAAAAGGCAAAACTATAGAGATAGTAAAAAGATGGGTGGTTTCCAGGGGCTTAGGGGAGGGGAGGGAGGTTTGAATAGGAAAAGCACAAGGAATTTTTTCAACTATTCTGTATAATACTGCCATTGTGAATACATAACACTATGAGCTTGTCAAAATCCAATTTAACTTTACAGCACAAAGAGTGAACCTTAATGTATGCAAAATTTGAAAAAGTATTTAGGAGGTCAGAGGACTCCCACGATAGAGCACAGCATGTGACAAAACAACTGTATTACACACGTGTGAAGCAACCTCACTGAAGGGGGCGGGGGAGAGAGGTGCCGACCCAAGTAACTGGAAATGGCGGCTGCAAAACTAAAGACAAAAGGGAATTGCATGTAAGCACTGTACTCAAGTTGCTAAGTTGTGTCCCGTGGTGCTACAGGTTAACAATTCTGACACTGCTATACATGTATACCAGCATTGAACAATTAAATAAATGGATGGTGGATGGTGGAAGTTTATAGATATGCAAGGGGAAAAAGCTAGAATGATCTGTGTGGTAATGGATTAGAGTTGGAGACATCAATACGAACATATGGTTAGATACAGATGGTTATGTATATATTTGTAGATAATGTATAAGTGTGTATATGAGTATACACACATACATTTCCTTGCTCTGTCAGCTGAGAGGGCCTAGACAGAACAACACCAAGCAGGTTCAAGCAGGAAGCTCTGGGTATCAGTGGCAATGAGCACACTAGAGCCCAGATCATGGTTTCTAATAGCATTCTCCAATAAAAGGAACTGGGGCCCCTTGGAGAAATGGCTAATTCTAGGATTGGGGCAGGAAATATACAAGATGAGCATCTTGTAGTGCCAGAAACTAAATAAGTTTTTAAAAAAAAAAAAAAATTGACAAGGGTATCAAAGGGAAACAGGTGTCAGCTGAAAGAGCTCCCAATGGCCACAGCTGGAATAATTTGAGCCACAAAATAAGTAAAGAAGTATTGGATTATAACACAAAGTCAGTCCTGGCCTTCAAATGGACTTCAGTTTCCTCATATAGTCCCTTCCAACTCTAAATGTGTGTGTGTGTGTGTGTGTGTGTGTGTGTGTGTGTGTGTGTGTGTGTGTGTGTTTAGAGTCCACTCAGATAATTAGAACACACAGCATTCTGGCTTGAGAGAGCTGACCATGTGACCCTCCATTACCCTCCCCTCTTCCTCATGCCCGTCTCCTCTTAGAAGCCAGCACAGCTAGGGCTGTTGCTTGAAATGTGTCACGAAGTGCCTCATGTTGAGTCTTCATGTCATTGCTGGTATAAATTCCCCAGCTGTTGGGAAACACCAAGGTCAAAACGAAAACGGCTGTGAGTACAACACTGATTCCTCTCACAATTGCCCACTCCTAATCCAGATTAATCGGATGAGAAATGATCAACTGCCCTCGGCTGGAGAAGTGCCAAGAGTCGGGATGCTGGGGGCAGGCCTCCCTCATTGTCACCAGTGCCGTGGTGGAGTTGTTACCAGACGGTAGACAGCTTCCCTGAAATCCACCCCTGGGGTGTTCAAGGCTAGGACCCCTATATCTGTACCCTTTCTTGTACCCTCACTACTTAGTACATAAAGCTTCATGACAGGATATAGTGAGCAAGACAAAGAAACAAGATCAGCTTCCCTGGAGTTTCTCTATAAATTTAGCATACTGTCCAAAAAAAACTTTTTTAATCATTTATTTTAAACTGAAAAAGAGTGATTCTTTTGATCCACACTTTTGTCTCCCCATTTCCCCTCTGAGCTCTTGCACATTACAGTTTTATTCTGGCCCTCAGTCCTTACGCGGCCATCTCACCTACTTTACGTCTCTTGGACACAATGTCAAGACGATGCAGGTCCAAGCAGGAAGCTCTGGGCATCATGCACCTGGAAAATTTGCTTCTCAGGCATGAGCCAATTAAATCAAACTTTGCTCTGAGCCTGCTTGGGAAGTGACAGGCTTAACAGCCTGATGAACAAACAGTGGAGTGGCTGTCACACTTGAGTTACAGTCTGTTTAAACTCCGAATCAGCTGCAATTCATGGCTCCCATTTCCTGCGAGAAGGATATCCAGAGGAGAATGAATCCTAACGGAGATCGTTGTCTGACTTTTAGAGGGATGACAAATGAAAAACATGATTAATATGTTCTGTCATTTGAGGAGAAACTTTTCCTTTTAAGCCCAAGCTTATGGAGCATATGAGAAGTATGAGCAAATTTGGACCAATGGCATTCAAAAATTGATCTGTGGTGGATCAAAATATATGCTGCTGTTGTAAGGCACTGCTTCTGTGCTTTATTGGCCTCGTTACAAATATAACCTGAGAACTGACCATGTATCTTGCTTTCACTCACATAGTAGGTTGGACTCAATGATCCTTAAGAGAAAAAAAGGAGGTAGTGGAACCTTGGCTAAGTTGTTGTTAAAAAAAAATACAATAAATCCACTGCCGTCAATTCTGACTCCTAGCAACCCCATAGGACAGAGTAGAACTGCCCCATAGGGTTTCCAAGGAGTGGCTGCTGGATTACGAACTGCCAACCTTTTGGTTAGCAGCCGAGCTCTTAACTACTGTGCCACCAGGGCTCCAAGTTGTTGTTAGGCACTGTCAATTTAGGCTCACCCTACTCGTTAAGATTATCTTTGCTGTCACCCTGGTTCTGAATGGCAAATATAGATTGGTTCATTTCATTTTCTGCTCCCCAGGCTGGAGAAAGTAATGGACATTGCCCACCACACTTGGGTGAATGGCCAAAGTATGCTTATATTTATCCCTCTTTCTGGGCCATTCAAATTAAAGTTTTAATGAGACTTTAAGTCTCAATGAGACTAGTTTAAAAAAGAACGCAGCCACACAGTGGAGTAGTTTACAGTCATTACAATAGATCTATATGTACCAATATGGAAAAATAACTTGGCTGTATTATCAAGCTAAAAAAGCCAATTGCATAAATGTACAATGATCCAATGTATGCGTGTATATTCCTTTATACATACACACATACTCATTCTATGTTACTGAATACCAAGAAAGAAATTGGCAAAAATTATATAGCAGGTAACGGTGGTTACATCTAAGAGGTATCTTTAAGTTGGGTTCCAAAAGCAGCAGACACTAAGACCAAGATCTGAGTGTAGTTTATTGGGAGATGGACCCAGGCAGCACCAGTAGGCAAGTGGGGGAGGAAGTGAGACATAGAAGGGAAGAAAGCAAATAAAGGGTGTGTCATTGAGCAAGATATCATGGTGGGCACCTGGAGCTCAACCCCACTGGGAAACCCTGGAAGACAACGTAGAACATGGCTCAGGTATCCCAGCCACAGGATGAGGAAGTCTATTTTCCCATTCCCAACCATCATGGTCTCAGGTCACAGGGACATTAGCCTCCCCACATCCCCACTCTTCGGGCTTGCCTCACATATGCAAGTCAAGAGAAGCCCATTCAGATGCAAGTCAGGAACAATGAAAGCTGTGGTGATGAGGAAGATGCCTATGGCATCTACTGTAGGTTGGATTATGGAAGACTGTCACTTTCGACATTGTGTTTTATTATTGTTTTTTATATGGTTTTTTCCGACATATAAGTTTTAAAATCAGAAACTGAGATAATAAGAAAAATACTCACCAAAATGATAGACTTTCTAAAGAAAAAAAAAAAAGAAGTTTGCAGTTAAGCCATAAAAAGTGTAGGGAGGCCAGGGATCTCTCCTCAGAGGGGGCCTTCCACCTAGAACACATCTGCCAGAGGCCCCGGCCCCAGAGATCAGCTCGCCTGACTGGTGGGGGAACAGCAGCATGTGGAAAGAGACAACTGAACAGGGCAGAGTTCTGACATGTTTATTCACCGATCATAAATAGTCTCATGGGCATGAAGATGGTCATGAGTGATAAACTAGCACCTGGAGCCTGACTGATACAGAGTGCTCCATTCCATGTCACTGGGGGCTCCCTGTGGCTGCTCTGGGCGGCCCCTGACGGAGTGCTCAGCTTTGTGGGCCTCCCCTTCTGGTGCAGCAATTTTATTCTTGGCTTGTTCTTAACAACGAAAAAAATCATAAGACTGAGTGTTTGCAAGAAAATATCAAAGAGGATAAGAAGGTTTTCAATTCTTCTTCAGAGTCTAAAAGTAAAAAGGGGAGGTAGGGAGGAAGGAGAGGAGAGGAGAAAGATGGCAAGGGTCTGCCACGTTTCTCCCTTTCCCCAGAGCTTCTTACAAAGACAAAAACTACGGAGGTATTAAAGCCGTCTGGAGATGGGTTGCGTCTCTTTGATGAGCCACATAAGAGCCTCCTGGCGGCTCTGCTTCTGCAGTTCCTTCCCGATCACTTCCCTGCAGGTCAGGTGGTAATTGTTGAGCCAGTCACACTGCAGGGGGAGAAGGACAGACAGTATTTACCTTCACGGCTTTACCAAAAGGCTACCCGGGCATCAGCAAGGGGCCCAGAGCTGAGATCACAAGTTGAGACTAAGGTGCACAAAACCCTTTCTCCCTCCTCATGGGCAAGTGACTTACTTGTGTTCTATTTCCCCGGAGACCTGGATGACAGGCCACATCACTTACAGTGAAAATGCTCCCTGGCTAGGCTACTGTGTGTGGACTGGGAACCACTGTGCAGGAACTATAAATACCTGGTGACAAGCCATGGCTTTAGGCTTCCCTGAGTGAGGAGTAACTGGTAACCAGGTGCTCCCTTTAACAGGACTCCTGGAAGCCATACTCAGAGGCCATTACAAGAGAGTCTAGTTACAATCGGTTCCAACTAGGCAGAGGGTCTCTTAGCCAGTAGCTCCTACACCCACCCATGTGGCCTCATTCCCTTACACCTGAGCCATCTCTTGGGAAGGTGGCCAGGGGAGAGGGGGACAGCTGAAGAAAATCCCTGGACTGGGGTGAAAACTCTTGCTAAGAGACACATCTGAAGCTGTCCTGCCAACACACTGAGTTTCCTGCCCTGTATCTGCTGACAAAGAGGAATAAAACTAAGATCAGCCAAGCCCATGTGGCTCTTGTGAGTGTGGCTGTCCAGCTAAACTCAAAACCTCTGGTGGTCAAGGACTGTGGTGCTGCACACTGGTGCTGGGTGTAAGCTTGACTTTCAGAGCCTCGACCGAATGTGGTCACCACATCAGGAGATGAAAGGATAAGGAAGGAGGTGCTGACTAGACTCGGTGCCTGGGTGGGGGATGACCCTCCTATGACCTGATGGCAAAAGCTCTGTGCAGTAGTGAAAGAGTTAAATCCTCCCCTTGATGTGGGAAGGAGGAGATGAAGTCTGGAGTGAAGCAAGTTTTACCAAGAGGATAACAACCTACTCTCTTAGTGTTGCCCACAAAGCAGACCTGACGAGATACCCAGTGGCAGTAAGGCTGGAAAGAATACTACCATCGGTGTGACTGTTGCAAATGAGCCAAATGCCACCTGGGAAGGCAGTGGCATTACAAAAACACTAAGTCCAGATCAGGCCCTGACCTGGCTGAGGGGTCAAGCCCTCAAGGGATTGAGGGCAGACAGATGGTAGCATTGACAACTGGCTCTGACCCAGCCAGGGCTTCAATCTAGTAAGAGTCTACTAGCCCCTGCCCAGAGATGGGGGACAGATGGGATGGTGTCAAAAGCAGGCAAAAACCTACATGTCACAACAAGGCCAGTGGACCTACAAGGCAAACGGCTGTCCACAGTGGCTCAACAGTTTGAGGGTGACAGCAGTAGCCTGGAGCAGCCCTGGGGTCACAGAGAAACTCCCAAAGCCCTTGTGGTTGGCTGAGCAACATTCCAAGGGCTCTGACAAGCCTGCAGGCTTCCCATGTTCTTGTCTGACCAAAGTCCTCTGCTGCCATCTGGCAACAAATGATGGAAACTCCCTAAAGTAATTGCTAAAGACAGTCTGGGAGACAGTAAGGGGCAATGAGAAAGTGCTTTAAAAGCCCAGGGGACAGAACCTTGCTCTGGGGTATGATTGTGACTTCATACAAAATGAAGCCCCAGACTTATTAAGCAGCCTATGGGAAAGGGACTGTTTAAAAGAGAGCCCAGGTGGCACAAGTGGTTAAGCGTCTGGCTGCTAACCAAAAGTTTGGCAGTTTGAAGCCACCAGCTGCTCCTTGGAAACCCTATGGAACAGTTCTACTCTGTCCTGTAGGGTAGCTTTGAGTCGGAATCAACTCAACAGCAAGGGGTTTCGTTTGGTTTTTTGTTTTTTTGGGGGGGAGGGTACTCTGCTCGTGAGCTAAATACTGTCGTCTACTGTTATTTGGTATAAACTTGCTAATGACTCCTAAGATAACATATTACGGGCCGTATAAAAACTAACTGGACAAAAGAACAGCCCGGTGATTTGGGTAGACAAGGTATAGTAATGAACCATTGGAAAAACAGATCCCACTAGTCTATGCCCAGTGTCATGTGGGTGAACTGTGAGTCAAGGGTTGACAAAACTTTTCCTCCTACTTCAAGGAAAACTGGCCTCTGTTAACCTTCCTCATGCACTGTTTCCCTGCAAACCTGATAAAGCAAAATGTCATATGGGAGAAATGCCTCCTGGTTAACACACTGTATGTAGGCAGGAAAGGCTATGAATGACCTACAACTACTTGATAGGAAGCCATACCTGGGGCTTCCCTGAAAGCAGAGTGACTTATAATTGGAGGTTCCATTGCCAAGATTCCAGAAGCTGTGCCCAAAGGCCATTACAAGAGATACTGGTTCCTATGGGGAAGGGGGCTTCTAAGCAAAGTGGCTCCCATGCCCACTTACATGGTCTCCTTCCCTTTCACCTAAGCCATCATTTATGGGGGCTGAAGCCTCTGGACACTGAGAGATACACTTGACACTGTTCTGCTAAGATGCTGTTTCCTGCCCTGTATCCATTGACAAAGCTGAATAAACTCATACCAGCAAGGCCCGTCTGGGTCCTGTGTGCGGGAATGTGTAGCTGAACCAAGCACATCGATGGCCAAGCAGAGTTGCACACGCACAGAGGAGAGCTAAACAGGAGCCTGCAGGAAGTAGATGACCTGCATCCATCACCCATCAGTGAGCTGGATAAGGGGGAAGAGGCCTCTAACTGGGAGGATCCCCTGCCATGACTCCTGCAGAGGGGAGTGGAAGCATCCCTGCCACTCCTCAGTCCTCAGAGGCACTTTCCTCAGTGCCAAGCATGAGGCCAAGAGGACCCCCATGAGGAGATGTTCCTGCCTCAAGAAACACATGAAGCCCCCTAGAGTGAGGCCAGTGGCTGCCTCAGGTAACAAGAACGTCTTATTCCTAGAGTAACCCCACCCTGCTTGGCCCTGCCCTTGGCTTCTGAGAGTCTCCTGTGAGTCATTTGCTTTCTGCCAGGACTTCTGACCACCTGCCTTGCTCTGCCCTCTAGAATTTGTGTCCTTCTGGCTTCCTGGTTTGAGAACCATTTTGTCTGTCCAGTACTCACTATCCCTGCCCTGTTTCTGACCCTTGTTTCTGCTCTGGTCTTGATCACCTTCCTGATCCCTCAAGCTTTAACCAGAGTCCCCAGACCTGCTATCTCACCTGGCCTTGTGAGCCTTGGGACTCACCCTAGGATCTAAAGGGATTTCAAGACCTGTAGACCTCCTGAATGGACTGGCAGCCAGCCTCTGAGCTTGATAAGTGAGCACTATTGTGCTCCTGGTTTTGTGAAAGGTTTCATAGCCCCAGAGTGATCAGAGTAGCAACAGAAGGGCTGGTACCACCTCTCAGCTCATCTGTGTGAAAACTCGACATACAATAACAAATTTTCCTTCTCGTTCCTTAATGTTTCATGCAACACAAGAAAACAACCTGCTATGTGCAGTGGCCAAGAAGCCCCACAACCCAACTGGCTTTTTGTAGGGAAGACACATGCTAACCGGCCTCAGTGCAGGTATGACTCCTGTCTTCCTGGAAAGCAATCCCATACTGCTCCTACCCACAAAACCCTACAGTACGCACAATGGCTGGAGGAAGCACAACTAGCTCTACCCAAAGGCCCAATAAATACAGGAAACGCTACTATGGTCCTCAGGGGATCTAGAATTTTCAGACTCAGTTGGCCTAGACTAGACCTCTTAATTAAAAAGTGAGAATAGGGTAGAGAACATTGGATGGCTATCCCCTGCCCCTGACAATTCTGTTTCCCCCTGCCCCTCCCCAGTTTTCTCCATTACCTCTTTGTCTGTAAGAGCATCCACATCTATCATTTTGGTCTGTATCGGAACCAAAGTTAGAGGTTCAAAGGTCAGGCTTCCCCGGTTATTGAAGTTATACTGTGGAAAGAAAACAGAACTTTTACTCTTTACCTCAGTAAACTACCATGATGCCATGCCCACCAGGTATGACCACTCCTCAGAACTTGGTGTAACTTGGAACCAAGAATCAGTTAGCTGGTCACCATTTTTAATAAGCACATGGGATGCACAGTGAACATAGCTAGTGCCACCTTCCAAGGAGCTGCTCTGCTGCACAATCAGAAGCCTGTGTCATCAGGAAAAGCCACACGAAGGGTGTGGAGTTCACAGCAATGGGCCCACAAGGCTAATGTCTACCTATGATAGAAAGGAAGCAAGGGTAGGGCAAGTGAGTGTTTGGGGTTGGGGTCATCTTTGGTTTTGCTTCTCAAGACTGCTGGGGTATAAATCCCCAAAATCATTTTTTTTCAATAGGCAATCATGTGGTCTGCCTTGACCCAGCCAGGTCCACCAGGTAGCATGTTTCTCCACTCCACTTGGTGTGGAATTGGCCAGGGATGCACAAGAGCATGCTGGGTCTCTGCTCAATGCAGGGTCTTGGAGTGAGGTGGGAGGCCTCTTTAAGAACACGACTTCAGCTCAGAAGCAGAGAGCAGATCCCTGTAGTCAGCCTCCTTGCAGGCTTATGAAGCTGCTTCCTCCAACTGTTCTATTTCCTTAATCACCAACAGAAGAGGAGCAGGTCTTTAAAGTGAAGCCTAGTGCCCAAAACCCTGGGACCTCTTGGTAATACTGGTTGGGGAAGAGGGCGAAACAACTTTTATTGCATGTGGTGCCTGACTTACAGTATAACTCAGGCTTTCCCAGCATTTACTCGATAAAAATCACCTGGAGAGCATGTTAAAAATACAACTTCCCAGGCCACTGCCCTGGAGATTCTGATACAGGGCCTGGGAGGGGCCTGGAAATCAGCCCCTTTAACATGCACCCCAGGAGCAGGGGAGACTTCACAACAAGCTGCCTTCGGCAAACTCGGAGCTCCAAATCACGTCGAGCACAGGCCTGCCAGGGTCTCTGTGAACTCAAGTTAAGAGGTCCAGTCCATTAAAGATTTTCTTTCTGGCTTTGCAAGAGAGGACAGTAATATCCAGGGAAGTCTCCAATATCAGGGTTCCGCTCTTCTGTGGCTCCATTTTGGCCCCAGAATAGGACACTTTTGGCTCCAAAGACAAAAGTCTTCATCTTCCTCCATTGAGTAACACAGGAAGCAAAAAATAAAAGAAAGATATACCTTGGTCTTCACAGGAACCACCAGGACAACATTCTCAATGCGAATTCCAAAAGCCCCATCTTCGTAATAGCCTGGCTCTAAAACAAAGCAAACGCCAAATGAGAGCAGCCCACAATGGAGACCTACACAAAGAGCTTTCAATCCTGGGTTGACAGCCCCACCCAGGAAGGAGAAGAAGACACAGGTGAAGGGCCCACTCAACCCAGGTGCCAGAAACCGGATGCCTCCTCCCGGGTGGCCACTTTTAACAGGCACATGAAGCACAGAAAACAAAGGCCAGCAGTTACTAAAAACTGGCGACAAGTACAACAGCAAGGTACCCATTAAACAATTACAGTGCATATCTCTAAGACACTGGATGCAGCCACTGAAGTATATTCACAAAGACTGGGAAAGGTAATATATTAAAAAAGCACAATAGAGACCTTCTGACCAGTATAATCTCAATGATAAAAAAAAAAAAAAATGCATACTTATATCCAAGACCAAAAACATATCAAAACATTAAGTCAAGTTTCCCCTGGGTGATTGGATTACAAATGATTTTCATTTTCTACTTTATACTATTCCATAGTCCCACTTTTTCTAAAATGAACATATATCACTTGTATAGTCAGAAAACTTTTTGTTTAATCCAAGGTGACAGGAAGGGGAAATTATTTTCAAATTGCTTTAATTTAAAAATAAGAAAGAACAAAGAGTCTCCCAGCAAAAGCTCGAGGATCCACACATACGTCTATGTGAGGGTCACCTACCGTCAGTGACAATCATGCCCGCCTCCAAAGGCTCATCAGAGAACGTTTTATAACTGATGCCACAAGGACCCTCGTGAACATTCAGAAAAGACCCAACACCATGTCCTGTTCCATGCAGGTAATCCAGGCCAGAATCCCATAAGGCTGAGCGGGCAAAGGAGTCAAGAAGGTGGCCTGAAAAAGAACCACTTGATGCTATTTGTACAGTACTTTCCAATTTACAAAGCACTTTAGAGATTAGATTATGTCTGGCTCCAGAAGGTAAAACAGAAACCAATGCGTAAAAGTTACTGGATGAACGGTTCAGATTTCAGCCCAGCGCGAGGCAGAACTTTCTAACAGGCAAAGCCCTTGAGGAGGACTGCTCCCCAGCCACGCTGGAGTTTAGTCTGAAGCTGGAGAACCATTCATCCAGCATGGTGGTGAGGGGATGGACGCCTGCAGCAGGTATGGGCTGCATGAGATGGCATGTAAGGTCCCTTCCCAGATCAGAGATCCTAAGATTTCAGAGTTACAAAGAAATTCTGACCAGACTGCAAGCAGGCAGACAGGCACGACAGATAAGGAAACTGAGGCACAGAGAGATGAGTGCGTGCCCAATCTGACCAGACTCAGGGCCCAGGTCTTGTGAACTCCCGGTTCACTGTCCCTTCCATCAGTCTTTGGTCAGAGGGGTGTATGTCTGAAGTCAGGATGCCAGTAAAATAAATCCCAACAAGAACCTGGATGGAGGCACTGGCCCAACGCTGAAGGGCAGACGCGAGGCTGCACCACTGTCCACGAGGCCCTGAGGCCTTCATGCCTGGTTTGCCCCCTCCTGGGAGCTGCCCACATGATTCCCCCAACACCATAGGTGGCCAGGAGAGTGGTACACAGCTGACATGTGGCCCAGTCCTAAGCCTGGCTCCCTGGGAGGCCCTCTGAGCTCAGTCAGCGGCCTGGGAGACTCACTCCATGCAGCAGGCCCACGTGCCTGGCCAGGCCCTGAAGCGGGCTGGGGGCTGTCACAGCAAGGGAAAGGACGTGTTCTTCCACTCAAACTGAGACATGCTTGATTCCTGAACAAGAGAGAGGGCCACCATATGGCAGAAAGAACCACCTACCTTTGGTTCCAGTTGGGAAAACGGCTGCGCTCACAGCTATGTGACCCTTGAGGACATACGTGAAACATTCCTGCCAAAGAAAGCCCAGAGGGCAGGTTGCAGAAAGAGGGTAGATGCTTTCTCAGCTTAGTTCTTGCCTATTAAGTGTTTTAGCAATGCCACAGAAAGAACTGAGGTAAAAAAGAAAAACATCTGGTGGAAAAAAAGCAGTTACACCAGTAACTGAACAGTGTCTGTCATTTCAGAGGGTTCCTACAGAGTTAAGCCACTGAACTTGGAAAAAAAAAAAGATCTCTGGAAAATCTTGAAAGTAAATTTAGTAAAAGAGCTGTCAGAGCGATGACCCCACAGCACCTTACCCTGTAATGAACATTCTGACATGCTCTATGTCATATAAGCCTTGGAAAAGGAATAAAAAGTACTGATGATACCAGGTAACATTTACTAAGCAATCCCTCTGTGTCAGGCACTGTGTTACATTTAACCCCACACTTCACCATGTAGGCACTATTATCCTCACTTTACAGAAAGATTAAGTACCTTGCCCAGGTCGCACAGTTCGTAAGTGGCAGGAGCTGACCGCAGAGCCAGGCCATCTTGCGTAGGTGCCCATGCTCCCGACCACCAGCTATACTCAACAGTTGCCCTCACTGCCCTGACGAGAAAACTTCTACTCAGAAGGTTATGTGGTTTGCCAATAAGGTGCAGAGTCAGGACTAAAACCCCACACTCCTCAATCTGATCTGGGACTCTTCTCACAGCACATGTCACACCAAGGGTATCCTGGGCTCAAGGTTCAAACTCTTCTAATGGGCTGGTGCCCACAAACAGACAAGGCAAGAGGCCAAGATTATGAACCTTGCTCCACTGCATCTCAGGAGACCTTCTTCCTTGGAGAAACCTCCTGAAGGAGCTCCCCTTGGAAAAAAGATTTACTCAGAGACTTGGCCAACGTTCACTGAGCAGTGACTATTAGCCAGGAACTCGCTGGGTTCATGGGCCTTTCATAACCAGCTGGATAGGTGAATAGTCTTTTCCTCATTTTTACAGACAGTAAGCAGCTCATTCGAGGTCACGGAGCCCATAAGTAGCAGAGAAGATCTGAGACCGGGTCTCTGAACTCCTGTATAGATCTCTCTACCTCACAGCTGTTTCCCTGTTTCCACGTCAGACACACCAGTAACTGAACAGTGTCTGTCATTTCAGAGGGTTCCTAGAGAGTTAAGCCACTGAACTTGAAAAAAAAGGGGGGTGGGGGGGTCCTTTCAGAATCAAATCTAGACACTGCTTGTAAAGCATATATTCCATTACCCTACCCCCACCTCCAAAGAGATTTCATGACTCAAGAGAAAGACCAAAGCTGTTTAAACTTGAATCTGAGCTGCCTTGGCCTTAACAGAATGCTTTTAAAATTTCTCCAAATGGCTTACCCTCCAATAATTAACTAAATGGACCCCATAAAACAGATAAGCCTGACTCCACAGTAATGAGCTATTATACTGTCCCACATATAATTTTTTGCTTATTTATACAGTCCCTTTTCATAAAAGCAATTATCTTAATTAAGCAGAGAGGGCCTCTCAAGTGTTTTGCTTCCACCTTACCTTCTCATAGGCTGTAGGTGTCCCAAAATGCATGGTCCGGGTCACATCTGTGGTTCCATCCCTGCCCAAAAGAAAGGACAGATTAGTTTTCAGTCAAAATAAGCTTTAGCTTAAAAATGAGACAGTGGGAATACAAGGATAGTCTGGTGTGTGGGCGTGAACTTGGCCAGCTGCTGCCACACAGACTCTTGGTCTCCATTGTGAGGACTGCTTCATGGGAGATACCATCACTGGGTTATGAACCAGTGGGAGGAGGACAAAGTAAATAGGGGCCTGTTTCTAGCGAAAGAGGGCTGAAATCCAATACCTCCTATTCAGATGACATGAGGCTTACTGGACAAAGATCTTGAAAACACTAAGGTGCATCTCTTAGAACACCCTCACCTATATCCCTACCATGGAAAGGATAACTTTCAGAATTCTGCTAACATTCAGAATTCCATTACCCAAGTGATCCCAATACCCTGAGCTAATTTCGTAATTAGGTTCTCCATTAACCACGCTCCCAACTGCAGGGGGTATGGACGCTTACAAAGTATTGCTCTGGGCCACCTGTCAGTACTGCATCCCTGTGCTCTCAATGCAGACACCTGTTCTTATCCCTTCTCACGGGTCCCACTCAAGGATACCAACTCGAACTTAGGTCCTTCCCTAAGAGACTATTCTAGAGAATGACTGTGAAAGCAGCAAGACATGAAGAAGGAAATTCAGAAATTCAGAAGAAACTCTTACTTACTGACTCATGCAAAATTAATCCCTCACTTGACAAGGCCCCAGGTGAGTTACAAGTACAGATATGGGCAGTATATAGGCTGGGGCAGAATCTCTCCAATGGTTCCCAAAGCTTGCTGTATTATTTATTTAATATGTAACAGCTTCCTGCCAGGGACTAAACATTTCTATCAAACAGTCAGTCTTTTGAGGGAACAGAGACACAACTAGGCTATTTCAACGAGGGTGAAAAAAAGGACAAGACACAGGAACCAGTCCATCAGTGGCATGTTCTTGGCTGGAGCTTGGCTTGTCCACCTACTTAACTGTCTCAACACAACTGAGTCAAGTTCTAGGGCAGCCCCAGTTCACTTACTTGTACTGAGCACCTGAGTCAATGAGATACACCTCATCCAGGGACAAGGTCCTATTCGTCTCAGGGACTGGCCTATGAAAGTTAATTAAAAATTAATTATTCCACAAATGTAAACATTCGGTGACTCTGGGAATAGGGTATACAAGAGTTCCTTGTACTATCTTGTGACATTTTTTAAGTCTGAAATTGTATCATAATCTAATACATTACCCAATAAATGAATTATTCCAATTAATATTACCTTTCTACTGTTCTAAGACTCTGTCAACCTATCTCCTCTATCAGATAAAAAGCTCAAGGGAAGGGAGACTAACTTATATTTCTTTGTCTCTCCCTCTGTTTGTGTCTGGAACAAAACATGTTCAAGGGAGGAGCTACTAAAACAGGCACCAACAGAATCAACAGGCCCAAGATGGAGTTCTGTGAACTGGGAAGGGAGCAGCCTGAAGTCAGAGTGGTGCTCACTGGTCTCAGGGGTCTGGGGCCCCCTGCTTCAGCCTCCTGCTCCCTCCCTCAGTCCTGACCCACCAGGTATCTCCCAACTTGTTTCTCAGACCACCAGACAGGCAAGGGGTGAATGTCCCAATATGGGATAAAAAATAAAAGGGTTTAGTGGATCATGATACTCTTGTGCTGGAGTCGTTTTTCACATGGAAGGGAGGCATTCCTAAAAAGTGATTCGCTTTCCCTACACCATTTTCCAGGCAACATCACTGTGCTGGGAAATGCCAAAAAGGATGACAGCACTCCCAGCCTCCAGCTGCTGCTAAAGGGAGGTCCTCCTTCATTTCCAGGTGCCACCCCCTCCTCAGCAATGAGGCCACCAACGGGCACACAAGCTGAGTGACTAAAAGGGACACCCAGACAAGGGCCCAGCTCTCTAGGACCCTGCCTCTAAACGGACGTCCAGGAGACCGCAATGAAGAAACTCCAAAGGAGAAGCAAATTTCTCCCCCCTTGGTTTAAATTGTTTTTCTTTTTTCTCAACAACCTTTTCCAAACTATTTCACCATCATTAACACAAACTCACTGCCCCCCTACACTTCTCATCTGCCCTTTGGAGTGGCTGTTGTCAATTTGATCACATACAGATAATTCTTTAAAAGAGTATACTACTTAATTGTCTTCATGCCTTCATTATATACAAAAATCTATAGTATCCAGGCAGGAAATTCATCATCTGAGTTAAATGCAGAATAAAAACCGAAGTCCCCTTAACATTTTCATGTGAGATAACTGTTCTGTCACATCTTGACTGTGTCTCCCACACAGCTTCAAAATCTGCTCCAAGACTAACAATTCAAAAACAATTATTAAAAAGGGGGAAAAATCTGTGCTCAGATATAGCACGTAGAGACAGAAGTACTGTTTCATGGATGGCACACATCACAGGTGGGGAAACGCAGGACTCAAAATGCTCAAAGCAAAATGATTAGAGCTGGGTGAAGCTGGAGTCCAACGGCCAAACCTAATGACACTCCTTATCATCTCCACGGGCAGATGCATCAGGCCTAAACATACCAGTGCCTCTCTGGTCTCCTGGTTCAGCTGTTTGGGTCCATGGACTCTTGGAGACTAGCTGGTCAAAGTTCCCATAGACTAGGATGCCAGGCTTCAAGCCCAGGGGAGGAGAGAATCAGTTTCTCACCGCCTAGTGATAAAGAGTTTTTTTGGTATGAAGGTGATGAAGCTCACAAGATGTTTGGACTACTGCATCAGGAAGGCTGCCATCAGGAAAGAAAAACACTCAAAAAGTCTGATCACCAAAGTTCAGGGGTTATGAACACAGCTCCTGCAGCCTCAGAGAGGAATGCAGAACTCATCTGACTACATGGGGGGCATCGTGGAGAATGGCAACACCCGCATCTGAGTCTAAGAGGAGGCCCTCAAATGGCAGAGACCTGGGGATTTAGAGAAAATTAGGAGAGAAAATAAGCCTCAAAGCAAGTATCGGGACTGGCAAATTTCCCCTAATTGTACGGCCTCAACAGACACGCGGAGGTGGGCACAGGGGCCTCTGGCAGAATGCTCTCTCTCCCCTGCTCAGGCTCATCTCAGAAGTGGCAGCAAAGCCAAGCAGTGTGCTCCTCCGCATGCCTTACGCGTAGTGAATGATGGCGCCGTTGGGTCCCGTACTGGAAATTGTTGGGAAGCTCAGGTCCACAAAGTCAGCCTGTTGCCTGTAACAGAAAGACCCAGGTTAGGGGTAGGAGACAATGACTATGGAATGTGACTGCCCCACTCCCAACCCACCCACACACAGAGGCAGGGCGGCTTAATGGTTTTTTTACTGTGCCAAAATTCAGGGCCCTCCCAGCCTCATTTAACTCACCCTGCGAATCAGCAAGAGGGCCACAGGTCCCCCAAACCATCCTTACCTGCGAAATTCCTCAGCCTTCTCAGCAGCTGAGATCTCCGTCACGCCACCTTTGGGAACCTACAAGGAAGTTGCTTGTAAATCATCTGGTGAGATACAGTCACGTGCGTCTCATACCTGGCGTAAACCAAAGGCTTACTTTTTCCTGAATTCTCGTATCCCACTGTTCGCACTACAGGACACAGTTTATGTCTGTCATCTTTACCAGGGAGGGATCTTCCAAAGGCTTTCACCAAAACTACCTTAAGGAGAAGGGTTTCTATCCATTTAATTTTTCGCTCAACTATTTGCCTCTGTATTATGACATCCTAAATCTCCCAAATTTAATATATCCAAGTTCAAAAATTCAAAAGCATCCCCTCTTAGGAACTCATCCTAAGATAATCATCCAAAACAAACAGAAAAGATAAATGCAAAGATATTATTGCGGGGTTATTGATAATAGCAAAAAAATTAAAAACCTAAACATTTCAAAATGAAAGAAATTGGTAAATTGGTAAGTACGTCAGTCTAGCCAACAGAAGCCATCTTCACTGGAATCCTTTTTAAGGCTTCTCACCACACAGAAAATGCTCATGCCATGATACTAACTGAACACAACAAAATACAGTATCATAGCTGTACACTGAGACATGCAAAATGCTTTACAAAGATAAATAATAAGGAAATACAGAGAAAAAAGAGTTACATTTGTGGGAATAAGGGTGATATTTTCTCTTTATATAATAAAATATTTTAAAGGAACATGACAGAGTTTAATAACAACACAAAAAAATCACCCTCCTGCTAACTACAAGGAGTGACAGGGCAAGAAACAAATGGCCAAGCGTCAATTTAATATAAAAAGTTTTATGGTTTAAACTCAAGTTCAAAATGTACAAAAAGATCACTTTCTCCTAATACTATCAGCTTGTTCATGTTATTATTATAAGGGTCATTTTCACACGGTGAAATTCCCCTTAGCTACAAGGTAATTTCCTAGCTCTAGAAGGATTCACTGTTGCAGAATTTAAAACATACACACACATCAAAATTCCAGAAAGAACCATTAAAAGAGCACTAAAATTAGATCAACATCTTATTCCTCATGGTCAACAGAGCACAGAGAAAATCACCCTTAGAATCACACGTAGATACTTTGTAAATACGCTACGTCTGCATGTTTAACAAAGACTAAGAACCAACCTCTTTCTCCAGCCAGTTAAAGAGTTCACAGAGAGCAACGGCATCTTTAATCTGTGCAAACAGTGGAGACATTTTTAAGAGTTATTACTAGAAATCAGATGGCCAGATTCAGAGCCCAACCTGTGGGGTCCTGGCGGACTAATGCGATACTGAGAGAGGGCTGCAGCTACAGAACCAAACCGTGAGCAACTGGGGCCTCACAGGTGAGCACTGACTGCAAGCCAGTTTGCAGCGCTCCCCTCTTCAGGGGAAGGGCTCCTCTGCCATTCCATGGCTCAGGCACAAATAGAAAGGGGCCTGGCCTCAGAGCACAGGCAGCTGTCCCAGAGGACTGGAGTGAACTCCAACCCTACAAGTGCCAGGAAAGACAGGTCACTGTCAAAGACATCTCTGGGCCCCAGATCTTTCTAGACCCACCCTTGGCCTTGAAACCCAATCTGGGTCTTTTAAAAGGCTTCCTCATCATCATTCTCATCATCGTCTACACTATTATCAATATCTCTTTGTGTTGTGCTTTAAACTTTGTAAAGATCTAGCCCATTGAGTATCTTATTTCATTTTCTCGTTAACTCTGAAAGGCCAGGAGAGCCAGGAGACTAAGGCTAAGAGGTTTCACGTGCCCTTGTCCCAGGCAACACCACAGTTGGTGAAGGAGCTGGGCCTTCTGCCAACCACACATCCTTTCTTCTGCACAGGCTGCTCTACTCACATGGGCTCGCCTCATGCCTTCTGACTCGGCTGAGTTCTTCACAGCTTTAGCAATGCAGATGGGGGTGTAAGGCATACAGCAGCGATGATCCTAGGGGCAGAGGACAGTAATATGGGAAGTCAAGCCTGGTTTCACTCACCCAAGACCAAGGCAACCACCTCTTTACCCAGCACAACACATTTCAGGCAACTCATCTGAAGAGCTTCCCCTAGGGACCCACCCAGCTGTCCCCCGTGGCCTCCAGACCACCTGGCCCTTTTAGTTGATGAGCCTGAGCATGACGGGGGGCTTGAGTTCATCCAAAAAGAGAAAGCACATCAAACAGGTATTTCTCTTCTATCTCCTGCCCTCTTGAGGTCTTCGAGACTACTGGTCGCCAGCCATCAGCAAGCTATTGCTTTTCCAGGCCTCCATGGTTGGTGGTCAGAGGTCACTAACCGATCAAAGCTTGACAAAAATAATCCCTTTCTCGCTGCACAAAGGAGGCTCTTTCCCGCTGTCTGGGGGTTGCACAAGGCCCAATGAGGGAGGTCTCCTGGCCTCTCCCCCTTCATGCTCAGTGATCACATCTCAGCTACCGCTAATGGTCTGATCTTAAAGGGCTGGAGAAGACCCTTCCCAATTTGAGAACAAGTCAGAATCCAGCCCTGTGATATAAGGAAGGGGACTCAATGCCACCTGGCGCTTGCACAGCGCTTCTCAAAGGGCATCATTCTCTTCACTCTTCTTATTTTCTCTCTCACAAACTTGCCCCTCAGAAAATCGGGAAGGCAGGTGTGAACCCCATTTAGGTGGGGAAGTAAAGCTCTGAGTAACTGAGTGGCTTGTTAGAGGCCACACACAGTGTGACAGTGGTAGGGGTGCAATGGAAAGCCCAGTCTTGAGGCCAGGTCTGGCCTCTTCCTGGGTGGCCCACTGCTCAGCGGAGAAGACGTTGCTGGGCTTGCCACAGGCAACACCACAGCCAGAGGCCCAGGCGCCCAGGATAGGACAGCAGAAAAGGCCACATCTAAAGTGACCTGGATTCCAGTTATGTCCCAAGCCCTAATTAAATGAGGAGACAGGTGTCAGCTGCTTAGCACTGCCCAGCAGGGGCTTGGTAAAGGCTGGAGCTATCACTGTCATTTGACCTTGGACAAATCCCCGACTCACCAAGCCTCCCGGGGCCTCAGGTCTCCTAACTATAAAATGTGTGGCGTGTGGGCGGGGGGGGGGGGGGGGTAGAGAAGTATTTTCCAAATTCAGGTACTCTCATACCATCTTCACAGTTCATGGCAGGAAGGTGCCTACTCCCTGTACTCTTATTTATGTAATACTTTTCTTTTGACCATCTTAAAATCAATTTGCCTTATTAAACTCAACTTGGCCTTAAAAAATAATTTTTACAACATCATGGCTAGAAAATATAGCATATGCCAAAATGCTGTTAAAACGTATACATTTAAACAACCAAAAATCATCTCTAGTGCCGCCCTCTGGGAAACACAGGATGAGGTCCTTCAAAGCTCTAAACTGTCAGACCCTCAACATGGCTCCAGTTGCAGAGGGATCAGCCAGGGAGATGACTGCTTCAAAGACAGAGCCCCCCAGGGCCAGAGCAGGTAGGGCGGGCAGCTGCAGCACAGCAGGCTTTAGAGGGGCCGAGGTGGGACCACCAACCTTGGGGATGGCCTCGCTCACGGCATAGCTGGCCTTGTCGCTGACCCACACCTTCTCCCTTGGGGAGAGGTCAGCACACAGGGCCTGAAGCTCGCTCAGGATGGACTTGTAGGGAACCACCTGGATTCTGTATTCAGCTTCCAGGCCCAAGTCAAAAAGCAGGTGCTCCTTCACATTGGGGGCATCTATGCGGTCACCGTCAATGAAGAGCCTACAGAGGAGCCAAAGCGGGTAGTGGGAAAGGGAGGGTACACACATGAGCAGGTGAGGACACAGACATGCATAGACATGCACATACACACTGGCTCTATCTCCTGGAATCAAAGCCAAGCAGCTTTTCCCTCTCCCCATTCCTTCCCCAAATGCTGCTCCCCAAACTCCGCTCCCTGTCCCTGTGCACACTGTCACCATCCCATCCACCAGTTTCCCAAGCCAGGAACCTGGCATTGTCCTCCTTGATGCTCCCCCTCCCCCCTTCATTAGGATCTTTAGACCTGCAGCCTAAATCCCCATCAAATCTGTCCATCTTTCTCCTTATCTGTGCCCAGTCAGCACCCAGTCTCGGGCATCTCCACTCACCCCTGGATTAGTGCCACAGCCTCCTGACTTGTCCCTGCCTCTAGTCCTGTCCCACTCATCCTGTTTTCACAGCCATAACAGTCTTTATAATTGACAAGTCTGATCACGGGGTTCCCTCTCAAAAGTTCCTTCAATGGCTCCCCACTATCCTCAGGATCAAAGTCCAGACTCCCAAACTTGGCTCAAAAGGCCCTTCATGAGGTGGCCCCTGCTCACCTTCTGGCCTCACACTCTGGTTCCAACCACACTGAGTCTGGCTCCTCCACACACACTGGCTCTCCTGCCACAGACTCTGAAAGGGCTGTTCCCTCTGCTTGGCCCACCTTTCCCCCGTCCTCCCCCCCCCCCCCACCTGGCTCACTCATACTCATCCTCAGCCTTCTCTGACCACCCCACCCCCCAGTCTAGGTCAGGCCCTCTTAAGACCCCCCCCCCCCCAAACCGACCTCACTGATGATTCAGCGTCACATAGTGCCTGAGTCCCCAACGAGACTCTCATATCTCCCACTCTAACTCAGGACGCTGTCTGTCTTATTCACCCACCACTGTGTCCCCAGCACCTACTAGAGACCCCTGGTGCACAGTAGGCACTCAATAGATGCGATGTCTGAATGAAGAAAGCCATCCAAACAGAAGAGCAACAGTGGGAAGGCCACAGCAACGTGTTGGAAAGATAACTGACAATTCAGCCAGGCTCGGTTCAGGGGGTTTTCCTGGGTAGTTTCTGACCTCTGACCATCTAAATGACTGGGCTGAATTGTATTGTGAATCCAGAATTGTATAACTGAGCCTGTCTACCCATTGGCACTGGCTGTTAGAAAGCTTGGGATCAAATCTGTGGCCTGAACAAGACCTTGAAGAGGAATTTTGTAACTAACCTCAGTCTAGGTTTGTCCTGATGTCCTCACACTTATTTTTTATCTCAGAGTAAAACAGACACTTTCATAGAGGATTTCAAATCATTTTGGGGGTTGAAAGAGGCAGGATATAAATAAATGTCACCTATTAAGGAAGACAAAGGAGCCCTGGTGGAACAGTGGTTAAGAGCTCAGCTGCTAACCAAAAGGTCATCAGTTCAAATCCACCAGCCGCTCCCTGGAAATCCTGTGGGGCAGTTCTACTCTGTCCTATAGGGTTGCTATGAGCCAGAATTGACTCAAGAGCAAGGAGTACCAGTAAGGAAGACAAAAAGGAAAAGGGAGAAAAAGGCAAGAAAAAAGCACATCAGTGAAACATTAGGCAGTGACTGGTGGGCCCTGACTAGAAAGGGTATATGGCGCTCCGAGAAGCCATGAGGAAGGACCTTCCACGTGTGGGACACTCACATGATTGTCTCTAGTCCTATGATTGCGTAGGAGAAAAATACCGGATTGTGCTCCACATCTGATCCTCGCAGATTGAACAGCCCTAAAAAAAGAAAACCAAAGTCCCTGTCACCTGCCTGACTTGAGACTTTAAGGAGCAGCCTGTAGGAGGAGAGAAGGGCACCAGCTTGGAGTCCAGCTGCCATCCAAGAAATGCGGGAACGTAGCTTCAAGGTCCACCTCTGAGCTGCAGTTGCTCACGTCTGCCACATGATGGCACCAGAGCTCTTTCTTAAACCACCACGTCACCGTCCCGAGAAGGGAATGGAAGAGTTATAAATTAGAAAACACCAGAAATGCCCTCCAAACAAAGAGTTGAAATGGCCTGCCCGGTGGTGGCCTGCCAGGACTGGCCCTGCAGTAGAAAAACCTCTAGGGCTCCCAAATAAAGGGAAGGCAATCATTTTTTTCTCCCTTATGTGGTAAACGACCTATGGTAGAAAAACTGAGACCCTCGTACAAGGGAGGCCAAATGAGGCCCTCTCATTAGTGGGTCAATTAGCCCACTGGAGGCGGAGCTTCCCGTCAGGCAGACAGAAAAGCAGTGAGTCAGCAGGGCTGTAGGCTGTGAGTGAAACCAGAGCCGATGGGTGGAGGACTCACCTGCAGCCACTGTGATGGGGGTATGGTGAGGTCACAGCACATTTGAAAAACCAGCGGATGGGGGAGGGGGTGGAACTGGGAGCCCGGGTGGCACAATAGTTAAGCATTCGGCTGCTAACCAAAAGGTCTGCAGTTTTAATCCACCAGCTCCCTCCTGGAAACCCTATGGGGCAGTTCTACTCTGTCCTATAGGGTCACTATGAGTAGGAATCAACTCAACAGCAATGGGTTTGGTTTTTTGGTTTTTTAAAGGGGACTAGCAGAGGGCACAGCTCTGGTCCCAGGGCTTCCAGCTCCCTGATGCTTGCTCTAGTGACGATCAGAGTGCTAAACAAGACCCTGGTGGAAAAGGTACTGCCTGTAGTTTAAAACAATGGCTTCTCAAAGTAAAGCAATGAGGCAACATTTTTTGCCTATATACTAGCACTTTTTTTAAAATGAAAGTACTTGGTGTGGGCGAGGATGTGATAAGATGGCCGTTTTCAGACACCACTGTACAAACTTCCTGGCAGGGAAATGTCAAGATGGGTCAAAAGCCTTACCGCACCCATACCCTCTAACTCATAATGCCAAAAACAAAAACAAAACCAGTTGTCATCAAGTCCAAGGAGATGACAGAAGGTACTAAACAACTGCATGAGAGCTATTTAAGGTCTGAAGATTGAAAAACTGCAAAGGTGTCAGGGGGGCTTGGTCAGGAACTTTCAGTTTTCCAAGGCAGAAATGCTTCTAGAACATTCTCATTGTGAAGACCTTCGGAAACAACAGGAAAAGTAAAAAGAAAAAATATCTCCTATGATCCCACTTCTACACAGTGAAACATTTAGGGAGAATGCCACTCCTCAGAGGTGCCAGAGCCTTGAAGAGACAGGCTGGAGGTAGACATAACTCATGGACTTAACATCAGCTTACTGTAACACTGCCCCTAGGCAAGGCTACATACCCCTCCCCTGCATCCTGTAATTCTTCCTTTTTCATAATTGACATCTCTTGTACCCATTTGATGGCATAGTCTTTTGCTTATTCCCTGGTCACTCAGAAAGCTGAAAGGCATGAACACACAGATTCTCAGAGAACCAAAGGAGAGATCGAGTAACACGCCCAAACAGTGAAACCAGAGCACTCACACGCAATCTCATCCAGGGCAGTGACCACAAACCACACGACGTTTCTCTCGGACATTTTCAACCGAAGGTCTGCAACTTTTTCCTTCCAGGAGATACCTGCAAGAAACAAACATGCCTGAAACTCCAGCCCTGGTCCTGGGGAACTACGAGATCCAGGTGAAAGAAATCATCCCAAACATTCTTAACCAGCACAACATCTTATCTGGCGCTTGAGCAGGCAGGAGACCTAGATTCAAGCCCTACACAAGAGATGTGACTCTGTCAAGCCACTTGACGGCAGCAAGCCCTAATTGCTCCGCCAGCAAAATTAATTCATTTGTTCAGCCAACAAGTGTCTATTAAGCATCTAGACATAGATATTAAGCATCTAGGCACAGATGTCTGCCAGGCACTATGTAACTACACCGCTGTAGTTACAGCTTGGAGCAGAATCCAGTCCCTGCCCTCCCCCCACCTTCCCACCCCCACCTAAAAATATTCAAACCATGCTGATGGAAAGCTGACCCTGGGCCACTCACTGGATCCATCCTCCCAATCTGCGATACCCTCTAGTGACGGTGTCACACACGAAAGCAAGCTGGGGGCTGCCCCACGACCAAAGACTGCTTTGAAGATCACCTCAGGAATGCTGTTTAAAACTTGGCTGAGAGTCCGGGTGTAATGCTTTCCTCCCAGGACCCCTCTGGGCAATCTGCCTACATTCCAAACATCCCCCATCCACTTTGCCTTTTCTGATTCTATAGCAAGGCTCCCTCCCTGCAGCCCTACCCCCTACGCCTCTCCCTCCGTCTGCACCCTTCTCTGTTTCACAAATCCACACTGTCCTTGTCTCCCAAAGATTCAGAGAACTTGCTCCTCATCCATCACTACCACAGTGGCCAAAGAAACCCACCTGCACCCCAAATCTCTAAAGCAGAAGATATAAGATGGGAGTTGGGTAGGAAGCCCAACCTACAAATGCTGGCACAAGTAAGGGAATGGAACCTAGAAACCTCTAGGCTCTGTTTCTAATATCAGACACGTGAGAATGGCAGTCAGCAAATGAGTGGGAAACAACTCAGCCATCTTAACAGCACCTAAAGAGCACCCAGAAGAGCAATGCAAGAATAAACTAAGCCAAAGTAAGTGGCAACAGGGGAAACAAACAAAGCTCCTGCCTTCCTCAAATGCCCACTGTGCCAGAGTGGGACAAAATACTCCCATCAGCTCAAGCTCAACTTGGATTCAGAGGACTAGGCAGGAGACAATGGAGGGGTGGGGGTGACGGCTGGGGCATTTTGGGGCACAGCTGTGGTTCTGACCTGTGTAATCCAGGCCCAGGGTGAGGAGGGGCTTGCATGGGCGCTCAGGACGGTCTGTCCAGATTTTGTCCACAAGGTTCTCCTTGACAGGAATGAGGTGGTGGCCGGCACCTCTTAGGACCTTGGCCATCTTCTTCCAGTAATCTGAGGAAACACATATGGCTCAGACATGAGCTGAATGCCCATTTCAGCTGAGTCCTTGAGGACCTGGAGACTTCTGAAAGGAGATCCTGACGTGGACCGATGCCAAGTGTGCAGGATGAAGAAATGGAGAAAGATGTCTACCATCATGGCGCTCCCCTGCCTCCTTCGCAGTACTTTTCTCCTCACTTTGACCTTTATCATGACATAGAGTCATGCTGAGCTCTCAAATGTTCTACATCCCACAAGCAAACAAGGAAAGGGGAGAGGAGCCCAGAACCCACCTTCTTACCCAAGCTGGAAGGGACTGAGCGCCTCACCTGTAGGAATGATCAGCGGATCCACACCAACCCTGGATCCTTCAGGAAGTACACTCACCAGCCAGTCTTCCTGAGTTGGCGTGTCCTTCAGACCTACGCAGGAAAGGACGGATAAGAAACAATTCCCAGTGGACCCAAGCCCATTGTCCTACCCAGAAAGATGCAGTTCACAGACATCAGCATAGGAGGGTCTTTATCAAGCACCATCTAGATTGGCAGGACTTGGAAAATCTGAACCTCCCTGAATCCTGGAAGACTGCAGAAAGACGGGGAGGGGACTGCAGAAAGATGGCGTGTAAGGAAGGAAAAAGGTAAGGGTGAGATAGAAGAAAAAAAAGCATAATTTTCATTCAACCCCAGGAAATAACATCATCCTGGGACTCATTCCAACACAGATACATGGGGTCACTATGAAGATCCTCTCACGGGCCTTGGTCACCAGAACCTGGGCAGAGATTTGGTGAAGGCTTAGAGCTGAGAGACCCCACCTCACACACCAGGTAAGTGAAAGAGCACGCCACCAGTGCTCTCTCCTCACCTAGAAGGGGAAGGGTCACTGAAAGAAAGGCCGCCTGCCCTACAACCAGGCCTCTGACTGGAGGGCTGAGTACATGTCTCGGCAGCAAAGAAATCTTTCTGAAGATGACAAGAGGGACACACAGGAATCCACCATCAGAGTCTTTAACAAGGCTCCCTGAGCTTCCCAGCTCCTAAGATCAAACAGCCTTTCTGTTTCTAAGAAACTAGTCATAGGAAATTAAATAAGCTTCAAGAAAGGGAATAAAATTATTTTTACATTCCAGCTTTCTTCTATTCTAAGCTATTATATTCTATTTTGGAATATATACTTTTTTTAACTAATCACAATTTTGCTAAATAATTAACACCTTTGTTTATACACACATACACATATTTTTATGAAAGAGCACATATTCTAAACACCGTACTTACATTTTTATTTTTCCTACTGACTACTGATAACCACATAACCACAGAAGGGAAGTTCAAAGGTTTCTAAAGAAACAAGCTCACGAATCCCAGTTCTAAAAAATTTTAGAATCTAGCCCTGAATTTTTATTTTGCTACTTGATTCTTGCCTGTGTTTTTTTTTTCCAAACCACTGAACAAGCCACTTATTAACCAAATTTCTTTTAATGTCACTAGTAGAACTTCCACAAGATGAAGTCGTTTCACTTCCTAACAGACAGATCTTTGGCAAAACCCCAGGGATGAACCACTCACTGGTCAACCAAACCCACCAGAATTCCCCTACCCGGGAGACATGCCCCAAGGAAAGGTGGGTTTCGGGAAGAGATGGCAAACTAGAGACGGGTTTGGAAGGGAGGACTCACCCACCCCTTCTGTGCCACCAGAGGGGCTTGGAAAGGAGGACTCACCCCCACCAATCCATGCCACCAGAGGGGCTTGAAAGGGAGGATTCACCCTCCCCTTCTGTGCCACCAGAGGGGCTTGGAAGGGAGGACTTACCTCCACCAATCCATGCCACCAGAAGGGCTTGGAAAAGAGGACTCACCCCCACCAATCCATGCCACCAGAAGGGCTTGAAAGGGAGGATTCACCCTCCCCTTCTGTGCCACCAGAGGGGCTTGGAAGGGAGGACTTACCTCCACCAATCCATGCCACCAGAAGGGCTTGGAAAAGAGGACTCACCCCCACCAATCCATGCCACCAGAGGGGCTTGAAAAGGGAGGATTCACCCTCCCCTTCCGTGCCACCAGAGGGGCTTGGGAGGACTCACCCCCCCCCTTTCCATGCCACCACACACCTACTTCAAAGAGCAGCAGGCAGTATTTGCTCCTCTGACACTCTGACCCCTCAAAGTGCTAACAGACCTAACAGCTTGTGTCTGTGGGTCCCAAAGAGGGGTGCCCAGGCCCCAGAGGGCACAAGATGATCCACTGGGGAGAAAGAAGAGAGTATTTCAACTTCTTTTTGTATTTCTTTTTTTCTAAAATACTAATATTTTTTACTAATATTACTAATTTTTACTAATATTTGAAATACAGATGGACACTAAAAACCACCAGCTGCCCTTGAGTCAGTTTTGACTCATAGAGACCTTATGAGTGTCACAGTAGAACTGCACTCCATGGGCTTTTCAATGGCTGTGATCTTTTGGAGGTAGACTGCCAGGCCTTTCTTCCAAGGTACCTCTGGGTGGGTTCAAATCAACAGCCTTTTGGTTAGTAGCCAAGCACTTTACTGTTTGCACCGCCCAAGAAAGTCTAAAGACCCCTAGTCTGTCCCTTTGTATCAGCCCCAAATGCTTGTATGTTTGTGTGTGTGTGTGCATGCATATGCGAGAGAGACAGACAGAGACAGATTCAGAGAAAACAACTGTGGCAATAACAAACTGTAACTTTGGTGTTTTTATATTTCTAAAAATACAAGAAGATTTTTGAGAAATAGAAATTTTAAATAAATCCATTGCCAGATCAAAAACATTCATAACTTGTTCCTAAGACAAACAACACATATATATGTATGTGGACAGTGTGATGCACATCCATACAAGACTGCACACACACAACATACACACACCTCAGTGTGCTAGCTGCTTTTGATCTCAGTATCATGGTCCAGCCCTCTGTTCCCTGAATTGTGAGGCTGGTGACAGCTTGTTTTCCTCACTGCTTCCTACAACAAACTAGAAATATCAGGTATTTTGCTTCATCATCTCTTCCTCACTTGGCCCTGGCTCTTTTCTTCCTTCCTTATTTTCTGTTCCCCCGGTTCAAAATCAGAGGGAGAGACCTTTGCACAGTCACTAAAACCATGTTTCTAAAGAATATTTTAATGACATGGAAAAATATGCATAGCTCCAAGTTAAATGAAAAAGCAGAGTATACACACACACACAATCACACACTTACTATTCAGTAGACACTGAACTGTACTCTTTCCATATTATTTCATTTAATCCTCACTTCATGTGGTACTTAGTATTATTACCACATTTTACAGATAAGACTGAAGCACTAAAAAGTGAAGTAACTTGCCCAAGAAAGTTTCAGACCCACGCTCTCACCCCATGCACTGCTCTTTCTCCAAAGCTGAGCTGCCTGAAGCAAGTCTAGGATCCCTCAGAGAGATCTTCAGGGGAGAACTTCCTAGCTTCTACTGCCAATGGCCCCTTGCCTTTAGCTCACTTTGAATCATGAGGCACAAAGAGTAGTGGAAAGGCCCCCAGTACATGAGTCAAATGCCTGGCAAGCTGTGTGATCTGTAGCAAATCAATTGTCCTCTCTGGCCCTCAGTTTCCCCTCAGAAAATGAGTACCCTGAACCAAAACCCAAACAAAAACCAAAAAAAAAAAACAGTTGCATCACATCAATTCCCTCTCATAGGGACCCAATGTGCATCAGTGTAGAACTGTGCTCCACAGGCTTTTCAATGGGTGACTTTTTGGAAGTAGATCACCAGGGCTTTCTCCAAGGTACCTCTGGGTGGACTTGAACCGCCAACCTCTCAATTAGCAGCCAAGTGCTTAACCATTTGTGCCACCCAGGGATTCCACCCTGAGCCAGAGCCCTCCAAAACTGAATGCACACTGGTACGTAAGTATAAGCATGCCATTTTCTTGGTTTTCCTTCAGTTCTCAAAGGGTCTGTAGCCCCAAAAATCGGTTAAGATCTGGGAGCCCTAAAGAGGTCTAGGATCCCCTCCCAGAGCTGGCCCTCAGGTTGGGCTGGCCATGCCTCTACCCACCCATCTTCATGAGCATCCAGTTGCTGTCCATCTGCTTGGCAGCCTGGAGAAAGTAGCGCCCATCGGTCCACATGGCCGCATGCTCTTCCGTGACGATGGCCGTGCCTGGAGCAGGGAGCAAGGAAAAGAGAAAGGCTCTTCACAACCATCCAGAAACCGCAGAGAGTGGCAGCAGGCAGGTGAGAGCAGTGAGAGGCACCGGCTCCCCTGTGGCCCAGCCACCCACCACCCCTCTGACTGTGGGGCAGATGGGTCCTCGGCCCCAGGGAAACCTCCAGACAGCAAGAGAAGAACCAGTTGTAGGCCACACTCTGAAGGAAACAGTCCTGGAACCCATACTGCCTGGGCACTTGTCCCTGCACAGAAAGGACCCAGTGTCCACAGCATGTGTCAAGACCAATAGAGCAGAGGACTGTGGAGCTACAGCCAAAACAGTCTCATGATCCACAGGGCTTGAGCTGGAACAGTTTCTGCTCAGCGATCACAGTCACTCTGCTGCTGTTTTACCTTTCCCAGAGAGAGACCAACTGGCTCCTGTGAGTGTTCACAGGGACTCAGTGGTCACCAGTAGGTCGTTTCTTCCTCCTGCCTCTACCTGCCCTCAGTTCCCACAGGCCTGGCAAAATCTGGGGCTTTCGGCAGAGGCATCAGCCAAAACCAATCATAATGTGCCAACCAACACAAGCACTTACACCAAAGGAAGCAGTGTGCTAACTGCTGGGGGACAGAGGCCTCACCAAGTCTAGCTAGTTTAAGGAAGGGAAGTCTGAAGAGGGGAAACCCACCCTCAATCTAAAGGGGACACAGTTTCGGAAAAGTCAGGGCAAGGCATCGATGTAGCTGAACTTTGTTATTTATGCCTAAAGTGGAAACAGAAACCAAAAGTCAAGTGCTTGGAGAATTACTATACAAGACTGAGTTAAAAGCTAAGGAAAGGGTTCTAGGGTGCTGTTAATGTCCCATTTCTTATGTGGGGTGCTAGTTACACAGGTATATTCAGTTTAATTGATACATTTTTCTGTATATATGTTATAGTCAATAAAAAGTTCAAAATTTTTTTAATAAAAATTGTTCCAAATGTAAACGCAAAGGCAGAGAGGAGAAAGGGGTCACTAAAAGGTGATCTCAGGGAGCTGGGCATTCTGGGAACTCACACCACTTCCGCAGAGGCTCAGTGGGGAATGTCTGCTTTGCATTTTCTTTTTGGTTCTGTATCACAGCCTGAAACTTGGCTCAGTTATTTTTGGGAGGAGAACAAAGATACAGCAAGAACAGAGGGAGAATTTGGCGACTCACCCGCAGAGCCATCGAATCCAGAGACGAAGGCCCGCCGGCAGTCACACGGGGCAATGTACTCACTCTGGAAAACAAAGACAACAAGGAAATGGAGCTCAATCAGCCACTCGCTGACTGTCTTCCACATGCTCAGCCCTGTGCCAGGCCCAGCAGGGACTGCAGAGGTCAGGGAACCCGTCACCCGCCCTCAAGGAGCCAACAGTCTAGCTGAATAGACAACTTGAACTTTTTTTTTTTAGTTAGTGCATATTGCAGGAGACCCTAGTTAATTAAGGGCCAACAGAGCTGTTCCCTTTATTTAGCTTCTATTTCCTCGTTTGAAGATCAAAGCAAGTCAAGAGAAACAGGTGGAAAAAAATTCTTTCCTCACTGAGATCTTACTCAAAAAACAAACCAATAGCCTTCTCTCCTCCTTGCCACTGACATTTAAGCATCTGTTATTTTTCTGAAAAGTAGGGCTGAATTTCTGTTTTAAGTGCCAGTAATTCTCTCATTTGAGTCTCTTTAGACATGAGCTTGTTTCTGAACTTCCTGTTTGTGTCCCCCTCCAAGGTAGCATCACCGATCTCTCCCACGCAGACCCTGTCCATTCCTGTTAGGGAATGTGTGGAAATGCTTCCTCCAACCCAGGACGCTCAGCGAAATAAAACAAATGTCCAAAGTCACAACAGGTTCTTCCCTGCTGATAATGCCCCTTGCCTCTGAATGGAAGGTCAGAGACTGAAGAAAGAGATTCCCATTTGTGGGCAGAGGGTATGAGCCTGAGGTGTGCACCCTCTAGTAAAAGCCAGTGCAGCCTAGGGAGTTTAAGCAACTTGCCCAAAGTCACACAGCTAGTAAGTAGCAGAGGCAGGACTGGAACCCAGGCAGTTGGCTCCAGAGCCTCAACTCTGAAGCCCTATGCCATGCTGCCCCCATATGACGCATTATCTCTCATCCTTATAACAACTCTCCAGGATAAGACCAATAGTAAAACAGAAAATTAAGGCTCATAGAGAATCTTTAAGCAACTTGCCCAATGGCAGGTTAAAAGCAGGGTTGAGGAATCCCTGGGTGGCACAAATGGTTAAGTGCTCAACTACTAGTCAAAAGGTTGGTGGTTCTAAACCATCCAGAGGCAGGCACCTCAGAAGACAGGGCTGGCAGTCTGCTTCTAAAGGTCACAGTCTTGAAAACCCTATGGAGTAGTTCTACTCCACACGTTACCAACAATTTGACAGTAACTAATAACAACCACAAGATCTGAAACAGGTCTGCTTGAGTCTAGAGTCGCTGCTCCTACCACTATTAGTAGGTTTCTTCCAGGTCCCTGACAGGGTTAATCAATGCTTAAGATGGGAAGTGGGGCTGCTGGCCAGACCCCAGGACATTTTTACAACAGTCAACGTGATGTAGCAAAACAAACGGCTCCGGGCTAGGGATTGGGGAGCCTGGACTCCAGCCCTACCTGCATCTGCCTCTGTCTCACCAGTTCTGCCTGAACAAGAGACTGCCCTCTCTGCAGCCCAATTTGCTCAACATTTCAATGAGAAATCCAGGCTGGAAGATCGGAGGCCCTTCCTGCCCTCAACTTTGAGTAGACAATGCTGTGGCAACTCCCTCTACACCACCAGAGCCCTGTGGCCACCCATAAAAAAAAGTAATAAGTTTAAGAGAATCTGTGGATTTAGAAGGTTAGAAGGTGAAGAAGGAAGAAACATTGGTAAGCAGGACTAGCTTAAGGCATTTTCACTGTCCAACTGTCCAGTGACCTCACTGACCAGAATTATACCTCTCTCCCTCACCCGGTCGTAATCTTCCCTTGTCACTCAGTTTTTATCTGAAATCACCAAATTAAGGGGGGAAAAAAAAAAGCAAAAAAGGCGGAGGGAGGCCCACCTCTCTTCTAGGACTGTTGTGAGGAACAAGTGAGTTGATGTTTTAAAAACCCACCAGAAACCCGCGAGTGCCACACATACACAATGGAAGAGATATTATTAATTTCTTCTTTCTGGATAACAAAAAGGCATCTAAGGGGCTGGGAAAACTAAGCTAACAAAATACCTCTTGTGCTAAAGATCACTGGACACTATGGGGAATACACAGAGAGGACCACTCTCGACCGACAAAGTGGCTCCACTGTCTCAGGACTTCCCTACCTGTGACTACAGAGGGAGGGATGTGGCCCGAGAAGCCAGTGTTGGTCTTGGCCTGGGTGGACGCTTCCACCAGGGATGCAGCTCTCTAGGAAGGTCCCATCCCTATCTGGGCAAGCCTGAGAGGAGGGACAAGGGACCCACAAGGATATACCTTGAGATACCCATCAGCAAAAGCAGGAAAGGTTTCTCCAAAAGGATGTAGACTTAACAAGAGCTGACATGTTTAGTTTGGGACTGAGACAAGATCTGGGGCAAAAACATCCAGACATGACCTAAGTGCTCAGCACACCAGAAAGACGTCGCTGACCAAGGCCACCGCAGCATCCCCTCCACACCAACAGGCTAAGCAGAAGCCAGACAACCACAGAGTCCAGGCCTCCCACTCTTTTCCCCTAGCCATGAAGCTGGCAAAGCCCAGGAACATTCTCAGAGAACAGCAAAAGGCTGAAAGGAAGCCAAAACTGTGGCAGTGTAGAAAAAAGGCAAAAAGAAAGAACAGCTGTCAGCTCTTTCTCCAAAACCATCCACTTCTCTCCATCTCTAACAGGAGTACTCAATCCAATACTCCATCATCATCTCTTACCTTGACTGCTGTCCGTATAAATGTCTATATATTAGATCATGCTGGCACCCTTCTTAAAACTCTCCAACAGCTTCCCATCATATTTAGAATAAAATCCAAACCCCTAACCCAGTCCCATGAGGCACCACATGATCTGATACAGCTGTCCTCTTGGAACTCTCATCCAACTCTCCCTCCCACTCACCATGGTCCAGCCGCACTGGTTCCTTTCTGCTCTTTGCATGTCCCGAGCTCATTCCTGCCTCAGGCCTTTGCGCATGCTCTACCTTGGGCTTTGTGAGGGTTAATGTTATGTGTCAATTTGGCTAGGCTACAATTCTCAGTGGTTTGGCAGACACTGGACTGTGTGCTTTTCCATAATGTAATATAATGTAATCACTTTCTACAATGTGATCAGCCAATCAGCTGAAGGGGGAGTTTCTTTGGGAGTGTGGCCCGCCTCCAGAATACAAATGGATGTTCTGGCATAGTTCTCTCTCCCTCGACCCTGCACACTATTCATTGGCAGACCTCCAGTTCCTAGGACAGAAGCCTTCAGAGGTCTCTAGCTTTTAGCCCAACCTATGGATTTGGGATTTGCTAGGCCCTACAATTGCCTGAGCCATTTTCTTGAAGTAAATCAATCTTTCTCTCCCTCTCTCTTTTTTTCTCTCTCTCTCTCCATACACACACACACACACACACACACACACACACACACACACACACACATACACAACATAGATCTCACTGGTTTTGCTCCTCTAGAGAACCCTGACTAAGATAGGCTTATAAACACACTCCCTGATTGTGACAGAACTAGCTCCTACTCATCATTAGATTTCAGTCTGAATGTCACGTCCACAGAGAAGCATGCCCTGACTACCCAGCTAAAGTAGTCACCCAGCCACCTTTAACTGTCTGTATAGCACATTTTTCTAAATGTTTCTCGTGTTAGTAAATGTTTTTACATTTTTATTGTATTGTCTCCCTCCTCTAGAATGTAAGTTCCATGAGATCAGGATGTTTGTCTGTCTTGTCTGTTCCTGTACATATCACAGCTGACACACGGTAGGTCCTCAACCAATATTTATTGAATAAAAGAACAAACAGAAAGAGAGATGAACCTTTTTCCCTCTACCTAGTTAAAACCTTAGACATCTCTTTGAAGATCGAGGAAGGGGTCATGAGCTAAGGAATGCAGGTAGCCTCTAGAAACTGAAAAAGGTAAGGAAATAGATTCTCTCCTGGAACTTCCAGAGGAAATGTAGCCCTGCTGACCTAGTTTAGACTTCTGACCTCCAGAACTGCAAGATAATAAATGTGTGTTGTTTTAAGCCACTAAGTTTGTGATAATCTGTTACAGCAGCACTAGGAAACTAATGCCAGGAAAAAGACCAGAAGGGATTACAACTGGGGTTTCAAACTCAAATACCCTCGGGTATAGGCAAGTTAACTAAACGAGTAAAGCAGAGCAAGGGGATGCCTTTTCTAAAGCTCCTGCTCAGCTCTAATTCCTCTCATGCTGGAATGCAGGCAACAGGTTACCAATCTTAAACATTTCAGGGGAAGCTAGAAATGTGTGTGTTTGTGAGAAATCAATTTTTAAATGTTGGCATCTAATTCAAACTATAAATATTATACAGCCAATAAAGCACATTTGCAAATAGGGTGTGTCTTAAATCAATCTCTTTTGAGATATAAAAGAGATTAAACAAGCAAGCAAAAGAAGCAGAGATGGGGGAAGAGAGATGCCAAGCCACATGAAGATCACCCAGAATCAGAAGTTCAAAAGAGACAAGGACATTCCTCCAGAGCCAATAGAGAGCAAAAGCCTTCCCCTAGAGCTGGTACCCTGAATTCAGACTTCTAGCCTCCTAAACTGTGAGAGGAGCCCTGGTGGTGCAGTAGTTAAGCGTTCAGCTGCTAACCAAAAGGTCGGCAGTTCAAATCCACCAGCTGCTCCTTGGAAACCTTGTGGGGCGGTTCTACTCTGTCCTATAGGCTGGCTACAAGTCAAAATCAACTCCACGGCAAGTTCCACTTCTACTACTAAACTGTGCGAAAATAAACTTATGTTTGTTAAAGCCACCCGTTTGTGGTATTTCTGTTATAGCAGCACTAGATAACTAAGACAGCATCTCTTAAAATCCAGCTCAACAAACTTCTTCCACAAAGCTTTCTGATCCACTCCAGCTTTCAGAGGTCTCCCTTGTCTCTGAATCTTACAGGACACTGTAATTTATCCAGCAGTCCCTGGGTGGTACAAACAGTTAAGCACCCAACTACTAACCAAAAGGTCAACAAGAGGTACCTCGGAAGAAAGGCCTGGCGATCTGCTTCAAAAGGTCACAGTCTTGAAAACCCTATGGAATGCACAGCTCTACTCTGCAACACATGGGTTCACCATATGTCAGAACTGATTGAACAGCAGGAGGGTTGGTTTGGTCATTTATCCATACCCTGCCTTGGATAATAACAACAAATAATATTGGCTAAGATTTACTAAACACCTATGAGTTGTCAGTCACCGTGTTCATTTCCTGTAATTCTAATCCTGATAGCAGCTCTGGAAGGTTTCATCCTCCCCATTTACAGATGAAAAAAATGACATTCAGAGAAGTAAGTTACCCTACTGCCCCAAGGCACCACTGCAATTTAAGTGGCCGAGACAAGATCTGAACACAGGTCTGACTTTCAAAAGCCCATGCCCTTGACACACGCCAAGCATCCTCTTTTAAGTCTGCACAATTGGATTATAAACTCTTTGAGAACAAGAATACAAGGCATACCACAAATTTACCTGCATGTTCATCAACAACATAATAGATGTCTCCTATACCCAGGAGTCAGACCTATATTCAAGCCTGTCTCCTCTGCTTACTAGCTGTGCAACCTTGGATTCAACGTCCTCATCTGTAAAATGGGAATGATAATAATGTCCATCTCAGAGGGCTGAGGTGTGACATAATGCAATTAGTACTTGCTAAGCATTTGATTAAATGCAGCTCTTATTACTTTGCACCAGGCACTGAGCTAGACTCTATAGGAGACATAAGAAAGTAACTCTCAGAGTGGACAATCTGGCCAGCAAAATAAGACAAATATCCATGAAACATTAGCCTAATAAATAGCAAAAAAACTAGTCTGAATGTGCAATACAGTATTTGCTACAGTCTGAAGGAAGTTCAGAAACTGGCTCAGAGGTTTGACCTGGGCCAACATGGATTGGTGAGGAGTGAAAAGGCAGCCTAGGAAGGGAGAAAGGTGTGAGAAGACCAGAAGCAGGAGGTAAGAGGTCTGTGGGAAGGCGGAGAGGAGATTAGCCTGAGTACAGGGGCAGGACGTTCAAGGGAGAGGCAGCAGAGATGCCCAGAAAGGCAGCCTGAAGACAAATGGTCGAGGACTTCCAACCTCATACTAAGAGGATTGAACTTTATCCTGAAAGTTCTAGAGAGACATTAAAAGTTCAAGAAAAGGGTGGTGACATGACCAGAGCTGCATTTTCTTTTAAGAAGAGTGGTCAACAAGGTCATGTGCAGGATGGAACAGACAAGTAGGGCTGATGGCTGAGTGCCCAGATAAGAGGGACTAAAGTTATTAGGGCTTGTGCTGGGGTGAGATCTCTTCCTCTCCCCCACCCCCTACTCCCATAAGCCACGAGCCTAGCCCAGTGCCTCTGACATACTAGATTCTCAACAAAAAACGAAACTGAATGAGTCAAAGGCTGCCTGTCAGCAGGAAGTCCCAGAGTTAGACTTGTAAATGGAGATGCAGGCTCCTGTGTTCCCAAATACCAAGATACCTCCCAGCCTTTGGTATTCTTCTCTCTTAAATGAAACCAAGTCAAAGTATGTGGGAAAAAAATGGGTAGCCATCCAAAGATTCATGCCCCTTCGATAGTGTAGAACAGTCACTGATAAGTGGCTGCCCAGCCAGTACTTCATTTCCCAGGCCCGTTTGCATCTAGATGGGGTCACATAACTAGTTCTCACCAGTGGCATGTGGGTGGGAAGTGAAGTCTGACCAGGGCAGTTAAAACAGGTGTGTCTTCTTCATTCCACCAGCTGGAATGGTGGTGCCAGAAGATGGAAAGAGCCTGGTTCCCTGAATTACTTTTTCTCCTGGCGGAGGAAAGCCATCCACCCACCAGGAACACCACTCTGGATTGCTACGTGAACAAGAAATAAACCTCCACGGTACCAGGCCACTGAAACCGTGACATGTGTTACCATGGCTAGCATCACTGTAATACAGCAGATAAAATCGCCCTGGGATAAAAATCACTACCCAAAAGACAGCATGTTTACGAAATATAAAACAAAACAGGAAGCCAATGCCAGGAGGCGTGGGAGTTGTGTCCAAAGAGTTTAGGAAAATCTGATTCATGTCTTCCAGAAGGAAGAGCCATAAACAGCCAAAAACTCAAGTTGGCAAAGTCACCCCTGGCAGATCATGACCCTTTGACTAAGCCAAGCCCAGGAGTGGAATGTGGGGCCTTAGAGATGGAGAGAGGCAATGCTGGTGCAGCTCTGGTCCCATCAATGAGTCTCCTGGTTTGGGGCCAACAGTGTCCACAAATCCCAACATCTGACTTAGATGGCACATGAAAGTGGCCAGAGTACCAGAGAGAATGCACAACTACTCACTGTAAGTCCCCTTTGACCCAAACACATCAAAACTACAAACCTTGCTCTGGGCTTAAAAAGAAAAAAAACCTTTAAAATTACAGAGGACAAAGAGAATCAAACCACTAGAGTGCCAAAACCTTGAGTAATTTTGCACTTGGGGTATGTTTTCTCTCCAAAAGTGTGTGGGTGTGTGTATTTGTGTTTTGGAAAGTACACAAAGGACAGAATGCAAGATTCTCCTTTACTTCTCCAACACTACCCCTTCCCCATCCACAGGAGAAATTCCATCAACCTTGAATCTACCCTGAAAATGAAACAATTAGGATTAAGAGCCACAGAGAACAGCAGCCTCTCTATTGCTGCGAGACTGCTGTGGCACTTCACACTCAAAGCCAACCCTTCCTCCTTATTCCTGCAGTCCTGGTAAGGACCCACAGTCCTGTTTAATGGAGTCACTCCAACCATGCCTCTCTCTCCTCTCCATACAGGAATCGAAACAAGGAAAGTGGAATTTCCCATTTTTTCTACTGATCACACCACAAACACTCTCGGGTTCCAAACTTCCCAATCCCTTTGGTCATCCTGCCTGCAAGGTCCATAATCAATCCACGTTCTACTACTTCTCCTCTGAATCCTTCCCCTCTTCTCTACTACTAATACCAGCACCAAAGTCCAGGCCCTCTCTACCCTGACTCCTAACAGGTTTCCCAGTTCCTAGTGTCTCCCTTCTCCCATCCGTACTAAGCACTGTTCCCTCTAATCATGTAATGCTCCTGTTCAAAGACCCTCAATGGCTCCCTTCTATGTCACAAAAACTTAGCCTCCTGATGCCAGTGGTCAAGGCCTCCCAAGACCAGACACCTGTTTTTCTTTCTACTCCAAGCTTATCATTATTAATGTTTTCCTATTTCCATGGATTTGCTTGCGGTATTTTGTAACTTCCCTATCTCCAAGTATCCAAATTCTACCTGTTCACATTCCAATTCAAATACCACTTCCTCCATGAAGCCTTGATCCTGCCAGCTTTAAAATCTCCTCCCTCACCTATGAATTCAGTCCACACTTTATCTAGACCTGTGCTATTCATTACAGTAGCCACCAGCCACATGTGGCTAAACAGTACTTGAAATGTGGCTAATGTGACTGAGGAACTGAATTTTTTATTCTATTTCATTTCATTTTAATTAATTTACATATAAATTTTAAAATTGATACTCAAAATTCAGTTAGTGGAAAACTTTTAAGTGTGGTTGGGAAAACTTGGGTGTGTGAGTCTACTTTTTCAACTATAAATTTTATGAAATCTAAATACAATCAAGTACTTCCAATGAAAATTTCTCATCTCAATTTAGATGTTCTGTAAGTGTATAACACACACCAGATTTTGAAGAGGTAATATGAAAAAAAGGAACATAAAATATCACACTAATATTTATTTTGATATGTTGAAATATTTCTGATATACCAGGGTAATAAGATAAATTATGAAAATTAATTTCATCTTTTTTTTAAGTTTTTTAATGTGGCTATGAAATTTTAAATTACATATGTGGTTCGTAGTATATTTCCAATGGGTGGTGCCATCAAGTCCTGACCTATGACAATGACCACTTTACATTTTATGTTAGCATTTGTGTGTGTGGCTTATCTACTCTTTAATCTTTTTAATGGAATGTTTTCTCTCATTCATCTCTATAATAGTAATAATAACAACAATAATAGCAACTACTATAATGAGACTTCCTAGGTGCCAGACATGCATTAAGCGTTTCGTATCTATTAACTCATTTAATCCTGACAGCAACCCTATGTGGTGGTGGTGGTTGTTGTTGGGTGCCGTTGAGTCAATTCCAACTCACAGCGACCCAACGTGACAGAGCAGAACTGCCCCGTAAGGTTTTCTAGGCTGTAATCTTTACAGGAGCAGATCGCTAGGTCTTTCTCCTGCTGAGTCACTGGTAGGTTCAAACTACTGACCTTCTGATTAGCAGCCAAGTGCTTTAACCATTGTGCCACCAGGGCAGATACTGTTAAAATCCTCTTTTGCAGACTGGAAAACTAAGACCCAGAGAGTTTAACTGACACTTAAGAATTTGAGGTAATTTGCCTGAGGCCAAGCAGCTAACAGGTGGCAAATCCAGGTTCGCCTGAACACAGGCCCTAGGGTCCCTGTGCTTACCTGTAGATTAACCTGCCTGCCCTCTGCATTTGCCTCAATACCTGGCCCTGAGCAGGTGCTTGGGAAACATGCACCGAACAAAAGAAAGACAACTTCCCCACATATGCAGGGCAGACAGCTAGGTTACAGCACTAGGAATGACAGAGATTATAAAAAGAAAAATGGCCAAGGACAGGTAGGAACGGAAAGGCAACAGAGTACAAAAACTGTGAAGCCTAAGCAGTGACTTTGGCAACAAGAATAACAGCTAATACAGAGCAAGGCTGATTTCTGTGTTTTCAGAATGTTGCTGGAAGCCACATTTTTTTCTGGGATTAAAGCCTCACTTTCCTCATCTGGGGAGAAGCCATCCAATTCTGATAATTAAGGATCATTAGCAGGAGATGAAGAGTGGAGAAAAAGTCTGGAATATGGGGGCTGGTCATCACCCATGGTCTGGCCAGCCCCACTGTCCTCCCAAAGTTTAACATGGCACTGCTTTGGGTGTGTTAGGCTCCACCTAATATCAAAGACAGACACCTTTTAAATATCAACCAGCGTACTGGACCAGAAAACAGCCTTATGATGGCCTAAAAAGAAGTTGGCTCAGGAACAGCACCCAGGCCCCAAGAATATCTAGATAAATTTGGCTTGGTTATAAGAACATGCCCTACTAGTAAACATACAGATTGTATCCTAAAACCAGGCCAAAAAAAGCCAAACAAAAAACACTATAAGCTTCCAACACACCCTTAACCAGAAACCTTCAACTTTTAATTCAAGTAATACACAATAGTCAAAGATCGCTCTGTACAATGAGGCCACCCGAGGTCAAGGTTCACAAGTAGAGTTGTTAGGAGTCTTTAGCTGGAGCTCCACAACATCCCCAGCCTATGAGATCCTCTCAGAGAAGTGACCCAACTAATAAAAAAGACACCACTGGTGAATCCAGCAGAGACCCCCCATGACATGCAGCCCAAGCCTCCCAAAGGCGAGGACTGACAGGTTGGGAGGAGGCAGGGAAAGCTCACCAGAGGGGCCTGGGCAAGAAAAGAAAAAAGGAGCTCCCTGAGGATATGGCCAGGATCTGACCTTCTTAAACAGTGGGCCCAAGCCATGTTCACCAATCTACTTACTCAACTAGCCATTACTCAAGATAAAACTTCGGTTCCCATTAATGAATCTTGTTTGTCCATTCTAGAGAACACCAGAGGAAAACAGAAGTGAGAAGATTCAGTTACCAAACCCCACCCTAAACCTCATCGTCTATCCTCACATCCCCATTGTCTACTAAATCTAACATTAACCTCCCTGGCCTCCAAGGCTTCCTCATATGCCACCAATCTCCCTTCCAGCTCCAGCAGCTATTTCTGAACTCCAGCTAGGATGAACCACTGACCATTCCCTGAACATACCTTGTATGCTCACACTTCCTCTGTCACCCATCTCTACAGACAAGACTCGCATCATCAGTGGCCTCTCCTCTCCACACACAGATCTCCCATTCCTCTCACCTCTTTGTAGAAGCCAGTTCTAGCACATCATGATATGAAAAGTGCTATGTGGCTCAACAGACAAAGGTATCTGCAGGGCGATGGATCATTTTATATGGCCCTTCTCTCCCTGCTCTTGTAACTCCCACCAAATGACTGGGTGGGACTATGCAAACACAGTGCATGGCATCCTTGTGGAAGTATGAACATGCAAATAAGATGTACGGAACCCTAAAAAAGGGATCGGTCAGTTTTACCATCCAGTTAGGCCTAAAATGAGCCATCCTAGAGGTGAGAAACTCACCACCACCAAGAAAAGAAGAGCCAGAAATGGAGTGCGTTTTTTGGACCCAGGATCACTGCACTGAGAAGCTCCTGGAACCAGAAGACCTAGAGAGAGCTCTAACACCAAAGATGGTGAGAAGCGGTGGCAGAGAAACAGCAGCAACAGAAGCAGCCCACAGAATGAGAAAGCTGAGTGCCTTTGGGCAAGAGGCTTGCTGGAGGAGCAGGGTGCCTCCAGGCACTTGGTGAAGCTAGGTTCACAGACCCGTGGAGTTAGAGCTGAGCACCTTTAGGCCCAGGCTTACTGGCAGAGTAGGGTGCCTCGGGGCACTTACTGGCAGAGCTAAAAGAGCTTTGTAACACTTGTCTGAGCAGGGCAGAGGCCAGGCCGACGGGCCGTGAGGCCAGAGAGAGAGAGAGAGAGATCTGCCTGCAGACACAGCTGAGAAGAGGCTGTCCTGATGGAAGAACTGTATCCTGAGCATTCCTGAACCTGAGTCGTAACCTGTTACTTTCCTAATAAGCCCCATAACTGTGAGTATGGTCTGTGAGTTCTGTGTGGCCATTGCAACAAATTACTGAACCCACCAGAGAAGTATAGAGTGCCGTGGGAGGGGCAGTTGGTGCCAGAATTGGTAAAGAGAGAAGCTATGTCTGACCTCCGCCTCACAGGAATCAGCCTTAGGCTGTTAATCTTGATTCTTTCCCCCTTGTGAAGTTAGAGGAGGTCAGATGCCCCTGCCACGCCATTTTTACAGTATCCCATGGAACAGCAGAGTCCCCCATTGTACCCTGAGATGATTGTGGGAATTCTACAGATTAAAGTTGGAAAGTGCTGAATACTTTATCCCTTCCTTAGAATTTCACAGTGCATATCAGCATATTAAAGGCTCAGAGAAGTCCTGCAGTAAGAAACCATTTAGCTCATTTCACTAGTTTCTTGAACACTGAATATATTTTTTGTAGAACATCTTAGGAGACCAAAAGGAATGCTATAGAACTAGGTTTGGAGAATGCCATTCTAGACATCAGTGTCCTAAACTTTATGCTGTTGCCTCAAACCATCCAATCACTTTGGTTATTCATTTCAGCCCTTCATTCGTTCCTGGAGCCAGGAAAGCCCATGTCTCCAGGCAGAGGTCCCAGCTCAAGGCTGTCCCCAGGTTAACACCAGCCTGACATTCTGTCACGACCATGTGGGCTGGACCTTTGAGGAGGGGCAGAAAGGAGGCAGCTGGAGTGGATACCTTTTGGTATCTTTGCTCAGCTTACAGTAATGCCCTTTTCTGCTATGCCCTCCATCATGGTAGGCCCCCCATCAGTCATGGCTGCACCACCTGACACTCCTCCCTACACATGCACAGTAATCCAGACCAAGCTATTATGGCAATCAAGTTCTCACACAGGACTCTGGATTTGAGATTAACACTCTAGCTCAATCTCATATCTTGAAAGAGATAAAGAGACATAAACATGTCCAAACTGCCACCTACTACCTACCCTGTTGACTGAGAAAGAGAGAAAATGATCTGTAGCAAGAGCTGAAAAATCCTTCCATCCCAGTTCTTCCTGAGGGCCAGCTGCACTCCTGTCCTCAGATTCCATAAGACACTCCTATCTGGGGCCCTGGCATTGCACAACTCCAGAGGGCACCATTCAACAACCTGGAGTTGCACCAATGCCCTTGCCTTAACCCCTCATGAAGAATATTTTTATTGCTCATGGTACTCCAAGGTGGTCTCTCTCACCTCCAACTAAAGAATCTTAAAATGCTAGCCTTATTTCCCAGTATTGCTTTTCACTTTCCTGAGCTCTTGTCAGGGAAACTTGCCAAGCTGTTTCTGAAATACACTCTAAGCTTCTCTGTTTCTCTGCCTTTGCTCCTACTAATCCTCCCATCCCTCCCTCCCCCTATGCCCACCCCTGCTATTTATCCAAACTCCACCTATCCTTCAAGGTCCAGCTCAAATGCCTCCCTACCCCATGAAGCCCTCCCTCATCGTCCCCTCTCATTTTCCAACTTCCTCTGTCCAGATTTGCTTGAGGGTACTTACCACATTCTACCTTGCAAGACAGATATTTGTATATATGTCATTACTCCATTACTAAACTGTATGCTTCTTGAGACCAGGGATAATTCTCATCTGTGTATCCTGTATAATACCTAAGTAGTATCTTTCACATAGCAAAGGCTGGGGAAAAAATGTATGTATAGATAAACTCTGTGGAAGAACAGTACGTTGTATTTTGTCCCAACTACTCTAATAAACTGTAAGCACAGTGGGGGCAGGAACTCAATCTCAAATTCATCTTTGTAACCCGTATAGTATCTTGATCATGGTTTAGGCACTCAAACACTAGCTGACTCAATGACCTAAAAGAGTAATTCCTAGAATCCTTTCATTCTCCTGCCCTTCAGCCCCATCACGTGAGGTCCGCATCTTTCCAAACCCCACTGTCTCCTCTTTAGATCAATAGTGTTCTCAGAGGGAATGCACATTTATTGAGTTGCTTCTATCAAAGATGGCAGGAGGCAGGGTGGGGTGTGAAATTCCGATCATCCCTAACCCCTGTTAGGGTGGAAATCCATGGGGTAGGGGGTTGTAGGTGAACAAAGATAAATGGTGTCAGCAAACAGAAAAGGTACAAGATTTGTGCTCCTTAATATATCCATTAATTCTTCCAGAACTTATTGAAAACTGGCTGTATTCATTAGAAACAAGGAAGCGTGGGCCAAATCAACAAGTATTTGGTGAGACTCTACTGGACACAAGACCCTGTGTGAAGCCCTGGAGGACATGCTTAGTTTCAGGTAGAAGGCCTGCAAACACACTGGGGTTGGGGCAGGGGTGGGGGTGGGGGAATGAAAAAGAAAGAGAAGCTGATGATACCATCACCATTTCCACTCAGTACCTGGTGAGCATCTCCCGACGGAATGATGTAGGCCTGAATTGGCTCTGTCACATACTCGGAGTTCCTCATGGCTTGTCTCAGTTGCCGAAGCAGCTCCGAAGTTACTTTTGGAGCCATTCTGCCGTCTGCAACAACAGAAGAGTTTGTTCCAAAACCAGCCTGCCCTGTGCAACTTAATGACTGGTTCAAAGGGAGCCTGAGAGAAGCACCTTCCACATTCCTGCCCCACTTCCAGCTGCATCCACACTAACCACCCCACCAACAAACCAAGCCCAAAGCTGACAGAAATACTGTTTGCAGTACTTAAATGCCACCTCCAAATGGTTAGTATGTGGCAAGAATACTCATGCTGACACTCATTTCCAAATTCCTAAGCTACCTCTTTCACTTCCAAGACTAGGAGACAAGGCCTCCTAGTGAGTACAAAAGACTATACTTCTATGTGATAAAGCCACAGATAATGAATGCAAACTGATCTAAAAACCACTTTAGTTGGTTCTTCAAAAAAACTTTTTCTCTGCAAATACTGGTATCAGTTAACAGTTCTGATAAATATAGCTGTAGTCCCATGGCTACATAAAATGACTTCACGATAAGCCAATTATAGACCAGTGATTATACATATTTTACTACATCCTCCCATATGATGGCACAAAACTATACTATTAGAATTAGAAATAGAATGAGTGTTTCCAATTCATTTTTAAAACAAATAAAAATATTTTACTTAACCAAAAACATTCTAATGCATAATGATGCAAGTAATGGAAAGTTACATTAAGGCCATTATACAGGATCATCCTCAAGGATTCACACCCCAACTTGCTGTGGCTCACACCCTGCTGGGTATGGATCCTTTTTTGGTTCTTTTACTTTAATATTTTCTTCTGCTTCTTCCCTTTCATCATCATCAGCACCTTGGGCTTTTGTATCTCAGTCATCATGATTATCTCCAACAGATTCCCCTGTGAAGTACCATATTAATCTTGGGACTCACTGAAAAAGTGCCAAAGTACTCAAAGAGAGTCATTGTAAACCATTTCACTTGTGATTGCAACATGTCCATGTCCACTGCATTACAGCTCCTTCTGAATATTTTTTAGAGGGGCAATCTTTCCTTTTGTCCAATATACTGAGCCTAGAATTCCTTGCCATCAGAGAAAAAAGGATCAGAAGTATCTGATTTGACCTAGGTGTATATGTCAACACCTCCATTGGGTTCCAAAAGAAGCCTACTGGGGACAGGGGCAACTGAAAGGCATGGATGCTGGGCCCTAGGGTAGCTGGGTTGGCTTTGTCCAAAACCAGGGCTGCAGGGGCCTGGCTGGACCTTCCATACACAAAAGCACACCAAGCGCAGCAGTGTGAGGCAGAGCCCAGGAGAGAGGACTCGGCTTGTCTCACCCGACTCTGAAGCTGCTTCCTACTTGGGTTTAGATGGCTCCTACAAAGACAGGTGCCAAGGTGAGAAGGGTCATTCTGCCATTAACAAAGTGGTGACTAGAACATACACCATCAACATTCACAAGCGCATCAATGGAGTGGGCTTCAAGAAGTGTGTCCCTTGGGAACTCAAGGCGATCCAGAAATTTGCCACAAAGGACGTGGGAATTTCAGATGTGCACATTGACACCAGGCTTAACAAAGTATCTGGGACAAAGGAACAAGGAATGGTCTCACACTATATCCATGAACAGTTGTCCAGAAAATAATGAGGATGAAGGTTACCTATACATCTGCCACTACTTTCAAAAACCTACAGAAGGTCAATGTGGGTGAAAATTAACAACTGATTATTAAACAAAGTTATTTTTAAAACTCAAAAAAAGATAATACTCTGATAAGTGCTTCAAAATAGATCATGTTTCCAAATCATATTTCTGAGCAATTTAAATTCTTAAAAAGAGGTGAGTAGCATCTGGGGTCTTAAAAGCTTGCAAGTGGCCACTTAAGTTACATCTATTGGTCCCATCCCATCTGGAGTAAAGGAGAATGAAAAAAAGGAAACAAACAAAGACACAAGGAAAGTAGTAGTCCAAAGGGCTAATGGACCACATAAACCACAGCCTCCACCAGCCTGAGCCCAAAAGAACTAGATGGTGCCTAGCTACCACCACTGACCACTCTGACAGGGATCACAATAGACAGTCTGGACAGGGCAGGAGAAAAATCTAGAACAAAATTCAAATTCACAGAAAAAGACTAGACTTATTGGTCTGATAGAGACTGGAGGAACCCCTGAGACTATGGCCCCCAGGACACCCTGTTAGCTCAGAACTGAAGCACTCCGGAAGTCCACATTTCAGCTAAACATTAGACAAGCCTATAAAACAAACAATAACACATGTGAGGAACGTGTTTCTTAGTTCAATCAAGTATATGAGACCAAATGGGCAACACCTGCCCAAAAGCAAAGACGAGAAGGCAGCAAGCAACAGGAAAACTAGACTAATGGATACAAGAAACCCGGGATAGAAAGGGGTAGAGTGCTGACACATTGCAGGGATTGCAACCAATGTCACAAAACAATTTATGTATAAATTTTTTAATGAGAAAACTAATTTGTGCTGTAAACTTTCACCTAAAGCACAATAAAATTTAACAAAAAAAAAAAAAGTCATACAAAAATGAAGCCTTTCTTTGGAGCAATATTTTCACCTTGGCTGCACATTAGAACCACCTGGGGAGCTTCTGATTTAATTAGTCTGGGGTACAGCCTGGGCATCCAGAATTTTTAAAAGCAAATACATGACAGATGTCAATATACTTTCTCTTAAAATGATTAATTTCCTTGTAGAATTTGGCTTCTATTTGGGCATATTCTGCCTCAAGGATTTTGATGGCACTGACTGGGTATTCATCCACATAAGGCAACCACTGACTGTAGTATATATCAACATTATCAATCATTAACTTCATCAATAAAATCAACCTAATCAATGGTAAGCTCAAAATCCTCAAGGACAAACTGAAAAGCATCAAAGGCAAAATGGAGTTGGTCAAATATACCTTCTGCTTCCTGGTCACCATAACCTGCCTCCTCACCACCACATTCTGACCTTCAACCCCATCTCCTGCCTCATCACCACATTCTTCCTTTTATAGGTGTATTCAGCCTCCTCAGAATCATCAGCATCATAAGCCTCACTATACTCTCGCGGCATGTTCATAATTGCCTCCACAACGCCACCTGCCCATCATCACTCTCAATACTTTCCCTCCGCTTCTCTCCTCATCCTATATGCGCTTCACATTAGATTGGTCTCCTTGGTCTAATGCAACCACTTCTTTGTCACCTGTATCATACCTGTTGAAAGAACTCTCAATACTGCAACAAACAAGATGTGGTGAAGGGCAGTGGCAACAACGGTCAGCAAAGATGGAGAAGACAGCAACGGGTGATAGCTGAGACAATGGATTGTGACAGGGTGGCAGCTGACACCGAAGTGAATACAATGCACGACGGTGGCTGAGGCAGCTGTAGCAACAAGGACAACAGACCTTGAAACTGACTGAATGGTCAAGTAACTGCAGTCGAGGAGGAAGAGACAAAACTGGGGGATTTACAAGACCTAGCCATTGAGATGAAAAGGCAGCCAAGACGTAGGAGGTGAAGTCGTGGCTGGTGGCCTTCAAGGGTAATTTTTATGGGAATTAAGTGATCTACTAGATGAAAAGCACTCAGAAACAGTACTGGCACATAGTAAATGTTATGCAAATGTTTGCAATTATTATTAAGAGTTAACTAAATTAATTAATAGTTAACACAATTAACTAACCATGAATGCATTGTGGTGCAACAAGTATATATGCTGCTTCTCCTTAAGGCAGGGACCATGTCACCTTCTTCTTTGTAGCCACCTAACATCCAGCACCTAACACATAGCATATAGCATATGCTCAACCAAGCATGGCTGAATAAACGTCACAACTTTCTGTCTGTGATCTTTTCAGAGGGAAGAAAGAAAGGTAGGATCTTAGAAGATGTCATATTATAGAATCTGCTCATTCCGCATCCTATTACTCTGCAGAAATGTTAGAGAAGCAGGCAAGAGCTAAGCAGGGTGTGCAGGGAAGTGGGAAGCCAAGAGCAACAAGCCTAGTGCATGATGTAACATTAGCTCATATACTGCCAGGTACTTTTAAATCATGCCTTAAAGAGAATGACTCATTTAAGTCTCTTACATATGAGGGTCTGCTTTGAGAAAGAAGTTCCCAAACCTTCAGCCTTTATCACACACAAGACTTTTCACTGCTTATAAGTACATGAAAAGCACACCACAATCACCTCTTTGGGTGGCCAGGAGGATTACACAAGATAACGTGTGTGAAAGCACCGAGCACAGCATCTGGAACATTTTAGGTGCTCAAGAAATATGTGAATCTGGGTCTGACGCACCAGCTGGGGTTCCTACATCCCTTGTTATAAGACCAGAAAGGGCTGCCTTACTCCAAATTGCACATCTTAACACGTGCACAGACGCCCAGATGCTCTTCCAGCATCAACAGCTTTGTCTTTCTGTCCTACAACTGAGCAAGAGCCAAGGGCTTTACATACATTGGTGGTTAGTTTTCACAATAAGCCTCCAAGGGAGGTATCACTAGTCCCATTTTACAGATAAAGGTATAATAGTTAAGAGGAGGTAAATACTTACTCAAATCATACAGTTGAATCATAAGGAATCAGGACTCAAGGTCTATCCAATTCCCAACTCCATGCTCTATTACACCATATTATTGAAGGTATAATAGGCCTAAATCGTTCTAAGACCAATGGAATCAAAATAAATGGGTTCCAGATTCCAGCTGGGATCTACAACTCGGACAACTGAAGCTCCATGAACCTGTATATCCTTACATATAAAAAAAAAAAAAGGAGAACTGGAAAGAGAAGTTCTCTTCCAGCTCTAAATCTGATGATTTTTCTTTTTTCCTTTTACTTCCTTCTCCTTTTTCCCATTCCTTCTTCCTCCCCTACCTCCTAACAGCCCAAAATGTTGTTGGAAACATCCATATTTTTCAAGAAAACAGAACCTAGAACTGCATTCAATTATAGCACTGATCTTCCAAAGACAGATTAAATAGTCATGGTTTCTGATGAGCTTCAACAGATCAATTTTTCATTAGCTAAAAGGAAATGCTGTGGTTCTCTTGGGTAATCTGTAGAAAAGTACTGGTTTATATGAGACAGAAATATGGTAGTACACCACTTAGTCAAAATTCAATTTTCTGGCAACTCAAGAGATAAGTAACCAGTTCTGGGAAAAAGAGATGGTGTCTTAGTTATCTAGTGCTGCCATAACAAATACCACAAGTGGATGGCTTTATCAAAGAAATTTATTGTCTCACAGTCTAGAAGGCTAGAAATCTGAATTCAGAGTGCCAGCTCCAGGAGAAGGCTTTCCTTCTCTTTTGGCTCTTGTTGAAGGCCCTTGTCATCAATCTTCCCCTGGGTCTAGGAGCTTCTCAGCGCAGGGACCACATGTCCAAAGGGTGCGCTCCACTTCCAGCTCCACTTTCTTGGTGGTATGAGGTCCCTCCATCTCTCTGCTCAATTCTCTCTTTTATATCTCAAAAGAGACTGACACAAGATACAATCTAATCCTGTAGACTGACTCCTGCCTCATTAATATAACTGTCTCTAATCTTGCCTCATTAACATCATGGAGATTAGGATTTATGACAATACGATATTCACATTAGATCACAAAATGGTGGACAACCACACATACTGGGAATCATGGCCTAACGAAGATGACATACATTTTTGGGGGACACAATTCGATCTATGACAGATGGTCACAGAAATTTGTCCCAAAAAAGATTTTCTTAAATGCACACCAAATTTACAAAGAACAATAATATATTATGAACTTTTCTCATTTCATAATGTTATGATGAAAATTGCAAGCTAATTTCTAAGGCAGTCATAGTCAGTAAAGGAATATATTAGAGATTAGAAAAACTAGAATAATACTTTTTCAGTAATAGCCTAGCCCCACTTCCCTGGAATAGAAAATGCAAAAAATCTACGTCCCTAACTTACTACCTTAAAAAGGTTGTAAATATATAGAAACAGCAACCAGCCACCCAGGAAACCAAAGGACAAAATGGTTTTTAATTTCCAGATACGACCCCTCTTACCCTCAGCCATGATGAATTACTAATTCCTTACTCTCTTCTGTCCTAACTTGGGGGTGGGGGTGGGGGTGGGGGGAGTAGAGGAGAGACATGAAATCCTTTTGAGATATTCAGTCTAATTTATAGGCAAAATTATTACCTGTTTCTGAACCTGGATCTCCTGAGTGTGTCACCTCGTTAGGTTCAATTATTCTTAAATTTCTCAGTTGAAAATCCCGGTGATTTGCCCTGCAGAAAAGAACAGGGTTTTGCAGACTTTGACCGCAATAAACGTGGCAAGGTTTAGTAAAAGGGATATCAAGCTGTCTTAGCAGTTATCTTTCCTGAATGGGAAGAACTCTCACCCCGATATCAGTGATGGGATAAATAAAAGTTTCAGGTAAGCATTAGTAAGTAAAACATCACCATGGCAGGCAAACCTTCTCAGGCTAGCTTCCAGTTCAGGAATTCTCTTCAATTATGTCTAATCTCCTACTTAACTAGTCTATGATGATTCTATTTTCAATAACTATATTTTTCACTTATACAAGTTCTATTTGATTCTTTTCCAGACCTGCCTGTTCCTCTCTTCATGGTATAAAGACAGCTTCTCTTCTTTCACTATGACTTTCCTTCTTCTAGCTCTTTAATCATTTTAAGCACTTATTTTATAATTTATTTCAGACTGTTCCATTAGAAGGTTTTTTGGGACAGTAATCCTCAGGTTTTCTGGTCAACTGCCTCTCCCTCTTGGTGGGCCATTCCTTGTGTGCTTTGTAATCTTCTGTTAAATGCTTATCTTCAGTAAAGATTATTTTTTTCTATAAGAATAGCAAATGCCCGGGATTGTACAAACATTACTGTCACAGATGTTTGCTTCTGAGACTAATTTTTACATTAATTTCTTAGCTAGGAGACTTGCACACAGTTCTCTGTCCCCACATGGTGATATTGGATGCCCTGGACCCCAGGCATGAAGCCTATATCTGTGTCTGAAAATCTCCCCAGGCTCAGCTTACCAGCTACCACTCAGGCTTTAAGTTCTAAATTTCTAGGACCTAGGGATTTCTTTTTCTTTCAAGTTCATTCAGTCAACAAATATTTATTGAGAAGCTTCTATAATCTATAGAATCTTCTATTCTAGACACAACAGTGAACAAAACAGACAACATCCCTAACGTCAAGAAGTTTACAAGGAGTGAGAGAACGGGGCATTGGGAGAGGGGATGGGAAGAAGAGCTAATAGACAAGAAACAAACAAATATACATGATACAAGGCAGTAAGTATACACTGAATGAAAAAAAAAAAAGAGTAAATCAGGGCAAGAGGCAGAGAGTGTCAGGCAGGTAAGGGAAGAGGCTATTTTATATGGGGTATCTAAGGAAGATCCCTATGAGAACAGGCAAAATTTCAGCAGAGACCTAAAAAAGAGTGAGGGAGCAAGCCACATGAATCTCTAAAGGAAGAACATTCCAGACAGAGGAAACAGCAAGTGCAAAGGCCATGAAGCAGAGTATGCCTCATACACCATGGAGGTCAGTGCAGCTATGTTGTGTTTATCAGGGAAGGCAGAGTGGAGTATTAGCAAATAAGGTCAGAGAGGGACCAGGGGGCATACTGTAGGCCATAGAAAGGGTTTTGGATTCTACTCAGCTATGAACTTGAAGGTAACTTTGTTATAACTTAACCACTTTTCTGTGTGTTGGTAGAGGGAAAGGAGCCCACACTAATTCAGTCTACCACATGGCCAAAACCAGAAGACCAGACATTTTCACCAATCAATCCAGGCCTGCTCTCAGATAGCTGCTGCATTAGTTTTGCTAGACAGAATAAGATGTTGTTTGCTGGAGGAAACCATATATTCTTTCATAAAGAAGTAAAATATTCCAATATCTCTTATGAATATAGATGCAAATATCCTCAACAAAATACTAGCAAACTGAATCCAGCAACACAATGATCTAGTGGCGTTTACCCCTGGAAAGAAAAGTTCATTTAATATAAGAAAATCAATTAATGTAATGCACCATATCAATAGAACAAAAAACTAAAACTATATCTTAATAGACAGAAAAAGCATTTGACAGAATCCATCAATCTTTGTGATAAAAGTACTCAACAAACTAGAAGAAGACACCTTCCTCAACCTGGTAAAAAACAAAAACCATTGCTATTGAGTCTATTCTGACTCATAGCAACCTGATGGTCATGGATTGAATTATGTCCCCCTAAAAATGCATGTAGCAATTTGGCTGGGCCATGATTCCCAGTAATGTATGGTTGTCCTCCTTCTTGTGATTGTAATTTTATGTTAAAGAGGATTAGGGTGGGAATGTATAACACCCTTACTAAGGTCACATCCCTGGTCCAATGTAAAGGGAGTTTCCCTAGTGTGTGGCCTGTACCACCTTTTATCTTACAAGAGATAAAAGGAAAGGGAAGCAAGCAGAGAATTGGGGACCTCATACCACCAAGAAAGCAGTGCCGGGAGCAGACTATGACCCTTGGACTTGAGGTTCCTACACTGAGATGCTCCCAGACCAAGGGAAGACTGATGACAAAGACCCTCCTCCACAGCCGACAGAGAAAGCCTTCCCCTGGAGCCGACGTCCTGAATTTGGATTTGTAACCTACTAAACTGTGAGAAAATAAATTTCTCTTTGTTGAAGCCATCCACTTGTGGTATTTCTGTTATAGCAGCACTAGATGACTAAGACACTGATAAAGGGTATTATGAAACCCACAGGTAAATATTGAATGCTTTCCCCCTAAAATCAGAAAAAGTCAAGGATGTCCACTTTCACCACTTCTATTCAACACTGTACTAGAAGTTCTAGAAGTAGGCAAGAAAATGAAATAAAAGGCAACCAGATTAAAAAAGAAGTAAAACTATGACATGATCTTGAATACAGAAAATCCTAAAGACTCTACAAAAAAAGTAAAACTAATAAACAAGTTCAGCTGGAGGTGGAGCCAACAGGGCACTACAGACAGAAGCACCATGCCATCTGTCTGCAGCAAGGACCGGAAAAACTAAGTAAACAGATACAAAAGTCAGTCCTGGAAACCTAAGAATCAAATGAAGGGGTAAAAAACTCAATCAAGCAATGAATGGAAGAAGAAACTGACAGAGAACAGAGAACGAGGACAGCTATGGAGTGGAGGTCCCCTGCCAGCTAACACGGCACAGATTCACCATCTTGGACCACAGCCACCAGGGACCCCAGACAGGGAGTACGTACGGGAAGACAACTTCACGGAGCTCCCAACAAGAGACAGAGCACCTAGCCCTGTGCTGCCTTCACCCCTTCCTACAGGCCATTCCGCATCATCCAGTGAGAGAGATACCACCTTGCTGCCACTCCAGTTACACTACACCATGCCCCCAACAGCTGGTTCCCTCAGTGCCATATTTTGTTTGTTTTGTTGTTGTATTTTTCTGGGGGAGGGGATGGGTTTCTTCTCTCTCTCTTCCTTCCTTTCCTTTCTCCCACCCACCTAGCCTTGTGCGCTGCCCCTGCCCCTTCTCAACAGGCAGTGCCACATGGCTCAGCTAGAGAAGCACCCACACATGGCCTCCCCAGGTCCGTCCCACCCCAACCCATTGACTCCCACCATGCTGCCATTTTATTTACTTTTTTAAATTTTTTCTTCCCGTTTCTCTTTCTTCTTCTCTCTCCCACTTAGCTCCACACATCACATCCTCTCCCTTCCTTCCTGCCTATCTGCACCACACACCAAGCGCTGTGCTCTGAGCAGCACCAATGCAGACCGCCAAAGCCTGCGTCATGCTGCCACCTGACCCCACCCTGCTGGGCCGTTTGTACTGCAAACAACCCATCCACACCCTTCCCCCCGCCACTGGACCTGCCTTGCTGCACCATAACTGAGCAACTGGCCTGACCACCTGGACAAGGTGGTGAGAAATATCATGTCCACAGACGAGCAAGCAACAAAATGCACCCAGCCTGCTCACCCGGACATAACCAAATAAAACAAAAAAGCAGGATGAAACAAACAAATCTATAATCAATACACAAAGAAAATAATTCCTGAATGTCCCAGAGACAGCAAACACTATCAAAATATATTTAAAAACAGGACACGATTGCTCCAATAAATGATGAAAATAAAACACCAGATGACCTTCTGGTAGAAGAAAAGGCACTGGAACTACCTGATAGAGAATTCAAAAGTCTAATATTCAGGGCTCTCCAAGAGATTAGGAAAGAGATGAAGGAAAACACAGACAAAACTAAGGAAAAAGTAGACAAAATCATAAAAAATACAGACAAAATCAGGGAAAACACAGATAAAGCCATGGAAGAATTCCAGAAAATAATACAGGAAAAAATATCAAAATAAATAAACAATTAGAAGTCATACAAAAACAGCAATTAGAAATCCAAAAGATAAACAACAAGATTTCAGAAATGGACAATGCAGTAGAAGGTTTTAGGAGCAAATTTGAAACAAAGGAAGACAGGATCAGAGAAGTTGAAGACAAATGCTTAGATATCTCTTTGAGGAAAAATCAGAGAAAAGAATGAGGAAAAATGAGAAAAATCTGAGAACTATGTGGGATACAATCAAGAGCAAAAATTTACGCACAATCAGAGCTCCGGAACAGGGGGAGAGAATGGAAAACACAGAGAGGATCATTGAAGGTTTGCTGACAGAAAACTTCCCTAATATCATGAAAGACAAAAAACTGACCATTCAAGAAGCTCAACAAACCCCATGTAGGATAGACCTCCCCAAAAAGTCACCAAGACATATCATAAACATACTTGCCAAAACCAAAGACAAAGAAAGAATTCCGGGAGCAGCTCAAGAAAAACAAAAAGTCACATACAAAGGGGAAACAATAAGACTAAGCTCTGACTACTTGGAAAAACCATGCAGGCAAGAAGGCAATGCGATGACATATATAAAACCTTGTAAGAAAAAAATTATCAGCCAAGAATAATCCGTATAACTCTCACTCAAACATGATGGTGAAATTAGGACATTTCCAGATAAACAAAAATTAAGGGAATATGTAAAAACAAAACAAAACTTACAAGAATTATTAAAAGGAGTCCTTTGGTTAGAAAAAAACAACATCAGGCAACAACCTGAATCCAGGACTCAGGACAGCATCAGCCAGATACCAACCTAGGTAAAACAAAACTAAAAGATTTACAACTGTGAACCAGAGACATCAATCTGTAAATGACAACAATGTCAGAACAATAATAGAGGGAATAAGCAGTGTAGGTATAGAACTTTCAAATGGATAAGTAGTCAAGGCGATATCAGTTGATAAAAGGCTGCTTCAAACTTAGGAAGATGAGGGTAAATTTCAAGGTAACCACAAAGAAAGTTAACAAACTTACTCATCAAAATAAAGAAAAACAAAGTCTCAGTAATCACAAAATCTAAAAAAAGGAGGAAATGAAAAGAAAATCCACAAATAAAAGGAATTCAGCACAGGAGAGTACGAGGAACAAAGAAAACATCAGCGTCACCAAAAAAAAAAAAAAAAGCACTTTAAAATGACAGCAATAACCTCATACCTATTGATAATCACACTGAACATAAACAGCCTAAATGCACCATAAGAGACAGACAGTGACAGAATGGATAAAAAAACAGGACCCATCATTATGCTGTCTACAAGAGATACATCTTAGAAACAAAGACATAAATACTTCAAAAATCAAAGGATGGAAAAAATATATCATGCAAACAACAACCCAAAAAGAGCAGGAGTGGCAATACTAATCTCAGATGAAATAGATTTAAGACAAAATTCACCATAATAGACAAGGAAGGACATTCTATAATGATTAAAGGGATAATCCACCATGAAGACATAATCATAATAAATATCTATGCACCCAATGACAGGACTCCAAAACACATAAAACAAACTCTAACAGCAATGAAAAGGAAATTGACAGTTCCACAATAATAGCAGGAGGCTTCAACACACCAACCTCAGTAAAGGACAGAACATCTAAAAAGAAACTTCACAAAGATACAGAAGATCTAAAGGCCACAATCAACCAACTTGACTTCATACACGTATATAGAACACTCCACCCAATAGCAGCAAAGTATTTATTCTTTTCCAACACACATCTAATGTCTCCAGAACAGACCACATCTCAGGCCACAAAGCAACCCTCAACAAAATGCAAAATACTAAGATAATACAACGCATCTTCTCTGATCGTAACTCCATAAAAGTAGAAATTAATAACAAGAAGAGCAAGAAAAAATAATCAAATATGCGGAAACTGAATAACACCTTGCTTAAAAACCACCCAGTAATAGAAGAAATCAAAGATGGAATCAAAAAATTCCTAGAATCAAACAAGAATGAAAACAAATCATACCAAAACCTTTGGGACACAGTAAAGGCAATGTTCAGAGGTCAATTTATAGCAATAGATGCACAAATCAAAAAAGAAGAGACAATATCAAAACATTAGCTATACAACTCGAACAAACAGAAGGAGAACAGCATAAGAAGCCTACAGCCAGCAGAAGAAATGAAATAATAAAGATCAGAGAAGAACTAAACGAAATAGAGGATAGAAAAACAATAGAAGGAATTAATAAAACCAAAAGTTGGTTCTTTGAAGGATCAACAAAATTCACAAACCACTAGCCAAACTGATGAAAGAAAAACAGGAGAGGAAGAAAACAACCCAAATAAGAAATAAAATGGGAGACATTATAACATAGCCAACTGAAATAAAAAGGATCATAACAGGGTACTATGAAAAACTGTACTTCAACAAATTTGAAAACCTAGACGAAATGGACAAATTTCTAGAAACACACTACCTACCTAGCTAACACAAACTGAAGTTGAAAATCTGGACAGATCCATAACAAGAGAAAACACTGAACAGGTTAAAAAAAAAAACTCTGGCCCAGATGGCTTCACTGGAGAATTCTAACAAACATTCAGAGAAGAGTTCACACCACTACTACTCACACTATTTCAGAACATAGAAAAGGAAGGGATACTTCCAAATTCATTCTATGAAGTCAGCATAACCCTGATAACAAAACCAGGCAAAGGGACACCACAAGAAAAGAAAATTACAGACCAACATCTCGCATGAATATAGATGTAAAAATTCGCAACAAAATTCTAGCCAACAGAATTCAGCCTCATATAAAAAAATAATATACCATGCCTAAGTAGGATTCATAATAGGTATGCAAGGATAGTTCAACATTACAAAATCAATCAACGTAATCCACCACACAAATAAAACAAAAGAAAAGAATCACAGGATCATCTCAATCAATCTAGAAAAGGCATTCGATGCAGTCCAATATGCATTTCTGATCAAAACCTCTCAATGAAGTAGGAATAGAAGGAAATTTCTCAGCATAATAAAGGGCATCTATACAAAACCAACAGCCAACATCATTCTCAATAGAAAGAGGCTGAAAACATTCCCCCGAGAACAAGAACAAGATGAGGATGTCCTTTATCACCATTCCTATTTAAAATTGTGCTGGAAATCCTAGCTAGAGCAATAAGGCAAGGAAAAAAAATAATAAAAGGCACCCAAATTGGTAAGGAAGAAGTAAAACCATCCTTATTTGCAGATGATATAATACTATACATAGAGAAGCCAAAAGACTCCACAAGAAAACTACTGGAACTAATACAGAGATTCAGTAGAGTAGCAGGATACAAGAGGAACATACAAAAATCAGCTGGATTCCTATACACCAATAAAGGGAACTACGAAAAGGAAATCAGGAAAGCAATATCACTTATAATAGCCCCTAAAAAAATAAAAATACTTAGGAATATGTCTAACCACGGACATAAAAGTCCTACACAAAAAATACTACAAAACACTACTGCAAAAAACCTATATAAATGGAAAAACATATGATGCTCATGGAGAGGTAGACTCAACATTGTGAAAATGTCAATTCTACCCAAGGCAATCTATAAATACAATGCAATCTCAATCCAATTACCAACAGCATTCTTTAATGAGAATGAAAACTAATCATTAACTTTATAAGGAAAGGACAGAAGCCCCAGATAAGTAAAGCATTATTGAAGAAGAACAAAGTAGGAGGCCTCACACAACCTGACCTCAGAACCTACCATAAAGCTACAGTAGTCAAAACAGCCTGGTACTGGTTGTAAAAACAGCATGGGGGTGGTGTCTGACCTCCTCTAACTTCACAAGGGAAAAGGAGAATCAAGATCAACAGCCCAAGACCGATTCCTGTGAGGCAGGGGTCAGACACACCTCCTCCCTCTGCCATCTTTACCAGTTCCGACACCAACTATCCCTTGCACAGACTCTCTACTTCTCTTCTGAGTTGGATAATTCATTGCAATGGCCATACAGAACTCAAAGGCGATATTCATGACTATGGGGTTTGCTAGGAAGTAACAGTTAAATTGAGGCTCAGGAATACTCAGGATATACAGTTCTTCCATCAAGACAGCCTATTCCCAACCATGCTCGCTGGCACACCTCTCCCTGGCCCTAGGCCTCTCCCCAAATGCACTCAGCTTTCTCTCTCCGTGGGCTGGGAAGCCCACTGCACCATCTCCTGCTGTCAGGTCTCTGCCGCCGGGTCTCTCCCACCACTGCTTCTCACCGTCTTCAAGGTTACAACTTGCTCTCTCTCTCTGCCTCCTGCTTCCAGGAGCTTCTCAGCACAGGCATCCCAGGGCCAAAAGACGTGCTCTCCACTCCTGGCTGTTTTTCCTTGATGGTGGTAGGGCCCTCCTCACTGCTCTGGAATTGGCTCTCTTTTACGGCAAAACTGACCAGTCCCCTTGGGGGGCCACAATTACCTTATCACACCATCCCGCCCAATCGCCTGGGTGGGAGTTACAAGACCATGCCTAGAAAGGCCACAAACAAAAGTAATCAATTGCACCACACTGGTACAATAATAAACACGTTGACCAAGGGAACAGAATCATGAACCCAGATGTAAATCTATCCACCTACGGTCACCTGATCTTCGACAAAGGCCTAAAGTCCATTAATTGGGGAACAGATGGTCTTTTTAACAAATGGTGCTGGCAAAACTGGATGTCCATCCGTAAAAAAATGAAACAGGACCCATACCTCACACCATACACAAAAACTAATTCAAAATGGATCAAAGACCTAAATATAAAACCAAAAACTATAAAGATCATGGAAGAAAAAATAGAGTCAACGCTAAAGGCCCTAATACATGGCATAAATAGGATACAAACCATAATTAACAATACACAAATACCAGAAGATAAGCTAGATAACTGGGATCTTCTAAAAATTTAACACTTATGCTCACCAAAAGACTTCACCAAAAGAGTAAAAAGAGAACCTACAGACTGGGAAAAAATTTTTGGCTATGACATATCCAACAAACGTCTAATCTCTAAAATCTATAGGAAAATCCAACACTTCTACAACAAAAAGACAAATAATCCAATTAAAAAATGGGCAAAGGATATGAACAGACACTACACAAAAGAAGACATTCAGGCAGCTAACAGGCACATGAGGAAATGCTCACGATCACTAGCCATTAGAGAAATGCAAATCAAAACTACAATGAGGTACCATCTTGCCCTGACATTACTGACATGAATTTAAAAAAAAAAAAAAACAGAAAACAACAAATGCTGGAGAGGCTGTGGGGAGATTGGAATTCTTATGCACTGCTAGTGGCAATGAAAAATGGTACAACCACTTTGGAAAATGATATGGCGCTTCCTTAAAAAGCTAGAAATAGAAATACCATAGAATCCAGCAATTCCACTCCTAGGAATATATCCTAGAGAAATAAGAGCCACCACACGAATAGGTGTTCATTGCAACATTGTTCACAATAGCAAAAAGATAGAAACAACCTAAGTGTCCATCAACTGATGAATGGATAAACAAACTATGGTACATACACACAATGGAGTACTACTGAATGATAAAGAACTATGATGTCTCTGCAAAACATCTCACAACATGGATGGATCTGCAGGGCATTATGCTGAGTGAAATAAGTCAATCACAGAAGGACAAATACTGTATGAGACCACTATTATAAAAAATCGTGAAAAGATTTACACACAGAAAAAAAACATTCTTTGATGGTTACGAGAGTGGGAGGATTGGGGAGGGAAAAAACACTAAATAGACACTAGATATGTGGTAAGTTTGGTGAAGGGTAACGCCGGACACAATACTGGGGAAGTCAGCACAACTTGACCAAGGCAAAGTCATAGAAGCTTAATAGACACACCAAACTCCCATGGGGATGGAGTTACTGGGCTGAGGGCTGGGGACCATGGTCTTGAGGGACATCTAGCTCAACTGGCATAACAGTTTATAAGGAAAATGTTCTACATCCTACTTTGGTGAGTAGCATCTGCAATCTTAAAAGCTTGTAAGCAGTCATCTAAGATGCTGTACCGGTCCCAGCCCATCTGGAGCAAGGAAGAATGATGAAAATCATAGACACGAGGGGAAGATTTGTCCAAAGGACTAATGGACCACAACTACCACAGCCTCCACCAGAGTGAGTCCAGCACAACAAGATGGTGCCTGGCTACCACCACTGAGTGCCCTGACAGGGATCACAATAGAGGGTCCCTGGCAGAGCTGGAAAACATGTAGAAAAAAATTCAAACTCACAAAAAAAGATCAGACTTACTGGTCTGATGGAGACAGCCCAAGAGTATGGCCCCCAGATACCCTTTTAACTCAGTACTGAAGTCACTCATGAGGTTTACTCTTCAGCCAAAGATTAGACAGGCCCATAAAACAAACAATACATGTAGCTGAACCATGTATACAAGACTAAATGGGCACACCAGCCCAGGGGCAAGGAAGAGAAGGCAGGAGAGGACAGGAAAGCTGGATGAATGGAAATGGGGACCCCAAGGTCGAGAAGAAGAGAGTGTTGACACCTTGTGGGGTTGGCAACCAATGTCACAAAACAATATGTGTATTAATTGTTTAATGAGAAACTAATTTGCTCTTCAAATCTTCACCTAAAGCACAATTTAAAAAAAAAAGTTCAGCAAGGACACAGGATACATAATCAGTTGTCTTTCTATATACTTGCAATGAACAATCCAAAATGAAATGAAGAAAATTCCATATACTATAGTATCAGAAATAATAAAATTCTTACGAATAAGTACAAAATATTGTTTAAAGAAATTAAAGAAGACCTAAATAAACAGAAAGACATTTCAGTTTACAGACTGGAATACTTAATATTATTAAAATGGCAAAAACTTGTTCTACAGATTCAGTGCAATCCCTATCAAAATTCTAGCTGACTTCTATGCAGAAATTGCCAAGCTCATCTTAAAATTTATGTGGAAATGCAAAGGACCCAGAAGAGCCATAACAATCTTGAAAAAGAACAGTTGGAGGACTTGCCTTTTGATTTCAGACTTACTACAAAGCTACAGTTATTAAGACTATGCGATACTACCATAAGGATAGACTTACAGGTCAATGGAATAGAACTGAGGGTGCAGATACAAACCGTCAGATTTACGGTAAATTGATTTTCAACAGGGTGCCAAGACCATTCAATAAGGAAAGACGGGCCTCTTCAACCAATGATGCTAGGATGACTAGAAATACACAGGCAGAAGAATGAAGTTGGATCCCTACCTCACCATAAAAAAAAAAATTAACTCAAAATGGATCTTAGACACAAATATAAGAACTAAACTATAAAAAAGAAGAAAACATGGACATAAATTTTCATGACATTGGCTTAGGCAAGGATTTCTTAGATAACGCAATATACAAATGGGCAAATGATCTGAATAGACATTTCACTAAAGAGGATATACATGAAAAGATGCTAACATCATTAGTAATTAAACAACAACAAAAAAAAAAAACCCACTGCCATCGAGTCGATTCCGACTCAGCGATGCTATAGGACAGAGTAGAGCTGCCGCATAGGGTTTCCAAGGAGCCGCTGGTGGATTCAAACTGTTGACCTTTTGGTTAGCAGTGGAACTCTTAACCACTGTGCCACAAGTGCTTAGAGAAATGCAAATCAAAACCACAATGAAATACTACTTCAAACTCAATGGGAAAGTTATAATCCAAAAGATAGGCGATAACAGGTATTGGCAAAGATGTGGAGAAACTAGAACCCTCATACCTTGCTGGTAGGAATGTAAAACAATGTAGCCATTTTGTAAAAAACAGTCTAGCAGTTCCTCAAAAGGTTAAACATAAAATTACCATATAACCAACAATTCCACTCCTAGGTATGTCCACAAAAAAACTTGTACACAAATGTTCATAGTAGCATTACTCATAATATCCAAAAAGTTGTAACAATTCAAATGTCCATCAACTGATGGTGGATAAAAAAATGTAGTATATCCATACAATGTAATATTATTTGACAATAAAAAGAAATGAAGTACTGATACATGCTACAACATAGATGAATCCTGACAACACTATGCTAAATGAAAAATGCCAGTCAAAAAAAATTATATTTTTTTTATGATTCCACTTATATGAAAAGTCCAGAATAGGCAAATTCACAGAGATGGAAAATTGCCTAGAGCTGGGGTGGGGTTGAGAGAAAATGAGGAGTGACTGCTAATGGGTATAGGGTTTTTTGACGGGGTGATAAAAATGTTCTAAAATTGATCACAGTGATGGCTGCAGAAGTCTATGAATATACTAAAAACAATTGAACTATATACTTTAATAGGTGAATTATATGGTATGTGAATTAGAGCTCAATAAAGCTGTTATAGGTTATAAAAAGTAAGACACCTGTTTTTCTTAGACAGAGATGTAAGTCACATTCTCACCCAATTTCCCTCTTGATTTCAGATGTAAGTACAAGATAGTGAGTCAAGGAAGTCAGTTTCTCTTTATATTCTAAGTTAACTAGTCCCAGTGACTGGCTCAGACACAGCACTAGAGAGCAGGAGGGAGGCAGTTCTATCCATTCATTTTACAGGAGAGAAAACAAAGATAACTTACCACAGGGCATACACCTCAATAGCTGCAAACTCAAGATCAGAAACCAAGTCTCTTGACAGGTGAGCTCAAGCTCTCTACCTGAGCACCACCTCCACCTTTACCTTTCTGGCAGTATCAAAGGAGTCACCAGGCAGCTGAACACCACGGCGGCCCTGCTCTTGTCTCTGTAGAGTCCAAGATCCACCTACATGTTACTTTCTTGGGCAGATACAGTCTCAGGCTCTCAGTTGAAGCAGGACTATTGTTGAATATTAGACCCAGAAAAATACCCCAGGGACCATCCAACTCAACTCCCTCCTCTAGACAAAGAAATAGAACGGAAAGATCAAGTAACTTGCTGAAAGTCTCCGAACTATTTGGTGGCAGGGCTAGAACCAGAGCCCAGACCTCCCAACTTCCAGCACAGTGTTCTTCTCTTTTCCAGGAGTTCTTCAGCCTACACCTTCTCAATGTCATAATGAGCTACAAGATGGTTAAGAGGAAAATGGGTGCAGGGGACTTCCTGTTCAATCTCTGTACAAGACGGCTGTGGCAGAACTAACTACTATAAACTACACTTTTTCCCTCTCTCTTTTTAAAAGAAATCCTGGCAGTACTCTGGATAGCACCCACCCCGAGTCCATGCGGAGAGTCATACATGCCTAACACTCAGGATGGTGCAAAACAAGGATCAATATATTCAATCATGCCTAGAGAGGTGAGTGGTGGTAGACTAGAACAAGCCCTAAGCAGGGGCAGTGAGCAAAGTTGTCTTTGCCTACCCAGTATTCACCCTTCTTTTTTTTTGTTTTTTTTAAATAAGAGCACCTTGTTTTTCCTTTTGAGAATGTCTCGTCTCCATTTTCAGTCCACATGGGTTGGGGTGCGTCTCATCTACTTACCCACCAGGCTCTGGGATCCAGACCTGGTCAATCCATCCCTCTGGCTACCATCACTGGTTCAGAGATGGACATGACTCAAGTCAGCCCAGCGAGAATCAGCCTGGGACTTCTAGCCTAACCACTGGGAAAAGGGAGTTCTATTTCTGCTGGTGTTGACAACCTAGAACTGTCCAAACCTGCCATAAGGAGACTACTTGAGAATGAAGCCAACACACAAGAAATCAGACAAGAGAGCCAAGTCTGATGCCATTATTGTGCTCCTGGTCCCAGCTGCACTAGAAGCCAACTCAATCCCTTTTTGCCTAAGTCACTTTGAGTTCAGTTTCCACCATCTAAACTGAAACAGTCCTCACTTTTATACTGGATGGCACTTAAATTCTGCCATTAGGGGAAGCGCCTGGGGAAATTGCTATCCCCTCTCTCTCAGACTCACATACAGCCTCAAGTGTAAGGTAAAGAAGCTCTACCAGCTGATGCTTAAAGGCCCTTCTGCCTCTAAAATGTTGGGATTCTATGAATCTGCTAAAAACCATGGTGATCCTCAAAGGCTACCTATAACCTAGTTCATCATAATCCATTTCTGTGAACCCATTTCCAGCATTTAACAAACAGGCAGCTCCTTCCTCAACACCTGGCCACTTCTTACACCTCACCACACCTCACCACACACTTCCACAGGGTAAGTCTGGTTCTCTGCTCACCCCTAACATATTGTGTGACAAGGCCAAGGCCAAGTCAGGGTCTCCTTGGGATCTGTCCACTCACAAACACAGGGCATGGGGGTATGGTCTGTGTTTAGCAAACGAGCCTGGCCATGCTGTCAAGTGTGTTCATTCAGTTCTCAACTGGTGATGGGGGGTGGGGAGGGCATGGACCCTGGGAGTTTGACTTCTGGACTTTGTGAAGTTTGATCATATCTGACTCTCCCACTTGTTAGCAGCTCTGAGAAGTACACCCTGGTTGCGGGGTGTGGGGGGGGGGGCGGGGCGGAGAAGGCGGGCAATAGTCTGAAATACGTTTAAGGTGAGGCTAGGGGATTTCCTTCTCACCTCCCTGTGGCAGGGAGTGCCTAAGGAAGGCTATTGGTGAGATTCCCTTTAAGATTATGCACAAGTATTTCCTTACTCGGCCTCTGAAACCATTTGGGTGGGGAGGGTCCGTGACTGCCTATCTTTGTGGCGGTGACAGATCAGTAAGGTGAATTGCAGGTGTCAGCATTGTCAGGGTTGTAACTTAAACGTCAGCTTCTCAGGGAAGAGGGGTGGGGCTCGCCCACCTCCTCGGACCCCCGGGAGCAGTCAGAAGGGGCCAACTTCCTGCAACAGCGTGGCCTTCCTGAGGCGGCCGGCGGACGACGAGGGCCACGGCCCCCCGGGCCGCGTGCAGCAGCTCCGTGAACACACTTGGCTAGTCACCGGGCTCCGACAATCAGGGATGCCCGCGGCCCCGCCGGAAACTAACCGGAATTTGCCGGCTGCTCGGCTCCCTCCCCTGTGCCCGCTCGGGGAGCTCCTGCCAGCCGGGTCTCGCCGGACTCGGGCAGGCCCTCCTTTCCACAGCGATCGTCCATGCCCTCCAGGTGCATCCCGAGCGCCCAGCCCTGGAGGGTCGCGCGCTGCCCGGACGCCGGCTCCCCGGTAGATTGCCCTCACCTTACTCGCGGTGGCTTTCTGGAGGCTGCCATTCGGCGGTGACGTGCCCAGGCCTACGTCAGGAGAGCGCAGACCAGCTGATCAGCCTGTAAAGGGCAGGAGGGACGTAGGGTGAGCTGGCAGGCGCGCGCACAGGCCGGCCCGCCGCTGGCCACGCCCCACTCTGTGGCGTGCGCGCGCTGAGGCCCCGCCCACCCACAGGCCCCGCCCATCTTCGTTGCCAGGCTGCGCGGGTTCCTGACTGCAGGCGCGGGAAGTGAGCTTGGGCGTCGCATTTCCACCCCAGCGGGCATTGCCTCTTTCCCTGCAGGGGGTTATGGCACCATGCAGCGGCGCGTCATCATTTCCGTTCAGTATTCTCTCCATTTCCCAAAGAGGAGAAAAAAGGGCTTTGCTGGCTGAAGAAGCTGAGGCGCGACGAGCTGTTCCGGGCATGTTCCGGCCTTTAGGAGAAGGAGGAAGAGGGAGGCGTGGCCGGTTCTGAAAGATCATCACCGGGGTCGCCGAGCTTGGAGCAGGGTCTGACTTCCTGGGGCTTTAGAGCTGTCCCCACATTTTTTTCTCCAGCCAGCCTCAAAATCCAACCCCCTACTCCGCTTGGATAACTGATAAGTAGTTCAAACTTAACGTGTAAAAACGGAACTCCTGATCCAACGAACCAAAACAAAAATGTGCTCCATCAATCTGGCCATCTCAGTCAATGGCAACTCCATTCTTTCAGACGCTCAGGCCAAAAATCTTGGCGTCATCCTACCTCTTCTCTTTCACAACCCACATCCACTCTGCCAGAAAATCCTGTTGGCCCTGTCTTCAAAATAGATCCGTTAATCAACCACTTCTCACTACCTTCAACGGTCACCCTTCTGGCATTGATCACCACTGCCTCACCCAGGTAATGACACATGGTCCTGACTGGCTTCCCTGCTGTCACCCTGCACCTGCAGTCTAGCCTAAAAGCCCGCAGCCTGAGAGATCCTTTGAAGTCTTAGATCCTGTCGCTTCTCTGCTCAGCACTTCCCAATGGTTCCTCTTTTCGCACAAGATAAAAGCTCTATATGATCTGCCCATAAACCTCCTTTCCTACTACTCTTACCTAGCTCATTCTGCTCCAGTTAAACTGACTGCCTTGCTAGTCCTTGAAAAAGCTGGACATGCTCATGCCTCTGGGCCTTTCTACTTGCCTCTTTCCTCTGCCTGGAAAGTTCTTCCCCCAGATATCAGGCTGCCTTCTTCACTTTAGCCTCACCTTGCCTTCAACTCTTCGCCCAATGATCACCTTCTTTAACAAGACCTACCCTGACCATCCTGTTTAAAATCGTAACCCCCACCACCATCATTCCTAATCCCCTTTATCCTGCTCTATTTTTTTCCATAGCACTTATAACCTTTTAACATGCTAAAAGATTTACTTATGTGTATTGTATTCTGCCTCCCCATGCACACAGACACACAGACACAACATAAACACTGGTGCAGAGATTGTGTCTGTTTTCATGATAAACAATACCTGAACAATCGCTGACATGTAGTAAGTTCTCAATATATACTTTCTGCATGAACGTGTGCCCCTAGAACGTGCATTTCTCAAGGGCAAGTGGCTTTCTTGTTCAGTGTTGTGTCCCTGCCGCTTAGAACAGCACCTGGCACAGAGTAGGCGCTAAATGAGAATGACCACATTTTTTAAAAGGTAAACGTGGCTTCTTTCTTGACCTTGGTGAAGGCCTCATATACCTGTATCAAATAAGTGTTGCTGCCTGCAAGAACTCAAAGTTCCAGTTGTTATTCAATGAGCATTTAGATAAACTAGGTCCTGCAGAAAAAGTATGAAAGAACTAAAACATGTGGCCTTGGAAAACAGCAGACTTCTGTTTCCTGTTCCCAAATTTAAGGAGTCAAAAGGAGACAGACTGTAAATAAAATGACTGGTTCCAGGCCTCACCTGAGACAGAGTAGGAAAGATGAAGTTGTAAGACAGAAACGTTGATACCAGAGAGACAGACAGGCGGGACCTGAAGGGACAGATATTTCATAATCACGTTGCCTAGGAGAGGAGGTCTTGGCTCAGAATTTACAGCATCTGGCTTTAGGAAAGAAAGAGAAATACTTTGTGTTCCCTGAGCCTGATTTGAATTCCTGTCGCAGGACAACAAAGCTCCCCTCTCCTCTAGAAGTTCTTTGAAGAGACCTCAGGGAGAAGTTGAGCAGAATTATCACCACAGGATGAAAAGACCCAGACTGGTAGGTTCTTCTCCTGGTTCTGGTGGTCCTCAGGTCTTTTAAGATGTATAACAGTCACACTAACATTTACTGAGTGCTATGTGATGTGAGGATTACACCTCAACATAAAGAAAACAAAAATCCTCATAACTGGAGCAATAAACAACATCAGGATAAATGGAGAAAATACTGAAATTGTCAAGGATTTCATTTTCCTTGGATCCACAATCAATGCCCATGGAAGCAGCAGTGAAGAAATCAAACAGTGTATTGCATTGGGCAAATCTGCTGCAAAAGACCTCTTTAAAGTGTTGAAAATCAAAGATGTCACCTTCAGGAATAAGGAGCGCCTGACCCAAGCCATGGTATTTTCAATCACCTCCTATGCATGTGAAAGCTGGACAAGGAATAAGGAAGACAGAAGAAGAATTGATACCTTTGAATTTTGGCGTAGATGAAGAATATCAAATGTACCATGGACTGCCATAAGAACAAACAAATCTGTCTTAGAAGAAGTGCAGCCAGAATGCTCCTTAGAAACAACGATGGCAAGACCTCATCTCACGTACTTTGAACATGTTACCTGAAGAGATCAGTCCCTGGAGAAGGACATCATACTTGGTAAAGTAGGGGGTCAGCAAAAAGAGGAAGACCCTGGACAAGATAGATTGACACCGTGACTGCAACAATGGGCTCAAACACAGCAAAGATTGAGAGGATGGCACAGGACCGGGCAATGTTTCATTCTGTTATACATAGGGTCTCTAAGAGTCAGAACCAACTTGACGGCACCTAACAACAACAACATGTGCCTAGCCCACAACAACCCAATGAGTGCAGTACTATTATTATCCTCATTGTACTGATTGAGGCAGCTGAGGCCTATAGAGATTTAATCACTTGCACAAGGTTAAAAACCAGTTGTTGTCAAATCAATTCTGACTCGTAGTGCCCCCCATGTGTGTCAGAGTAGAACTACATGCCATAAGATTTTCAGTGGCTGAATTTTTGGAAGTAGATCACCAGGCCTTTCTTCCAAGGCATCTCTGGATGGGCTTGAACCTCCAACCTTTTGGTCAGCAGCTGAGGGCATTAACTATGGAAGGGACCTTAGAGGTCACTTCAAACTCCTAGTCCATGCAGAGGATAGAAGGAGGCAGTCAGTTTCATCATTCAAATTCAGACTGGATGGGCCTTAGATGTAGATAGAAACCTTCAGTGCATGGAAACAGGTACTAAAAGTACAAGTATATAAACTATGGACCTGTTATTTTGGTCCCCTAACATCCATTTGGAGCCCTAGTGTCACAGTGGTTAAGAGTTCAGGCTACTAACCAAAAGTCTGGCAGTTCGAATCTATCAGCTGCTCCTTGGAAACCCAGTGGGGCAGTTCTACTCTGTCCTATAGGGTCACTATGAATCAGAATTGACTCTATGACAATGAGTTTATTTTCTGGTTTTTTAACATCCATTTATGCTCCTTCTGGTAACCATCTTCCTATTTCCCTCTGGGGACCCACCTCTCCCTCTCTCCCTCGTCTCAGATTATGTTATCCTGGTGAAATACTTGGATTTTAGGGGTGTATCATGTGACACAGGCATAAGGCACAGTGAAAGCCTCAGAGATTGCAATGCAATGAGAATTTCACTATGAGTGCTGGAACAGAGCCTTGCTCTCCTGTGCCAGGTGAGAACCTGGATGCATATACTTTGAAACTGCTGCCTCTGCATGCAGCATGAGAATGGCACCAAGCCGCAGAAGGCAGAGCAGAGAGAGAGGAAGAGAAGCAGAAACCTACTAACATTATTTGCGCCCTGAATCTAGCCACACCTTAAACAAGATCTTCTCAGATGTCAGCCAAAAAATTCCCTTTTTCATTTAAGTCAGTTTGACATGGGTTTTCTGTTGCTTGCAGTGAAAAGACTCTTTACTGAATCAGTTATGTTCCATCTGTAAAATTAAATTTTCTCCATGAAGTAGATATTGTTTTCATAATATAGACAATCATGAAATGATAGATGAAAATGGTAGATTACAAAACAACTATTTTATTCAAGAATTATTTTTATTAAAGCTAGCGAGTGGCCATCTAAGATGCATCAATTGGTCCCAACCCACTTGGAGCAAAGAAGAATGAAGAACACCAAAGACACAAGGAAAATATTAGCCCAAGATACAAAAGGGGCCACATAAGCCAAAGACTTCGTCAGCCTGAGACCAGAAGAACTAGATGGTGCCTGGTTACCACCAATGACTGCCACGACAGGGAACACAACAGAGAGTCCCTGACAGCACAGGAGAAAAGTAGGGTGCAGAACTCAAATTCTAGTAAAAAGATCAGACTTAATGGTCTGAGACTGGAGGGACCCCGGAAGACAAGGCCCCCGGACTCTCTGTTAACCCAGAACTGAAACCATTCCGGAAGCCAACTCTTCAGACAGAATATCCTGGACTATGAGACATAAAATGATACTCGTGAAGAGCATGCTTCTTAGTTCAAGTAGATACAGGAGACTAAATGGGCAGCTCCTGTCCGGAGGCAAGATGAGAAGACAGAAAGGGATAGGAGCTGATTGAATGGCCACAGGAAATCCGGGGTGGAAAAGAGGAATGTGCAGTCACATTATAGAGATAGCAACTAGGGTCACGTAACAATGTGTATAAATTTTTGTATGAGAAACTAACTTGAGCTGTAAACTTTCACCTAAAGCACACACACACACAAAAAAAAAAAGAATTCTTTTTATTACAAAGAAACTCAAAGTACTAATCATTTATCTGACCCTTGCTCCTTGGAACACACAATGAAAGAACTTGTTCCATCCTCCAAATCTGAACTCTACAAGCAATAGTACTCCTCCACTATTCGACATAATAACTAGTAGATAGTCCTACCATTTATTGGGTGGGGGACAACACCCCTTTTGATAAATCCCCCAGATGAGAAGACTAAACAATAGAAATTTTTGTAAGAAATCAAACTAAACTACCACTTCAGAGGATTTTAATGTTTTCAAACATTTCAATTTGTTCTAATAAAACTGATAGTTATAGAAACAGTGATGAGCGAGGCTCTCATAAATTGTTATAATATGGCCAAGTTCTTTCCTTATTTTTTGTAAAATTAACTAAAAGGCTTGTGGCTACACCCAAGAAAGGAATGGGAGATGAAAAGCCAACTTTTAGGATTGTGGAGTCTGCCAAAACAATGTACTGTAAATTAAGGGTGGGAGAATGCATTTGGCTCAGTTCAGAATCCACTCACCCTTTGTGTTCAATGAAAACTACACTCAGACCTTTTGATATCTGAATTCCATTTACTCTTGGCAAAGTTCAGTTCTCTGGTTCAAATAAAGAAAGAAAGAAAGCAAACTTTAAGAGGCCCAGAGGGTTTCTTAGACATCAAATGGTTCTTGCACAAACAACATATTGATGAGCTAAGTATAAATGAATCAAAAACAGAGTAAGCATTTTCTGAAATACACAAACCCTCCCATGCTATATGAAAAAGGACTCAGGGAAGTGTCGCAGTTGTCTCTTCCGTTAAGCTGTATCCCTTTTTACAGTATTTTATCCCCTTCTCAAGTGGGCTTTGGGGGAACCTTTGCAAATTGTAGGAAAAGGAATAGATGTTTATGATGTTGACTTCTCACAAGCTGTTTATGATGTTGACTTCTCACAATTCCTTCCTGACTGTGTCTTAAAAGTTGGGCTTTGGATAAAGGCAGCATGACCCAGAGGTCATGGTCAAGAAACAAGTTCTGGCCCTCTGGTGTGTGACATTGAAACAGGCAGAGTCCCCTCTTCTCTGGTTTCCTAAAGGATTGAGCTTAATGAACCCCTTCCAAGCCTACCATGCAGTGATCATCAAGTCCTATGAGGAGGACTTGAAGCTGGCAGCCTGGCAGATACGTTTTGTGTGGCCCTCACTATATCCTTTTTTTGTAACAGCTTTATTGAGATATAATTCATGTACCATACAATTCACTCATTTGAAGTGTACAATGGCTTTTAGTATAGGCACAGAGTTGTGTAACCATTACCATAATCAATTTTAGAACACTTTCATTACTTCAAAAAGAATCTCCACACTCTTTAGCAGTCATTCTCTCCTATTCCCCCCCATCCTCACAGCCCTAGGCAACCACAAATCTACTTTCTGTCTCTGTAGATTTACCTATTGTGGACATTTCATATAAATAAACTCGTTCAATATATGGTCTTTGAGGACTGGCTTTTTTCATTTAGCACGTTTTCAAGGTTCATCCTCATTGTAATATGTATCATTACTTCATTTCCTTTTTATGGCTGAATAATATTCCATTGTATGGATACAACACATTTTATTTATCCATTCATCAGTTTATACCTGTGTGAGTTGTTTTCACATTGTGTATACTGTGAATAATGCTGCTGTGAACATTCACGTACAGGTTTTGCATGGACGTACGTTTTCACTACTGTTGAGTATATACATAGCAGTGGAATTGCTGAGTCATATAGTAACTCTATATTTAACCTCCTGAGAAACTGCCAAACTTTTACATTTCACGTTCCCACAGCAGTGTATGAGGGTTCCTATTTCTCCACATCCTCACTAACACTATTTTCTGTCTTTTTAATTACAGTCATCCTAGTGGGAGTGAAATGGTATCTCATCGTGGTTTTGATTTGCATTCCCCTGATGGCTAATGATGTTGAGCATCTTTTCATGTGTTTATTGACCATCTGTATCACCTCTTGGGAAAACTGTATTTGTATCCTTTGCCCATTTTGTAATTGGGTTATTTGTGTCTTTATTATTGAGTTGCAAGAGTTCTTTATATATTCTAGATACACGTCCCTTATCAGATATATGATTTACAAATATTTTCTCCCATTCTGTTGTTGAAATTTAATTCTAATTAGATGTCAACATTCAAAAAGGAAGATTTTCCAATTTAAAAAATGCATTGTCTTCAGTTTCTTTTGGAAAACCAGAAGATTGGTTTGGCAACATTAGCCCTTCCTTCTCAGCAGCAACAAGCAGCAAGAACTGATCAGGGTCTTCCCCCCTTGAGATGGGACAAGGAGTCCTCCATTTGACCACCAGCCTCTTCTACTTTACCTCCCAGATAGTGTTTGTGACTCTTTTCCTAGAGAATCTGACAAAGCATGGCCTGGATTTCAACTCCACTGAAATTGCCCTTGCAGTTAAGTTAAAGTAACTACTACTTCTTGCCAAAATATTTTTACCTTTGGCACTTAAACACAGAATCCCCCAAAACCCATTGCCATCAAGTCAATTCTGACTGATAGTGACTCTATAGGACAGAGTAGAACTGCCCCAATAGGATTTCTAAGGAATAGCTGGTGGATTCAAACTGCCAACCTCTTGATTAGCAGCCTGAGAGCTTAACCACTCTGCCAGCAGGGCTCCTCAAAAGTTAGCACCAAACTAGCAAGTCCTCCATTCTTCCTGTTTTGCAATTTGGATTTTGCAAGGCATGGGGCAGCTCACTGGGGCTTGGCAGGGCTCCCAGAATTTTGTCAGCCCTGTTGATACTGATGTCATGAAAGTCACTTGCCATAACACATCCTCATTACTAACTTAAACCAGTGAAATTCAAACAAACAGAGCTGAAAAACAGAGTAACAGCCTGCTTGAGCTTCAAAACACTACATAAAAATACTCAAAAACAACTTACTGCTTAGGACCACAACCCAGAATGAAAATCACTATTTCTTATTGCTAGTCATTCCTTTCCCTGATCACAATTTGTCTGCTAAAAGCAGCACTTTCAAAATAAAATATCTCTAAAAAGATATATTAATAGCTTAACCTAGTCATATTCTTTCCTCCTATTTCTCTTTGACCTTTGTTTAGCATTTTATTCTTTCATCTCTTCATTTAAATATTCTTTTATTCTTACTATTCTTTTTTAAAAAAACAGCTTCATTAAGATGTAATTAACAAACCATAAAATACACCCATTTAAAGTGTACAATTTAGTGGGTTTTAGTATATCCAGAGTTGTACAACCATCATCATAATCAATTTTAGAACATTTTTATCACCCCATAAAAAAACCATGTACCCATTAGCAGTCACTCTCCAGTAACCCCTTATTCCCTCCCCCCAGCCCTGGGCAAGCACTAATATATTTTCTGCCTTCATAGATTTTCTCATTCTGGACATTTCATATAAATAGAATCATACAATATGTGGTCATCTGTGACCTGCTTCTTTCACTTAGCATAATGTTTTCAAGGTTCATCCGTGTTTTAGCATATATCAGTACTTTGTTACTTTTATGGCTGAATAATATTCTACTGTATGGATAGACTATATTTTATTTATCTATTCATCATTTGATAGACATTTGGATTGTTGCCATTTTTTGTCTATTATATACAATGCTGCTATGAACATTCACGTACAAGTGTTTGTGTTTTCATTTCTGTTTGGTATATACCTAGGAGTGAATCGGGTCGCTATGAATCAGAATAGATGACAACCGGTTTGGTTTGGGTTATGGTAATTCTGTATTTAATATTTTGAGGAACTGCCAAACTGTTTTCTAAAGCGGTTGCACCATTTTATATTCCCACCAGCAATGAATAAGTGTTCCAATTTCTCCACATCCTTGCCTATTCTTACTATTCTTTATATTTCTCCTCATCCCTCCATCAACTTTCCCTAGATTTCAAATAAAATTCCTAATGGCTTTTGCCATTGGGGGAGTAGGGGTGGCATTTAGTTTTAGAATGAACCTTTACTTAGCTTTCCTTTTAGGGAAACCATTAGAAAAATTACACTTCAAAAGTCCCCCTTACTCTTATAAATCAAATTTGTTTCCACAGTGAGCCTAAGTCTGAGTCTCTAAGTACCTCGACTATATATTTTAGATACAAACAAAACAATATAATTCAATCATTTAAATCAAAGCCATAGATTTATGGAATTATGAAGATGCTCAAACCAAGAGATTCATGTGTGCAAGGCCACACAGCTGTTTACTGCAGAACTGAACTGGAACCCGGGTCTTCTGCTTCTCCTGAATTGCTCTTTTTGGTTCACCCCACATTCTCTCAGCCAGCTGTGCTTAGCAAACAATTGGGGCTGCACCCATACACACAAAGAGGAAAGTGGAGAATTAGGTGATTCCCGGGATAATTCCTACCACATAACCCACTTTCAAGTGAAAGACCCCAATCAAAGGTCGTAAATTGGGTACCATGGGCTGATTTTTGTCCATAGATGTGTTTAGATTATTCTACCTAATATTCTAGATTTTAAAAAAAAATAGTTGTTTTCAATTCATAAAAATGAAGAAATTTCACACACAAACACACGCAAATTTATTAGCACTGGGGCATGGTTCCTGCTTAAAGTTTGCAAGAAGCAGGATGGAGTTCAGTAGTGCCATCCAGTCCCCACCAGCAGGCCTCACTCATTGTTATGGATTGAATTGTGTCCCCAAAAAATATGTGTTCTACATTTTAACCCCTGTATCTGTGGTTATAATCCCATTTGGGAATGGGTTGTCTTTGTTAAGTGAATGAGACACAGGATTAGTGTAGGGTATGTCTTAAGCCGATCTCTTTTGAGATATAAAAGAGATTAAAGAGGAAAGTGAAAGAAGCAGAGATGGGGGAAGAGAGACGCCAAGCCACGTGAAGATCACCCAGAATCAGAAGTTCAAAGAGACAAGGACCTTCCTCCAGAGCAGACAGAGAAAGCCTTCCCCTAGAGCCAGCACCCTGAATTCAGACTTCCAGCCTCCTAAACTTTGAGAAAATAAATTTGTTTGTTAAAGCCACCCACTTATGGTGTTTCTGTTATAGCAGCACTAGAAAACTAAGACACTTGTCATGTACCTGCCCACTTCCTAAAGGATCCTTGATCTAAATTATAAACCCTGGTGGTGTAGTGGTTAAGAGCTACCTCTGCTAACCAAAAGGTCAGCAGTTCAAGTCCACCAGGCACTCCTTGGAAACTCTATGGGACAGTTCTACTCCGTCTTACAGGGCTGCCGTGAGTCAGAATTGACTTGACGGCAACGGGTTTGGTTTGGTTTTTAAGCCAAATAATAGTTGCCAGCTCATAAAAATGAAGAAATTTCACACACATGCGTGAAGTGTCTGTGCTTTTGCTGTCTGCAGAAGTACCCCAACTCTATGGCCCTGCTTAAAAGAGAGAGAAAAACAGCAGACAGCCAGACAGGCAGACACTGGTGAGCAACAGAAATCTTTGCAGGTTTGAAGGATATCTTATATAGTGCTACTGTAACAGAAATACCACAAATGGATGGCTTCAACAAACAGAAGTTTAATCTTTCGCAGTCTAGTAGGCTAGAAGTCCGAATTCAGGGTGTCAGCTCCAAAGGAAGGCGTTCTCTCTCTGTTGGCTCTGGAGGAGGGTCCTTGTCATCAATCTTCCCCTGGACTAGGAGCTTCTCAGGGCAGGGACCCTGGGTCCAAAGACCTGGCTCTTGTTTCTTGGTGGTATGAGGTCCCCCTGTCTTTCTGCTCACTTCTCTCTTTTATATCTCAAAAGAGATTGGCTCGAGACACAATCCAATCTTGTAGATTGAATCCTGCCTCATTAACATAACTGCCACTCATCTCATCTCATCAGCATCATAGTGATAGGATTTACAACGCATAGGAAAATCACATCAGATGACAAAACGGTGGACAATCACACAGTACTGGGAATCATGGCCTAGCCAAATGGATACACATATTTTTGGAGGACACAATTCAATCCATGACAGAGGGTTTATAATAGGAATACCAGAATCCTCGGAGCAGTAGGGCAAGGAGGAGGCTGTGGAGCCTCTGGGGCCTTCCTTTGGCCAAAGTTCTCAAAATAAGCAGCAGATGCAGCAAGGCCTCCACAGACTTCAAAGAGAAACAAAAAAGACAGTGTGTTGCCGCAAAGCATCAGTCCCCACGGTGGGAAGTTCTGAGAACAGCATACAGTTCCCAAATGTGAGGAGGTGGGCTCTACTTGTTGCCAGAAAGTGCCATCTAGCTGACTCTGCTGTGCAGCCTATCAGCTCAGCTCATCAATTGCTAATTTGGAACCTGGGCATAGTAAACTACAGGTCCCAGTGGATCCCAGGCCAACAGATTTCCTGGAACAAAATATTTTACAAACTAAACTCCGTCAGCTGGTATTATTGGACTCAGGTTCTTGGGTGGCACAAACAGTTTGCACTCAATTACTAACTCAAAGATTGGCAGTTTGAACCTACCCAGTGGCACTGCAGAAAAAAGACCTGGTGATCTGCTTCTGTAAAGATTATAACCAAGAAAACCCCATGGAGCTGTTCTACTCTGTAACACATGGGGTCACCATGAATCAGAATTGACTTGACAGCAACGGGTTTGGTTTTTGTTTTTTTAATCCCTGGACTTAAGTGTTGGGTATCAAAAGCAACTTGCCCATTTATGATTTTCCACAAGCTATCAGTCCATGTTGTTGTGTTGTTGCTAGATGTCATCGAGTCGATTCCGACTCATAGCGATTCTATGTATACCATTGCCAGTCCTGTGCCATGTTCACAATCGTTGCTATGCTTGAGCCCGTTGTTGTAGCTACTGTGTCAATCCATCTTGTTGAGGGTCTTCCTCTTTTTCACTGACCAAGCGTGATGTCCTTCTCCAAGGACTGGGCCCTTCTGATAATGTGTCCAAAGTATGTGAGATGAAGGCTTGCCATTCTTGCTTCTAAGGAGCATTCTGGCTGTACTTCTACCAAGACAAATTTGTTTGTTCTTCTGGCAGTGCATGGTATAGTCAACATTCTTTGCCAACACCATAATTCAAAAGCATCAGTTCTTCTTTGGTCTTCCTCATTCATTGTCCAGCCTTCATATATGAGGCGATTGAAAACCCCATGGTTTGGGTCAGGAACACCTTAGTCCTTAAAGTGAGATCTTTGCTTTTTAACACTTTAAAGAGGTCTTTTGCAGCAGATTTGCCCAGTGCATGGAGGTGACCAAACCTTAGCTTGGAATTGAGTCCCAGACACCGAAGGAGTTTTACCTTGTCATACCCTGATTCTCCAATCACTCTCAGGTACGTCCAACCACAGGACTTACTGTCAAACAGATTCAGGTTTGAATTCCTGCTCTGCTGCTTACTAGCTGTGAAATTGTGGGCAACTTATTTCACCTCTTGAAGCTCCATCTGCGAAGTGGGAAAAATAATACTTGCCTCTGAAAGTTGTTCTGAAGAATAAGAGAAAGAACACAAGAGAAGCACTTCAGCCCAGTAAAACTAAATGCGACTAACGAGGTACAGGAGTCCGGTGACAAAGGCCAGAAGGCAGAGGGGGAATACGAAACTGATAAGGAACACAAATTGAGTAAGGACACTGTCAATGTGTTCTGAGATTGTTGACCACTGTTATAGGGCAACATTTGTAGTAACTATTAAATGGGAGGCTATTTTGTCCTGTAAGCCTTCATCTTGGGCGAGAATGGCAGCACAATTGGAAGAGCATAGTCAATATCACTTAAATGTGTAAGTAAAAAGTTTTGAAATGGTGTTAAAATAAAATAAAATAAAAAAACAAATGAGACTAATGAGGTACAGTAGTCCAGTGACAAGGGCCAGAAGACAGAAGGGGACAAGGAAGTCCCCTGGTGATAGGGAACACAAGGTGGAGTAAGGATATTCTTGATGTGTTATGAGATTGTTAACCATTGTCATAGGGCAACATGTGTAGTAACTGTTAAATGAAAAACTATTTTGTTCTGTAAGCCTTCATCTTAAGTGAGAATAACAGCACAGTTGGAAGAGCGTAGTCAATGTCACTGAACTGTGAATGTAGAAATTTTTGAAATGGTGTATCTTTGGCTATCTGTATTTTCATCAAAAAAAAAAAAAAGGTTGAGAATTTAGAGGCTTAATATGTTGTGGGGTTGTTAACCAATGTCATAGAACAACATGTGTACTACTATTTCATGAGAAACTATTTGCTCTATAAGCTTTCACCTGAAGTACAATAAAATATAAAAAAAGAAAAAAAGAGAAGCACTTCACACTGTGTCTGGAGCAGAGAGAGATCACAATAAACATTGGCTTTACTATTATTGGTAAGCTCCCAGGCTACATTTAAAAAGTCTGATATCTATACATCTTCATAAAATTAAGGACTGTCAGAGTCCTTGGAGACCATCTAGTTCACTAAATTCGTGAGAAAAGCAGTTTCCTCCTCCAGAAGATGGGGTGATGACCCTGAGCAGCATGGAGTCCCATCAGTCGAGGGCTTGGTCAATGCCCTTATTGTGTAAAGCAAGGCGCACCTGTAGACACCAGAGTAGATTTGCCTAAGGGGTAGGTCTTACTGTTATGCTAAAGAGTCACCTTTCCTGGCAGTTTTGGCTCACTACTTAAGAGTCAGATCTTAAGAGGCCCCTGGGTGAGACTCAGAGACAAATGAGCTCAGAACACATGTGGAAGGGTATGATTTACATCTTTTACCTCTTCACCAGAGTCACCCGAGTGTGTGAGGAGTGGAATGGATGGCTCTGGGGTTGGAGTTCAGCACAGCTGTAAAAACAGTCTATCCCCATGGCTTCCCCCAGCTCTTTCGCACCGAGGCCTGTAAGCAGCTTAAGAAAGCAAGAGCCAAGGAGGAGCTGCTCTTAAATGGAGCAAAAAAGTTGCTGTTATATGACCTCATAACCAGCCAGGTCTTTCTTCCTTTCTTTGAAGTTAAGTGGGGCTGAAATCATGTGAGTGTAAAATTATGAGGAAAAAAATAATCAGTTAAAACTCTCCAAAGAAGGTTTTATTGTATACTGTGATTATCAGTTCCCGGTGCATTTCAACTGCAAACAGGCTTTAAAAGTCTAAAAACCTCAACTGCTGTGCAGTACACAGCTCTGTCCAGCCCTCCATCTCGTCCATGCCCTTCTCTCACTGGGCTCTAGCCACACCTTCAGGTCTGTAAAGGGGTCATAATCCACCTGTGGCTAGGGGCTACCATATTGGACAGGATACTTCAGGACCTTTGCACATCCTGTTCCCTCAGAATGAAAACTTTCCTGCGTCTCTGCCCCAATGCATTCTTCATGTGGCTCATTTGTACTCATCTTCAGGGTTCAGGTGAAATATCTGTTCCATAAGAAAGTCTTCCCTGCCCTGTCAACCATATTAGGTGTTATCTGTGTTCTCCTACCCACACTCCAAACTCCCTGATGGCAGGAACTGTCCAAGTCTTGTTCTCTATTACATTCTCAGGGTCTAGCACAGTGCCCAGTACACAGTAGATGCTCATTTTTATTGAACACAAGAATGAGTGTGTGGACAGCACACACAGTCCATACCACTCAGGACTTTTCCCTCCTCCAAGGAGTTCAGGTGCCTCAAAGTCTAGATATGCAGAGATAGAGAAACAACCATCTCTTCCCAAAACACAAAAAGTAGAGAAGAGCAGTGAGCAGAGTACATGAGAAAAATTGGACCAGCAGTCAGGAAATCAAAAGATGTGTCGCACTGGGCAAAAGACCTCTTTAAAGTGTTGAAAAGCAAAGATGTCACTTTGAGGACTAGGTGCACCAGACCCAAGCCGTGGTATTTTCAACCACCTTATATGTTTGTGAAAGCTGGACAATGAATAAGGAAGACCAAAGAAGAATTGACGTCTTTAAATTATGGTGTTGGTGAAAAATATTGAATATACCATGGACTGCCAGAGGAACAAACGAATCTGTCTTGAAAGAAGTACAGCCAAAACGCTCCTTAGAAGCAAGAATGGCAAATGTCATGGTCTGAATTACGTTCACCAAAAAAACGTGTATATCAGTTTGGCTGGGCCATAATTCCTGGTACTTGATTTTCCTATATATTGTAAATCCTACCTCTATGATGTTAATGAGGGAGGATGGGTGGCAGTTGTGTTAGTAAGGCAGGACTGGATCCACAAGACTGGATTGTGTCCTGAGGCAATCTCTTGAGATATGAAAGACCGAAGTGAGCAGAGAGACAGGGGGACCTCATAACATCAAGAAAGCAGTGCCGGGAGCAGAGCACGTCCTTTGGACCAGGGTCCCTGTGCAGAGAAGCTCCTAGTCCTGGGGAACACTGAAGAGAAGGCTGACAGAGAGGAAAAGGCTTCCCCGGGAGCTGACACTCTGAATTTGGACTTTTAGCCTACTTTAACTGTGAGGAAATAAACTTCTCTTTGTTAAAACCATCCACTTGTGGTGTTTCTGTTATAGCAGCACTAGATGACTAAGACAGCAAGACTTCGTCTCATGTACTTTGGACATATTATCAGGAGGGACCAGTCCCTGGAGAAGGACATGATGCTTGGCAGAGGATTAGCAAAAAAGAGGAAGACCCTCAAGGAGATGGACAGACACAGAGGCTGCAACGATGGGCTCAAACATAGCAATGATTGTGAGGTTGGTGCAGGACTAGGCAGTGTTTCGTTCTGTTGTACACAGGGTCGCCATGAGTGGGAATTGACTCAACTGCAGTGGATTTTTTTTACATTTGGCCTCAGTGGATTTTTTTATATTTAAATAGCCACCTGTGGCTAAACCCATTGCCGACTCATAGCAACCCTATAGGACAGAGTAGAACTGCCCCATAGGGTTTCCAAGGAGTGCCTGGTGGATTCGAACTGCTGACCTTTTGGTTAGCAGCCAAACGCTTAACCACTACGCACCAGGGTTTCCCACCTGTGGCTGGGGGCTACCATATTGGACAGGGTAGTGCTAAACTAATGAGGCATTGGTGGTCAGGGCTTCATACCCCTTAGTTCTGGTTTGAACTCCGACTTAGAATTTGCATTTCAAACAAGTTCCCAGGCAACACTAATACTGCTAGTTAGGAACCAGTTCTGAGAACCCCTAGTAGAGCAGTTGTTTTCAAAATTTATTATACGTAAGAATCACCTGGGGATATTGTTAAACTGTAGATTCTGATCCAGTATATCTGGGGTGGAAAAGCAAGCCGGACTCCAGGAAATTGCTTGGAACCTGTTCAAAGCCCTGTTTGTTGGTGGTTCAGCGATAGAATTCTCACCTTCCATGAGGGACACCTGGCTTCAATTCTTGGTCAGTGCACCTCATGTGTAGCCACTACCTGTCTCTCAGTGGTGACTTGTGTGTTGCTATGATGCTGAGCACATTTCAGCAGAACTTCCAAACTAAGACAACTAGGAAGAAAGTCCTGATGGTCTACTTCTGAAAATCAGCCAGTGAAAATCACAAAGTCCAATCTGTAACCCATCATGAAGATGGTGCAGGACCTGCCAGTGTTTTGTTCCATTGTGCATGGTGTCACCATGAATCCTACCAACTCGAAAGTGGCTAACAACAGTTCTAGGCTATACTGATATCTCCCTGCATTGCCTGATTATATTTTCCCAGGAACTGAATATAAAGTTGATTGATTCTCTAAGTACTTTGCCATGGATTGAATTGTGTCCCCCAAAAATATATGTCAACTTGGTTAGGCCACGATTCCCAGTATTGTGTGGTTGTCCTCCATTTTGTGGTTGTAATTTTATGTTAAAGAGGATTAGGGTGGGATGGTAACACCCTTACCTAGGTCACCTCCCTGATCCAAAGTAAAGGGAGTTTCCTTGGGGTGTGGCCTCTCAAGAGATAAAAAGGAAAGGGAAGAATCAGAGAACGGGGACCTCATACCACCAAGTAAGCAGTGCCAAGAGCAGAACATACCCTTTGGACCTGGGGTCCCTGCACAGAGAAGCTCCTAGTCTGGGGGAAGATTGATGAGAAGGCCGACAGACAGAAAGCCTTCCCCTGGAGCTGACGCCCTGAACTTGGACTTTTAGCCTACTTTACCGTGAGGAAATAAACTTCTCTTTGTTAAAGCCATCCACTTGTGGTATTTCTGTTATAGCAGCACTAGATGACTAGGACAGACTTCATTTGCATAAGTCTTGTCTTTGGAGCTAGACCGTTAGCATGAGATAAAGAAGGAGTTAAAGGTAGGAAAAATCAACTTTTGTGACCCTACTATTGGTGCACAGTGCTGAGCACAGAGATTAGTCTCAATAAATTCTTGCTAAAATCATTTGCCGGCTCAAAATAGATGGAGATGGAAACAAGCCTGGAGCACTTGGAACCCTAAGTAAGTGACGCTCCACTACTGAGGTGTGGGATTGGAGTGTCGATTCTGGGGAAGAAGCTAATAGCTCTCCTGGTACAAAAGCTAGCACTTAGGGCCTGGACGAGAGCAAGCTTCAGCCCAGGCCAAGTACTTACACTCCTCCAAGACCTTCCTGCAATTCCTGGAGTCCTTTTCTGGTATCTCAGAAGTCATTTACAGTTCCAGAACACACCCAGGTCTGAGGAGTGCAGAGTCCATTACAATGAAGGCCGCTAGAGGTAGCCTCCAAGCTAATTAGAATCATTCACTGAGCATTCCTTCAAACTCATGATCTCTCCCTTCCCTTCTCCAAGCCTCTGAAACGCCCTTACTGAGATTTTCGCTCTGCATTGCTGATTGAACTGCAAAGGTTGCAAGAGAAGAACCTGAGCCCAGGGACACCCTCTATATGGGCCCTGTCACCGCAGCTTGTTCTTAGACTCTGCCTCGGTCCGGGTGTTTTCCAAAGGGGAGCTGGCAGTGAGGGGTCAGCAGGGGCCCTATCAGCGACAGACAGGACAAGGGGCTGTGGGTTCTGTTTGGCAGGAAGCAGAAGAGGTAAGAGGCTAGAGCCTGTTGAAGAATGCTCTTTAGAGTCTCCCAAGTCCCGAGCATTACCCAAAAAGGGATTTTTGAAACAGATGAATGTCAAGTTGCAAGATAAAGATAGGAGTGGGAGGGAAGGTGAGCCTAGGAGTTGGATCAAGTAGTCTCCACATTAGGCAGTCAGGGAGGTCCTCACTTGGAGTTTGGGAGGGGCCTCAGTACCTTCTTCTAGGTGAGGTGGAGATAGTTGGGAGTAGAGAAGAAGAGTGGGAAGGCACCTGGATACCTGAGCCCATTACAGATGGGCCACCAAGGTGATATCAGTCCTTACCCAGTTGAGGAGGAAGAAGTATTTTTGGGGGTTGCAGTTTGCCATCTGCAGTAGATAGACTCCAGTCCCACTTCCTATATGTATGCCTGCCCAATCTGTCCAGAGAGAGGAGCACCAACAAACTAAATAGCACAATACCAAAACCAAAACAAAAGAAACCTAAGCTCTCTAAAGTCCTGTGAGGAAAAAGATAGCCTCTCCCTTTCCTCTGAGTTCCACCCTCTCTTCTTCTCTCCTTGGCCTTCACAGCCAGGTTCTACAGAACGTGGTCTCCTGTCTGTGCCTCCACTCCCTTACTTCCCATCTGTCCTCACTGACTCGTCCTCCATGACATGCAGGTGACCTCTGCTTCCTTCCACAGAGGTTACCAATGACCGACCAGTGGCCAAACTAAACAGACACTGCTAAGGCCTCATCTTACTCAGCTTCTGAGATGACTCTTCCTCTGCATGAAATACTGTTCTTCCTGGGCCTTCTTAATACAGCAATCTCCTCACTTTCTCCAGCCCTCTGGATCCCCCTTCTTCCTACTTGTGTAGGTGTCAGGGTTCCTTTTCCTTCAGTCTGCACTACCCCTGGGCACTCGTCCTGTACTATACCTGGGTGCTCACCCTGTACTATACCTGTGCGCTCACCTGTACTATGCCTGGGCACTCACCCTGTACTGTACCTGGGTGCTCACCCTGTACTATACCTGGATGCTCACCCTACACCGACCCCTGGGCAGTTGCCCTGCACTTTACCTGGGAGCTCACCCTTCATCTGTATTTGGGCACTCACCTTCCCCCTACCCCTGGAAATTCACCTCCAGGGGCTTAACTACCGAATCTATTATCTCCAAACTAACCTGAATTTCTGAGTTCTGGGTCCTTATTTCTCACTTCCTCCTCCACAGCATAGCCCAGACATTCTGCTGGCTCTTCAAATCAAAAATTAAAATCATCCTCTCTTCTCCCCTTGAAATTTGATTCCCTTGCTATACTGATGAATATTTGATACCATTCTAATCATTAACAAAAACTCAGCTGCTGGTGAGATACGTATTTGCATTTCCCCCTTCCTCCTGTTGGCAGTACATGGATTTCCATTCAGGTAAGACTCCTCCCCCACACAGCCCAGGTGCTTTGGGGAAGATGGTGTCAGGCATAGTCCTTGTTTATCAGCATATCCCATCCTCCTGGCCACAGTGTTTGGTTTAGGGATAGGCAATATTTGGCCCAATTTGAACCAGTGAGAGGGGAGGAAATGATTTCTGGGGAAAAAAAACTGCTTCAGCCTTATAGATAAACTCCCTGGACAGCTGCTTTTCTCCTGATAGATGTAAATATGGAAGCACGTACCTCCCAGAACATTTTTGCAGCCATCATGTAACTGTGAGGCAGCCAACCTTAGGATGAATCAGACACTCTGGAGATCTGAGAAGAAAGAGAGAAAAAACTAGGTCTTTGATGACATTGTTGAACTTCTGAATCAAGTCTCTCCTGAATGCCACCTCAACACTGGGCTTGTCAATAAACTTCTTTTATATTCTAAGACTGTTTGAATTGACTTTTCTGTTACTTGCAACCAAAAGCACTCTAAGTGACGTAACTAGTAGTGTTGTTGTTAGATGCCGTCAAGTCAATTCTGACTCACAGCAACCCTATGTACAACAGAATGAAACACTGCCCGGTCCTGTGCCATCCTCACAATTGTAGCTGTTTGAGCCCATTGTTGCAGCCATGTGTCAATACATCTCCTTGAGGGTCTTCCTCTTTTTCACTGACCCTCTACTTTACCAAGCATGATGTCCTTCTCCAGGGACTGGTGCCTCTTGATAACATGTCCAAAGTATATGAGATGAAGTCTCACCATCCTTGCTTCTAACGAGAATTCTGGCTGTACTTCTTCCAAGACAGATTTGTTCATTCTTCTGACAGTGTGTGGTATATTCAATATTCTTCACCAACTCCATAATTCAAAGGCATCGATTCTTCTTTGATCTTCCTTATTCATTGTCCAGCTTTCACATGCATATGAGGTGATTGAAAACACCATGGCTTGGGTAATGTGTACCTTAGTCCTTAAAGTGACATCTTTGCTTTTTAACAATTTAAAGTAGTAGTAGGCCTCAATAACTATTTGTCTAATTGAACTGAACCCCTAAAAATGCACTAAGTATGCACTGGCCTTCAGGTAATATAATGCCTTGATCCAGTTAAGCTACTCATATCTCCCAAAAAAACATTTCAGCTATGACTCTAATAGAAGACATTGCATGTTTTAAAAGTTCCCAAGAATAGCAGGGCACTGTGAAGAGCTTCAAGTCACACCATGGAGGTGGCCAGCCACTCTGCCTACACATGAGCCTGGTTCTTTCTCTATTTCAATTTCCTTGTCTCTAACCCAGATGATAAAACTTACACTTCCTTCTGCTGACCCTGAGTCATCAAAAAGTTGGGAAATCAGGGGTAGCACAACATGTTAGGTTCTGTTTTTCACAGCAAGAAGTACAGATGCTATCTATGTACAGCGGACTTTAGTAATCTCCTCCTCACCTTTGGAGGGGCAATTTCTTACCCAGCAATTTGTGAGAAGAGCCCTTATTTTGGCACCTTACATTTAGAAAGCCTCTAATGAGGTGTTAAAATCACAAGCAAAACTTCAACTCATTATGCCCAAAACGAACTTACCAAGCTATCATGAAATTTATAAAATGAGGGAGTTGCACTAGACTAGAGATTTTCAACCATGTTGTTCTAACATACTGGTAAATCACAACCTATTTCTAAGGTATGTTATAATTTTTTAGTAACAACTGTCTAAGTATCATGTTTAGTATAGTGCTCATCTGTGGGTTTTGCCCACCCAGCGTCCATTTTCCTATTGTCTGGGAACAGCCCCTCAATTTTCCTTTTGGGAACACCTCACACCCACTCTTAGTCCATATGGTTCCAATGAAGCTGACTCCACCTCCTCCTTCCCCCACTCCCCCAGTAGGGGGATGAGAGAGAGAAGAGAGAATACAGTCCTAAACAATTAACATATCCCATTGACCTGAGCACAGTGGTTGGTGTTCAGGGACAAGGGATAGTGATTCCAAATCAGTCGAATGAGCCTTAATGCCAAAATTTATACTGGAGCTATAGAGAAAAGAGTATTCTCTTTCCACAGAGGGTGTTAAGCTTTGAAGATATAAGCCTAAGGCTGCCAGCAGCCACTTGTCACCCATGAAGAGACATTGTTTGAAAATGCTGTCAATACAAAGAAAAGCACAACGAAGAGATGGATAAATAACAGTCCTGATGATACCATTTGAGCCCCTAGATCCAGCCACAACTGTAGCATCTGCTGCTGGGTATTCTTGTATTACACAAGCCAATAAATTTCATCTTTCACTTAAGTCAGTTTGAGCAGGGTTTTTGTTACATATGAGAATCCTGAGTTTGCATTTTTAGAAAATAAACTGAAATCAAGACTACATTTATAACATCTCTCATTTGCTTGCATTATAATATGCTTTCCTGAGTGGGAGAGGATGGGGTGGAGAAAGAGCCAGTATCAGCCATGGCTTTCAACCTACAGTTTAGGTATTGCTTGAAGTGAGATCAAAAAGTTGAGCCTACCAAGGCAGTGTGTCCTGTCTGTGACCAAGGTTCATCTGTGTGTTTTCCCTCTTTACTGTGTCATTCCTTAGGTTCCTTCAAGTTCTAAAACTTCCAGAGTATATAAATGACTTTTATCATCACAGCTCGTTTCTGTCTATAGACGTTTATATTTCCCAAAGCACTTCTCCACTCAACCCACAGGCACATGTGCACTTACACAACCCTAAGCAGCCAACGGCAATTATGATACCACTTTACAGTTGGAGAAACTGAACCGGAGAGAGATGAAGGAACTCACCCAGCCAAGGAGCAGGGGAGACTCAGGTTTGCTCATCCTAGCCAGCTCCCTTTCCTCCTCCTGTGAGGGGAACATGAGATCATAAATAGGAAAGCACTCTGGAAATTAAGAAACTCTATTGATTCCAGATGTATTATTATAAAGCCAAACCTAAGTACAGGGTGACCTTGTTACTATCCCCAGAGGTGAGGATGCTTACATATCAGGCCTGCTTAATCTCCTGGTAACCTGGGGAGAGTAGTGGGGCTTTCTTCAGTACTGTTAAGTCTTGCATGTTCCTGACATCACCTTCTCCCAAGGGGACCCATCAGGAAGAAATCAGTGACATCCCTTCATTCCTTAAAAACATCATCCCCCAATTATGCCCAACTAAAGCCAATCTAAACGTCAGAGGGTAATAGCGTAGATGTCAGGATTTAAAATTTATAGATAGTGTGGACATGTGTGATGGTTTGTTTGAGGAAATGAATTCATCATGTGCAAGATATATGGAAGCAGATAAAACATCCTGACAATATTACACACTTGGGGGTGGGGGTGCATGAGCATATTATTTTGAAAGCATACTGTTATGACACTTTAAAAATTCCAGAATGAATGCTGAGCAGATCCAGAGGCTAATGTGATACTGGAACATGCAGCTGTGCAGGACCATGAAGAATCATTCATTTTGCATCACAGGGTGCATTTTTTATCTCCTTCTCTCAACTTATTGGAGTTTAGTGCAGCAACATTTTAAGCAAATTTGATTTGGGCATATTTAAAAGAGTGTGATATAGAAGTAGTAGTAAAAACTCATTTTTTGAAATTTGGAAAATAATACAAATACTCTAAAATTGAAAATATATTCAAAATTGCAAATTTTTCAACCTAAGATCCCAGTGAACTATAAACTTTGCCTATTCTCTTGCACTGGCCAACATAACTGGCTACCATCCTTTGCCAGGATAAGTCTTGCATCTTGAGATTTGTTTGTTTGATTTTTACTTATATTAAGATCTGATAAAGTGCAACATCCCATACTGCGAAACCTACTCTTAGAAAGAGAATGACAGATTTGTAACAAATACTTTGATAAGCTTTAAAGGGTTGGGGGTGATCTCCCAGGACATGATTACATAAAAATAGATCGTTCATTTTAAAACGACAACAAAACAACTTCTAAGGAGGGTAAGTTTGCCAAATCAGTTCTTTTCTTGTACTCAGTGAGGCATGCATATTTGGGGCCAGGGCGGAATTGCTCAGGATGGCAAAAGAGAGGCTGAGTGTGGTCCTCCTTCTTTGCTTTTCCCCAAACACTTTATTCAGGACTCTGACTCTCTCTAAGTATGATTTGAAAAGACACCCAATTATTAGTCTTTCAGGGTACCAAATCATTAGTCTGCTCATAGTATCCAAGGGAGTTTGTCTGTCCCTTGGTACAACTAAAGAGGAGAGAGAAAGAGAAGAGAGAAGAGTGAAAAATAAGGAGACACATTGGGTCTAGGTAAAATGAAGGGCCAGAAAAACTCACCAGTGGTGGGGTTAGCTTAATAATGGTGATACTTACTGTTATCATGTGAAGTTTGCACTACTGTGATCGTAAGATCTTCCTCCTTTGCTTCCTCACCAGTTCCTCAGTACAATCTCTCATACATGATTTATGTGAATGGGGGGTGGGTTTGTGTGTGTGCATGCATGTGTGCGTGTTTGTGTAACTTGAAAAGGGGCCTGAGTTTCATGTCTGGTAACCTTGAAACTGAATGAAGATCACCACGCAAGCTGAAGAATTGAGGAGGGGAAAGATTCCATGAGAACGAAAGCTCCATTGAGAATTCAGAGACATCTGGGGACAAACTTCGGGTATCCATAGAACAAAGAATTGGGAGTTCATTCCAATTTCACCTAGAACTCAAGGGAAAGAGAAGTCCCAGCTAACATCTGGGTTACATATAGAGGAACAAAGAAATCCAGTCTGCAGAAAGAGAAAGGGTTAAGTACACAGAGAGAGACTATGTTGCTTCTTGTATTAAGTAGGCTAAACTGTGGCAAAGTAGAGGGTCATTGAAAGAAAGGAAGACCCTCAACTAGATGGGTTGACACAGTGGCTGCAACAGTGTGTTCAATCATAGCAATAATTGTGAGAAGATAGTGCGGGACTGGGCTGTGTATCCTTCTGTTGTGCCTAGGGTTCCTATGAGTCAGAACCGACTCAACGGCACCTAGCAACAACAAAAGCTGTGGCAACAAGCACACGAAGTTTTGTTGTTGCTGAAAAACAATAGGAGTTTATTTCTAATTCATCCGACTGTCTGAAGGGGATGTTCTGGGTCAGCAGATAGCTCTACTCTGCATGATGACTCAGAAACCCAGCTTCCTTCCATCTTGTGGCAGTACTATCCTCTAGGACCTAGGGCCTCCTCTCTGTCTATATCTAGCTGACAGAAAGGGAACAAGAACAAAGAGGGACCATACCAGCTGCTTAGCCTGGAAGTGGCCTACATCACATCTACTCACATTCTGTTGGCTAGAACCCACTTGCATGACCACATTAACTGCATGGGCAGCCTGCCAAGTGTGGTCTAGCTGTGTGTTCAGGAAGAAGAGAAAATGAATTTTCAGTAAACAGCTGCCAGTTATCACAGTTTGCCCTTCTGGACACTAAATGTCCGTTTGCACCCTTCTTCTCACATAGAGACTATACTCATGCCCTCCGGAAGGAAGACCACCCTAAGTATCACTCAGTCACTACATGGAGCTCAAAGTCCAGGACTCTTGAGGACGCATGTCTTCTCAATCAGATCTATATGTGATTCCTCATAGTTCAGTAACTTATTAACTAAAAGACCAGTTAACTGTCCTTCTAACACACATCCATATACCATAGCGGTGCAGAGACTTGATAACTGCAATAAAACTTCCATCCATAAAAGAAAGAAGGAGGAAAACACAGCAGTCCTTGATTAATAGCAGTGATGGAACCCTGCTGGGTGAGCAGTGTGAAAACCTGCCTTGCGGGGGTGGGGGTGGGAGTGGGGGTAGGGGGGTGGGAGGGATTCCTTCCTTAGTCCCTTAATCTGCTCTCTGGGAGGAACTCCTTGTCTTATTATTTTCTGGGGTCCCTTATTCTAGCCTCTAGGATTTCCTTCCTTGTCCATCATTCCTTGTGGCCAATTTTAAAGTGCCCTTCTTGAAGACTGGACAACATTCAAAGTCTGCTTCCTGCTTATGCAAATTTAGGACCCAAGGGTAAGGCTTGACCAATCAAAGACTATTTCATCCAGGCTTGTGATTTCTTTCGTAATACAATTCCTTCAAAAAATTAATGAGCTTCTCATTTATTTGCTTCCAATATATTCCAAATGCCAGGAACCACACCCAGAGTTCTTTCCTAGACACAGTCCTAAAGCAGAAATTATTTGTTTCTTTGTCTCCAAGGCTTTCTCTCAACTAAATGGCAGCTACCTTGAGGCCATCTGAACAATAGGCTTAGGTTGGAAAAGCTACACCCTTAATCTGATCTTTGTTGCAGGGTTGAGCTCCTATATTTATTTAACTGAGAGTTCTTAACGGGCTTTTGTCTTCTCAAAGCCTTGTGTTTTCTTTTTTTTCCCAGTCTTATTTCTTACTGTCTGGGGTCCAGAATTAATAGGATTTTCCAAATTTGGGGGCTGTCTTCGTTCCTTTTTAGTTCTGCTTAACAAACCCGTCAATTCTTGCAAGGAATCATGTTTTTCTTGTAATATAAGCAGCACAGAACTCAACTGTAACACACCCTAACATTCTGTCTCTTTCTAATGACTTCCCCCTTGAACTACAGGCCCAACAGGCACTTGGTCCATCTTCCAAATGATTGCCGGCAACAGTTCTAACAAACATTTTGCCACTCCATAACATGGGTCACCATTTTTATAGCCTACTCTGTTTTCTTGTCTTCCATTGCACAGCTAAACTAGTGCCATATATTTTATGCGTTTGTTACTTAATCATACCCCTTCTAAGACCAATATCTGTATTAGTGAAGGTAGGTAAACTATTGTAACAAATAGACCCAAAATGTACAATAACTCAAGCACAATAGAAATTTTACTTTCCACTCCTATGCAGTCTGAGGCAGCTGTCCCTGGTCAGACTCCTTTATCTTGTGACTCTGCCACTTCCTAGAATTTCATCAGCATCAGCATCTAGCCACAGAAGGTAAAGAGAGCGTGAAGAGGCATGTCGTTCTTGTTGTCAGCTGTTGTCGAGTCAATTGGAACGCATGGTAACGCCGTGTGTACAGAGTAGAGCTGAGCTCCGTAGGATTTTGAAGGCTGTGACCTTTTGGAAGCATATCGGCAGGCCTGTCTTCTTAAGCAGCACTGGGTAAGTTCAAACCTCCAGTAGTCAAGCGCTTAACCATTTGCGCCACCCAGGGACTCCTATGAAGAGGCATGTGTGTTTATTAAAAGCTTTGACCCAGAAATGGTCCACATCATTTCACTGACATTCCATTGTCTAGATCTCAGTCACATGGCCATACCCTATGACAAAGGAAGCTGGGAGATTAGTCTTGGGCTGGGCAGCCATTTTCCAACAACGCTATACTACCAGAGGTCAGCAAATTATGGAGTACAGACCAAATCCAACCCACTGCTTGCTTTTATAAAGAAGGTTTTCTTGGTCTTTTTTTTTTTTTAAATAGTACTTTAGATGAAGGTTTACAGAACAAACTAGCTTCTCATTAAACAGTTAGTACACATATTGCTTTATGACATTGGTTAACAACCCCACGATATGTCAACACTCTCCCTTCTTGACCTCACTGTAAGTAAGGTTTTATTGGAACACAGTCATGCTCATTCACTTACGTATTATCTGAGACTGCTTTCACAGTGTAATAGCAGAGTTGAGTAGTTCCAACAGAGACTATATGGCCTACGAAGTCTAAAATATGTACTGTCTAGAGCCTTTACAGAAAAAGCTTCCCGACCTCTGCTTTATACTGTGGAGGTTACAACTACTGCAGCCATCTTGTCACCACAAGGGGGAGTATGGAACTGCTGGGCCCACCACATGGAGGTTAAAAAACGAAGCCAATCAAACAGAAGGCAGAATCTAGAGATGGAAAGAAACCAAGTCTTGATGACCTCATTCGACCCCTGAAGCCAGTCAGTCTTGAAACCAACCTACCATTGGTCTTTTTAGTTAGTGAATCCAATACATTTCTTTCTTCACTTAAACCAGTTTGAATTGGGTTTTCTGTCTCAACAAAACAGCCCTAAACTGATACTTCTCCTATTCTAGCACCAGGCAAGTGGGGGAGAAAGTGATGCCAGTCTTATCCTTAAGACATAGTGATGAAATTTTGGCCTGACTGAGCACACTAATGGGCCAGACCCAGCACTTGGACAAGTGCTACTGAGGCATAACCAATATGTGACACTTCTAAATTTAACTCTGCCAGCTCTTGAGACACTGATGGCTTGGAGCTACCCACGAATATTTTATGTTTCTGTCTGAGTTGATCAAATTTCTTAAAGCAGGTGAGAGTGAACGGCAGGGGTTCAGCAAGGCAGCTGCTTGATGATCCCCGGGACCTGGGAGACCTTGGATAAAACCTGGCCAAGAAACAAAGGCAGAGATTTTTCAGTCCTGCCTCTCCTGGAAAGGCCCTTTGTCATCTCACACAACTAAACATAATAAGCAGCCTCTCTTCCAGGCCAAGCCGTCGGCTCTCTCTGCAGGTGCACTGGCAGAGTGTGGAAGGGTTGACAGAGGGCAGATAGCTTTGTTCCTCCACTGCCTCCACCTTAGAAGTTGCCCATTACAGACTGAGATGGTGGGGTTGCATAACACACGCTCAGCCTAGCTCCACTAGAGTACAAGGGAAAGCAAAATATCCAAATGTCTTAAACATGCTGCAGACTGAGAAATCGTGTAGTGAACTCTTCAGACCCTGACAGATGGGCAATGCGTTGAAATCATAATATGTCCTAGACTTCCTGTGAGGTACCCTTTCTAAAGGCAAACATTTGTAGATGATAAGAGTCTCCTAGAGTAGGGCTAAAAACAGCAAATTCTGTATTTCTAATAATTCTTGGCATTGGCCAAGCAGCCTCCCTCCATGGATCTCCGAGAGCTTTGCAAACATTTGCTGTGAAGTAACTTTACACCCACACACACACAAATGCACACACACACACAACTATACCTACTTTTAAAAATCACGCTTGTGAATAAGCAAAAAGTGATTATTCATACTTCTTTTTAACTAACAAACATGGCCTCTTATAGGAGCCCTGGTGGCATAGTGGTTAAGAGATTGGCTGCTAACCAGAAGGTCGGCAGTTCGAATCTACCAGCGGCTTCTTGGAAATCCTATGGGGCAAGTTCTACTCTGACCTATAGGGTCACTATGAGTTGGAATCGACTCGATGGCAAGATTTGATTTTTTTTTTTGGTTTTTGGTCCTCCTATAACTACAGGTCTCTTGTGACATGAGTAAGAAATACAACACCCAGGAGACAGACATGTATCTAGCTATTTTTTAACCCTTTGTAAAAGTGTGAGAATATTGTGTAAAGAATGTAGTCTTTGAGCAAAAGCACCTAGGGTAGAATTCTGTAAGCCACGAGAGCACAAAAAGGCAGGAGCCTGGAGGCCGTGGCATGTTGACAGTCGTTCACATACCTAGCTGAGCTCATTCATACCTGTCCAGATCCCTCTGGGTCAGTCTGTGAGGTCTCAGGGTTGGAAGCAGATCAGAGAAAGTTCTATTCCAGGAAACAAACAGTAGCTAAGGCTAAAAACAAAGCTTAAATCTTGATCATCCAGGAGAGAAACACAAGGTCAAAGCTGAAAATGTAGAGTGGAGGGGTGAGGCAAGTTCATGTGCAGGAAAATACACCAGAAACCGAGAAGGTCAGGTCAAGAGGTCTAGTGCAAAGTGAGTCAGGGCAGATAGTTCAGGATGAGGTCAGCAGCTAACCCCAGAGCCCCAATAGTCCATTTCAATACGTGGTTGTTCAAGCGCTGATTCTGATTCAAAGCAACCCTGTATGAGAGAGTAGAACTGCCCCATAGGATTTCCTAGGCTGTCATCTATGGGAATAGATCACCAGGTCTTCTCCCGTGGAGGTGCTGGAGAGTTCAAACTGCCAATCTTTCGCGGTTAGCAGCTGAGCGCTTAACCATTACTCCACCAGGGCTCCTTCCATTTCAAGATTTGGTGCCCAAGAGAACCAGAATTTTACTAAGTTCTTTATGTCTTAGAGATTTAGGTTTAGAACAGATTCCATAGATGAAGAATTTAAGAACTAGACAATGGTACCAAAAAAAAAAAAAAGAAAAGAAAAAAGACCCTTGGGTCACCTGAAAAACAGGCAGGAAAACAAACAACCCAATTTAAAAATGGGCAATCGATTTGAACAGACACCTCACCAAAGATGATATACAGATGGCAAATAAGCATATGAAAAGATGCCTGGCATCATATATCATTAAGGAGTTGCAAATTAAAACAATAATGAGGTACCACCACACACCTATTAGAATGGCTAAAATCCAGAACACTGACAACTCCAAATGATGGTGAGGATGTGGAGCAACAGGAACGCTCATTCATTGCTAGTGAGAATGCAAAATGGTACAGCCACTTTGGAAGACAGTTGGACAGTTTCTTACAAAGGTAAACATAAGCTTACCATGTGATTTCATCAGTTGTGCACCTAGGCATTTACCCATATGAACTGAAAACTTACATCCACACAAAAACTGGCGCACAAATGTTTATAGCAGCTTTATGTATAACTGCCAAAATTTGGAAGCAACCAAGATGCCCTTCAATAGGGAAATGGATAAACAAACTGTGATACATCCGTACAATGGAGTATTATTCTGCGATTAAAACAAAAATTAGCTATCAGACTACAAACAGACATGAGGACACTTAAATGCATATCGCTAAGTGAACAAAGCCAGTCTGAAAAAACTACATACTGTATAATTCCAACTACACAACATTCTGGGAAAGACAAAACTGCAGAGACGGTAGAAAGATCAGTGGTTGCCAGGGTTTCAGGAGGAAGAGGGGAGGGGTGAATAGGTGAAGCACAAGACATTTTAATCCTTTCATGACTCGTGGAACATACATTATCCCACCCACTTTTTATGCCTCTGGATTTCTTGGGGAGTATATTTTACCCCCTGAAAGTGTTTGCTTCCCTCCAGTGGGAACTTGTGTAAAAACAAAGGGTGAAAGAAACATTTGTTGAAGCCAAATAGCTAGAGTATTAGGCAAAACCAGAGATGCCCCATGTCCTCATGTGGGAGGCTCCCCACAATAAAGCCTGCTACCCAAGACAGGGTGGGCCAGACGGGCTCCCACAAATTATGTATTTGCACATAGTATTTCTCAAAACCTATATTACCAACTAGAAATGTAAACACACTCAATGACTCGGTATGCATTCCACCACTGAAAACACATGGTATCAACAAAAAATTCAAAGCAGAAAATATTGGGTCTTGCAAGGGTTAAGTGGTAGATACATGATGTTATTTATGCATTTGTCAAAACCCATGGAAGAGTACTACACAGAGAGTGAACCCTAGGGTAAACTAAGGACTTTAGTTACTAATAATACATCAATATTGGTTCATCAGTTGTAACAAATGTCCCACTGGAATGCAAAATGTCAATAATAGGAGAAACTGTGGAGAAGAGAGAGGGGGCATATGGGAACACTCTGTATTTTCTGCACAATTTTTACGTAAACCTAACATTTCTCTAAAAAATAAAGTGTATTAAAACTTAAAAAATAAGAGTGAAAGAGGCAGAACTGGGGCTAGAACTTAGTTCTCCTAATTCCCAGTCCAGTGTTTGTCCTCACACTTTGGAGCTAGGCATCATAAACCCCAGGGCACCAATTTCCACACAGTTTCTTTTTGATCAAATTTCATTGGGTGTTAAAACAGCTATGTGCCTTTAAATTACTGCCAGCTCGATCAAATTCTAATCACCCAAATATAGATTTTTCCAATAACCTCAGGAGGAAGTTAGGGATAGCAGAAGTCTGGGACGAGAGCCTGGAAAACGTATGTGGACTTAGAGTCTTGCCCTTATGGGTTTCATTTCTGAGTCATCTACATCTAACCAGCAATTACTCTGGGAATTCCTGTTTGCACCTATGTTCACCTATATCCAAAACTGAGTTGCATCAAGATGGGCCTGCATATCAAGAGAGGGTTGCTCACTTTTCTATTAGGCTTAAAATGGCTAAACCAGCTTGTTTCTGACTTTTTGTGAATGAAATAACAAAGCTTGCTGTGTGGAACCATCTGGCCCATGCACAGCATGAACTGTTTGTATCAAACCCCTCCTAGCATCTCTCTGGGGTCAGAATCCTCCTATGGATAGCTGGGGAGGCTCCAGAAAGTGCTTAGAGCAACAAAAAACTTGGCAAAAATAATCCACAAGAGCATTATGAATGCAAAAACTCTTCCCAAAACAGAACAATTACCAGACCAGCCAGGCACTTTTCTATGGGAACCAGTGTGTGTGCTTGAAGAAATCACCCAGAGACCAAGACAAAAAGAGATGATCTTTTACCACCCTCCCAATTTGTTCTGCTTTTGTTTCTCTAAAGTCACAGTTTGCAATATGCGTGGGTGTTAGCCTGCTGTTTTTCACCCTAACAGAAATAACAACCATGAAAACCTCCACACTTCAACTGAGCAAGTATCTGTCACTTTGAGTGGTATATATGGATTAACAATAACAGCTCATTGAGTGCCTGCTATGTGCCAAGGAATGTCCTGAGCATTGCACATGAACCAGCTCATTGAATCCTCACAACAATCCTATGAGGTAGGTACCATTATTATTCTCAGTTGTCAAATGGGAAGATGAAAGGTAAACAGGTTAAGTTAGAGGAAGATTAAATTTCCTAAGCAAGGACTCTATTTCATTAATTCTAAGACAAATTTTTGTCACATTTTAACATCACTGAAATTGGGATGTGTTCTACAACTGATGGGATATTAGCTTTGTGTTATAATTTAATTGGCAGCTTTTCTTCTTTCTTAAAAAAAAAAAAAAAATTGCTATCAAGTCCATTCTGACTCATAGCAACCCTAAAGGACAGAGCAGAATTGCCTCATATGGTCTTCAAGCCTGTGATCTTTGGGGAAGCAGACTGCCACATCTTTCTCCTGTGGAGCAGCTGATGAGTTCAAACCACCAACCTTTCTGTTAGCAGCCAAGCGCTTAACCACTGTTCCTCCAGGGCTCCTTTTCCTTTCTTAGTGATGCTTAAAGTAATGATGTGTCTTACAGTCAATGGCAACTTAGATTTGATAAAATACAGAAGGTAAGAACCAGGATAAAACCCACGCAGTCTGGCTCGGGAGTCTGTTCTCAGGCAAAGGGTATATGATGAGAGCTTCCCAGCTGCCCCAATGAGAAGGAGAGAGAGAGAGGGAAAAAAAATGGTCTTTGATTTCAACAGGGAGTTCAGATGGGGCTAGGAATAGGATTTCCAAGAAGACCACACCATTTACCTCATTCTTACATTGCTCATTAAAAAGCAAAAATTTATTAACTGGTTTTGAAATGGAATAAAAGCCAGTGCAGCCTAAACCACTTTCTCAGCCCCCCCTTTTTTTTTAATCCTCAGTGTTTTTGACAAACACAGAAATCTCATTCTGATTCCTTCCCTTTGACACCCCCAGGAAATCTGACTTATTGACCTTACCCCCACCCTACTCAGTGAGAATCTTTGGACTGAAGCACACCCAAAGATATTCTGTGCGCAATTGTGCGTGGGATTTGATCCACCTTTCTCTTTTCTTATCTTCTTAAGCATAATAATATGCACACAGCACTGAACTTAGAGAGAGAGGGTGGGTCAGGGGTAAAAAGGAAGAGTTAAGTTTGTATGCGTGCATGTGTTCTGTGCGTGTTCTGTGTTTGTGTGTTATTTGGGTTTTTTGTTTTGTTCTGTATTTTGAGTTGGTAGGGAGGAGGCCTGTATTAAAAAGAAAAAAAGAAGAATATTTGTAATATAAAACAATTTATTATCCCTGGTTTTTCCTATCAGCAACACATTGATTTCGTAGCCCAGGGAGCTATGCTGAGTTTCTGGAGAATGAATTACCTCATTCCAAACCAAGGGGTCACCAAACACTCTCTTTTCAACCCTGTTTTCAAACGAAACAAAGGCCATTCCTGGCCTCTCACCTGAGTCTCTCTCGAGTCTGAAACCCGAGCCTCAGCTCATTCCTGGGATTTCGCACTTCCTGCTGCAAACCATATGTTAGGTTATAACGGGAAAAACCCTACAGTTACAGCTGGGGAGTGTAGGGGGGGAAGGATGAGGTCACAAATCCCTGCAGGAGGCATCACGGCTCTAACCCAAAGCTGCTAGAAAAACATGCTCCAATAAATTAGATAGATTGTTTTCATAGCCCTTCAACTTCAACATTTTGCTCTTTACAGTTCAAAGTGTCTTTCCCTTTATTCTGTGGCTTAAGTCCTCCCCTTCTAGACATCTGCAAAAGCTAATGGCTGGCCTGCCCTAGCCTGTAATCTGCCTAGATTTTGTCCCCTGCACCAGGAAAGTTCTTTTAATTAGATGCATTTTTTATTCCCCTTCTTTCTTTGGTGGAGACATGAAATACAGGGGGCCTGCAGGGAGGTGGCCCCAGACTGAGGCTCCTTAGGGGGCTTCAGTGGTGCTGAGGGCCTGCCTAAGCAAAAGATGCCTAAGGTTATCCGAATAAGTGCACCAGAGGAGAAGTTGTCCTCCCAAGAAGAGGAGGATGAGAGTGAAGACTGGTTCACATGCCTCACTATCTGAAGGAAGGTCTGAGTGCCTGTGGGGACTCTGGTTACCAGTGTGAGCCAGCAGAAATCTAACCCCGGAGATGAGAACTTAGTCATTATCCCTATAGCAGAGGACAGCAAGGGTTATTTCCTTAGAAATGACTGGCAGAAAACTGATTTTCATCTGGAGGATGAGCTGGAGAAGGAAATGGGATTTGAAATCTGGCAGACCTAAATTTGAATCCTGTGTGACCTACAGGGAATTACCCGACCTCTCTGAACCCTTGTTTCCTCCTCTATAAAATGAGGATTATAATATAAAATAGGATTATTATGAGAATTAAGGAGTCCCTGGATGGCAAAAACAGTCAAGCACTCAGCTACTAACTGAATGTTTGGCGGTTCAAATCCACCCACAGGGGCCCCAGAAGAAAGACCTGGTGCTCTACTTCAGAAAACATCAAACATTGAAAACCCTACAGAGCACAGTTCTACTCTGACACACACAGGGTTGCCATGAGTTGGCATCAACTCGATGGCTTTTTTTTTTTTTTTTACTAGTATAGGAATTAAATTATATCAGGGATTTACAGTACCTGACACATAAAGCCACTGAATAAATCCTCTGCCATTCTGCAAGTCGTCTTCCAGATCTTTGTGATTTCATGTTGTCATATGAGATTAGAGCAGCACCTTTACTATGAAGGAGGATCTCAGAGACAGCACTTATGCTCCATTTTCAGACTTATCCCACTCCCCGGCACATCTCAGCTGCTTTTCTCTGGGGCCTTGTGGGCCTCAGAAGTTAGACCTATGCTTACTCTACTTCCCGCAACAGGAGACCAGGAATGTGCAAGCTTCTAACCTTCCAGGAACTGTGAGGCTTAGACCAACCTGGGTTAATGTCATGGGCATCTTACAGTCTTGTGCTTTTTCAAAAAATCTTAAGAGTGTATCAACTTCTTCTAGTTGTTCCTGTGAATTCGTTTCCATAGTAAGGGCATTTAAGAAGCCACCTGGTCTACTGTTGCTTCCATTAATCCTTTCTGTGCCCTAGAAGGTTTTGAAATCTCCGTCCTGCCAGATTTGGAAGCCCCACCTGCTCTGTGAAGCCCTCTCTTGTTGCCCAGCACTCATTGTGCCCTCCCTTCTCAGAACTCCTGCAACACTATTAATCAGCGCCATATGGTTTATGAGGGAATGGTCCTCTTACTCCATAGTACTATACTCGTTTCTCTTGATTGCTGTTAAGTCCCTCAACTAGAGGTTGCCAGATAAAATATAGGATTCCCACTTAAATTTGAGGTTTACATAAACAACGAATAACTTTTTAGTATAAGTATGCCCCAAGTATTGCATCTCATGTAGTTATCTACAAAATCTGGCAATATTAAGGTGAGACCCTCATGCTTCTGCATCCACAACAGCACTCAACACGGAGGTGAGACTCCTCTGGGCCACACCATAAATAATGACTGATAACAACAACAACAATAATAGCTAACATTTATTAAGTAGCAAGCAATTACGTTTGCCAGATAGTGTGCTAAATGCTTTAGATAGACTATGTCCAGGAGAGGTCACATACTCATAAACATATCGTTGATAAGAAAAGGTGGAGTGTGATATTTTTAAGGCAATGTAGCTTAAAGATTGAGCGGAGGCACTCTGAGTCATATAGCCCAGCTCTGTCATTTACTGTCCTTGCCACCTTGGGTGTTCTAATCTCTCCTCATCCTCCTCATTTATAAAATGGTGATGCTAATAGCTCCTTCTTCCTGGGGGCCGTTGTAAGGATTAAACAAAATAGTACTCTAAGAATTTAGCAAGTGCCCAGCACATGTAAGTTCTTGGGAAATGGTAGATGTTGTGGTTGTTGTGGAGATGATACCGCTCTTGTTGGAACTTAGAGAGGGGAGGCCTTTGGCCTGAGTGGTCAGTAGACCCTCCAAGGACTGTTAAGTCTGACAAGTCAGGGGAGTTTCCTAGGGCAGTAGGAAAGTGGGAGGCATTTATTTGCCAGAAATCAGCAACCTAGCTGCTTCAGTTTGTGTGGGATTAATCTGAACTCTCCTTTACCATCGAAAATATTCTGTAAAACTTTTGGAAATAGTGGCTATGGTTGCACGACAAGGTGATATAATTACTGTCATTGAACTGCACACTAAAAAATGGCTAAAATGACAAATTTCTCGTGACATATATTTTACTACAATAAAAAAATTTTAATGCTCTGAAACTAAATAGGACTTTAAGTCTAATGGTTAACCACTTTGCTATCTTGATTAGAGTGATTCAGAGGTCAAAGGATGCAAGCTGAATACTCAGTAATATGATGGTTTAAATTAGAAAGGAAACACCAGGTATAGTTTTGACACTTGATATCTGTCATAGTATCTCATTTCTAAGTTTATCACAATGAAATAACATTCATCATGGCACTGAGATATTTATTGTTTGACTCCATCTATCAATTGACAATAAAGAGAGTTGTACTCTTTTGGAAATCAACCTGAAGAATTTTCTCCGAACATTCCTTTTGACCCTTATTTACTGCAGGGGGACTTAGGTACAAAGCATAGGCCCAGCACTTAGAACCTTTTGCAGAATCTGGGCTTCCACTGAGGTTTCAACTCAGGGCTGTGGCTGTGGGAATGCAATCAAAGAGGGTGCCAGATGGCAGGGTGTGGGAAGTCTCGAGCTAGAAAGGGATGGCCAAGATAAACAAGCAACTGGAGGTCTGAAAAATGAATGGATAAACATCCAGACCAAAGTCAACAGTACTGGAGAATCCAACCCGGTCTCTGCAGCTGGGGAGGTTTTGACTTGTGAGTTGTCTCAAGCCCTTGGAAGAACTTTTGTGCATCAGATTCTTAAGCATACCTGTTTTGGGGAGGGGGGCTAAGTGAGGGAAGTGACACAATTCCTGTAGCAATGCAGGAATTGATGGATTTTTCATCAGTATGCATCTCTGTAAAATTTCTGCTTTGAAAATAAGCAGATGAGTGGATACTAGTTGATATTAAGTAATATAAATTTCTTTAAGTATGATAATGGTATTGTATTTATATTTTTCAAAGGATCTTTGTCTTGTAGAGATACGTATTGAAAATGTACAGATGAAATGACATGATGTGGACTGCTTCAAAATCATCTGGGGATGGGGGCTGGGAATTGGCCATAAACTGATAAATGTTTACTCTTGGGGAGAATTTTATTATTCTCTCTACTTTGTTATACGATGTTTGAAATTTTTGGGAAAAAAAAAGGGGGTTTAAATAAAAGTTGTTAATGGTGCATTTACTCTGTAACATAAAAAAAACAAAAAATCCAAGCTGAGATCTAACAGAATATCTGCCTTATTGAGCATGAAGGACATTGATTTCAGGTTTACACAGAACAAAGTGAAATGACAAACTGGTCCAATTTAGCCATTTGGGGAGAGGGAATAAATATATCATATACCTGAATATTTCAAGGCAGAATGCCTACTCTTTCCCATAAATTCACAGACAGCTAATATGTATAGTACAATTGGTATTCTCAATTGTCTTGACAACTGGACTGTGTAGAACTTATCGTGGGGGAAAATTATATTAGGTGATGTTTATTAAATACCTACTAAGTGCTAGGCAAGGAGGCCTGGTGGTGCAAACAGTTAAGTGCTGGACTGGTAACTGAAAGTTTGGTGGTTTGAACCCACCCTGCTGCTCTTGGGGAGAAAGGTCTGACGATACGCCTCTGTAAAGATTAAAGCCAATAAAACCCTATGGGGCAGTTCTGCTCTGTCACGTGGAGTCACTGTGAGTCAGGATCGACTCCATGGCACACAACAACAACAATCTTTGGAGGCCATAAATTCAGAGAGTAGAATTTATAGTGTGGATCCAAGAGATGCTTCAGAGTTAGCAGTTATTGCTCGGTTGGCTGGTGGCCCATTTGCAGTTCAATGGGGTCTTGACACAGGCTGGGGCAAAAAGAGGAAATAACTCCTTGAAAGTAAGGAGTCTAATGCACGGGTAAAAAAGTCCCTGCTGGAATTCTTTTCTGACTCAAACTCATTTCCTCCCAGCTTTCTGGGGTTTTTTTGGTGTTGTTTATTTGGTTTTTCTTTTCAATTCCTGGTAAATTTCAATCACAGTCACTCTGTGATGTGTGCTATGAAGAAAAAAAGGCAAACTGTTTAGAATCCTTGTTTAAACTGGAACAACTGATTCAGCTTTGAAAATAATACAGGATCCCTTCGTGACCATCAAAAGACCCCAAATCCTATGTGACCATAGAGGCAGTATTTATGCAACTGAAAGGCCTCTACTCTGTCTGCTGTCACTGGGGGCTGGAGAGAAATGCCCTGCTGTTTCTCTGAAGTGTGGTTGGCACAGGCATGGACTATATAATCTCACTGAGTTTGCAAACGTTCTTAGAAAACCAGCAAATGTCATAGGGTATTGTTTTTAATGCAGTAAAGAGTCAGATGATAGTGCACAGCTTGTGCTTTGTGGGAAGGCTGCGTGCAGGCCTGGCCGCTCTGCTCCCGAGTCCAAATCAATTATGCTGTAATCAGGGCTGTTTCCGGAACTGCTGGGATTGAGGTTCAGACTGAAAAGGAAAAATTGCTATTTCTCTCCAGATCCTGTTTGCATCAGCGGACTCCATCTGAGACACATCCTGTTTGATCTCTGGTGTGTGGGGCGGGGTGGAGGTGGGGGACTGTTTCTATTTGACTTTTGACGGTCACTGATCCGAGGCCTCCACTTTTGTTTTTGTTTTTGTTTAAGTTTTTTAGAAAGAGCTCAGATTAGCATAAAAACTCAGTCATCATCCTCAGTCTGTAAGGACACACAGTCTGGACTCTGTGTTTTCTGAAAATGTGGTCCCTGGTGTATCAGAATATCTGGGGCACCTGCTTAAAATGCAGATTCCTGGCCCTACATTGAGATACAGTTTCTGGAGGGGGGCTGGGGAAGTCACTCTTCTAACAAATGTCCCAGGTGATTCTGAAGTACTGTCAAGTTCAAGAATTTGCATCAGGACCGAAACTGCTCAAATCCATTTTCCTCATCTCAAGCTGCAGACTCCAGCCAGGACCAACCCTCCTGTTTATCCTCTAATGCTGGGAAAATTGTTTGGACTTTTCAGCACCTAGAAGTGACCACGAGAAGAGATCTCCCTGCTTGTGGGTACAGACATACTTTAGGATACCATCTTCATACATTCCCAGGTGGTGGTTAGTGAACTTGGCATAATGTGGGGCCAACCGAAACGCTACTGTCTAACCATGATCAAGTTCTCACCAAGCTATGTAAAAAAGAGAAAAATCAGGGTAAAGCTAAATATATTCAAATTATTTTATAATTATGTTAGGCAGGCCTTTTGGGAGGAGGGGTTAAAATATCTTTTCTTGAAGGTATTTATTTTCAATTTATTTTTCAAACAGTTAATACATAATGCACCTTGTACAAAATTCAAAATGTACAAAAGCCTCCTACACTGATTATGTTGGACATCTCCATCCCACCTCAGAGTTCCAGTTCTCAAGCCCAAAGCAGCCACTGTTACTGATTTCTTATTCTTCAAGAAAGACTCTACGCATACACAAGCAGATGCATTTATAGAAACTCATTTTTTTTTAGGTGCTTGACTTTTTTTTTTTTTAATTGTGCTTTAGGTGAAAGTTTACAGCTCAAGTTCATTTCTCATACAAAAATTTATACACATACTGTTTTGTGACGTTAGTTGCAATCCCCACAGTGTGACAGCACACTCCCTCTTTCCACCTCGGGTTCCCTGCGTCCATTCAACCAGTCCCTGTCCCTTCCTGCCCTCTCATCCTGCCTCCAGACAAGAGCCACCCGTTTGATCTCATGTATCTGACTGAACTAAGAAGCATACTCCTCACGTGTATTATTTTTTGTTTTACAGTCCTGTCTAATCTTTGAAGACTGGGTTTCAGGAGTGGTTTCAGTTCTGGGTTAACAGAGCATACGGGGGCCATAGTTTCAGGGGTTCCTCCAGTCTCCGTCAGACCGTTAAGTCTGTATTTCTACATGAATTTCAGTTCTGCTCCACACTTTTCTCCTGCTCTGTCCAGGACTCTGTTGTGTTCCCCGTCAGGGCAGTCATTGGTGGTAGCTGCGCACCACTTAGTTCTTCTGGTTTCAGACTGGTAGAGCCTTTGGTTTATGTGGACCTTTAGTCTCTTGGGCTAATGTTTTCCTTGAGTCTTTGGTGTTCCTCATTTTCTTTTGCTCCAAGTGGGATGGGACCAATTGACGCATCTTAAGACGGCTACTCACAAGCTTTTAAGACCCCAGACACTACTCACCAAAGTGGGATACAGAACATTTTCTTAATAAACTTTATTATGCTAATTGACCTAGATGTCCCCCGAAACTATTGTCCTTACGCCCCACCCCCAGCCCCAGACCCAGCTAGTTTGTCCCTCAAAGTGTCTGGATGTGTCCAGGAAACTTCTTAGCTTTTCCTTTGGTCCAGCTGTGCTGACTTCCCCTGTACTGTGTGTTGTCTTTCCCTTTACAGAAGTTGATCTTTGTCTACTATCTAGTTAGTGAATTCCCCTCCCCCTGCCTTCGCCCCCTCATAACCATCAAAGGATGTATTTTTCTGTGTTTAAACCTTTTCTTGAGTTTTTATAATAGTGGTCTCATGTAATATTTGTCCTTTTGTGACTGACTAATTTCACTGAGCATAATACCCTCCAGATTCATCCATACAAACTCTTTTTTAACACAATGGATAGCATCTTGCATCTTGCTTTTTTTTTTTTAGTTAACAACGTATTATAGAGATACTTCCATATCAGTACCTTTGGGGATTTTTTTTTTTTAATTAAGTGATAAGCCAGTAAAATCAATTGCTATCAAGTTGGCAACCCTATATGGAGTGATGATGTATTGTAGTTGGACATTTTCTAGATGTCCTACACATACACACACACACAAGTGGCAACCTATATTAGTGCCCAGAAAGGTTTTTAATTTTTTTCTAGTCTGTGAAATCTGAAAGCTAAAGCACTGGCATAATACAAAGAGTTTTAGAATCAACTGGGTCTGGGCTTAAATCCTAGTTCTGTCACTTTCTAGAACTCTAAGCTCTAAGAATTTAGGTAAGTTACTAATTCCTCTGAGCCAGTTTCCTCATTTAGCAAAGCAGGGGCTGGAGTGGGAAATCAAACCTTTCTCATGAAATTGAAGGATCCCTAGTGGCGCCGTGGTTAAGTGCTCGGCTACTAACCAAAAGGTTGTTGGCCGGCATCCTTAAAGGTTTACAGCCTTGGAAATCCTATGGGGCAACTGGTTTGTTTTTTTGGGAGGTGGTCCTTTATCTGCATTTTATGAACACCATGAAGGGAATATATGTTGTAGAGTGATAATTCTTTAAATTCCATTTCTTCCTCATGTGCTTCCCTCAGAGTCTGCTGCCTTTCTTGTGCTTCTTTCACTAAAACTGCCCTCCAACCCCCAATTTCCTCTAAAACCTCTGTGCCACTGATTGATGTGCCCCTTCCACTTCTACCCTTTTCTCTTCTCAGTCTGTATCAGGAAAGCTCAAAGAACCACTAGCCTGGCAATGACAGTTCCTTCTTGGTGAGCAGAAAGGGCTCACAAATACAGAATCCTCTTTGGCTGTCAAGAGGGAGGGAATGTGTGGGAACTCTGTTGTGAAATAATCTTTGTTCCTTCACAAATGAATGAATGAGGGATTCAATCAACCCAAACTTAAATCAGACCTGAACCTCAGCTGAGACGCAGAAACCCAAGGATGTGTCAAGAGGTGTAACTGAGAAAAACCGTGAGGTGGCTGTGAGCACCGTGTATGGCCATGACTAATGATGCACTGCATTTAGCGCGAATGAGGTCATTTTAGGCACCTTGCTGGCCCACTGGGTGTGATGTTTGGGGACAGAGACCATTCTAGGGCCTCTCCAGTAACCGTGTTAAGATAGTCAGTGCTGTCTCTCTGCATATAGAGCTGGCGTTCCTGACCCTTAACCATGCATCATGCCATAGCACGCTACATTTTTCCATTTCTGAGTCAGCCATCCATGGCCAAAGCCCAACTGGAAAGTGCTGGGAGAATTCTAGGCACCAGGCCAGGCATCCCAGGGTGAGCATATGATAGGCATAAGAAGACAGGAGCCAAGGGGAAGGGGCAGTTTCTTAGCTCTGAAAGCTTTCCAAGTTTCTTGGAATAGAGGCCTCTTGCTGCCCCTCCTCAATGCCTCCTCCTGCAGGACAATTAGACCCCAATTTAGCAAAGCAGAAAAGTGGAGGATATGGCCTTCTGCTAAACTTGGTTGCTTTCAAAATGATGCCCTGGTTTACTTAAAGGTGCAATGTAAATTGTTGAGTTCATGTATTTCATCGATTTAAATCAGAGGCGTGACCATCTGAATAAGTGAAGGCTGTCTTACACAGAAAGAGTCCCAGTGGCACAGTGGTTAAAGCACTCAGCTGCTAACCAAAAGGTTGGCAATTCAAACCCACCAGCTGCTCCATGGGAGAAAGATGTGGCAGTCTGCTTTTGTAAAGATTACAGCCTTGGAAACCCAATGGGACAGTTCTGCTCTGTCCTATAGGGTCACTACGAGTTGAAATCAACTCAACTGCAGTGGGTTTGGTTTTTGGGTTTTTTTCTCTTACATAGAGAAACTCAAACTAGGAGAGGCAAGACAGTGTCCTTGTGAAGTTTCTGAAAGCTCAGTTTTGGGAATTAGACAGACCATGTCACATTGTGATTCCATTGATTATTATCTAAGTGTCTTTGGGCAAGTTACTTAATTGCACTGAGCCACAGTTTCTTTATCTGTAAAATGAGGATAATAATCATACCTATTTCATAATATTGTTGTGATCATGTGGTATGGCACTTGACATTGTGCCAACCAGAGTATGGACTCAGAAATAGTTTCTACTGTTGCTACTAGGGGTTCTTGAGAAATCACATTTAATGAATATGCAAGAATTCTGTTAAATAAATTTTTATTTTGGAATAATTTTACATTTATAGAAAAGTTACAAAGATAGTCCAGAGAGTTCCTGAATACCCCTCATCCAGTTTTTTTCTAGTGTTAACATCTTACACTGTTGTTGTTAGGTACCATCGAGTTGGTTCTGACTCTTAGCAACCCTATGTACAACAGAAAGAAACACTATCAGGTCCTGTGCCGTTCTTCACAATTGTTGCTATGTTTGAGCCCATTGTTGCAGCCACTGTGTCAACCCATCTCGTCGAAGGTCTTCCTCTTTTTCATTGATCCTCTACTTTACCTAGCATGACGTCTTCTCCAGGGACTGATCCCTCCTGATAACGTGTCTAAAGTATGTGAGATGAAGTCTCGCCATCCTTGCTTCCAAGGAACATTCTGGATGTACTTCTTTCAAGACAGATTAGTTTGTACTTCTGGCAATCCATGGTATATTCAATATCCGTCGCTGACACAATAATTCAAAGGCATCAATTCTTCTTCGGGCTTTCTTATTCATTGTCCACCTTTCACATGCAAGAAAATCTATCAAGGTCAAGGTGGCATTTTTGCTTTTTAACACCTTAAAGAAGTCTTTTGCAGTAGATTTGCCCAATGTAATATGTCATTTGATTTCTTGACTGCTGCTTCCGTGGGTGTTGATTGTGGATCCAAATAAAATGAAATCCTCGACAAATTCAATATTTCTCCATTTATCCTGATGTTGCTTACTGATTCGGTTGTGAGGAGTTTTGTTTTCTTTACTTTGAGGTGCAATCCATACTAAAGGCCATAGTCTTTGACCTTCATCAGTGCTTCAAGTCCTCTTCACTTTCAGCAAGAAAGGTTGTGTCATCTGCATATCGAAGATTGTTAATGAGTCTTCCTTCAATCCTGATGCCATGTTCTTCTGCATATAGTCCAGCTTCGCAGATTATTTGCTCAGCTTACAGACTAAATAAGTATGGTGAAAGGATACAACCCTGATGCACACCTTTCCTGATTTTAAACCATGCAGTATCCTCTTGTTCTGTTTGAACGACTGCCTCTTGGTCTATGTACAGGTTCCTCACGAGCATAATTAAGTATTCTGGAATTCCCATATTTTGCAGTGTTATCCATAAATTGTTATGATCCACACAGCTGAATGCCTTTGCATAGTCAATAAAACACAGATAAAAATCTTTCTGGTATTCTCTGCTTTCAGCCAAGATCCATCTGACATAAGCAATGATATCCCTCATTCCACATCCTCTTTTGAATTCAGCTTGAATTTCTGGCAGTTCCCTGTCAATGTACAGCTACAACTGTTTTTGAATTATCTTCAGCATAATTTTACTTGCATGTGATATTAATGACATTGTTTGATAATTTCCACATTCCGTTGTATCACCTTTCTTTGGAATGGGCATGAGTATGGACGTCTTCCAGTCAATTGGCCATGTAGCTGTCTTCCAAATTTCTTGGCATAGACGAGTGAGCACTTCCACATTGCATTTGATTGTTGAAACATCTCAACTGCTATTCCATCCATTCCTGGAGCCTTGTTTTTCGCCAATGCCTTCTGTGCAGCTTGGACTTCTTCCTTCAGTACCATCAGTTGTCGATCATATGTTCCCTCCTGAAATGGCTGAACATTGACCAAGTCTTCTTGGAACAGTGACTCTGTGTATTCCTTCCGTCTTCTATTGATGCTTCCTGTGTCATTTAATATTTTGCCCATAGAACCCTTGAATATTGCAACTCGAGGCTTGAGGTTTTTCTTCAATTCTTTCAGGTTGAGAAATGCCGAGTGCGTTCTTCCCTTTTGGTATTCTAACTCCAGGTCTTTGCACATTTCGTTATGATATTTTACTTTGTCTTCTTGAGCTGCCCTTTGAAATCTTCTGTTCAGCTCTTTTACTTCATCATTCCTGCCATTCACTTTAGCTACTCTACGTTCAAGAGCAAATTTCAGAGTCTCTTCTGACATCCATTTTGGTCTTTTTTTTTTTTTTCTTTTATGTCTTTTTAATGACCTTTTGCTTTCTTCATGTATAATGTCCTTGATATCATCCCACAACTTGTCTGGTCTTGGATCATCAGTGTTCAGTCTGTCAAATCTATTCTTGATATGGTCTCTAAATTCAGGTGAGATATACTCAAGGTCATACTTTGATTCTCATGGACTTGTTTTAAATTTCTTCAGCTTCAACTTGAACTTGCATATGAGCAATTGATGGTCTCTTCCACAGTTGACCCCTGGCCTTGTTCTTACTGATGATACTGAGCTTCTCTATCATCTCTTTCCGAAGATGTAGTTGGTTTGGTTCCTGTGTATTCCATCTGGCAAGGTCCATGTGCATATGTTGTTGAAAAAAGGTATTTGCAATGAAGAAGTCGTTGGTCCTGCAAAATTCTATCATGTGGTCTCTGGTGTTGTTTCTATCACCAAAGCCATGTTTTCCAATTACTGAGCCTTCTTTTTTGTTTCCAATCACCAGTAATTATCAATGCACCTTGATTGCATGTTTGATCAATTTCAGACTGCAGAAGTTGGTAAAAATCTTCAAGTTCTTCATCTTTGGCATTAGTAGCTGGTGTGTAAATTTGAATAATAATCATATTAACAGGTCTTTTTTGTAGGCCTATGGATATTACCCTATCGCTGACAGCATTGTATTTCAGGATTCATCTTGAAATGTTCTTTTTGGCAATGAATGTGACTCCATTCCTCTTTAATTTGTCATTCTGGCATAGCAGACCATATGATTGTCTGATTCAAAATGGCTAATACCAGTCCATTTCAGCTCACTAATGCCTAGGATATTGATCTTCAAGCATTCCATTTCATTTTTGACAACTTCCAATTTTCCTAGATTCACACTTCCCATACTCCATGTTCTGATTATTAATGGATGTTTGCACCTGTTCCTTCTCATTTTGAGTAGTGCCACATCAGCAGGTGAAGGCCCCAGAAGCTTTACTCCATCAACATCATTAAGGTTGACTCTACTTTGAGGAGGCAGCTCTTTCCTAGTCAAATTTTGAGTGCATTCCAACCTTAAGGGTTCATCTTCTGACACTGTACCAGACAATATCCTGTGTTATCCATAAGGTTTTCACTGGCCAATTTTTTCAGAAGTAGATCACCAGGTTCTTCTTCCCAGTCTGTCTTAGTCTGGAAGCTCCTCTGAAACCTTTCCACCAAGGGTGACCTAGCAGGTATTTGAAATACCAGTGACACAGCTGCCAGTATCAAAGCAACACACAAGTCACCACACTACAACAAACTGACAAATGAGTGGTGGAACATCTTACACGTGTCATGGTGACAGCTTGCATTACAATGGCACATTTGTTAAAACTAAGAAACTAGCATTGGTACAACAGTATCAACTAAGTTCGACACTATATTCAGATTTTACCAGGTTTTCCACTAATGTCCCTAATGTTCCAGGATCTGATCTAGGATACCACACTGCACTTAAAAGAATATTTTTTGATTAGCACAATAATCAACACTATTAATTAACCAATTAGAGAGAGGCTCTGTTGACAAAACCTAAGTGTACCTTTCCAAAGCACTTTAGAGGTCTTGAAAATCATCCATTCTCCCAAGTAGTTTTTTGCAAACTTGTTGACCTATTACTTGGCATCGTAAATTCTTTTTGCTTGGTTACTGAAATAGTCAAATACAAGTTAGCATCTGCATGGATTATCACAATATTCAATTTATTTGGATTTGAAACTAATAAGATTTTACTATGTACATAATTATGTTCTACAAAGATATAAAGTATTTGGCACTTAGTAGGTGTTCTAAAAGTGTGTGTTGCTCAGCTGAATGTAAAGGGGAATTCAGATAACCTGACATCTTTGTCTGCTTACAAGTATAGTTAAACACACACATGCACTCACACACACACGCATTCATATGTTACATTTTCAGACCAAATTGGATTACAGAAGGAACCAATTTGAAAAGTTATTGAATTAAAACCCATGGAAGAGAGAGTTGGGTTTTATTGTTAGTGGTTGGCATGACAACTTGATATGCTAGAGAGTAATACGTGCTGAGTTCATGGCATTGGAGACTCTGACTAGTTCAAGGCTGGGGCTTTGCCTCTAAATGGTGTTGCCAAGTAATGCAACATAAGGCCAGAATCCACTGAAATGAATACCTCTGATAGCTCATTCCAGCAGGAGCTATCTGATTAAAAGCGTTCTTCAAAAAAAAAGAAAGAAAGAAACAGTATTTTAACAAGAACAGGAGGAGAATGCAAAGGCAGGATACTGAAATATGGGCAACAGAAAATCTGAAAGGAAAGCGGCCAGTAGATGCCAAAAAGTAACTAAATAAAGGGGTCTGTTTTATTAGCAAGGGGTTGGGGATGTGTGAAGAACTGCAGGCAGGGATTCCAGCCTGCCAGGCCATTTTGTAAGCAAAATGATACAGCCCCAGTTTGGTTCCCTGGCTCAAGTTCAGCAGAATGATTTCCTTTGATTAGTGGCCTCCCTGATGCAGACATTTAATTTGATAGATTTTCTTTCCTGCTAATATATTAAATAAAATGGCTTCTGAGGAACTTTACAGGTCACACATATTTCCCAAGACAAGAGGGGCTTCACCAAAATCTCAGCCCCAGAATAGAGGTTACCAAAATACCACTGCCTGTAGCCACTAAAATTGCCTTTTGGATATTCATGTGATTCGTTAGTTGATTTGTAGGATAACATTCTTAGGATCATAATATGGGATACTAGTTTCCCTAGCTTTATGTGTCAGTTTATATTGGATTTTCTCATGATGAAACTGTGGTCCTTGGAGGTTCTTATGCTCTAAGGACAGAGAAGAACAAATCTTCAAGTGCATGATCATAATTCCCATAGAGATTTGAGGCTCCACATGAGCAAGGAGCCCTGGTGGCACAGTGGTTAAGCACTCAGCTGCGAACCCAAAGGTCAGTGATTCTAACTCACCAGCAGCTCTGTGGGAGAAAGATGTGGCAGTCTGCTTCTGTAAAGATTATAGCCTTGGAAACCCTGTGGAGTAGTTCTACTCTACCCCATAGGTTTGCTATAGGGTCCCTATGAATCAGAATTGAATTGACTCGACGGCAATGATTTTTTCCACATGAGCTATCTCTTGCTGACACTTCCGAGGATTTTATAGGAATAACCAGTAAATGGGAACATGTGGGTAAAAGGGTAAAAGGTGGATTCTGAGTTCCTATCAGGGTTGTATCCTTCTACTAATTTAATCTGTACGCTAATAGGAACTCAGAATCCCAGATCGGCAGTTCTCATTAGAAGTTCCAATGAATTCGGATTCTATGGGCAAAATGTTGAACGACACAGGAAACGTCAGAAGAAGATGGCAGGAATACACAGAGTCACTGTCTCAAAAAGAACTGGTCAATGTTCAGCCATTTCAGGAGGGAACATATGATCAACAACTGATGGTACTAAAGGAAGAAGTCCAAGCTGCACAGAAGGCATTGGCGAAAAACAAGTCTCCAGGAATGGATGGAATAGCAATTGAGATGTTTCAACAATCAAATGCAATGTGGAAGTGCTCACTCGTCTATGCCAAGAAATTTGGAAGACAGCTACATGGCCAATTGACTGGAACAGATCCATATTCATGCCCATTCCAAAGAAAGGTGATACAACGGAATGTGGAAATTATCAAACAATATCATTAATCTCACATGCAAGTAAAATTATGCCGAAGATAATTCAAAAACAGTTGTAGCTATACATTGACAGGGAACTGCCAGAAATTCAAGCTGAATTCAAAAGAGGATGTGGAACAAGGGATAACACTGCTGATGTCAGATGGATCTTGGTTGAAAGCAGAGAATACCAGAAAGATTTTTATCTGTGTTTTATTGGCTATGCAAATGCATTCGACTGTGTGGGTCGTAACAAATTACCGATAACACTGTGAACAATGGGAATTCCAGAACACTTAATTGTGCTCATGAGGAAAGTATACACAGATCAAGAGGCATTTGTTGGAACATAACAAGGAGATACTGCATGGTTTAAAATTAGGAAAGGTGTGCATCAGGGTTGTATCTTTTCACCATACTTATCTAATCTGTATGCTGAGCAAATAATCCGAGAAGCTGGACTATATGAAGAAGAACGCAGCATCAGGAACGGATTAGAGGAAGACTCATTAACAATCTACAACATTCAGGTGACACTACCTTGCTTACTGAAAGTGAAGAGGACTTGAAGCACTTACTGAGGAAGATCAAAGACTATGGCCTTCAGTATGGATTAGATCTCAACATAAAGAAGACAAAAATCCTCACAATTGGACCAATAAACAACATTTGATTAATGGGGAAAAGACTGAAATTGTCCAGGATTTCATTTTACTTGGATCCACAATCAACGCCCATTCAAGAAATCAAATGACGTATTGCATTGGGCAAATCTGCTGCAAAAGACCTCTTTAAATACAGTGTTAAAAAGTAAAGATGTCACCATGAGGACTAAGGTGTGCCTGACCCAAGCCATGATGTTTTTAATCACCTCATATGGATGCAAAAACTGAACAATGAATAAGGAAGACAAAAGAAGAATTGATGCCTTTGAATTATGGTGTTGGCAAAGAATATTGAATATACCATGAACTGCCAGAAGAAGGAACAAATCTGTCTTGGAAGAAGTACTGCCAGAATGCTCCTTAGATGGGAAGATGGTGAGACTTCATCTCAGGAACTGGACATTTTATTAGGAGCAACCAGTCCCTGGAGAAGGACATCACGCTTAGCAAAGTAGAAAGTCAGTGAAAAAGAGGAAGACCCTCAACGAGATGAACTGATACAGTGGCTGCAACAACGGGCTCAAACATAGCAAAGACTGTAAGGATGATGCAGGACGGGACAGTGTTTCTTTCTGTTATACACAGGATCGCTATGAGTTGGAACTGACTCGATGGCATCTAACAAACAACAATGATGAATTCAGATCAGAGTATTATTTCATACGCAAATGAGAGAATGAGAATTTACTGTACTTATACAGGTAGTTTATACAGCATCAGCTCTAGTGGAGAGCATATTGGCCTTCGGATTACTGACAAAAATCCAATTCCTGCTTCTGCAAATGATTTGCTGAAAGACCTTGGCAAAATAATTAACATGTTTGGTTTCTGTTTCTTAAACTACAAAACAAGGTGGATTATCCTAGCTGTTCAACGGTAACAGTAGTTCTCCACCTGGGATGTATAGCTAAATTACAGAGGGAACTTTTTAGAAATACATATTCCCTGGGACCCACCACAAACTTTACTGAGTCAGAATTTATGCTTCTCAAGAGCTCTGCACATGATTCTGATTTGCATCTCTGCTTAAGAATCACCAAAGACTATGGATAACTTGCAAAGATAAATGGGCTAATGTATGTGAGTTGCTTTAAGCTCCTTAATCAATCAAAGTAGAAAGGTACTGCTTGGTTCAGCTAATACATATATTTTTTTTAGCTTATATTTTTAATATTTAAAATAGAGCAGAGAAATTAGGAATGTAAGAAACTTGGCAAAACATAACATGATTACATTTCTCTCCACATTTGAAGTATTTGGAGATTTCCAAGCTTTAAATAAAAAGCTCTTTGAAGTAACTTCCTTTGTTCATGGTTTTCAATATTCCGCTCAGTCTTTATTGACCTGGACAGAATGGTAATTGATGTTTATCTCATGCTTACTGGCACTATTCTGAGTGTTAGCTTATTTTGGTCTTATCCCCTCTTTCACACATGCTGTGGAGAGATAAAGTAAACTTTCTAAGGCCTCATGGGTAATAACAGGTGGAGGTGAGCTTTGAATCCAGCTACTCCAACTCTAGAGCCCCACTCTGAATCACTGTGCTATTCAACCACTTGAGAGATCAGACATTTCCAAAGAATAAATTGTTCAACTTTTTCAAGTGAAAACAAAAGCCTCTACAGAAGGGTTCTGTCTAGGCCTACATTATCATTAGACTTCCTGGTCCTTAGACTTCCCGCCAAGGTGCTTATTAAAAATGTAGTTTCCAGGGACCCCTCCAGGATCTGTTGAGCTAGAATCTGAAAATGAGAGTAGGAACTGGGAACTGGCATGGAGAAAATACACTTCTTAGGTGATTCTTGAGCTCAGTAAAACTGTATCAACATTTGTAGGTCACAATTATTGATTTGGAGTCCTAGGGTCTCAGTGGTTAAGAGCTTGGCTGCTAACCCAAAGGTTGGCAATTGAAATCCACCAGCTGCTCCTTGGAAACCCTATGGGGCAGTTATACTCTGTCCTAGAGGGTCACTATGAGTCAGAATTGACTTGATGGTAACAGGTTTGGTTTTTTGTTTTATTGTTGAGCCCTGGTGGCACAGTGATTAAGTGCTCAGCTGCTAACCAAAAGGTAGGGGGTTTGAACCTACAGGAGAAAGATGTGGCAGTCTGCTTCCATAAAGATAACAGCCTTGGAAACCCTCTGGGGCAGTTCTGCTCCGTCCTGTAGGGTCTCTATGAGTCAAATAGGCTCAATGGCAACAACGGGTTATTGTTGATGTAAGAAGTCCTGGTGGTGCAGTGGTTAAGTGCTAGGCTGCTAAATGAAAGGTTAGCAATTCAAACACACTAGCTGCTCTGCAGGAGAAAGACGTAGCAGTCTGCTTCCATAAAAATAACAGCCTTGGAAACCCTATGGGACAGTTCTACCCTGTCCTATAGGGTTGCTAAGGGTCAGAATCGACTCAACGGCAACGGGTTTGGTATTGTTGATTTTGTTTTGTTGTTGGTTTTTTACTTCGGAGACTCCGTATGTGACAGAGTAGAACTCCTCCATAGGGTTCTTTACGGAAGCAGATCACCAGGCCTCTTTCTTCCAGGGTGCCACTGAGTGGGTTCAAACCACCAACTTTTAGGTTACCAGCTGAGTGCAAATGGTTTGCACCGCCCAGGGACCTTATGTAGGTCACTATTGTTAGGGATGAGGATGGGTAGAACATCTTAGGATGTTCTACCGACCAGAAGCTGTTTTCCAAAATCAGACATGGGCACTGCCTGGGATGGAACAGTCAAGTGGCTAATAGATGGTTTGCACAAGGCACAGATTCTGCCCAAGAACAACTGGTTGTTGTCTTTCCCGGAGGGGAGCCAGCAAAATGACATTATGAATTTGCCTTCACTACCCAGATCTCGTTTCCCCCTCAAGGGGCTCCAGCTTGTTGATGGCAGGACTAGCACTGGCCTGGAACTTTGATGTTTTTCTTTTCAATATCCAAATGCCAGGAAAGCTGCGTGTCACTGCACACATAGTCTCTGACACAATGGCAGAGGCAAGGAGCAGACTGTTCGGAATGTGGTCTGGCCCCATTTGAGCTTTGAATTGGGCTGGAACTTGCAGACTCTCACAAGAGTTCATCGTGGTGTCTTTTGCAGATGGGCCAAGAAAAGTAGGCCAAGAGGCTAACTCAGAAAAGTTGGGGATTTGTACTCTGGAAGAAGTCCATGACAATTTTTTAAGTTGTTCTTGAGGAATCAAACTTTTTTTATTTGAGGTTTATCAAGGCATAATTTATATACGGTAAATTTCACATTTTTGAGTGTACAGTTTGATGATATACTTCCCATCATACCACTAATGCTAGTTCGATGAGTTTTGACTAATGTATAACGCTTGACTACTAACTGAAAGGTTGACAGTTAGAACCCACCCAGAGACACCTCGGAAAACAGGCCTGGCACACTGCTTCCGAGAGATCACAGCCTTGAAAACCCTATAGAGCAGTTTTACTCTGCACATGTGGGGTTGCCATGACATATAGTTAAGTAACCAACATCAAATAAGATACAGAACATTTCCATCACCCAAAAAGTCCCCTTGTACACCTTCGCAGCCAATTCCTTCCGTTACCCTCACCCTTGGCTACCACTGATTTGATTCCTGTCTACATTCCAGAATGTCATATTAATATATATAACCTTTCGTTGTTGTATATGTCAGGTAGTTCTTTCCTTTTTATTACTAAGTGGTATTTTATCGTATGGATGTACCACAATTTGTTTATTTATTTACCAGTTGGTGGGCATTTGAGTTATTTCCACTTTTTGGCAGAAATCGGAATTTAAATGAGCATTAATTCAACAAACTATTTATTGAACATGACAGAAGTAAACTCTGGAAAATGAGATCATTTATGCTTACAACCTCTAATAAAAATAATAATCACACTGAGGATTCAAGTTAACACTCGCCTAGTAAAGAAGGGGCTTCATTAGTGGCCTGGAAACAAAGGTGACGGAAGAGAAGGCCATTAAATGGTGTTGGCGTGGTGATTAGAAGAGCATTTTACCCTCTTTGCAAACCCTAAGATTACTACCACGTTGAGAAACATGAGGGTGTTCTAATCAGTCAGCCTTAGCAAAAACAGTTTTTTCATTACAACAAAGGTTGTTTGTTTTTTAACTTATTGGAATGCTTTGTTAGAAAACTCTGGTGAACTCTAGCTCCCAACCTTCATCTCACTGGCCACTCTTGGATGATAGAAAAGAATCTGTCGTCAAGTGAATCTGTCTTTGAGCAGTCTGAGGGGGTTTGTTGTACCTATAACCACAGTTTTATGGTCAGGCTCCAGTCGGCTTCCCTACAGAATTCCTGACATGGAATGGAAAGACCTCCAAAGGAACTCTAGATTAGAATATCTCATAAATCACCAGGAGAGCTAGGATTGTCCCTAAAGTTCCTCTTTTGTTATTGTTGTTTTCAGGCCTTCCCGGAATGTAGCACGCAAGTGTTAAAAAAATAATTGCTGGGTAACATTTTAGAAAGACTTGTGAGGCACTGCTTTCACGTGGGTCAGCAATTTGGCTGGTTGAGAGTTGTTCATTCTTGTCAAAGGAACCACTGTGATCGATAGAGATGAAAGCTATCTTTACAGCAAAGTAGGCAGGAGATGATAGGGTTACTGGCTTTGGCTTCTAAGCGGCTGTTCAAAACAAAAACCAAAAAAAAAAAAAAAAAAGTTCTGGATACATTTAAAATTTCTCAAAAATCAATGACTCATTTGTTACAGAGTAACCGAGTACAAAATAAAAGACACTTCATAAAAACTGTATTAGAATGCTCTGATAGGACTCTAAATGAATTTTGTACTGGGGGTGCATGATCTTCATGTAAGGTCTAGAAAGAGATCATTTTCTTAGGAGAAGAATTTCATTCCATCATTTGCACGGATGTCTCTAAGGATTTTCTATAATCAACAGAATAAAACGCTCAACTGAAGACGTCTTTTACTCAGTCAAACCTATCCAATTTAAAATATGACTGTTTCAAGCAGAAAATTATCTTGGGCTGCTGTATCTAAATTATATAATAGCATGGTCTTAAAATTAGGAAGAAGATAGTGAAGAGATAGTTTTAAGATCAGGGTGTAGCCCTGGCCTGGATTCTTTAAGCAGTTTCACTTCCGAGCCCCTATACTTGGCACCACTCTGCAGGACCACCCTGACATGCTCTCTCTCCTTACCTGGATGAAGTCCTGCACCACTCAGCCAGACTTGGGCCCTTTACACAGTCGCACTCTGGGCTCTCTCAATCACCCCTACAAAAGGCATTCTCCGTTCCGTCCTGGTCCTATCCCTTGGATCCAGAGTTTACCAACTCTATGAGTGTGGTAGTTTAAAAAGCATGGGAGTAAGTTACTTAACCTATCTAAGCCTCACTTTCCCCACTGTCAAACGAAGATTATAATAGCCTATTTCAGGTCCCCAAAATAGTACCTATCTGAAGTTGTTGAGAAGATAAATAAGTTAATGCATACAGTAAGCCCTCAATAAAGAGAATTGACATTATTATTATTGTTTCCAGTTAGGCCCCTCTCAATATGCTCTGACCTCCCCATCATGGTAATCCATCCTCACCTCCCCTTGGGAAGAACCTTTCTAGTCAACCAACCCCTTAACCTCTCCTGTCCCTGCATCTACGCAGAGGATGCTCCTTGCCTCCCACCAGGGTTCACAAGCAAAATGTAGCCATGATCACGATCTTGCCCCATCACATATTAGAGTTGTGCTAAGACTGTCAGGAATGCCAAATGGCCATCACTTTAGCTAACCATCAGTTTGTGTTAGATTTACCATAAAGATGACATGCATTCCCTTCTCATATAAATCCCTGCACGATTCATCCATTCATCCAGGGGGGAAACGTGACTTCAAGAGTACAATCTGCCCATCAGCAATCATCTCATAAATGAGCTGCAAGAAGAGTACGATGTGAGTGGAAAGGAATTCTGTTTAAGAAGGGAGAAATGTTGTTTTATATCATTCCAATTATGTCTACAGAAAGCAACAGAGTCAAGGCCCAAGCTGACAATTATAGCTCCAAGGTTTGCAAGAGAAACAACAGGAAAAAAAAAAAAAGGAAATCCAAAGATACGATGAAGCTAGTTTTACAAAACTATCTCTACTGGTAAAATTCTACAAAAGATGAATGAGGAGAAGCAAAGTATCTCTGAACAGATTTGTTAACATTTCCTTTGAAGAATGAAGACGAGGTGGACGTTTTTTACAGACAATTCAGAGTAACTTAGAAGTTATATTTTAAACAAGTTTTCTTGACTAGTTGGTGTAGTGTTTAGGAGTGCAGATTCTGGATCTGTCTAGTTTGGCTCGCATTCTGCCTTTGCTACTTAATTCCCCTAAGCCTTGGTTTCCCCATATGTAAAATGAGGATAATAACAGTGTCTGCTTCATAACGTTGTTGTTAGAATTAAATAAGATAGTCTATTTATACCACTGAGCACACTGCCTGGAATGAGAAAGAGGAAGGGAAATGAAGGAGAAGAAAATAATTGAGTAGGATTAAACAGAGAGGGGCATCGTACAGACTGATAATGAAAGAATGCATGAACGAAGGAGTGTGCCTAGCTCAACCTCATGCACCTGAGGGCCAAGAAAAAAAAAAAAAAAAGGAGCAGCTTAAGCATACAAACTTTGATACTTCTGTTTGTCCATTTGGCACCTTTTGGCTTATTTCCTGGTTCTCCACTGTGTACTGATTAGGTGAGTTTGCTGGATAGCCAAGTTCCAGGGAAAATGAGTAACAAAAAGGAGGTGAAACAATTATATACATTAGTATTAGTGATAGCTAATGTTATGTGTCAACTTGGCTAGGCCATAATTCCCAGTATTATGTAATTGTCCTCCATTTTGTGATCTAACTGCCCTCCATTTTGTGGTATCATGTAATTATGTGTTATAAGTCCTAAACCTATGTAAAGTTAAAGAGGCAGGATTAGTTTGGGGTGTATCTTGAGTCACACCCTTACTAAAAGACAAGGCTCAAGTCACAGCCTAACTCAAGTCACATCCTTACTCAAGTCACCACCTTGCTTAAGTAAAGGGAGTTTCCTTGAGGGCATGGCCTGCATCCAATATATATGAATGTTCTGGCAAAGCTCACTTTCACTATGGATCCTGCATCTGGCTCCTTATCATCTGACCTCCAGTTCTTGAGACTGAGCCAGCAACTTGCAATCTGACCTGCCTGTTCTGAGATTCACCAGCATCCACAGTCCTGAGAGCCAGAAACCTATCATCTGACCTGATTCGCCAGCTTCTGTAGCCCTGTGAGCCATCATGTCATGTGACCTGCTGATTTGGGTTTGTCAGCCCCTGCAACCACATAAGTCAGGAGAAGCCTCCAGCCTGACTCCTGACCCATGGATTTGGGACTTGCCAGCCTCCACAACCATGTGAGCTGTTTCCTTGGGATAAATCTCTTTATATGTGTATAAAACAATTACAAATATATAGATACACTTCACTGGTTTTGCTTCTTTAGAGAACCCAGCCTAAGGCAACATTCATAGAAGTAAATCCACATACTAAAGGGAATTTAGAGGCACTTTAGGCAATGCTTGGAGGCTGCTGGCCTGCTCAAGGTCACAGAGCTGAGGAGCAGCCAAGCCAGGACTAGACTCTAATGACTCTAAGAGTCCTCTCCAGTACATCAGGCTACATGGGGAGAGGAAATAATAATAACAATAATGCTACTTTATTTCATATCTTATGTCCAATGAAAAATGAAAGAGAAGCTTCTATACAGGCTACAGTCATCTTTTAAAGTTCAACTCACAATAGGCCTTATACTCTAAATGGGTCACTCTGCATCACCATGGTGATTCTTCCAAGTTTTCTTGGAATCATCAGCTGTTTTCTAATGAGGGCACTCCCAGAACTTGCAACTCCACCAAACAGATAAATATTTCCCTGTAGAAAATTCTTAGCTCCTTAAGCAGCTTAGTCAGCAATTGCTTTTCCTTCCCTGCTTCTCAGGAAAACAGCCCAAGGCATGCTCCTACATTTGCTTTAGATGTCATAGAGATCTTAAAAAACCTCCTGATTCTACTGAGAGCAAGACTACTTTTTTGGGTTTTGTGTGGTTTATATACTGAGAAACAGCCACCTTCTTGCTGTTGGATGGTCCAAGTCTCTCTTTCGAACCAAGCAGTAAGTATAGCACAAGTAAAAAGCCTTGACATGAACTTCACTAACATTACTATTTCTTTTTTTCCTAATTCTTTTACCTTTTAACTCCTTCTGCGTTATTTCATCTTTCTTGCCTCCAAAGTTTCCCTGCCTTTAAGGCTCTCAGTGTATGCATCAGGGTATATTAGAAAACGCTCAGGCTTTATTTTTCATTTATTTTATTAACTTGTTTCCTTTCATTTTAAAAGTAATACATGTTTATGTTAAAACATTTATTATCACATAATAAATAAAAGAAGTAAGGTGAAAAGAAGACCTGTTTCTTTCTCCCCACCTGACCCCCAGAGCCACTTATCCCCTCCCTAGATGTAATCTCTGTTAAAGTTGGGTATGTAGCCCCCAGAATTTTTGATGCCTATTACCAGCTGCTGTCAAGTTCACTCCAACTCATGGTGACTCCATGTGTGTCAGAGTACAACTGTGCTCCATAGCGTTTTCAATGCTTTATTTTTCAGAAGTAGATCACCAAGCATTTCTTCCAAGGCATCTCGGGATAGATTCAAACCTCCAGCCTTTCAGCTAGTAGCTGAGTGTGCCAACAGTTTGTGCTACCCAGGAACTCCATCTAATGGCAAGGGATAGGAAATATCATCCCTGGAGATATCTGGGGCTGGAGGCCAAAGCATATGGCTAGAAGTATATCTGAAGCCTTTGTTTTATCTTGAAACCTCACATAAAATTTGCATTCTAGTCTGTAATGTATTATCTGCTTCCATATAAATGGCATCCTTCCCGCCAGTCTTAGGGTAAAATGGACACTCCAGTGAGATGTACCATATTTACCAGGTACTCAAGTTTTTCCTGACATATTGTCAGGGCATAGATACCTGAGTTTGAGAGGCATCAGATTAAGATAGATGATGAATGAGCCCTCGCCTCATGCTCCACCAGCAGGCTACCCATCTCTCTGCCCTACAAAACCCATCTCACACCCTCAGCAGCCTCATCCCAACTTTCAGCTAAAACTCTCCCCTACTCCTGTTCTCTCTTCAATCCTGATTTTGTCTTCCTAATTGATCTAAACTTTATATTGAAAGTCCAACTGCTCAAAAAATATTTTAGAAAAGTAACTCAATTGCAAAACTCCTCCAGTAACCATTTAAGGTCATTAAAGTCTCATGGAACAGCCTTTGTTTATCCATATTGTCTCATCCCTGTCCTCTATGACATCAGACACTTAGATGTAGCTTGTTTCTTTAAATCTTGAAAAGCACCCAAACCAATGCCATGGTCGATTAACGTTGGCCTGGTTCTGAGCACTCAGTGAAGTGCTCCCCTTTGTGGGTGAAGGACACTGTAAACGGAACATATGTTTTGAATTGTTTCGCCAGAGCTCAGGGTGACTGTCTAATCTGTCCCTCACGTCTCCGTCCTCACTGCCTGAGCTCTGGGTCAGGCCCTGATGGTCTCTTGCTTAGAGGATTGCTCTAGCTCCCGTCAGGCATCCTCTTGTCCTTCCACTCCACCTTCACGGTTGCTAGAGTGATTTTTCTAACACAGAGGCGAGCCCATGCCTTTCCCCTGCTTAAATGTTAGGTGGCACTGACCGACAGCTACATACAACAACACTGAGTATCTCTCATCAACACGAGCCAAAAAACCAGACACAAAAGAGTACATACTTTAAATACAGTATAAAACCCAGCAAAACCAATTTTGGTGTTAGAAGTCAGGATAAGGTTACACTTGACAGGGGTGAGGGGTGATAATGTTTGGGAAGGGGCATGAAAGGGGTTTCTGGGACGCTGTTAACGTCCTGTATCCTGATCTGGGTGCTACTTAAATAGGTGTGTTCAGTTTGTGAGAATACATCAAGCTGTACATTTATGTTTCAGCATGCTTCTCTACGTCTATTACTGTAATAAAAAGTAAAAAGGAAGCTAATAACCAAAAAAATCAGTTGCTTCCCCTTAGTATGATATACAGTCTTTCATGTATCTCTTATTTGTCCCCTGCCTCCATCATCTGCCCTGTGATCCAGCCACATCAGATTACTCAACCTTCACCAGACACATCATGCTTCCTATTTTTTCCTGATACTGCTCACTTTGACAGTGAGCCCTTCAGGTGAAATCTACTTATCCTTTGGGGCACCCACTCACGTATCACTTACTCCATGAGATTTCTTCCTGACCACCCCAGGCAAAATTAATTATTCCCTTCTCTGTACTTTCACAGTACCTTGTAATTCCTTTCATATCGCTGGAGTGACCATAGTTTCCATATAAAAAACTGGATTCATGATCTGGCAAGTATGCGCTATGCATAAGGGGGCCATAGGATAGAATACTGGGGTCAGGAATGGCCTGGAAAAACTAGGGTGTATATAATATAATACACTGTATTATAGTAATTTCTTTGTATCTGTGTTCATCTAAACCAGAGGTTCTTAATCTTTTCTGTGCCATGAACCACTTTGGCAGTCTGCGGATGCCTATAGACCACTGCTCCCTTCTTAAATTTTTATTGAAGTACAACTATAAGTGTAAAAATCATAGACGGACAATTCAATGAATAGTATAACTCTTCTGATATATTCTACAACCTACTTTTCTCATAAACAATGTATCATGGACATCATGTCAGGTTAGCATATCAAAATCAACATCATTTTTTATTAAGCCTGCATTGTTGTTGTTGTTAGGTGCCGTCGAGTCAGTTCCAACTCACAGTGGCCCTGTGTACAACAGAACGAAACACTGTCTGGTCCTGCGCCATCCTCACAATCGTTGTTATGCTTGAGTCCATTGTTGCAGCCACTGTGTCAGTCCATCTCGTTGAGGGTTTTGCTCTTTTTCGCTGACCCTCTACTTTAACAAGCATGATGTCCTTCTCCAGGGACTGGTCCCTCCTGATAACATGTCCACAGTATGTGAGACAAGTCTCACCATCCTTGCTTCCAAGGGGCATTCTGGCTGTACTTCTTCCATGACAGATTTGTTCATTCTTCTGGCAGTCCATGGTATATTCAATATTCTTCACCAACACCATAATTCAAAGGCATCAATTCTTCTTCGGTCTTCCTTATTCATTGTCCAGCTTTCACAGGCGTATGAGGCAATTGAAAACACCATGGCTTGGATCAGGCGCACCTTAGTCCTTAAAGTGACATCTTTGCTTTTTAACACTTTAAAGAGGTCTTTTGCAGCAGATTTTGCATTGATTGTGGATCTAAAGTAAATGAAATCTTTGACAACTTCAATCTTTTCTCCTTTTATCATGATGTTGCTTACTGGCCCAGTTAGGAGGATTTTTGTTTTCTTTATGTTGAGGTGTAATCCATACTGAATGCTATAGTCTTTGATCTTCATCAGTAAGTGCTTCCAGTCCTCTTCACTCTCAGCAAGCAAGGTTGTGTCATCTGCACATGATATAAAGGCTGCATAGTGTTCCACTTTATGGGTACATTATAATTGTTTTTAATATTCTCCTGTGAAAATATTTAGATTGCTGTTTCTTTTGTTTGCTATTACAAACCACATGGCAGTAAACATCCTTGTAACTATCTTGTTTAAATGCTCATGCAAGGATTTCTGTAGGGTAGATTCCTCTGAGTCCCTGGGTTCCTCTAAGTTCCTGAATCTCATGCTTGGCTGCTAACCCAAAGGTTAGTGGCTCAAATCCACCCAGAAGGGCCTCGAGAGACAGACCTGGTGATCTATTTACAAAAATCAGTAGTTGGAAACCCTGTGGAGCATAGTTCTACCATGAAACATCTGGAGCTGAGACTCAACAGCAACGGTGGTGGTAGTGGTGGTGGTTGTGATTTTCTTAAATGAATTTACTTAGTCAAAGGAGCCACATGTTTCAATTTTTAATAGTTACGGCCAAATTCAAGAGGAGACATTTTGAAGCTTTCATTCCTAAGGACACTTTCTAAGAGGCTTCAACTAACTGTGACATCCACAGCTCTGGGCTATTTCACTCCTAAACTCACAGAATTCCTTTCACTCCAGTAAAGTTAACTTGTTCTCTGTATTGCTACAATCCTTCCTCCTAATGCACATTTTAGCTCCTACCCAAACTATCCTTTTTGTCAGAATCAGATGATTTCCACAAAGCAAAATTCAGAAGCCTCCCATGCTTCAAAGTAAAAATTAAACTACCTCCACTGTGAATTTTTTCCATACTGGTCAGAATACATAAACCTACAACTTAATTAAATCCATCTTTAAGCTTCTCCTTTTCTAATTGTACAAGCAAAAGAAGAAGTGGATTATTAGAAAGGGAAAAGCAAGGAAAATATATAGGGAGTGATTATTTACTTAGGCCTGGATCTAGGGGAAAAATGGAGAAATTTTCAGAAAACGAAACAAAACATTTTAATAAGAACCTGAAATCATGCCATAAACTCCATAGGCCTCAATAATATTGATTTTATTATGTTCTAAGAAAAAGAGTCATCCTCTTAATAGTCTTTTTATTAAACACCCTCCATGTGGGGGTATTTTGTATAAATTATTTCTAATTCTCCCAACAAATTTGTGTGGGTAGGTTACAATACTCTATTAGACAGATAAGGAAACTGAGCCTCATAGAATTAAAGCAATTTGCTCAAGATTTCACAGCTAGTTAAGTACCCAAGGTAGAGTTCAAATTCAGGTTTGCCTGATTCTCTTTCCACTGATCTACATTGTCTCTCCTGTCATCCAAGTTGCCATGTCAGAACTTCAGAGGACAGAACCCAGACCAACGAATGGAGGCGCTGAGATGCAGAACTTAGTTCAGCACTAGGAAGCTAAGGAGATAATGAGCACCCTTTATGGAGGTTGAGTGATTGGTTATCTGTTAGGAATGTTGCAGACTAAATTCCTGCAGTGGATCAGATGCTGGATCAAAGTCCATTTACAAAAGGGTAATTTGACTCCCACATCCATTTTACAGCTAGGGAAGCTGAAGTTCAAATTTGTTAAGTAACTTGCTCTACACAGCTAACTAGTGAAGAACCCCCATGTGGTGGTGACCCTTCTGCTTACATTTCTGCTAGAACATATTCACTTTCAAGTTTGTAGACTCTCTAGCGTTTTGCCTGCATAATTTTTGAAACTCTTTGCTCATCTGTTTGTGACTTTGGCTTACCTAGTTTCCACCCTGATATCCAACTACAATATATGATTGGGGGAGGGGGATGTCACACCTTTGTTTTCCCTTCCTGTGTCTTCGAGAGCAATGAACAAGGAAGAGGCAGTCTGGAGGAGGACAATTTGGTGTTACCATACATCATTCTTTCTTTTTTCTTCTAATCCAGTGATGAAAATATTAATGCTGTATATAAAGAAAGCAAACACCATGAGGGAAGGAAAACTGGAATACTTCCAGAAAATGCAAAAGCTAAGCCAAACCAGAGGTGCATCCTGCAAAAATTTTGGCAATCTTCTTAACAGCAATCAAGGTTAGATCAATTCTATCATTCTGTTCTGCAGAAAAGAAAAATAGACTAAGAAGGGTCTTCAAGAAACCACCACTTTCTGGGCTGAAGTATGTTATATCACAGCCAGACCTTAGGGAGATGGGCTCGGGAAATCCACACTGTATTTGCAGGAGCCCTGAATGTTTGAGAATAGGCTGTCTTTTGTATGCACTGCCCTCACTCCATACCCACGTCCCTCCCAGATGCAAATCCCAGGCTGGTCTCTTAATTACCTCCCTGGTAAAGAAGTGAAAGCACCTACCAGAAAAAGAGAGAATTTGCTACCCATCTCAGATTCACTGTAACAAAGTATAAGTGAATTTTTAAGTGAATTTGAAAACCAAAGGCCTTGCTCATACCTTTGGGGACTTAGAGTAGTTCCACAATTCTTAACTTCATGTAAAGTCTGGATAGGTAGATTTCTGTAAAGGCTGTTAGAAAGGCTCACCATTTAGTTAACAATTAACATCCAAGCGATATGGTCTCTAGAAAGCCTCTTTATTTTGATTACCTGGTTCAGGTAGTTTTTAAATGTAGCTTTAAACATTCAGTTGAGGGTTAGAAGGGCTGTAAGTACAGCTAGAAGGAAAGACAGGTGCTGTTTCACTAATTGGTGAGCAGTGTTGGGAGGTGGTAAGAGAAGGGGTTGAGAGGCCAGAATGTGGAGCCATTTTATTGCTTGGATTCAAAACCCGACCTCTGTCGTGTACCAGCTCTCTGATCTTGGGCAAATTATTTAACTTCTAAATGTCTCAATTCCCTCCTTTGTAAACAGGAGTAATAGGGTAATACCTTATAGAGTTGTTGTAGGGATTAAATGAGCACTGAGAATAGTACCGCAGCACATAGTAAACCAAAACCAAAAACCAAACCCATTGCCATCAAGTCAATTCTGACTCATAGCAACCCTATAGCACAGAGTAGAACTGCCCCACAGGGTTTCCAAGGAGTGCCTGGTGGATTCGAACTGCCGACCTTTTGGTTAGCAGCTGTAGCTCTTAACCACTATGTCATCAGGGTTTCCAGCACATAGTAAGTGCTCAGCAAATACTAGTAATACTACTTTATGTTTTAATGTTAAGAATAGTGATTTCTCCTCTCAATTTGAAGTGAAAACTACCAGTCTTGAAGAATCTGTATAGACTATATCCAGATGTTATTGTCATGTTTAGTTTTTACAAATAGTAACCACTAAAAAAAAAAATATATTTTTTTTAATTAACTAGACTGGTTTTTACATTTGATCTTCATTTATACTGCATATAATCTGTAAGTGATTAGGTTTCATTTTTATTATTCTTGTTAAACGATAACTTGCTCTTTACCTCTCCCTGGGTGTGGTTCACACTCAGAATGCTGTTGGCTTTGTTCAGCATCCTATCTGTTGTCACTTAATTTCAGTAATCACTACCAATGAGATTGTGAGAAACTTGTCCTGTTCAGAGGGTGGTGTTCATAAGAGACTGTGTAGACATGAGTTAAGCCATTTATTTCTTAGAGTCTTAAAGTGTCACTGGTCTTTTTAAAAATGGGAGGGCAGGGAGAAGTCAACAAATGACTAGGATTTAACCCAAATGATTAAAAAGACAGGATGTTCTTTTCTTCCCTTGGGGGCCACAGAAGGAAATGAGAACTAAATTTAATATGAGTTCTCATGTTCATAAATTGATGTCTTAGGTTTTTGTGTCCTAGTAATTATGCCCTCCTTTGGAAAGGCTTACCCTGAAAGTTTATTCAGAAGATAGAAATTCAGTAGCTGGGAAGGTTGAATAGAAACTATGAAATAAAAGTGTTGAGAGTTTCTAGCAAGGGATTTATCCCATGTGTAAGCATGGAATATTTATGAAGTGAAATTTGTGTGTCCTGCCTCAACCATCCTTTTCCTTCCCACATCAGTGATGGGGTTGATGTCAGGTCATGGAGCCCTTCTACTGCCCTCTGCTTGATGAAGTGTGCTGTTCAGGTTCTGCTATCAGACATTTACACTTGAGTGAAAGCTTAGGTCAGTGTGTTACTGCTCTCAGTAAGAATTTGTTTTGAAAGTTTACCTGTAATTGTAGATTGGAAGGCCTTTTCACTGTGTCATAGATTATATTGCAAGCAACTGAGATCACTCTGACTGTCTTAAGTAAGCAAACCAGGAATTTATTGGAAGAATAAGGCTCACAGCTCATAGAACTGAAGGAAAAGCTAAAGAATCGAATCTTGGACAGGCTAGGGGCCACGTTAGTTCTGAGAGATCTTTGCTGCAGTATCTAATCTCATTCTCTTCAGGGACCTCCCTCGAGATAAACTCTGATCTTCTTAAGTTCTTGTGTCACCCCACTAAAGATTCATATGCTAGGGAGAGAACATCTGGCTGGTCTAGTCTGGGTCACCAGTCAACCCCTTGGTCAGGAAAGGGCAGGGCATCAAGACTGTAGCATTGGGTGAAACAAGGTTCCACAAGGGAAAACTGAGGCACTGTTACCAGAAAAGGGTTACCAGAAAAGGTCTGATGGACAGACAGAAACAATATACACTTATTATAATCACCAGGTAAAGGAATTTCACACACCTTTAAATAAATAAGTGTGGGATACTTTGAGGATGTGTCCTGTTGCCCTTAAAATTCCAGCACTGAGGCAGCCATCTTTCTTCTTATGAAGGGCCCTTCTAAGAGACCCTTTCTTGGTCTCCAATGGCAGTATGTAAGTCAAATGAGATAGGAAGGACTCCAGGATTCTTTCATTGGTTTTCTCTGGAAAGTAAAGCAACATCTTATGATTTCACTGTATTTGAAAATACCACTGAATTCTTAAAGCCATACTTAGTAGTTTTTTGGGGTGGCACTGAAGTGTAAGTTTCTAAGGTAAATATTTAAATGAAGACTGATCTATCTAAAACCCTGCTTCTCAAATTGTAGTCCTCTGTCTATCTGCAGGGCTGGTTAAATACGCAGTTTCCTAAGTGCAACCCCAAGGAGCCCTGGTGGTACAGTGGTAAAGTGCTCTGCTGTTAATTGAAAGGTTGGTGGTTCAAACTCACCAGCTACTCTGTGGGAGAAAGATGTGGCAGTCTGCTTCCATAAAGATTTACAGCCTTGAAAACCATATGGGGAAGTTCTACTCTGTCCTATAGGGTCACTATGAGTCAGAATCTACTCAACTGCAATGGGTTTGGTTTGGTTTGGAAGTGCAACCCCATACCTACTACAGCAGAATCATTGTGGGGAGGTAATGGGGTAGGAACTGATTCTGAACTTTTAATAAGTTGCCCAAGTGATACTGATGTGCACCTAAGTTTGAGAATCACTCAACTCTACTCAACAAATCCAAATATTTATTGAACATCTACTCAGTGCCCATCAGTGTTCTAGACTCCAGGAATACAACAGTGAACAAGATAAGCAAGGTTCTTGCTCTTTTGAAATTCTCATGGGGAGGAAATTAACAATGAATAAACACAAAAATAAATTAACAGGATAATTATAGAGTGAGATAACTACTATGAAGAACAAAAGGATAATCTCAAGCTTAACACGACCAAACAGAAGTTTTCACTTTTAGCTCTCATACTACTTTTCAAGTCTTCCTCATCTCAGATGAAGGAGCCACCATCTACCTAGATATTTAAGACAAAGACCTGAGGATCATTCTACATTGATTCCTCTCTTTTCCTCATTCTCCTCATGCACTCTATCAGCAATTCATGTCAGCTTTATTTCCAAAAGATAACTCAAGTCCAATAACTTCTCCCCATCTCCGTAGTCATCCCTATAACAAGACTCTACTTCCTTCTGTATGTTGCTGTTGTTGTTAGGTACTATGGAGTCGGTTCTGGCTCATAGTGACCCTATGTACAACAGAATGAAACACTGGTCCTGCACCATCCTCACAACCATTGCCATATTTGCGCCCACTGTTAAAGCCACTGTGTCAATCCATCCCATCAAAGGTCTTCCTCTTGTTCACTGACGGTCTACTTTACCAAGCATGATGTCCTTCTCCAGGGATTGGTCCCTTCTGATAACATGTTCTAAGTATGTGACACAAAGTCTCACCATCCTTGCTTCTAAGGAGCATTCTGGCTGTACTTCTTCCAAGACAGATTTGTTCCCTTTCCTGGCAGTCCATGGTATATTCAATATTCTTCGTCAACACCATAATTCAAAGGCATCAATTCTTCGGTCTTCCTTCTTCTGTCCAGCTTTCACAAGCATATGAGACTACTGAAAATACCATGGCTTGAGTCAGGCGCACCTTAGTCCTTAAAGTGACACCTTTGCTTTTTCAACACTTTAAAGAGGTATTTTGCAGATTTTCCCAAAGTAATATGTTGTTTGATTTCTTGACTGCTGCTCCCGTAAGCATTAATTGTGGATCCAAGTAAAATGAAATCCTTGACAACTTCAATCTTTTCTCCATTTATCACAATGTTGCTTGTTGGTCCAGTTTTGAGGGTTTTTGTTTTCTTTATGTTAAGGTGTAATCCATACTAAAGGCTGTAGTCTTTGATCTTCATCAGTATGTGCTTCAAGTCCTCTTTACTTTCAGCAAGCAAGGTTTTGTTCATCTGCACGTCACAGATTGTTAATGAGTCTTCCTCCAGTCCTGATGCCTCCTTCTTCGTATAGTCCAGTCTTAGCTATCTAGTGCTGCTATAACAGAAATACCACAAGCAGATGTCTTTAACAAAGAGAAATTTATCCTCTCATAGTCTAGTAAGGTAGAAGTCTGAATTCAGGGTGCCTGCTACAGGGAATAGCTTTCTCTCTCTGTCGGCTCTGGAGGAAAGTCCTTGTCATCAACCTTCCCCTGGTCTAGGAGCTTCTCAGCACAGGAATCTTGGGTCCAAAGGACACGCTCTACTCCCAACATTGCTTTCTTGGTGATATGAGGTCCCTGTGTCTCTCTGCTTACTTCTTTTATATCTAGAAAGAGATTGATTTAAGACACAACCTATTCTTGTAGATTGAGTCCTGCCTCATTAACATAACTGCCTCTAATCTTGCCTCATTAACATCATAGAGGCAGGATTTACAAAACATAGGAAAATCACATCAGATGACAAAATGGTTGGCAATCACACAATACTGGGAATCACGGACACACATTTTGGGGGGATACAATTCAATCCATAATATCCAGCTTCTCAGATTATTTGCTCATTATACAGATTGAACAAGTATAGTGAAAGGATACAGCCCTGACGCACATCTTTTCTGATTTAAAACCACTGAGTATCCCCTTGTTCTGTTTGCATGACTGCCTCTTGGTCTAAGTACAGTTTCCTTATGAGCACAATTAAGTGTTCTGGAATTCCCATTCTTTGCAAATATTATCCACAATTTGTTACAATCCTCACAGTCAAATGCCTTTGCATAGTCACTAAAACTCAGGTAAACATCTTTCTGGTATTCTCTATTTCAGCCAAGATCCATCTGACATCAGTATGTATGAAGCACTTTAATAGCCTCCTAAGTGGCCTCCCTGTCTCTATTAATATCTCTCTAAGAGTTCCTGGGTGGCATAAATGGTTAAGCACTTGACTACTAATGAAAAGGTTGGCAGTTCGAACCCACCCAGAGGAAACTTGGAAGACAGAGGCATCTTGGTGATCTGCTTCCAAAAGGTCACGGCCTTGAAAACCCTGTGGAGTAGTTCTACTCTACACATGGGGTCACCATGAGTCAGAATCGACCTGACAGCAACTAACAACAAAAAAGAATTCATCATCCACTGCAGTCAGAGTGAAATTTCAAAAATGTAAATGAGGTCATATCCTTCCCATGCTTAAAACCCTCCAAAAGTCAAACTCCTAACTTGGATCTACTAGACCTACATGATCTATCCCTTGTCCAGTGCTCTGACCTCATCTTGGACCTCTGTCTCCCTTGCTCACCATGCTCTAGCCACCATGCCCTTCTCTCAATCCCTCAGACATAGCTAGCTTGTCCTGCCTCATGACCTTTGAACTTGCTTTTCTCTCCAGCTGGCAACTGCAGATCATTCGGTCTCAGCTCTAATGTCACCTCCTCAAATAAATTTTCTTCATCTATCCTAACTAAAGTTGCACCTCTCTTACCCCAGTCATTGTCAAGGGCCTGTATTATTCTCTTCATCAAACTTATCATCTGAAATGACCTTATTTACCAGTTTGTTTACGTTGACATCTGTGTTTTCCTAGTAGAATAAAAGCTTTATGAGTGCAAGAATTTTTGTCTATCGTGTTCACTGCTCTATCCCTAGCACTCGGAACAGTCACTGACACATAGTAGGATTCAGTAAACATTTGTTGCCCTAATGAATGAAAATAAGTGAGTGAATGATTGGAAAGTAACTGCAGGTGGGCCGACTTAAACAAGCTATCAGTGAGTGAAGGTTGAATGATCTCAGGTTTATGGGTTTGGGGACTACGTAAATTCGGCCTTTACCCTACACAAATTCTCCATTCCAGGCAAACAGGTTTACTTGCTGTTCTACCAACACATCTCATACTTTGCTCCTCTATTCAGTGAAGAGACCTGCAATGAGCATTCATCACTGTGTTGTGGTTGTTTTTAGTTGCTGTCAAGTCAGCTCCAACTCAAGGTGACCTTATATATAACAAAATGAACCGTTGCTTGGTCCTGGGCCATCCTCACAACTGTTGGTATGTTTGAGCCCATTGTTGTAGCTATTGCGTCCATTCATTTCATGAAGAGTTTCCCTGGAGTTTCTCTATCTTACCAAGCACGATGACCATTAGCATGGCCCTAAGCAAAATGCTGGGGGATCTGGGCTCAGAAAGCTCACATACATACACTTTCTCCTGCTACCTCAATCGCCAAAGGCCCTTCTCTTCCATCTTTCCCCGTCACAATTCTGCTTCCTACTTTGAGACATTGTCCCTGTTTTTTCCAGAAAGAATTGACCTCTCTCTTCCCTGAACTCCTTTTGGATTCCTTGTATATACTATCTCCCCTGACAGTGGTATATTTACTAAATACATGCCTTAAATTTAAACTTAACATAATCTGAGCCTCAGTTTCCTCATTTCAAAAGCAGACTCAGTGCTACTGACCTAGTAGGACTGATACAACAATTAATTATTACATGTATAAAACACCAAGCACAGTGCTTGGCACATAATTACTCATTAAATGGTAGCTATAAGGGGTTGCCATGAGTCAGAATCGACTCGACAGCAACTGGCTGGTGGTTAGTTATAACAATTATTACTTCTTATTATTAATAAAATTATAATTATGGCTTAATAATTATTAAAATAAAAAATAATATTGATAATAAGATGGTTGTTTATTGAGTTTACCATTTTTTAGGAGCTTTACATTATGATTTCATATGTAGTATTTTGCAATCTAGTTGTTTCATGCGTTTGTATTTTATTTCCCAACTAGATGTTTAGAGCATGGACTATGTCTAAAAGTTTTTTTGTAATCTTTCCAGTGCCAGACTCATGCATTGTTCATAGTAAGTGCTCAAAATCTATTTGTTTAAAACGATACTGATGATCTGTAGCTCTGAGTTTCAGTAACTTGTATTATGACAGAATATAAGCTGATCTGGAAAATCATATTAATTTGGCCTGCAATTCTTATGTAAAAACTTCAGTTTGGATATGTCGATACATGTCCCAGGGCTGTTCCTCACAGCTGCAGGAAGCTTCTATAGCCCCTATCAACTGCTTGCATAGAGTGCTGGTGAAAGGTCTGCCTTCCATTCACTCAGCAAATATTTCTGAACACCTACTATGTGCCACACTCCATTTTAGGCAACTAGTAAAGGCTTTTAAAACATAGGAAAATGCTGACATTCATTTGTCAGTATTTCTGGCATGTTTATAAACTCCACTTTTGCAGTTGCTTATTCCTCCCAAGAGACTGGTTCTTATGTTCAGAGCTAAGCACTTAGATAACATGCAGAACATACAGCATCATGAATAGTTAGGCTCTGGAGCCAGAGAGCTTGGTCTGAATCCCATCTCTGCTAATCCTCTGCTCTGAGATCCTGGACAAGTAACTTATTCTCTCTAAGCCTCAGTTCCTTTATCTGTAAAATGAAAATAATAATAATACCTACCTTTAAGGGTTATTATGGGTATGAAGTAAAATAATACATGTAAAGCATTTAGCACCACCATGCTATAAAACCCGTTGCCATGGAGTCGATTCCAACTCATAGCGACCCTATAGGAAAGAGTAGAACTGCCCCATAGAGTTTCCAAGGAGCGCCTTGTGGATTCAAACTGCGGACATTTTGGTTAGCAGCCGTAGCACTTAAACACTATGCCACCAGGGTTTCCACCATGCTATAAGAACTCAACTATTAGCTTATCATTAAGGTAATAGTTCATACTCCTCTACCAACTATACTGAGAACACTGGACAAGAAGAATGCACCTAGAACCTAGTTTTTTAATAAGGATAGAGGGAATGACCATATACTTAAGTTCCATTATGCACCAGGCATTAGAGTAGAAGCTCTTCACATGTTATGTCATTTAATCTTCACAACAACGTCATTAAAACTGTATATTATCTTACAGATAACGATGCTTAGGACTCAGAGAGTACCTAGCCCAAGTTACACAGTAGAAATGATGGCGCCATTGCTGACTCTCTAGGACAAAGTAGGGTTTCCAAGGTGTAATCTTTACACAACCATAAAGCACCTGGTAGGTTTGAACCACTAACCTTTTGGTTAGCAGCAGAACACTTAACCAGTGCACCACCAGGGCTCCTTCATTGCTCCTCTGGAATAGTAGTACTTAAACTCTGGTGTACATGAGAATCAGCTGGGGTACTTAAAACACCCTCAATCAATTTGGCCCTCAATTTTTATGCAAAAGTGAGACTATGTTAATACTTTGAGGAGATAAAGATTCTAATTCAGTAAATTTGGGGTAGTTGTTGTTAGTTGCCGTAAAGTCAGAATCAGCATTTTAACAGACACCCCAAGTGATTCTGTTGCAGGTGGTTTCTGATCACATATTAGATATACTGCCATGAGGCTTAAACCACCTGGTTTTAAGATCATGCAGTTAAGACATATATGTACAGGCAGTCCCCGGGTTACGAACAAAATCTGCTCCTGTGTCTTTAAGTCAAATTTGTAGGTAAATCGAAACAGGTGCATACGGTTCTTATTTAGCCTTAATTTAGTGCAAGAAGTGGCTTGAAGCCTTATCAATGATTTAAAAGCTGCGTGTGCAGCAAGTGAAGGTGATTGTGATGAAGAGTTTATTGCAAGCAGAGGTTGGGTCAATCATTTCAAAGTGATTTACAAAACGTTAAAGGGCAAGTAAGTCAGATGTTCGTAACCTGGGGACTGCCTGTATATTAAAGAGTAGCAGCTGAAACCTTAAGGCACATCACCAGGTGATGAAAAGATATATATGCAAAGAACATATTTTAGGTTTCACACAGCAATTGAATCCCTTGCATTCATTTTACAGCCTCTCTGCACAGAGACTGATGACTCTTAAATGGAGTATGTAGGGGCGGGTCTTTCATTAGGAGTATCTTATATGCAGCAGGGGTTTGTTTATTTATTTAGTCATTACGATTTTAAGAGTCACCAAATGGAAAATGAATAAATGAGGATAAACTGTCGAGCTGATTCCGATCCATAGCAATCCTAGGGGACAGAGTAGAACTGCCCCATAGGGTTTCCAAGGAGCAGCTAGTGGGTTTGAACTGCCGACCTTTTGGTTAGCAGCCACATCACTTAACCACTGAGCGACCAGGGCTCCAAAATGAGGATAAGCACCCTTCAAAAAAAGAAAGAAAGAAAAAAGGAGGACCCTGAGGGTGATATTTCATTAAAGTTACAGAAATGTATCAGTCCTGATTACTTAAACAGTTGCATGAGGATCTCTCAGGTATTTAGCTGAGGTAATTCCTTTACAATAAACCATATAGGTCACATAGTGCTAATAAAATATGTTGATGAATCCTTGAGTATTGCCCTGATTATGGCTCCTTGGGGAATGGAGAACTCATTAGCATGAATTCCATGTCAGTACTTTCCAGACTTGGCATAAAAGGGCGATCAAAATGTATGTAGCATTGCCAAGTTTCAAATGAATGACTTATCTAGCCCCACTGATTAAATACGCGGCATTACGTAGTATGAAAGGCTGTTGTGCTTCATTAAGTTTACTGTCTGAAAGCTTAAAAAGGTTAAAATTTTTTTTTTTTTTTTTTGGTGCTGGTGGTAGGGAGGGTTCTAAATATAAATTCTTGGCTCTTCAACTACAGATGCATATTTCCTATGATGGGAAAATCCTCAAAACTGAGAAGTTGTTAAACTGGGAGCATCGGGGTAGGGTGTGTGTGCGTGTGTGTGCATGTGTGTGCATGTGTGTGCGTGTGTGCATGTGTGTGCGTGTGTGTGTGTGTGTGAGATGAGTGTAGGGAGAGCCATAAAGACTTGTTTGCTTTCTGAAACAGTAAGTAGTGAAACAGGTTGTTTAGGGTACAGTCCCTTGGACTAGATAACTGATTTAAAATACATCTGCCTAAATAATACCTTATATTTACACAGTGCTTTAAAAAGTTCAAAGCATTTTTATATTTATTATTTCAGCTAAACTTCAGAACAACCCTATAAAGCAGGTACTGCAGGTATTATAATCAACTACCACTTAAAAGATGGCTAACCCGAGAGACAAGTATGTCAAAAAACTTGTTCAAGGTCACATAGTCAGTTGATGTCACAACTAGAACACCAGAATTTTGAAACTGAAGCCTGTATTTTCTTGGCAGAAAATGCCTCTGCTACTGCTTGATCTACCCAGAGTTCATGTGGCGATTTGTGGCTACAATTTAATTGGAGAATGCAAATCAGGCATGCCTAAAGAGCTCTACAGAGAGATTATTTCTTAGATCATGGCTGTGTTCAAAAAGAGAAGTGGAGAATGGAGTCAGTTGTTTTGGACAATGCAAATTAAAAAACAAAAAACACTTTGTAATCAGTTTCTGGATATTTGAGGGGCTATTCATTCATTAATTTGTGTATTCGTTTTTCAAAGTATTAAGTGCCATTATAAAAGAGACTGCGTCCGTGCTTCGGGATGATGCAAAGAAATGCATTTAATTTTTTGGGGGGGTGGGAAAGCACTTTGAATTATACAGATAATCACCATTTTATTCATTGTCAGTTACCACATGGTAGATTAAATGAAAAGCTTTCAGCACAGAGGAGCAAAATAAAAACAGATGAAGGAAACTGGGCAACTAATTTCCTTCAATTCTCTCCCTGTAGGAGGCTTTTTTCTCTCTTTTTTTAAATCAAAGTGATAAATTGTCCTGCCAGGTACACAAGATATCAAGTTTGCTATGCCATCTTATATAGCACAGACTTTAACCCAAATGTCCCCTTGAAACTAAGGAGACTACATTTAGGTTAAGGCCAGATTCCCTATCAGGAATACCAGATCAGGGGTTAAGGGAACTGTTGATATCTAACCTAAAGCTTTCAATTTCCAAAAAGAATCTCTACAGACCAGAACAAAGTCTCTACAATACCATCCCCTGCCTGGCTCCAAAATGAATTTTTCCTCTTGGTAGTCATGTTTGAGGATGTATACAAAAGGGAACAGAGGCACCAGTGGACAAAAGGAAGCAACTAAAGGGTTGAAGGCCCCGTCACTAGGGTGGAAGATAAGACAGAATTTGCTAATGAGCGTTGTCAGTTTCCCTGGATGTTATATTTTCTTGTTTTTTTTTTTAACATTTCCCTGACAAATGTCTTTGTTTTCTAGCACAGGTGCCTTCAAACCCTGAAAGCAAAGTTGTGTTAATACTTAACCCAAACCAAACCTACTGCCATTGAGTCGATACCAACTCGTAGCGGCCCTATAGGACAGAGTAGAACTGTTCCATAGGGTTTCCAAGGCTGTGAATCTTTAGGGAAATAGACCGCCACATCCTTCTCCTTTGGAGCAATAGGTAGGTTTGAACCGCCGACCTATTGGTTAGCAGCCCAGTGCTTAACCACTGCGCCACCAGGTCTTCTTTGTTAATACTTACACACATTATACTTGATATATTTCTTTAGTTTATACTACATGTATGCATGCCCTGGTGGCACATACAGTTAAGTGCTTGCTGCTTACCGAAAGGTTGGCAGCTCAAACCCAACTCAGCATCTCAGTAGGAGAAAGACCTGGTAATCTGCTTCGGTGAAGCTTACAGGCAAGAAAACCCTATGGGGCAGTTCTACTCTGTCACGTGGAGTCACTGTGAGTCGAAATCAACTTGATGACACCTAACAACAACAACACACGTATACAAATAGTGTCATTGAGTGAAAGTACCATTTTTGTTGTGACAGGTCCTGATCAGCCACTGGTGTAGTATGTGAAAACAGTGTGTATATACGTACATATGTTGCTAATATGCCTCGCGCGCGCGTTTGTGTGTGTGTGTGTGTGTGTGCGCGCGCGTGTGCTCAGAGGGGAGACTCAGATTAATCCCAGCTCTATCCCTAATTCTGTCTTCATTTTTGTCTCTAGGTTTACAATTTTTTTTCCCCTTGTAAAATTACAGGGTTGAGTAGGTAAGCTCTAAAATCTGTTCCTCTACCATGCTATGATGTTCCAGTTTTTAAATATTTCAGTTATTATTTAACATACATTATAGTACTCCAGTAAATCAGTAACCTTATCAATATAGTAGGATCCTGCTTCAGCAAAATTGGTCATACTAGGATACAGAATCATAATTCAGATAGAATTGTTTGTTCACTTTACAAAACAATTCTTTGCTTTTGTGATAAATACACTCTGGTTATGCATTTAAAATAAAGATTTACTCTTAATCCAGGTTTTCAGGAAAAGTAATTTAGAGTGAGTTATACTTGCATTATAAAACGAAAGTATGAACATAGAAATGTCATAAAACAAGAGTGTTTTGGAATGCTAAAGGACCCTGGAAAATTTCAATGCAAATTCCTCATTTTACAAAATAGGGAACTAAGGACCACAAAAAGCTTAGTTACTTGCTAAGGTAGTTAATAAAGGCTGTGCAAAGAAAAAAAAAAAATCAATGGCAGAATATTTTCCGTATTTTTCTCTATTCATATTTTGAAACCATGCCTCTTTGTTTTATCTATAAAGAAAAAAATCATAGTTGTTCAGTGTTCAAATCAAGTTATAATATTAACAATAAAATTTAAAGTACGTAATGCAGACTCTCAAGTTCTTTGTGTATGGACATGTCACATTTCAAGTCTAAAAAGTAGTTGCACATACTTTTAAAGTAAATTAACCCACTTATGAATGTCTTCATTTGCTGATTTTTGAATTGCCACTGAAATAGCATAGTACTCTGCTAATATTTTCTAAAATTATTTTAGATATTACACTTTTTGGTTTTCCTATAATATTGATTTTTTAAAGCATATGCATATACATTGAAATCTGTTAACAATCCATTTTCTAATACTGACATACACCGAAATGCCAGGTATGCTTATAGTTGTTAGCAGGATTTGAATCCATTGCTCCCAGGCACATAAATGAGTTTTTATTATTTTTTTCATTCTTGTATTAAAAACTAAATAGCCTCCCTTTATATAGTTAGCATTTTAGTGTTATGTTTAAAAATTAAATACTAACACAAATTAGTAATTGGTTTCAAGGCACACTGCTTTATTTTTGTCGAGGACCCCAATGTTTGAAGTTAGCAGGGCCCTTTAAAACTAATGCTTCTAGCATTTCATTGACTCACACTAACTCGTTCCCTGGATCGCCCAGTTAATTTTAACCTTGACCTCCCACAGCTGTACTGCTTTACTCAGTCCAAAAAAACTTCCTGCTTCCACCCTTTCTGCCTCTTATGAAGCAATACTGGAGAGGAAAAACAAAATCCATTCCTTTAAGAAAGATTCCGCCTCCTCTCTTATAAGCAAGTGCCTAATGGTAATTGTGGAGTCTCTACTAAGTCACACACTTTACTACTCAGCATTGGAAGAAGCTGCTGCTGCTGCTGGTCTGAGGCTGCAGTGGGTTTCTGTGCAGCACTGCAGAATCCACACCTAAAGAACGGAAGACACACACAGCTACTATCCTGGACAGCGGGGAGCCTTGGATCTTCAGCGGTAAGCAGATCTTCTATCCGTTTTGTCCAGAAACTGTGGGAAAAGGAATGATCATGGAAAAGATTGTTCATCAGACATGCTTAAAATGGATTATGTTAATTTGTCTTCCTTTCGAGTGGTTTAGGTTTGTAACTGGCAAATGCCCTGTATGGTGGAGACTATTATCTGACATCTGTCCTTAGCGTACTTTTTTTTTTTTTTTTTTTGCTTTTCACAGAAAGGCTAACCTTGATGCATGCAAAGCTTTTAGTTTTTTGTTTTTTTAATGCAAGAAAACATTCAGCCACTCCCAATCTCTCAAATACTGCAGCTATTTTAAAATGCCAAATAAAATAACAGGCTAAACATTTTCTAAATATTTTTTTTCTCCCCAAAGCCAGGAACCCTTCCCCATGATTTTTAGGGATATTTAAAAATCATAAGGCATGGCTCGGCTTTAGCAGATGGGAAATGGTGGCATACTAAAATTCCTATAGCCTTAGTCCAGTGGAGAGAGAAGATGAGGATAAATGAATCATAGGTTGTGCCAAGACAAGATTCATTTTCCACACTTGGTATGTGGGAAGAGGAAACTACATTTTAATTAGCACATTTTTAGGGAAGAGGGAGGAGATGAAGATGAGGGGGATGGCGTGAGGTATTTGAGGGGGAAAAGAAGAGTCTCCAGAGGAAGGAAATGAAGTGGACTGTCACCAGTGCCTTGGAAACGAAGGGAGATAAGGGTGGGGAATGAAGTTTGTTGTGTGTGTTCGGGTGGGGTTGACCCAAGGGGCCATGAATAACCAGAACGGCGCTTGGAGGGGTGTGCCTGCTGGTGGGTGTGGGATACATGCATTGGTGCCCGTGGAGGACATGTGTGCGGGAGGAATGCGCAAGTCGTGGGTGGCAGAAAAAGGTGTGCGTTGCTGGGAGGTCTATTTCGAGCATCCGTCGGGGTAAGAAACATGTCTGGTCGGCGGGGGTGGGCGGCCTAATGTCACCTGTGGCTAGATCCAAACCCTTGTAATTGCGTGTTGCAAAGTTTGCCCCGATTCATTTTGAAGGCTGCTGGCTGTGCCTCGACTTTTCACCTCAAAGAGGTCAGCTCTGAAAAGGTCACGAGGCAGGGCCCAGTTGCGGCGGGGGGGGGGGGGCTCGAAGAGTGCAAGTGGAGCCCGATTGAAAGCCTCTGCCCTGCTCTCCGGGGGAGGTGAGTGGGGGGAGGAGGCGTCCCCACAGGCAACAGTGCTGACACGATAATCCAGGCCCATTTTATTGGGGGGCGTGCGGAGGTTGAACCTCATCAGTGGTCGGCATCCCTCTGAAGACCAAGCAGCAAGTGTGGGCGGCAGAGGCTGACTCTGAAGGCGGCGACTCAGCCTCGGGAGTGGGGGGCTCGCTCAGATTCGGGCGGTGGACATTTACGAGGCGCCCCTCCTTCCCTCCACGGTCAGTCTTCCGTCGGGGTTGTTTCCCCCTCTAGCCCTCAGAAGACGCCGGGATCCCGGCAGCACAGCAGGGAGGAATACGGTGAAGGGGCGCCAGGCATCCGACCCGCGCCAGTTCCTTCCCCAGCGGGAGCACCAAACCCTGTCCGCGGCCGCCGCCTCAGCCTCAAGGACTACGTGCTCGCCGGCGGGGAGGGGGCCGTAGTGGGCGGGGCCAGGGCGCTCGAGGGGCGCCCGGGGCGGGGCCAGGGGGCGCTCGGGGCCGCGCCCGGCGGAGGCGGGGCCTGGGACTTTCGGTGACTACGCGGGGCAGGGCTCGAGGGGTGGGGCCAGGGAGTTCGGGGGACCGGAGGGCGGGGTCGGGGCACTCGGGGCTGGTGAGAGGCGGGACCTGTGGGGGCGAAGCCCGGGGAGCTTGGGGCCTGGGGGCGGGGCTAGGGGACGCTGGGGGGCGTTCGGCCAGTCCCGCCAGAGCGCGAGCCGCCAGCCCTTAACGGTCGCCAAGGCGAGGGGCGGGAGGGGAAGGAGGGGAGTTTAAATTATACAGTATTTTTAAAACCGAGATCTGGGGCTAGAGAGGCAGCGGCGCCCAGGTGTCGCTGTTTCCTGCCACCCGGGGCTCAGCCTAGGCCCCTCCCTCCTCACGCCCCTTCCCCTGCTCTCCTCTCTGGAGCTGTGCGGCGCTTGAGAGGCAGCGGCGGATCGGCGGCCGCTGCAGCCCCGGCGGCCGCGGAGAAGGAGGGAGGGAAACACAAAGCCGGTTGCGCGCTGTGAGGTAATCCCGAGGGGAAAGGAGGTGCTGTCGCCCGTCTCTCCTCCCGGTAGGGACGGCGGCGCTCGCGCGGCCGTCGGCTGCGGGGACCCTTCCAGGGGGTCTCGCGGGGGTGGGGAGTGCGACGGCGTGCGGGGCCGAGGGGACTTCCTATTGGCTGTCCCAGCGGCCTCAGGTGAACCCCTCTCTGTCGGGGCGGGAATGGGAGCGTCGGGCGGGCGTGAGAGGAGTATACCTGCGGGGGAGAGTACCAGGGGCGGCCGAGCGCGGTCCGGGACCCGCGGGTGGGCCCGGTTCCTACGCGCGTCGTCTGGTTTCCCCCGGGAATGCGAGGAGTTCTTCAAAATATCTAAATCCTAGCTGGGGCTTTGGTGACCCGGGCGCCTAAACTCTGAAGGTGCGCTCCAGGCGGATTGGAGGTTCCCGCGCTTGGAAAAGGTGGAGAGAGAAGGGAGGGCGTGTTGGTTTGTTTTGTTTTTTTCCCCCTCGTTTAAAAAAATTTCTGTTAAAAGTTAAGTGTTGAATCAGTTTCTCCTCTAATCTGCGTTCTCTTCCCCGTAACACACACAAACCCCTACAAACGTATACACGTTAGGTTGCGCTTCCTCCCCGGAGTGACAGGCAGAGTTGGCAGCAGGGCCGGTTTGCTGGTGTTTGGGGCACATCCAGCTTCTGTGGAGGTGTGCTGTTATAGCCGGGCAAGACCACAGAGACAGGTAGAATAAGCTGGGCCTCTATTAAAATGGCAAGAATGGCCTCAGGTGAACTTTTTTGATGTAGAGATTTAATTGCAAGTAGGTACCCGTTTAAAATGCAAGTGTAAGTAAAACCACTAATTTCACTGGCACGTGTGCTGTTGCAGTTGACCTGCTAGAGTGGTATGGAGGAAAAATGGAATTTAACCAAGAGGCTTTGAGTGAGGATTAAATGCAAGGTTGTTGAAGGAATTGATAAGATTCTGGAAATTGAGACCGGCTGCGTAAACGTGTGTGTCCGTTTACGTTAAGTTATGCGACAGTTTAGATTTAGCAGTATGAAATGGTTGCTTTTCTTGGAATGGATTCTGTATACATCATGCTGTGTACATCCTAATTTGGGTTAGAGATTTTTAGTGAGGATATTAAAGAGGATAAAATGAGAAAGCTTAATGTGACTTTTTACAATTAAGATCCTTGGATATTAAAAAGATTTGTGTAATAAAGGTATGGGACAAACCCATTTATAAGGTTATGTTTGGAACATATGTAAAAACTTTTTGTATCTAAGTCATGATTGCACTGTAATTGCACTATAACTCATTCTCTTTGCTGAAATTGAACAGATTAGGTTTACAGAGAGAGGACCAGAAAAAAAATGGCCACTGCTGCACTGTTTAACTCTTTGTCTTCCAAGAGTTCAGTCTATGCTAACTCTTAAAGTTGACCCCAAATGCTAGCATGTTGGTAATAGTTGTTTTTAGAAGGAAAAACAAAAAACTGGTTTGTCTGTTTTCCGTGTGAAACATAGTTTGAGTTGAGTTAGTTGGTTATGAGGCATTCAGTGTTACAGCTTTTTACATGTATGATAGGAAAAGTTTGATGGTAGACATTTGACATATGACATAGGTGATCATATGACACCTGGGAAATATTTATTTTGCATAATAGGATTGTATTTTCAAAATGTAAGCTTTAACCATTAACTGAAAACGAAGGAGAAAATTGTACACTTTGCTGTTTCTAGCCTCTTTTTTCAATGATATTGTACTGAGTTGAAATATGAATTTGCTCAGTGATGTTTAAAGTGTAGATTTGGTCTTTGTAAAACCACAATGTCTTTTGAGACTAAGAGGATATAGCATCAGTATAGTAGCCTCCTCCTACACACAATTCTAAAACCTAGATACAGGGTGTGGTCATGAGGCCTCAAGTAGGTCTGTCATGTGTGAGTATTTTTGTCATGCCCAAGCCTACAGGTGGTAGGGTGGTTAATCTCACTTATCTCAAAGCGGTTGGTTAGCAGTACTAGGCAACACTTGTGCGTCTGATCAGGGTATAAGAAGCATTTCTGTTGAGGGGAAAAATTCATGTACAAGCATGAAGATTGAACTGTGAACAAACTAAATTTGTAGAATGTTGTAAAATGATCTTATCAAAACCTTAGCTTAAATTAGTTATTATATATAAAATGTTTAGAATAGAATCTGGAACTCATTAAGTGCCTTATGCATTTATCATAATCATCCTATGTAAAATGACATCATTTTTAAGGCAGTTATATCATGCTCCCCAGGAGGTGAAGAGCCAGCACATGTTTACAACAGCTAGTATTTATTTGCTCTCCCTCTGTGCCAGGCACTAAGCTAATGGTTTTATGTGGTTTAATTTACTTAATCCTTACAGGAACCCAGTGACTAAACAGAGGCATGGAGAGGTTAAGTAGCTTGCCCAAGGCGTACAGCTACTTGGTGACACAGGCTGGTTCTGAACCCAGAGACTGGCTTCAGAGGGAGCCCTTGTAACCACTGGAGCCTGCTGCTTTTACACTTGTGGTGATAGTTGCAAATCAATGAAGTCTTCACAGTATCCCCAGAACTACCAGGTACACATGGTTTTATTTAGCCACACCCTTCTTTATTAATACCACCCACAGGTGGTGTTTATATCTGAAGGGTGGTGATTAATTTGCATTAAGTAGCGTCACCTTTGCCTTTGAAAGATGATTCTCTTTTGATACAACGTAAATATTAGCTAGGATGCTAGAGTTCGGGCTACAGTATGTTGTCTTTTTAATTACTAAAGATATTGAGACAGACCTGGTGATCTGCTTCGGACAGGTCACAGCCTTAAAAACCCTCTGGAGTAGTTCTACTCTGTACACATGTGGTCTCCATGAGTCGGAATCAACTCCAGGGCAACTAACAATGTTATCTTTTTAATTACTAAAGATATTGAAGTCCTTTTTTTTGAAGCCTGCCAGGTGTGTAGAGCCTTAAGCAGCTCAGCAGGTGCATCCTTTGGAGTTGCTGGTTCAGTGCCTAACTTGTAGGCCTAATCTTCCTTATGATTACAAACACCATATGTACCTGAGATAGATTTTAACTCAAGTTTCTTCTAAACATCATCTGAGTTGCCTCCTAAAATTAACTTTAAATGAAAAGATGCAGCTTGTGGCTTATACTTTAAGTTTATCATGCTCCTCAAGGAACCGGTGCTACAAATACAATTGTTGCTGCTTCACCAGTGTAGTTGGTATGTTAAGCAAATTAATTATAGCTTAATTTAGGAGCTGTTTAAAGTAATGTTTAGAATTATGATTGTAGATAGCTGATATGTCCTTTGTTGACAAAGTAATGTCACGTTAGGAAAGGTTTAAAAACAAGCATATGTTGAATTAAGAAAGTATAAGCTATGTTGAAGACTCGGGTTACTAGTCTGTTTCTCACACTAAACTCTAAATTTTCTATTGGTAAGATTAACAGTGCTGCTTAAGATTTCCTTTGAAAATATGTAAATTTTTAGGGTTTAATAGAAAAAAAATTTAAAATGCCTAATCAAGAGTGCTGTCTTTTATGTTAAACATAGACACCCTATTTGCATTTAATTGAACAGTCATAGACTGTGTCATGTCATAGAGATTAAAAATGAGTGCCCTAATACTTTATTTCATATCTTCTGCATTAATGCTCTATCATTTGAGCTTGAAGTCCAAGCCACAGTATTTATAGGTAAGATTGTTATGAGGTCTTTCAGGTTCTGCCAGTGATTAAATTCTCTTGGCCAAAAACCAAGACAATCTTAATTTTTTACTGTAATGGGATGTATAATAACAAGGATCCTCTCTAAAACATCCAAGTTTGAAGTCTTTCGTTGACTATGGCTTGAAAGAAAAAAGTCTGTTATCTCTTAGGTAAATTTATTTTTTTCTTCTAGCAGTATTTAATTATGGGCACACATACATACTATCTTTCAGTAAAATTAAAAATTATTCACTTCGCATTCATGTATTGAGTACCAATAGTAAGATAGAGCAACAAGTTTATCTAAAAGTATTGGAGAAAGAGGGGTTTGGACTTTATTTATTTATTTCAAGTATATTTTAATAATATTGATTGGTTATATCTGGACAAGTCTCAAGATATAGCTCAAAATTAAATTGCAGAGTTGAAAATCTATTTGAATGTTAAGAAAATGCTGTTTAACTTACTCCAAAGCCTTAGATGGTAGCATAGATAATTAAAATCAGAGTCTCTTATTTCCTAAACTATTTTTTGTTGGGTATCTTTGGAATGCTGCATTAAAAATCTCTTTCAGGCTTCTAGGATGTTACTTAGTACAGTGAAGGAGCAATTTAATGAAGAGTGTCCTAGAAACCTTGAAGAATAAATGTGGCTTTCAAAGTAGTCTAGCATAAAACAGAAGTAGTAGCATGAACACCAAAAGGCATAAAATGGATGAAACCTGTCTTTGAAATTAAAATGTTTACCATTCCTCTAGGTTTGTTTCCTGGGGAAGATAGTATAAGCTAGTGTCTAACTATGCCAAAAGCTGAACTGCTATTGTACAAGATGTATAGGACTTTGTCTTAAAGATAATTATATCTTCATGAGTTCATATCTAAATTGAGCCCTTGCCTGATGTCAGACTGATCTGCATTGCCACCATATACTTTATACTTTTTTAAAATGTTGCCTTTAGTTAAAGCTTAATTGGGAATGGTAAAACTTCCTGATATAAGATGAACTTTGCTATCTTTTTGTTTCAAGTTACCCGAAACTGGGCTTGAGGATATTGATGTATAGGCGGTACATTAACTAGCATTTAACATTGCTACTTTCTCAGACAAGGTTAGAGTTTGAACCTAAGGTTATTAACTTAATTTTTCTGCAGTAGTCATTCATGATTTCCATCAGATAAAAATTTCCTACAGCCAACTAGGGGTAAAAACACTTCTTAGAAGTTTAAGGGCAATAGTAACATAATGCCCTTAAAAGCAATGTCTCAAGAAGTATACTGTGTATATTAATAAAACAGAATAACTTTTTTTAATGCTTACAGTGTACATGAAGACAAGTAGATAAGCAGTGGATTAATAAGATCAAAATGTAACTCCAAGTTACATATATGACATTGTTCTTTTATTCTTTTAGCTAAATCATACCTCCTTTAAATTTATCCTTATAATATCTCACCCTCTCACCTCCCCGTAAGGAAGTGCTCAACTCCTTGGATTGAAGGGGAAAGGAGGACAGTGTAGCCTATGAGTTCATGAACCTGTTTAACTCGGCTCCCAGGGCTGTTTGTTGGTTGTGTGCTAGGGGAGCTGGAATTCCAAAAATGTTGAAAGCAATCAGGTTGGAGAAGTGCTGAGTTTTTTGGCATCATGGGGGACTTGGTGTATGCCTTTAATTTGTCACCATCAGCAGTGTTTTTGTGAAGTTCTTCCACAACGGCTCGGCTCATCCTGTGCAGGAGAGCATTTCCTTTTTCCTTTTCCATACAATATTCTCGTCCTGTCATCTCCTAGAATGACTAAATGCCATAGCAGAAAGATGGGTTTACTCAGCATCCTCATGGAGAAGATAATTAGGTTTATTTGGTATATCTAAAGAAGTATGTTTTGGGATCAAGGCCTTCCCAAGGGCTTCTTAAGAACACTTTACTTTTAATCCTTCAGAAGTCAGAGCCAGCAACTATTAGCTGCCTTGTCACTTGTGCTCTCATTTATCTTATTAGTGCATAAGAAAAGGATTTTGTAAGGTCAACCTTTTTAATATCTAAGGAAGTGGTTGAGGAAGGGTGATGGTCAGAGCTCAAGTGGAAATAAATGTATTGGATAAGTGGAATGCTTTTTAGCTCAGATGGGAGATGGACAAGGGAAAGAGATAGATAATGAAATTAATAATTGTTCTTATTTTCTTATACCTTCTCCCAACTCTTCTTTTTAACTTTAAAACAGTGTTCCTCTTACCTTGCCTTCCTTGTATAATATTTATTGTCAGGGCTGTGTTCTGTCTCTCCTAGAGAAAGGTGATTGCTTTCTGATTGCTGAAGAGTTTGGCTTTCAAACTGGAGGTTGCACTAAAAGGAATTTCCTTCCAACTCTTTCCACAACTACTTTGTAAATTTAAAAGAAAGATCTCTGAAACAGTAGTGTGAAAAATCTTGTTCATCACCTAATAGTTGAGAGCCATCTATGTGACTAAAGTAAAATGCATAAAATGAATCAGAAATCCACATTACTTTAAACACTACTGGTTTTTTTTGCAGAATTAAATCTACAGTGATTTTGCATTAGGATGTGTGATTTTATTTTAAGTGAGTGTCAGAAATTATTTTCAATCAAGAAATGTTGAAAGGAATACAGCTTTCATTTATGTCTTAGTGAATATTGATAATGATAAAATCATAGTTCTCTAAACACTTTGCTAGTGTTAAACACTCTAATGAAATATGCATTAGATAAGTAAGGATCTGGTCACTAGCCACTGAAAGGCTGTCCCTTCTACGGCAGAATGTACCAGGGAAGGAACATTTTATGCCTGAATAAGAAGTATGTGTTTGCTTGACATTGTAAAGGCTCTGAGAAGCTGATTATTTGGTAATCACTTGAGTTAGGTGATTTTATATAGTGTTTGCTGTCTTATAACCTAAACTTCCCTGGGCTCTTTAAAAGTGTCTGGTTTGATCATCATCTTTTGATGAATGCATTTCTGGAGGGATTGTGACTATCAGTTAAGTGCTTTGAAGAGAGAATCTCTGTTTTGTATCACACCTGAATGTCACAGAACGTGCTTCTTGGAGCTTGTTTAATTTTGGCTCAAAGCAAAGAGTGCCATCTACTGAATGGCCAGCATCAAGTTGAGCAGCCCCTAAGTTTTCCTTACAGAACTCTTGGCTGGGTTCTTTAGAAACCAGCCCCAGATTCGTTTAGAGGATTTGACAGGATCGTAGTACCAAGTGGAATTGTTGCCTGCTTAATTTTAATTATGCTTCGCAGCAGGAGACCTAAACACATGATGAAGAGCTAATTTAGCACTTGCTGGAATGCGTGGGAAAGGAGAAACTTTAAAAGTTGTTGGGACTTCTATTAAAAATAGTCTAGTCTAATGAAATTATTAAATGAAAAATGGTAAAGAAAATTATTTTAATTATGCATCTTTCATTAATAGTTCTGGTTATTGATGTCTCCTGCAGACAGTAATGATGTTGTTGTTTGAGATCCGCTTGGGCTTAAAATCAGCAAGCAAATCATTTTCCTAATTGCTGAGGAGGGTTTAAAGACTACTTGAATATTTTGATTTTTTTTCCCTTACCCTTTTCCTTTGTCTCAGTTTCTAAGGTGGTGATTCCTGCTTGAGTGAATTCACTGTTTCAAAGTGGATTTTGCTGTTTTGGTTTTTGCAGGTGGTCTCCTGTTTCTCTTCCCCACGTTCTGTCTTCCAGAAACTGCCTATGTAGTAGGTAGTAGTCATGGGTAGAAATGGAGGTAGTAGAACCAGTTATAGGTCAGTGGAGGCTTAGGGTACCTGGAACAGGCTTGTCATAGCAAGATAAGAACTTTGACAATATGAATTGAAAGGAAACTTTGAAATTATTAGCATAAGAGGAATATCCTGATTTTTGTTATATATATGTATCTGTTAAATGTAATTGCTTAATTAGTAATCATTTTTCTGAGCCCTTAAGACCTACTAAGGACCTTGGTATGCACTTTACATAAATTAACTGAAGTTTAGTAAAATAACTTGCCAAGATCACACAGTTAATAAATGGCAGAGCCAAGATTTGAGACCAGGGCTAATTCCCTTAAACACTATGCTATACTGCTGATTTATTTGAGCTTATCCTTGTTGGCGGCTGCATACAGAACTTAAACCAAGATTAGACTATTTCTGCCTATGCTGGGGATCTTGTTAAAATGTAGATTCTGATTCAGTTTATCTGAGGTGGAAAGGCAAATTCTCAGCAGAGGTTCAAACCAGAATGAACGGGTTTGAAACGCAGGTTTTTAAGAGATTGATGAAATGGGTAAATAGGATTGACATTTCATTAGAATCAGGAAGTATGCATGTGATGGACCTTCAAATATTTGCTGTTTGATTTTGTCTGTAATATTAATTTCTTTGTTTCTTTTGCTATATTGTTTCTAATTTAAAACCACAAGAAAAGTTTATTATTGAAACATTGAAGTGAATTGTTTCACATTGGGGCGTGCTTAAAATACAATATTTCCTGGGAGGAAGAGTTAAGTTATGAAGGGCTTTTTTGTTTCTGTTTGCTTCTTTCATTTGATTTTTTTTTTTTTAATTTGGTGATTGTATTTCTATATTTTGCTTGTCCCTATATATTTTTAGGTGGTAGTACTATTCAGTATGGCAGTAATATCCCATGTCCACAGCACAGTAAAATTCAACCATATGCCAATCTGGGAGAGCCTTAACTTCTTGTGCACCAAGTATACTCTGTAGATTGAATGAGTACCATACAGCACATTATGTATTACTGCTTTCTTGAATTCATGTATCCTCTCATTTAAGAGACGTTTAATACCTGTTATTATAAAGTGTTTTTATTTTGCTTTTTTCTTAAAAATATATTTGGACCTTAACAGGTACCCTTATTACTTTAAAAAGTTGGGAATAACTGTTTTGATATAATCAGAAGATTCTAAAATTGCAGTCCAAGGATAGTTGTACTGACCGTGTGTCCTAAATCCAAAAGGTCACCTTTTAGGACTTCTGGCTCTTCCCTTCATATGTAGGGGAGTTATATTTTACCTATACATCTTCCAGAAACCCCCCCATAGGAATATTAAATGCCTTACTCCTTGGGATGCTGACTTTCCATTCCCTTTAAACATAGGAGAGATCAAGAACAACTAAGACAACAGTACAAAAGATGTGACTTGCCAGTGTATAATGACTGTCAAATGACAGGCACAGATAATACATGCTATAGGTTATCTGGCCAAGAAAAGAGCACCACAGAGGGGTGGTCAGAAAAGCTCCTCCACCTCCAGGAAAGAGCAACAAGGGTGAACCTTGAAGGGCAGGGTAGGATCTCACTAGATAGAGAGGATGGAAAGAATTTGGGCCAGAAATTACTGCCCATGAAAATAACAGTTCTTTTTCTATAGCACAGTGGGAGATAGTTTATATCAGTAGTTCACAACTTTTTCCCACTGTGAGGCACTTGAAGGCTACTCTTATCAGTAATAGTGGCAAGGACACATCTCCCTGGGGAGTACATTCACATATTGTGGAAATGGGGGGAGGGATGATGGTGATGGGGATCATGTAGACCTTGACATGTTCCCTCTTGAACCCCACATGAAAATGAAGAGGTGTACATTTTAGAAAATCTGAATTTGTCCATCATTTCCTTTGCTGAATGCTAGAATGTAGTTCTGTTGATGACTCTTTTATAACTTCTAAATCTAATGTGTTCTATGTAGATAGAGTTGTTGACATTATGAGGTATAATTTCTATTTAAATTTTTTTATAAAATGGCATTGTCTGAAGAAGGTGAGGGAAGCTGTATGTGGATATCTAGGGGAAGAGCATTGCAGGCAGAGGGAGCAGCAAGCACAGAGGCCCTGAGGCCCAAGAGCATCTGGCATGGATGAAACATAAAGAGAGAGGGTAAAGGGAAGCCACTGGAGAACTTTGAACATTGGCATGACATGATCTTCTAACTTATGTTTTAAAAAGGATTATTTTGGCTGTGTTTTGAAGCTAGACCATAGTGGGCAAGTATGAATTTAGGAAGACTAGTTACGAGGCCAATGTATTAATCTTGGTGAGAAATCATGGTAGCTTGTGTCTGGTAGAGGTGGTGAGATTTGATTGGATTCTGGATATATTTTTGAAAATACAGCCAACAAGACTGACTAACTGGGACGTGGGGTATATGTAAGAAAGAGGAGTCAAGCATGACACGCAGGCTTCAGACCTAAGCAGAAGCTTGTAGGAGGAGCAAGTTTGGGGGGTAGGAAAGAATAGAAGTTCAATTTGAGACATGTAAGTTTGAAATGTCTTTTAGACATCCGCTTGGAGATGTTGAGTAGGAAGTTGACTATGAGTGTACACCAACGTATAGGTTTAGGTTGAATGTGCAAACTCAAGAGTTTCATTATTTTCCTCCATTTTTAATGGATGCATATTTAATCTCTTTGATAACTAGAATAAACTTTGCTCTAGTAAGGGCTTTATGTATTCCTGTACATGTTTATTCTGGGAAGGGGTTTAGTATACCTTGTAAAACAATTTATTTTAACTTCTAAGGACACTTGGTCCCAAAGGAAATCTTTTTATCTAGGAATAGAACAATTTGCTTTTAACCATAAAGTGAAAATAAAAATAGTGTTGTTACTGCTCCCTAAAAACATAGGTATGATAGTAAAATGGTATAGTGACTTTGGAAAAAACAGTTTGGCAGTTCCTGACTTTAAAAGGGTGACTTTTATGGTATGTGAGTTGTATTTCAATTAAAAAAAGATTATACTAGAAAAAAAGTGTATGTGTGCATGAGCATGTACATGAGAATATTATAACAACTTACGCAGATCTTATTTCTAAAATAGAACTGCTTTCCCAGTAGAAAGCTGTTGACCGAAGAATTACCACACCCAACCTGGCTTAGCTTGGTTCGTTTAAAGAGGCTGAGTTAAGGCACTTAGTTATATTATTCAGTAGAAATCAGGAGGCAGTTTGTGATCCTATCCATGATAATTAATGGTGAGTCTAACTTTTCTAATACCCAGTTGCATAGAGTGCCCTAGATAAGGTTCTATAATTATCATTTATATAGGTTTCTGAGGGTGGGAACCAGTTTATAAATAATTTTATTAAGTCTTAAGTCAATAAAGGTGATTTAGCTTTTTTCTCTATACCTGTAACTAAAATACATGGAGGACTCAACTCCCAATATTTTTTTTCTTTTTAGCCAACCGGAGAAGATATTTATCTTCTTAAAAACATTATGATCAGAGGATAGATTTTGCTTGTCTAGGAAGTACATAAGGACCCTTGGTAGTACAGTGGTTAAGCACTCAGCTGCTAACTGAAAGGTCAGTGGTTTGAACCCACCGGCTGCTCTGCAGGAGAAAGATGTGGCAGTCAGCTTCCATAAAGATTTATAGCTTTGGAAACTCTGGAGCAGTTCTGCTCTATTCTGTAGGGTCTCCGTGAGTCAGCATTGACTCGATGGCAGTGGGTTTGGTTTGTTTTTTTAGGAAGTACATGAAAGGATTATCTTTAACTTACCTTTTATATGCCATTTACCCTGATATTTTTTTCTGAGATATGATTCACATACCATAAAATTCATCCCCTAATGTTATTTTGGATAAGTATAGTGAAAGAATACAACCCTGTGGCAGGGTTGTATCCTTTTACCGTACTTATTCAATCTGTATGCTGAGCAGATAATCCAAGAAGCTGGACTATATGAAGAAGAATGTGGCATCAGAATTGGAGGAAGACTCATTAACAATCTGGGATATGCAGATGATACAACCTTGCTTGCTGAAAGTGAGGAGAACCTGAAACACTTACTGATGAAGATCAAAGACTACAACCTTCAGTATGGATTACACCTCAACATAAAACAAAAATCTTCACAACTAGACTGGTAACCAGCATCATGATAAACGGAGAAAACATGGAAGTTGTCAAGGATTTCATTTTACTTGGATCCACAATCAATGCCCATGGAAGCAGCAGTCAAGAAATCAAACGACATATTGCATTGGGCAAATCTGCTGCAAAAGACTTCTTTAAAGTATTAAAAAGCAAAGATATCACTTTGAGGACTAAGATGTGCCTGACTCAAGCCATAGAATTTTCAGTCACCTCATATACATGCAAAAGCTGGACAGTGAATAAGGAAGACTGAAGAAGAATTGATACCTTTGAATTATGGTGTTGGTGAAGAATATTGAATATAGCATGGATTGCCAAAAGAACAAATCTGTGTTGGATGAAGCGCAGCCAGAATGCTCCTTGGAGGCAAGGATGGCAAGATTTTATCTCACATAACTTTGGACATGTTATCAGGAGGCACCAGTCTCTGGAGAAGGACATCATGCTTAGTAAAGTAGAGGGTCAGCAAAAAAGAGGAAGACCCTCAACAAGATAGATTGACACAGTGGCTGCAACAATGGGCTTAAACAACAAGGATTGTGAGGATGGTGCAGGACCAGGCAGTGTTTCTTTCTGTTGTACATGGGGTTGCTATGAGTCAGAACCAACTTGACAGCACCTAACAAAACGACAGTGTTATCTTGACAATATATATTTATCTTTTTTTTAGAGTGAAAACTTCTAGAAAACAGAGGTCCATATTATTTGAATGACTTCTGTATGCATGGCTTGATATGTTTTCAGCATTTTAAGGGAAGCGTATGTAAACCTGACAAGAACCATAGCGGGAAAGATAAACAGTTAAGTCCCTGACTCCAAAACCAACCTGAGAGCTATGCTGTAGCAGTGATTTAAAGGAAAAGCAGTTGGGCACAGAGAAGGGAAATATTTTTTCTACTGGAGAGAAACAATTCACGGAGGATGGTGACATTTGAGTTGAGCTTTAGAGGATCAGTAGGATTTTAAAGGTTGGGGGCGGGGGAAGGTGAATTACAGGCCAAGTTAATAGAATAGGCAAAGAGATGTAGGTCTGTAGGATGGATAAGGTGGGAGAAGCAGGAAAGGTAAGGTTGAGAATACCAGATCACGAAGGCTATCTTAATGGGTGCTATCTTTAGAAATTTAGATTTTATTTTGTGGCACCTATTTTAGCAGATAAGAGGCATAATCAAGTGTGTCTGAGATTTGGTAGTGTAAAGAGTGTCTGATGAAGAGAGAGTGTTGGTAAAGAGACAACTTAAAGAGACCTTTAGAGATAAGCAACTGAACCAAGGCAGAGGCTTTGAGACTAGAAAGGGAGAAATGGGTTATGTTGGAGGCAAAAAGCTATACAACTTGCTGAACAATGCAGAGGTTGAAGAAACATCTGATCACTGAGGGTAGAAATTTAACTGTTTCAGTTTACACCATTTCTAATAACCTGATTTGTGGCAGATGTCTATTATATACCTCTACTACTAGAAATTTGGTAGATTTAGGAAGTCTTGAAGGTATCTTTCACATACATGAAAATTTTAGAAACTTGATTGTTTCAAAATCTGTTTTACTACTTGTCAACTATTAACTCAGTTGTTACAATCTTTGGATTGTTTTCATGTGTGCATTTGGAAATGGTTGAACAGTCATCATTTTGGCTAAAGAAAAGCCTTTTTGTTTCCAAATGAAACTGCCTCCTTATGCTGTGTTTTTGTGTTTCATTTTAAACTTTTATGCAATGGAATAATGAAAAAGAAAGGACTGGATGCATTGGGCATTGCAATACCAAGTATTGCATGCAGTCATTACAGGAAGCCATGTGCCACCTTGAGGTTTCCCCTTACTAACATTTAGTGGTTTATCTTGGAACTTCAAAAGTATAGCAGGTACTGATAAGAAATGTCAAAAAAAGCAAAGGCAAAATTATTTGTTTTTGCTATGAAAATTTAGTGGAGAATCCAGTAATCCAGTAAGACTTTTATGTATTTGCACAAAGAAAGAACTAATATAAGATTCAGCTCCTTTATTTGCAGGCACAGTTGGCCATTTTTGTTTCTAGCTCCCCGTGATAAGACATGTAACCAAGAGGGTGTGATATTAGGACATAGTGATTTTATAAATGGGTGGAAGAAAGCACTGAACCTGACAACAGTCCTAGAAATTTTGCATTTTTGTGCTAGCATTTTATAAGCATTGTGCAAAACGAAAGACAGTTGACTATCAGTTGTATAATCTAAGGTTTCAGAAGTGTTCTGTCTTCTTTCTGTCATTGCACAGAGACTACATCCTTCTTTCTGTTCAGACAGAAGACATACTGGTATATTTAGGGTCTTTAGTAAAAACAACAGGGAAGAGTATGAGTTGCAAGGTAGAAGTCTGCCTCAGGCTTCTGACTTGGGCTGGGAAGTAATCGTCTGGGCCCTTTTTTTTTTTTTTTTTAAGAATCAGTGAGTGGGATTTTGATGGTTTAGGATGGAGACTGAACTTCCCTGGAATTCTCAAGAAGTTTCTCTAAGGCAAATTTAGTAGTGGTAGTAGTAATAACAATAATAGTTAATCATTTATTGAGCATTTACTAATGACTTTGTCGGCATTGTTTTCACAACAGCCCTGTAATGATAGGTACCATTATTATTCCCATTTTGTGGATGAAGAAACAGAAGCTCTGAAAGAGTATATAAGTGATCTTTCCAAGGTTACATAACTAAGGCTGGCAAAATACTTGAAATCAGAACATTCTGATACCAAATTCATATTTTTAATTATAATATACATCTTAGTAATAAAATTATTAGACCCTGCTGGCACAGTGGTTAAGAGCTCAGCTGCTAACCAAAAGGTCAACAGTACGGATCCACCAGTCACTTTTTGGAAACCCTATGGCATAGTTCTACTCTGTCCTATAGGGTCGCTATGAGTCACAGTTGACTCGACAGCAACTTTTTTTTTTTTAAATATTTTGTAGTTCCTACTAACCTTGAACAGATTCATACCTTCTCCCCCCCACCCCCGCCACAAACACTTTCCCCTCATTTTGAAAGAAACCTTGTAGGTGGATGCATTTGACAGTAATGTATATTTTTTCTTTTTGTAGAGCCTCTCAGGGTGTTTTAGGTCTCTGTCTGGCACAAATGGTTTGCGCTCAACTACTAAAGTTGGTGGTTTGAACTCACCCAGCAGCACTGTGGAAAAAAGGCCAGCCAATCAGCTTCCATAAACATTACAGCCAAGAAAACTCTACAGGGCGCTTCTACTCTGTAACATGTGGGGTTGCCATGAGTTGGAATCGATTCACTGCATCAGGTTTGGTTTGTGGAAACTTTATTCTTTGGATTTCAAATAGCCATGTAAAATGAAACAATACCATTTAATTATGTGCATATGTAATTATCACAACAATTCTACAAAGTAGGTAACATCTCTAGTTCACATATATGATAGATTTGACGGCCGAAAATGTTGAGTAACTTGCCCGAGGTCACACAGCTAATAAGAAGGTGGCAAAGCCAGAAGTGAACACTAGTGCTTTCAGCTTGAGAGCCCATGTTCTTTCCACTGTGCCAATGTTCAGGTTTATATAAAAATAGACCATTTCATTGAGAGCAGGTGGAACCACTTCATAGATGCAGTGTAAAACTTGCTTACATGCTTAAAACTTTTAGGTATTAAGTAATGTTTAAAACTTATTCAAAAGCAAGTCTTAATAAAAATTATGTTATGGACATAAAACAATGAAAGTAACAATCAGAATAGTAAAAAACATTCTCACTGAGTTTTTTAAAAAACGAATGATTTTATTAACAGGTTTCTAAGTTTAACTTACTATTTGAACCAAATTTTTTAAAAATCAATTCCATTTTTAAATTTTTGGAATTAATTTTTGAGTAAGAAATATAAGGAATTGGAACAAAATCCAAAAGATACAAAAGAGTATACAGTGAAAACTAAGTTGTCACCCTACCCCTAAACCCCTCAGGTTTCCTTTCTTGCTTATTGTTTCGAAGATATTTTTTAATTGTGTATTTTAAAATTCCTGAATCAAGACTTTGCTTGCCTTTATCTGGTGGATGAATTGCTGCATAAGAGGTAAAAGTGTTAGATCAGAACAACCTGGGGAAATAGTAGTTACCATCTCCTAGCCTGTGTTCTCCTCCTAGGTGTGATTCCCAGATCCATTCATCATCTTACTAATTTAAGGAGTGTCCTTTCTTAGTTTCCCCCCTACATAAGGCAGAGGTATGGAAAGTGCAAGCTGGTAATTGTAATCATCTTTCACTCATATCCAAATCTAGACAGTTACAAATAACTTTTCTGAAATGATACATGCTAACGAAGCAAATTCCACATGAGAAGTGCTCCCACAGAAATCATTCTCTCGTAGGAAGGGCAAAGAACGGATCAAGAGTAGTCAACCGTTACCATTTCTGTACATCTGCCCTATTATGCCAGCTGGAAGTGGACCTTTTCTTTTTTTTGAAGTGGACCCTTTCTAAAACTTTTATTTTTTTTGTACTTGGCCTTATTTTAGTGACTCTGCCTTTGGCCACCCACCATATCATAGGATTTTTTCCCAAGCCTTGGGATCGCCTGACTCTCAACTTACTGTTACTAGACCTAGTTTCTTTTCTTCCTTTGAATGGTGTTTAACTAATAGAATGTCATTCCTATACAAAGATACATGTTGTTGTTAGATGCGGTAAAGTTGGTTCCAACTCATAGCAACCATATGCACCACAGAATGAAACACTGCCCAGTCCTGCGCCATGCTCACAATCATTGTTATGCTTGAGCCCATTGTTGCAGCGTCTGTGTCAGTCACAAAGATACATAAATAATACTATATACTTTGGTCAGAAATATTGTTGAAGATCAAGGTTTTGAGTGATGCAGAATTGATTATTCCTATACCTGATCAAGACTGTAATTTTTTAAAAACTCTGTAAACAAGTCTGTATTATGCAGCAAAGGGTACTTGTTTGGCATTCCAAGTCCCTGGAGTTGAGGCAATTAGCACAGACCCTGTAGCTTTTGACCCATATTTTGAAGTGAAGAACCATAGCCTTATTAAAATTGGAGGGGACCTAAAAAGAGTAGCTGCTGAAGGAAATACCTCATGGGATTTGATTAGTTTGGAGGTTTAGGGTCATGGTTTTATGGGACATCCCAGTTAATCGGCCAAATAACGTGTTTATTGCTTCTGTTCTATATCCTAGTTCATTGTGTAGTTCCTGGGGTCTTAAAAGCTTGCAAGTGGCCATCCAAGGCACAGCAATTGGTCTTTATTCACCTGGAGTAACAGAGGAAGAAGGTGAGTCAGGAATAGGAGGAGGATACGGAATGCATTGCTAATTGCCTCTGTGAACAACTACCTCCTTTGCTGTGAGACCAGATGGTGCCTGGCTACCATTACTGAACATTTTGATCAAAGATTCCATAGAAGAATTCTGATCAAAATGGGGAAAATGCAGAATAGAATTTCAAATTTTCATGGACTCCAGACTTTCTGGAGCCATGAAGGGTAGATAAACCCCTGAAACTATTGCTCTGAGATAATCTTTAAACCTTAAACCAAAAATATCCTCTGAAGTCATCCTGAAACTGAGCAATAAAGCTTAACTAGTAAGAAAGGTCTGCCTTGAGCATTATGCTCTGTTAAGAACTACCTATATGGGATCAAATTAACAACAGCAACCCAAAAGATTAGATAGGAACCTTAGGGTAGTAAGTTTATGTTAATGAGGGAGAAACAACTCAGAAAAGGAGAGTGAGAATGGTTGCATAACTTGAAGAATGTAATCTTTGTCACTAAATGGTACATGTAGAAACGTTGAATTGGTGGTGTATGTTTTGTTGTGTATATTCTCAACAACAAAATCAAAAAAAAAAAAAAAAAATTGGAAGGGACCTAGCCCAAAGCTGTGCAAATTCTGTGCAGGGAGAAGGAGTTTAATAGTTATTAGAGAGGTGAGAATTGTCAGATTGGTGCTAGCAGACTTCTACCACCATGACACAGTAAAAAGAAAATTTCTGCAGAAATATCAGAGAAGTAGGGACTCTGCAGACCTGTAACTCTCTTTGGATGTTAAAATCCACTCGACCTCTGTGTGAATGATTCTGGCTCTCTATTATATGTGTGGAAGTGGGAATTCTCTATAAACTTCAAAGTTTGGAGAGGCAAATGGGAATAAAGAGGGGGATGAAATGTAGACTCAGAATTCTGACACTACTACTCATTTTACTAATGAAGGACCAGGTCTTTTCAAATGAAGGGACATATTCAAGGTAAGATATCACTTGTGGTAGTATCTAGACCAAGAACTGGTAGTTCCCGACTCTTGGTCCAGGGCTTTTTCTACTTTATTACATTACCAGCAATCTTAACAAATTCATGAAATTCTGGGATGAAGGGTTGTGTCCAGAGTTCCAATTGACTTTCCCTAGAGCAGGATTTGAACAGCGACCTTCTCAAGCAGGGTCTGAACAGAATAAGAGACTCCAATCTCTTAGGGATTTGAGGCTTCTTGTCAAGAAATAGTTGGTAACTGCCTTTTACTTAAAAAAAAAAAAAAAAATCTTTCATTGAAATAGAGAGTTTTGTGAAGAAGTTTTAAAAAATCTGGACTGTGTCGTGAACTTTCTTGTTATCCTAACAAAAAGCCGTGCTGATCTTCTGTATATTGTTCCAATTTTAGCTTGCTTACCACTGAAGCAAGTCATGTATATGGTAAATGCTTCTAACATGTTTAGGAACATTATATTGAAAATTCAAACTGGATATATTTGGCTGCCTTGATATTTTTTTCTTTTGGAAAGGAACATATTTAAATGAGAAGCAATTCTACCCCTCCAATGAAAAGGGAAAGTTTTAGGTCACTTGCTTGAGTGAAATAGATTATGAAACTTATGACCCCAGTTTTCCATTATTTTCAACTAAGTGGGCCATTACATGAGGCACAGTTAAGGTGGAAATCTGTCGTATTAGAAATGCTAGTGTTTTAATCTGATTTGTGATTAAACGTATTTATCAGTAAGATTTTTAGCCACCAAGAATGCATTTTGTGTATGTTGTATCATACCAAGGATGTTGAATGGAATCTATCAAATATACTGTTTATTTTTTTCCACGTTTTGCTGTGGTAATTTGTTTTATGATAACAGTTTTAGAAAGCAGTTTTCAAGATAACCTGGTCTTTCTAAATTAAGGCCGCCTATAATACATCCTTTTTGAGCTACTGAAAAGATTGATGCTTATGGTTAGGGTCTCAATAAAATGTAATTGCTTTTGATTTTACTGTGAATATAAAATGTCTTTTAATCTATTTTTTTAATTGTAGTAGTTTAAATGAAGTTTACGTTTCAAGTTAGTCTTCCATACAAAAATTTATACACACATTGTTATGTGACGCTAACTGCTCTCCCCATACTGTGATAACACACTCCTCCTTTCCACTCCTGATTCCCCATGTCCATTCATCTAGCTCCTAACCCTCTCTGCCTTCCCATCTCACCTCCAGACAGAAGCTGCCCATTTAGTCTCTTGTATCTACTTGAGCTAAGAGGCACACTTCTCAGGAGTATCATTTTATGTCCCACAGTCCAGTCCAATCCCTGTTTGAAGAGTTGGCCTCGGAAATTGTTTTAGTTCTGGGCTGATAGAGAATCCAGGGGCCATGCTTTCCAGGGTTCTTCTAGTCTCAGACCATTAAGTCTGGTCTTCTTACTAGAATTTGAGTTCTGCACCCCACCTTTCTCCTGCTCTATCGGGGACACTCTGTTGTGTTCCCGATCAGGGCAGTCATTGGTGGTAGCCAGGCACCATCTAGTTCTTCTGGTGTCAGGATGATGAAGACCCTGGTTTATGGGGCCCTTTCTGTCTCTTGGGCTACTACTTTCCTTGTGTCTTTGGTGTTCTTCATTCTCCTTTACTCCAGGTGGTTGGGACCAATTGATGCATCTTAGATGGCCACTTGCAAGCTTTTAAGACCCCAGACGCCACTCACCAAAGTAGGATGCAGAACATTTTCTTAATAAGCTTTGTTATGCCAGTTGACCTAGATGTTGCCTGAAAGCATGGTCCCCAGACCCCTGCCACTCTATCCCTCAAAGTGTTTGATTCTTTTCAGGAAACGTGTTAGCTTTGGTTTAGTCCAGTTGTGCTGACTTTCCCTGTAGTGTGTTCTGTCCCTCCCTTCCGAGGTTCACCGTTCAGCCGGGGATTGGACAGCACCCATAAAACAAAATGGGACTAATGAGGCACAGCAGTCCAGGGACAAAGACTAGAAGGCAGAAGGGGACAGGAAAGCTGGTGATAGGTAATTCTTATCCACTATTTAGTTAGTAAATAACCCTCACCCTCCCTCCCCACCCTCGTAACCATCAAAGAATGTTTTCTTCTGTATTTAAACCTTTTCTTGAGTTCTTACAATAGTGGTCTTATACAATATTTATCTTTCTGTGACTGACTAAATTCACTCAGCATAATGAGTTCCAGCTTCCTCCATGCTATGTTTCACGGCTTCATCATTGTTTTTTATTGTTGTGTACTATTCCATTGTGTGGCTATACCATAATTTGTTTATCCATTCGTCTGTTGATGGGCACCTAGGTTTCCATCTTTTTGCTATTGTGAACAGTGCTGCAATGAACATGAGCATGCATATATCTATTCGTGTGACAGCTCTTATTTCTCTAGGATATATTCCAAGGAATGGGATAGCTGGATCGTATGGTACTTCTAGTTTTTAAGGAAGTGCCAAATCTATTTCCGAAGTGGTTGTACCATTTTACATTCCCACCGACAGTGTCTAAGTGTTTCGGTCTCTCCACAACCTCTCCAGCATTTATTATTTTGTGTTTTTTGGATTAATGCTAGCCTTGTTGGGGTGAGATGATATCTCATTGTAGTTTTGATCTGCATTTCTCTAATGGCTAATGACCATGAGCATTTCTTCATGTGTCTGTTAGCCCTCTGAATATCTTCTTTGGCAAAGTGCCTGTTCATATCCTTTGCCCATTTTTTCATTGGGTTGTCTTTTTGTTGTTGTGGTTTTGCAGTATCTTGTAGATTTTAGAGATTAGACACTGATCAGATTTATCATAGCCAAAAAATTTTCCCAGTCTGTAGGTTGTCTTTTGACTCTTTGGGTGAATTCTTTTGATGAGCATAAGTGTTTGATTTTTCGGAGCTGCCATTTATCTAGTCTCTCTTCTGCTGCTTGTGCATCGTTACTTATGGTTCGTGTTGTGTTTATGTCATGTATTAGGGCTCCTAGCATTGTCCCTATTTTTTCTTCCATAATCTTTATTGTTTTAGATTTTATATTTAAGTCTTTTATCCATTTAGAGTTACTTTTTGTGCATCGTGTGAGGTATGGATCTTGTTTCAATTTTTTGCAGATGCATATCCAATTATGCCAGCACCATTAGTTAAAGAGACTGTTTTTTCCCCAGTTAACGGAATTTGGGCCTTTGCCAAATGTCAGCTGCTCATAGATGGATGAATTTATGTCTGGATTCTCAATTCTGTTCCACTGGTCTATGTATCTGTTGTTGTACCAGTACCAGGCTATTTTGACTACCGTGGCAGTATAATAGGTTCTAAAATCAGGTAGTGTGAGGCCTCCCACTTTGTTGTTCTTCTTGAGTAATGCTTATTTATCCAGGGCCTCTTCCCTTTCCATATGAAGTTGGTGATTTGTTTCTCCATCTCATTAAAAAATGCCAGTGGAATTTGGATCAGGGTTGCATTGTATCTGTAGATCGCTTTGGGTAGAATTGACGTTTTCACTATGTTGAGTCTACCTATCCATGAGCAAGGTAACTCTCTCCATTTAGGATGATGTTGGCTGTCGGCTTTGTATAAATGTCCTTAATTATATTGAGGAATTTCCCTTCTGTTCCTATTTTGTTGAGAGTTTTTATCATGAATGGGTGTTGGACTTTGTCAAATGCCTTTTCTGCATCAATTGATAAGATCATGTGGTTCTTGTCTTTTGTTTTATTCATGTGATGGATTACACTGATTGTTTTTCTAAGCTGAACCATCCCTGCATACCTGGTATAAATCCTACTTGATCATGATGAATTATTTTTTTGATATGTTGCTGAATTCTGTTGGCTAGAATTTTGTTGAGGATTTTTACATCAGTGTTCATGAGGGATATTGGTCTGTAATCTTCTTTTTTTGTGGTGTCTTTACCTGGTTTTGGTATCGGGGTTATGCTGGCTTCATATGAGTTTGGGAGTATTCCATCCTTTTCTATGCTCTGAAATACCTTTAGTAGAAAGTTTGGTAGAATTCTCCAGTGAAGCCATCCGGCCCAGGGCTTTTATTTTTCTTTTTATTGTACTTTAGGTGAAGGTTTACAGAACAAATAGTTTCTTATTAAACAGTCAGTGCACATATTGTTTTATGATATTGGTTTACAACCCCACGACATGCCAGCACTCTCCCTTCTCAAACTTTTTTTTTTTTTGGTGAAAATATACATAGCCAAAGATACACCATTTCAGACATTTCTACATGCGCAGTTCAGTGACATTGATTATGTTCTTCCAGTTGTGCTGCTATTCTCACTTTAGATGAAGGTTTACAGAACAAATAGTTTCTCATTAAACAGTTAGTACACATGTTGCCCTATGACAGTGGTTAACAACCCTGCTACATGTCAACACTGTCCTTACTCAACCTTGGGTTTCCTATCACCAGCTTTCCCATCCCCTTCTGCCTTCTAGTCCTTGTCCCTGGACTGCTGTGCCTCATTAGTCGCATTTTGTTTTATGGGGCTGTCCAATCCCTGGCTGAACGGTGAACCTCGGAAGTGACTTCACCACTAAGCTAAAAGGGTGTCTGGGGGCCATACTCTTGGGGTTTCTCCAGTCTCTTTCAGGCCAGTAAATCTGGTATTTTGTGTGTGTGTTAGAATTTTGTTCTACATCTTTCTCCAGCTCTGTCCAGAACCCTCTGTTGTGATCCCAGTCAGAGCAGTCAGTGGTGGTAGCCAGCCACCATCTAGCTGTACTGGATTCAGTCTGGTGGAGGCCTTGGTAGCTGTGGTCCATTAGTCCTTTGGACTAATCTTCTCCTTGTATCCTGTTCTCTTCATTCTCCCTTGCTCTCGAAGGGGTGAGATCAGTGGAGTATCTTAGATGGCTGCTCACAGGCTTTTAAGACCCCAGATGCTACTCACCAAGGTAGAATGTAGAACGTTGTCTTTATAAACACTGTTACGCCAATTGAGCTAGATGTTCCCCGAGACCATGGTCCCCACAGCCCTCTGCCCAGCAATTCACTCCCTCAGGGAGTTTGGATGTGTCTTGGGAGCTTCCAGGACCTTTCCTGGTACAAGTTGTGCTGGTTCCCCAGTGCTTTTTTTTGTTGTTGTTGGGAGTATTTAATTACCTTTTCAACCTCTTCTTTTGTTATGGGTTTGTTTAGTTGTTCTGCCTCTGTTTGTGTTAGTTTAGGTAGGTAGTGAGTTTCTAGAAATTTGTCTGTTTCCTCTAGGTTTTCAAATTTGTTAGAGTACAGTGTTTCATAGTATTCTGTTACGATTCTTTTAATTTCAGTTGGGTTTGTTGTGATATCACCCATCTCATTTCTTATACAGGTTATCTGCTTCCTCTCCTGTTTTTCTTTTGTCAGTTTGGCCAGTGGTTTATCAATTTTGTTGATCTTTTCAAAGAACCAGCTTTTGGTTTTGTTAACTCTTTCAATTGTTTTTCTGTTCTCTATTTCATTTAATTCTGCTCTAATTCTTATTATTTCCTTTCTTCTGGCACTTGAGGGCTTCTTTTGCTGCTTTCTTTCTACTTGTTCCAGTTGTAGGGTTAATGTTTTAATTATGGCCCTTTCTTCTTTTTAGCTGTGTGCATTGATTGCTATAAGCTGACCTCTGAGCACTGCTTTTGCTGTGCCCCAAAGGTTCTGGTAGGATATGTTTTCATTCTCATTTGTTTCTATGAATTTCTTTATTCCATCCTTAATTTCTTCTGTAACCCAGTAGTTTTTGAGCAAGGTGTTGTTCAGTTTCCATGTGTTTGTTTTTTTTTTTCTTGCTTTTTGTGTTGTTGATTTCCACTTTTATGGCTTTATGGTCAGAAAAGATGCTTGGTAATGTTTCGACGCTTGGCTTTTGTTAAGGCTTGCTTTATGGCTTAATATGTGGTTTGTTCTGGAGAATGTTCCATGTGCATGGGAAAAGAAAGTATACTTGGCTTCTGTTGGGTGTGGAGTGTTCAGTATATGTCTATGAGATCAAGTTGATTGATTGTAGCATTTAGCTCTTCTGTATCTTTGTTTAGCTTCTTTCTGGATGTTCTGTCTTTCACCAAAAGTGGTGTGTTGAAATCTCCTACTACTATTGTGGAGCTGTCTCTCTCTCTTTTCAGTGCTGTTTTATGTATTTTGGAGCCCTGTTGTTGGGTGTGTAAATATTATAGTTATGTCCTCCTGGTGTATTCACCCTTTAATCATTATATAGTGTCTTTCCTTATCCTTTGTGGTGGATTTTACTTTAAAGTCTTTTTTTTTTTTTCAGAGATTAATATTGCCACTCCTGCTCTTTTTTGAGTGTGGTTTGCTTGATATATTTTTTTCCATCCTTTGAGTTTTAGTTTGTTTGTGTCTTTAAGGTGTGTCTCTTGTAGGCAGCATATAGACGGATCGTGTTTTTTTACCCAGTCTGCCACTCTCTGTCTGTTTATTGGTGCATTTCATCCATTTACATTCAGCGTAGGTATTGATAGGTATGAGTTTATGCTGTCATTTTGATGTCTTTTTGTGTGTGTTGTTCACAGTTTCTTTGTTCCCCCTAGTTTTCTGTGCTGAGTCATTTTTCTTTATGTATTTTCTTTTCATCTTTTTCATTATTGTTGAGTTTGTGTTTGCTGAGTCTTTTAATTTTTCTAGTTTTTTATTTTGATTTGTAGGATTGTTTCTTTTGTGGTTACCTTAATATATGCCCGTTTTTCTAAGTTTATAGCAGTCTTTTATTTCTTTATATTGCCTTGACTTCCTTTTCATATGAAAAAATCTATGTCTACATTTTTTAAGTCCCTCTTTTTTCTTTTAATGTTGACATTTTTTACATATGGATATCTCTGTTTCCCTGTTTTCGATGTTTTAGCTTTGATGTATTTTGTGACTTCCCTATCTGAGTCGATATTTGGTTACTCTGTCCTGTGTTCTAGTCTTGCGTTGTTATCTGATGTTACTGATTTTCTAACTGGAGAACTCTCTTTAGTATTTCTTGTAATTTTGGTTTCGTTTTTGCAAATTCCTAAACTTCTGTTTATCTGGAAATGCTCTAATTTCGCCATCATATTTGAGAGACGCTTTTGCTGGATATATAATTCTTGGCTGGCAGGTTTTTTCCTTCAAGGCTTTATATATGTCATCTCATTGCCTTCTTGCCTGCATGGTTTCTGCTAAGTAGCCTGAGCTTATTCTAATTGACTCTCCTTTGTAGATGACTTTTCTTTTATCCCCAGCCACTCTTAATCTCTTTATCTTTGGTTTTGGCAAGTTTGATTATAATATGTCTTGGTGACTTGCTTTTGGGATCTCCCTCATGTAGGGTTTGATGAGCATCTTGAATAGATGTCTTGTCATCTTTCATGATATCAGGAAAGTTTTCTGTCAATAAATCTTCAACAGTTCTCTCTGTATTTTCTGTTATCCCCCATGTTCTGGTACTCCAGTCACTCGTAGGTTATTTCTCTTGATAGAGTCCCATGTAACTCTTAGAGTTTCTTCATTTTTTAAAAAATTCTTTTATCTGAGTCTTCCTCAAAGAAGTTGGTGTCAAGTGCTTTATCTTCAGTGTTACTAATTCTGACTTCTACTGCCTTAGTTCTGCTCCTGTGGCTTTTATTGAGTTGTCTAATTCTGAAATTTTATTGTTAATCTTCTGGATTTCTGATTGCTGTCTCTCTGTGGATTCTTGCAGCTTATTAAATTTGTCATTATGCTCTTCAGTAACCTGTTTAAGTTCCACTACTGCTTTGTGTGTTCTTTGGATTTTTCTGGGCTTTAAAGAATTATCTTTCTAATTTCTTGAAGCATTCTGTATATTAATCTTCTGTATTCTGCCTCTGGTAATTCCAAGAAATTCTCTTCCTCCAGAAAATTTATTGAGTCTTTATTTTGGGAGCTTGCTGAAGCTGTTATGGACGCCTCTTTATGTGATTTGATATTGACTGTTGTCTCTGAGCCATCAATAAGTTATTATAATTTTATGTTTGTTTAGTGTGTCCTAGGTTCTTGTTTTGTTTTGATATGCCCAAATAGGCTGCTTGTGTGTGCTAGTTTGATTATTAGCACCTTTGAAGCTCTTACGTCCTGTTACCAGGTAGTTAGGTCTGTAACTAAGTATGTGTGCCTAGGAGTCTGTTATATTTTCCTGTATGGATTCAGCTCAGGTGTCCAGGCAGTCGGTTGCCAGGTGTGTGGTGCAGGCTCGTAGGTACAGTCTTAGAGAGGCATAGGTGATTGGTGTAGGGACAGGTATCTGGCTGGAGCAGGGGGTCACTTGCTGAGGAGGTAAGAGGCCTGATGGCTGCCCCTGAGTGTCTGAAAAGAAAGCGTGTCCCTGTTCCCTAGAGTGAGTAGGTAGGTGAGTTTTGCAGCTGGAGTATGAACACTCTACTCTGTTGGCTGTAAGGACTAGGGGGCACCACTTATTCTTGGACCCCTGTAGCAAGTGGCTAGGTGGTGTGGGTGGAACCTCCAGTCCTCAAGCCACTGATGCAGACAGGGCAGGCACCTGCTTAAAGGGCAGAGTAGTGTCAAGTGTCACAAATCTGCCACTTCACATTTACACTGTTGTACTGTGGTAGTGAGGGCTTACACTGTTGAGATGGGTCCACACAAGTCTATACAGGGGTGGAAGGCACTCAGAGCCTGTAGACCCCTTATGCTAGGGCCTAGGCAAAGGAGCTGTGCCAACCCTGAGTTCCTGGTTTAGGGGGGCTGGTAGCTTATTTTTTCCCTGTTAATTTGTTCTCTCTCAAAGGCCAGGAGAATGGGTCAGGGCGCCTTATGGGATCTACTTCCGGCCGGACCCTGTGCAGAGCGGGGAGGGAGGAGGTAAATGGGAGAGAGGTATTTCCCAAGTGGGTTTTTTTTAAATCACCCTGAAAGGCCACACATGTACTTATCTTTAGCCACTTGGGTGGTGCTTTTCACTGGTTCGGAGTGTCCAGGTAGAATCTCTGCTGCTGGATCTCTCTCGATGTGGAAAGTGCCTCGCGAGCGAGCGGACCTGTATGCCCGCCTCACTGCACACCCTGAGCTGATCTGGGCTAAAGAGCTGCAGCTCCCGCTGGGTCAGGTCTTGCAACTCCTTGCTGCTTCTGAACCGTCTTTCTCTCTCCCTGTCACTGAGTCCAATTCCTCAACTTTGCCTTGTTCAGGGCTCCTAGATATTCATATACAATCAATTCACTTGTTTTTTCAGGTCTTTGTTGTAAGAGGGACTTAGGAAGCCGTCTGACTACACCACCATCTTGACCCCACCTCCTCTTATAATCTATTTTTAAACCATTTTTAATAGTAATGGGGACAAGGTCAAGGTGTTGTTATGTTTTTAGGTGCTGTCAAGTTGGTTTCAAGTCATAGCGACCCTGTGTACAATAGAATGAAACACTGCCCAGTCCTGCAGAATCCTCACTGTTGTTTCTATATTTGAGCCCATTGTTGCAGCCGCTATGTCAGTCCATCACATTGAGGTCGGTCTTATTTTTTGCTGACCCTCTCCTTTACCAGCATGATGTCCTTCTCCAGGGATTGGTTGCTCCTGATAATCTGATCCAAAGTACATGAGACAAAGTCCTCGATTTAAGGAGCATTCTGGCTGCACTTCTTCCAAGACAGATTTGTTTGTTCTTCTGGCAGTCCATGCTATATTCAGTATTCTTCGCCAACACCATAGTTCAAAGGCATCAATTCTTCTTCGGTCTTCCTTATTCATTGTCCAGCTTTGGCATGCATAGGAGGCAATTGAAAATACCAAGGCTGGGGTCAGATGAACTTTAGTCTTCAAGATGACATTTCTGCTTTTCAACACTTTAAAGAGGTCTTTTGCAGCAGATTTTCCCAGTGCAGTACATTGTTCAGTTTCTTGACTGCTGCTTCCATAGGTGTTGATTGTGGATGCAAATAAAATGAAATCTTTGACAACTTCAGTGTTTTCTCCAGTTATTACAATGTTGCTTATTGGTCCAGTTGTGAGGATTTTTCTTTTTTTTTTTTATGTTGAGGTTTAATCCATACTGAAGGCTGTAGTCTTTGATCTTCATCAGTAAGTGGTTCAGTCCTCTTTGCTTTCAGCAAGCAAGGTTGTGTCATCTGCATATCACGAATGAGTCTTCCTCCAGTCCTGATGTTGTGTTCTTCATATAGTCCAGCTTCTCGGATTATTTGCTCAGCATACAGATTGAATAAGTGCGGTGAAAGGATACAACCCTGATGCATACCTTTCCTGATTTTAAACTACACAGTATCCTGTTGTTTTGTTCCAACAACTGCCTCTTGGTCTATGTACAGATTTTTCATGAGCACAATTAAGTGTTCCAGAATTCCCATTCTTTGCAATGTTATCCATAATTTGTTATGATCCACACAGTCAGATGCCTTTGCATATTCAATAAAACACAGGTGAACATCTTTCTGGTATTCTCTGCTTTCAGCCAAGATCCATCTGACATCAGCAGTGATATCCCTGGTTCCATGTCCTTTCTGAATCCAGCTTGAATTTCTGGCAGTTTCCTGTTGATGTACTACTGCAACACTTTTTGAATGATCTTCAGCAAAATTTTATTTGTATGTATTAACCAAAAGGTCGGCAGTTCGAATCCACCATCTGCTCTGTGGAAACGCTATCGAGCAGTTCTTCCCTGTCCTATAGGGTCAGTGGGAGTTGGAGTTGACTCGATGGCAAAGGGTTTGATGATATTGTTCAATAATGTCCACGTTCTGTTTTATTACGTTGATTTAAACTGGAGCCTGGCAGAGTTTCATGATGACAGTAGTCATATTAAAAACCTTTTTAAGGAGCCCTAGTGTCGCAGTGTTTAAGTGCTTGACTGCTGACCAGAAGGTCTGGGGTTGAAACCTACCCAGCAGCCCTGTGGGGGAAAGAACTGGCGATCTGCTCCCATGAAGAGTACAGCTTAGGAAACCCTATGGGCAGTTCTACTCTGTCATATAGGGTTGCTGTGGGTTGGAATTGACTCTGTGGCACACAACAACAACAGGTCAGTTTTTATGAAAACTATGTAATATTTCAAGTTATTTGTTGATTTTTTAAGTCTCCCGTTGGTTACTTTTCTGAGATTTCATTCTACAGAAAGTAAAATGTTGATTAAGCAGAGCCTTCAATTACGTGAAATTCTTTGGATCCTTCATAATGAGAGAGGGCCAAATGATTAAGAATGCAAGTAGGTTTCGGGGATGTATTGGAAACAGTAACTTTTTAATGGGTCCAGAAGTCAGCACACATTGACTCCTATACCTTCTACAGTCTGCTGTACTTAGACTTAATGTTCAGCATGAAGACCCTAACATCTTACACTGCTCTTAAGCAACAAAGGCCCTAAGATAACCAGTCGCTGTTGAGTCAATTCCAACTCATGGTGACCCTGTTTATGTCAGGGTAGAACTATGCTCCGCAGGATTTTCAATGGCTGATTTTTCAGAAGTAGATCACTAAGCCTTTTTTCTGAGGTACCTCTGGGTGGACTTCAACTTCCAGCCTTTCACTTAGCAACTGAGCACATTAACTGTTTGGACCACCCAGGACTCCAGTACTGTCCAAAAAATATAAAATAAAATAATCTGAGCCACATATGTAATTTAAAATTTTCTAGCAGCCACATTAACAGTACAAAGAAACAGGTAAAATTAATGTTGATAGTAAATTTTATTTAACCCAATTGTTAAAAATATTTCAACATGTAATATAAAAAATTAATGAAATATTCATACCAGGTCTTTGAAATCCTGTGTGTATTTTACACTTAAAGTACATCTCCATTCAGACTAGCCGTATTTCAAGTGCTCAATACGATAGCCACATGTGACTAGTGGCTACCAAATTAGATAGCCCAGGTCTAGACCATCGTTCCATTTTCTCCCACCACGTTGTTAAGAATTCTTACATTAGAAGTTTATTTTGGGGGACTAAAGTTTTGACATCTCTAGTTTTAGTCTTCCATAAATGAATAGAAAAATGAAACACTTAACTAGGGAAATTAAAAAACACCAGATTGTCATATTGGTTTTAACCATTTTTTCTCTTTTATAATGTGAGAACCAAAAGCTGAAGAAACGCAAATGTTATTAACTGAAAACTTTAGAGAACAGGCTCAGTTGGTTGTGCTAAAGTGAGGGGACTTGGGGTAGAAAAGGAAGAGATCATACTGGGTAGTACAGAAAGGACAGGTTTTGCCATCAGACAGATCTGACTTAGAATTCTGCTGACCTTGAGCACAAGTTGCTTAATTTCTCAGAGCCTTTTTCTCCCCCTTTACATGTAGGAGTGGGATAAAAACACCTATCTTCTAGAGTTTCAGTGAGGATTAAATGAGATGACATAAAGTATGTCATGTTTATAGCATCTGACACATAGTAGGTACTCAGTAAATATGTATTGAGTACACAATTGTTGTTTACTTACATTCTCCCCATCCCCTACTTGTGAGAAAAGATGAGGAAGAGGACTGGCCTAAGATGAATGTAGAAAAAATATTAAAGAAACTTAACCTATTTATTTATTTTACTGTGATTCCAGAACAAACTAGTCCTTAAGCATTGTGGCTAATTGAGATTTTAATTCAGAAAGTAATGATGTGAAATAGTTCCATTCTCTACATTATTTAAATAGTAAGAAGTGAATTTTGCTAATTTTATTTCAGTGTACTTTACTGTCTTGGTTATCTAGTAGCGCTATAACAGAAATACCACAAGTGGATGGCTTTAACAAAGAGAAATTTATTCTGTCACAGCCTAGTAAGCTGGAAGTCCGAATTCAGGGTGCCAGTTGTAGGGGAGGGCTTTCTCTCTCTGTAGTTTCTGGGGGGAAGGTCCTTGTCATCAATCTTCCCATGGTCTATGAGCTTCTCAGTGCAGGAACCCTGGCCCCAAAGGACACACTTGGCTCCCAGTGCTACTTTCTTGGTGGTAAGAGATTCCCTTGTCTTTCTGCTCGCCTCTCTCTCTCATATCTCAAGAGATTGACTCAAGATACAACCTAATCATGTAGATTGAGTCTTGCGGTATTAACACAACTGCCTCTAATCCTGCCTCATTAGCACCGTAGAGGTAGGATTTACAACACATAGGAAAATACATCAGATGACATAATGGTGGACAATCACATAATACTGGGACTCATGGCCTAGCCAAGTTGACACAAAATTTTTTAGGGACACAATTCAATCCATAATCCTATTCCATTAATCAAGTAAAAAATAACATCTGTAAATGTTTCAGAATTTAATTATTTAAGAGAAAATTCTCAATTATCAAAGATTCTTCTCATCTTTTCTAAATAAGATGCAAATGCATCATTTTCCTTTTCTTTAAAAGTCTCATCAGAGGGGTTATTGCAATTTGGAATTTAAATATGTTTTACATTGACCTTGGTAGGCTGGTCAGCAGAGTAATAGATTGTTCTGGTGATTGTGAACTTACGTATTAATGGGAATTAAGGAAAACTTCTCTAGGTGGAAGAGAAACAGTCACTTGGTGGCTTTATGTTATAATGCAAGTGGCCTATTATTCTTGCTCAGGCGTTAACAGCAGACTAGTATTTTTAGGCAGAATGAGGACTTTCTGACATTAGCTGTATGAAGTGTTCTGAATCTGTTTAGAAGGGAGTTTTTAATCATACCTATATTTCTGATTTGTTGTGCATCTTGAGGAATTTATTTGAAAATTTGAAACATCATTGAAATGTAGGAAAGCATAGAGAGTTCAGAATATATGATTAGATTAGATATGAACTTTTCAAGGCTTTATACTCACCCAGTATAGACCACATCTGTGGTAATGTTCTTGGAAATTGGTCACATTTGAAAATCTAGTTCTTTGCCAACAGCATCTGGTTGCACTTGACATACTTTGAAAGTACATTTTGCATTGCAGGAAAGCAAACCATATGACATAGACTTTTCTTACCTGATTGACAGTTGTTTACAGTTATATTTGAACTTTAGTAAACTTAACATAACCAAAGGCATAATCATCCAAATGCATGGAGTGTCATGACACCTTAGATATTAAGGGTTCTTATAGTTATCTTTTAATTACTGTCAAGACTTTACATTAGTCTAGAGACCCTCTTAAAGAGGTCTTGTTTAGTAAAAGTTTTTTCAGATTTGGGGAATTTTGAAGGTGCTGACCTGATTGGAATACATTCTACTGATGGGCAATCAAGAAATAGTGTTGATTGATGTGATTGGCATCCTTCCACCAATTACTTACAGCTCTGGACAGCTGTTACTCGTTATGTACTTGTGTCTGTTTGTCGTAGCTCACTGTGAGCCTTTGATACACTACAGGTGTCCTATTATAGTACTCTAGGGTTTGGCCATCTAGAGAAGATTTGTGAGTTGATTTTGATTGGCATGGATCTAGGAAATCCTGTGAAATAGGCAAAATATCTTTGATTTCCTTAAGATTCCCTTCTCAGCACCCCGTTTTTAGCTTTACTTTCTTCCTCTTGACTGCGCAGGTGGCTAACCTGTCTCAAATGATCCCTGTTGAAATGTTAGCTTGTTAGTTCAGTGCTTTTCTAGAGATGTTTACATTTAAAAGTGAGATCTTTTAAAAACAATGCTTTTAAGGTCTCTAATGTGATAGTGGAGTAACAGGTAGAGTGGAGAAACACTGTTAGGGTTGACTCTTGGGCCCAAGCTTGGTGCCAGGATTATAGAGCTCTGCTGTCAGTTTGGTAGTCAGTTACCACATGTGGCTATTGACTGCAGGCAGTCCCCAGGTTACGAGCAAGATCTGTTCCTAAGTCTGTCTTTAAGTCGAATTTGTAGTAAGTCAGAACAGGAGATAAAATTTCACATCAATCAAATGTTTGTCTTAGCATATAGTACATATTTTACCTTTCTGTGGATATAAAGGAGCCCTGGTGGCATAGTGGTTAAGAGTTTGGCTACTAACCAAAGGTTAGCAGTTTGAATCCACCAGCCACTCCTTGGAAACCCTGTGGGGCAGTTCTACTCTGTTCTATAGGTTTGCTGTGAGTTGGAATTGACTTGATGGTAATGGTTTTATTTTTGTCGTTTATGCATATAAAACACTTAAGAAACACTTCCAAACCGTGCAGTGTTGTCATGTCACAAAGTAGTGTGTGCGTTCATTATTAGGAACCATTGTATTTAACTCGAAGTTTTAATATAATAGGTTTCATGGTAGTCCATTCTTAGTCACGAGTTGTCTGTAAATTGGACATTCATAACCCAGGGATGGCTTCTACTTGAAATGTGGCTAGTCCAAATTGAGATATGCTCTAAGTGTAAAAGCCACACTAGATTTCAAAGACTTGGTACAAGAAAAAGAAGGTAAAGTGTAACAGTAATTTTTTATATTGATTATGTGTTGAAATGATGACATCTTAGATATATCTGGGTTAAATAAAAATAATAAAATTAATTTAACTTGTTTCTTTTTACTGTTTTTTTAATATTTATACTAGAAAATTAAAAAAAAATATGGCTTGTATTTGTGGTTCACATTACAGTGCTACTATGATAAAGAGAAGAGAGTTTATGTTGTATTCTTACTGTTGGGAGCTTGCAGAGGTTCAGTGAAACGCTCCACTAGGATGCCTTAGCTACCATAATTCCAGCTGACTTGGTTGGACCAATTTGTATTACAGTGCTTTTTTGAGAGGGATTGCCTGCAAGCAGCCACTACCTCTCCTCCTACTCTATCTATGTCTCCCAATTCATGAGGTTTTTAAATAAAGGTTACTCGGCTCACCACTTCTAATATTTACTGACTCCTGACCAGCTTCTTGAAGATAGGTGATTAAAAAAATTTTTTACACCTACTGTATATTGAGCACCTGCCATGTGCCAGGCACTTTACATAAAATCTGCAGTCCTTACATCAATTCTGCAAGATTGATATTACAAGATGAAGAAACTTAGATTCAGATACGTTATAACTTTGCCCTGGGTTGGTTAGTAAGTAGCAGAATCAGCATTGTCACCCAAGACTGTACCTAGAGATTTAAGTTTATTGACAGCCCTGTTGAGCAGGATAGAGCATCTGAAAGCTTCCTATGAAAGAGCATCTTTTCCGCCTTAAAAATTAATCAACAAAGAACACTTTATATGCCTCCAGGAAGAGATACAACAAAGAGTCACCTTCTTTGGATGCCAAAAATACCAAATGTTCGATTTCAGAGGCTAGCCATATAAGGAAAGGCTTTCTATAGACAAAGAGGGTTAAAGTAAAATAATGGGATAGAATAAGCGTATTGAGCTGGATAAGTCTTGCATAATCCTAGGTCATCTCTTAATGGCCATGTCCTTGACATTGTTGCATTAAGAAGGAGAGCAAGGGGTAATAGTTCATATGTTTGGCCTGCTGGTGTTTTAAATTAGAGTAGATACAATCACAGTCCATGAGTACTCCGGTAGACTGGATGCTGTGTTCGTTCACTCACTGCTGCCTTCACTAGGCTCAAGCAAGTTGTGGTGACTTTGGAAAGACAAGGAGAGAAAAGGAAGACCAAAGGTTCAAGGAGTGTAAAACTAGAGTGGGGGTAGGTGGTGGGGAGGTTTGGGCAAGTTCAGCTGCAAAGCACTTTTATACATGCATATGCACGTTATGTTTAAAATACTAAGAGCTATATAAACCGTAAAATAGTATTTAGAAATTAAACTGTGACATACTGGAAAGAAAAAAAAAGTAAACTAGATAATATGAATTCAATTTCTGTAGCTCCACCATTACCCTAACTGCGTAACCTTAGGAAACTATAGAATCAGAGACCTAGTAAAATGGGAAGATATTCATTGCCCTTTCTACTTCTCCAGCTTTCTGTGATGATTAAATAAGATCATGATGAGTGTAAAAGCACTTTATTTCTTATACTGTTATTTACTCTGCATCTGAAGTATTGCCTACCTGAAACTTCATTGAGAGGAAACAATGTGTACCCAAGAACGCCCACATTATGATGAAGAGAAGTTAAGAGTTAAATGGCCAACTTAAATAGGGCCAATTTGGCTCTTGTCCTTAGACTTTATGAAAGGGACAGTGTCAGCCTTGTGGGTGAGGGGAATGTGGACCTAATTGCTTATATAACTTAATCGCTCAACACTTCAGTAGCTTTTAAAACTTGACTTTTGTAGGTTGATTCTGTGATACACGAACACACACACGAGGTGTTTCTCTTTGGGTGAAAAGTCCTGTTGAATGGCTTTTAAAAAAAAATTTATTTTGAGGTTTTGATATATTCATAATAACCTGGTTTGCATTTTCTTTGAGGCTCATGGTCTTCAACTTCTGACCAAGCTAGTGAAGCGTTGCTATAACTACCAAATGGCAGTCTTTCCTGATCCAGTGTTAGATGCCAGCAGACTAATACAGAATAGATTTTAGCAGTATTGAAGCACAGCATTTGAAATCTTATTTAAACTGATCATCTAGCACATTTATCATAAAGAGAATAAGTTGAATACATTCATATTACCATACAGTTGTTTGGTTCTCAAGGAAATCCCTGAATGCATTTATATTCCATTTGTAAAATGCTGTGTACAGGGATATTTGCCAAGTGCCAGTTTGAAATTTACTTGGGATTCATCCAGCTGGCAGATGAGTTGTACTAATCAGATGGGCCTATTTCTGGGGAACAGGATTTCATAGCAGGAGCAGTGTTCTTAAAGTATAGTTACTTTAAAAATGAATTAATTTTTAATTTTAAAACTCTCATCAGCATTTATTAAAAATATATAGTATAACATTTTAATGTGTACATACAAATAATACATTTTTGTAAATAATAGCGGGGACAATAAATTCATTATACTATATTCAGTTGTTTTTAATTTCTATTTTGAGTTTTTGGATTTTATAGCATCTATTGTATGACTTTTTTATCTGCCTGGAAAAGGAGTAGGAGGTAGGATCACTACTCTCCTGAGGAAAACACTTTAAGAATTGCTGCCGATAAGCTGTCTCTTTTCAGCCTAAAGGTCTGTGCTACCAAATGTTTGGGGTAAATTATTAGCTTCCTTAGACAGCTGAAAGTGAAGGTTCCTCCTGACATATGGTTATTTTGACAAATACCAAACCCATTGCCGTCGAGTTGATTCTGACTCATAGTGACTCTATAGGACAGAGTAGAACTGCCCCAGAGGGTTTCTGAGGCTGTAATCTTTATGGAGCAAACCACCACATCGTTCTTCTGTGTAGCAGCTGGTGGGTTTGAACCACTTACCTTTTGGTAACCATTGCCCCACAAGGTCTCCTTTATTTTTACAAGTAGGCTATGCTGAATACGTAAATGAATACATGAATAGTTAATTTTTAAGACTGAAAACAACTTCAGAGGTTATATATTTGATAGTAAAGAAAGTGACAGTGATTCAAATGAAACGGACTAAGGCCCATTCAGAGACAGGGTTGCTGTAAAGATTGTGGAAAAAGGGAATTTCCTTAGAGCTTGAAGAAACTATTGACATATTCAAATATAGCGCAGGGACAACCATATAGAAAGGAGGTATATCATGTTGTGTTAAGGTATAAATGATAATGAGGCCTTCAAGAATCTATTCTGAGGACAAAATACCTAATTTAGAAAATGAAAAACGTGGGAATAGCTGTATAAACATAATAGGAAAGATAGAGGTTTTATTTTTGTTAGTGAGCAAGTTTACCTTCCCAATAGTACAGTAAATACAATCCAGATGGCTAAGAGCATAAGATCATGGTGGGCTTGGCTGGGGTGAGGGGAATAAACTCAACAATTTACCACAGTAATTTCCTACACTTTCACATTTACTTCAGTAGATACAAAAAATTGCATTTGTTATTGGAGGATGTTCTTGGATTCTCTTTAAAGTAGATGAATTTAAATAATGTTAGTTTCTGTTTGGGGCTTAATGTGGATATTTCTTTTTTGTGACAACTGAGATATATGAAATGGCTTTATATTTTTTAATCTCAAAATATTATCTTTGGTGATTATTACTATTAGAATAATGAAATAATGGATATGAAACTGGAAGGCACTAGCTATCTGGATTTTATAAGGTCACTGCTGTGTGTTTAGATAGATTTTATTCTGCATTTCTGTTAATACCCCATTGGAATATAGGGTTTTTTGGCTTTGTTTTTAACTTAAAAAAACAAAAAAAAAAAAAAAAAGAAACAGTAATTGGAACGTTCGCTGACTCTCACGCGTCTAATCTTTGCTGGGAACTTAATAGAACCACTGATTCATTTTCCTTGAGGATTATTGATTGCCCTTATCAATTAGAGAAATGAGAGTGGGTGAGAGTCCCTTAAAACAGAAATTTTAAATGAAACTTTAATGTATACACGGTTGATGTGTTTATAGGTTCAATTTTCATGGAAGACAATTTATCAATAATTAGCAAAGATTAAATATGCTTACTCTTTGACCCATCACTTAAACATTTCTAGAAATCTAACTTACAGTTTTACTTTGAAAAAATGTACGAAGTTGTATGTACAAGGATGTTTATTACAGCAGAGTTGGTAATAATATTGTTTTTAAAAAACCTGAAAAGGGGGATGACTGTGGCATAATTGTACACTGTAACAATTAAAGAATGAGATCATTCTATGTAACTTCGAATAAAATAGCCATTATATATTGTTAATTAAAAAAAATAAGTTGCAGAACAGAATTTATAATACCAGTATTTTAAAAAAGTATGAATGAGAATGTTTCTCTTTATATATGCTGAGATAACGTATGAAAGAATACCTGCCAAACTCTGATTAAAGTTTAATTTGGAAGCATGGTATGAGTATGTATTACTTTTATAATAATACATTTACAGAAGTCAGTAGTGTAGTGTAAAGATTAAGAGCTGTAATGCTTAGTCACAAAATATTTTAGTGCTATCAGATAATGCTAACATTATTTGTGTGTAATGGATGGAGCACTGGGTTTAGAATAGAAGTCCTAGATTCATATTCTGGGACTACCATTCAACTATTTGCAAGACCTTGAGAGAAAGCCAGTCTCTAGAGGCCAATATTCTTATTTTTAAAGGAAATCCATGTGAAGTGTTTAGCATAGTGTTTGACATCTCTTTAAGTGCCCAGTAAATATTAGCTGCTATTATGATCTGATGAAATTTTCCTGATTGACATGATGTCAAATTGGAAAAAATACCAGAAGGACAAGAAACAGGAATAAGCCATAGTGATAAAACACCCAGGTAGATATATTCACCATATTTGACTGAACTGCTGAACTTCTTGCCCTGATGTTCTGAATTATTTTGGCATTGTGTAGACGTAGAAAATAGTGTATATCAATATCTTTGCACAAAAACCACTTAGTTGCTTATCACTATTATGCTTTATTTTAGAAATACTACATGTGGTACTTCCTAAACATTACTTTGCTTAAAAATATGTACATTTTGGGTTAAGTGCTGGTAGAGTACTCCATATTTGGGTTGCGAAATTTTAAAACATAAGTTATTGGGGTGATGATGTTATCTAAGGTTCAGAATGTTCTATAAGTATTTATGATGTTAATAAATTAGTATTTTTTTCTTGACTTTTCATATTATAAGACCTAAGAAAAGTCCAGATTAAAAATAAATGCTGAACTAAAGGTAAATATAGTATGGTAGCTCAACTGCCTAACAGCAAGAGTCAGGAATCAGAAGACTTGGATTCTAGTCCTAGCTCTACCACTTACTGATCTGTGTCTTCAGTAAATTCTTCAGCTTCTCTAAGCACAGGATGGATCTTAGTCTGTGAAACTGAGGTATAATTTTGAGCATAAAATGAAATAATGGATGTGAAACTGGAAGGCAGTATGCAGATACAAGGACCTATGTAATCTTTTTCTGATCTAGACTTTCTTTGCATAGTATGTTTTATTTTATTAGATGACATAAAAGTCCATCATGCCAATTTTCTTAATGGAATGAGACAGTAATGGTAAAACGGAGCACTTGTAAAACCTCTGCTAACCACTGTGAAATCTTTTTGCATAGCTAATCATGCAGACTGACATAGCGCCTCTGATAGAACATATGTGAGTTTATGACCTGGAGTCTGTTAAACTGCAAAAGAATTTTATAAGTCAGCAAAGCCATTAATCCAAATTACATCACAGGAGGTGGGGCTAAGATGGTGGAGTAGTCAGATGCTTCTGCTGGTCCCTCTTACAACAAAGACCCAAAAAAACAAGTGGATCAATTATATATGACAAATTCTAGGCACCCTGAACATCAAAGGCAAAGTTGAGAATCAGACTGAGTGGCAGTAGGAGGGAGAGACGGTTCAGAAGCAGCGAGGAGTTGCCATACCTGGCCTGATGGGAGCCAGTCCCCTGCGGGCTGCATCAGCTGGTGTGCACAGTGAGGCAAGCAGTGCTGTTCGGACACATTTTCCACGTCGGAAGAGACTGAGAAGCAGAGTCGACTCAGGCCTCCAGAAACAGTGAAAAGTGGCACTTAATCAGCAAAAGAGAAGTGCATGCGTTTAACCTACCATGTGGATTAAAAAACACCCCATTTGGGAAGAACCTCTCTCCCATTTCCCTGTTTCCTCCCTGCTCTTTACTGGGTCCCTGGCCAGCTTCAGCAATTGCTGAGTCCCCTGGGCCAGAAGGAGGACCTGTCATGTGCCCTGAGCCATTCTCCTGGTTTTGGAGAGGGAACAGATTACCAAACAGGAAAAAATAATCTGCCAGCTCCCCTAAGCCGAGAAATTGGGGCAGGCACAGCTGCCTAGTTCAGGCACAGGCATAAGGGGTCCATGAACTTTGAATCCTTTCATCTCTGCATAGACTGTGGGCCCATTTCAACAGCGTAGGCCCTCATTAGCACAGTACAATAGGGTATATACCTGAAGCCTAACTTCACTCTGTCAGCTATATGGTGGACTGGCAGATTCATGACATTTGATGCTGCTCTGCCCATTAAGCAAGGTCATTACCTACCTGCATCATGGGCCTGAGGACTGGTGGCTCCACCCATGCCACCTACGATGGGCCCAAGAATAAGTGTTGCTTCCTAGTCCTTACAGTGAACAGCATTGGGTGCCCATAGTCTGGCTGCAAAACCCACCCACCTACACACTCTAGGGTACAGGGACATGCTTTCCTCCCAGACGCTCAGGGGCAGCCATCCGCCCCCTGTATTTCTTAGCGTGTGACGCCCTACTGCAGCCAGATACCTGTGCCTACTGTAGTCACTCCTGCCCGTCTAAGGACTGTAGGTGAGAGCCTGCACCACACAGTTGGTGACCAACTATCTGGACACCTGAGCTGAATCCATACAAGAAAAGTTAATGGACTCTTGGGCTCACATATCTAGTAGTAGATCTAACCACCTGGTGACAGGCCATGAGAGCTTCAAAGGTGCCAATAATCAAACTGGCTCACATGAGCAGCCTGTTTGGGCATATCAAAACAAAATGAAACAAGAAGCTAGGACACAGTAAACAAACATAAAATAAATAAATATAATAGCTTATTGATGGCTCGGAGACAACAGTCGATATCAAATCACATAAAGAGACCGACCATGATGGCTTTAGCAAGCTTCTGAAACAAGAAATTTTCTGGAGGAAGAGAACTTCTTGGAATTTCTGGAGGTAGAATACAAAAGATTAACATACAGAACTCTTCAAGATATCAGGAAGGCAATCATTCAAATTGCAGAACAAGCCAAGGAACATACAAAGCAATAGAGGAACTTAAAAAGATGATAGAAGAGCACAATAACACATTTAGTAGGCTGCAAGAATCCATAGAGAGCAAACAGAAATCCAGAATATTAACAATAAAATTTCAGAATTAGACAACTCAGTAGAAAGACATAGGAACAGAATTGAGGCAGTAGAAGTCAGAATTAGTGACATTGAAGATGAAGCACTTGACACCAACTTATTTGAGGAAAATCAGATAAAAGAATTTACAAAAAATGGAGAAATCCTAAGAATTACGTGGGACTCTATCAAGAGGAATAACCTACGAGTGATTGGAGTACCAGAACAGGGGGGATAACAGAAAATACAGAGAGAATTGTTGAAGATTTGTTGGCAGAAAACTTCCCTGATATCGTGAAAGATGAGAAGATATCTATCCAAGATGCTCATCGAACCCCACACAAGGTAGATCCCAAAAGAAAGTCACCAAGACATATTATAATCAAACTTGCCAAAACCAAAGATAAAGAGAGAATTTTAAGAGCAGCTATGGATAAATGATAAGTCACCTACAAAGGAGAGTCAATAAGACTAAGATCGGACTAGTCAGCAGAAACCATGTAGGCAAGAAGACAACAGGATGACATATAAAGCCTTGAAGAAAAAAATTGCCAGCCAAGAATTATATATCCAGCAAAACTGTCTCTCAAATAAGATGGAGAAATTAGGGCATTTCCAGAGAAACAGAAATTTAGGGAATTTGTAAAAACCAAACCAAAATTACAAGAAATACTAAAGGGAGTCCTCTGGTTAGATAATCAATAACATCAGGTAACAACCCAAGACTAGAACACAGGACAGAGCAACCAGATATCAACCCAGATAGGGAAGTCACAAAAATAAAGCTAAAACTCTGAAAATAGGGAAACAGAGATGTCAGTATGTAAAAGATGACAACATTAAACAAAAAGGACTAAAAAATGTAGTCATAGATCATATGGAGAAGAAGTCAAGGCAATATAAAGAAATAAAAGGTTGGTTTAAACTTAGAAAAATAGTGGTAAATATTTAGGTAATCACAAAGAAAACTGACAATCCTACAAGTCAAAATAAAAAACTAGAAGAATATAAAGACTCAGCAAATACAAAATCAACAACAATGAAAAAGATGAAAATACATTAAAAACAAGTCAGCACAGAAAAGTAAGTGGAACAAAGAAACTGAACAACACACAAAAAAGACATCAAAATGACAGCACTAAACTCATACCTATCAATAATTATGCTGAATATAAATGGACTAAATGCACCAATAAAGAGAGAATGGCAGATTGGATAAAAAAACACGATCCGTCTATACGCTGCCTGCAAGAGAGACACCTTAGACTTAAAGACACAAACAAACTAAAAGGATGGAAAAAAATATATCAAGCAAACAACACTCAGAAAAGAGCAGGAGTGGCAATATTAATCTCTGACAAAATAGACTTTCAAGTAAAATCCACCACAAAGGATAAGGAAGGACACTATATAATGATTAAAGGGTCAATACACCAGGAGGACATAACCAGAATAAATATTTACGCACCCAATGACAGGGCTCCAAAATACATAAACTCTTAACAACATTGAAAAGAGAGAGAGAGAGCTCCACAATAATAGTAGGAAACTTCAACACACCTACTTTCAGTGAAGGACAGAACATCCAGAAAGAAGCTCAGTAAAAACATGGAAGATTTAAATGCCACAGTCTACCAATTTGACCTCATAGACATGTACAGAACACTTCCAACGGAAGACAAGTTGACTTTCTTTTCCAATGCACGTGGAACATTCTCCAGAACAGATCACATAGGCCATAAAGCAAGCCTTAACAAAAGCCAAAGCGTCGAAATATTACAAAGCATCTTTTCTGACCATAAAGCCATAAAAGTGGAAATCAGTAACAGAAAAAGCAAGGAAAAAATATCAAACACATGGAAACTGAACAACCCCTTGCTCAAAAACTACTGGGTTATAGAAGAAATTAAGGATGGAATAAAGAAATTCACAGAGTCAAATAAGAATGAAAACATATCCTACCAGAACCTTTGGGACACAGCAAAAGCAGCACTCAGAGGTCAATTTATAGCAATAAATGAACATATCCAAAAAGAAGAAAGGGCCAAAATCAAAACATTAATCCTCCAACTTGAACAAATAGAGAGCAGCAAAAGAAGCCCCTCAGGCACCAGAAGAAAGCAAATAATAAAAATTAGAGCAGAATCAAATGAAATAGAAAAACAATTTGAAACAGTTAACAAGACCAAAAGCTGGTTCTTTGAGAAGATCAACAAAAACAGTAAACCACTGGCCAAACTAACAAAAGAAGAACACGAGAGTAAGCAAATAACTGGAAAAAGAAACGAGATGGGTGATATCACAACAGCCTCAATTGAAATTTAAAGAATCATAACAGAATAATATGAAAAATTATACTCCGAACAAATTTGAAAACCTAGAGGAAATGGACAAATTTCTGGAAACACACTATCTACCTAAAATAACACAAACAGAAGTTGAACAACTAAATAAACCTAAAACAAAAGAAGAGATGGAAAAGGTAATCAAAAAACTCTCAACAAAAAAAAGCCCTGGCCGTGACAGTTTCACTGGAGAATTCTACCAAACTTTCAGAGACGAGTTAATACCACTATTACTAAAGGTATTTCAGAGCATAGAAAAGGATGGTATACTCCCAAATTCATTCTTTGAAGCCAGCATAACCCTGATACCAAAACCAGGCAAAGACACCACAAAAAAAGAAAATTACAGACCAGCAGCCCTCATGAACATTGACGTAAAAATCCTCAACAAAATTCTAGCCAATAGAATTCAGCAACATATCAAAAAAGTAATTCACCATGACCAAGCAGGATTCATACCAGGTATGCAGGGATGGTTCAACATTAGAAAAACAATCAGTGGAATCCATGACATAAATACAAGATGAGAACCACATGATCTTATCAGTTGATGCAGAAAAGACATTTGACAAAGCCCAACACCCATTCATGATAAAAACTCTTAGCAAATTAGGAATAGAAGGGAAATTCCTCAACATAATAAAGAGCTTTTATACAAAGCCAACAGCCAACATCATCCTAAATGGAGAGAGTTTGAAAGCATTCCCCTTGAGAGCAGGAACCAGACAAGGATGACTTTTATCACCACTCTTATTCAACATTGTGCTGGAGGTCCTAGTAGGAGCAATTAGGCTAGAAAAAGAAATAGAGGGCATCCAAATTGGTAAGGAACAAGTCAAAGTATCTCTGTTTGCAGATGATATCATCTACACAGAAAACCACAAAGAATCTGCAAGAAAACAGATTTCAGCAAAGTATCAGTATATAAGATAAACATACAAAAATCAGTTGGATTCCTCTACATCAACAAGGAAAACTTCGAAGAGGAAATCACCAAATCGATACCATTTACAATAACCCTCAAGAAGATAAAATACTCAGGAATAAATCTAACCAGAGACATAAAAGGCATATACAAAGAAAACTACAAGACACTACTGCAAGAAACCAAAAGAGACCTGCATAAGTGGAAAAATGGAAAAACATACCTTGCTTATGGATAGAAAGACTCAACATTGTGAAAATGTCATTTCTACCCAAAGCGATCTACAGGTACAATGCAATCCCGATCTAAATTCCAGTGGCATTTTTTAATGAGATGGGGAAACAAATCACCAACTTCAAATGAAAAGGGAAGAGATCCCAGATAAGTAAAGCATTGCTGAAGAAGAACAAAGTGGGAGACCTCACACTACCTGATTTTAGAACCTGTTATACTGCCATGGTAGTCAGAACAGTCTGGTACTGCTATAACAACAGATACATAGACCAACGGAACAGAATTGAGAATCCAGACATAAATTTATCCACCTGTGAGTAGCTGATATTTGACAAAGGCCCAAAGTCCGTTAATTGGGCAAAAGACAGTCTCTTTAACAAACGGTGCTGGCGTAACTGGATATCCATGTGGAAAAACTCCATCCACCTTACACCATGCACAAAAACTAACTCAAAATGGATCAAAGACCTAAATATAAAATCTGAAATTATAAACATCGTGGAAGAAAAAATAAGGACAATGCAAGGAGCCCTGATACATGGCATAAACAGAATACAAACCATAAGTAACAATGCACAAACAGCAGAAGAGAAACTAGTAACTGGGAGCTCATAAAAATCAAACACTTAGCTCTAACTCCCAAAAAAAAAAAAAAAAAAAAGACCAGATTTACTGGCCTAAAGGATACTGGAGAAACCTCAAGAGTGTGGCCCCCAGATACCCTTTCAGCTCAGAGGTGAAGTTACCTTTGAGTTTCGATGTTCAGCCTGGGAGTGGACAGCCCAGTAAAACTAAATGAGACTAACGAGGTACAGGAGTCCGGTGACGAGGGCCAGAAGACAGAGGGGGAGTAGGAAGCTGATGATAAGGAACACAAGTTGAGTAAGGATACTGTTGATGTGTTGTGAGATTGTTGACCACTGTTATAGGGCAACATTTGTAGTAACTGTTAAATGGGAGACTATTTTGTCCTGTAAGCCTTCGTCTTGGGCGAGAATGGCAGCACAATTGGAAGAGCATAGTCAATGTCACTTAAATGTGTAAGTAAAAAGTTTTGAGATGGTGTATCTTTGGCTATGTGTATTTTCACCAAAGAAAAAAAGCTGAGAATTCAGAGGGTTAAAATGTTGTGGGGTTGTTAACCAAAGTCATAAAACAGCATGTGTACTACTGTTACATGAGAAACTGTTTGTTCTGTAAGCCTTCACCTGAAGTACAATAAAATATTTAATAAAAAAAACAAAAACAAAAACAAAAAAAACACTGCACCAAAAGAGTCAAAAGACAACCTACAGACTGGGCAAAAAATTTGGCTACAACAAGTCCGATCAGTGTCTAACCTCTAAAATCTCAACAACAAAAAGACAACCCGATTAAAAAAAATGGACAAAGGACGTGAACAGACACTTCACCAAAGAAGACATTCAGGCAGCTGTCAGATACATGAGGAAATGCTCACAAGCATTAGCCATTAGAGAAATGCAAATCAAAACTACAATGAGATACCGTCTCCCCACAACAAGGCTAGCATTAATCCAAAAAACACAAATAAATGTTGGAGAAGTAGTGGAGAGACTAGAGCACTTATACACTGCTGATGAGAATGTAAAATGGTAAAACCACTTTGGAAATTGTTTTGGTTCTTCCTTAAAAAGCTAGAAGTAGAAATACCATGCAATCCAGCAGTCCTGCTCCTTGGAATATATCCTAGAGAAATTGGAGCCGTCACACGAATAGGTATATGCACACCCATGTTCATTGGAGCACTGTTCACAATAGCAAAAAGATAGAAACAACCTAAGTGCCCATCAACAGACAAATGGATAAGTAAATTATGGTATATCCACACAATGGAGTACTACGCAACAATAAAGAATAAACATGAATCTGTGAAACATAACATGGATGAATCTGGAAGGCATTCTGCTGAGTGAAATTAGTCGCAAAAGGACAAATATTGTATGAGACCACTGTCATAAGAACTCAAGAAAAGGTCTAAATACAAAAGAAAACATTCTTTGATGGTTACGAGGGTGGGGAGGGAGGGAGATGGGTATTCAGTAACTAGATAGTAGATGAGAATTAGCTTAGTTGAAGAGAAGGACAACACACAATACAGGGGAAGTCAGCACAACTGGACTAAACCAAAAGCTAAGAAGTTTCCTGAATACAGCCAAACACTTTGAGGGACAGAGTAGCTAGGGTGTGGGTCTGGGGACCATGGTTTCAGGGGACATCTAGGTCAGTTGGCATAACCAAGTTTATTAAGAAAATATTCTGCATCCCGCTTTGGTGAGTGGCATCTGGGGTCTTACCAGCTAGGGAGCGGCCATCCAAGATACATCAATTGGTCCCAACCCACCTGGAGCAAAGAAGAATGAAAAATAGCAAAGACACAAGGAAAATATTAGCCCAAGAGAGAAAAGCTGGATAAACCAGAGACTGCATCAGCCTGAGACCAGTAGAACTAGAGGGTGCCTGGCTACCACCTATGACCGCCCTGACAGGGAACACCACAGAGAGCCCCTGACGGAGCAGGAGAAAAGCGGCGTGCAGAACTCAAATTCTAGTAAAAAGACCAGACTTAATGGTCTGAGAATGGAGGAACCCTGGAAGACATGTCCCCCAGACTTACCGTTAGCCTAGAACTGAAACCATTCCCAAAACCAACTTTTCAGACAAAGATTGGAAGGGACTGTGGGACATAAAACGATACTCATGAAGAGAGTGCTTCTTAAGTAGATGCATAAGTCTAATTGGGCAGCTCCTGTCCAGAGACAAGATGAGAAGGCAAAAAGGTACAGGAGCTGGTTGAGTGGACATGGGAAATCCCAGGTGGAAAGGAGGAATGTGCTGTCACATTATAGGGAGAGTAGCTAGGGTCACATAGTAATGTGTGTATAAATTTTTGTATGAAAAACTGACTTGATCTGTAAACTTCCACTTAAAGTACAATTAAAAAAAATTATATCAGAATTCCAAGTGTTCTTAATGAGATGACTAGCTGCCTCACTACCACCATTACCCAGCTCCAAAGTTTAGGCTTGGGTTGAGGGGAATCTAAATGCTCGCGCTAACATAATTTAGAAAGTGTTCTCATGATCCTCAAGTGTGTGTAAATATTTAGTTCCATGGGTAAATTGCACACCAGAGTTACCCAGTGCCATTTTGCATTCGCAGACTTTCCGTTCCTGGATTGAATGGTGTATTTTTAATCAACTGGTTCCTTTAATGATTAATTTCAGACATGCACAGTAATATTTATAAAAAGCAGGAAAATTGAAGTGAGATCAAGGATTAAAAGAGTCTTGACCTCCTTTTATATTGAGAATTGAAAGTATTTTGAAGATGACACCTCAGCTGAAGTGAGTTGGGTTTTTTGTTTGGTTTTTTAACCCCACTATCATAATAGTAGACAATTTTTAAAAGTAGGAGAATACTTTTCCTGATGATTGGGGAAGGTATGTAATATTTTGCAAAATTATTCCAGGATTTGGAGTAACCCAAACCAAACCTATTGCCATCGAGTTGATTCTGATTCAGAGCAATACGGTAGGACAAAGTAGAACTGTCCCATATGGTTTCCAAGGCTATAATCTGTATGAAAGTAGATTGCCACATCTTTCTCCCACAGAGCAGCTGGTGGGTTCAGACCATTGACTTTTCAGCTGGCACCTGAAGGCTTAACCGCTGCACCACCAGGGCTCCTTGGATTTGGATTAGAAGGTGAAAAATTAACTTTGTGGCTTAGTATTAATTTGCTCTGACCAAGAGTTAACAGAAGGAAATAGGAAATGGACAAAACAGTGAATAGATTCACAAAAGGATTGAATCTGAAACAAGTGGCATAAATTTAAATTCTAAGATCCCCATCCCCAGCTAAGTAAAATTTGATGGAGTTACTTTGTAGCTCACCTTTCTCCGAAGTACGCTCACCATGCATCTAGGGCAAAAGACTCCTTTCTTTTGATTGGTCTTCATCAGCTTCCGAAGGGACTTTTTTATTTCAGCAGTAGCTATACTAATAGGAAGATGGCATTGTAATTAGATTATTTTTGGTTCTTTCCAGACCCATGTCTTTATTAGAAAGTTGTTGAATTCCTGTGGTCAGTGGTATAAGGAAATGCTAGGTTGTTAACAGTTTCCAATGATTTCCTCAAGAGTTCCTTTGGTTGCAAGATATTTTGATGCCTTTGTTGATAAGTGAGGTGGGGTGAGGGGATAGTGACTCAGTGAATTTCTTGAGAAGTCTGTGATACTCAGATATTCTTCCCTCACATCTCTTACTCTCCCTTCATTTCCACTCCACCCTGTACTTTTCTAAATGGGCATATGTGACAGCCTTTCTCTACATTGAATATATTACATTGTTGTTACTTATCCAAAAGTAATTGGCAGTAATTTTCCCTAATGGTTGCTTTGGAAAATTTTCCTTCCTTTGAAAAGATGCATAAAAGCATTTTCACTGACCAAGGGGTGTTTTTGTTTTTTTGCCACCAGATCTTTTTATCACTCTATTCCTAGACTGGAGAAAGGTGTCTTGAAAAATTGAAAGGTATTCTTTGGAGCATGGATTGAATAATATGTTTAAAGAGATGACAACATTAAATGTAATGTTTGATTAACAAACAGGCAATATACTATAATGAATGATTATATGAAATCTGTGGATTTCTGTTTGTGTATGATACTAGTTTTCCATTACATTGTTTTTTAATCATGGATTTTACTATTACCAGTTATATTCTTGGAATATACTAATGGGACATACTTAAAACATTTAGACTGTTCACTATGAAGAGAAAAGATATATACTGAAAACAATATGTTGGATGTTACAACACATGGTATAAATATTGAGAAGTGCATATGACTTAGCCCAGAGATAAAACAACCAGGTAGGGACAGTGACATGTCTGAAGGATTTGGCAATAAAATGTGATAGACTGAGGGCTTTGGTTACAGTCAACTAGAAGAGCACAGAGTTTGTAAACTAAGGAAAAACAGACTTTCTAGATGCAGCTTTTAAGATATCATGAAGCACATTCTGAAGAAAGATCTGTGCAGGTCCAAAATGAGAACTCCTCTTTAGAATTTTTTGAATCAACTTTTTATTTTTAATGAGATATTTAAATGCAGAGAATGCTCTTTCATGGGGAAAAAATAGTTGTTACATTTTGCTCTTAATAGTTGATGACTTAAATTGTTTTGTTAATAAACTCTTCTAAGGAAATGTGGAATTAAAAGGAACATTTTTATTTTTGCTTTGTAAAAGACTTTTTTTTTTTTTTGCTTTTGTCCTTTTTAATTCCACAACATTATTAATAAGACCTACCTTTGGCTTAGGGTATTTCCTAATGATTTTGCCTATATTCTTCCTATTGAGAACCAAAACATCTTGATTTGGGACTATTTGAATTTTCTGAAACACGTATTTGAGCAATGGTACTGAACCCTTTCTTGGTAATTTGGAAACCATTGTGACTTTTTGATCCTAAGGCTAAAAAAGTAATAAAATAAGCAGAATTTTTAAAATAATTCAGATGCTATGATTATTGTGTTATAGAAGCATACCCTGTATACTTCATGTACACCAGCATATCCCAAGATGCCTATTGTGTTCCCATTTTGTATACCCCAGGTGACCAACTAGGAGGCAGAAATGACAAGGTTGAGAGCCCTCTCTGCAGGGATTGTATATTGACTGGGGCAGGAGCTCGGGGCAGGTAGTGTTGTGGATAGCAAGTCGATCTCTCCTTCCCACTAAAAAAATTGTCCAGTACCCGCAGTGAACCTTCTTACTTTTGGTTGGTAGGACTGGGAGGATATAACCAAAAAAACCTGAACCTGTTGCTGTGGAGTCCATTCTGACTCATAGTGACCTTGTAGGACAGAATAGAACTGCCCCAGAGGGTTATCAAGGGGCAGCTGTTGGATTCGAACTGCTGACCTTTTGGTTAACAGCCAAGCTCTTAACCACTGCGCCACCAGAGCTCCAAAGAGGAATCTATTTCGAGGAGTTATTTGTATTCTTCATTTTCTTAAAGACCAGAAGTTGGGAACCAGTGCTCTGGTTCACTAGTCCTCAAGCGTGGCTGTTCTTTGCGTCAACTGGGGAGCTTAAAAAAATACTGATGTCTCTGTTGCACTCCTGGGATTCTGATTCAGATGGTATTGGGATTTCTTTGTAAGCATCTTGGGTGATTCAAATTTTTAGTAAAGTTTGAAAAGCACTCCTCTAGTCAGTAAAACAAAACTAGACAAAGGAAGTTTTAAAATGCATCACTCAGGATTGTGAATCATATAAACTCCATGAATGCAAGGAATTAGTCCTTCACTGTGTCCCCAACACGGAAAATGGTATCTGGTACATAGTAGGCACCCAAAGAATATTTTTTGTTGAATTAAGAAATATACTTGTTAAGAATTAGTATAATTTATGTAAAGAATAAACCATTTGAGCATCAATTTTTAAAAAATAATCAACTATAAGAGCTAGTAAGGAGCCCTGGTGGCGCAGTGGTTAAGTGCTCAGCTGCTAACTGAAAGGACAGTGGTGCAAACCTACCAGCCACTCCATGGGAGAAAGATGTGGCAGGCTACTTGCATACTTACAGCCTTAACTCTATGGGGCAGTTCTGCTCTGTCCTACAGGGTTGCTACGAGTTGGAATCAACACAACGGCAACGGGTTTGAGTTTGGTTTATAAGCGCTAGTTAGTGAGGACTTAGTGATGAATGGATCCTTTTTTGTGTGTGTGGAGGAAAAGGTGAAGCTAGATACTCATTTTCAAAACTTATAGATAAAAATCCCTGCGTGAATATGAAGTGGAAATATGTTCTTCTCATTCCCTTTCAGTGTATTTGCACTTCAGATAACCCACTGGGACAAAATGATTTTCCTACTGAACCTAGCCCCTGCTGTGAAACATTTCCATGATTTAGCTGTTTTTCCCCTTTATCTATGGCAAAACATTTTTTCTGCTATATGTATGTATTTTGCTTTTCCTTTAGTTTTTGTGTGCGTGTGTGTGTTTAATAAAAGCCCTGCTCTGTCTCCTTCCTTCAGGAAACACCTTTTTTCTGTGTGATGCAGTCAGTTTTTGTCATTTCCACTTAAATGTGAACTAAGAAGTCATCCTTTTCCTGTGAAACGGAAATTTCCCAGCTGTTCATAAATCATGGAGCCTGCTGTGGGAGAGGGCAAGATCTCAGAAAGAGTTCCTTCTCTTTTCCACGTGTTCTTTTATTTTTCCATGTAGCTGATCTTCTCATTTCTAAGGTGTATCATCCAGTAGATAAGATGGTGACGTCCTGTTTGAGAATTAGGTCTGTTTTTATGTATTAGACCCATGGTGATATTACTTTGTAAGGACTGTGGCAACATTGCTGTGCTCTCCTCTGATTTAAAAGGTAAGCTGAGGAATCAAAAGAGATTGAAAGGGGTATTATTTTGAAAGTAATTCGATAGTGTTTTCTTGGTAGAAATGCTTACCACTTCCTCTCTTCTCTCGAAACACACCCATTTGAGCATATCACTGTTTCCTTTGTTTTGAGCCTCCCTTATTTATATATGTAGAACTACCATTTGGAATATGATCTTCTGCTGATGCACCTGGGCACCTCTAATCAGAATCTTAGCACAAGAATTGATCACAAACTTTCCTAAAGTGGATCTGTAGGAAGAACACTTTATACTGTTAAATTATCATCAGCCCCAAAATATACCGTTTGCACATGCTGCTTCCAGTGCCTAGAACACACACACACACACACACACACACACACACACACTCTTTCTCTCTCTTCCCCCCTTCTCTCTCTCTCCCCCTCCCTCTCTTCCTTTCCCCGTCCCTCTCTCCTTGGCTAAGTTTTATCCATATAAATTCAGCTCACATGTTAGCTTCATTATGAAGTTCTCTCTCTCCACCTCCATTGCCTTAGACTTGAGTTAGGTGCTTGCCTGTGTACTTACGTAGTATCCTGTGAAGGATAAGAAATTTAGTTGTATTTTGGTGCCATGGAAATAACTTCCCAAAATGGGAAACTAGAGGTCATCCATACAGGTATGGACTTCTTAGGATCAGAAGCTGGTTTTGTCATTCTTGCTACAACCTGTTCTCCACAGGAGTGCAACCAACATGTTAGTCCCACATAGTTTGTTCTTTGTTTTTTTGGGGGGAGGGGGACATCATGATTAAAGATTATTCTGTGAACTCCTAAAATACTTGTGATCCATAGACTTACTGACACTTCATCAAGGCTACTTGAATGAGTGTATTACACAGTCTCGGTCAAAGGGTGAATGTGTGCTGGGACTGTGAAGGAAAGGGAATAGAGTTGGGGCTTGGGAACATTTTTATTTTTCAGATTGCTACTTCCTGTTCAGCTACGGAGATAGTCTTGTAACTTTGCCATTCAGCTAAGGAGATAGCCCTGTAAGCTTGACAGATAACAGCTGTATTCTGTACTTCGTGTGAAAATGAATTTTCTTTCCCTCTGTTCATCTAATTTTTCTCATTTCTTAATATATTAAAGTTTATTCCAGTGTTTGATGGAGGAAGTGGTTGGATGTATGCCCAGATAAGAAAGTGAACAATGGTTAAATACTAGGTTGTAGGCACAGAGTGAATTAAATATGGAGTATGTGTGCTGCAAAAACTGAATGACAAGGAGAAACCCCCTCTGAATAAATTTTTAAAAGAAGATCCCAAAAGCACTTGGACATTTCAGCCGAGTGCTGTAATTGAAGCAGTCTCCTATTTCTTTTACAAACACACAATTCCTTCATAGAGAATTAAATACTTGCTCTGTATTCTAACTGTTCCACCATTTTATTCTCTCTCAAAGCTTAGAACAGCTTTAGGATGTGACTTATTTCATTCCACCATTCTAAACATCTTTGATTATCACTAGAACAATATTAACTACTCAGTCCTCTTTCCTTTATTGGGATTTTATACTCTAATGTCTGTTTAAGCCTAATACTCTAGTACATTGCTCACAACACAACAATTTCATTTCTTGGACAAACAGCTTGGACATGTTTTTCAGTATCTCATCTCAGCTGAGGTGGAATATTTCATTGATGATACAGAAGAATGACTATTGACATATTCCTTAGGAGGGAGGATTCCAAGTTAAGCACTTCTGAGGCAGCTTTAACTTTGATAAAGTGTAAATGACTACCAGGCTTAAGACAGGAGATACTGTTCTGTGTGACCTTAGGTACTTCTGAAGTCACACAAATGGAAAGAGAGAATTGGACTACATCTAGTTCTTTAAGGTTCTTTCAGCTGTATTTGACGTTCACTGAACGTGAGCTCTCTGCTAGGGCAAAACACAGTTGTCTCTCTCATTATATTATTGCCTATTACTCTCAAAGACCCACTATATAGTATGAAATGTGAAAACGCCGTAAGCCAGTTGAGCTGTTTGATTTAGAAGGATGAAGCCACAGCATGCCAGATGGTGACGCTCATCTAGTAGAGCCACAAACTACAAGCAAAGTAGACACAGGTAACACTGATGGCTTCCTTACAGTATATGTAGTGGACAGGGAAGGGCTTGTGAATTGACTTATTCAGTGACACCCACTTTTAATGGTATAGCACAGCCTAGAAAAGGATTGTCTTTTTTTCCTGTCATGCTAATTGGTCTTGGGGAAGTCTCAGTGAGAGGATTGATTGGAGTCAAGTTTTCCTTTGGAAACATAGAAGGAAAATGGCTTCAAAAAGTACTTTTGTAAGGAGTAAAGCAAAAAGGTATACTGTACTTCACACATGGTAAAGTCTTTCTACAGTGCACATAAATGCTGAAGTACAAACTTGAAATCCAGATGCTGGTAGAGGGTTAAGTCGTATCCATTTGCAGGGAGACCTATTGTAACAAATGGATTGGCTAATGAAGGATTGGCTATTTGCTTTTTCTTTAGTGTTGCTGTGTTATCTATATCTGGGTAATAATAATCATATAAATTTTCATTCTGAGATACCTTCTTCAGTTGAATCATAGAATGCTAGCATTGTATGAAATCTTTGAGGGTATCTATACAATCCCCTCATGTGCAGTTGAGGAAACTGAAGCCTAGAAATACTGGATAATTTGGCCAGTTCTGCTGACTCTCCTAGATTTGTACTATTGAGAATACAAACCTATCCTTTCTATAGTTGAAAATATGAAATGTACTCATGAAATTTTTTCACGATGGTAAGAACCAGAGACTTCTGGGCAACATGGTGCTCTAGGCAGAAACAGCACGCCGTCCCTCCACAGCAAAGATCCGGAAAACTAAGCCAGACAGAGAAAACAGCAATCCTGAAACCCTAAGCATCAATGAAGAGATAAAGAACTCAGCCAAGCACCAAATAGACTAAGAAACTGATCGAGAACAGAGAGTGAGGAGAGATACATGCAGAGGTCCCCTATCAGCTAATGCAGCACGAATCTGCCATCTTGGACTCCTGTCAGAGACCAGAGAACAGAGGGTATGAGAAAGCAGCTTCACAGAGCTTCCAGCAGGAGACAGAACAACCGGTAACCGGTGATATACGCTTTCCCACCCCCCACCCTTCTTCACCCCCACTCGGCCTCCTCTGCTTCCTGTGGCCACAATCTCTTGGCCAGGAAGCAATGACTGCTTGGATTCCACTCGCTCCCACTGGCTGACTCCTTGAGTGCCATTTCTTGGCTGCTGATGTTGCTTTTTTCCACTTCTTTTGATTTCTTCCTTACCTGTCACCACCTCCCCCTCCTTTCTCTCAAATACCTGGCTCCGTGCACCATCTTTGCTTCTTCCTGAAAGGCTGTGAAATTCCTCTTGAATGTGAAACTGCTTACCGGTCTGTGCTGCCACGCTGGTGGGATCCAGGGCTTTTTTTTTTTTTTTATGGTGAATTGTTAGTTTGTTTTCTTTTTCTTTTCTCAAATTGGGAGCCCGTTCTAGCTGGGCAGTACTGTGCGGCTTGGGACCTACCCCCTCAGTTTGCGCAGACCCACAGAGGGATCCCTGAGAGCATTTCTTTTTATGTGTTTTTTTGGGAGGTTTTTCTTGTTCTTTTTTCTTTAATTTGTTTTGTTTTCTTTTCCTTCTTTTTCCCTTTTTGTCTTTCTTCATTACTTAGTTTCTCGTCTCTCTATACCTTCCTTCTCTTCTTGTTTCCTGAATACCTGACACTGAGTGACACTTTTACGCCTTCTAGCCAGGCTGTACTTAAACACCTGGAAGCAACTTCCCCAGACCTTGTAGCCACAGCAGTGGGATCCCTGGGAGCTTTTCTTTTTCCTTTCTAATTTTTATTCATTTTTTTCTTTTCTTTTTTTCCCTCTTCTTCTCCTTTTTGTTTTTCTCCATTTCATAGTCTCTCATCTCTCCACTCCAACAGCAAGCTCCCCAGCACTCTTTTTTGTTTGTATGTTTTTGACTCTTGTTCCTCTCTCCTCTCTCCCATACCCATCTTAGCTCCACACGTAACAGTCTTCCCCCTCCATCCTTCCAACCCACACCATGTGCTTAACATCGCACCACCAAGCAGCACAGGCACAGCCTACCGGAACCTGCCCTGCACTGATTACCAGCCTGCCCTGGTGGCCGTAGTAAGTATGACAAACTGGAGGACAATATGCTGAGTGAAATGAGTCAATCACAAAAGGACAAATATTGTATAAGACTTCTGTTGTAAAAACTCATGCAAAAGTTTACACACAAAAAGTAACAATCTTTGTTGGTTACGAAGGATGGGAGGGGTGGGGGGGGGAAGTACTAAATAGACAATAGATAAGTGATAACTTTGGTGAAGGGTAAGACAGAACACAGTACTGGGGAAGCCAGCACGACTTGTTCAGAGTAAGGTCGTGGAAGCTCCATGGACAAATCCAAACTCCCTGAGTAACTGAATTGCTGGGCAGAGGGCTGTGGGGACCATGGCCTCGGGGAGCATCTAGCTCAACTGGCATAACACAGTTTATAAGACAATGTTCTATATTCTACCTTGGTGCGTAGCATCTGGGGTCTTAAAAGCCTGTGAGCAGCCATCTAAGATACTCCACTGATCTCACCCCTTCGGGAGCAAGGGAGAATGAAGAGAACAGGATACAAGGAAAAGAGTAGTCCAAAGGACTAATGGACCACAGCTACCAAGGCCTCCACCAGACTGAGTCCAGTACAGCTAGATGGTGCCTGGCTGCTCTGACTGGGATCACAACAGAGGGTTCTGGACAGAGCTGCAGAAGGATGTAGAACCAAATTCTAACACACAAAAAAAGACCAGATTTATTGGCCTGACAGATACTGGAGAAACCCCAAGAGTATGGCCCCTGGACACCCTTTTAGCTTAGTGGTGAAGTCACTTGCGAGGTTCACTGTTCAGCCGGGGATTGGATAGCCCCATAAAACAAGATGAGACTAATGAGGCACAGCAGTCCAGGGCCAAGGACTAGAAGGCAGAAGGGGACAGGAAAGCTGGTGTTAGGGAACCCAAGGTTGAGTAAGAACAGTGTTGCCATGTCGTGGGTTTGTTAACCATTGTCATAGGGCAATATGTATACTGTTTAATAAACTGTTTTGTTCTGTAAACCTTCATCTGAAGTGAGAATAGCGGCACAACTGGAAGAAGGTAATCGACGTCACTGAATTGTACATGTAGAAATTTCTGAACTGGTGTATCTTTGGCTATGTATATTTTCACAAAAAAAAAAAAAAATCCTTCAAGATCAATAAGGGAGAATGTTGACATGTCTTGGGGTTGTTAACCAGTGTCATAAAACAATATGTGTACCGACTGTTTAATGAGAAAATATTTGTTCTGTAAACCTTCACCTAAAGTACAATAAAAAACAAATTTTTTTTTAAAAAGATGGTAAGAACCTTTAGTAAGTTAATGAATAAGATCAAATCTGATATTTTTTCTAGGAATTTTCCCCCCAACCTTTGCTCTTCAATAACATGTCAGAAAGTAGCATTCTGCCAGCAGATATGTTTCCATATCACATTCTCTGCCAGATCCCTGGGTTATGAGATAAAACAGTGTTAGGCAAATGTAGGTTAACATTAATGTAAAGTTTCTGTTACAGTAAAAATCCAGGAAATTCTGTTTTGACAGGGCAGGGTTGTGTAACACTGAAATGTGTTGGTGTTGATCAGAAATTTCAGATCTTAACCCGGTGAGGAAAATGTAACAAAGGGAAAAAGATAATTCCTGGTTATTTGTTGTGGGTTATTTATTACATGCAAGTTTTTGCTTTTATGTTTCTTAGTTATTTAGTTTTGAGCTATGTCAATTTTTTTAATCACTACAAAAGCATAGTTTGTATTTAAATATCTTGTGACTGTTGAATAATCACTGTTTCTAATCACTGAAAATAATGGTATTCGGATCTGAAGATGGGGGAAGCTGTTGAATTCAGACAATGGAATGTATTAATACTTTTTAACACTGCTGTTGGTCACAGTAATTGAACACTGGGAATATTTAAGCTACACAGTACATTTCAATCCATTCATTGTATTGTTGATGACAGGAAGTAGAATATCTTAGTATACTGATTTGAGCCTTAAAATCTGTGTTTCAGGATATCTTGATTACGCCTTCATGCTGAGTAGTTAAAATTATATGGGTTACTTATATTTGTTCTTGTTTTTATAGGAAATAAACAGTTTAACATGTAAGAGAGGTTGGATTATTTCTTATCAGAGTTTGGATTATGAAAATGTTTTGGTTTTATAAGAGGATTTAGTGGTGTCTCCGGAGAGCTAAACTAGCCAAACAGAGAAGATGGCATCAAGTTGTGATCTCTTCCTACAAAGAGAGGAGAGGCGTTTCTCTCTCTTTTAAATTGTCACCCGAATTTGTTCAGATTAACCTTTAAAAGCAAGGTGAACATACATAGAAACAAGTGCACAAATACAAGGTACAGTTTGATAAATGTTTACAAAGTGAACATCCTGTGTAACTCACCTAGATCAAGAAATAGAACACGAAAAACTCCCTTGATGCACCTTCTCAGGCATTATTCACAAACCACACCCTTTCCCCCACCAAAGATTGCCATAATCCTGACATATAGTAACATAGGATAGTGTTAACTGCTTTTAAATTTTATGTAAATGGAACCATTCAGTATCTGCTGTCTTGTGTCTGGCTTCTTTTGCTCAACATTTTTTTTCTGTAAGATTTATTCAGGTTGTTGTACATAACAGTAGTTCACTCTCATTATTGTATGTATTCCATATCATGAACATACAATAATTTATCCATTTTGCTGATGGACGTTTGAATTGTTTCCACTTTTTGGCTGTTAAAAGTAATACTGCAGTAAACATTTTCGTATATTTTTATTGGTGTTCATATGTATGTATGCATTTCTATTGAGTATATTCCTGAGAGAGGAGCTGCTGAGTTCCAAGGCATGTGTATCTCCAACTTTTGTAGGTACTGCCAGTTTTCCAAAACGTTTGTTCTGATTGATACACCATTTGCACTGTTTGAGTTCCAGATGCTCCACCTTCTTGCCACACTTGGTATTAACAGTTATTTTGTGTTTGTTTTTTGCTCTTTGTTTTCATTTTAGTCATTCTGGTAGGCAGATAGTGATATCTCATTGCGGCCTTAATTTGTATTTCCTTGATAACTAATGATGTTGGACACTGGTCTTTTGGATATTCTCTTTTGCAAAGTATCTGTTCATATCTTTTAAAAATAGGCAAAATTAGGTTGCATGTCTTTTTCCTATTTAGTAGTCATTTTAAAACTGTATTCTGGATAATCTTATATCAGACACACAGAATTTTAACATGCATCCTTATCAAAGTCTGAAGTTAATAGCTATCTCTCCCCTTAAACCACTTTAACTCTTATGCTGTATTCCCGTTTTATATATTATTGATGAGAAATTTGAGTTCTACCTTGTTTTTAACCCCCTACATTTGTCATTATTACTATTATTGTTTCATATCATCAGTATTTTTTTAAAATTTACTTACATTTACCAGTTTCTTTGCTCATTTCTTCTTTCTTCCACTCATCCATTCCCATTTTAATTTCTTTCTTCCTGAATTTATCCTTTGGAAGTTCCTTTAGTGAGTTTAGAAAACTTTTAATGTTTTGGTTTGTCTGACAATGTTTTATTTCACTCTTACTCTTGAAAGAGAGTTTTGTTAGGTATACAGTTCTAGGTTGACAGTTATCTTCTCTCAGCGCTTTAAAAATATTATTTCAGTGTCTTGTGGCTTTTATTCTGTTTTTCTTTCGAAGTCTGCTGCGAGTCTAATTTATCAGTCCTTTCTAGGTGATCTATCTCAGGACAGTTCTGAAAAATTTCTAACCATGTTCTCCTTGGATATAACCTCTCCCCCATTCCCTTTATTTCCTCTAGGAGCTCCAGTATGTTGGCCTTCTTCATTCTACTTTTCTCTGTCTCTTAGCTTCTCTTTTACATATTCAATTTCTTTGTCTCTCTGTGATTCATTCTATGTGTTTTTTTCCCAGATCTATATTTCAGTTATTTCTCTTTCCAGTTAGATCTAGTCTACTGTTTAATCTATTAATTTTTTAATTTCATTTATTATGTTGTTATTGTTGTGTGCCATCAAGTGGATTCGACTAATAGTGACCCTGTAGACCAGAGTAGAACTACCCCATAGTAGGGTTTCCAAGAAGTGGCTGGTGGATTCAAACTGCCAACCTTTTGGTTAGCAGCTGAGCTCTTAACCTCTGTGCCACCAGGGCTCCTCAAAAAATAAGTCTGTAGCAGATGATGGAATAGTCAGTAGTTTTTCAGATCCACTGGTCTTCCCTTATAGCATCTTATTTTTTTCTCATATTTTCCAATTCTATCTTTAGGGTTTTGAGCATTATAAAAAAAATACTTTAAGAAAAAATTTTGTATTGTGCTTTAGGTGAAAGTTTACAAAGCAAATTAGTTTCCCATCCGATAGTTTGTATATAACGTGTTCCATGACATTGGTTTCACTCCCCACAATGTGTCAGCATTCTCCCCATTTCCACCCTACATTCCCCATTTTCCTTTCGTTGTGATTTTCTGCTCCTTCCTGCCTTCTCATCTTTGCTTTTGGGCAAATGTTATCCTTTTGATCTCATATAGTTGATTGTTCTAAGAAGCTCATTCCTCTCAGGTGTTATTATTTATTTTATGGGCCTGTCTTATGTTTTGGCTGGAAGGTGGTCTCAGGAATGGCTTCAGTTCCAGTTCAGAAGGGTGTCTTAGGGCCATAGTCTTGGCGGGGGGGGGGGTTCCTCCAGTCTCTGTTAGACTAGTAAATCTGGTCTTTTTTGTGAATTTGATTTTTTGTTCTACAGTTTTTCTCCCGCTCTGTCTGGGACGCTCTGTTGTGATCCCAGTCAGAGTGGCCGGTAGTGTTAGCCGGGCACCATCTAGTTCTCTGGTCTAGGAATCATGTAGACTGTGGTTCATGTGGTCCATTAGTCCTTTGGACTAATTGCTCCCTTTAGTCATTGGTTTTCTTCACTCTCCTTTGCTCTGGACGGCGAGAGACCAAAAATACTTATTTTATATTCTGTGTCTTTAATTCTTCTGTGTTCAGTTTGGGGGAGCAGTCAGATTCTGCTCTGTGTTGTTTCTGCTGACTTATTTAAGGCGGTTTGTTTATTCATGTGCTTTGTTTTGTATTTCTGAATTTTAAATTTCTGTTTGGCAGAATTTTATTGGTGGGAATCCTTAGGCAGCCTGTGTTGAGACTACCATCCTCCAGACAGGATTTGCGTTTCCTTTTTGCCGGGTGTCTGGGTGTACTACTAACCTGAGACCACTTCATGTTATGCTCTTGGCTTGGCGCTTTCTGGACCATGCTGGTTAGGTAAGCTCAAATCCCAAATCCTTGTGAGGGCACGTCTATTGTTATAGATTCTCAGGATAGACTTTTTCTTTTTCCACTCACCATTCTGGAAAAGACAGATAAGTGGGGTTTTTTTTTTTTTTTTGTCAGTGGTTGCTTGTTTTTGTTTTTTGGTGGGGTGAGTTGGTTTTGGTTTTTCATTTTTTTCCCTTGTTGGTGGGCAGATTTTTTTTTTTTTTTTCAGTATATGTTTTAACTCAGGGTATAACTCATCAAGATTCTGGCTTTATGTGGGCATCTCTATAACAACTCCCCACCTTGCAAAAAGAAACTTCTTTCTACCTACCCCCACTACTCCTGGCGTGAGGAAAACCTGGTTTCTAGTTTAACATTTTTTCTTCGGAACATTGAGCTCACCATTTTAGAAGACCAGGAAACTTTTATTTCTTACTCCTGACCCCACTCACCCTAGTGAATTAACTATGACTGTGATTTCGAAATTATCTTTCATAAGTTTTAAGCTATTTATATTGGTTTGTGCTATGATTAAATGTCTAAAAGTTTTAATTACTGAAATAAAAGGGTATTTCTATGAGTATTTTGTACTTCTTAATAATAATATGATCTGTATAAGGGCTTTATATACTGAGAGAGGTTTTTGTGGTTAGATTCCTCTTTTGAGTCCCAGCTACAAATTTTTACTTTAAATCAATGAGCCAAAGTGGTAAAGCTACAGCTGGTTGCTTTATTCAAACTGTACTTAAAAACTACCAGTCTAGGTGCACTGATCGCTTTCTACCTTATCAGGTACATCTTGACTTTTATGTACTGGCAAAAGTAAACACTTGTTGAAGGTACGGAGTCCTTTTTCTAATTCCTGTAGGAAGGTACTATTTAATGCTTCAATGAATGAACAGATTTATGTAGTAAATCATCTACAAAACTTAGAGTACATTTCTTTTTCACCTCTTATTTCTGGGGTATAGCAAAGATAATAACTGTCTTTAAATGGAAGAAAATATTCTGTGATAATTTGCTCTGGCAGAACGTCTTTGAAGAATCATTTCTGTAGTATCTAGCCACATGATGGAAAAATACAGTAGTAAATGTGTATTACGTTGTTGCTCCCACCTCAAATATTTTTTTTAAAACTTAAGAACAATTCCGAAGTTACTAGTTTGGGCTTTCTTTCTCCCCTACCCTCTTTTCATTTAAACATCGTATCATTTCTTATATTGCGCCAGCAGGAATAGTTTAAAGGGGTTGAAAGCTGTTTCTGATTAATGGCTTGGCAACTTGTAAATAGCCCACAGGAGCCACAGTCTTGCTTATCTTGGAGTATGTTTTAAAATCCCAGCCATTGAGAATTGTTTCTATAAGCTGCCAAGTTTAAAATCAGAGTGAAAAAAACCTTACACTGATCCACATATTCCAAAATTCTTGTCAGTATACTTTGTAGGGTTCTTGTTTAAAGGCAGCATAGTCCACAGTCTAAAAAGTATTATTGTGCCATGAATAAATAATGCATCTCTGGGTTTATGTGGAGTTTATATTGTTTCTTTTCAAAGTTCTCAGTTTTTTATTTTCATATATAAAGTATACATTATTGTTTTCTAAAATCTGACAATACAATTATTTTTGCTTTGATTCCCTTTGCTTATCATATCCCTATGATTCAGTCATTACTTCTCTATTTTAGTTTAATATTTTTTAAAGTGACAAGTATTTATTACATCCTAGATGTTTCTATATTGGAAAAACAGCCCTTCTTTTTCCTTCCCCCATTTGTAGGATTGCACAACCTTTCAGTTAAACAAAACCAAAATTGTTCTCTTGTTCACAGTGTTCCACCCCCTTGAAATAAGCTACATAGCTCCCTGTGGGTGTGCCGGGCTCATACTGGTGCCATGGTTACTTGGTTACTTGATCATCCTTATCACACGCACACCACTCAGGGCTCCTTACGTTGTCTCTTCATCTGCTTTCTTGACTCCTTCTTTCCCTTCCTCCCAGTGTTTGTACTGCTCTAGTAACCTCCCTAAACGCTCAGAAGCAGTTCTCATGAGCTTTATTTTTTTCTGCCTTTTCTCTCTAAATATTCTGAGGAAGATATTTATACACTGTCCAAAGATACATGTTTTATTGAGGAATTCCTACTGCAGGATTAAACTTCCCAGTTTTAAAGGAGAAAAGTTTTCTTATTTTTTTTTTTGTCAGAGCTCAAGTATTGTGGGTGTGAATTCATGAATATAAAGTGCAGATGACCCTTGCTTTATGTAAAATATATACTCCTAAAAAAGTTGGCTGTATGCCAATATGGTTTTGTTCTGTTGTACATACAGCTGCTATGCATCAGAACTGACTTGACGGTACCTAACAATAACACCATCACCTTAATTTCTGTTTTAAAAGTTTTCTTCTCAAGTTGTCATGAGAGTGTATGCCTGTAAGTGGTGATTTTCATATTATTCTTCTTCATAAATGGGAGATTTGTTATTTATGTGTATTTAAAATTTTAAACTTTAACCTTATGACATTTTTTGAATAAGTAGTAACTTGTTCAAAATGGAGGATCTAATTCTCAGCAGTTTAACATGTTGTCCCATTCGCCTTTAAATGTGTATTTTATCAGATTAGCCCATTTTTCCTACTTATGAATGTAACTTTTCTCTTATGTGTCAACATATTTCTGGGCCAGTGAACATGAGAACTTGAGGACCTTACAAAACACAATGTTTGTAATTAGTTCTTTTTTCCTCTCCACCCTTCCCCTTAACTCTTCCATAATTCCACTTGACACCTTTAAGGATTTCAGTCCTTAGGGTATGGTGTATCTGTGCCAGGTTGGCCATATCTTTGTTTACTGACCTTGGTATTAACCTAGAATATTTATGTGCCTCCTTCCATGATGATGTGGCAGATTACAGTTTGAATGGCTTTAAGACAATTAGTCTTAATTATTTGTAAGTCATTAGTTAGTACAGTGTTAAGCACAAGCATTGTCCAAGAAGGGATATAAATGGCTTTTGCGTTCCTTTTCTTAGCACGCAAGTCAAAAGATTAGAGTGAAAGCAAAAGCGCACAACACAAAACCCTTGGTTTACTAACAGATTGTAGACTTCCTGTAGCTTAAATTATACAAACCATTCTAAGCTGTTGTTGTTGTAGTTATTGTTGTTAGGTGCCCTGGTGTCAGTTCTGACTCATAGCGACTCTGTGTACAACAGAATAAAACACTACCCAGACCTGCACCATCCTCACAATCATTGCTATGCTTGAGCTCGCTGTTGCAGCCACTGTGGTAGTCCATCTCATTGACGGTCTTCCTCTTTTTACTGACCCTCTACTTTACCAAGCATGATGTCCTTCTCCAGGGTCTAGTCCCTCCTGAATACTGTCCAGAGTACATGAGATGAAGTCTCGCCATCCTTTCTTCTGAGGAGCATTCTGGCTGTGTGTCTTCCAAGACAGATTTGTTCATTCTTGTAGTTCATATTCAGTATTTTTCGCCAACGCCATAATTCAAAGTCATCAATTCTTCTTCAGTCCTCCTTATTCATAGCCCAACTTTTGCATGCATATGAGGCGATTGAAAATACCATGGCTTGAGTCAGGCACACCTTAGTCCTCAAGGTGACTTATTTGTTATTTTAACACTTGAAAGAAGTCTTTTGCAGCAGATTTGCCCAATGCAGTGCATCCTTTGATTTCCTGACTGCTGCTTCCATGAGTACTGATTGTAGATCTAAGTAAAATGAAATCCATGACAGCTTAATCTTTTCTCCTTTTATCATGGTCCAGTTGTGAGGATTTTTTGTTTTATGTTAAGGTGTAATCTATCCTGAAGGCTATAATATTTGATCTTCATCCGTAAGTGCTTCAAATCCTCTTCACTTTCAGCAAGCAAGGTTGTGTTCATCTGTGTATCACTGGTTGTTAATGAAGCTTCCTCCAATTCTGGTGCCTTGCTCTTCTTCATATAGTCCAGCTTCTCAGATAATTTACTCAGCATACAGGTTGAATAAGTATGGTGAAAGGATACAACCCTGATGCTCATGTCTCCTGTTTTTAAACCATGCAGTTTCCCCTTGTTCTGTTCAACAGCTGCCTCTTGTTCTATGTACAGGTTCCTCATGAGTGCAACTAAGTGTTCTGGAATTCCCATTCTTCCCAATGTTATCCATAATTTATGATCCACACAGTTGAATACCTTTGCATAGTCAATAAAACACAGTTAAACACCTTCCTGGTATTCTCTGCTTTCAGCCATGATCCATCTGACATCAGCAATGATATCCCTCATTGCACGTCTCTCTTTTGAAACCAGCTTGAATTTCTGGCAGTTCCCTGTCAATGTACCGCTGCAACTGTTTTTGAATTGTCTTCAGCGTAATTTTACTTACATGTCATATTAATGATATTGTTCGATAATTTCCGCCATTCCGTTGGATCACCTTTCTTTGGAACGGGCACAAATATGGATCTCTTCAGTCAGTAGACCAGGTTTCAGATTTCTTGGCATAGATTAGTGAGCACTTCCCACGTTACATCCATTTGTTGAAACATCTCAGTTGATACTCTGTCAATTCCTGGAGCCTTATTTTTTGCCAATGCCTTCAGTGCAGCTTGGACTTCTTCCTTCAGTACCATTGGTTCTTGATCATATGCTGCCTCCTGAAATGGTTGAATGTGTACCAGTTCCTTCTGGTACAGTGACTGTCTGCATTCTTCCCATCTTTTGATGCTTCCTGCATCATTCAATTTTTTGCCCCTCAAATTCTTCAATAACGCAATTCAAGGCTTGAATTTTCTCTGAAGTTCTTTCAGCTTGAGAAATGCCAAATGTGCTCTTCCCTCGTGGTTTTCTAATGCCAGGTCTTTGCACATTTTGTTATAATACTTTACTTTGTCTTTTCAAGCTGCCCTTTGAAATCTTCTGTTCAGCTCCTTTAATTCATCATTTCTTCCATTTGTGTTAGCTACTCTACATTCTAGGGCACGTGTCAGAGTTTCTTCTGACATCCATTTTGGTCTTTTATTTCTTTCCTGTCTTTTTGAAGACCTTTTGTTGTCTTTGTGTTTGATGTCCTCCCACAACTCATCTGGTCTTTGGTCATTAGTGTTAAATGTGTCAAATCTATTCTTGAGATGGTCTCTAAATTCAGGTGGGATGTACTCAAGGTCATACTTTGATTCTTGTGGACTTGTTTTAATTTTCTTCAGCTTCAACTTGAACTTACGTATGAGTAGTTGATGGTCTGTTACGCAGTTGGCCGCTGGCCTTATTCTGACTGATGATATTGAGCTTTTCCATTGTCTCTTTCCACACACGGAGTCTATCTGATTCCTGTATATTCCATCTGGTGAGGTCTACGTGTATGTTGTTGTTAGGCGCCGTTGAGTCAGTTCCAACTCATTGTGACCCTGTGTACTACAGAACGAAACACTGCCTAGTCCTGAACCATCCTCATGATTGTTGTCATGCTTGAGCCCATTGTTGTAGCCACTGTGTCAGTCCATCTCGTTGAGGGTCTTCAACGTGTATAGTTGCCGTTTATGTTGTTGAGAAAAGGTATTTCCAATCATTGGTCTTGCAAAATTCTGTCATGCGACCTCTGGCATCATGTCTATCACCAAGACCAACTACCAATCCTTTGTTTCCAATTTTTGCATTGCAATCACCAGTAATTATCAATGCATCTTGACTGTAGTTTTGATGAATCTCAGCCTGCAGAAGTTGGTGAAAATCTTCAGTTTCTTCATCTTTGACATTATTAGTTGATACGTGTATTTATTTGAATAATAGTTGTATTGACTGGTCTTCCTTGTAGGCGTATGAATATTATCCTATCATTGACAGCGTTGTATTTCAGGGTAGATCTTCATAGGTCCACCATGGGTGACCCTGCTGGTATTTGAAATACCAGTGGTATAGCTTCTAGCATTTCAGCAGCACACAAGCCACCACGGTACCTCAAACTGACACACGAGTTGTGCTCTAAGCTGTTAACCAGTGACAATTTTGATTTTTCTTTTGTGTTAGTTGCAATCTGTGGTACTTATATGTGTTTCACTTACATGTTTAACTTATATGTGTTAAAATATAAGTTTATTTAGAAGTGTATTAACTTTGTGTATCTTTCTGCTGGTCTTTTTCCCCCCTCATACCTACTCACCCTTTTAAGACCAAGCTCTGAGGTAACTTCCCTGGAACTTTTCAAATTGGCTCCTTCTCTGAGTCTGTAATACGTCTATTATAACACAATAGCACAGTGTGTTATAGTTGTTTAAGAAGCTGTCTCCCTCTCCCCCTTCCTTCAACCCACTAAATGGCTAGGGTTTTAGAGTCAAAGACAATGTCTCATTCATTTCTTGCACTCTCCACCACACTACCTCCTCAATTACAGCACATAATAGGTATTGAATGAATTGTTGTTAAAGAATAAATGAACTTAAGCAGAAAATAGAAAAGAAGGATTTACTGATGAGTTGATTTACCAATTTAGAATTGAAATATAAATTTTTTAAATGTAAAATCAGAGTAGATTGCATGATCAATACAGCTTTAGATCTTGGCACAGAACAAGTGGATATTCTCCAACTTTAGTAGTATTTGAGGGCAGAAAGTATGATGCTATAAACCAAGGTCCCCCCAAAATGCAAAGGAGAGATGTGTTTACAATCCAGTTTTGGTTTTGTTTTTTTATTTAAATTCCCATTGTGCTATCAGTTTGCCTGAGCATACAGCAAGGTGGCAAATCTGCCAACCATCTAATGAAAAAACATATTAAGACATTTTCACTAGGGCAGACAGAGTTGGTGCAGGGATAGAGGAATGGAAGTGGAGATGGGTAGAGAATGTCTAAACCTTTCTGTTGCTCTGTTTTGGAAAGAGTTTATGATCGTATTTGGGAACTCTTAAAGCTTTTGATGAATGAGATGTGGCTCTTGCCTTGGATAAGCAGCACATACTCTAGAGGTTGATCTTAGAGAAGCTAAGATTGTTAGTAGGGCCTACAAGTTACATGATTTGTCAGATGGGCCAGCTTACCTATCTTACAGCAGTATTTGGAGCTAAGTACTTGGTTTTTTTTGAGAGCCTTTAGAAACACTGTTTACAGATAATACTTAAATTTTCCAGGGTCAAAACATCTTTAGTGTAAACTTTTACTGGGTAAATTATTTGAAATGTAAATCATTTTTCCAACTAAAGTGACTTTGTCTCATATCTTAAAAAAAGAGCAATTAAAAAATGCCTACATAGTCCCCATACCCTTAGGTGGAACAGATCAATCCAAAAGTAATATTTTTAACAGGATATTATATGTGTCATGAATGTTTCATAAATTTTGGTCATGTTACATTTTATTTTTACTTGTTTTCTGTTCTTTGTTTTTTATACTTTTTCCATAAGAAGAAATTATTTTAAATAGCATATCTGTATTCATTCTTCACTTTTTATTCTTTTTTTTATGTAGTCTTTGTCTAAGAAATAGTTAATAAAATGCATTATTTTCTGAAGTATTAATGCCATAGGAGAGTAAAAGCCACATATTGTTTTTCCACCTTAGGTTTAGCAACCTTGAATACACAATACATGCACTTATTTGGTTAATTTTTGTTTTAAATGGGATCATGTCTAATTTTAGACCTAATGATTTACTAAATCTCAACATCAGCTTTAATAGGCTTAACTTGTCAATCCTTGAAGGTTATGTTATGTACATTTTTTATCCATAAAAATGTCTATTTGAATATTATATTTCACTTTTCCCTAACCTTGCCTTTTCTGTAATTGCTTCCTGTTTAGATCCTGGATTACTTTTTAACGAATAACCACCTATCAGATATTAAATAGTCAAAAGACGTTATTCATTTGCCATGCATAATACTGTTTGAACTCCTTCTGTGTGCTAGGCCCTATGCTAGGTACTAAGGGGCCCAGCCCTCAGGTTGCTCATATCACTTGTGAGAGAGATACCAGTGAACAGACAAATGTGATTTATTGTAATGAGTGCTATGGTGGAGGTAAGCCAGGGAGAGCTGTGGAATTTGAGGCTTTAAACTTCAAGGTGGATGCTCATAGGGGGCTTTCCTTCCCAGTATTCATCTTTACAAGGAAGGCAAAACCAAGGCATCCTTCAAATGGGAAATTGCAGCATGTAGCCAAAAATGCATCCAGACAAGAGTTGCATTTCATCAACTTGACAAGGCTCTCATTATCTTCTGAAGCATGAACACCATGGTCATCTTTTTTATCAAGGAGTTATCCGTATTGTATTATCACTTCTGAGAACAGTTATTGTGCGGAACAAAAGCCATGAGAAAATAAGAACCGCTCTTGAGCCCTCCTACGATTCTAGGGGCGTCTCTGACTTGGGTTCCCTAACTCTAGGATGGCAGACTGTTCCTTGAAGCTAACTCCTCCAGAGAACTCACACCACTCTTATCACCTCACCTTCGGTTGTTTTCTTTTTTGTCTGGGCCTTTCCCCCAATGCCCCTTCCTCGAGTTTTACTCCCTCAGCTGAAACTCTTGTATTATTTGATTGCCCCTACAACTGAGATTTCTTGAACTCAGAGCCTCCACACTGTGTGTGAATTTGACCTGTTATGAAAATCACCTGTGAGAAAAAAGGTCACTACTTTTTAACTCCATTGCCACTAGTTGTGTGACCTTATTTGTTCAATCTCTTGGAGGCTCAGTTTTCTCATCTATAAACCAAACCCGTTGCCATTGAGTCAATTCCGACTCATAGCAACCCTACAGGACAGAGTACAAGTGCCCCATAGGGTTTCCAAGGAGCGGCTGGTGGATTCAAACTGCCGGCCTTTTGGTTAGCAGCAGATCTCTTAAACACTGCACCTCCAGGGCTCCTCATCTATAAAAGGGGGATAAAATAATAGTACTGCCTGATAGGGTTATGTGGGAAGAACATGGGATAAGTATATAAAACAGAGCAATCTGAATTATTCCAGTGGCACTTGGAACTGCTTAGTAGCAGTCACATCTTTTAGGGCACAAAAGTTTGCACACAGTGACTTCTAATCTCCTTTTACTATCTCATGCCTTTTATATGCCTTATGATCTTCCCTTCCCCCTATCTTTCTGGCACTTTGCTTTCCAGTTTGGTGAGTGTTCAGCCTTAGTTTTTGTTCTTGTTGTTCTTGGTTTTTGTTTGTTTGCTCTTCTTCAGAGCCAGCATTATCTCCAAAGCTTCTGCTCTCCTCCTAAAATGAAGTATAAGAGCTTCTGCCTAAGAGCACTAGACTAGGCCCTGCCAGTAAATTACTGACCAACTGCCTGACTGGGACAAGCAGCCAAAACTTTCCATGTTTTGTTTCCCTCACCTAAAAATGGCGGCCTGAGAGTTTTCAGTGGCTGATTTTTTTGCCTTTCTTCTGAGGCATCTCTGATTTGTGTGGACTTGAACCTCCCACCTTTCGTTTAGCAGCCAAAAACATTAGCCACTTGCACCACCCAGGTAATTGGAGTAGATGAGTCTACCCTTCTTTTTAGCTTTATGATCTCTTCTTAGATTCCTTCCGTCTATTTTGTTCATGTCTGCAATTTGTCATTCTGTGAGACCAAGGACAAGTTATGTGATGTAGTGGAGAATGTTTTAATGCAGAGGCTGCAAAGGGATGACTTTTTGGAAGTTGTTAAAATAGTGATTGCCTCTGGGGAAAAGGGAATGGGGGTTGCCTGGGAAGAAGTTTGAGGGAACTTTCTGGAGAGAACACAGTGTTCCATATTTGAGAGGAGTTTGGGTTACACATGTGTACACTCAGATCTGTACATTTCCCTGTGTAAATTTTACTTAAAAAAAGCAGTAAGCAGATACTGAACTCTAGTTAATGATATGCACGCTGAAGTCTTTGGAAGTGTACTGATGTCTGTAATTTGAAATGCATTAAAAATAAGATCAATTGATGGATAGATAGAGTGATGAAGGAATAAATAGATAAATGATAAAGCACCAAAAAAACCCAAACCAAACCCATTGCTGTTAAGTCGATTCCAACTCATAGCCACGCTATGGGACAGAGTAGAACTGCCCCCTAGGGTTTCCAAGGAGCAGCTGATGGATTCGAACTGCCAACCATTTGGTTAGCAGCCGTAGTGCCACCAGGGCTCCATCATAAGTTTAAGTGACCTGATTTAACTGGTTCAGCCAGACCTTTCCTTAGCCAACCTTGTAGGTGGGGAAGTTTCTTCCCTTAGACATTTTAAGCTAGCTTGAATGTCCATCCCACAGACCTGAAGCTTGCCAAGCAAAGCTCATCCCTGTGGCTGTTTTGGTCACTAATAGTTATATTTCCAGAAGTTAGTGTCACCTGTCAGCCACAGATTAAACTTACCCTCTCCTCGGCACCCCTCCATCCCCCCCTCCCAAATGTCCTTGACCACATGAAGTTCCTTCAAAAGGGAAAAGCCCTTTTGTGGTTTTGTACTTTTGTTTTCATTCTACCACATGTTCAAGATGCCTTGTATTTCTTTTTAACAAATCATACTTCATGCTGTCAGGATTCATAGCACTTTAGTTGGAGACAGCTTCTCATTGTCCTGGCTTGAATTCTGGCATTTAAGAGCTTCTTCATTCTGAAGCTTATAGGATATCTCTGACACTTTTGTTTGGAGTGGAGAGCTTGTCTTCTTTCCACTGTTAAGCCCCAGACCCTAGTGGTGCCCACAGTGAGTGTACCATCCATGTGTGTTTGAGAATGTACAGGATTAGGAGTGCATGAACTCTGATGCAGTTAATGTGGATATGTGGGCAAAAGGGCAGGCAGGGGGCCCTTAGGACAATGAATTCAGTCATGGAGATATATAGTTTCCTGTGAAAACCAATAAGATAGCTAAAATATGTTTTGAATTATTTTGTTCTAAAGATGTCATCTTTCTGTTTTCCCTAAGTTCCATAACAATAGCTGATCACAACTCATTTTATATACTGAACACACAAATAACAAAATGACATTTTACGAGATCTAAATGAAGCAAATATTTGGAATAAAATTGGAATTGGAGGGAGAGAGGGGAGTAGAATACTTCTTGAGTTGCACATGAGTTCATACTATAGTTGTTAAGCCTCTGGCGCTCAGTGTAGAGTATTCTTACTTAAAATTCACAAAGCTGAGGGGTGGCAAAGAAATGTGATTGCCTGAGCGTTACCTTAGAAGATTGGATCTGTAAATTTACATGGGTCCCTAAAACAGGCAGGTGTATGTGACTGCCACATAGTGTCTGGGCTAACCAAGAAAAACTTGCTTTTCTGCATGACTGTGGTGAAAGCATAGCTTTCACATTCATAAGGATTGTTTTAAGGGAGTAACTACACATTGGGCAAGCTCTTCCATAGTCCAGAAAGCATTGGCTGGATTTAACATACTAGGGGCATGTGGATTCCTTAGACTGTCACACCGTGTCTGTGCCAATAAATCAGAGTGTCTATTTCTGATACAAAATCTGATGTTGTTGGCAGATTTTCTTCTTTATCAGAAGGGAGATATTCAGAAGGGAGGATATTTTTCTCGTGTATTTTTCTGTCTCTGTGATTGGGATGTTTTTATGGTTTTTTTAGCTATGAAATAATAACTGGCAAGTCCCAGGAAAACTAGATCTGGATTTCATTTTGTCTCTTCAGCTCTGTGTGATCTTGTGCACATTCCTGACATGTTGCAAACAGCCTATGTCTTCGAATGTGCGGTATCAGTTTTCAGTGGTGGAAGCCCCAAAAGGAAACAGGCTGATTCTTCCATGTGCAAACAGCTGGGCAGTTGTGGATGGAATTAATTGCTGATATATATTGGCTGTGTTTTTCTTCTCTTGTCATTTCCTTTGCAGCTGTGAAAGTGAAGTTTGACTTGAAAACAGACATAGTTAGCAGTGCAAATTCAAAAAGTATCAAGATGGGATTCTTCTAAAATAATCTCCAACTGATAGCTTTGAGTTGTTCAGTTTGAGAATGAGATGAGGGAGAGCAATAGATGGCAGCAGTTGATTCATAATTAACATATATGGTTGAGAAAATAATTAAATGAAGCATTTGTACTATGAAAAGACATAGTTTGGATTCGCTGGCAATATTGCACATAGTCAATACTCAGAGCTGATTTATTGTTCCAATTTGATGGACTAGAGTTGGTAAGGGTAATATGACAACAAGTATCACTAACAATAATATTTTCCTGGTCTTTCCCAAAAATCCTTTCCACTGTTTGTTTTAAAATATATGTAAACAGTTACTTAGCTTATTATTTTACATGCTGAGATATTTTACTCAGAGAAATTAATTTTTTATTACATGAACTATAGAAATTCAATTAAAAGTAACTCAATTATGTCTGAATGTGCATATAAAGAAAGTAGTATTGGTTAAAATTAGTTAGAACAAGAATCAGATATTTGATAATAGTTTCAATAACTGACAAATTAGACACTATTAAAGATTTTTAGACATATGTATACATCCTACGGGATAGCTTATTTGGAAATAAGTCATAGAAAAAGTTAAAATTCATGTGAAATTATAAGGAAAAGTAGGTGATTACAAAATTGTAAAAAGAACAAAGTCTGCATGTCAGTAACATTCATCAGGATAATTTTCCCTTTTATATGTTCATATCAGTGTCCTACCAAAGCAAGCCCATAAATCAAATCCCTTACTTCTTTAGTTTAAAACAACTCTTGCTTTTATTGTTTTTTATAGACAGGAGAACTGGAACTTTGGCGAGGAGAGGGTATGTAATCTGCTTGTGTTCACTTTCAGGTCTTCTGAAAATAGGCCAAAGTAAAGTTCTAGTATAACAGTATTTCTGATACCTTGAGATATGAAAAGCTGTAGTTACTAAACTTATAAGTTGGTACGGTTGGACTTCCTTTTTACTAGTTCCTTCTACCTCAGTTTTCTCTTGGCTGAACTGCATGGTGTACCTTGTATTTTCTCCTTTCTTCAAGAAAAAGAAAGGAGTCTATATTTCACTTCAAAGCAGGTAAAGCTGATCTGCAAACATGAACTTTCCCCTGTTTTTCTGAGAAGTATTAACCAATTAATTTTGACTTGGAGGCCCTAAAAAATGTGGCAGCATTAATGTGCAGTCTGCTCTCACTGAAGCCTGCCTGGGTGTGTTGTTTCCCCCAGAGTGGGCTCCACCCTTGCTCTAACCACACTGAGTATGGATATCTTGCTGTTAAAAACAAAGTTCATTTTTAGGGCAGCATTGCATCAGAATTGCCACACAAAAACCAGCTTAAGAAATGTACAGTAGCTTCAATTTTTTTTCGTAAGTAATGGATTGTCTATTGTAATACTGATAGCTCACAGCTCAGGGAGAAGCATAGATAATAACGTAGATGAGATGGTTAATTTTGTGCCAGCTGCTAGTAACATGCAATATTCTTCTTGGGGAGGAGCTTAGGGTTTTATCACTCAACTAAGCTGTTTCTGTTAGTTTACTTGTCTGCTTTTTTTTTTTTTTTCTTTTTGAAACTGTTTACTGAATTGTTATTGTTGTTGCTGTAACTGTTTTTGGAATGACACTGACGATTTAAACTAAGGAAAATACTAATTGTCTCCCAAATGTGCTAATTATTTAACATCAAAATGTTTGAAATAGTGTTTTGTACTGAATTTATTGGACCCATTAATAGCATAATCTGGCAATACTGTGTTTTTCGAGACATCGTGGCATGAACTGTGTGTGTAAGAGTGGGTTCATTGAATTAAAAAAAGGCAGTATCTAAAGAGCCTTTCATGTCTATCATAATGATGCTTTGTCCTATTCCTGCTGGGTATTTGTCAGAAGAGTTGCGGAAGACTACAGTCCAGAGTGTTCTGTTCCATGCCATGTCAGTTCCATGCCTCTGTGTTCTTTCTAGAGTGTATGACGTGAACAGTAAGTTGAACTGTAGGAGAATTATTGTTCACTGAGGTCCACGTTCAGCAATTTTTCTTTGCAAATAATGTCAGACGTTTTCTCTCCCCTCAGACAGTGTATTGAGGGACTGTTTGTAGCTGGGTTTTAAATGCCTGTGAAGTGTTTGATTATGCACCGACCCAAGTGGGCATGATGAGAGAGAAGCTGTGCTTTGTGATGTCTGTATTGACTGTTGTCTTCCTCTAGTGCGGGTTCATTGTGTACTCTTTTGGGGTAGACACACCCATTTGGTGCAAGCAAGTTAAAATCAAAGCTGAATGTTGAGAATGGCATATTTTTGTAAAGCTTGCAAGGGTGACATTGTGCCATCTTTTTTGGACTTAGACTTCCTAGCATCTCCTTGCTTCAGCTTCCTCTTTGTTTAACTTGGTAGTAATTGTGGTTAGTTATTTCGTAGCATGGCATCTAGAAAAAAGCACTAGCCTGGGAATCAAGGTTCTACAAGTTATTTACCTGTAAAGTTTGGAATATGGAACTCTAAATTCTTTTCCAGCTTAGAATACCCTACCTAATTCTCTTATAAAGACTCGAGCCAATTCCAGAAATGCTAACCAGAATATATTAGAACTGAGGAAAAAATGATTAAATGTTAACCCAGAATCATTCTTATAAATGACATGGAAACTAAGGGTTTGCTTTAAATAAATCGTATATGTCAGAAATTTTAGAAATTTACTTTTTTATAGCTGAGCGATAGAATTAGCTATATAAATACTTTTTTTTCTTTTTTTTTTAATGTACTTTAGGTGAAGGTTTACAGAACAAATAGTTTCTTATTAAACAGTCAGTACACATATTGTTTTATGACATTGGTTAACAACCCCACAACATGTCAACACTCTCCCTTCTCGACCTTTTTTTTTTTTTTGGTGAAAATATACATAGCCAAAGATACACCATTTCAAAAATTTCTACATGCACAGTTCATTGACATCAACTATGCTCTTCCAGTTGTGCTGCTATTCTCACTTTAGATGAAGGTATACAGAACAAAATAGTTTCTCATTAAACAGTTAGTACACCTGTTGCCTTATGACAATGGTTAACAACTTCACTAAATGTCAACACTGTCCTTACTCAACCTTGGGTTCCCTATCGCCAGCTTTCCTGTCCCCTTCTGCCTTCTAGTCCTTGTCCCTGGACTATTGTGCCTCATTAGTCCTGTTTTGTTTTATGGGGCTGTCCAGTCCCCGGCTGAACGGTGAACCTCGGAAGCGACTTCACCACGGAGCTAAAAGGGTGTCTGGGGGCCATACTCTAGGGGTTTCCCCAGTCTCTTTCGGGCCAGTAAATCTGGTCATTTTTTTTTGTGAGTTAGAATTTGGTTCTACATCCTTCTCCAGCTCTGTCCAGAACACTCTGTTGTGATCCTGGTCAGAGCAGCCAGGCACCATCTAGCTGTACTGGACTCAGTCCGGTGGAGGCCTTGGTAGCTGTGGTCCATTAGTCCTTTGGACTACTCTTTTCCTTGTATCCTGTTCTCTTCATTCTCCCTTGCTCCTGAAGGGATGAGACCAGTGGAGTATCTTAGATGGCTGCTCACAGGCTTTTTTTTTTTTTAAATTGTTGTAATTAAATGAAGTTTACATTTCAAGTTAGTCTCCCATACAGAATTTTTTTTTTTTTTACGTACATTGTTATGAGACCCGAGCGGCTCACCCCATTCTACGACAGCACACTCCTCCCCTCCGCCCCTGATTCCCCATGAACATTCAACCAGCTCCTAACTCTCTCTGCTTTCCCATCTCACCTCTGGACAGAAGCTGCCCCTTTGGTCTCTTGTATCTACTTGTCTAAGAGGCACATTCTTCACAAGTATCACTTTATGTCCCACTGTCCAGTCCAATTCCTGTCTGAAGAGTTGGCCTCTGAGTGTTTTAGTTCTGGGATGATGGAGAGACCAGGGGCCATGCTTTCCGGGGCACCTCCAGTCTCAGTCAGTTGTTCTACTGCTCCATCAGGGACTGTCTGTTGTGTTCCCTGTCAGGACGTTCACTGGTGGTAGCTGGACACCATGTAGTTCTTCTGGTCTCAGGCTGATGAAGTCTCTGGTTTATGTGGCCCATTCTGTCTCTTGGGCCAATACTTTCCTTGTGTCTTTGGTGTTCTTCGTTGTCCTTTACTCCAAGTGGTTGAGACCAATTGATGCATCTTACATGGCCGCTTGTAAGCTTTTTAAGACCCCAGATACCACTCACCAAAGTAGGATGCAGAACATTTTCTTAATAAGCTTTGTTATGCCAATTGACATAGATGTCCCCTGAAAGCATGGTCTCCAGACCCCGCATCCCTGCTACTCTGTCTCTCAAAGTGTTTGATTGTATTGAGGAAACTTCTTACCTTTGGTTTAGTCCGGTTGTGCTGGCTTCCCCTTATATAAATACTCTTCAAGAAAATGGCCAACCTCTTGCCACAAGTGTTACATAGACCTTTCTTTAAGGCATTGTCTGCTCTCAGTGTATGATTATTAGTTATGTAGCCTTAGGTAAATAGCTTTCAGACTTTCAACAACAACGCGTAGTAAGAAATATATTTTACATCATGACCCGATACACACACGTACCACCCAATCTCTGAAATAAGTTTCCCTTACAGTATGGAAAACACTCCACTATTTTCTATTCTATTTCATTTTTTAAAATGTTGGTTTCAGTCCCTGCTGTGCTAGATGATCTCTAGTCTCCCTTTAAATTCTAGGAGAGTAAAATTACATTTTGGCTTTTACAGCTGCTCCAGAGCAAAACTTGCCAGTCAGTTTGCTGTTAGGTATAGAAATTAGAAGATTTTTTAAATAGATTTTGTTTGGAAGTTCTATACAAAGTTAATATTTAATATTGTCAATAATATTCTCTATCTTATTTTTCTTATAATAATTATGTAATGTAAAGAAAATGGAGTGAATTTTTTTCATCAAGCCCTGTTTAGCTACTTCTAAATCCCCTCCAGTTTACTCCAGTATGTAAACATGTTACCATTTTTATGCATACTGTATTAGTAAAAACTAATACACATACCATGGCATGAAAAAAGTTGGGAAGTCTTTTCTAGAGAATTAGATATAATGTATCATATAGATTAGATGTAGCTTGTCAGTTGACCATTGATGGACCCCATCCATGTCTCCCATACCACAGAGTTGACCCAAGGCTCTATAGAAGTTCCCATCTCTGCTTTAAAGCACTTGTTTAAACTATAAGTTTTATAGTTTAAAAAATGCATATGGTAAAAAGATGAAACAATACAAAAGGGCATATGACAAGATGTCTCTCACCCTAATCTTTCAGCCCTACTCCCCAGGGAGGAGTTTCTTCCCAATATATCCAGAAAGTGTCTATGAATGTAATTGTGTTTGTGTGTATGTATATATCTTTTTTAAGCTCAAAATCATATTCCATATACCATTTTGTGTCATTTTCCTCCACTTAATAGTGTCTTAGAGATTTTTCTATGTCAGTACACTTAGATCTACCTCATTCTTTTTAATGCCTACATATGGATGTACTATAATTTATTTAATCATTCCTCTTTTGATATCTGGATTATTTCCAGGTTTGTTTTGTTTTCCTATCAGATGTATCCGTGCTGTCAGTCTTCTTTTCTGTCTCTATTTTGGCACAGAACCCAGACCCAGGTGTCATAGGGAAAGGTGACAGTGCTATGTGAGAATGGAGAAACCCTTTACCAACTTCTTTACTGACTAAGGCTCCAAGGTTAGGCCCCCTTATCTCAACCTTTCATGAGTAGGTCAGAACAGCCCTGGAAGAGACTCATTTCTCAGCAGAATAATGAAAGAACATTAGGTTGAAAATCAGGTCACTTGAATGTAAAGATTGTGGGCAGGTCACTCAACGTTCTTGCTTGATCCTCAGTTTTGCCACCTATAAAATGAGAGGTTAGAATAGAATAGTTTTAATGTCCCTTCCAACTTTAATATTTACCGTGTTTGTTGGAATATTGATTTAAACATTATAACCTAAATTATATGATGTTTCTGTTATTTACATTAAAAACCTCTTTTTGTATATATTTTGTGGTCTGTAATTTTTTTGACCTGCCATATGGCCTAAACTTAACTTGAAAGTTTAAGGTAAAAAAGAAAAGTTTAATATTTTACTACATTTCACATAAACTATCCTTTTAAGTAAATTAATTTCAAAAGTATAAAACCATTCCAGAAGTAAAATGAAATCGTTTAATCAAGCCTGAATACCTGAAGAAGATTTTGAGTGAGGTGATGTTTGTTTTTAAAATGGACCCATGTAATTTTCATTGACTCCAACCATTCAAAGCTAATCCTAGGACTTCGAAGCTTGGCTCCAGCCACCTTGTTTAAAATTGTTTTCACATTTTAGCCCTCTAATCCAGTTCCTTGTTTCAATGAATGCTGAAATTGCCATTACTTGACATAACTAGAGTTTTCTGATTTGGTGCTGAGGAAGCAGACTTAGAGGTGAACTGAAGCCTATCATCCTGCCAGTAAAGTTATAAAGTTACACAGCGAAGTTATAAAGTTACAGAAGCAGGAATTTCAGTGCATCACACATAAGATGTTTGACCTTGCTTGTTTTACGGTTTTATTTTCATAATTCAGTGAAATGACAGCTGTCCTGAAAGCAAAACACTTTAAGAACTTTGTTTGATTTGTTTAATTACAAGAGGAAGATAAGAAGACATTTTCTTGGCCTGTAGCTAGGGGTGTCTGTGTTTGTGTGCTGGTTACCCTAGCTTCTTGGCAGAAGTCTTGACGTACCTTGGATAAGTATGCTTTTGTAAAATTTGAGATATTATTTATTATTCAAGTAATGCTTGATAATTATAATACTGGTATTCCATGTTAATTTTATGTAAATTGTTTGACATGTGGTTCAGTTTATCAAAAAATATTGAGGACCTTCTAGGAGCCAAAACCATATTAAATGGTGGGAGGACTGACATGACTGAGACAGTCTTTCTGGAATCTACTAAAATGACACCTTTGCCTGTTTCTTCCATTGTTCGGGTTTTCTGACATCCATTGGTGAGTAGAACTGGACAAAAAAAGTTCAAATTTGAGTCTATGAAAATAGATAAAAACAAAGCATATTTTCAGTATTAAGAAAGAGAGGGATCTAATGTTTTGTTAGGACAGTGTCATTATTGTGAAGGTACATTCTTTTCTTCTGTATGTGGATCTGTTAGTGATATCGGTTTCTCACTAATCAGATTCTGAAAGAAAGAAACAGTGTTGTGATGCTTGACAGATTGAGCTTCAATTTATCCTACTAAAATGTATCTGAGATCTAAAAACCTATTGCAATTACTGTGCCTCATATATTATAATGACTTTTAAATAATTGCTTATATAAAACTAAGCTTGAAAATGATTAGGCTACATCTCAATGACACATCTGATAGCTTCTTTGTCAAGTTACCCCGTCCGTTGTGGCATTTACAACTAAGGAAATTCTCCATAGTTAGGAATATACAGGATGCTACTGTCTACAGGATGTTGAACAAACTTTGGCTAAAATATTTGAAACCATTTTAGAAAACAGTCCTATGATAGCAAAATCAGCCAAATAGGTTGTAGTTTGAGCTGAAGCAGAAAGCCATTTTAAACAAGAGAGAGAGAGAAGAAAAGAAGTGTAATTATTGCTCTGGTCTATTATTCAATCCCAGAAGGGGCTGCTGTTTCTCCCTTGGAGCCTGGCTTTTGGCTAGGGTCTTGTGACACACATTGGGAATTCACTTCCTATCAGGAAACGCTGTTTTTCAATGTATTATCTTGTTGAGGTAAGCACAGTGAACAATAGGCTATTAATGTATTAGAACAACAAGTGTCATATCTAAGCCAGTATTTGCTTTGAGTATGACCCTAAAAAAAAAAGAGGCTTTGGTCGTGCTTCTGAATGTATTTGACCATTAGTAACTGCTGGACATGGAATCCATGACAGTTAAAAAGAACAGAGAAAGAAAAAGTGCTTTAGTAATGATAATGAACTTTTGCAGATTTACTCTACTCGCTTTCTGCCCATAGAGAGACAAGAAAATTAAGTATTTCAAATATATCTTTCGAGTGTGAAAAATGACCATTTAAAAAGCCTATTCTGAGTTTTGGAAGCCACACACCAAGAGACTGGTATAAAGGAAAAAACCCCTCAAACTTAAGTTCTTTGATGAAATGTCAAATGCTATTCACATTCAGTTTCAGGTATGTATATTTTAAATATATTTGGTAATATAGCTTGTTTTATTATTGGCAACCTTTTTTAAAGCACCTTTTTTTTTTTTTTTTTTCATAATGACTAGGAAGAAGAAAATTCCATTCAAGTGGGTGGTCAGTTAATATCAAGGAACTACTATAATTATGTGTTAAGAATACAGTAACATTTCAGAGCTGGAAGGGAGTCTGGAAGTCATCTGGTCAAATCTCATTTTACAGATGAAGAAATTTAGTTGTTCTTTATTGTATATTCCTTCACTATCCTAATCCAGAATTCTTCTTATCAGTATTCCTCAACAGCTACTGGATGTCTTATAGTTACCTTCCATTTAGCAGTTGTCATCAACTGGTTTTCACTGTAGGTTATTTTTTCCATGTGGACATGTTTTAGTTATCTCCACCATTAACTGGAAGACCTTTAAGGGCAGGATCCAGACCTGTGCCTTATAGTTCTTTATAGCCTTTGCCTAACACCTGAATTAATGTTTGAATCAGTAGTTTTGATTGGTTTTTTTTGTTATTTTAAGATGACTTTTTTTTTTTTTTTTTGGAAGTGTTTCAGCAGAAATTTATTATTTTCATTATTTTGCTTCAAGTGAAACTTCACAGTTCAAGTTAGTCTCTCATACAAAAATTTATACGTACACTGTTATGTGACCCTAGTTGCTCTCCCTATACTGTGGCAGCACACTCCTCCTTTCCACCTTGGGTTTCCCATGTCCGTTCAACCAGCTCCTGACCCTCTCTGCCTTCTCATCTCGCCTCTGGACAGGAGCTGCCCCTTTAGTCTCATGTATTAAGATGACATTTTTGTAGTAGTATTTTCCCCTGTTTGGAAAACAAAACATAGCAGTCAGTATAGATTTTTAAAAATTGCTCCTTTTTGTACCCTCACACTTTTTTGTAATTACTTGTAAGTCTGCTTAACAATATCATACGCAGATCACAATATTCGTTACCTCAACCACTTTGGTTACCTGGCCAATCTGATCAAATCCTGATAGCCCAGTTTTCAAGGTTTGCTCTGCCCTGGTTTATTTATTCTAAGACAAGTAGAGAATGGGATATTATGAGTCAGCAGTCCTACTCACCTCATGAATTTAATAAACCCTTATTGAGTAACTATATAGTGGGCAATAAAGAAAGTAGAAAGCTATTAACCGAGTTACTGGGGCAGAAAGACACAGCCAAGTAATTTAAAGGAACACAGTTTATGACAAAGTGCTTTGGGAGCACTAAGGGAAAAAGGCTAAGTCTGATGGAGGAGATCGTGGAAGCCATCTTGGAAGGAGTTGGCTTTTGAGTAAGACCTCATAAATGTGAACTAAGATTTGAGGGGTGGAGATGAGAGGGGAAACAGCCCACTTGTGTTAAGAAAGAAGGTGATCAAAGCAACAATTAGGGAAATGGCTTTTGTTTGATAGCGTCTTCATTTCCCCCTAAGCCTATATGCGATAGCCTTTTGCATCCTTTTCAGGGCCTGAATTTTAGAAATGCCATGCTGATTCCTAAGTATTTTTTAAGATGGGACTCCCAGATGCATTTTTTTCTTTGGGGAGAGGGACAAAGGAAATGGTGTTTTAGAAAATTATAATAGATGCCTTTGTGCTTCCCAGTTGTAACCAAGGGCTGCAGTCATAGTGCCTTTTAGAGGTTTAAAATCACACTTTCCAGCACTTTACAGCTCTATAGAACTTATCCTTGACAGTGGAGATCAAAGTAGACGAAAAATATTTCCCAAAACTCTGAAGAGCTACTTAAGTAACTAAACTCCATGAAGATTCCTTTTTATTTGACAATCAAGTCCTTGATGTAGGCTTTAAGTCCAGCAAAATAGGCGCTATAGAACTAAGCTGTGAGTCTAGTCTTTGTGAGCCTCAGAAAAACAAGGATTCTACTTGAAGCTTGAATTTAAAATATAGCAGGCAATTTAAGGGGACATTTCAGGCATGTCTGAGTGGGCATAAAAAGCTGAGTCATAAAGTTTACTCTCTCTAATGAATTACCTTGAAAGATTATAGAAACTACTATAAATTGTTCTAAATTCACATGAAAATAACACAAAAATTAGGTTTTGTTTGTTAACCCTGAATGCATACCTACATAGCTTTTAAAATGCATACCTTTTAACATCAAGAAGTTGGTACTTGAGGCATTAGGTGAATTTTCCCATAAAAATTTAGCATTTATTGTAAAGTATTGTTGTTGTTAAGTGCTGTCAAGTCAGTCCTGACCCATAGTGACACTGTCTACAACAGATCAAAACACTGCCAGGTCCTGCGCCATATTCTCGTGATTGTTGTTATGCTTGAGCCCATTGTTGTAGCCACTGTGTCAGTTTATCTCCTTGAGGGTCTTCCTCTTTTTTGCTGACCCTCTACTTTACCAAGGCTTGATGTCCTTCTCCAGGCAGTGATTCCTCGTGATAACATACCCAAAGTATTGTACAGTAGCTTCTGAAATTATTTATTGCCAAAGTCTTTAGTTAAAGGAATTAAAAACAGTGCAGTTCATATTCTAGATCTTTTCTTATATTGACAGATTGTGTGACCTACATTCAATATATCATGTTCTAATCTGGATAATGAAAAAGTCTCCAGTAAGGTAAATTGAGGGAACTCAGTCTTTCTTAGTCTCTTCATATGGACAAGGGAGGACTAGACTTAATAATATCTTACATACTATTCAGTTCTACTGCCTTTACGTTTTAAAGAAATTGAAATTCCCTTTTGGTTCTTATTAGGGGATATTAGGGAAGAAAGTATTTATTTTGTGGAAGAATTGTGTTTTATATTCATAAATTGATGTTTTATTACTCTGTTATTCTTACAAAGGTGTGTAAGTTATATTCTTCATCCTTTTAAACTCTGCAGTTCTGTTGTTTATTTTTTTAATTTTTTTTATTCAGGTGAAGGTTTACAGAACAAATAGTTTCTCATTAAACAGTAGTACACACATTGTTTTATGACGTTGGTTAACAACCCCACGACATGTCAAGCCTCTCCCTTCTCAACTTTTTTTTTTTGTGTGTGAAAATATACATAGCCAAAGATACACGATTTCAAACATTTCTACATTCACAGTTCAGTGACATCAACTACGCTCTTCCAATTGTACTGCTATTCTCATTTTAGATGAAGGTTTACAGAACAAAATAGTTTCTCATTAAGCAGTTAGTACACATGTTGCCCTATGACAATGGTTAACAACCTCACTACACATCAACACTGTCCTTACTCAACCTTGGGTTCCCTATCACCAGCTTTCCTGTCCCCTTCTGCCTTCTAGCCCTTGTCCCTGGACTGCTGTGCCTCATTAGTCCCCTTTTGTTTTATGGGGCTGTCCAATCCCCTGAGTTCTGTTGTTTCTGATAAACTTTCCTCCATAAATTAAATGATGACTTAGTTGAATGGTTTCTCTTTTTCCCTGGTTTTGGTCATTAGACTTTTTAGATCTTCTTTCAGATTTTCTTAATTTTTATCAAGAGTTCAATATCCATCTGTGGATCAGAGACTTGGGTTGCTTTCTTTTTACCTTCCCATCATTTTCTGTCCCCTCATTGTCTCTTCATGTCAGGTAAGAATGCCAACCCCTTTTATATGAATTAATTAGGAGTCATAAAATATCAAAATATATGCACACATTTTCAGGATTCTTCATATCAAGTAGGCCCTATTTTTTTTTTTTAATTGTACTTTAGATGAAGGTTTACAGAACAAATAGTTTCTCATTAAACAGTCAGTACACATATTGTTTTATGACATTGGTTAACAACCCCACAACACGTCAACACTCTCCCTTCTCTACCTTGGAGGACCTTTTTTTCTGGTGAAAATCTACATAGCCAAAGTTGCACCATTTCAGAAGTTTCTACATGTACAATTCAGTGACATTGATTACATTCTTCCAGCTGTGCTGCCATTCTCCCTATACCTTTCCAAATTATTCCATCACCATTATCTTCAACTCACTGCCCTCCAGGCTTCCCATCAAATCCCTTGAGTTGCTGTTGTCAATTTGATCTCACATAGATAATTCTTCTACTTTTTTTTTTTGTACCTTAGATGAAGGTTTACAGAACAAGTAGTTTCTCATTAAACAGTTGGTACACACATTGCTCTATGACAATGGTTAACAACCCCACGACATGTCAACACTGTCCCTTCTCAACCTCGGGTTCCCTATCACCAGCTCTCCTGTCCACTCCTGCCTTCTAGTCCTTGTCCCTGGACTGCTGTGCCTCATTAGTCCCGTTTTGTTTTATGAGACTGTCCAGTCCCTGGCTGAACAGTGAACTTCGGGAGTGACTTCACCACTGAGCTAAAAGGATGTCCAGCGGCCATACTCTTGGGGTTTCTCCGGTCTGTCAGGCCAGTAAATCTGGTCTTTTTTGTGTGTGTGTGTGAGTTTGAATTTTGTTCTACATCCTTTTCCAGCTCTGTCCAGGACCCTCTATTGTGATCCCAGTCAGAGCAGTCAGTGGTGGTAGCCGGGCACCATCTAGCTGTACTGGACTCAGTCTTTTGGAGCCCGTGGTAGCTGTGGTCAATAAGTTTTTTTAAAAATTAATATTTTATTGTACTTTTGGTGAAAGTATACATAGCAAACCAGGCTCCCATTCAACAACTTCTACACGTGATGTTCAGTGACCTTGGTTGCATTCTTCAGTTTGTATCAGTATTCTTGTTATTTCCATTCTAGTTGTTCTATTCCATATAATAAGCCTTAAAGTCAAGTAGTATAAGTTCTCCAGCTTTTTCAAGATGGTTTTGACTATTTTAGAATCAGCTTGTCAATTTCTACAAAAAAATCCTACTAAGATTTTGACTGGGATTGCAGTGAATCTAAAGATTAATTTGAGAAAAATTGGCATCGTAACAATATTATGTTTTCCAATCCATGAACATGATATATTTCATTATTGACTTGAGTCTTCTTTACTTTCTGTCAGCAATCTTTCATAGTTTTCAGTAGGACGATTATTTGTAGCTGTGTTCCTAGTGTCCAAAGCTTGTTATTGTTAGTTCCTGTCGAGTCAGTTCCAGTTCATGGCCACCCCATGTGTGTCAGAGTAGAACTGGACTCCATGGGGTTTACAGTGGCTTTTTCAGAAGTCAATCACCAGACCTTTCTTCCAAGGTGCCTCTCGGTGGACTTGAGCTAGTGAGAGCCATTTTGGACTTCTGACCTCTGGAACTCTGGATAGTAGCTGCCCCTTTGGTCTCTTGTATCTACTTGACTAAGAGGCACATTCTTCATGGCTATCACTTTATGTCCCACAGTCCAGTCCAATTCCTGTCTGAAGAGTTGGCCTCGGAAAGTGTTTTAGTTCTGGGCTGATAGAGAGTCCAGGGGCCATGCCTTCAAGGGTGCCTCCAGTCTCAGTCAGACCATTAAGTCTGGTCTTCTTACTAGAATTTGAGTTCTGCATCCCATCGTTCTACTGCTCCATCAGGGACCCTCTGTTGTGTTCCCTGTCAGGACATTCATTGGTGGTAGCCAGGCACCATCTAGTTCTTCTGGTCTCAGGCTGATGAAGTCTCTGGTTTATGTGGCCCATTCTGTTTCTTGGGCTAATACTTTCCTCATGTCTTTGGTGTTCTTCGTTGTCCTTTACTCCAAGTGGTTGGGACCAACTGATGCATCTTAGATGGCTGCTTGCAAGCTTTTAAGACCCCAGACGTCAAGTAGGCCCTATCTTTTGAGGATAAGTCTTATTTCCTTTGCCAGATCAGAGCCTAGACCTCTTAAAATGAAACAACAAGCCTATATGGCAATAAATGTCTATGACAGTTCTGGATGAAATAACGAGATATATACAGTCTCATTATCAGGATCCAGAGGACCCTCCCCCCCGCCACCTTCTTTCTAAAGCTCACAGTTGTAATTTGTAGTTTAGATTACACCATGTAGAAAGCTGAATTTGGTGAATGACTAGGGGATTTTATGTATTTATTATTGATTTAGTAATCAAGTTCCTGACTGCTAAACCTTAGACTTTGTGCTTTTATGTTCAGGTAAACTTCATTTTAAGAAAACTTAATCTATGAAAAAAAATTTTTTTTACCATAATAGATCACCTTATAGGTGGGGCTTAGATTTGAGGCAGAGGGTAGAGAGGAGTTGGAAAGATTTACCAAAGGATCTTAACAGTTTTAAGTTTGAAACAACTCAAAATTTGAAAACATCGTTGGTCTGTGGTGGTTGGTGGACAGGGTAGAGAAGTAATATAGTTTAGTGGTTAAGAACACAGATTCTGGAGCCAGTTACTCAAATTTATATCTTAGCTCCACACATATTCCTTATGTGACCTTGGACAAGTACTTCTCTGTACTTTAGTATTCTCACCGGTAAAATGATGATGATAATAGCATAGGGTTGTTAAGATTAAATGAGTTACAACATGCTATATGCAGGAAGCAATGCTAGACTATTTTAGGCATTCAAGAAAGATTGGATAATTTACTGATCATTTCCCCCCCCCACGTAAACATATATTTTCATCAAAAATTATTTTAAAAAATTTTTAATGTAAAAATGTTAGTGAACATTTTTGTTTAATGAACAAACACAAGCTAAAATACTAAAAAGGGTGGTGGACTTTGGTGTGGCTGAACAAGCCTAACAAGGATGTAGAACCCAGGCAGACACTTGAGGGCAGGACAGATACCCAGCAACATGCAATAAGAAAGAGCTCAGGTGTGTGAACAGTCAGTATGAACGAGGTTCAACAGTAAGTATCAGATCCTGCCATGTAAGTAGAGCATAGTGATGGTAATTTGCCAAAGGGTGGTAATTTGTAAAAGTCCAGATAGGGAATCAGTACCAGGGAGGTCTACATGGTATTAGAGATTTCCTCCCAAAACCCAAGGTACGTGCTATCAGTTGACCTCAGGGAACAACAGCAACTGATAGAAGGGTCTAAGGTTGAGACCTGAGAAATGAGGTTAAGGCATAGACTTTCAATTTTGAAAATATTTGGAGTTTTCCAATAGAGAAACAAGAAAAGGATTTAGACTGCTTGGGAGTGAGTAGAGGGGCTCAGAGCTGAACAGAGTTTGATTGTTAAGAATCAGACAAAAAGTACTGCTTAAGTAGAAGTCAAACATCAGAGCTGGAACAGCAGCAAGATTGACTTGATGCTGAGCTGCTGAACTGGTTTTTTATGGCTTCTTGTAATCCCGTGGGCCCAGAACTTGGCACGATGCTGAACCTGCTGGTATGGGTTAGTGGTCCCTAATGTAGGGGGCCGTGGTGGCACAGTGGTTAAGAGATCAGCTGCTAACTAAAAGGTCAGCATGTTCTAATCCACTAGCTGCTCCTTGGAAACCCTGTGGGCAATCCTGCTCTGTCCTGTGGTGTTGCTACGAGTCAGAATCAACTTGACAGCAACAGGTTTTGTTTTGTTTAATATAGGGAGAGAATGAGGCATCCTTCCATGCAGGAGACCCGGGTTCAACTCCCAGTTAGCGTACCTCATGTGCAGTCACCATCTGTCAGTGGAGGCTTGTCTATTGCTATGATGCTGAATAGGTTTCAGGGGAGCTTCAAACAAAGACTAAGATGGAAGGCGTGGTGATCTACTGCTGAAAATCAGCCAGTGAAAACCCTATATGAATCACAGTGGTCCTGTCCACAACCGATCATGGGGATGGCACAAGACCAGACAGCAGTTCGTTTTGTTGTGCACGGGGTCACCATGAGTCGGGCCAACTTGACGCCAGCTAACAACAACAGCAAACGTGGGGAGAAGAACAGAAATGTAGCATGTATGTATACAGTGCAATACACTTGGCTGACCCTAGCCAGTGGTTTTTTTAATCTTGTTTAAATGAAAAGACATTCCATCAGATTGTAATATTTTAGGATTTGGTAAATATTTCAAAAATATTTCAGCTACTGTGGAAGCAGTAGAGCCCGTTACAACTTTAATTTGTGGTTGGCATTCATTGTGTATCTTCATGGAATTTTACAAAGAAATTTGTGGCCAGAATTTGATGTGACGAGAACATTCCTAGCTTCTTGCTTCAGATTTCCTTGGAAACGCCGTTTCTGTGTCTAACACTGTAGTTTGCAAAGGTTGTGCCATTGTGGAAGACATTTATGTTGGATTGGACTTATACATATCAGATGTCTTGTTCAGGTTGCTATTTTGGTGATTTCTGTCCTTTCTAAAGAACTGACTTTGATTCTCTCTGGAAAGGTGTACTATCCACACTGTTGTGTTGGTAAAAATGCCTCCTAAAATAGAGTAGAGATTTGACTGGAACAGTGTGTCATATAGAACTTTAGATCTAATTATTCAGTGGGAAAAGCCAGTTTCACAAAATTAAATGCAGTTGAAAAAAGATCTCTGAGGTTGATAAACATCTTTTTCAGTGGACTTCCACTTAACACCATTATCAAATTTCGAAAGTGGCAGGTTATGACCAATAAGTGTTTTTGAAAGTAATTTTTAAGTATCATTACCTGTGCTTAATAAGCTGTATTTTCATGGTTCATTTTTAAGCTTTTCATAAAGAGAATGGATGAGGTCATGAAGATCTCAAAATCCTCCTTAGCAGCCAAAATCTGAAGGCAGGAACTCCCTCTTCAAATCATACTTCTTTGCAGTAATGATGTGTTGAGTTACCTAGCTATTGGATTGACTTTTTGCAGCTGTATTTTATAAGGTACAGCCGTGAAAGCCAAAAATCTTTAGCTGGAATATCTGAAACAGTAGATCAAGTGAACTCCTGGGACTTATTCATACCCCGTGCTCTTTAACATTTTTGTGTATTTCCCTCCATTTTTTAAATAAGGAACTTTGTCCCATATTTCTTGTGCCCTTCCAGCCCACTCTCCTCTTCCCCACTGGTCACAATGACCACATTAGGAATGGAACATAGAAGTAATAGCCTACAGTACCAAATCAATTTCCTAGAATAGCCTTTTGAGTGACTGTTTTATTTTGCAAACTCAACTCATTTTTAATTCTGAGCTTTGTAGGATTGCTTACATTTCTTCAGAATAAGGCTCAAGTGCAGGTAAATGTAAGATTGAAGTTTTGGGAAGTTTTCTGCATTACCTGTCTTCTGATATTTAGTTTGAAAAAAAAATCTGAAATTTCCAGAGTAGTTAGGCAGTAATAGGTATAGAGTATGACATCTCAAGAAACTATCAAAAGCAAGGGCTTTAAATTTTTCAAGCTCAGTGCTGCACAAGTAATTAAATATTTAGTTCATGAAATATGTGAGAGTTGAATTTTTAAAATAGTTTTTTGCCCAGAAGGACTACCAAATAGTAAAGAGCCAAAGATTTAAGGTATCTCCAAAAATTGAGAGCAATGAATCTTTCTTTGAAAGTCATAATCTCCAGTGATTTCACTTTTACAAACCTCTCATTTATCATGAGCTGTCAAGTTCTGGATAGTTTCCTGGATCTCAATTTTTTTAATTTCACTGATATCCAGGGACTCAATAACAGAAACTAAATGTCTAAGAGGCGCGTTCAAGTAATCAATCTACTAGTCTCTGGTAACTTTCTCTTAGGAAAAAAAATCCTCCTTTTGTTTTTTTCCCCAACCATTTCTGAAAACTCTATGCTGAAGTCAAATGTTGACTGAGGGAATCTATAAGGATCTTTCATCATATTTTGTAGAAAGGAGGATAAAGGCGCTGAGGCCATGTGTTGTTGGATTCTGCAAGACACTTGAGAGATTACTTTATGGTTGATTGTTTTACTCATCATTTTACAAGACTATATATATATTTTAAGAATAAGTTTCATATTTGCTTTAACAAATGATTCATGATGGGAACAATTTGAGCCAACACTAGATAATGATTGAGTTTGAACTTTAAAATACACTTCCTCTGAAGTTTTTGTAATGTTTTCAAGTTTGTAACTTTCCCCCTTATGTGGTCACTATATTTGGTAAATTTACCCTATTTATATTACAGGTTTTTTTTTTTTCTTTTGTCAAGTTATCAGTGAATGTTATTTCTACTCCTATCAATGTCTAAGCAAGTAACTGCCCCTCTTTTGCCCACTCCCCTATTCTTCAAGTACAGAAATCTGTTCAGCTCACTTCCTTGCAACAGGTAATATAAACCAATAAAATATCTTTCATCAGGTATTGATACTTCAGTGAGAATGAGGTCGGATTCATCCTCAGTGGTGTCCAGCAGTGAATGCCTTTAGCCTTTGGATCACCCAGCTGAAGATTGTGTTCACCTGGCAAGCACGACTTGATATTTTTGTACTCGTTGCTCTGCACTTATATTTGGAACCATGTATATTATGATTACATATAACTACTTCTTTGTTTCCAATTGTACAATCACAGGGAGATTCTTCTCATGTTTGCTAAAATAGTTTATCTTAATCAGCAGTATTCTATTTATAAAACAGTGTAAAACTGAAATACTGTCATAGCTGTTCCCTCCAATTTAACAGCCTTCTTTCTGCTTTTTTTTGTTTTAAATCAGTGTTGAGCTTGGCTGTCCATCTCCACTGGGGACAGGATTCTATGTAACGTGACAGGTTGTTGTTACTATTATTAGTTTAGTTTTGTTGTGTTTTTTTTCTTCCTGGACTAGAAGTTGGATTTTTAAGTAAGAGACTAACAGTATCTTTTACTAAGCAACTATAGATTTGTTGTTTGCTAGATTTTTATATTAAATTTTAGAACTTACAGTCTTATTTTAAAGATATACTCAAAAGAAGTCATTTCAAAAGGGTGAAAAAAAAGGGGGAAGGTTCAGAAATTGAAGAGTGATTTGGACCAATCTTAAGATTCAGCAATAGGTAGGAAAGAGTTCCATTTCCATATTTATACCAGTTTGATAGCCATGCCACGCTTTGTACAATTTTTATTGCTATTTTGAGATTATTTACCATTTCTGTTTTGGAGCTCGACATTGTGATCCTCTAATGTATTTCCAGTAAAGAAAGGCAGTAATTAAGGTTGTAATAGCTGTATATGCCTTTAAGAAATGAATCTTTTGAGCCATTCAGTCTCTTTTGACCAACTCTTCCACACCTGTTAAGATCTGTAACCAGTTTCTATTAACAATCATCCATTTGGTATACTGTTTTCATCTTAACTCTTTAGATCCCCACATAATTTTTCCCCCTTGGGTTGGTTTGTTTCATAATAAATAATTAAAGGCCCTCAACCTTTTCACAATAATGCTAAATTAACCATAGAGATAAAAGTGTAAACTTGAACATAATTTATTATTACCCAGGACACAACCAATGCCAATCTGATAGCCTCTAATTAACACAAAGTAGTCATCTGTTGGTTAACAGTTACAACTTCCCAAATACTGATCATTGCCCTTATGGTCTTCTTTTCAGATGTAACTGAGCCAGTTTAAGGGCCCTTAGCCTTCATTTGGAGCCCTTGTGGTACAGTGGTTAAGAGCTCAACTGCTAACCGAAAAGTCAGCAGTTCAAATCCACTATCTGCTCTTTGAAAAGCCTATGGGACAGTTCTACCCTGTCCTATAGAATCACTAAATTAGAATCGACTCGACGGCAACGGGTTTGGTTTTTTGGTTTAGCTTTCATTTAATTCCCATTTGTTTGGAATTCAAAATTGTGTGAAATGTTTCATGATATTTCATGATGCCATTTATCTTTGCCTACCTCCTTAAGCTTCTTGGTCTGCCCGTCTTCTAACATTTCTTGTACTTACACATCCCATTTGTATGGTTTGCTTAGTACTAACAGAAGACCAAGTATATAGGGTGAGGAATTATGAGTAAGCAATATGGCACAGTGGGAAGGAGCCCAGGACTAGGAGAACCTGGATTACGCCAGATGCTAGGTGTATGATTTTGGGCACATCTCATTACTAAGACCTCTTTCATTAGTTATCTACCCTAGAAAACAAGAGATTTAGACTGAATGTTCTCTTAATTTTTGCTTCAAAGCTTTCAAAGAACTTAAGTGAAAGGGCTTATCCATTAATGTTGGCAACATATAAGTGGGTACTTCTTATCTTTAATAACCTAATTACTTAAGGAAGACTTGTTGCTTAGGTATTTAGGTCAAGCAAACCACCATTATACTACTACCTCACTCATACATTTGCTTTTTCGTATGTGCAGCAACAGCATCCTAGACACACAATCATACCATCAAGTCCATTTTCAAGCATTAGAAGAATTTTAGCCCTTTCTAATAGCCAGTTCCTTTCAGTCAATACTATTTATAAAATTCCTGGGTAAACATGATGTGTGAGGGGCCTGTTTTCTCATTGAAATTTCACTGCAGGAGCAAATTTTGAGCATAGGGCAATTTGTGAATGACATGGTCATGCATCATGCATATAAAAGTTGTTATTATGATTGTATGGCATTTCTGACTCTTGAGCATTGTAGCTTTAGAAGAATCAATACCTGAGTATGATTTCCTCTCATCTGTAAAATGTGATCCTCAAGTGTGGTATGAAATATTCCAAGGGAGCTTTCATGAAACCAATAGGTATGATAGCAATACGATTCTAGTGCTTTGTGAGGTAATTAAACCATCTTCCATTCGGGCAACTTAGAAAGTGCCATTTGTATTACTCAATGCCAGTTGATTTTTATTTTTGTTTGTTTTTTCTTTTCTCGTGACTTTTATCTAGTTTTAGTTCAGTTTTCCAGATCTGTCAATTTCTATGTTAGATTTATATAAAATCTTGGCTAGCAGTTGAAATTAGCTCCTGTCTGTTAGAATTTAAAATGAATAAAATTTCACTGGTTGATCTGAGGATTTGACTTGTCATAGTTTCTTCAGGGTCCACGTTGTTTTCTTAAAACTTTAAATTCCTTCATAATTTTATAGTAACTTTCATCAAGAAAAAAAAACTCTAACTCAGTAAACTAGTATTTGTTGTATTGGTGGTTTTATTTATTTATTTTAAATGAAATAATGTTGCTTTGAAGTCTTGGCATATCTTTGATGATTGTTTTAACTGTTGAAACAATAGGCCTGGTACTTGAAAGTACAACCATCTCTTTGCTTATGTATAGAGAAAGCTGTTAAAACTGCCAAGAATTTTAAATTTGTCAAGACTTCTTGTAAGTAATGACTTTTTGGAAGTTTTTTTTTTTTTTTTTTTTTAAAACCATTTCCAGCCTAGAAATAATTCAAACCAGACTGATTTGGAAGGAGCTTTGATATAGTAAAATAATTCACTTCAGCCACCATTTATGGTGTACTCTGCTATTGTGGGAACTACAAAGATGGTCGCTATTCCCAGGCTTTCAAGGTGATTAGTAGCTCCTCAGATGAATTTTTTTTATAACAGCTTTATTGAAATATAATTTGTATACCATAAAATTAACCCATTTAAACTTGACAGTTCGATAGTTCTTAGTATATTCTCAGAGTTGTGCCACCATCATCATAATCAATTTTAGAACATTTTCATCACTCCAGAAATAAAAACCATTAGCAACCACTCCTCATTTTCTCCCAGACCACCCCACCACCGCCACCAGCACACACACATACCGCACCCTCAGTCCTAGGCAACCACTAATCTTCTCTAGGTTTACCTCTTCTGTACATTTTATATAAATGGAATCATACAACATGTGGTCTTTTGTGGCTGGCTTCTTCACTTAGCATAATGTTTTCAAGATTCATCCATGTTGTACCATGTATCAGTACTTAATTTCTTCTTACTGCCGAATAATATTCCATTGTATGGGTATACCGTATTCTGTTTATCCATTGAACAGTTGATAGACATTTGGGTTTTTTCCACTTTTTGCTATTATGAGTAATGCTACTATGATAACCAAAGACTGAAAACAACCCAGATGTCCATGAACAGGTGAATGTTTAAGCAAATGGTGGTACAGCCATACTCCGAAACAGTACTAAGCAATAGAAAGGAATGAATTATTGATACTCACAACAGCTGGGAAATAAACCTTCTTTGAATTATGCTGAGTGAAGGGAAAAAACAATGTCCAAAGGTTATACATTGCATGATTTCATTCATACGGTATCCTCTAAATGACAAAATTATAGAAAACAGATTAGTGGTTGCCAGGGATTAAAGAGGTTCTGGGGATAGGAGGAAAGTGGATGAGGCTGTTAAAGGGCAACAAGAGGGATGCTTAGTGGTTATGGAAATGTTCTCCTTGACTGTATCAAGGTCACTATCCTGGTTGTGATGTTATAGTTTCAAAAGTTGTGATCATTGGGGGAAATCGGGTAAAGGGTATAAGGAATGTCTCTGTTGTTTCTTATTTACAATTATATCAAAATAAAAAGCTTTTTTTAAAAAAAGAACAAAATTCAATCGACACTTTTAACATTTTGCCTAGCCTAGAAATCTCCTCAGCCAGACTCACAAATGTATTAAGTATATTTTCTAGTTTTCAAGTTAACACTGCTTGCCAGTTCTGCTACTATATAACACAACCGCTTCTTCAGCCTCTAGTAGCAATCTTCTCTGCTCTTTCAGCTTCTGCTGGTAGCCTCCTTACTGCTTTTCCAGCCTCTGTTACTGCCTTGTCCCAAAGCCAGTGCCACTGGTTTACCATTTTTGTTATTGCAGCACCCCACTTCTAGGTACCGATTTTTATTTTAGTTATACTTACCCAGGGCCTATTTCTAGATCCTGTTTGTCAGCCTATGAACACTTTGGGTTAATTTCATAATGTCCAGCATTACAAAACATAAACACGTGTCAGAGAGTATCTAATATATATTAACATAAAGTTATAAAATGTTACCTCTATTACTTGCTTTAGGTTTTGAGAGCTATTGTATTAATAAATCTAATTGGATTTGAGGACATGGCTTTAATTTAATATGCATGTTGGTTTTTAGCTTAATAGCTCAGATATTATTTGTGAGTTTTCTTTTTTATGAATTTATTTTGTATCATATCTTACCTGTGAGAAACTTTTAAAATTATTTGGTGAGGGAAAAGCAAGGTGTATTATAAAATTCAGGGAGCGCCTTGAGAAATACGGTAATTTCATTTTACGGTGTTGGGGCTGGATTTGTTTTACACTGGGTGATTTTTGTGTGTATGTGTGTATTTTTTTTTTTTTAAGTTCTCATTTTGAAATGATTCTGGACTTACAAGAAAATTGCAAAAATAGTACAAAGAATTTCTGTCTATCCTTTGTCTAAAAAAAAACAAAAACAAAACCTAACCCATTGTCATCAAGTCAATTCTGACTCATAGCGACCCTATAGCGACCCTATAGCACAGAGTAGAACTGCCCCATAGGGTTTCCAAGGAGCAGCTGGTGGATTCGAACTGCTGACCTTTTGGCTAGCAGCCAAGCTCTTAACCACTGTGCCTAGATTCCCCAAATGATAATATCTTACATGGCCACATTACTATTACCAGTATCAGGAAATTAGCATTGATGTAAATACTATTATCAAATTTACAGATTTTATTCAGATTTTACCAGTTGTCCCACTAATGACCTCTTCCTGATCCAGAATCTTATCTAGGATTGCATGTTACATTTAGTTGCCACGTCTCTTTAGTCTCCTTTTTCTCCTTTAATCTGAAACAATTCTTCAGTCTATCTTTCAGGATCTTGACATCTTTAAGAGCACTGACCTGTTAGTTTGTAGAATGAGCCTCAATTTGGGGCATTAGATTAATTTGTGGTATTAGAGGAATAAAAACACTTCTAGTACTGTTTTCAAATGGTTGAATATGCTGAAACTTTGCAAAAAAAAAATGATTCTTATGTAAGAATAATACTCATGGGGCGTGGTTAAAGAACTGAATATAAATGTAATCATTGACAGTATAAGTGGCTGTGTTTTTAAAGTGTATGCAATATAAGTGTTTTCAAAAATCATACCAAAAAATTGTGCTTCCCAGATGTCCAGTTCATAGAGTCATAAACAGCCCTTCATAATATCCTCAGAGATCTTGAAAATGCTTTCATCTTTCTCTGGTGCTGACGCTGGTATGTGTGCTTTATATGGGCAGACATTGTCCTATCAGTAAAGCCTTCCTCTGGGTGGAGTAAATAGATACAATTGTAGCATTTTCTCTGAGACTAGCTACTTAGAATTCTCTTCACACTCAAGCATCTTGGTGCAAATTGTAAATTCTATTTTTGCATACAAATACATTTTTTTCCCCTCTGAGTACTTTTGGTCTCAGTTTACTCTTGCCTCTTATAGTTACTAATTTGATCAACTTCAATGCTTTGTTTAGAAGAAAATTGTAAAAATTTTGTTTACTAAAGAGTATTTTCTATAAAATATCCATGTGTAGAGAAATCTGTAGTAACCTGCCATGTGTTTCTTCCAACAAAAAAATCAAGACGTCATTTCTTATTCCCTCCTATCTCTCTAACACATTCTTTTTCTTTCTACGTTTCCCTTTTCGCCTCCTTCTCTCTTCTGCCTCTGTTCTCTCTCTCTCTCTCTCTCTCTCTCACACACACGCAAGCACACACGCAAGCACACACGCCTCTTCTTCCTTTCGATTTCCCATCTGACCGTAGCTTAAAATTTCTAAGGCAATATATTTCAAATTGTGGGTCACATCCCATTAGTGAATCATCAATCAATTTGACCAATGTTAAAAAGATTAAAACAGAGTAGAAGATACCAGAATGTACCACACAGTAAGGGAAAGTATCATGTCACAAATTTATTGCAGATATATCTTATGTATATGTATGTACTAAGTCACAGTGTAAAATATTTATTACTGTGGGTTGCTTTAAAAAAAAAAGTTGAGAGCCAGTGTTCTAGACTGTTTCATCTATTTGTGCCTTGAACCTAATGTTCTTTAAACATACATGTTGAATAGTCATTGCATAAATATTTGGATAAGATTTTTAAAACTAGAATTTTGTTTATACTTGATACCTTGTTTCTGATCCGCTTGGCCAAAGACTACATCAGAGGAAAACTCATAGGGTTGACAACAAGTTTTACAGTATTACTTTTTTTGTTTCTTTGTTTAATCTGCCTTCTGCATCATTTTCAATTCAAAGAAGACTTTTAAAAGATTTTTTTTCCTTAATGAAGTTCATACTGGTTGTCACTGGTTTCTATTGCTTTGAAACATTAAAAAGCACACCTGTATTAAAACAGAGGTGGTCAGTTTTGTTTTGTTTTGTTTTTTTTTTAATTGTACTTCAGGTGAAGGCTTACAGAACAAATAGTTTCTCATGAAACAGTAGTACACATATTGTTTTATGACATTGGTTAACAACCCCACAACATGTCAACCCTCTCCCTGCTCAACCTTTTTTTTTTTTTTTTGTGAAAATATACATAGCCAAAGATACACCATTTCAAAAATTTATACTTGCACAGTTCAGTGACATCAACTACACTTTTCCAGTTGGGCTGCTATTCTCACTTTAGATTTTAGATGAAGGCTTACCGAACAAAATACTTTCTCATTTAACAGTTACTACAAATGTTGCCGTGTGACAATGGTTAACAATCTCACAACACATCAACAATATCCTTACTCAAGCTTGGGTTCCCTATCACCAGCTTCCTTGTCCCCTTCTGCCTTCTGGCCCTTGTCACTGGACTACTATACCTCATTAGTCTCATTTAGTTTTACGGGGCTGTCCCCTCCCAGGCTGAAGGGTGAACCTAGGAGATAACTTCACCACTGAGCTAAAAGGGTGTCTGGGGGCCGTACTCTCGGGGTTTCTCCAGTCTCCTTTAGGCCAGTAAATCTGGTCTTTTTTCTGTGAGTTAGAATTATGTTCTACATCCCTCTCCAGCTCTGTCCAGAACCCTCTGTTGTGATCCTGGTCAGAGCAGTCAGTGGTGGTAGCCGGGCACCATTTAGCTGTACTGGACTCAGTCTGGTGGAGGCCTTGGTAGCTGTGGTCCATTAGTCCTTTGGACTACACTTTTCCTTGTATACTGTTCTCTTCATTCTCCCTTGCTCCTGAAGGGTTGAGACCAGTGGAGTATCTTAGATGGCCGCTCACAGGCTTTTAAGACCCCAGACACTACTCACCAAGGTAGAATGTAGAACATTGTCTTTATATACTCTGTTATGCCAATTGAGCTAGATGTTCCCCGAGACCATGATCCCCACAGCCCTTCGCCCAGCAATTCAGTCCCTCAGGGAGTTTGGATGTGTCTATGGGGCTTCCATGACCTTTCCTTGTACAGGTTGTGCTAGTTTCCCCTGTATTGTGTACTCTCTCATCCTTCACCCAAGATAACACTTATCTATTGTCTGTTTAGTAGTCCCCCCCCCCCCCCCCTCACATCCCTGGTAACCAACAAAGATTGTTACATTTTGTGTGTGAACTTTTTCATGGGTTTTTACAATAGAGGACTCCTACAATATTTGTCCTTTTGTGATTGACTTATTTTACTCAGCATAATGTCCTCCAGTTTCATCCATGTTACGAGATGGTTCACATATTCATTGTTGTTCTTTCTTGTTGCATAGTACTCCATTGTGTGTATGTACCATAGTTTGTTTATCTGTTCATCTGTTGATGGGCATCTAGGTTGTTTCCATCGTTTTGCTATTGTGAACAATGCTGCCATGAACATAGGTGTGCATATGTCTATTCGAGTGACGACTCTTATTTCTCTAGGATATGTTCCTAGGAGTGGGATTGCTGGATCGAATGGTATGTCTATTTCTAGCTTTCTGAGGAAACGCCATATCATTTTCCAAAATGGTTGTATCATTTTGCATTCCCACCAGCAGTGCATAAGAGTTCAGATCTCCCCGCAGCCCCTCCAACATTTGTTATTTCCAGTGTTTTTGATTCGTGCCAGTAATGCCGGAGTGAGATGGTATCTCATTGTGGTTTTAATTTGCATTTCTCTAATGGCTAGTGATCGCGAGCATTTCCTCATGTGTCTGTTGGCCATTTGAATGTCTTCTTTGGTGAAGTGTCTGTTCATTTCCTTTGCCCATTTTTTAATAGGATTATTTGTCTTTTTGTTGTAGAGGTGTTGGATTTTCTTGTAGATTATGGAGATTAGGCCTTTGTCTGAATTGTACTGTCCAAAACTTTTTTTCCCAGTCTGTAGGTTCTCTTTTGACTCCTTTGGTGAAGTCTTTTGAAGAGCATAGGTGTTTGATTTTTAGAAGATCCCAGTTATCTAGCTTATCTATTGAGGTTTGTGCATTGATCGTTATGGTTTGTATCCTGTTAATGCCATGTATTAAGGCCTGAAGTGTTGGTCCTGTTTTTTTTTTTGTGAACTTTATAGTTTTAGGCTTTATATTCAGGTCTTTGGTCCATTTTGAAGTCGTTTTTGTATACAGTGTGAGGTATGGGTCCTGTTTCATTTTTTTGCAGATGGATATCCAGTTTTGCCAGCACCATTTGTTAAAAAGACTGTCTTTTCCCCATTTGATGGGCTTTGGGCCCTTGTCGAAGATCAGGTGACTGTAGGTGGATGGATTTACGTCTGGGTTCTCAATTCTGTTCCATTGGTCAATGTATCTGTCATTGTACCAGTACCAGGCTGTTTTGACTACTGCAGCTGTATAGTAGGTTCTGAAGTCAGGTAGTGTGAGTCCTCCAACTTTATTCTTCTTCTTCAGTAGTGCTTTACTTATTCGGGGCTTTTTCCTTTCCATATAAAGTTAATGATTAGTTTTTCCATCTCTTTGAAGAATGTTGTTGGTATTTGGATTGGGATTGTGTTGTATTTGTAAATTGCTTTGGCTAGAATTGTCATTTTCACAATGTTGAGTCTGCCTATCCATGAGCATGGTATGTTTTTCCATTTATGTAGATCCCTTTGGGTTTCATGCAGTAGTGTTTTGTAGTTTTCTTTGTATAGGTCTTTTACATCCCTGGTCAGATTTGTTTCTAAGTATTTTATCTTTTTAGGGGCTATTATAAATGGTATTGTTTTCCTGATTTCCTTTTCATCATTCTCTGTATTGGTGTATTGGAATCCAACTGATTTTTGAATGTTTATCTTGTATCCTGCTACTCTGCTGAGTCTTTCTATTAGTTCCAGTAGATTTCTCGTGGAGTTGTTAGGGTTTTCTATGTATAGTATTATATCATCTGCAAACAGGGACAGTTTAACTTCTTTGTTACCAATTTGGATGCCCTTTCTTTCTTTTTCTTGCCTTATTGCTCTAGCTAGAACTTCCAGCACAGTGTTAAATAGGAGTGGTGATAAAGGGCATCCTTGTCTTGTTCCTGTTTTCAAGGGAAATGTTTTCAGCCTCTCTCCATTAAGAATAATGTTGGCTGTTGGTTTTGCGTAGATGCCCTTTATTATGTTGAGAAATTTCCCTTCTATACCTATTTTATTGAGAGTTTTTATCATGAGTGGGTGTTGGACTTTGTCAAATGCCTTTTCTGTGTCAATTGAGATGATCATGTGCTTCTTTTCTTTCCTTTTATTTTTTATTTATGTGGTGGATTACATTGATTGATTTTCTAATATTGAACTATCCCTGAATACCTGGTATGAATCCTACTTGGTCATGGTGTATTATTTTTTTTGATATGATGCTGAATTCTATTGGCTAGAATTTTGTTCAGAATTTTTGCATCTATATTCATGAGAGATACTGGTCTGTAATTTTTTTTCTGACGTCTTTGCCTGGTTTTGGTATCACCGTTATGCTGGCTTCACAGAATGAACCTGGAAGTGTTGCTTCCTCTTCTGTGTTCTGAAATAGCTTGAGTAGTACTGGTACACGCTCTTCTGTAAATGTTTTGTAGAATTCTCCAGTGAAGCCATCTGGGCCAGGGCTTTCTTTCGTTGGGAGTTTTTTTTATTACCTTTTCAATCTCTTCTCTTGTTATGGGTCTGTTCAGATTTTCAACATCACTTTGTTGTAGTTTGGGTAGGCCGTGTGTTTCTAGAAATTTATCCATTTCCTCTAGGTTTTCAAATTTGTTGGAGTATAGTTTTTCATAATATTGTGTTGTAATCCTTTTTATTTCTGTTCAGTCTGTTGTAATGTCCCACATTTCATTTCTTATTTGGGTTATTTGTGTCCTCTCCTGTTTTTCTTTTGTTATTCTGGCCACTGGTTTGTTGATTTTGTTGATTCTTTCAAAGAACCAACTTTTGGTTTTGTTGATTCTTTTTATTGTTTTTCTGTTCTCTATTTCATTTATTTCTGCTCTGATCTTTACTATTTCCTTTCTTCCGGTGGTTGTGGGCTTTTTTTTGCTGTTCTCTTTCTATTTGTTTGAGTTCTGTAGTTAATGTTTTGATTTTGTCCCTTTCTTCTTTTTTGATATGTGCATCTATGCTATAAATTGTCCTCTGAGGACTGGCTTTGCTGTGTCCCAAAGGTTTTGGTATGATGTGTTTTCATTCTCATTTGATTCTAGGAATTTTTTGATTCCATCTCTGATTTCTTCTGTTACCCACTGATGTCTATGCAGGGTATTATTCAGTTTCCATGTAGCTGATTTTTTTTCCTTGCTCTTTCTAGTGTTACTTTCTACCTTGATGGCATTGTGGTCAGAGAAGATACTTTGAATTATCTCAACATTTTGGATCTTGTTGAGGATTGCTCTGTGGCCTAAGATGTGGTCTATTCTGGAGAACATTACATGTGCGTTGGAAAAGAATGTGTACTTTGCAGCGGTTGGATGGAGTGTTCTATCTATGTCTGTGAGGTCAAGTTGTGTGCCCTTTAGGTCTTCTGTATCTTTGCTGAGTTTCTTCTTAGTTGTTCTGTCCTTTACTGAGTGTGGTGTGTTGAAGTCTCCTACTATTATTGTGGAACTGTCAATTTCTCTTTTCAGTGTTGTTAGAGTTTGTTTTATGTATTTTGGAGCCCTGTCATTGGGTGTGTAGATGTTTATTATGGTTATGTCTTCATGATGGATCATCCCGTTAATCATTATATAGTGTCCTTCTTTGTGTTTTTTGGTAGATTTGTTTTAAAGTCTGTTTTATCTTAGATTAGGATTGCCACTCCTGCTCTTTTTTGGTAGTTGTTAGCTTGATATATTTTTTTTCCAGCCTTTGACTTTTAATAAATTCACATCTTTGTTTCCAAGGTGTGTCTCTTGTAGACAGCGTATTGATGGATCCTGTTTTCTTAACCATTCTGTCACTCTCCGTCTCTATGGGTGCATTGAGGCCATTTACATTCAGTGTAATTATTAATAGATGTGAGTTTGTTGCTGTCATTTTGTAGTGCTTTCTTCGTGGTGCTGACGTTTTCTTTGTTCTTCTTACTCTCTTGTGCTGAGTTACTTTTGTTTGTGGATTTTTTTTTCATTTGTTTTTGTAGGTTTTGCTTTTGCTGGGACTTTATGTTTTTCATCTTTATTTTTATGAGTATGTTTGTTAATTTCGTTTGTGGTTATCATGAATTTTACCCTTATCTTTCTAAGTTTCAAGCAGTCTACCATTACTTGGTATCACTTTGCCTTCCTCTCCATTAGAAGGTTCTATACCTATGCCGTTTATTCCCTCTTTTATTGTTTTGATGTTGTTGTCATTTACTGATTAACTGCTCTGATTCCCTGTTGTATTTCTTTTGGTTTTGGATAGTCCTCGAGAGTTCATTTCCTAGATTGGTATCTGGCTGGTAAGATCCTGCCTCCTAGATTCTGCCTGTGAGCTGAAGCTCTTTGTCCTCAGATCGAAGAACTTCCTTTAATAATTCTTGTAAGTTTGGTTGGACTTTTACATATTCCCTTAATTTCTGTTTATCTGGAAATGACCTAATTTCACCAACAAATTTGAACAAGAGTTTTGCAGGATATGTTATTCTTGGCTGGCAATTTTTTTCTTTCAAGATTTTATAAATCTCATCCCATTGCCTTCTTGCCTGCATGGTTTCTGCCGAATAATCTGAGCTTAGTCTTATTGTTTCTTCTCTGTATGACCTCTTGTTTTTCATGAGCTGCTGTCAGGATTCTTTGTTTGTCTTTGGTTTTGGAGAGTGTGATTATGATATGCCTTGGTGATTTTCTTTTGGGGTCTCTCCTATATGGGGTTCGTTGAGCTTCTTGGATGGCCAGCTTTTCATCTTTCATGATATTGGGGAAGTTTTCTGTCAGCAGTTCCTCAATGATCCTCTCTGTGTTTTCTGGTTTCTCCCCTGTTCTGGAACTCCAATCACTCACAAATTTTCGCTTTTGATTGTATCCCACATAACTCTCAGGGTCTCTTCATTTTTCTTTGTTCTTTTTTCTGAGTTTTCCTGGAACAGAGTTGTATCCAAGTGTTTGTCTTCAATTCCACTGATCCTTTCTTCCACCATTTCAAATCTGCTTCTCAGCCCTTCTGTGACACCGTCCGTTTCTAAAATCTTGTTTATGTTTTGGATTTTTAATTGTTGTCTTTCTATAATTTCTAGTTGTGAATTTATTTCGGCATTTTATTCTTGCATTATTTTCCTGAATTCTTCCATTTTTTTGTCTGTATTTTCCATGAATTTGTCTATTTTTTCCTCATGTTAGCTTTTTGCTTCAGCTTTTGGACAATTCTGAGTATTAGAGATTTGAATTCCCTATCAGGTAGTTCTAGTGCATTTTCTTTCACTGAAGAGTCATCTGGTGTTTTATTTTGGATGCCTATAGGAACCACCCTGTCCTGTTTTTGTAAATGTTCTGATATTGTCTGATGTCTTTGGGGCATTCAGTATTTATTTTTCTCATTTTTTGATTGTAGATTTGTTTGTTTCATCCTTTTTTAAAAAAAAAAATTGACTATGTCTGAGCAGGCAGACTGTGTGTTCTTTGTTGTTTGCTCGTCTGTGGGCACAATGCTTTTTGCCTCCCTCTCCAATTGGCAGGGTCAGTCACTCAGATATGGTACAGCAGGGCAGGTCCAGCTGAAGAGGAGTTACTGGGACAGGTTGTTTGTGGCACTTACTACAGCCACCATGGCGGGCCGGCAATCAGTGCAGGGCAGGCTCCAGTAGGCCGTGCCTGTGCTGGTTGGTGGTGTGATGTCAAGCACATGGTGCAGGTAGGCAGGATGCAGCAGGGAGACCATTATATGTGGAGCTAAGATGGACTTGGGAGAGAGGAGGGAGGAACATGAGCCAAAAACATACAAACAAATAAAAAAGAATCCTAGGTGAGCTTGCCTTTGGAGTGGAGAGATGAGAGACTAAGAAATGGAGAAAAACAGAAAGGCGGAGAGGAAGAAAACAAAAGAATGAATAAATAAAAATCAGAAAGGTTAAAGAACCGCAAAGTTCCCAGGGATCCCACCGGTGTAGCTAAGAGGTCTGGGGAAGTCGCTCTCAGGTGTTGCAGTACAGCCTTGCTAGAAGGCATAAAAGTATACAACATCAGGTATTCAGGGAACAGAAAGAGAAGGAAGATATAGAGAGATGAGAAACTGAGCAATGAAGAAAGACAAAAGGGGTAAAAGGGGGAAAAGAAAAGAAAACAAATTAAAAAAAAAGAAAAAGAACAGGAAAGGCCCCCCAAAAAACAGCAAAAAAAAAAAACCAACAAAAAAAGTAATGCTTTCAGGGATCCGTCTGCACATCTGTGCAAGCCGAGGGGGATGTCTCCTTGCCACACAGCACTGCCTTGCCAGAAGGGGCTCCTAATTGAAGAAAAGGAAAAGAAAACAAACAATTCAAAACAAACGAACAAACAAAAGCCCCGGCATCCCACCAGCATGGCAGCCCAGACCGGGAAGTAGCTCCACACTTGAACGGAGCTCCATAGCCCCTCAGGAAGTAGCAAAGATGTTACACGGAGCCAGGTATTTGAGTGAAAGGAGGGGGAGGTAGTGAGAGGCAAGGAAGAAATCAAAAGAAGTAGGAAAAAAAGCAACTGTAGCAGGCAGCAAATGGCGCTCAGAGAGCCAGCCAGTGCACGCTGGTGGAATCCAAGCAGCCGGAGTTTCTCGGACAAGAGACTGTGTCCGCGGGAAGCAGAGGGGGCTGAGTGTGGGTGAAGAAGGGTAGGGAGTGGGAAAGCGTATATCACAAATTACCAGAGCTCTGCAGCCCCTCAGGAAGAAACAAAGATGGCGCACGGAGCCAGGTATTTGAGTGAAAGGAGGGGGAGGTGGTGAGAGGTAAGGAAGAAATCAAAAGTAGCGGAAGAAAGCAACACCAGCAGCCATCAAATGGCACTCAGAGAGCCGTCCCATTCGGGTGTGTGGAATCCAAGCAGCCAGTGTGTCCCGGTCAAGAGATTGTGGCCGTTGGAAGCAGAGGAGGCCGAGTGGGGGTGAAGAAGGGTGGGGGGTGGGAAAGCGTGTATCGCAAATTACCGGTTGTTTTGCCTCCTGCTGGATGCTCAGTGAGGCTGCTTTCTCGTACCCCCTGTTTGTTGGTCTACGATAGGAGTCCAAGACGGTGGATCTGCGCTGCGTTAGCTGGTAGGGGACCTCTGCATGAATCTCTCCTCGGTCTCCATTCTCTGTCAGTTTTCTCACTCCATTTGGTGCTTGGCTGAGTTCTTTATCTCTTCATTTGATGTTTTAGGGTTTCAGGATTGTTGTATTCTCTGTTCGGCGTAGTTTTTCGGATCTTTGCTGTGGAGGGATAGCGTGGTGCTTCTGCCTAGAGCGCCATTTTGCCGAAACTCTCAAGTTGGTCAGTTTTAAAGAGATCAAGCACTATCAACAACAGTTAGAGAGAGAGAGAGAGAGAGAACAAGCCCTGGAGCCAAGCTGTTTCAGGTATCAACTGGAAGCAGAAATATTTATGCTTAGGACTAATTGTTCAGGGTAAGAGAGGCTGGAATCTGCTACTTACTTCCTTTAAAACATCCCTCCTTGGTGGTAATTGAATGGACCACAGGGATGATAGATGTATGACTCCTTTCCAGGCAGTGGCGGTTCTGGTACTTTCTGTCTCTGAGCTAGGGTAAAACCTTTCCAACACTCTGTGCTACTAAACAGCTAAAAGTGGCGTTTGAGTAACCCCTGGATCTGGGTTGTGATTAAGAACATGGGGTTTGGAATTCAACAGACCTAGATTTAAACCCCATTTCCACCACTTGGTACGTATTTGACCTGAGAGAAGTTACTTCAGAGTGGCTTTATTTCCTCAACTGTAAAATGGGGATGATAACACCTATCTCATAGGATTTTCAGAAATAAATGAGCTAAGGTATGCAAAGTCCTCAGGCCAGAAGCCAGCACACAGTAAGAGCTCAGTAACTGATAGGTGTTTTTGAATGCTATAATGACCCATTACTAAAGTAAAGAACACTTAATTATTGTTAGAAAATCTCTGGCAATTATGAAGACTAAGCCAAATCAGGGGTCCTTATTGGTCTCATTATGGGACAGGTCGTATAGCATGCAAGAACTAGGAAAATCTGAAGGGTCTTTTGAGACAACCCATTTGTTTTACAATTGATCAGGGCACCTTTACAATGCAATTGCCTCCTTGTTTGTATTCCTTGCTAGACTGCAAGCTTCAGGAAGACGACCTATACCTGTCTTATTCATGTTACATCCTCACTACAGAACCTTTGACACATAGTAGATGCGCAGATGTTTGCTGAATGAATGTTCTACACAGTTGGTGGAAATGCCAAGACTTGAATCCTGGTCTCTTTATCCCCAAACCAGTATTCTGCACTACACTGCTTTTTGGCTGAAAAGATTACATAAAAGGAAATTTTTAGAATATACTGTTGAAGTTTTTAAAAGGTCAGACAGAGTGTTTTGAGGCATTTTTTATTTTATTTCCCCTTTTTCATGTCATTTCCTCATTTTCTGGCAGATTTGATAGGCCCCAATAGTTTGATATTCAGGAGAGAATACAGACTAAAAGTCTCAAAATTTTGTAGCTCTCTTTTATTTTATGATACATGAAATAGTATAAATGTCATTGTAAAGTGGATTAGGAGGCAGAATTGTGGCTTTGAATATTGTCTGTGACACAGGCAGTGTGATTTTGACAGGATGTTTAATCCATGAACCTCCAGTTTATCAAGCACTATCATTGTGTAATTGTAAAGGTAAAATAAGATAAAAAAGTGTAAGCATGGTGTAAACTGAAGTTTTATATATATGTTTGTGTGTGTGTGTGTGTACTGGCTTCTATTTTACTGTTAAAATGGATGGTTTGATTTAGTACTTATCCTCCTCTTCACCTTACTCATCCAAAAATGCATTCATCATCAAGAATCACTTCAAACTATAAGCTTTCACTTATCACTGTTTCATTAAACAGTTTCAGTTCATTAAACCAATGTTAGGACAATGAAATGAATCTACCACCACAGTTTCTTTCTTTTTTACAGTGTTTTAATGAAATTATTTTTGTAAACATGAGCAAATTTAGTTAGACACAGGCTTATTATCTGAGTCTTTCCTCTCTGGTTTAGCATAAATAGTGTTTCAAGGATTGAGGTATAGGTAAAACCCAATTAAAAGTAACATTTATGGACTGTCTTCTAAAAATGGTTTAAGAAGTCAGTGGCCTACTGTGGTAAGCTAAAGCAGAATTCATTTTTTTGTTCAATGAGTCCCAGTTATTAACTGAGTTACCCATTTAGTTAGTACTTGGCTGTTAAAAGTAAGCATTACATTTACTAATATTAAAAACAAAACAAAACAAAACAAAAACCAAAGCTATTGCCGTTGAGTCAAGTCTGTTTTCTGTTTTTTAAACTTTAACTCTCTTTGAAATTTCTGTTAGCAATAAAATGTTTTAAGGGTTTCAAGTGATCCTATTATAAACAGCTTCTTAAAAAATTAGGTTCCAAAGACTGGTCAGAGCTCTAGATTTCTGATAACCCAGCTGGATGAAGAAAGAAAAGTTTCTTATGGTTGGTGCTCTGCCCACCAAGTTTTTGGATAATAGCAAGATGTTGATAGATACCATAGGTTGGTAAGTCAAGCTAGTAGCAGTACAGTAAAGCCTGGTTTTTGAAGAATGTAATAAGACCAGGATCATTCCATTAGTAATAGGTGTTGTGGAAGAAAGGAAGAAATTGACCACTTTTCCTGTGAAGAACACAGTTAATGATCAGATATTTACTGTTTAGTTAAATGCCTTTTCCCAGTTTTTTCATTAATGAAGTAGGATGTGGAAGACTCAAACAAAAGCTCATTTTTTACATTCCCTTCACACTGAGTAGTTGCTTTACAATCATAATATTCAAATGTCATTACAGTGGTATGATGTAAAATGTTTTAAAATTGTATTTCATTAATTTTTTATGTTGTGTAGTAAAATAATTTTGATAACTCATAGAATGTTGTATACGAGACTGATGGTAGCAAGTAGAATAAAACTGAGTTTTAGCATGTCTTGCAGAAATTATTTAGCAGAATGAGTTCACATTTTTAGGACCTGAATTAATTATGCAAGAATATGTAGTGCCTAATAGTTTGTGTGGGCTAAGTTCGGTCAAAGCAGCTTTAGAGATGAATTGTATCAGAGAAGACTATTGCTAGAAACAAATACAGACAGTAACCTCACTGGCTGTCACTGTGTTTAAAAGATGAGACTGATATCTCTGAGCATTTTCAGGGAATCAAGTTTCTAAGGAGAAGGTGGCCTTTACTTTTTCCCTTCTGGGTCTGTCTAAATAAACATTTTGCTGGGACTCTGAGGTTCTGAAGAATTGGTCCACAAAAACTTCGCCCTATGCCTTAATTTTTTACATAAATGGAAAAGGAATATTTGGATGTTTTACATTTAACTCCACATTGTTACAAAATACTTCTTTCCACCGGGCACATATCTGTTGAATAAATAAGTACCATTTTGTCAGAATGGTTTTTCTGTTACCCATATGTTTATATTGAACAGGTTGCATTTGAAAAGAAGTCACGACCTATAGAGACCTTGTTTTAAGCAAAATCGCCTTTACAATTTCTTTTTTATTGCGTTTTGTTTCCATTTCTTCTTTCTTGTCATACATCCCTTCTTGCGTTTTCTATCCCTAGCTTGAAAGAACAACTAGGGAAAGAAAGGGATATGCTAAATCAGTGATTTCCCTTTCCTTGATACAGGCTTATGCCACATCACCTCTTACAGCTGGAGGAAGCGTTCCTTTAATTAGCAGTGCCGTTACTCTGTGCTGTGTCCGTGCTACCCAAAGTGTGGTCCGTAGTTTGGTGCCAGTCTGCAGACTATTACCAGTCTGTGACAAGTACAGAATATGACAGAGTTTAGAAACTGTGTTATTTTTTATTTTATAGGAATATTGAGCAACAGTGAACTGGAAATTAAAAAAAGAAAATCCTTCACTATAGACAGTTTGAGAAGCACTAAGCTAGACGACTTTATCGTCTAATACATGCAATCACAATTGATTGGCGGGGGAGAGGGAGCTGTTAAGTGACTATTCTGTAGAACTAGCTATACCATAGTTGGTTAGGTGCTCAGCTGTAGCAAAGCCCAAATGAATTTGTTTCCATGGCATAAAAATCAAGAATTATTCTAAGTATCAATAATGATCATGTTAATTAAGTGAATCATAGCTGTTCATTTGGTTTCTGAATAACTTTATTGTTTCTTACTTGGAGTTGAAGCACCATCTGCTAAAGTTAGATAGTCTGGCAACCTTAATAATTTCTACATTTTCCCTGGGAAGTTGTTGAATCATTTGAAAAACATAAAGCTGTGTTTCTCTCATATGTTAGTAAATTAGGTTCACTTTAGAAGGTAATGGTCATTAAATATAACCAAAGTTTGGTCTAACATACAAGCAGGAGTAAGAGAAGAGAGGCACCATTGACAGTACTCCCCAGTTATGAAAATTTGCCATCTAGATGTGGCATCTTACTTTTGGATATTATGATCATTGCTCCCTTTAAGAATTGAATTAGCAATTGATGATGTTATGATAATTGAACCACAAGTTTCATTAGTTCTGAAAATATCAATTTCTAATTTAGCATGATAACCTAAGACATTTTTACAAAATCATTCTAATTTTTTTTTGAGAAACTACTTAAGAAAGTTGCTACTGTTACTTGGAGGGCAAAAAAAAAAAAAAAAAAAAGTTCTGCTTGACCCATGTAAAATCTGAATATACTAATGAACTTATCATCAGTGTCCTCCTCTTTTGTGTTTGTTAATGCAGATAACAAGGGGAATTAACAGACCTGAAGAATGAGTTCAGATGCCAGCCAAGGTGTGATCACTACTCCTCCTCCTCCCAGTATGCCTCACAAAGAGAGGTATTTTGACCGCATCAATGAAAGTGACCCAGAATACATTAGGGAGAGGAACATGTCTCCTGATCTACGACAAGACTTCAATATGATGGAGCAGAGGAAACGAGTTACTCAGATCCTGCAAAGTCCTGTGAGTTGAAATAATTAGGAGGATGTCATTTTTCTTCCTGTTTGGGAACCTTGATATAATGAAGTAGGGGTATCTTAAACAACCCTCGGGTTAAAAGAGAGGTAGACCAGGAGTGACAAGTTGCTCCCATCTTTCAGAGGACAAATGGACACCTAATTTATATATCTGACTTCCAAAGATTTAATAACAAACTGGTATTGTTTTCTTGGGTGATATGAAGTTTCTTTGTGTGTTTTCTGGGAGGACAAAGGGTGCTACTGAACTCAAGGATACCCAATTCAGAGTGAAAATCTGTGACTGAAGTGTTAGGAACCTAGAAATTAGTTAGGTATATCCCACGCACATATTTTTCTTCTTCCTTCGCCTGCCTTGACACTCAGCAGCAAAGGAAGACTTAAGGTTTTTGAGGAGGTCTATGATTTGGCAGCCTAGTATTATATACATACATATATGTGTGTATATATATATACACACACACAGGAGCCTCGGTGGCACAAGCAGTTTGCAGTTGGCTGCTAACCTAAAGGTTGGTGATTCAAACCCACCCAAGGACTCCGCAGAAGAAAAAGCCTGACAAACCGCTTCTGTAAAGATTATAGCCAAGGAAATTCTATGGAGAACTTGTATCCTGTAACACATGGGGTTGCCATGAGTTGGGGGCTGACGCGATGGCAGCTAACCAGTGTTATATACAACCATGCAGGCACACACAAATGTACACACACCAAAGAAGGTAGATTAAAAGTGAATTACAAACTTACTAACTCAAGCTGAAAATTCTCTCTGTACAACGATGCCCAGATTTTGTGAGGGTATTAAAATGATTTGTTAGTTTTCTTACAAACATTTAATGAAATTGCAAAGGTCAGATAGATATAAGTGATGGAAACTGAGAGGACAGCCTGATTTAACATGATTGAAAAATTGCAGCAAGAGCTATGAAAACCCATAACTTTTCTATAGCTGATAGGAGTCCCAGAAGCAAAATGGTATAGCAAAAAGTTGCTCAAATTGACAAACTATAGTTGAAGAATGAATTCATAACATTATACATAATGAAGATCATGGGCCCCTTAAGGTAGAGTTCAGCACACATAGACAAGTTGGGGTTAGGTTTCTACCTTGGATACTAAAATAAGCATCAAGGGATAGAGCTGCCTGAGGTGGCCCTAGTAAATCATTTGTGTTGTGCCCTTGTGAATTTAATCACAAAGGTTGAGTCCAAAGCCAAAGGGGAATTCCACTCTGAATAATTTTCTCATACCAGTGGCCTAGATGAAAGCATTGAAGAATGGGTTATAAAGGCCGTGCAAGCCTTGAGGAACTTTTTAAGTATAGCACCCAACTTAAAGAACCCTTTCCAAATAGAAAGTAGACTAACCAGAGAAGTCATCATGACAGGGTAAATGTTCAGCGCCTTACTTTGTGCAAACCTGAGTTTCTGTGTTTATAAATAGTTGAAGGGCATGCTAATGATTTGAATCAAAATAGATTTATTTTCACCTTTAAAGAAACCCCACTTTTAAGAGCTAACTTATTAACCAAATGATTGTAGTCATAGTGTAAATTAATTGACAAGATGGTAAATGAAGTTAGATTTTTTAAAGATTGATAAATATTGACATTTCTTTGGGAAGTACCCTAAAGAGGACCATTCCATTCTAACTGTAAAGTTTAAATGAGAAAGTACTAAACTAAGTTTCCATGCAAGGGTTTTTGTTTTATGATTTCCCCGTTAAGCTAACGACAGTATAACTTTGAGTAGGTTATTTAATTGTTTTATTCTTATGTATTTCCATTTATAAATTGGCTTAAAGATATCAATTTTATTTATGCCTGGGGGAACTTAATAACATAATGGGAAAGGGTAGGCATATAAATTGTCATTTCCCTATTCACTTAGCAAGGGTGATTATTTTCTTTAAAAGGAGAAAAAAAAAATAAAACAGTTCATCTGTTGTTCAGATTTCCAAGGTTGCTGTTTGTGTTGGGTTCTTTCTTGAATTCTTGTGTCATTATTGTAGAGGGACATTATGGAATAAAAACATATATATATATGTATATATATGATTATTTTCTGCCCAGACAGGAACAAAGAAAGCTGAGGTTTAAAAGAATTGAGTTAGTAATATTTTTGCCTGGATCTTTGCTAGTAAGTTTGAAATCTTGCTTGTGACACACTTGTAAAAGTGCATGTCTTAGTTTCCTAGTGCTGCTCTAACAATACCATCACAAACAGGTAACTTTAAAGAAAAGAAATTTATTTTCTCACAGTTCTGGAGGCTGAAAGTCCGAACCAGGGCCTCGGCTATGTAGATTCCTTCTGTGGGCCTCTCTTCTAGTTCCTGGTGACTGCCAGTAATCCTTGGCTTTCCTTTACTCTTTATGGATGCATCTGCCTCTGTTGTCACATGGAGTCTCCCTCTTTGTGTCTGTCTGTCTGGGTCTGTACGCTTCCTCTATAACACACCACTCAAAAGGGATTCGGTTTAGTACGCACCTTACTCCTGTAGGGGTCATAGTGGTGCAGTGGTTAAGCGTTTGGCTGCAAACTAAAAGGTCGGTAGTTCAAATCCATCAACTGCTCCTTGGAAACCCTGTGGGACAATTCTCCTCTGTCCTGTAGGGTCACCGTGAGTTGGAATCTACTCAGCAGCAACGGGCTACTCTTGTATGGCCTCATTAACATATATATAAAGAAAACCCGTTTCCAAACAAGTTCATATTTTCAGATATAGGCCTTATGAGTTCAACATAACTTTTAGGGTGACACAATTCATTGCATAGCAGTACATAAATTTTGTCTTTCTGCCATGTTTTATGACAGTGGTTTTCAAACTTTTAATACAGCAGAAACTTTTCACCAGAGGAAATTATACATGGTGGCCTATATTAGTTATCCTTTACTAAATAACAAATTATCCCAAAATTTTAGCAGCTTAAAACAAGCATTATCTCACCATTTCTGCATGTCTGGAGCAGTTTAGTTGAATGGTTCTGGCTCAAGGTGTCTCATGAAGTTGTAGTCAAGACATCACCCACAGCTGTTGTCATTTGAAGGTTTGACTGGGGCTAGAGAATCATCTGCTGTTGGCAAAAGTTCTCAGATCCTTGCCACATGGACCTCTCCCCAGGGCTGCTTGAGTGTCCCACCCTATTGCAAGTATTGAAGAAAGAGATCAAAGAGGAGCCTGCAATGCTTTCTATGATCTAGTCTCAGAAGTCACACATCATCACTTCCACCATATAGTTAAAAGTGAGTCAAGTTGCACCCACACTTAAGGGAGGGGGAATTAAGCACCACCTTTTGAAGGGAGGATTGTCTACACTCTGGTCACAGTTTATTTTAAAACCAACACAGTCCACCCTCTGGCCGCAATTTATTTGCCTGTCTTCCACATGCAGAATATACTTACCCTCTCCCAACACCCTCCTCCCAGAATCTTATTCCATTGCAACATCAAGTCCAGAATCACATTGTCTAAATCTGGTCCAGGTACAGATGATGCTTCTCAGGTGTATTTCCTTAAATACAGAACAGCTCCTCAAGTACAGTTCCTCTCAATCTGTAGATTGTGACCTAAAGAGAAAAGTCATTTGCTCCACCATACACACTCCACACTCAATGGTGGGACAGGCATAGGATAACTACTATAGACATTCCTATTCAAAAAGGAGGGAGTTTGGGAGTGTAAGGAGTTCACTGACTTGACTCATATAAATTCTAAAATCCATCAGGGTAAATGCTTGGAAGTCCTCAATGAGGATTCAGTCTATTTCCCAGGAGTGAGTCTCTATGACTCTTGGTTCTGCCCTCTGGGCTCTTGGTTCCACCCTCTGCATCTTCCCTTCCCTTGAAAAGTAGGCTGTGTTGGCAGCTTTGTGTTTTTCTTAGCCTATTTCATTCTTGTAGAGGTTTTGGGGGTCCAAAGACCTCTTTTCCTCTTGTATTGTCTTTGTCCCTTTCACCCCAAGCTGACGGTATTTCTGTGAGTATAATGATCTTAAAGACTTTGTGGGGATGAACTAGATAAATGGGACCTCCCAAAAATTAAGAATTTATGCTCATCAAAAGACTTCTTCAAAAGAGTAAAAGGAGAACCTACAGACTGGGAAAAAATGTTTGGCTACAACATATCCAACAAGGGTCTGATCTCTAAAATTTATAGAAAACATCAACACCTCAACAACGAAAAGATGAACAGTCCAATTAAAAAATGGGCAAAAGGATATGAACAGACACTTCACCAAAGAAGACATTCGGGTAGCAAACAAACACATGAAGAAATGCATGCAATCATTAGCCATTAGAAAGATGTAAATCAAAACTACAATGAGATACCATCTTACCACGATAATAATGGCACTAATCAAAAAAAAACAGAAAATAACAAATGTTGACGAGGTTGTGAGGAGATTAGAACTCTTGTACACTGCTGGTGGGAATATAAAATGACACAACCACTATGGAAAATGGTATGGCACTTCCTTAAAAAACTAGAAATACTGTTGATTCAGCAATCCCATTCCTAGGTATATACCCTAAAGAAATAAGAGCCGTGACACAAATAGACATATGCACACCCATGTTAATTGCAGCATTATTCACGATAGCAAAAAATGGAAACAACCTAAGTGCCCATCATCAGATGAATGGATAAACTGTGGTACACACACACAATGGAATACTACGCAGTGATAAAGAATAGTGGTGAATCCGTGAAACATCTCAACACGAAGGAATTTGGAGGGTGTTATGCTAAGTGAGGAGCCCTGGTGGTGCAGTGGTTAAGAGTTCTACTGCTAACCAGAAGGTCGGCAGTTCGAATTCACCAACCATTCCTTGGAAACCCTATGGGGCAGTTCTACTCTACTATAGGGTCGCTATGCTTCGGAATAGACTCAATGGCAACAGATTTGGTTTGGTTTTGGTATGCTGAGTGAAATAAGTCAGTCATAAAAGGCCAAATATTGTATGAGACCACTGGTATAAAAAAAAAAAAACAAAAGGTTTACACACAGGGGGAAAATAAATTCTTTGATGGTTACCAAGGATGGGAGGGGAAAGGAGAGAAAATTACTAACTAGGTAGAAGACATGTGTTAATCTTGGTGAGGGGAAAAGCAATGCACAATATGGGAGAAGTCAGCACAACGTGACCAAGGCAAAGGAAGACAGAGGAACACAAGAATAAAGGGTAACCACTGTAATTAACACAGACAATCCTGCAACAATAGTATTAACAAACAGTAATTTACAAATGGATACATAGGTAGTAAGGTGTGCTGAAGAGGTGTGGGAGGGTATAAAGGAGCACACCCAACTGCAGATATGTTTGGTTGTGGATATTTCTACATAGATAATTGTAGGTGCTGCATGTATATTAATACAGACAATAGAGCACACAAGGGGCACAGTCATGGAAACTTCTTAGACATAACTAAACACCTCGCAGGGCGAAGTTCCTAAGCTCGAAGGCAAAAGACCATAGACTCGGGACATCTACATCAGTTGGCACAACACAGTTCATAAAGACAATATTCTCCATCCTACTTTGGTGAGTAGTGTCTGACGCCTTAAAAGCTTGGGAGCAGCCATCTAAAATACAACTATTTGTCTTTCCCCATCTGGAGCAAAGGAGAATGAAGAAAATCAAAGACTCAAGGGAGCAGTTAGTCCATATTACAAACAGACCACATGAACCACAGCCTGCACAACCTGGAGACCAGAAGAACTAGATGGTGCCCAGCTACCACTACCAACTGCTCTGACCGGGATCACAACAGAGGGTCCCAGACAGAGTGGGAGAAAAGTGTAGAACAAAAAATGAAAATATTTAAAAAAAAACAAACATACTTACTGGTCTGACAGAGACTAGAATAACCCCCAGACTATGGCCCTGAGACACCCTCCTGAACTGGAACTGAAGCCATTCCTGGAAACCACTTTTCAGCCAAACGATACACAGGCCCATAAAATAATAACATGATGAGGAATGTGTTCCTTAGAACAATCAATTATATGATATCAAAAGAACACTTGTCCAAAAGCAAAGAAGAGAAGGCAAGAAGGGGTAGAAAATCTAAATGAAAGGAAATAGGAAACCTAAGGCGGGAATGGGGGGAGTGCTGACACATTGTGGGGAATGCAACCAGTGTCCTGGAACACTTTGTGTACAAACTATCAAATGGGAAACTAGTTTACTCTATAAACTTTCACCTAAAACACAGTAAAATTTTTAAAAAAATATATACCAGTACAGCAAAGAAAGAAAAAAACTTTTGCAGATCTCCTGTGAATATTATTGGGGTTCACTCTGTTAGACAAAACCCATTACCACCAGTAAAGATCAGAATCAAAGATATTACTAACTATATGTAAGTAACAAATTTGTGAACCTTCTATTTAAAATTCTCAGTTCATTTGAGAAGAAAGGAAATCAGGAGAGAAACTAATAAAAGCAAATTGTAATACTTCTTTATTAAGCACTTACTATGTGCCAAGTACCTATTGTGTACATTATCTTATTTAATCCAGAAAACAGCCCAATCAAGGAAGTATTAATATCCATATTTTACAGATGAATAACTGAAACTTAGAGATTTTAAGTAACTTGCAATGGTTTTACAGCTGTTAAATTGTGGAGTTGGAATTTAAACTACAAAGCTCACGCCTTTAGCCACTAAAGGTGTATCCATTTAAAGTGTTATAAATAACAATGAAAAATTCCACCCATATATTTCTTCTTGTTTCATTTACCTTCAAATTCTGTTGCTCAAGTTACTTCATCCCAACTCAAGAAGAGTTTTCAATCAGGAGACACTTCGGTGTCTGTAAATTTGGATGACAAAAACAGCACCTTATTGCCTTGAGCTGAGAAAGGAAGGAAGGAAGAACAAAGAATTTGTCTCAGCCTGACCCCAACTATTATTTCTTCTTAAGAATTCTACAGTCTTCTGTCATATTTCAGTATTTTTTTAAGAAAGCATTTGTCTTAGAAATCAAGTGTCTATGGGTAAATTGGTTTAACTAGGTATTTTGTTAATGCAGTAGAAAGAATAATTTCTCTTTGACCAATATACTCCTCATATGCAACGTCCCTGGAGATCCTAGATTGTCATTTACCCCTTTGTCTCAGAATGAAGTGTCCAGGACAGACTGTTGGAATTAAGTGATGCTTCATCAAAGTTAAACAATTGTGTAAGCTGAAAAACTAGCAGATGGCACATTGTATATAGAAGATATCTAGTTAATTCTGAATGGATGGATGGATATAGATACATGAATAGCTGGGTGTTCTTTGAGTCATTAAAATCTTGAAAGTTGTCCAACAAGCTTCTTCTGAATTTTCCCAATATGGGGAAACAGTTGGTGGGCTTCAGAAAAAGTTTTTAAGCCTTACCACCATAGGAAGCAATTTAGATTGATTGACAGAAGTATAGCATTGTTGTTCTGAAAAAACAGGACAACAGGAATGTAGGTTGACAGCTCAGGCACATGACATACATGTCTCAATAACAGAGCAGTGTCTAATGCTACAAGTTTATTTTGAAGATAGGACAAAATTGAAAGCCATATATATCCTAGGATATCATTTTACTTGAGACCTAAAATGTTAATAAGGTACCTTAACTAGAAAATTGGTGGAATTCACCATGACATATCTGGTCACTTTGGAAGCTAAGATGCAAGTATTTTTTATTAACTTTGTATTTTTATTATGTACCTCATTCGAGAAAAGATATTCTCACCTTTAGCTTAGTATTAATTAAGGCTCAGATACAGAAGAAAGACCATCCAGAAGAAATTTTAGTTTATTTTTTCTCCTTTCAACAGGGCCAGTTATAATCTATTTCCAAATGAAATACATTTCTCAATGGAGAAATTCTAAGTAGGTTTGTTATGCTCCTAAATCTGCTTAAGGAGTGATCTAATAACATAATTGCAGGATGCCTTGGGAGCAACAAGTCTGTAATCTTTTTTTGTTGTTGTTTGTTTTGGGGATTTTTTTGCCCCAGTTTTCCTCTCTAGTAATTGTTACAAGGTAGAACATCCAGAGGTGGATATTTAAAATCCCTTTCTGATATCTCTGATATTTATCAGTGTTCTGTTACCTGACTTTCCGTAAGTTGGACATTACTGATAAATTAGCCTACGTGATTTCTTTAGCATTAACTGAGATAATTGCATCGGATCAGTTTCTTTTATCAAATCGGTCCTCTTTTCTGGGATTTAAAAATCTTTCACTTATTGCCACTTTCTCTTAAAATTTCTGATCTTGGATGCAAAAACTTTAAGATCTGATATTTCAAGTTCACTCTACTTTTGCTATAGTATTCATGAATATGTATGTACTTAAAGTATTCTCTTAACCTATATGAATCTCAGATATCTGAATGCTTCAAGTTTTTAGAAGCTTATTTTTGTCCATACCTTATGGAAATCAAAACTTTCAGGGTCACTCCCTCAAAATTGATAGAAGATATATAAAATGAAAGGGTTGTAAGATTCATATAATGCTTTTAAGCCACCCTTTCTCACACTTAAAGATCCCTAGGTAGTGCAAACGTTTTACTCTCGGCTGCTAACTGAAAGGTTGGTGATTCGAATCCACCTAGCGCACTGGAGAAGAAAGGCCTGGTGATCTACTTCCCTAAGATTGTTGTTGTTAGTTGCTGTCAAGTCAATTCTGACTCATTGTGACCCCACATGTGCAGAGTAGAACTGCTCCATAGGGTTTTCAAGGCTGTGACCTTTAGGAAGCAAATCACTAGGCCTGCCTTTCGAGGCCCTGCTGAGTGGTTTCAGCTAGTAGTCAAGTGCTTACTGTTTGCCCCACTCAGGGACTTCTTCCATAAGCGTACAGCCGCTGAAAACCCCATGGAGTGCAGTTCTGCCCTGAAACACATAGGGTTACCATGAGTCAGAGGCAACTTGATGGCACTAGGGCTCTAGCTTAAACATTTTATTTTTCAGCTGGTCGTTTTTTTACCATACTTTTTGGAGGTGTGTTTGAAGAGCTGTCCAAACTATAGTGCTATGGGGACTAAGTTTTCAGGTGGGATTTTGTTTGAGTTGAAGCATTGAATGACTTTTAAAAATTCTTTGACCTTCAGTGAATATTCATTTCATATTAAAAAAAGAGAAAAGATTTCTCCCAGTAGATGATGGACAGGCATAATTACAAAGGAAGAATTTCTCAGTCAAGTGATATACTGATAAAATGGTTTTCTAGATCTTCAGATTCCAGTGCTGCAAATCTATGAAATGTATCTCTGCCATCATTAACGCAATCAAGATTGAGACCAGATTCTTCACAGCACATTCTTAAATCTAGGAAAATAAAAAGAAACTTTAACTTACTATTTTATTAATTGAGCATTGAACTATACACTCAAGAGGAATCTAGAAATATGACAGACACACCCCCAGCAATCAGATACTGTGATGTAGAGTGGAAAAAATAGATAAACAGTTGCAATCATACGGTAGATATCCTAAGTATGGCACAGGCAATACATGTTAAGAGTTCTGCGTCAGGGAGGGAAGAGATGTGGAGATCCCTACTAACTGGGATTCTTACAAAGGACTTCAAGGAAAAGATGACATTTAAGATGAGTGTTGAGTAAAGAGTAAGAATTGAAGAGGCAGAGGAATAATGTAAGCCGGCACTTACATTATCTGAAACAGCATGAGCCAGGATTTAAATAGTGCAAGTTGTTATCAAAGAATGCTGAGGAAACCTTGTAGGCTAGACCAGAGCATAAGGTAGTAATGGCAGATAAGGACAAAAAATTACATAGCAACCAATTATGGAGAGCCTGAAATACTGGGCTGTTTTAAACTAGATTTAGGGGTCAGCCTATGTTATCATCATTTCCAGTTTTAACCTGTTTATATAATTTTTTATTTTTATATATACATATTTGTACACAATGCTAGTTTTGGATCTGGATTCATATCTTTGCTTCACCCACCATTTGTTAGCTATGTAACATTAGGAAACTCACTTAACCTAGCTCAGATTCAGTTTCCTTATATGTAAAATGGGGGAAAACACCTGTCTTAGTCATCTAGTGCTGCTATAACAGAAATACCACAAGTGGATGGCTTTAACAAAGAGAAATTTATTCTCTCCAAGTCTAGTGGGCTACAAGTCTGAATTTAGGGCGCCAGCTCTAGGGGAAGGTTTTCTCTCTCTCGTCGATTCTGGAGGAAGGTCCTTGTCATCAGTCTTCCCTTGGTCTAGGAGCTTCTCCCTGCAGAAACCTCAGGCGCAAAGGATGCGCTGTGCTCCCAGCACTGCTTTCTTGGTGGTATGAGGTCTCCAGGTCTGTCTGCTCGATTCTCTCTTTTATATCTCAAAAGAGATTGGCTTAAGACACAGTCTAATACTTGTAAATTTCATCAACATAACTGCCTCTAGTTCATCTCATTAACATCACAGTGATAGGATTTATAACACATAGGAAAATCACATCAGATGACAAAATGGTAGACAGTCACACAGTACTGGGAATCATGGCCTAGCCAAATTGCTACATGTATTTTTGGGGACACAATTCAATCCATGACAATACTTCATACAGTTATTATGACAATTAAATGGAATAATGTGAATGCATGTAATGCAATGCCTAGCATATAATGGGCAACTATTTTTGTGGAAATTGTATACATAAGGTTTATTCAATATGCTAATTTAAAGCATATCATGTTTTCGTGACAATAGATGAAGATTTTAATTAAAATTCCTTAGACTGAATTTTGTTTTTGAAGGCCTTAGAGAATTTATCACCCTGATGCCATTCTACTTCATTCATGTTCTTCACAAGGTGGTAGTCCCATCCCATCACCTCCTCTTCTATGCTTTTCTATTTCTAAAAATGAAGACACAGTTTATGCTGTGGTTTTATGTATGTGTTGTTTAATCTTTTAACCTGATTCTTGCCTAGTAGAAACCCTAGAGAACTGTTGACTATTCTGACTTCAGAAGCCTTGCATATGACCTCTCTGCCCTGCTTCTAAGTTAGTTTCTCACAGGACTTCCAACTGTTCCGTCAGTAGGGGTTTGAACTGGAACGAACCAGTTCAAAACCCTAGTTTCTAATTATGTTTTGATGGGAAAATTCCTAGCTGCAAGTGGCCAAGTACTTAGCCTGGTACTCCAGGTTCATCATAATCTGCTACTATATAACTTCTTTAAAATCTACCATTACAACCTAAGCTCTAATCTAGCCTAAGAGTCTTACTCAACATTTCTGATCACAACTTGCCTGATACTTTATTATTAGTTGTATTTGATTTCAGTGACATTGTCCAGCTCTGATAAAATTAGGGAAAGATCCTGTGTCCAACTGAGAGTTCCAGATTTGAATTGTTATTACATTTGTTAGTGATACAAACTTGAACAAGTCATTGCATATCTCAGGACTTTGTTATGAGATTCAAACAAGTCAACTATAAAGGATTATTAACATTTGGATATAGTAGAAATATGATTAACTATTCATAAAGATAAATAAAGTTTTATTCTTTTAATATTTTAATTAAAACTTAATAAACTTAATGATAAATTTTTAAACCAGCTGAAACAATTTTATATCATTAGCAATTTTTACACTGTTGTTTTGTGACTTAGGTAATTATTTGAATAATATTTCAAAAATATTTGAAACATGAAAAAATGAGTTATAGGCAAATGTTTTGTTATATATTTTACCACAATAAAAAAAGTTATAAATGTTCATGACAAAAAATATTAACTCTTCTTGCCCAAGAAGAATTCTTATCTATTGGAATAGTTAACTGTATAAAAACCTGAGGAAATCTCATTTATTTTGAAAATTATTTTCTTTACCTATACTGTGCAGAAGCTATTCACAAGTCTTGTAGGGGAAACTCATGTTTTTTCCTCTTCTTATTAATTGACTTCAAAGGGCTTATACATCCCTCACTGACCTCATGTATAATTCCAAAGTTTTAGATAGGTACTCCCCATATTGTAGGATATATGAAATTGAAAAAAGCATTTTCATTAATGAAAAAAGTATTTGACCTGAGTCATTGCAATTCAGTAGCTATGTGACCTTGAACAAGTTTTTCAGTCTTTCTTATTTAGCTTTCTCATTCCACCCAGCAGAAACTTACCAGTTTCAGAAATAGTTGTGATTCTCTTGAGCAACTAGTTGGTTTTTAATCTTAAAGGCATTGTAAATCAGTATACTTAGTAGGTTTTCTTGACTGATGTTGGCTGTTAGTTTAGATCAAATTTAGCCCATCTCTAGCAGATGCATACAATTTTATAGCATGCGCTTTGTATCTTAACCTCATTCCTGGCTCTGCCTAGCCTCCTTATGCTGTTTTCTCTTTAGCTTGATTTTTTCACCTGTATTTTATTTATCTTTTTATCACTTTATGGAAGCTACCTTAAATTTCTTTCTGGAAAAACATGGGGTGGAGGCAGCCAATAAAATAAATGATGCCTACTTTTCAGAGCTATTGTAATGTACATGAGTGATACCCACAGTAGGTATCATTTTTTTTTTTTTTTTTTTACTGAATCAAAGAATATTGGTTATTATTGCTTTGAACTGAGGAAAATCTAAGAAGAGTTTAGTTTTGAAGGGAAGGTAAAGTTTTGGAAGATTGGCCCCTTGCCATATATTCAGAAGTTTTTTTTTTTTTATAGTTTATATAAACGAGGAAATATTCTTTTTCTTTCAGTCTTAAGCATGGTAAAATACTCGTGTTCTTCATCTGTATGAAGGCATCCATCCATCTTATATATAGCTCACAGCCATTTTATGTTCACAGAGTCTTAGAAATGTATTAATGGAGTTTTCTGGTAAATATAAAATGTCTTTGTAGTAGATATTTTATAGGATAGTTTCTCTGGTTTAAATCATGTATTTAAAGGAACCTAGATACAGTTAACAGAAGTAGATGTTTTAGAATTTTTATAATTGTGCTGATAATTTACATTTAATAGGGCTTGAATTTCTGAAAGAGAAACCATGTTTAACTGGTAAAAACTGCTCCATGAACTCAAAATTCAAATATGGTTACGATTAGTATTTTGTAACTTAATCACTTCACCACCACCACCAGCAGCAGCTGTATTAGCAAAAGATCCAGAATCTTCCTCTTTGAATTTCTGTTTTCCCTTGAATTTTCCCAAGAACTTTAGGGGCTTCCACAGTCCAAAAGTGTTCATGAGTGGCTTCCATATCCAAGAGGGTGGTGCATGTGTGTGTTTGTATGCATGCGTCTGTGTGTGAGAGTCACAGTTGTCTTCTCAGTCCACCACTGCCACTGTACCTCCTTGCCACGTGGCATCGTTGGTGAAAACTAGTAGCCTATCCAACAGAAGACCCGAGTTCGAAGATGGCCCAAATGCCTGTGCAGGCTATCAGGGTGCATCAGAGAAAGATGCGCTCTTTCTTCTTGTTAAGGGTATCCGATGGTGCACTGTGGTTGAGCTCCCAAGATTACAGCTGTTAGCACTTGGCTTTTTCAATTCACATCATAGGTGCCTCTCAATTGTTGTTCAAAGAGCAATACAAGCATTGAATCAGGGCTAGTGCTAACATCTACCACCTAATAGCCTCAGAACCACATTTCTCCAACCCACCATGAACTTCTATGCCAATATAAAAAAAGAAAGAAAAAAGTCTCTGGACACCTCTAGGCTATTCAGCCATCCTCTAAGCAAGGCTACCTCTTAGCAGGGACTCCAGGAGATCTTATTCCCACCCTTCTGAGGAAGGCTACCATCAGTAACTCAAAAAAGATTCACCCTTGTAAGGGAGGCTTCCCCAGTAATTTTCAGGGTGTTCATACCTACCACTCTTGGAGGTCTACATTCAGTGATTTCAAAGTAATTTTATGCCTTCTTCCTCTTAGGTGAAGTGGGAAATAAATGAATTTGATTTCTGGCAGGGCATCCCGCTACGCATGTGAACAGTCTCAAGTTGAAGTGTGAGGCTTAGATGGTTTATATCACAAGAGCCTTCAGCGTTGTTTAAAATTAATGAAATAGGCATGAGCAAGAGAACAAATGATAAATTTAATAAGTGTTGGGTGGGACGGGAAGACAAGCCAGCTATTTCAACTGAAGTGAAGGGTTGGGAGAGGATTCAGATGATGAATCTTATTAGCGACTCAAGGGTTGCCAGAACAGGGAACTTCTCTTAATGCCCAGGATTTTGATTTATATAAACAGGATTTCCAAGTGAGACTTCCTTTCTCTTTCTGTCACACACCCACCCCATGCCAAAAAAGAAAAGAAAATACACAGCAGAACTCCAGACTAGGAACATCTGGAACCCAAAGTTAGAGCAAAGTCATGTCTTTAGCACAGTGTTGCAGAAGGAAAGTAATCAGCCCTCCACTTTTCTTACCAGCTTGCTTTCAGAGTTTATGGCACTAAGGAATTGCCATGAAATCATATGATGGAAACTGTGATTTAACATTATCTTAATGAAGCCTTTTACTGTGGGTTACAAATGAGAGTAACCCACTTAGGGGGTGCCCCATTCAAACAGGGATTCTATCCTAACTTTGATGGTAAGGTTGCTAGGTAAGGAATGGGTCTCTTTTTGCCTCAGTTTATACTTGGTGCTCTGAGTTGTCCATTAACAGAGTTGCCTTATCTATACATGTCTGATATAGAAGTTAAACTATTTCACTGCCTTTGAGATTAAGAATGCATATTTTTTCCCTTCCCCTAAAAGCAAGCTTCTTGCTTCTTCTAGTGTTTTAATATTATTTTGTGTTTGATATTTGTTTTTAAATGGTATAGGTGAAAGCTATTCAAAAGAGAAATGGGAGAAAGATTGAGTATATCAGAGCAAGTAACGTTTGTGTTGTTTTGCTCCAAGTGGATGTATGTGCTCAGTGGTTATTTTTGTGTTATAGGCCTTTCGGGAAGACCTGGAATGCCTTATTCAAGAACAGATGAAGAAAGGCCACAACCCAGCTGGATTACTAGCATTACAACAGATTGCAGATTACATCATGGCCAATTCCTTCTCGGGCTTTACTTCGTCTCCCCTCAGTATGTCAATTTTGGAGAGTTTGGAAAAATTATAATGTTATCTTTTCTTTGGAACACTGTGTATCTCTAGCAGCATACTGTGCTCAGGTTCAGGCCTTACATTTGTAACATCTAATCCTTAAGAGTAACATAGTGTTAGAATCTCCTTTTTCAAGTCATCTAGGCATTTACTAGACTCTGAGGATTATAAAACAGCATAAAACATGACATAGTCCCTGCCCTAAATAAATACATATTTTAATTGGGGAGATATACCATAAATGCACAAAAGATTAAAACTACAAGATAACCTTAGAGCAAAAAATTACAAAGCAGTTCATAAAAAATTATTTAATGACCTTTTGTAAGTCACCATGCTATGAGCTCAGAGGAGGGATTGATTACTGACTGGAGTGGACTGAGAAAACTTCATGGAAGGAGAGAAGCCTGAACTAACCAGGCTTTAAAATGATAAAATATTTAGAACTTGATATGAAAGAGAGAGAGGACATTTTATTCATATATACAGATATATACAGAAATCACTGCAGTAAAGGGCAGGTACACAGAGTATCAGAGGAGTTCATGCCAGATAAAGCTGTCAGGGACCGCTTCATATCAGATTCAAGGAATGAGGGCAATACCTCTTCCCTTCCTTTTCTTTTTGTTAAAGATTTAAGTCGAATTCCAATGAATTAAAGTACTTTTCAAATAGGGGGAATAGAATAGAGAAACATGATGGTGGAGTGGGAATATGCAAGGTGAGTGTGTGTAGAACTCTAAGTGGGCGGATATGTTGGTACATCAGTGAGAGTCCTGGGGTAAAAACCTAGAGAGAGAAGTTGGGTCTGATTAAAAAAGGCTTTCACTGCTGGACCAAGGAGGGCTACCAGTATGGACGGAGGAAAAACCTTGTGAACAAAGAGATGATAAGTGATAACTTGAATGAGTTCTAGAAAAGGCAAAGAGACTAAAGTTAGAAAGATCAGTTAAGGAATCTATTGAAAGAGTCCCATGTGAGGTACCAGTGCCTGAACTAGAGTGCTGGTTTTGGGTATAAAAAGGAAAAAACCAATGAGAAAGGCATAACCAAGGAAGAGTAGATAAGAGTTGGCAAAAGACTTGGATATGGTGGTGTGGTGGGGGAGGAGAAGAAGGGCGAGTCCCAAATGACTGAGTTTTCTAGCTTGGGGGTAATGATGATTCTTTTAGAAGAAACAAGAAAATTCAAAGATTGAGCGAGTTTGGTTCATTCTCTCTATAATATGGAGCATCTGTTATGTACCAGGCACCTTTTTAGGGACAAGGATAAGCAAGACAGACAAAATTTCTGTTCTCATGGAGGTAGAATATAGATTAAGTAAATAAAGAAAATGATCAGATAAGGGAAGTGCTGTACAGAGAATTAAAATACAGTGATGTGATAGAGCAACTAGGTGGCTACTTTAGAGTGTGATCGGAGAAAGCCTCTCTGAGGGGGCGTCGTTTAAACTGAAATCTGAATGGCAAGAAGGAGCCAACCATACTGAGATAGCATTCCGAGTAGAGGGAACAGCTAGCACAAGTGCCCTAAGGTGGGAATGAGTTTGGCCTTTTCAAGGAACAAAAAAGAAAGATAATGGTCTGGAACAGGAGAAAGACCTGGTGATCGGCTTCCATAAAGATCACAGCCTAGAAAACCCTTTGGGGCAGTTCTCCTCTTTCAGATGGAGTCGAGTCAAAATCGACTCAAGGGCACCTAACAATAACAACAACAGTGGTCTGGAACATGGTTTTTAAAGGGTTAAGTGGAGCAAAGTGAGATCAAAAACATAGGCAGGAGCCACATCATGTAGCGCTTCAGAACCTGGGTTAGAAGTTTGGGTTTTATTCTATCTTTTGAGGGGAAACCGTTTTAAGCAGAGGAATGATTTAGAAAGACCAGTTTAATTTCTATGTGAAGAATAAAGTGGGAGATTCATGGTATATCCAACAGAAATAGCAAAGTCCAGAGTTGGATCTAGCTCGGTTTGGGAGGGGGGGGATTTCAGTTTTAGGCATGCTCAATTTGAGTTGCCAAGACATTGAAGCAGTTGGAAATCAGAGAGCTTAGGAGAAAGTCTTGGCAGATAGACACAGAGAAGTATTACTCAAAGCTGTGGTAGTTGGTTAAACAATCATTCAAGAGTGTATAGGCGGAGAAGAAAAAGAGTACAAAGAGAAAATGTCAAAAGTTGGAAGAGAAAGAGCAGGGAAGACAGAAATAGTAAGAGAAGCTATCTTATCAGTGCACTAGATACCAAGGAGGAAAGGGGAGTGGCAGGGGGGTGCTGGCTGGCTGCCTGGAATGTACAAGGCATGGCAGCAGGAAAGCCATGTCCCAATATTCAGAGGTCAGGGAGTAGAAGTCGACCAGTTTGGCTAGAATACTTGTGTTGTCTTGTGAAATGTGGGAGTTAAAGTTGAAAAGGTAGGGAGAGTAAGAGGAGATAGCTTAATGGCTGACTCTGAAAATTTTGTCAGAAAGTATTTCATGTGGCTTACATATTGTTAAAACTATTTCTTTGAATTAGTTTGCAACATTTCAGAATTTGAAGATATCCCACTTAAATGTTGATTTGGGGCTTCTCTTAAAAAGTTCTGGTAGCACTAGACTCATATTCTTACATGAGAACAACTAATTGGAACTGAGTTGTGACTGCCCTGTCAGACTAGGGATATGCTCTCCAGTTGCCCATAGGCTGCACCTGGCCTGGGTTATGCATTTACACTACCTCCGTAGCCCCTGTAGGCATTTGAGTTTGGGTTCCTTCAAAACTATGAGGTCGAAAGTAGTGCTTTAGGAAACTTGAGCTGATGGCTTCATGCAGGGTAGATTTGCAAAGAGGGGCTACAGGTGAAGCAGAAGAATGAGAAGGCTTATTGTAGGATTTCACGTGTGAGGTAAGGGCCTGAAATTGAGCTTGGAAATTGAGAGCCCTTGTGAAGAAAATGCATGGCAACCCCATGTCACCATGGGGTCACCATGAGTCAGAATCGACTCAACGGCACCTGGTTTGTTTGGTTTTTTGTTTGCTTGTTTGTGTTTGGCTTTGTGAAGAAAAGAGTGATGAAACCTCATGGTAAATTACATATGGTGGCTCAGAAAAGGCTAAGAGATGAAGGTTATTTAGTGTTTGAGCCCACAGAAATTGGAATACCATCAATATGAGAACAGTAAGGAGAGAAAGAAGAAAAATCAGGAAAGATAAGATAAAATCACATTTAGACTCTTCTAATTTTTATGTTACTGTGTTGCTGGCTATGAGAAACGGCAAGCTGAAGAATGGGGAGGAGGGGCCTGGTCAGTGATGAAGATCAGGTATCTATCTGCACAGAAATCACAGCTAGAGGCTTAACAGTATAGGTTGTTTTCATGGGGAAAAGTAAAATGAGAAAAGTGCATAGTGGAAGATTGAGCTTTGGGAAAGAGCCACAACTAGGGAAAGAAGGGGGAAGAAAACGTGTAGAAGCAGAAAGAAGAAACAAGTGGAAAGGGAACAAAAGATCTTAAGATAGTATCACATGGTCCTGGAGAAGAATTCTAGGAAAAAGGCAGTACTAAATAGTGTCTGGGTTTCAGAAAGGTCAAGGAGGATGAAGACTGAGCAGGGGTGAAAGTTGAACTTGGCAACTGGGTCATTAGAGACCTTCAAGACTAGTTTTTGTTGCAGGATGAGGGCAGAAGCCAGACAACTGTTTGAATGCATTCTTTTCCATCTTAGTGTTTTTTAATATTTGAATAAAAGTCAAAAAATATATTAGAAAAGTAGTTTTCCAGAGGTCTTTTCGTCATAAAATTAGCAATTACCTTAGTATATAATAACACTTTCATCTTGGGGGTCATGTAACCATTTTCCCCAGTGATATGAGCCTTTGATACAGTCACTCCCTAACAAGTACTAGATGAATAACAACCTTGACCAAGCAAGTAGAAAAGACAGCTGATACCTTGACTCTCCGTGTACTTCTCTGAAGGTGGATGTGCTAATTAAACGTTGTGTAGACTGGTAAATTTCAGATCATTTACAAGGCTGAGACACTCCCAGATTCGCGATGCTTCCTGTAGGATGTGTGAACTAATTTCCAGGTGAGGGATTGACTCCACTTGAATCTCTGTCCACAATTTTCCCTTTTAGGTCTTGGCATGGTCACACCTATCAATGATCTTCCTGGTACAGATGCATCCTCATACGTGAAGGGGGAAAAGCTTACTCGTTGTAAACTTGCCAGCCTCTACAGACTTGCAGACTTGTTTGGATGGGCACACCTGGCAAATACATATATCTCAGTGAGTTCTTTAGCTTTTACTTCCTTTTTTAAAAATCCCAAGTAGAAGGTAACTGTACCCTTCTCACCTTGTTGTGGGAAATTCAGTTTTCAGACTTCATTCTCTGAACCTAGAATGGTAGATCACAATCTAATGCTGATCTAAACCTTATCTCCAAGGGATTATCTACAGTTATCCCAACTTTCTTCTCCATTTGCCATCTGCGTTGTTCCTTTAATTCAGACCAGTTATAGAACCTATCCAGAAATAAATCCTGATGGCAAGTTTTTCCCTCTCTGTGTTAATTATGTCTAAGCTTCAGTGGCATTTAAAAGAATTGGGGGCAAGGAAAATAGAAGGTGTCAGGAAAGTTTCCTCCCTGGTTTTTATCTTTTTAATATGGTTTTCCCAGTTATCTTGATCTTATTTTCATTTTTGCCACATTTGGAAGCAAGACAGTATTTGGAAACAAAATATGAGAATATTGTGTGATGGAAATGGCATACATGCATGGTTCAGTCTACCAAGAGCCTTTCTTCCTTTCCCCCAGCTGCTCCTTAGTTGTTCCCCCTTTTGTCTCCACCTTGATTCTTGTCCTAGGAAGAAACTCTGTTCTCTATCCTTGTCTGTTTTGCCCCTAATTTCCATGTTATAAATCAAGGTTACAGTCATTCCCACATTGGGTGGAATAATATTGGCATTCGTTTCTCATGAATATAGCTGACGCTAAGCTTTTTCAGAACCCCAAAATAACCCTTTAGGTAAGTCCAGTGAATGAGAAACTAATGTCAGAATTCTTTAGAAAGTACCTGAGCATTGAGGAAAGAAAACCTTTCAAGGAAAGTTTCGTGTTGCATGCCGTCTTTAATTTTTGTTTATTTTGTTATTGGTTTTCTCCCCAGATCTCTTACAATTATTTATTGTAAATATATTCCTAGTCATGTTTACTCTGCAAAATATGAACACCTCAGAGTAATTCCCTGTTATTTTTTCTTTCTTCCAGGTAAGAATAAGTAAAGAGCAAGACCACATTATAATAATTCCCAAAGGCCTATCTTTTTCTGAAGCCACAGCCTCCAACTTGGTATAATTTTCATTCCTGTGTTACCGTTTCTGAACTTTCTTGTGTTTTTCTGACAGTTTTTAGCTTTTAGCACAGGCCAGAACAAGAAAAGAAGTGGATAAAAAAAAACACTAGTGAACAGGAAACAATTTGGGAAGATGTTTATTTTTAAGAAAAGTGTTAAGGTTCAAGAAAAACAGTAATTGAAGAGACTGATAAATGAGTTGGTCTTACCAGTTAACCTATCCATATTTTGAAGGGAATCCTCTGAAATTTTTTCCACCCTGTATACTCTGGAATTTGTTTTTTTAAGAATACAAAATCTATGTGTGTTTTGTAGGAGTCCTTGGGTCGCACTTGGCTACTAACTGAAAGGGTCGTGGTTTAAACCTACCCAGAGACACCTCAGAAAAAAGACCTGGCAAGCTACTTCCAAAATATTACAACCATTGAAAATCCTGTGGAGTACAGTTCTACTCTGAAACACATGGAGTCGCCATGAGTCAAAATCAACTTGATGGCAGCTGGGAAAAATATGTGTTTTGGGGGTAGATTTAAACAAAGTTTAGTTGTGAGTATAGGGTCTGGCCTGGCATTTTTTATCTTTTTCATGATTGTACTCCTAGCCACTATCAGCATGCTCTAGAACAGCAGGAGCTATATTGGTCCTGGGTACTGAGGTATTACCAAATGGAAATTTTGTAGCCAATTTTGTAAATGCTTGACTTGTCCGGACCTCCAGTGAAGAGCTTAAGTTACTTAGTTTCTTGGGAAGGATGCCTCTTGATAATACTAAGTTTTGTTCCAGACTTACCTGTTTTTGTAAGTAAAGTTTTATGGGAACATAGCCACACCCATTCTTTTGCCTGTTGTTTATGGCTGCTTTTGTGCTATAAAGGCAGAGTTATGTAGTTACAACAAAGGCTCATAAAAGCCTGTTTACTATCTGGCCTTTTACAGAAAATGTTTGCAGACTCCTGGTTTAGCTTGTGGAGTACGGGCAAGCTTTGATACAAGTGTACCAATTAAATATCTTTCTGGTTTTTCCAGGTTAAAGTCAATATAATAGGAGAAGTGGTTGACCAGGGAAGTACTAATCTGAAGATTGACCATACAGGATTCAGTCCCCATGCTGCAATCTATTCCACGCGTCCTGATGTTAAGTGTGTGATACACATCCATACCCTTGCAACAGCAGCTGTAAGTGAATGAGGGGCCAAAACCAACAATGACTCTGGGAAATGCATTATTTTCATAGCTTTCCTGACATGATGCTTTCATGTCTGCATTCCATCAGACCCGGCCATTCAAAATCATATTTGAAATACTAATCCTCTGCGTACTCAGAAAGCAAAAGTTCCTTTGAACCAAATGCTGCCATTCTAGGAAACAACTAGAGAGATGGTACTTAGATTTTTAAACTAATCAGTTTAATAGTTGGATCACTGAGTCCTCTGGAGCAAAGCTTCTTTCATAATATTTGACATAGCATTTAAATTGGATTGTATCTCCTAAGTCCTTTTTTTTTTTTTGTTTCCCCCTGGAACCAAAGTAGGAGGATGGGCTGGAGAGGTGAACACAATGAATAGGCCAGTGCCTCCTGGGTGAACTGAAAAATCAGATCCCTATGAAAGTGTATTTAGTAACTAAATGTGTTATGTTGACATGAACCCGTTCAAATAGGTATCCTCCATGAAGTGCGGAATCCTTCCTATTTCTCAAGAGTCCCTAATCCTGGGAGATGTCGCTTATTGTGACTACCAAGGGTCACTTGATGAACAGGAGGAAAGAATTCAACTGCAGAAAGTTCTGGGGCCAAGTTGTAAGGTATGTAGTAGAGTTTCTATCTAAGGAGCTATTTTTGTTGATGCTGCTGTTGACGAAAACTGTGGGCTATGACCGTTATTTAAAGTGATTGCTTTGGGATTCTGTTTTAGGTGCTGGTACTCAGGAATCATGGTGTGGTAGCACTTGGAGAAACAGTTGAGGAGGCTTTTCATTATATTTTTAATGTGCAAATAGCCTGTGAGATTCAGGTAGGGAAAAAAATTTTTTTTAATTGCTTTATTTGCTTGTTTAATTGGGTTTTGTTTTTATGTATTTCTAAAGCCCTATTAGTTTTTGTTTTGTTTCTTAAGAGAAGTTCTCTACTTAAGTTAAAAGGGTCAACATGATTATCTCTTGAATTGAGAATAAGAGGAAGGAGAAATGAAATTCACAGTTACACGTACCTAAGTGCCTCATAAACATAATTTTCCCCACAATCCTACTTTTGAACTCTTTGATCACCCAGTTATTTTCTGCTTTGAATCTTTTGTTGATACCGTGTGTTTTCATTAATGTGAGCATTCTGAATCATCGAGTGTATCTGAACTTTTGGTAGGTAGTATAGATTTTTTTTTTCTTGCCCCCCTCCCACAAGCCAACCTTAAGTGTTTAGTGGTACATATGAAGTACCACTAATTACACCCCAGAGTCCCCACCTGGGTCTATTGGTATATATGTATAACAGATAAAACTTCAAAATTTCAATTTTTTTCTACCAGAACTTCAGACAATTCATACAGTACCCTGTAAAAACAGTAATTTGTGGTACACACCTGTTTCTTCAGCTTCAAACAGTTATAAAGGCCTCTACATTGTCACAGCACACACTATGAATGGTACCCCAGAGGCTGAAAAATTCATAGTCACTGTATGTACCGCCTGGCATGAAAGGGTTAAAATAGTACAATTGCACATCTCTCTGTTTTCACCCTCTAGTGGTGGTGCTAATAAGCTGCAAAAAGAGGAGAAACAAAGGCAGCCCCCAGCCATCAAGGAGCAGATGTAGCCACTTTTGTAAAAAGCATAAGAGCAGTGTCAGAAATTTTATGAAGTTATGCAATTTCCAATGATTCTACAGTCTTATTATTATAATAGGCAAGAGAGTTCAGTTTCTTGAAATATTTTAAACAGTATAACTAGAAATCTGTTTTCCATTGAGGAGGATCAGAGACCTGAAAGGCATCTTTTTCAGATAGATAAGATACTTCTTTCACAAAAGTGTGGCCTTCTCTTTGTTGTTAGCAGCCTGAACAAGCATTAAGGATTTTTGCTGAATTGAAATTGTGCCGTTTTGAAAGTAAAATATTCATTATCGTCTTACAGTTGCCTCTGTATATTTTATCATTCATTTACAGGTGCATGCATTAGCAGGGGCAGGGGGAATAGACAATCTACTTGTGCTGGATCTTCAGAAGTATAAAGTGTTCACTCACACTGTAGCAGCATCTGGAGGAGGAGGTGTGAATATGAGTTCTCATCAAAAGTGGAAGGTTGGCGAGGTTGAGTTTGAAGGGCTGATGAGGACTTTGGACAATTTGGTAAGTGAAAAGTTGAACATAAACCTGGATTTCGTGTCTTCAAATTTTAGGGATGCTCTCATCTTTGTTTAATTTTGGAATATGCTCCTTATTACTCCAAGAGCAGAGTTTGACCCTCGGAAGGTGTTCCAGTGTTATTTAACCAAGCTTTTGAGAATCACAAAGTGGAACAGCCAAATGTCGTCTTATCTTAGACTTTACCCTCTTCCACGAAGAGTCAGGAACAAAGACTTGAATGAGCCCTGAGATTTGGTTCCCAGAAAGCCATTTTATAGGTAGAAAAGTGTTTCTCGTCAGCAGTTTTGTAATTACCTTTGTCAGGAACAGTTGTAGGAGTGGAAATAGCTGTGTCAGCTGGAATCCATTTTAACCAGAAATTGAATTTCACTTCATTTCAACCCTGGTGTTACATGGAGGTTATAAGGGGTTTGGAAGGTTTTTTTTCTCCTTATTTGTTTTTTTAACAAAGGACTCTTTTTGAATGATTTGTTTAAAGAATTAGAATCCAAATGCTGTCTTGGTGCAGGTTTGATGGCTTCAAATGTGGTTTTTCCCTCTCTTAGGGATACAGAACAGGCTACGCCTACAGGTATCCTCTCATTCGAGAGAAGCCTAGGCACAAGAGTGATGTGGAAATCCCAGCAACTGTGACTGCCTTTTCCTTTGAAGACGATACAGTGCCACTCTCTCCTCTCAAATACATGGCACAGAGACAGCAACGTGAAAAGACAAGATGGCTGAACTCACCAAATACTTACATGAGAGTGAATGTGCCTGAGGAGTCTCGGAATGGGGAAACCAGTCCCAGGACCAAAATCACAGTAGGCCACTATTTTATGTAGTTTGCCTTTACTAGGTATTCTGTCTAGTTACTCATGAATTGAATGTTCGATGTCAAAAATATTGGAAAAGTAATATTATGATAATATCGCTATCAATTAGGTATTAAATTTGTGCAGGTTACTGTTCTAAGTGCTATACATAAATTATTTCATGTAATTCTCCTAATTACTCTATAAAGTGGATGTTGTTTTTTTCCCTCATTTTATATGTGAGAAAACTGAGGCACAGGGGCTTAACTAATCATTTTTCAATGGTAAAGTCAGGATTTGAATGCAGGCAGTCTGACTCTGGATGGAGCCCAGTTGTTACTCACTATATGATACTGCTTTATGGTTTATATTGTGCCACTTAATCAGAGGGACCCTGGTGGCACAGTGATAGAGAGATCGGCTCCTAACCAAAAGGTCAGCAGTTTGAATCCACCAGCTGCTCCTTGGAAACTCTTTGGGGGCAGCTCTACTCTGTCCTGTAGCATTGCTGTGAATAGAAATCAACTCGACTGCGATGGAGTTTGTTTTTTTTTTTTTTTTTTTTTTTTTGGTGATACTGCTTTGTAGTTTATATTGTGCTACTTAATTAGAACTATAAAGTTATCAACACCTAATAGTGCCAAAGTTACATGAATTACTGCCCATAGCAAGATCTTATAGGTGGAGAAATAGATTATCTCATCTTTTTCAGCATTTTGCTTTAGGTTTGGTTTGATTTGGGTTTGGAGTGCTTAGCACCAACTATCTTTCAGATACTCAAGATTAATTTATACTATCGTATAAATCAGTAACATTCAATATGGAAATAAATGCCTGGGCATCAAAGTGTTTCTTTCTGAGTCTTTAAGAGTTCTTGTCTCCCAGTGAAAGAACATCCTTAATTAAACTCATAAGTTTCCCTGAATTAATTTTATTGACAGAGATTAATGGGACTCCATCGTTAATCTTGATGAATACTAGCCTTTTTTAAGGGTTATGATGTGGAGCAAATGACATGAATTATATAAGGTCATTCCAACCTTGTGGCTCTATGATACTATATACTACCAGATTATCCTTTTTGTAAAATGTAAAAGTGAAGCGTGGAAAACCAAGTCTTAGATTTCTTAAGTCTTTTTCTCTGGCTTCTTGGGCCTCATCAGTTGATGAAACTTCAGTGCAGGAGACAGAACTCTGAATGCAAGTTAATGGGAGATCATGCTCTGTGTCTGTGTTTGAAATATTTTCAGCATCATATTAAAAAATGCCAAGAGGTTAAAGTTTAATTAGCAGCGTAATTGAGTATTCGTGTGAATAGTTATGGCATTTTTTAAAGTGAATGCTAATTGTCACTCTTTTTCTAAACTAGTATGACATATAGACTAATTGACTACTAAGATACTGCTTAGTGAAATTCCTTAAAGATTGGCAATATATGCCCACCCCCCATGAGTCAATAGACAGCTGTGGAGCACTTACTATGTTTTCTTAACACAAAGCTTCATTCTAGAATATTTTTTGATTCTTTAGTGGATGAAAGCAGAGGACTCCTGTAAAGTGAGTGGCGGGACACCTATCAAAATTGAAGATCCAAACCAGTTTGTTCCTTTAAACACAAACCCGAACGAGGTGCTAGAAAAGAGAAATAAGGTAAGACGTGGTCTTCTGTGGCCAGGGAACACATTTTAATGCTGTTTTATGTTTAAATTACTGCAATTGAATTTAAAATTTAGGATTATGAATACAGAAGAGTTTGAAATTCAGTGTCATTGTAGCTTGTATTAAATACCTCTAACTCTGTGCTAGTCAGAGTTAGGCTAGGAGGGGAAGAAGTATTAAACATATTTCTGCCTTTAACACCCTGGTATTTAGTGAAAATTGTAGCTCTCTAAAGATATAGGAAATCACATGCCTACAAGAGTGGAGGAGATTAATATGAGTTGTTAGGACAGTAAGAGAGGGCTTCGTGGAGGTGAGAATTGGAGAGAGTCTTGACTTACTATGAGATGATCACATAGTAAGCCTTTAGGAAAAGAGAAAATAAAGGTCATCTGCCTAGTTGCCCTTTATTGTTATTTTTTTAAATTCAGATTCGGGAGCAAAACCGATATGACTTGAAAACAGCGGGACCACAATCTCAGTTGCTTGCTGGCATTGTTGTGGATAAGCCTCCTTCTGTAAGTCTGTGAAGCAGTATGATTTTTGTTTTTAGTCTGCCACATTAATATCTTTACTTTTTAATATAAATATTTATTTTTACTAAAGTAATATAAGCACAATTTAAAAGGTCGCATAGTCCACAAGACTTTAAAATGCGAATTCCTCAATTCCCAGGGGCTTCCCTGTATCCAAGAGTAAGGGCCTTCTATTCTTTTAATTGCTTCTAGCATTTACCTTTGTGTTTCTAAAGAGCACCTTTATTCTGATTTTTCTTGGTTTATCAATTTTAGACCTCTGCTGTATTTCATCAAATCTATGTCATCAGTTTTAAGAAGTGCCACTATTTTATGTATCACTAAGAGAGAAAAAGCGCTTCCAATTATAATTGTAGGAAGCCATTCCTTATAAGATGAATGTCAATTTCAGAGATATGAAAGTGGGAGGAGGAAAGTGCATCTTAATGAAAGACAGTAGTGACTTCCTGTTATGGGAGATGAAGATTTAGCCTGTTTACACTGGTTCTCTTTTTCCCTCTCCCCATTCTCCTAGTAAAGTTATAGCAGAGCTTTTTTTTTTTTAGTCAAATCAGCTTTTGGTGCTTATGCTATTAAACATTTACTGCTGGGCCAGATAGTATCACGTTATTACAATTCTTTCTTTTACAACTTGGGAGTTAATACATCGCCTTAGTATTTTGGGTCCCTGCCCTGGTGGCACAACGGTTACCCGCTCATCTGCTAATCAAAAGAAAGATTGGTGGTTCAAACCCACCCAGCAGCTCCTTGGGAGAAGACCTGGCAATCTGCTCCCATACAGATGACAGCCTAGGAAATACTTGGGGCAGTTCTACTCTGTCACATGGGGTTGCTATGAGTCAAAATCTATTTGAGGGTACCCAACAACAACAACTACTAGTTTTTCCCAAACTTTTCAATAGAAATATAAAGTCCGTCTTACTACTCTTTTCCATAGGGTCACTGGTAACAGGTAATCTCTCAGTTCTAGCCCTTCTCATTCTGGTTCAAATCTGGACTGGTTGCTCTCCAGACCAGCTGCACAGGCTCATCCTAAGCATGCCTGTGCTACATCCTGTTTCTTGCATTGTGTGTCTTTGCTTTCTTGACTTACTCCTTTATCATGGAACACATCCTCTAATAACTCTCTGAGAAGGACAGATAGGAGGTAGCAGTCTGAAAATGTCTTTATCCTGCCCTCAAATGTGCATTGTTGTTGTTGTTGTTAGGTACTGTCGAGTTGGTTCTGACTCATAGCCACCCTGTGTACAACAGAACAAAACATTGTCCCATCCTGTGCCATCCTCATGATCATTGGTATCTTGAGTGCATTGTTGCAGCCACTGTGTCGGTCCATCTCGTTGAGGGTCTTCCTCTTTTTCACGGACCCTCTGCTTTACCAAGCATGTTGTCCTTCTCTAGATGTGCGTAGGTGGTATAGCCTTCTAATTTGGAAATGATTTTTCCCCAGAATATGAAAAGCATTGCTTTATTTTCCATTAACTCCATGCTGTTGTTGAGAAGGAGGAGGTCATCGTGATTGTTGTACTTTCGTGTGTGACTAAGTTTTCTTTTTGTTTTCTTTTGGGTCTTTTCTTCATCCCTTTTGTCCTGAAATTTTATGATGGTGTGCTTTGGAGATCTCTTTTTATTCCTTGTTCTTAGCATTTAGTAACCTCTTTTAATCTGCTAAGTCATATCCTTCAGATCTGGGATTTTTTTTCGGTGTTTCTTCAGTAGTTTTTCCCCCTCTAATTTCTTTCTTGTTTGTTCTAGGATATCCTGTCAGTTTGGATGTCAGACCTCTTTGACTAAGCCTCTGTTTTGTTTTTTTTTTTGTTTGTTTGTTTTTTCCCTGTTTTTACCTCTTTGTCTTTTCGTCCTGCTTTCTAAGAGATTTTCTTGACTATATTTTCTAACCATTCATTGGAGTTTTTTTTTTTTTAATTGTGCTTTTAATGAAAACTTACAGTTTAAGTTAGTTTCTCATACAAAACTTTATAACACACACTGCTATGTGACCCTAGTTGCTCTCCCCATACCGTGACAGCACACTCCTCCTTTCTACCCCGGATTTCCCATGTCCATTCAACCAGCTCCTGTCCCTTTCTGCCTTCTCATCTCGCCTCCGGACAGGAACTGCCCATTTAGACTCATGTATCTACTTGAGCTAAGAATAAGATGCACATTCTTCAGGAGTATCATTTTATGTCTTATAGTCCAGTCTAATCTTTGTCTGAAGAGTTGGCTTCGAGAATGGTTTTACTTTCGGGCTAATAGAGGGGGAGTTTTGATTTTGATATTTTTTGATTCTTAAAAGTTCTTGTTCTCTCAGTGTTCCTTTTTTATAACATCTTGGTCTTTGTTGCATGGATACGATATTTTCTCTGCTCTTTCTAAGGGAATCAGTTTTCAATTTTCTTCAGCAGCCTTCTTTATCTCCAAGTTCCCTTTTCCTTGTTTGCTTTGGTCTCTGTCTTCCATGTTGGAGCTTTCCTCAAATGTCTGGTAATCTGTGGCAGTCTGTTTATATTTAAGAATGAACCACTGAAAGCTGGTCAGAAGCTCTGGGTGTGTACAGAGCTTGAGGATTGGTGAGCTTCCCTATATAGTGACTGGATGTGGACTAGGTTGTTTCTCTGAGGGATCCCAAGGTGTTAATATCTGTAGTTTTTTTTTTTTAAATCTGGGGCCATTTAAGTTATCCAGAAAAGAATTCTCTGGTCTCCCACCATTGTTCTAGGAGCCCTCAGCAGTGTTTTGTGTCTGCTAATCAGTTTTTCTGAAAAATAAACCTTTAGTCCTCTGCAAGGGTGGGAAATAGGTAAATGCTTGGAAGTGTAGAATAGGGAAGGGGACTTGGAAATCTGTTCCTTATTCTGACTTTCAGCTTGCCCCCCTGTTTTCAACTTTTTCCCTCACCACCACCCTCAGTGGTACTTGATGTCTCCAGTTTCTGAGACTTACCAGGACCCGTGTAAGGCAAACAAGCATCCTCCTTATTTGCATCCTTCTGTGCAGGACTTGAGGAACCCTGGTGGCACAGTGATTAAAGCATTTGGCTGTTAACCAAAAGGTCCGTGTTTTGAACCCACCAGCTGCTTCACGGGCGAAAGACATGGCAGTCTGCTTCCGTAAAGATTTTAGCCTTGGAAACCCTGTGGGGTTCTACTTTGTCCTGCAGGGTTGCTGTGAGCCAGAATTGACACTATGGCAGTGGATTTGGTTTTATGCAGGACTGAAGCTTCAGCTCTCTCAGCGCTACTACCCACTCTTTCACCTGCTTTCCATCTTCCAAAAATGCATTAACATTTTTCATCTTGTCTCCTCTTGCATTACTGAATTTTGTCCTTAAATGTTTATACCATCTTTCTCGCTGTGCCTTTACTATTATTTTAGTGGAGTTTGGGAAGGGATTAATCTGCCAGGTTTAACTGTAAGTCCCAGTAATTCCTTTCCTGGAGAAAATAGCAACAAGTTTATTTTCATAGCAAATTTTGAAAAGTTATCCTGATACAGTTTCCTTTTTCTAAGCTTTTTGTACAAAGGCTTTTTGAAATAGAACAATTCTTGATTTTTCAAAGATATTTCTTAATTATGTAAAGCTTATTAGAACTTGGCTTAGGTTTATTTCTTTTTTAAAAGGTTATTAAAATTGACCTGTACAGACTTATTAGGGAAACATCACTAGTAATTATATTCCTTTGGATCAAAAGTCTAAGAGCATTAATTTGATAACTATTTTTAAAAAGCACATTGCTGTCTGTCATTTCTTATGACTTGTGAAGTGAGGTGTCACAAACATCATATGTGTATTTATATGTGTGCATGTGTACATCTATGTATATATTTGTGTAGTACATAAAATATTTTATACACACACACACACACACACACCAAAAGCTTAGATATATAGGTAAGGATAGACAGACAGACAGATAGGTATTCGTTGTTACCAAACTCTTGGTAAGAGACAAGTGTTCTTCTTTGCGAGACCATGCAGTTTGAAGACGACGACCATGCCCCACCAGCTCCTCCCAACCCCTTCAGTCATCTCACAGAAGGAGAACTGGAAGAGTATAAGAAGACAATCGAACGTAAACAACAAGGCCTGGAAGGTTAGTTAATTTTTAGTTTAAGCCTAGGATGACCACACCTGCTAACAAGGGGAGCACCTTGATTTGGATGATTGAAGAAGGCAGCCAATTTTTTTTTTTTTCTTTTATAATTGATTGTTCTGTTTTTTCTCTCCCAGTCCTTTACTGAGGTGTTGAGACTGAACAATTTTTTTTTCCCCTCTGAAAGCAGTTTGAATGCTAGTTATTTTATAACAAAGTCTTCTATATTAGCCAAAATAGTTGGAGATAACAGTCATAGATTTAAACATTTCATAGTAGATGGCATTTTTTTAACTTTTTGTTTTGGAATAACTATAGATTTACAAGTATGTGGCTTTAATGCTTAGTAAAATCTCTCATTTCTGGGTGTCCTTAAGGTGTCAGTATTGTAATTTCAAAATCAAAATGTAAAACAAACTGCTACACTTTTGATGTGACCTTCCTTAGGCACTTGGCATTCTAGTGAGGTTGAGTTTTTCTGAGTTCAGAACTTTTAATGAGTAGTTTGTTAGGATTTTGTTTAAGAATCCCAGCTGATTGATTACTAGCTTTCTTTTTCTCTAGAATAAATTCTTTATAGCAGGGGTTCTCAATCTTGGATCTTTGGATAAACCTCAGACATTTCATGAACCACCTGGAAAGTACATGCTTAATTGTATGTGATGTACACACTGGGGAAGGGGAGCTCAGGGTGGAGGGTAAGAAGTCTGTGGTCCCAAAAGAGAGTTAGAGCCCCTGCTTTACATTATCTACGACATACAATTGAAAAGCTTCTTTTTAAATTTTTACCCAAGACAAGAGAAGCCAATAAAGAATTTTTATCTGTGTTATAATATGCAGGGTCATCCAGGGAACAGTTTGTATCAGTGCATTAGTGCCATTGTCACAAGAGGGAGTTATCTTGACTCAATAATATAATTACACTAAATGCTGTAAGTGGTATTACTGAGTTTATTTATTATAACACAAGGTTGGCAGTTTCTCTGTTTTTTATCTTTTGTAAAATGTTCCTCTTTAATCTCTTATCTTTTGAAAGGCTAAAGATGCCAGGTAACAAACATTGCACCCTAGAACTATTATCTTTTATGTACAACTTTATGGTTTCTCCCACACTCATTATGACTTTCTGAAACAGCCCACTAGTATTGCTCTGACAGAAGTCACTAATTGGATATTGTTCAAAAATTCTGTGAAGCATCCTGCCTCATTAATGTAGCAACATTGGAGAGGCTTATAAATCTTTTTATCTCAGTGCTTAATATATTTTGGTTTTCTAACATACCAGCAAAAGCTAAATGCATACATATTATTTGCCTGGGCTGCCAGTAGCCCTGCTTCCCTTGTTAACCCTGTATGTAAAATTACTACTAGCAGCCAGAATTTTTAACACATTAACATCCTCATAATGAATAATTATTGGTGTTTGAGATACCTGTTGTTAGCATGCTCAGCTAATTGCTGAAGAGTTCATCATCTGTGTATGCAGGCATTTGATGTATGCACTAACCTCCCTGACCTGTTACGCTTCTTTGTATGTTTTGTTTTGCATGGCTTTTAACTAAACTCTTATCCAACAGATACTGAGGACGAATTACTTTCAGATGACGCTTCATCTGTTTCACAAATTCACTCTCAAACTCAGTCACCGCAAAATGTCCCTGAAAAATTAGAAGGTATTCAATGTAATTTCCCATAGCATTCACCAAGTTAGTCTTATGAGTCTGTTCCTTTGCCATTTGTTTTCATGTGAAGAAACTGAAACCTGATTAAGCAAGTTTGCCATGGATTTTATTTAAACCTCCCAATAATTTTATGTATTTATTTTCATTGAATAGCGTGCTACTTTTGTTTAACATTTATATAGACTTACCCTAATCTGGACTTTGGCCAACCCATAGTTCTGAAGAATTTGTGGAATTAAAATTGATTTCTCATTAGGCTTCCAATCAAAAGCATGAAATCTTTTATAATTTTGGTTGCCAAATAACCCCAAAACGAAAGAAAAATGTAAGTTGTCTTCCTCATATACATTGACTTGATTTCCAATGAAACGGTCTTGTAAGCAAACTGAAGTTATCTAGCTTGCACTCTTTGATCTGACAACTTTGTTTTCCCTCCACTTATCTATGAAAATTAGCTTCATGCTAATAAATCCATGGTCTATTAAAATAATGTGTATCTTCACTGGAATGAGAGTAATGCCTTAGTACATTGCTAAACATTTCAGTTTTGTAAAATTAAGCAGAGATGTTAACTGTATAAAATAACAAGAAAAAAATCCCGTTTTGTAGAAAACCATGAGCTGTTTTCCAAGAGCTTCATCTCCATGGAAGTGCCTGTCATGGTAGTGAATGGCAAGGATGATATGCATGATGTTGAAGATGAGCTTGCTAAGCGAGTGAGTAGGTTAACTACAAGCACGACCATAGAGAACATCGAGATTACCATTAAATCTCCGGAAAAAATTGAAGAAGGCCTGTCACCTGAAGGCTCACCTTCAAAGTCACCGTCTAAGAAAAAGAAGAAATTCCGCACTCCCTCTTTTCTGAAAAAGAACAAAAAAAAGGAGAAAGTTGAAGCCTAAGTAAAGTCTTTTTTCTAATTGTTATTATTACAATGTGACATTGCACATTTAAATACCACATTTAAGTTGATCATTAAAATGCAGTGGTAGATCAGATTAGGGGGTATATAGCAAACTGGACTTTAAGAACTGGAAAGAGGTTTTACTAAAAGAAAAACATTATGAAAAACTTTATCAAAATCATCTCTCATTTTATATATCCAAAAATGGCTTTGAATTTTTAAAGAATTGCTATTTTAATTAGTTTTGCCCTCATGAGGTATTATTATAGTTTACCACAAACAGATATCTGTCTGAATTACTTTTGGCCTTCTCCATAATATCTGTTGGAAACAAATTACCAGTGAGCAAGCAGGAGAATTTTTATGTCTTAGCAACTGCTTCACTTGGTAACCAGATTATAACCTTTTTATCATGATTATTGACTGTACCTTGTGGGTCCCCATTGTTTCAATGGGAATTAACAAAATGCTTTAAGAGCTTCTAAGACAAGAATCTATAGCATTATTATACACTGGCACATAATATTTTTTTAAAAATTAAAAGATTCATTTGGAATTTTACTCATTGTATAAAATTTCTCACCTAAAGTAACTTTGTTTGCCAAAAAAAAAAAGTCATTTTAGTAAACTATAATTTTTGAAAACTTCCTTTTTTATTAGTTTAGAAAGCCCCTTATTTTTCAACAAAGGGGATTTTTTACATATAACGTGAGTTATTTAGTTTAACTCTGGCAAAAACAATTTTTGTATGTTGAGATGTTTGTATACCACTCAGTATAAAAGTGTCATAAGCATATTAGCCAATCATTAAATAGTAGAGCATATTCGAGGCACTGAGTATACTTAAACATAATTTAAGAATCCAGGGAATTGTTATCAAAAGGGGATTAGAGCATATAAAAGTATAACTGGGTTCATATTTGAATCTTATAATGTATTTTTCTCTTAGTATTGCTAATGAATGGAGAAAATCTCGTTAGGTAACTAAATGAAAGGGAAAAAATGAGAGGGAAAGTGAAAATTTTAAGGGAACAGAAGATGGGGCATGAAAAGAAGGGTTCTAGTTTGATAATGACTCATATTCACTATAGGATTTCAAGTGTGATTTATTGGAAACATGTCCTACATTTCTAAAATTCCACTTCTTTGCCAAAATCAATGTTATTCTTGGTTGATATTTGAGTTTTAAAAGGGTCACATCCTTCTAACTTGTGTATCTTTAGAGGGCAGCACTAGAAGAAATCAGTGGTTGTAATCCCACCAGTGAGAAAACTACCACTTTGATTTTTACAAATCTTTTTATCTTTTCAGTTAACTTTTTCTAATGTAAATACAGATTTAACCTAGGCTTAATATAGTCTCCCCCCATTTTCCCAAGTAAATTCAGTGATCCAAAATGGCCAGTGGGTAAAAATAATTCAAAATGTTTCAAGAGGGTGAGTTGGCATGCAAAAAAAAAGTGTGTTCTTGGGGCTATGTGAGTATAACGCCAAGTTGAAATGGAGCCTGGAAATGTCATTCTAGATCTCACTAACTACTGGAATCAGTGTTTTAATCTCTTAGAAGAAACTTTCAGTTGCATAACTCTGTATTTTTTTATGTTCTACATCATTTATGTTGTATTACAACGTATGTAGAAACAGTAACCTATGAACTATGCTTTTGCGTAACTTTTTAAAAATATATATATCTAAATGAATGCAATGTGCATAAATATTTTTTAAATGCAACAGTGAACTATTTGCACCTTTTGCTAATGCCTCTATTTACTTGCTTTGGCATAAAGAATGAGCCAATGAGCCTCTGTGTCCTGTGGAAAAATGTATAAATGTTATCTGATAATGCTCTTAGATGTAATGCTAATTAATGTTAAATCACAAATAAACAGTATTTTAAATAGATGGATTTGATGTGGAGCTTTCAATTCAGGGGTGGTTCCTTAGCCTGATTACTCTGGTCTGTTGAGTTTTATCCTTCAGTGAAACCTTGAGTAAGTAAAATGGGTGCTTCTGAATAAGGGATGTCCTGGTAAATTTATTTTCAAATTAGTTGAAAATTAACTATATAAATATTTTCTTGCTTCAACTCATATTAGAAAAAATATTTCCCAAGTGACCTATTTTTTTGTCCTGATAGGTGATGATGACCTTAATGGTATCTCTGAGCTCTGAAGGTCTTTCGAGGACTTGGGATTCTGATTCTGTCTCAATTTTACTGTTCAGATTTATCAACGTGGAAGAATAGAAGATGTTGTAGAATATGTGCTAACTTTATGCATCAGCCCCACTTTGGTTTTTATTTATTGTGCAAATAACAATAAAAACGAAGATAACGGAAGGAATAAGGGATAGTTCACGATCCCACTGCATTAACTTTTTTTTTTAAGCTTCATATTCCCTTCTAGCTCTTGTCCAGTTATATGAATTTTCTATATAGTAGTAATCATGATGTGGATCTAATTTCTATTCTGGGTTTTTTCTACTTAATATAGCCTTCCTAGAAGATTTTCAAACTAAATCCCTCACATGAATAAAATTTTCTTGTGATTTTTTTTCCCACTTTGTCCTAAAAATAGAGTATAAGAAGGGAAATCATGTTAATTGAGGGCTCTGGTTAATCAAAATTTTTACTATAATTACCCATTATAAAAATGAAGGGTTTGGGCAGAGAAGAATAGATTCATAGTCTTGGGCATATTTAATTGTTACTTCGGCTTCTAAATAGCCCGGTGGTGCAAAGTGCTGTTTTAAGTAAGATGCTCATTTCAAAAATTTCCTTCTATAAAGCAACAAAGATGATTATCGTCATCTCTCACTTGAGAGTCAGTTTAGCATGGAAAAAAAGCCTGTGCCTTTTCCTCTATTGATCAGTATTTTCATTCAGCAGGAAATAAAGTCTGAATGGGCAAAATTGTGAAAGCATTGGTGTTATGGATTGAGTTATGTCCCCCCAAAAATGTGTGTGTCAGTTTGGCTGGGCCATGATTCCTGGTATTGTGTGATTTTCTTATGTGTTGTAAATCCTGCCTCTATGATGTTAATGAGGCAGGATGGGCAGCAGCTGTGTTAGTGAGGCAGGACTCAGTCTACAAGATTGGATTGTATCCTGAGGCAATCTCTTGAGATATAAAAGAAGTGAACAGAGAGACAGGGGGACCTCGTACCACCAAGAAAGCAGTGCCAGGAGCAGAGCATGTCCTTCGGACCTGGGGTCCCTGTGCAGAGAAGCTCCTAGTGTGGGGGGACACTGATGAGAAGAAGGCCAACAGAAAAGAAAGCTTTCCTCTGGAGCTGATGCCCTGAATTTGGACTTCTAGCGTCCTTTACTGTGAGGAAATAAACTTCTCTTTGTTAAAGCCATCCACTTGTGGTTTTTCTATTAGAACAGTACCAGATGACCAAGACAGAATTTGGTACCGAGAGAGTGGGGTGCTGCTCTAACAGATACCTAAAATGTGCAAGCAGTGGCAGCAGCAGAGGATCAGCAGCAGCAGCAGAGGAGCAGCAGTGGCAGAGAACCAACAGCAGCAGAACCCAGGAGACCAGTGCCAGACGGCACTGGAGCCGATCCGCAGAGCGAGAGAGCTGAGTGCCTATGCGCAGGAGGCTTCCTGGCAGAGTAGGGTGCCTCCGGGTACTTATCAGTGGAGCTAGGCTTGTTGACCCACAGAGCGAGAGCCGAGTGCCTCTATGCATGAGGCTTTCTGGTGGAGGGGGGTGCCTCTGGGTACTTATTGGTGGAGCTACTGAGCTTTGGAACACTTGCCCCAGCAGGGCAGATGTGGGCATGAGGCCCAAGGGCCAAGAGGCCACAGGAAACAGAAGCTGAAGAGACAAGGGACACAAGAAGCTGAGCTACCTCAGTCTCAAAAGGTATGGTCACGACCTCAGGGATTTCTAAGGGTGGAGCCATGGCCTCTGGTGTTTCTAAGGGTGGAGTTGCCACTCAGATGGACTGGGAAAATGGTGCGCTTAAAGCCAAAGGAGCAGAGTTGTTGTCCCAGTGGACCTGGAAGGCGGAGCTGAAGCCCAGGGCCAAGGGGCTTCCACTCAGAATCTGGAGAGTGTGGCCAATACCTAGAGGCTGGAGGGCAGGGCCATTGTGTAAATTGTCTCAGAAGATTATCTCCAAAGCCTTGAGGGCTAATGCAATGTGTTCTGCTGACTTGCTTGGTGCCTGTTATCCCTTCCTTGCCTCCAGTTTCTCCCATTTGTAACAGAAATGTCTACCTTGTGCCTGTTCTGCCATTGTAGCTTTGGAAGCAGATAACTTGTATTCTAGATTTGACAGATGAAGAGGAATGTTTGGATTTTGGACTTGGAGTTAAGACTTTTGCTATGTTATGATGGTGTGGATATGTTTTCCATGTTGTAAGGATGTGATTTTTGGGGGGCCAAAGGGTGGAATGTCATGGATTGAATTATGTCCCCCAAAAAATGTGTGTCAGTTTGTCTGGGCCATGATTCCTGGTATTATGTGATTTTCTTATATGTTGTAAATCCTGCCTCTGTGATGTTAATGAGGGAGGTTGGGCAGCAATTGTGTTAGTGAGGCAGGACTCAGTCTACAAGATTGGATTGTATCCTGAGGCAATCTCTTGAGATATAAAACAGAGAAGCAAGCAGAGAGACTGGGACCTCATACCACCAAGAAAGTAGAGCCAGGAGCAGAGTGTGTCCTTCGGACCTGGGGTTCCTGCGCAGAGAAGCTCCTAGTCCGGGAAAACACTGATGAGAAGAAGGCCGACAGAGAGAAAGCTTTCCTCTGGGGCTGATACCCTGAGTTTGGATTTACAGCCTCCTTTACAGTGAGGAAATAAACTTCTCTTTGTTAAAGCCATCCGCTTGTGGTATTTCTGTTATAGCAGCACTAGATGACTAAGACAATTGGCTTCTCTTAACATTAGTTCTTTTTGACATAGGCATAAAACACATGAAGATAAGCTGGTCATTAGTATTTTTTTAACCAACAGTAATATGTATGTCCTACACACACCCAGTTTGCACTGTTGACCAAACCAGGATTTAAAAAAAAAACAGTCTTCCTTATGGCCACTAGAGGGTGTAATAGACCTAACAATGCAGTCTGTTTCCAGTCATTGCATCCAACTTCCATTTTCTTGGTCTGTAGGCACCTCCATGTTTGTTGGGAAATGCCCAGAAGTTGGAAGAGAGGACGTTTGTTATACTTTATTGATCATCATTCTCACTAGACTGCTGTCAACGTCATTGTCTTAGCAGGTCCTTTAGGTGCCATTTCCCAATGCAGATACCAGCGACTGTGACACTGTCATACCGGTGAAGAACACATTGAAAATTTTTGTAGCATGATCTCAGAAGGAAACATGGGAGAAAGTGACTCGGGAGAGTTTTCATGCCTGTGAGTGTGATATAATGCCTCCTTCAATAACTGGCTTTTTTTTTTTTTTTTTTTAAACTGAGGAGCTAATTGATAATATTTATCATTTGTTGATACCTTTTATGTACTAAAGATCATGCTAAGTATTTTTCATGTATTATCTCATTTGGTCTTCCCAACATCCCAACAAAGTAGATGGTATTATCCCCATTTTTTAGATAACGAAACTAAGGCTTAAAGAAGATGAAAAAGAGGTGAGTGTTTTACCCATAGAGATTCAGACTTCTAAAAATTACCCAGTACCATCTGTGTGCCAGATCCTGAGTGGCCCTAATGTACCTTTCCATGAGTTTTTTGGGAAGAGACAGTCCTAGTTTGTAATAAAAATCTAGCCATGGTGAATTCATGTTTTGATATGAGTAGATTTGGGATAAAACATTGATTTTTTTATTTTGAAGATTTTATTTTTCCAATAAATCACCTCAAGAATGAAGTGATTGATGAATATCTGAAAAGTAGGAGTGACCTGTGGTGACAGACAGCATCCTTTAGGATAAAGAACCAGCTCTGGAATCTTCACCGTGACAAGGTATCTGTCTCCCTTTGCTTAAGATGCAACCAAGACTTGGGTAGACACCCTTTTTCTTTCTTTTTGATTTTCAATATGGAGGGCAGTGAGAGACTTTCTAAGGAAGATGTTATTTCAAAAAGTATCTTTCACTAGTTATAGAAGTAGATATATACTGTATATCTACTTAAAATTAAATGAATATTTTTGGAGGTAGGTATTCTTTGAGGAAAAGCCTACCATACATGCTGGAGATCAGAATAGGGATAAGGATTTCTGGAAACTTTTGGTAGGAAAAAAAGGAATTTGTAAATTTAGTTTTCAAAGGGGGTTCATTTCTAAGAGATGACCATTAGGGGGCAATACTAGGTTTAAATTTAGTTTTAACTAATTGAAAGAACTTCCTTCAAGATATCTTTGAGCTTGGATTTAGGGTTTTATTCTAATTCATGGCATTATACTAGGGACAGACTTTCCAAAGTTAAGGGAAGTTTAGAGATGCCAAATTCTGTAATTTCTCCATGAATGTGAAATATTTGTAAAACTAGATGATATTCTTACAATGGATGAAGCAAGATGATTTTAAAATGGACACAAACTCTTTGAAAAGCATAAATATAGATAATTTAGCTCAAGTGTTGACATTTTTTTTCTATAAAGGGCAGATAGTAACTCTTGTAGGCTTTACAGGCTGTATGTTCTGTCCCAACTGCTCAACTGCGCCTTTTGTAGTGCAAAAGCAGCCATAGACAAGATGTAAACAAATGGACATGACTGTGCTCCAATAAACCTTTATTTACAAAAACATGCAGCAGGCTGTAGTTTTCCAACCTCCAATTTAGCTGATAAAATGTCTCCTCCCTAATTACATGTCAGAATTCGGATGTAGGTGGCTATATTTCCATAGAATTCTGTAGTAACCATTTACTCTTTGGAAGGTTTTATGACAATTGCTATCTAAGCTTTTATAAAGCCAAACTAAGAATATTATTCTTTTCCTTTTAGTTTTTATCTCCACTGGTCTTACATGTGTCAGGGTTTTTGGAAACAGCAAAAGCAGCCTTGGCCATGTTGAGACTTGTATGTACTAGATTTGCAGCAAAAGCACATTTTACAATCTGAACATGTAATGTATAAATTAACCATAGTTACACTGAAAAATTGACAACCATAATGAATATTAAGTAACTAGCATGTATTTTCAGTTTAGGAAGCACTTTCCCATTACTTCATTCGTTTCTTACAGCCCTAGTTATCTTGTTCTGACTTAAGAAGAATCATTACTTCAAAGAAGTTGTGTTGTCTTATATCATACAGTTCACAGAAAGCTAAATCAGGATTCAAGCAAAAGTCAGCATCACATACTTTTCTTCTATACCACAGTTTCCCTAGGAATGAATAGAGAAATATACAGTTTGTGAAAGTTCCCTGTAAATTAATGTTTAGAACTTTACTATAGGAATAGTTAAGAGAAGCATATTGCAGAACCTAGCTTGTATATTATAATCAATAATTGTTTTTCCTAAAAACTCAAGACCCTTAGATGCTCTGTGAGAATCTTTTGAGTATTCTCTCAAGATAATCAAGATACTGATTTCCTTATTGCTGGAACCTATATTTAAATGTCATTTATACCTCAAATGACAAACTGGGACATTTTCATAGCAAAGAATTTTATATTTTATCTAGCAGAATGATAGAGAGATAGGTAAGAATTCAGTTCACAGTTGTTTTTAAGACCTATATAATTTCTGGTTGGATGAGTCTTGGTACCGAAGCTGAAGGTGAAGGTTATTAATTAAGCCAGCTTTTGTCTCTAGGTTTTATTTCTACACAAACTACCTTTAGGTTTTGTCATTCTCCAAGGCCAGGCTTGGCCTTGCTTATGATGGTTAAAAAAACTCCTTAGACAGTTTGGGTGTGTTAAACCTAGTGACAGGGACTCCTGTCACTAGGCAAACTACTGGTTAGTTCCTTGCTAAACGCCATACCTTAAAATCAATAGCATTGATTTTATGAATCTATCTTGAATGTGCACTGAAAAATACTACATTTCTAAGAAATCCTCCCTAAAATTTTTTAGTTTGTGGTTTTTAAATGGTAAATAAGAATAGCTGCTATAATACAAACCTGTAGCACCAGATGAAAGGACTTGCAGACACGATTTTTCTGCATTGTCTGTCTGCTTCTCTCAGTGTCTACCTAGTAAACATGTAAGCCCTATAGAAAGACCATTTTGGAGTAATAATTAGTTGGACTTCATAGACTAAACAGTGTCCCATCAAGTTGATATTTAGACTTCAGATTTTGAAGAAAAACCTTGGATTTCCCAAAAGAGTAATATCCTAACAGATGGGGCCAGAAGTGAGGAAGTGGTATGATTATAAAAATGTAGGAGTTGAGAGGTAGGCTGTTCCGTGGATTTCCCTCTGCTACTTTTGACTTTAGTTATCTTTTCTAGATTTAAAAAAGAAAAATTGCTAGTGATGGTCCCAGCCTGAACCTAGAGCTGCAGTGTTGCTAGACCCTTTTTGACCCTTGCCAGTCAAGTGTTCTGTCTTAAAGTAAGGTTATCTTTTTTCCTGAACAGTCAGGATCTAATCTAATTGTTTTTTCCAAAAGCAATAGCTTCTGAAGATTCCTGTTGAGCAGGAGCTATGGAGGAAGTAGTTATTGCACTCTGTAACTCACCCCTTTCCTGTTGAGTAATGCTTTAGGGGTTGGATTTCACTGGTGACTGGTTTGATAGACTTTGACTTCAGAATAGATGACCTCCTCAGTTTTATGAGAGAACATGTACATGCAGCCAGCTTGTTGGCAGGCACAGATAAACTCTTCCAAAGGTGTTTACTGGACTAACAAGTTATGGTTAAACATTACTTCATACCTGGTTTCTGTTTTGGAAATGCTGGCTTCAGTTGTTTGAACTGAATAAAAATCATCTGGGGTTATTAAGACAACCAAAAATGTATTCCAAACATCTATTTGGTCTATCACAGGGACAGGCCAGGGGGGTGGGAGTGAGAGGGGTGAGGCACCACCAAATCCTGATGTTTGGGTGTGTGAAGCCTTTTAAAATATATTGTGTGGTAATTGAGAGGTTTTTGTCATTTTTAAAATATCTTTAAATAGTTTCATGTCTTAACACGTACATGAAATGATTTTGTAAATAAGTATGGCTTCATTTTGACCTTTAGGTTAATATTGAGCAAGAGAACATGCACATATACTTGCCAAAGTCAAGCTGAGCATGGCCCAATTAACTGCAGAGGAATAGGGCAGTCTGGGTGGGTCAAGCTCTGGGTTTCTACTCACTCACTGAGCAAAGTCGGGGGTTAAGGGAGCACTTGAACTGAAGCTAGATGTCCAGCCTCTCAGGTGAAAACGTGGAACCTGGAGGATGTGGCAATCAACCAGACACATAATCTGGTAAAGTGGTCTGTATCAGGGAAGTTTAAGTCCTAATCAGGAATCCAGGAGTAGGAAATCAAGACAGCAGAGGTCTCATAGCATGTGTAGGAGCCTCAGCCACAGGCCAAGCTTAAGAGCAGCGCTTCCTCTGCTTCCTGTGGGGTAATGGCAAGATCAAGGCAGGACCTCCGGCTTAAGGGGCCTGAGCACAGCAAGCAGTTCTTGAGACAGGAGCTCATATGTAAGGAGAAAAACAGATAGGGATCCTGTTGTCAGAGCTTAGGTACATGATACCGAATCGCAGAATCCCTGAAACGGCGCTCTGAGCCAAGACACAAAGTCATGACCGGCTCAGTAACAGGTGTGACCTGATGCTGAGTGTGTCCCAGAACCTGGAACTAAAGCTACCTCAGTTACTTTTGCCTCATCAGGACTAGTTCTGGAGACCATAGCCAGGTAAGGGAGTCAAGTGGCCCCTGCTGTTGAAGGAGAAACCAAAACCCAAATCTGTTGCCCTCTAGTCGATTCTGACTCATAGTAACCTCATAGGACAGAGTAGAACTGCCCCATAGCGTTTCCAAGGCTGTAATCTTGACGGAAGCAGACTGCCACATCTTTCTCCTGTGGAGTGGCTGGTGGGTTCAAACCACCGACCTTTCGGTTAGCAGCAGAGCACTTTAACCACTGCACCACCAGGGCTCCTGTTGAGGGAGAAGAGCACTGCAAAGATGGTGAAGGGGCCTGGCATAGCTTTCACAATAGAAGCAGCCCTGTGTGGTAACAGACACAGCCCCGCAGAAGTGCTGTAGAGCAGCAGGAATGGGTTATTAATATTTCACACCAGAACCTAGCTAGGAGGACTAGCAATGACTAATGAACAGGGCCAAGTCCTACCAAAACACTAGCTATGAAGATGGCCATATAGTCCTTGGAAATTTCTCTATCTGGAAGCATAGTTTTACCATAGAAAAATTAGCTCCAGTGATGGCTCTGCCCCCCTACTGGGAGTCATCTAAGATGCCCCTCAAGGACACTAATTGGATAGATGGGAATCAGAAAGAGTGGTCTTTGTTTCCTTCTCCTCCCAGAAAAATGAGGCTATGGTTTTATGCTAGCAAAACAGCCCCAGTTCACATGGCTCATCCTCTATAACCCTCTGACTGGTAATAGCCTTTTATCACTGAGTCAAAAGGCCTCTCTGATTTGACTTGGCTACCCTCACCCAAATAATGATCGTTCAGTTCACGCTCACTTCTACAGCCTGCTGCTAGAGGGCCTGGCTTCCTTGGTACTTTAGCTGTAGGAGCTCAGATCTGTCATCATCTGGGGGACCCAAGAATGAGCAGTTTGAATCATTCAGTCTTCTACTCCAGCAGTTGTTGACCCTCTTTTATGCTCAGCTCTCCAGGCATCCTTCTCCACCTGGTCCCACTAATGGAAGATGTTTCTGTCATCAAGACAACTTTCTTCCTTCACCAAACTCCAACAGCACTTTAGGATCATACTTCTGTCAGTCTGTCTTATATTAATGTTATTGATTGTCTGTCTGTCTCCCCTGCAAGACTGTAAGCTCCGGGAAAGCAGAGACTGCACCTTGTTCATTCTTTTGCCTTCTACCATGCTTGGCCAAAAACAGATGTATAGGTTTCTTGGTTATGATGGACAGTACCATTCATGTTGATGATATGTTAATTACATGTACATAGCAAAGAGGTATTTTCATATCTCAAATAGGACAAATCAGGAAGTAGCTTAGGGTACAAATCCCACTAGAGCCACTAGTCTGATCTGTGAGGTGAAGAAAAATAATAGCTACAGTTTACCAAGTGCCTACCATTGTAGGCATTGTACTACATGTTTTAATTACATTTTCTCGTTTAATCCTCAGTTCTGCACTATGGGGTTATCTCCACCAAAGGTAAACTGAAGCGTTGAGAGAGGCTAAGTAACTTGTCTCATATCACCACCTAGTAAGTGGTAGATCCAGGATTCAAACTCCAAATCTATTTCTTGCTGCTTTGCCAGGTTATTCGCCCAGTGCAACCTTTCTTGCTAGCTGGCAGGAAAATCAGGTAGATATTAGAACCTGCAACAATGTCAGAGAAGCCCTCCCCAAGCCGTCTGTCATGGCTAGAGTGGCTTCTAGATGAGGAAGAGTTTAACCCAGGGCAAAGTGCCTGGGCAGCCCCACTGGCGTTCACTAGTCCAGAGTGGGAAGGGGCCTCCTGAGCAAGTAGACAGGTGGTTTTGGTTAGGAACCCAAGGACAACTTTGGGGGTGTGCAAAGGATAGAAGACTGGCTGTTGGCCTTCTTAGCAAACCCTAGTACAGGTGTACTAGTAAGATGAACAATGATATGATTACTATAATCTGATCAGCAGTGTGCTAAGTACTATTATCCCCCATTTTACAGATGAGAAACTGAAGCTTAGAGAAGTTGTCCAAGGTCACACAATTAGTAAGTGGCAAAGCTGGAGTTCAAACCAAAGCAATCAAACTTGAGAGCTCACACTCCTACTGTCTTTGATTCCCTAGGATAACTGCTTCTTATTCATCTTCTTAATTTACCAAAGATCTCTGGGGACAGCACCCATTGGTTAAATAAACCATTATACTGGATTATGTTTTCTTTCCCGCTCAGTCAGTTTGGCGATAGAGTGCTCTATCATTGGCACATGATACACATTCTTTTATTAAATATTGATACCAATAATGACCTGAAATTTTCACACTTGAAATTGTTGTAACATTTTTTTTTTCCGTTGTCCAATAATAAAACATTATAATCTAATAGTTAAGATCTCATGCTCTGGAGCCACAGAGACCTGAATTTGATTCCTAACTCTTCACTTTCTATCCTTATGGTCTTGGACAAGTTATTTAACTTTTCTCAGGCTGTTTCCTTGCCTATCAGTGAGTATAATAATTATACTAACCTCTTAGGGTGACTGTAAGAACTAAGCAAGATTATAATATACATAGAATTTAGCATGGGACCCAGTATCAATAAACTCTCAGTTAATGTTGGTATTGTTAGTATTATCTTTTTTTTTTTTTTTTTTGGATCTTCTTGACCTGCTAGAAGAGAATACATATTCAGAGAAAGATTAAACTATAGGTGCTTTATCCCTCTCTCTGTTACCCATTTTGAAATATCATTCCTGTTCTTTCCAGTATTCTTTGCACATCTGTGACCAGATTTTCAGTCTTGGAAAAAAGAAGGCCAGAAGATGATAAGAAATGAACAGATAACACTGTGTAATTTGCCCTTTTCCAGGAAGAAACCTGGTTGTGGGGTGTGGTTTGTGCCCTGGGAAGATGATGGGTGAAAGAATTGTTGCGATGATTCCTCCCTGACAGGGGTACTCCAGAGCGGCAACTTGGAGATCAGTGGGCGTGCCTAGACCTAAGACAGCTTCCTGGAGAGCCCAGTAGGGATCTGTCACTGTGGTTCTAAGAGGTGTTCAGTGGAAGCAACCACCTTTTGGACTCTTGTTTCCTATCTCTCTTTGCCCCTTGAAATCCAAGTGCCATCACACGGGCTTGGCGGTCTGCAGGCTTTGGGGCCCCAACTGTCTCATCTTGGGAATCTAGAAGTCTTTTATGAACAAGCTTAAATGATGCTTCACAATTTTAGTTTTCCACCTTGGGGATGCCCCAGCCACAGAGGTTAGTCTGAGCTGTTCTTACAGTGGTCTGCAGCAGACCCAGAAAAGACACACTCATATCAATTTTGAACTAGGCAGAACATTATTAAGAAAATAAGTATACTTCTTAAGAAAAACCCAAAATATAATGGTAGGGGAGGTAGGGTGGAGGAAAAGTATATAAAAGTAATTTTTTTTTAATTGGATGTAAAATTGTACAGTTTGATGCCAATTTTATTTTAAAAATTAAACATATTACATACATTCATATTCATAGGGAAAAGACAAAGAATACACCCAAATAGTACCATAAAATCTGTGAAAGCTGGAACCGTGTATAAGGTGGAAACCTGTTAGAGAAGGAAAACTCCGCTATTTTCCATGAAAAGGAGCCATAGATAAGGGGTAAGACTGCACCCTGTCAAAGGCAGGAAACTTGTGAGACCCGGAAAAATAAGGGCGTCCTATCGAGTTCCGGCTCTCACAGGTTTCACCGTATGTGTTTAAAGGTAGTGATTTCCTGGTGATGGAGTTACAAGTGCTTTCTGTTTTCTTGACTTTTTTATAATTTCAAATTTTGAACAGTAAAATACTAAAAACTCAGAAGATTAAAAATTGTGGTAATTAGGGAGAAGTGTTATTTTTAAGTTCATATATCAATATTGAGTAATAAAAAGCAGTGCCCAACAATGCCTACAGTATGCTAAATTTGTGTAATAAAGGGAGAAAACAATATAAATTTTTTGTATGTATAAAATATTCCTGGAAGTTTAAACCAAAAGTCAGTCACAGAGGGTTGTCCATGGGAAAGGGAGCTGGCTAACAGGGGGCAGGGTGGGATGGTGACATTTCACTATAGAGCCTTTTATACTTTTTTTACAAAAATATAGTGGCTGCAAGTGGAAGAACGTAATCGATGTCACTGAATTGTGCATGTAGAAATTTTTGAAATGGTATAACTTTGGCTATGTATATTTTCACCAAAAAAAAAGGTCAAGAAGGGAGAGGGTTGACATGTTGTGGGGTTGTTAACCAATGTCATAAAACAGTATGTGTACTGACTGTTTAATGAGAAACTATTTGTTCTGTAAATCTTCACCTAAAGTACAATTAAAAAAAAAAAAAAAAAGTGTAAGGATGACTTCCGGGAATACTTGTACTGCTGACTATACTGACTTGCCTAGTGTTGTAACATGAAGATGCAAGATCAGAGGTCGTATTGTGATAAGAATGTCCTATGGCATCCAGCACCAGAGTTAGGTGGATGGTAGAAGAGAAACAAGGTTTGAATTGTTCCAAGCAGAAAGCAAGTCTCTGGAAAAACCTGTCAACCATCAGACATGAAAAACTGGAAGTAGAGGGTCCAGTTCTCATCAACATCTAGTCAAGATGCAAGTTCTCTCATGTCATAAATATACTTGATAATAAACACATATAATTATAAATATGCCATATATTTTAATGGGCATCATGCAAAATAGATATTATCAGAATGCCCACGTTTGTAGACGTAAAACTGTAGCAGTGAGTACATTTGTGTGTGAAATTATTTATGTATCTCAGCTATCGATAATAAAAAGTAAATTTCAGTAAAATTCATTATACTTTCTTTTCTCTCTATAGAAAGTATTACAAAATTGTTCTTATGTGAAGAGGAAACCAGAGAGTATGCCATGAAAATTTAGGAAGAGGGAGATTATACAGCTATGTCATAACATGTTTATTTATTAATTAACTGCCTGTTATTTTTCTACATCTTAATGTATTTGGTCATTGTCACTTCTATAAATTTGTAATTTATTGTGATTTTTTTCTCTTCCTGAATAAATATTCACTTTCATACCTAAAAAAAAAAAAAGTGGCTGTATTACATATGTAAAAGGTTAAATTTTAAAATTGTGCGTGTGTGTGTGTGTGTGTGTGTGTGTGTGTGTGTAGTATATCTGTATCGATCGATTGATCGATCAATAGAGGATCCAAGTAGAATGAAATCTTTGACAACTTCAATATTTTCTCCATTTATTGTGATGCTGCTTTTTGGTCCACTTGTGAGGATTTTTGTAATCCATACTGAAGGTTGTAGTCTTTGATCTTTATCAGTGCTTCAAGTCCTCTTACTTTCCACAAGCGAGGCTGTGTCATCTGCATATTGCAGGTTGTTAATGAGTCTTCCTCCAATCCTGATGCAGAGTTCTTCATATAGTCCAGGAAGCAGCAGTCAAGAAATCAAACAACATATTGCATTGGACAAATCTGCTGCGAAAGACCACTTTAAAGTGTTAAAAAGCAAAGATGCCATTTTGAGGACTAAGGTGCACCTGACCGAAGCCATGATATTTTCAGTCACCTCGTATGCATATAAAAGCTGGACAATGAATAAGGGAGACCGAAGAAGAATTGATGCCTTTGAATTGTGGTGTTGGCGAAGAGTATTGAATATACCATGGACTGGCAGAAGAACAAACAGATCTGTCTTGGAAGAAGTCCAACTAGAATGCTCCTTAGAAGCAAGGATGGTGAGACTTCATCTCAAGTACTTTGGACATGTTATCAGGAGGGACTAGTCCCTGGAGAAGGACATCATGATGGTAAAGTAGAGGGTCAGTGAAACAGAGGAAGACCCTCAGTGAGATGAACTGAAACAGTGGCTGCAACAATGGGCTCAGTCAAGCATAACAACAATTGTGAGGATGGCGCAGAACCCGGCAGTGTTTCATACAGTTGTATGCAGGGTTGCTGTGTGTGTGTGTGTAAAACCCATTGCCGTTGAGTTGGTTCTGACTCTTAGCAACCCTATAGGACAGAGTAGAACTGCCCCATAGGATTTCCAAGGAGCGACTGGTGGATTCAAACTGCTGACCTTTTGTTTAGCAGCCAGATGCTTAACCTCTGCGCCTCCAGGGCTCCCTATATATATGGGATGGGGGGGGGAGAGGGGGTTATTCCCTATTTTTCCAAGAGTTTTGAAAATAGTTAGATGGTGCATCATTTATTTATTTGTGTGTGTGTGTGCACACGCTTTAGGTGAATGTTTACAGAGCTAATTAGTTTCCCATTCAATAGTTTATACACAAATTGTTCCCTTGACATTGGCTGCAATCACCACAATGTGTTAGCACTCTCCCCATTACCACCCTGAGTTCCCAATTTCTGTTTGTCTGGTTTTCCTGCCCCTTCCTGCCTTCTCATCTTTGTTTTTTGGGCACATGTTGCCCTTTTTGTCTAATATAGATGATTGTTCTAAGGAGCACTTTCCTCATGGATGTTATTGTTTATTTTATAGGCCTGTCTATTATTTGGCTGAAAGGTGATCTCCAGGAATGACTTCAGTTCCAAGCTAGGTGTCTAAGGGTCATAGTATTGAGGGTTCTACCAGTCTCTCTCAGAGCAGTAAATCTGGACCTTTTTATAAATTTGAATTTTGTTCTACATTTTTTTTCCATCTCTAAAAAGGACATTCTATTGTGATCCTGGTCAGAGCTGTCAGTAGTAGTAGCTGGGCACCATATAGTTCTTCTCAGGCTGTGGTTCCTGTGGTCCATTAGTCCTTTGGACTAATTGTTTCCCTGAGTCTTTGGTTTTTTCCCACTCTCCTTTGCTCCTGATGGAAAGAGACTAATAGTTGTATCTTATATGGCTGCTCGCAAGCTTTTAAGATCTCAGACGCTACTCACAAAAGTAAGATGTAGAACGTTGTCTTTATGAACTATTATGCCAGTTGACCTAGATGTCCCCTGAGACTATGTTCTTTAGCCTTCAAGCCCAGTAACTCAGTCCCATGAGGTGTTTGATTATGTCTAGGATGTTTCCATGACTGTGCCCCCTGTGTTTTCTATTATATATACGAGTATACATACAGCACATACAAATATGTATGTAGAAATATCCACAACCAAACCTATATATGCATGTGGGTGTACTCCCATAACGCCCTCCCACACCTATTCAGCATACATATCTACCTATGTATCCACTCATAAATTATTGTTATTGTTGTTGTAGGATTGTATATGTTACAGTATTTACCGTCGTTGCCTGTTATTCTTGCTTACCTCTCAGTGTCTTCCCTTACCTTGGTCATGTTGTGCTGACTTCCTCTATATTGTGTATTGCCTTTCCTTTCACCGAAGTTAGCATGTGTCTACTCTCTAGTTAGTGATTTTTCCCTCCCTCCTTTCCCACCCCTGGTAACCATCAAAAAATGTTCTTTCTGTGCATAAACCTTTTCTTGACTGTTTGTAGTCTCATACAGTATTTGTCCTTTTGTGATTGACTTCTTTCACTTGGCATAATATTCTCCATATTCATCTATATTTTGAGATGTTTCACAGATTCATCATTATTCTTTATCACTGCATAATATTCCATTATGTGTCTGTACCACAGTTTGTTTATCCATTCATCCATTGTTGGGCACTTAGGTTGTTTGCATCTTTTTCTTACTGTGAATAATGCTGCAGTGAACGTGGGTGTGGGTGTCTGTTCCTGTCACGACTTATTTCTCTAGGATACATAGCTAGGAGTGGGATTGCTGGATCATATGGTATTTCTATTTCTAGCTTTTTAAGGAAGCACCATACCGTTTTCCATAGTGGTTGTACCATTTTGCATTCCCACCAGCAGTGTATAAGTGTTCCAATCTCTGCATACCTTGCCAGTATTTGTTATTTTCTGTTTTTTAGATCAGTGCCATTATTGCCAGGGTGAGACGGTATCACATTGTCATTTTGATTTTCATCTCTCTAATGGCTAATGATTGCACGCATCTCTTAATGTGTTTTTTAACCACCTGAATGTCTTCTTTGGTGAAGCGTCTGTTCATGTCATTTGCCCATTTTTTAATTGGGTTGTTTTTGTTGTTGAGGTGTTGAAGTTGTCTATAAATTTTAGAGTTTAGACCCTTGTTGGATATGCCATAGCCAAAAAATTTTCCAGTCTGTAGTTTCTCTTTTTACTCTTGATGAAGTCTTTTGATATGCATAAGTGTTTAATTTTTAGGAGATCCCAGTCATCTAGTTTGTCTTGTGCTATTTGTGCATTTTTAGTTATGTGTGGTATTCTATTTATGCCATGTATTAGGGCCCCTAGCATTATTCCTGTATTTTCTTCTGTGATATTCATAATTTCATGTTTTATATTTAGGTCTTTGATCCAGTTTGAGTTAGCTTTTGTGTATGATGTGAGGTATGGATCTTGTTTCATTTTTCTGCAAATGGATATCCAGTTTTGCCAGCACCATTTGTTAGAGACTGTCTCTTCCCCATTGAATGAACTTTGACCATTTGTCAGAGATCAGCTGTCCATAGGTGAATGGATTTACATCTGTATTCTCAATTCTGTTCCTTTGGTCGGTGTGTCTGTCGTTGTCCAATACCAGGCTGTTATGACTACTGTGGCTGTATAGTGGCTTCTGAGATTGGGGAGTGTGAGGCCCCCCTACTTTGTTCTTCTTCAGTAATGCTTTGCTTATCCAGCACCTCTTTCCTTTCCATATAAAGTTGGTGATTAGTTTTTCCTTCTCATTAAAGAATGTTGCTGGAATTTGTATAGGGATTGCATTATAATTATAGATCGCTTTGGGTAGTATTGACTTTTTCACGTTAAGTCTTCCTATCCATGAGCATGGTATGTTTTTCCATTTATGTAGGTCTCTTGGTATCTTGCAGTAATGTTTTGTAGTTTTCTTTGTGTAAGTTTTTTACATCTCTAGTTAGATTTATTCCTAAGTTTGTGTGTGTGTGTGTGTGTGTGTTTTTTCTTGAGGGCTTTTGTGCATGGTATTGTTCCCGATTTCTTTTTTAGAGTTCTATTTGTTGGTGTAGAGGAATACAACTGATTTTTATATGTTGATCTTGCACTCTACCACTTCACTGAATTCTTCTATTTGTTCCAGTAGCATTCTTGAGGAGTCTCTGGGATTATCTATGTATATGATCATATCATCTGCAAATAGGGATAGTTCTACTTCTTCCTTGCCAATTCGTATGCCTTTTATTTTCCTTTCTTGTCTTACTGCTCTAGCTAGGACTTCCAGTACAATATTGAATAGGAGTGGTGATAAAAGGCATCCTTATCTGGTTCTCATTCTCAGGGGGAATGCTTTCAGTCTCTCTCCATTGAGAATAATGTTTTGTATATATGCCCTTAATTATGTTGAGTAGTTTCCCTTCTATTGAGAGTTTTTTCAGGAAAAAAGTTGGACTTTATCAGATACCTTTTCTGCATCAATTGAGATGATCATGTGATTCTTGTTATTTTTTTTATTTATGTGGTAGATTATGTTGATTGATTTTCTAATGTTGAACCATCCTTGCATACCTGGTGTGAATCCTGCTTGGTCGTGATGTATTATTTCTGATATGCTACTGAATTTTATTGGCTAGAATTTTGTTAAGAATTTTTACATCTGTATTCATGAGGGATATTGGTCTATAATTTTCTTTTTCAGTGGTGTCTTTGCCTGGTTTTGGTATCAGGGTTATGCTGGCTTCATAGAATGAATTTGGGAGTATTCCTTTCTTTTCTATGTTTTGGAATAGTTTGAATAGTATTGATGTCAACTCTTCTCTGAATATTTGAATATTTGCTAGAATTCTCCAGTTTAGCCATCTGGGCCAGGGTTTTTTATTGTTGTTGTTTTTTTTTTAATTGGGAGTTCTTTTATGACCTCTTCAATTTATTCTTTTGTTATGGGTCTGTTCAGATTTTCTACCTCAGTTTGGGTAGGTAGTATGTTTCTAGAAATTTGTCCATTTTGTCTGGGTTTTCAAATTTGCTAGAGTATAATTTTTCATAATATTCTGTTATGATCCTTTTTATTTTGTTTGGTTCTGTTGTAATGTCACCCATGTCATTTCTTATTTGGGTTATTTGCATCTTGTCTTCCTTTTGTCAGTTTGGTCTGTGGTTTGTCGATTTTATTGATCTTTTCAAAGACCAACTTCTAGTCTTATTGGTTCTTTTGGTTGTTTTACTATTTTCTGATTAATTTATTTCCTCTCTAGTCTTTATTATATCCTTTTTTCTGGTGGCCATGGGCTTCTTTTGCTGCTCTTTTTATGTTTGTTCTAGTTGTAAAGTTAAGGTATTTATTTTGGCCCTTTCTACTTTTTTGATGTGTGCGTTAGTGCATTATTTTAAATGAACTGTGTGCATTACTGTGTTCACCAGTTCAAACATGCTTAGTATGATCCACACTAAGTAGAATGTCTGCAAGATAACAAGATACCATCTGCTCTACTTGTGATGCTATTTATCTAAAGGCCCATATGTCAAATGTGTATCTTCATTCAGAGAAAAAAAAAATTTTTAGTTTCAATATGACCCATCAAGTTTCTATTTTTGCCATGACTTCCACGAAACCTAGAGCTGTATTTTGTCTTCAACCAGGTTTACTGGTACAGTCAGACTCCTCCCTATACCTACCCACTTTGTTACTTGGCTGTCATCTTTCAAATCTTGTTCTAATAGCTTTCTGTTTACTTATAGCTATGGCATTACATTTCTGCAGTTTCAGGATCTTTTTGGAAATCATTGAGGTATTGTTATAGATTGAATTATGTCTCCCAAAAATATGTGTTGCAAATCCTAACATCTATGCCTGTGATTACACAGGAATCAAATCAACTGCATCTGTGGAAAGAGATGATGAAATCAGTCAGAGTGAGGCCAGGGGCTGACTGCAGAACAGACCTTCAATTGCTCATATGCAAGTTCAAGTTGAAGCTGAAGAAAATTAAAACAAGCCCACTAGAGCCAAAGTACAACCTTGAGTATATCCCAACTTAACTTTAGAGACCATCTTTGGAACAGATTTGATGCATTGAACAGTAATGACCAAAGACCAGATGAGTTGTGGAATGACATCAAGGACATCATACATAAGAAAGCAAAAGGTCTTTAAAAGGTCAGGAGTGAAAGAAAAACCCAAAATAGATGGCAGAAGAGACTGTGGAACTTGCTCTTGAACATAGAGTAGCTGAAGTGAATGGAAGAAATGATGAAGTAAAAGAGACAAACGGAAGATTTCAAATGGTGGCTGAAGAAGACAAGGTTAAGTATTATAATGAAATGTGCAGAGACCCGGAGTTAGAAAACTAGAAGAGAAATACATGCTTGGCATTTCACAAGCTGAAAGAACTGAAGAAAAATTCAAGCCTTGAGTTGTGATGTTGAGGGATTCTGTGGGCAAAACAATGAACAATGCAAGAACCATCAAAAGAGGATGGAAGGAGTACACAGAGTCACTATACCAAAAAGAACTGGTTGACATTCAACCACTTCAGGAGGTAGCATATGATCAAGAACTGATGGTACTGAAGGAAGTAGTCCAAGCTGCACTTAACGCATTGGAGAAAAACAAAGCTCCAGGAATTGGTGGAATAACAATTGAGATGTTTCAACAAATGGATGCTGCTCACTTGTCTATGCCAACAGATTTAGAATACAGCTATCTGGCCAGCCAACTGGAAGAGATCCATGTTTGTGCCTATTTCAAAGAAAAATGATCCAACAGAATGTGGAAATTATTGAACAATATTGTTAATATCACACGCAAGTAAAATTTTGCTGAAGATCATTCAAAAGTGGCTGCAGCAGTATATCAACAGGGAACTGCCAGAAATTCAGGCCAGATTCAGAAGAGGACATGGAATGAGGGATATCGTTACTGATGTCAGATGGATCTCAGCTAAAAGCAGAGAATACCAGAAAGATGTTCACCTGTGTGCTTTATTGATTATGCAAAGGCATTCTACTGTGTGAATCATAACAAATTATGGCTAATATTGCTAAGAATAGGAATTCCAGAACACTTAATTGTGCTCATGTGGGACCTGTACATAGACCAAGAGGCAGTCGTCCAAACAGAACAAGGGGATGCTGTGTGGTTTAAAATCAGGAGAGATGTACATCAGGGTTATATCCTTTCACCATACTTACTCGTACTGTATGCTGAGCAAATAATCTGAGAAGCTGGACTATATGAAGAAGAAAATAGCATCAGGACTGTAGGAGGACTCATTAACAACCTGCAATATGCAGATGATGCAACCTTGCTTGCCGAGAGTGAAGAGGACTTGAAGCACTTACTGATGAAGATCAAAGACAATATAGCCTTCAGTACGGATTACACCTCAACATAAAACAAAAATCCTCACAGCTGCACCAGTAAGCAACATTATGATAAACAGAGAAAATACTGAAGTTGTCAAGGATTTCATTATACTTGTATCCAGAATCAATGCTCATGGAAGCAACAGTGAAGAAATCCAGCAACCTATTTGCACTGGGCAAATCTACTGCAAAAGATGTCTTTAAAGTGTTAAAAAGCAAAGATGCCACTTGGAGGACTAAGGTGCACCTGACCTAAGCCATGGTATCTTCTATCACCTTATACACATGTGAAAGCTGAACAATGAATAAGGAAAACCGAAGAAGAATTGATACTTTTGAATTCTTGTGTTGGTGAAGAATACTGAATATACCATGGACTTCCAGAAGAATGAACAAATCTGTCTTGGGAGAAGTACAGCTCCTTAGAAGCAAGGGTGGCGAGACTTTGTCTCACATATTTTGGACATGTTATGAGGAGGCACCAGTCCCTGGAGAAGGACATCATGCTTGGTAAAGTATAGAGGGTCAGCAAAAGAGAGGATGACCTTCAACAAGATGGTTTGACACAGTGGCTGCAATGATGGGCGGAGAAACAACTGTGAGGGTGGCACAGGACTGGATGTGTTTTATTTTGTTGTACATAGGGTCACTGTGAGTCAGAACCAACTCAACAGCACCTGACAACAATAACACTGATTAGATACAAGTTACTAAATTCAGCCAACATTCAGGGAAAGGATTATTAAATTCCCTCTTTTGATGGGAAGAGTGTCAAACAATTCATGATCATATTTTAAAACCACCATGGCGTATAATAAAGAATCAGAATAAACTATCAAATTAGTCAAATGAAAAGGTAAAGACAATGAGAAGTGAAGAGAAGGTAGTTTTTGGAAGAAGGGAATATTTATTGAGCACCTGCTATGTGTTCAATACTTCACGTACATTATTGTTTGTGAGGAATATAGGCTCTGTACTTCACATATATCATTAATTTCACAAAATGATTAGGTTCCAGAGAATTTAAAAATGAGCTTTACAAATTAAGAAAGGGAGACTCCAAGAGGATATGTAGTTTGTCGGAAGTCACGTAGCTAGTAAAGAGCGAGAGGACTATGTTAAGCACATATCAGCCAGAGGGAAATGGAAAGCAGCAAGAATGATCAGGGCATCCCCAAGTATTTGCCACTTTGACTTCTAAGCCATTTTTTGCCACCAGGGAGAAACTGATAAATACCCCAAGTTGAAATAATTCTGACAGAGCTGTTTAGCTCATTTTTAAATCCTCTGGCACCAAGCAAATGTTGATTCTCCTTCAGATGCCACCTCCTCTGCTTTCGTCATTGCCAGATATTTACCCAGTCCAGGTAGTGCCGTACCTCTCCTCACCCCTGACTTTGAAAGCCATCCAACTTCTCTTCCCATTACATTTGACTGTGACATGGAGGCCACTGAGGTCAGCAGAGCAGGGTGGTACTAAGCATGGGTGTGTAAGGACAAGGCTGTCTTCTGGAGACTGAGCCAAGCCCAGCAGGGTGGAGATAGGACAGCCCATCTACCCTGGTGCCATGCTGGACTGTGGGGGCCTGATAAGGACAGGGAACAGCCCGCCCAACTCTGTGTCCTTTCCCAAATATAGATTTCTCCCCACATCGCTCTCCCGGCCATCACTTGTCATGTGGATGCTTTTCTCCAAAAGTGGCTGCCTGCGTCTTCCCCACTAGAAGATGGGACCTGATCCAGGCCAAGATGAGCTCTTTGGGGTGACAGGTTGACTTGTCAGGGGCTGTTGAATGAGCTCTCTGAACTCTTACCTCTTCTACCCCCATGTCCCTTCTCAGTATTGGCTGCTCTGTTCCTCTTGGGAAACAAATTTTTGATGGATTCTCTAATGATCAACACTGTCCTTTCTGCTAAGAACTCATGCCTAGAGAACCACTGGAACTCTCCTCTAGTAGTTTCAACTCCTAAGGCACATTTCCTTGTACAAAGAATTTTTCTTGAGTTGGAAGTTTAAGGAACCAATGTTATTGTTGGATCCAGAACTGGAGAAAAAAACAGATCAACTGGGCCATTAACCAGGGCTCCAGTCTATAAGGACATTGAAAACCATCTTGGGGAAGGTGAGAAAGATGAAAAATGTCAACTTAATGGAATTCCTTTTAGGAGGTATACTGTCTGTGGTTGAAAGAGTACTATGATGAAATACTTTGAAGTGGGGGAAGACATTGAGACCTCTAGTATCAGCTGGTTGACAAAGATGAAGATCTGGTTAACAGCAGGACTCTTTTTCTGGGTGAGGTTTGTGTGTTTGAAGCCCATTGCTTCCCCCAGCACACCCCACCTAAGTCCTTCACCTTTCTCTGGGCTTAACCTCCTCTCTAAGTAAAAATGTAACAAATATTGAAAGGTTATTAGCAGGTAGGGCACCAAGTTGTTAGCTCACATAGAATCACCCAGGTCTTCTGCCCCTGATTGGAGAAGTGTGTGTATGGGGCAGGCTGCCCTCTGCACAGGTGGCTTTATAGGGATGGATCAGTCACCATTGATTGGGATAGAGGGAGATGCAGGGAGGGACCAAACCCATAAACTAGCCACTGGCTGTTCCTCTCTCCCCTCAGACCTTTCCTCATAGCTGGGGTTGACCCCTCACTTGGAAGGCCCCAGGACATTAGACCTTGATGAAAGAAGCAAGGTGAGCCCACAATCCTGCCTGGAGGCAGCTGTCAGTGCCAGCCCATGTTAAGTGCTGGTGAATAAAACTGCCTAGTGGCCTATTGCCCTCAGTCAGCCATGTTGACCTGAGACCCCAAAAGTGTTCAGTGTGGGCCCTGGGAAAGGCCAGCCTAACGGTAGAAAGTGCCAGAACAATAAAATCCACTAGTACGTATGAAGCACTTACTATGTCTAAGGCAGTGTACTAGCTTCTTTATCTGGGCTGTGGCACTCCTCATGACACCGCAGGAGGTAGGCCTGTTGCACGAGTGAGGAACCACGGGCACATGGAGGCTAAAGAACTTGCTCTAGGTAATAACTAGTAAGTGGAAGTAAGGATTCAAAGGCTGGTGTCTCTGACTAGAAGCCCTTTCAACATGGGCCCCTTTGTCACTCCTGAGAGAAATTGCCTTTTCACTGCTTGCATCCCCCAATGCTTGGCTCTTCTATTCACCTGCTCTGGCCCACCCTTCTCTGCAGGGCCCTCCTCTGGGCCCTCCTGCCCTGGAGCTACTGGGCCGCTTATGTGAACCCTGCAGTGAGACAGGCTTTTCCAGAACAGATCAGGTGCCTGAAATCGGGTCATGTGTGTCCCCAGAGAAGGTAGAGCCCAGCAAGATGAGAAGCTGCTGGGGTATGTGTGTGCAGGGCCGTAATTAGGGTGGAAAGATTCTTCAGAGCACAGCAATTGGCAAGGCAGAGACTGTGGCTGAGGAGAAAGCATGTGGACTTTGGAACCAGAAACACTGCTCATGTATAAACTGAGAGACCTTGAACAAGTTTCTTCTCCAAGCCCAGTTTTCTCAGCTGTAAAGTGGGAGTGATTGTATCTACCTCATAGGGTTGATGTTGAGGGTGAACCAAGTGTGAGTCAAGTGCCTGGTGCTACAGCTGGCCCACTACAAGCTCCAGATTTTGTCACTGAAGGACACGTGAGACCACTCCTAGGAGCCACTTCACCCCTACTATACCTCTCTCCCTATCTTCTTTCTCTTCCTCCTTCATTCTTTCACTCCCTCTTCTACAGAGAGCCCTGGTGGTACAGTGGTTAAGAGCTTGGCTGCTTACTGGGGAAGCCAGCACAACTTGTACAAGGCAAGGTCATTAAGCTCCATAGACACATCCAAACTTCCTGAGGGACCGAATTACTGGGCTGAGGGCTGTGGGGAACATCTAGCTCAATTGGCATAACATAGTTCATGAAGAAAATATTCTACATTCTACTTTGGTGAGTAGTGTCTGGGGTCTTAAAAGCTTGTGAGCAGCCATCTAAGATACTCCACTAGCCTCACCCCATCAGGAGCAAGGGAGAATGAAGAAAACTAAAGACACAAGGGAAAGATTAGTCCAAAGGACTAATGGGCCACAACTACCACAGCCTCCACCAGACTGAGTCCAGTACAATTAGATGGTGCCCAGCTACCACCACTGACTGCTCTGACAGGGATCACAATAGAGGGTCTCAAACAGAGCTGGAGAAAAATGTAGAACAAAATTCTAACAAAAAAAGACCAGACTTACTGGCCTGACAGAGACTGGAGAAACACTGAGAGTATGGCCCCCGGACACCCTTTTAGCTCAACAATGAAGTCACTCCTGAGGTTCACCCTTCAGCCACAGATTAGACAGGCCCATAAAACAAAACAAGGCTAAAGAGGCGCATAGCCCAGGGGCAAGGACTAGAAGGCAGGAGGGGACAGGAAAGCTGGTAATAGGAAATTGAAAGTTGAGAAGGAGAGAGTGTTGACATGTTGTGGGGTTGGTAACCAATGTCACAAAACAATATGTGTACTAATTGTTTAATGAGAAGCTCGTTCTGTAAACCTTTATCTAAAGTACAATAATAAAAGAACTTGGCTGCTAACCAAAAGTCGGCAGTTTTTCAACTCAAAGGCAATGAGGCTCCTACCCAGCTAGAGGCCTCGGAGTGGCCAGAGGAAGATGGCTGAGCCTTGCCCTCACTCAGGGAGGAGTCACTGGACAGACCTGTTGGTGGCCTAGAATACTTCCAACTGAATGGTGAACTGAGCCAGGCCCTGAGTCAGTAAAGGAACATGTGTCACATAACAGCCACACCCCACGCCTCTGACATCCTCACTCATAGGCACTCACTTGCCACCTTCCCTTCTCACCCTGACCTCCACCCTAGGAGCTTCAACTACAGCCTGGGAAGGGTCTGAGGTGAGGCAGAAACAGTTGACTGCAAAGAGGCCACTGCTGCGGCCATTGTAGCTGGAGGGGAGACTGCAGGCTGCCTTTCCTCCTCCTCCCCCTCCCCAAACTGGGGGAAAAGAGGCATGGGTAGGGGGCCCAGGGATTGCCATGGTTGGCTGGCTGGCTTTCTGCGTGAAGGGTATTCAGGCCGGTTAATTGACAGATAGTAAACAGGGATAAGGACTTTGGAGCAGAGAAAAAGGGAAGTTGTTGGTGGGATGAGGCAGGCTGAGGCATTGGGAGGTGGTGAGGGGTGAAGGATTTGGGAGAAGACCAGATGGCTGCCTGCCATGTCCCCATCTGGGCCTTCACAAACTTTAAGCTAAATGAGCAGGGCCTGGCAGACAAAGGCTGATGTGCACATGAAGAAGGCAGTATGGCCTGGGCAAAAGCAGAAGTTAAGGGGCTTCCCATTCTGGATGAGGCCTGGTAGCTTGGGGCGCCCCTCCAGTGCCCTTCCCCCATTCCGTGACCCTTCTGGGGCATCTTGAGCTACCGGCCACCCTGCCCCTCAGCTCACCTTCCGCTGTGAGGGAGGCCTGGGATGTGGGGTTTCCCAGGCAGGCCATGTATAGCTCCACACAGTGTGACTGTTAATTTTTCCTGCAAGGGGCTGGGGTCTCTGGCACCCTGCTTATGGCAAAGTTCAGAGACTTGAGGCTGCTTCAGAGAGCCTGGCCTTGGCCACCAGCCTCTGTGACCCACAGCATGGCCCCAAACCCAGAGGAATGGAGTCCCCATGGGATCTAGGCTCCCTCACAGGGCTGGGCTTCTGAATGAAGGAGGAGGGGAGCTGCCTGCTCTATGCCTGGGCCTGAGCACCACCCCCGCTGCGGACATGGACCAGCAGGGTCGGGATCTCCGTCAACCCACTAATGTTGTCAGGGCTTCTTATGCCCAGCCCCCTGAGGAAGGAAGAGGATCAGAGACATCCCAACTCTTGTTGGGCAAATTCTTTCACTTCCATCCTTCTGCCTGGCTCTTCGGAGAGGCCTTCCCACCCTCAGCCTGACTCACCGGAGCTCTGCCCTGCCAGTCCAGCCAAGGCCAGTCACCATGAAGAATTGCCCTCTCCCTGCCTTCCCTTCCTTTCCAAATCCATCCCAGACTTTACTGCCTGGTTGCAGCCTCACCTTTTCCCAATAAGTCCTCCCAAGAGACACCATGAAGAAAGACAGACAGACCTAAGTTCAGAGTTTCATCCTGCTGCTTATGACTTTGGCAAGTCACTTGCTTTGTTTCAGCTTTGGTTGTAAACGGGAAAGTGGGTGCCACCTTGCAGAGTTGTGCAGATTTAATAAGGTGAGGCCTAGATCACCCTGACCTGCCTCCCAGGCACTTGGGAAGCTTGCCAGACCACGAACTTATATGCATGTGGTCACCAAAGCACACCGAGTCTGCCTCCTCAATCTCTCTCCCTTTTTAGCTCCTTTCTATCCTCATTGTCATGACTCTAGTCTAGGCTCATTTCCCACCTGAATTCATTTAAGCAGCCTCCTTACTGGTCAAGCTGCTGAGAAGCTCAGCCCCCTCAGTCCAGTCTCACATTGCTGGAGAGGGGGCTTTTAAAAATGCAGATCATGGTCCTGTCACTCCCCATAGAACTGCCTGTGATTTATAAGAAAGGTGACATCCAACTTCCTTTACACAATGGAGCCCATTGGTGATCTGGTCCCACTCTGCCTCCCCGGCTTTGTTTCCACACTCTCACGCCCCTCTCCTCAATCTAGCCACTGCTTTCACTCTGCTATGCCATTCCTCATGCAATTTCCTCTGCTGGGCATGACCTTACCCAGTACATCCGATAGCCAATTCCTCTTCCAGGGCAGAAGGGGAAGAGGCCTACTATGTGCCAGGCACTGTGCTAAGCATTTTATTTGCATTATTGCATGAGATAGGTACTATTATCATCCCCACTTTACAGGTGATAAAACCAAATCTCAAGTGGGTAAATAAGTCAAACCCAGGTCAGTCCTGCTCCCAAACCCATTCTCTTCTGTCGCAGCATTCTCCCAGCTCAAATATTTCCTCCTCCTTGAAGCCTTCCCCCACTGCAGGTACGGAGGCTACATCTGACTTGGTATGTTGGAGGATAGAGCATGTAGATGAGTTTTAGGAAAGCAACAAGTTTCTGTAGGGAAAAGTGCATGAGAATTCAGTCCAGCAAACATGGATTCAGCAGTTGGCTATATTCAAGGGTTGGGTCTGGGGGCTGTGTGGCATTAAAAAATGATTAGGGAACAGTAACAAGGATTGTAAGAATGTGAAGAAATGGGAACCATCATACATTTCTGGCATGAACATAAAATGATACAGCTAATTTGGAAAACTGGCAGTTCCTCAAAAAGTTAAACAGAGTTACCATGTGACCCAGCAATTCCACTCCTAGCTATATACCCAAGAGAATTCAAAACACATGTTCACACAAAAACTTGTACGTAATTGTTCATAGCAGCATTATTCATATTAACCAAAAAGTGAAAACAGCCCAAATGTCCATCAACTGATGAATGGGTAAACAAAACATGGAATATCCCTACAGTAGAATATTATTCAGCCATAAAAAGGAATGACGCACTGATACATGCAACAACATGGATGAACCTTGAAAACAGTATGCTAAGTGAAAGAAGCTAGTCACAAAGGGCCATGTATGATTCTATATGAAATGTCCAGAATCAACTAATCTATAGAAGTAGAAAGTAGATTAGGGGTTGCTCGGGGCTGGGGGAGCCATGGTGGCACCGTGTTAAGAGCTCGACTGCAAACCAAAAGGTTAGCAGTTCAATCCACCAGCTGCTCCTTGGAAACCCCATGGGGCTGTTCTACTCTGTCCTATAGGGTTGCTATGAGTTGGAATCGACTCGATGGCAATGGGTTTGGTTTGGTTTTTCATGTCCCCGCCAAGGCTACAATTTAGCAAGGAGGATAGATACAAACATCACAAAGGGACGGTAAGAAATTAGGAGAGGGCCTCTAGCGAGACCTCCTGCAGGGGATGGAGTTTGAAATTATACCCGGAAGAAGCATCTGGGGGCAGATTCAGAAAACTGGGTCTATGGCCCATGGTTTTCCAGGGGACAAACAGGGAGGGCCAAAGAGTAGTTCTCATCAGCTCTCCCTGAAGATCCTGTGTCCTGTGACCCAACCCTTCCCCAATGCTGGCTTAATAATTCTGGATAGAAATTTGCCTTCTCTACCATCACAACCATTGCCAGAAGTGAGAACTTTGTCAAAACCAATGACAGAGCCATCATTCAGTGGCATTTGAAGAAGGGCTGGACCAGAGTTCCCTGGGGTGCCATACTGATGGTGGGGGAAGTGGGATCCCCTTACTTCCCAGCAAAGGGGATGAAGAAAGGAGGCAGGACGTCAACCCTTCAGTGCCCAGCTGTTCCCCACCTTCCACCTCTTTTTCTTTTTGAAATGCTGTTGCTTCTTAAGCTGGGGAAGTGCCCAGTGGGCTGTGAAGAGAAGTTGCAGGCTGTGAAATAAAACAACCTTTAAGATCAACAGGAAGCAGGGAGATAAATCACGAGAATGACTTGGAGAGGACGTGTGTTGGGTTTGGTCTTATTTTTAGTGGTCATAGTGGCAATGGTGGTGGGGAATTGAGACCAGAAGCAGGAACCTGGGTTTCCCAGCTTCAGCTTTTGATGGTTTCCGGGTCCCCTTGGGCCTATGAAGAAGGGACTCATCTCTGTGATGAACTAGCTCCTTTATATTGCTTTTGTCTTTGAAAGGTTTTAATCTCTTCTTGTGAAACTGCTGCTTCTGTGAGGGTTGCCTCAAACCATGAGTAAGGCAGAGCATGTTAACCGGGATCTGAGCACGGCCTTCAAAATTGTAGCATTGTGAGTGAACCCGCACTCATGCACTCACTCATGGATAGTCCTTCACAACATGAAGACAAGAGCTTTCATTGGAGTCTCTAAGGGACCCACAGTTTGCCCAAAGTTAAGAACTACTGATATAAGGAAAAGAACACTAGACTGGAAGTCAAAAACAAAGTTTGAACCTCAGCCTTGCAGCTTATTAGCTGTGTGATTTTAGTCAAGTTACTTTATGTTTCTCAGCCTTGGTTTCCTCATCTGAAAATGATGACTAAATAAGCTATAGCACCTGAAAGCATCTACTGATTCTTAGGTGCTAAGGAATGTATGCTGAACCAAGGTCTATCTGGAGAAGGTAGGAGAGCATTCTGGGACCAGAAAGGCAAGTATGCAGATCAGCACCCAGACTGACTAAAGGCACAGGTGATAGAGGAGTCTTGTGATGCAGCAGGAAGGTGTTGGTCAATTGTGAGGCTTATAAATTGTCCAAAGGTCCTGCCGCCAAGAGCCACTTCTGTTCACACTGGCTCCCTCCCTCATATTTCACCCGTAACTACTCCACGTCCCCACCAGGCATCTTGCTCCTTTCCAGATGGCTTTTCTGGCTATGGCATATTTTCCAACCCCTGTGAATACCTCAAGACAGAGAAATGGCCCGGAAGGGAAAATAGAGGGGATCCAAACAGACCTTGCTTGAAGCCTGAGTCTGCTGCATTGTGATCTTAGGCTACTTCATCCCTCAGAGCCTATCTATAAAGAGGGAATAGTTAAGCATACCTTCCTCATAGGGTAGTGTTTTAGAGATGTTGCATGTAAAAATTTAGGCAGAACCAGGTAATCTGTCAGTGAGTCTTATTATTTCTTCTTTCCTTTGGCATGTGGAATATAGCCCTGAGCCCCAAGCAGGGCCTCAGCTTCTGGAACTTAGCCAGGTCCCATCCCTGCTCTTCCCATAAACTTGTCTCTCCGAAAGGCACTCCAGTGACTGGTTTGTTGCAAATGCGGGAACTATAAGATGCAGTCCTGGTGGCGTAGTGGTTAAGAGCTCAACTGCTAACCAAAAGATCAGCAGTTCGAATCCACCAGCCGCTCCTTGAAAATCCTATAGGGCAGTTCTGCTCTGTCCTATAGGGTCACTATAGGTAGGAATTGACTCGACAGCATCGGGTTCTGTATACTCTAAGGTGACTAAATCCCAACCTTGGCCACACATTAAAGTCACCTGGAAAGTTTCTTAAAAATAACAGATTTCTGTGCCACATCTCACCCACCAAATCAATTTCTGGGAATCTGCACTTTTGAAAGCTCAGATGACTCTAATTCAGGAAATCAGTATTTTAGAAGAAAACACCCTTCTCTTCCGTTAAAGCTCCTTGTTAGCAAACTTGGAGTCATTTTCCTCCATTATTCAAAACACCACTAACAATGATGAAATGTGTTTTTTTCGTTCATTCAGAAACTATTCACTGAGTGCTTCCTGTATAGAATAATAGTTAAGAATTTAGACCTTGACATTAGGGGGCAAGATGGTGCTCTAGGCAGAAACACCAAGCCGTCCCTCCACAGCAAAGATCTGAAAAACTAAGCCTAACAGAGAATCAACAATCCTGAAACCCTAGAACACCAAATGAAGAGATAAAGAACTCAGCCAAACACCAAACGGAGTGAGAATACTAAAAGAGAACGGAGAGCGAGGAGAGACTCAGGCAGAGATTCCTTACCAGCTAACGCAGCGCGGATCCACCATCTTGGATTCCTATCGGAGACCAGCGAACGGGAGAGCAGCCTTGCAGAGCATCCGGTGGGAGACAGAATGACCAGTAAACTGCGGTGCGAGCTTTCTCACCCCCCACCCCTCTCCGCCTCGGCTGGGGCTCCCCTGCTTTCCGTGGCCGGAGTCCCTGAGCTGGGGGGCGCCGGTGCTTGGATTCCGCGCGCCGGGGCTGGCGGCTGAGAGCTGTTTGCTGGCCACTGGCGAAACTTTTTCTGCTGCCTCCCCCTCCTTTTGCCTGGGAGCCTGGTTCCGAGTGCCGTCTTTGCTCTCTCCTGCAGAGCTGTGGGGCTGGTTTGGGCATGTGGCTGCTTCCAGGTCTGGGCTGCCTCGCTGGTGGGATCCCGGGGCCTTTGTTCGTTCACCCCTCTGCTTTCCGTGGCTGGGGTCCCTGGGCTGGGGGGCGCCGGTGCTTGAATTCTGTGCGCCCGGGCTGGCGGCTTTCTGGGAGCTGTTTGCTGGCAGCTGGTGAAACATTTTCTGCCGCCTCCCCCTCCTTTTGCCTGGGTGCCTGGTGCCGGGTGCTGTCTTTGCTCTCTCCTGCAGGGCTGTGGGACTGCGTTCGGGCGTGTGGCTGCTTCCAGGTCTGGGCTGCCGCGCTGGTGAGATCCCGGGGCCTTTGTTCGTTCGCCCCTCTGCTTCCTGTGGCCACGGTCTCTTAACCCCGAGACTGCTGGCTTCTTGGAATTCGTGCCCCTGAGTGGGGGCTCTCTGGGTCCCATTTGTTGGCACTGACTGCTGGTGTTGCTTTTTTTTTTTTAATTTTATTTTTCTTCTTTTTTTGATTAGTTTTGTCATCCTTTCCCTCTATTTCCCTTTTGTCTTTCTTCATTGCTTAATTTCTCGTCTCTCTATCTCTTCCTTCTCTTTCTGATCCCTGAATACCAGGCGATGTATGCCTCTGTACCTTCTGGCCAGGCTGTGCTGTGAAAACTGAGACCGACTCCCCCAGACCTCATAGCTGCATTGGTGGGATCCCTGGGAACTTTGCAGTTCTTTAACTTTTCTGATTTTTATTTGTTCATTCTTTCCTTTTCTTTCTCTTCCCCCTTCTGGTTTCCTCCATCCCATAGTCTCTCATCTGTACATTCCAACGACAAGCTCCCCTAGCATTCTTTTATGTTTGTATGCTTTTTGCTCCTCCTCCTCTCTCCTCTCTCCCATATCCAGCTTAGCTTCACACATAACCATCTTCCCACTGCACCCTACCTACCTGCACCGTGCACTAGACATCACACCATCAAGCTGTGCAGGCACGCCATATTGGAACCTGCCCAGCACTGACTACCGACCGTCCTGGTGGCTGCGGTGAGTGCCACAAGCAACCCGTCCCAGTGGCTCCTCCTCAGCTAGATTTGCCCAGCTGTACCACAAGGATGAAACAAACAAACAAAAAAAAACTACAATCAATAAACGAGAGAAATATCTACTGAATGCCCCGAAAACAGCAAACAATATCAAAACATTTATAAAAACAAGACAAGATGGCTCCAATAGGCGTCCAAATTAAAACACCAGATAACTCTCCTGTGGAACAAAATGCACTAGAAGTACCTGATAGGGAACTCAAATCACTAATACTCGGAATTTTCCAAGAACTGAGGCAAAAAGCTGATAAACATGAGGAAAAAATAGACAAATTTATGGAAAATACAGACAAAAAATTGGAAGAATTCAGGAAGATGATGCAGGAACAAAATGCCAAAATAAATTCACAACTAGAAATTATACAAAAACAACAATTAGAAATCCAAAAGATAAACAACAAGATTTCAGAAATGCACGGTGTCATAGAAGGGCTGAGAAGTAGATTTGAAACCATGGAAGACAGGATCAGTGGAACTGAAGACAAACACTTGGATACAACTTTGTTTCAGGAAAACTCAGAAAAAAGAACAAAGAAAAATGAAGAGACCCTGAGAGTTATGTGGGACACAATTAAAAGCAAAAACTTACGAGTGATTGGCATACCAGAACAGGGGGAGAAAACAGAAAACACAGAGAGGATCATTGATGAACTGCTGACAGAAAACTTTCCCAATATCATGAAAAATGAAAAGCTGGCCATCCAAGAAGCTCAACGAACCCCATATAGAAGAGACCCCAAAAGAAAATCACCAAGACATATCATATTCACACTCACTAAAACTAAAGACAAACAAAGAATCCTGAGAGCAGCTCGTGAAAAACAAGAAGTCACATACAGAGGAGAAACAGTAAGACTAAGCTCAGATTATTCGGCAGAAACCATGCAGGCAAGAAGGCAATGGGATGACATATATAAAATCTTGAAAGAAAAAAATTGTCAGCCAAGAATAATATATCCTGCAAAACTCTCATTCAGATTTGATGGTGAAATTAGGTCATTTCCAGATAAACAGAAACTAAAGGAATATGCAAAAGTCAAACCAAACTTCCAAGAATTATTAAAGGGAGTTCTTTGATCTGAGGACAAACAGCTTCAGCCCTCAGGCAGGACCTAGGACCTAGGACGCAGGTTCACATGAACCAGATACCATTCTAGGAACTGAAATACAGAGGACTTTCCAAAAACAAAAGAAATACAACAGGGAATCAGAGAAATCAATCAAAGGATGACAACAACATCAAAACAATGAAAGAGGGAACAAATGGCATAGGTATAGAACCATCTAAAGGAGAGGAAGGCAAGGCGATACCAAGTAAGGGTAGACTGCTTCAAAATTATAAAGATAAGGGTAAAATTCATGATAACCACAAAAAAAGTTAACAAACCAACTCATAAAAATAAAGACGAAAAACATAAAGTCTCAACAAAAACAAAACCTACAAAAACAAAAGAAATGAACACAAAATCCACAAACAAAAGTAACTCAGCACAAGAGAGTAAGAAGAACAAAGAAAACTTCAGCATCACAAAAAAAAGCACTACAAAATGACAGCAACAAACTTCCATCTATCAATAATTACACTGAACGTAAATGGACTCAATGCACCCATAAAGAGATGGAGAGTGGCAGAATGGATAAGAAAACAGGATCCATCAATTTCCTGTCTACAAGAGACACACCTTAGAAACAAAGATGTGAATTTATTAAAAATAAAAGGTTGGAAAAAAATATATCAAGCTAACAACTATCAAAAAAGAGCAGGAGTGGCAATTCTAATCTCAGATAAAATAGACTTTAAAACAAAATCTACCATAAAAGACAAAGAAGGACACTATATAATGATTAAGGGGATGATCCATCATGAAGACATAACCATAATAAATATCTATGCACCCAATGACAGGGCTCCAAAATACATTAAAAAAAACTCTAACAGCACTGAAAAGAGAAATTGACAGTTCCACAATAATAGTAGGAGACTTCAACACACCACTCTCAGTAAAGGACAGAACAACTAAAAAGAAACTCAGCAAAGATACAGAAGACCTAAAGGACACAATCAGCCAACTTGACCTCATAGACATATATAGAACAATCCATCCAGCCGCTGCAAAGTACACAGTCTTTTCCAATGCACATGGAACGTTCTCCAGAATAGACCACATCTTAGGCCACAGAGCAATCCTCAACAAGATCCAAAATGCTGAGATAATTCACAGTATCTTCTCTGACCACAATGCCATCAAGGTAGAAATTAACACTAGAAAGAGCAAGGAAAAAAAATCAAACACATGGAAACTGAATAATAATCTGCTTACACATCAATGGGTAATAGAAGAAATCAGAGATGGAATTAAAAAATTCCTAGAATCAAATGAAAATGAAAACACATCATACCAAAACCTTTGGGACACAGCAAAGCCAGTCCTCAGAGGACAATTTATAGCAATAGATGCACATATCAAAAAAGAAGAAAGGGACAAAATCAAAACATTAACTACAGAACTCAAACAAATAGAAAGAGAAGAACAAAAAAATCCTACAACCACCGGAAGAAAGGAAATAGTAAAGATCAGAGCAGAAATAAATGAAATAGAGAACAGAAAAACAACAGAAAGAATCAACAAAACCAAAAGTTGGTTCTTTGAAAGAATCAACAAAATCGACAAACCACTGGCCAGACTGACAAAAGAAAAACAGCAGAGGGCACAAATAACCGAAATAAGAAATGAAATGGGGGACATTACAACAGACCCAACTGAAATAAAAAGGATTATAACAGAATATTATGAAAAACTATATTCCAACAAATTTGAAAACCTAGAGGAAATGGATAAATTTCTAGAAACATACAGCCTACCCAAACTACAACAAAGTGATATTGAAAATCTGAACAGACCCATAACAAAAGAAGAGATTGAAAAGGTAATAAAAAAACTCCCAACCAAAAAAAGCCCCGGCCCAGATGGCTTCACTGGAGAATTCTACAAAACATTTACAGAAGAGCTTGTACCAGTTCTACTCAAGCTATTTCAGAGCCTAGAAGAGGAAGCAACACTTCCAAATTCATTCTATGAAGCCAGCATAACGCTGATACCAAAACCAGGCAAAGACATCACAAAAAAAGAAAATTACAGACCAATATCTCTCATGAATATAGATGCAAAAATTCTGAACAAAATTCTAGCCAATAGAATTCAGTATATATCAAAAAAATAATACACCACGACCAAGTAGGATTCATACCAGGTATGCAAGGATGGTTTAACATTAGAAAATCCATCAACGTAATCCACCACATAAATAAAAGGAAAGAAAAAAATCACATGATCATCTCAATTGATGCAGAAAAGGCATTTGACAAAGTCCAACACCCATTCCTGATAAAAGCTCTCAATAAAATAGGTATAGAAGGGAAATTTCTCAACACAATAAAGGGCATCTATGCAAAACCAACAGCCAACATCATTCTTAATGGAGAGAGGCTGAAAACATTGCCCTTGAAAACAGGAACAAGACAAGGATGCCCTTTATCACCATTCCTATTTAACATTGTGCTGGAAGTTCTAGCTAGAGCAATAAGGCAAGAGAAAGAAATAAAGGGCATCCAAATTGGTAATGAAGAAGTTAAACTCTCCCTGTTTGCAGATGATATGATACTATACATAGAAAACCCTAAAGACTCCACGAGAAATCTACTGGAACTAATAGAAAGATTCAACAGAGTAGCAGGATACAAGATAAACATTCAAAAATCCGTTGGATTCCTATACACCAGTAAAGAGAATGATGAAAAGGAGATCAGGAAATCAATACCATTTTCAATAGCCCCTAAAAAGATAAAATACTTAGGAATAAATCTGACCAGGAATGTAAAAGACCTATACAAAGAAAACTACAAAACACTACTGCATGAAACCCAAAGGGATCTACATAAATGGAAAAACATACCATGCTCATGGATAGGCAGACTCAACATTGTGAAAATGGCAATTCTACCTAAAGCAATCTACAAATACAATGCAATCCTGATACAAATACCAACAACATTCTTCAAAGAGATGGAAAAACTAATTATTAACTTTATATGGAAAGGGAAGAAACCCTGAATAAGTAAAGCACTACTGAAGAAGAAGAATAAAGTTGGAGGACTCACACTACCTGACTTGAGAACCTACTATACAGCTACAGTACTCAAAACAGCCTGGTACTGGTACAACAACAGAGACATTGACCAATGGAACAGAATTGAGAACCCAGACGTAAATCTATCCACCTACGGTCACCTGATCTTTGACAAGGGCCCAAAATACATCAAATGGGGAAAAGACAGTCTTTTTAACAAATGGTGCTGGCAAAACTGGATATCCATTTGTAGAAAAATGAAACAGGACCCATACCTCACACCATATACAAAAACTACTTCAAAATGGATCAAAGACCTGAATATAAAGCCTCAAACTATAAAATTCATAGAAGAAAAAATAGGACCAACACTTCAGGCCTTAATACATGGCATTAACAGGATACAAACCATAAACATCAACACAAAAAACCCAACAGATAAACTAGATAACTGGGATCTTCTAAAAATCAAACATCTATGCTCTTCAAAAGACTTCACCAAAAGAGTCAAAAGAGAACCTACAGACTGGGAAAAAATTTTTGGACAGTACAAGTCAGACAAAGGTCTAATCTCCATAATCTACAAGAAAATCCAACACCTCTACAACAAAAAGACAACCAATCCTATCAAAAAATGGGCAAAGGAAATGAACAGACACTTCACCAAGGAAGACATTCAAATGGCCAACAGACACATGAGGAAATGCTCGCAATCACTAGCCATTAGAGAAATGCAAATTAAAACCACAATGAGATACCACCTCACCCCGGCATTACTGGCACGAATCAAAAATACTGGAAATAACAAATGTTGGAGGGGCTGCGGGGAGATGGGAACTCTTATACACTGCTGGTGGGAATGCAAAATGATACAACCATTTTGGAAAATGATATGGCGTTTCCTCAGAAAGCTAGAAATAGACATACCATTCGATCCAGCAATCCCACTCCTAGGAATATATCCTAGAGAAATAAGAGTCATCACTCGAATAGACATATGCACACCTATGTTCATGGCAGCATTGTTCACAATAGCAAAACGATGGAAACAACCTCGATGTCCATCAACCGATGAATGGATACACAAACTATGGTACATACACACAATGGAGTACTATGCAACGAGAAAGAACAACAATGAATCTGTGAACCATCTCATAACATGGATGAAACTGGAGGACATTATGCTGAGTGAAATAAGTCAATCACAAAAGGACAAATATCCTATGAGACCTCTATTGTAAAAACCCATGAAAAAATTCACATGCAAAATGTAACAATCCTTGTTGGTTACCAGGGATGGGAGGGGAGGGGGGGGAAATACTAAATAGGTAATAGATAAGTGGTAACTTGGGTGAGAGGTGAGATAGTACACAGTACAGGGGAAACTAACACAACCTGCACAAGGAAAGGTCGTGGAGGCCCTATAGACACATCCAAACCCCCCGAGGGACTGAGTTGTTGGACGGAGGGCTCTGGGGACCATGGTCTCGGGGAACATCTAGCTCAATTGGCATGACACTACTTATAAAGATAATGCTCTACATTCTACCTTGGTGAGTAGTGTCTGGGGTCTTAAAAGCCTATGAGCGGCCATCTAAGATACTCCACTGGTCTCATCCCTTCGGGAGCAAGGGAGAATGAAGAGAACAGGATTCAACGAAACGATTAGTCCAAAGGACTAATTGTCCACAGCTACCAAGGCCTCCACGGGACTGAGTCCAGTACAGCTTAGATGGTGCCCGGCTACCACCACTGACTGCTCTGACCAGGATCACAACAGAGGGTTCTGGACAGAGCTGGAGAAGGAAGTAGAGCATAATTTTAACTCCAAAAAAAAAAAAAAAAAAAAGACCAGATTTACTGGCCTAAAGAATACTGGAGAAACCTCAAGAGTGTGGCCCCCAGACACCCTTTCAGCTCAGAGGTGAAGTTACCTTCGAGGTTCGATGTTAAGCCTGGGAGTGGACAGCCCAGTAAAACTAAATGGGACTAATGAGGTACAGGAGTCCGGTGACAAGGTCCAGAAGGCAGAGGGGGAGTAGGAAACTGATGATAAGGAACACAAATTGAATAAGGACACTGTCGATGAATTGTGAGATTGTTGACCACTGCTATAGGGCAACATTTGTAGTAACTATTAAATGGGAGGCTGTTTTGTCCTGTAAGCCTTCATCTTGGGCGAGAATGGCAGCACAACTGGAAGAGCATAGTCAATATCACTTAAATGTGTAAGTAAAAAGTTTTGAAATGGTGTTAAAATAAAATAAAAAACCAAATGAGACTAAAGAGGTACAGTAGTCCAGTGACAAGGGCCAGAAGACAGAAGGGGACAAGGAAGTCCCCTGGTGATAGGGAACACAAGGTGGAGTAAGGATATTCTTGATGTGTTGTGAGATTGTTAACCATTGTCATAGGGCAACATGTGTAGTAACTGTTAAATGAAAAACTATTTTGTTCTGTAAGCCTTCATCTTAAGTGAGAATAACAGCACAGTTGGAAGAGCGTAGTCAATGTCACTGAACTGTGAATGTAGAAATTTTTGAAACGGTATATCTTTGGCTATCTGTATTTTCATCAAAAAAAAAAAAAAGGTTGAGAATTTAGAGGCTTAATATGTTGTGGGGTTGTTAACCAATGTCATAGAACAACATGTGTACTACTATTTCATGAGAAACTATTTGCTCTGTAAGCTTTCACCTGAAGTACAATAAAATATATAAAAAAAAAAAAGAATTTAGACCTTGGGCCACATCACACCCACTAGGATGACTGTAGTCGGAAAGTCAGATAATACATGTTGGAAAGGGTGTGGAGAAACTGGAACTCTCATCCACTGCTGGTGGGGATGTGAAATGGTGCAGCTACTTTGGAAAACAGTTGGACAGTTCCTCAAAAGGTTACACTTAGAGTTACCATATGATCCAGCAATTCTACTCCTAAGAATTTACCCAACAGAAATGAAAAAAATACGTTCACACAAAAACTTACTCATAAATGGTCATAGCAGCATTATTCAGAATAGCCACAAAGCAGGCACAACCCAAAAGTCTATCAACTGATGAATGAAAAAACAAAAGGTGGTATATAGATATATAACCCATTAAAACACATTGCGGTCGAGTCAATTCCAACTCATAGAGACCTTATAAGACAGAGCAGAACTGTCCCATTGGGTTACCATGCTGTAAATACTAGAATATTATTCATTCATAAAAAAGAATGAAGTGCTATATATGCTACAGTATGAATGAACTTTGAAAGCATTATCCTAAGTGAAAGAAGCTGGTCACAAATGACCATATATGTATGATTTCATTCATATGAAATATCCTGAATAGCCACATCTGTAGAGACAGAAAATAGGTTGGTGGTTACCTAGGGCTGGGGGGCTGGGGGAAAATGGGGAGTGATGGCTAATGAGCATGGGGTTTCTTTTTGAAGTAATAAAAAATGTTCTAAAATTGATTGTGATGATGGTTGTAGAACTCTGTTAACATATTTTTAAAAGTCACTGAATTGTACACTTTAAAGTGAATTTTATGGTATTTGAATTAAACTCAATTTTTAAAAATGAAAAAAAAAATTACATAGGTGGCTTGCTTTACATTTTTATTGGCCAGCGCTAATCTAGATACTGGGGTAGAAACCCCAGTGGTGAATGAGCCCCACAAAGTCCCAGCCCTTCTGGAGCTCCTTTTCTTGTAGGAGGGAGACAGCAGAGGTCTTCCACACAGCTCAGCTGGCTTCTCCCAAAGGAGCCCCTCACCAGCCATTCTACATATAAGAACTGCCTCCAGGATGGGGACAACGCAAGGCAGAATCGTCCAATGCCTCGTTATCCACCACTAGAAAAATCACAGAGAACACATCAGTCACAAAGAATAAGGACTGGGCAGGCCCCACGTCATGTGCTCCAGCATCCTGATTTTATAAAGGCGGGGGGAAGGCCTGGGTTAGACTAGCCTAAAGCCACACAACTGGTTTAAGGCAGAACAGAACTACACCACGTGTTTTCTGACTCCGGTGTAGTGGGTGAAGCTGCCTACAGAACATTCAATGACACAAGGAGACCCTAGTCTCCTCCCGGGACCCCAGCCCACCAGAGCCACAGCATGAGTCAGGAAAGTGTGTGGCTATTTCCTCTGCCCAGTTGCTGTGTGAGTTAACCTCTGTTTAGGGGTGGAGGGAAGTCCCCCCATTTTACCCTCATCCCATTCTTGCCTCCAGGGAAGATGAGGCTAAAAAGACTGTTCAGGCTGAGCTTTGAGCTCCTGGGACACCCTGGAGGTAACTGGAGGGCCGCTGCAGGTGCCCAGCACCCTCCCGCTGTCCCTGAACACAGCTCAGCATGGAGAGGTTTCCTCAGCCCTTTCAGGGCTCTCCTGGAATCAGTGAGGCCCGGGCTCTAGCCCGGACTAGAAGTGGGAGATCAGACAAGTCAGTGAACTCTCCTTTCCAAGAGTAACGCCTGCCTTCCCGGCTTCACTGGGGCAAAGTGACGATCACAAAGAAGCATATGAAACAACTGGCCCTGCCTGGCTTACTGAGGACACCAGTGCTCCCACGAGGGGACTTCCTGCCCACAATGGCTCTGTGGTCCAAACAAGTCTGGGAAAGGCGGGGTAAACGAAGTTAGTCAGGGCCTTCATTGCAGGCCTTCTCAGAGCCTTGAATATGCCAAATATATTGTGCCACATGGGGTGCAGCTATAGTATGTATCACTTCCCAAACTTATTGACCACAGGAACACTTTGGAGAAAAACACCTATTAAAATATCCTGGAATAAAGGTAACCCATGGAACATTGTCTGAGAAATACTGATTAGATGAAAGCAGGGTAAGCACAAAACAATTCAAAGGCACAATGGTGTAGACAATGACTGCAATCCAAATTCCTGCCATTAAAACCACCTACTCAGTTTTTCTGGCCCTGCTCACAGTGCTGAGTAGGCCATAAACCATCAGTGGGTAGTGAGATCAAGTTAGTGGGTCACTACCAGCTTTAAAACACATGAAACTGAATATAACAGAAAATGTGCAGAGTGCACTGCATTTAATAAGGGTTAAGTATTGTTTTGTGACATGTGTCCTGAGTTGTGACAGAAAATATTTCTACTGTGGATTGCAGTCAAGGTGTGGAGCTTCTCTCCTGTAATAACGCAAGGGTTCCCCTCGTCTTCCAGCTGAACCTGCAGACCTGTCTGGTGAGGGCTGTGGGGACAGGGGCCTCTCCTTGGCCATGTGACTACGGGATAGATTTTAGGATTAGCAGTCTCACCTTGCTGGACCCTGAGAATGACAGAGGCCCCCTTTGTTACCCAGTGTGCACCAGAAATGCAGCTGGTCTTTCATTCCTTGTTCAGATACCATTTAGCCTCCCTGACAAAGCACATTTCTGCCTAGGAAAAACTGGACCTTTGAAGCTTGAGCTTCTTGGATCGAGCATGACTCCAGTGCCTGAAACCCTAATGACTCATTGTACCTTTGTCTCTCAATGATTTCCCTTTGGCTGTTTTAAATGTTATGCCTGAGCGTAAGTCATTTCCACAGTCTGATTCTCCTCCTTTGTGACGGGTGAGTATTTAGGTTTCAAACTGATAGGGATCTTTGGAGAGTTTCACACTGACCAAGTGGAGTAAACATCCTGTGGAGCTTTATTTATTCCTTAATTAAGAAGATAAGCTTTGTCCAGTTCTACTCTGACACACATGGGGTCGCCATGAGTCAGAATCAACTCTACAGCAACTGGTTTTACTATTATAATAAATGAGTAATAATAAAGCTGTTACTATGGGGAAAAAAAATAGTAAGATGTGCGCTTTGTCTAAGTCCCAGCTCTGCCATCCACCAGTTGTGTGACTTTGGGCAGGTGACCTACTCCCTCTGTGCCTCTGTTTTCTCATCTGTCAAATGGGGGTAATAAGCTATGCCTCACAGGGAGTTTTTGAGGGTTGGACAGTCTCCAGAAGACGTTTACCCCAGCCCCACACATAGTAAGAGCTCACCTAAGAGATGTTTTCTATCACCACTTCTCACTCCACTTCTTTGTAGTGTAATTTATCTGTTGACTTGAAACTTGAGCTGATCTGGTCCAGCCTCCTGTCTTTCAAGGGACCTTTCAGGTTTGCATAAGAGCCACTAGTATTCACAAGTAGGTTTGGGGACCCAGAGGTCTCTGCCCAGACGCCTCAGCTTTCTTTCACCTCCTCCCTGGGCAGACAGGGTCTGATATCACAGAGATTTCAGGTGGGCTCTTTTGTGCCTTGGGGACAATGCAGAGGCTTCTGAAGGTGACCCCCACCCTGCCTTCCTTGTAGGATGACCAACTGTCCTGGTTTTCCTGGGACTTTCTCCTGGCTTTGGCACTGAAAGTCCTGTGTCCCAGGAAACCCCCTAATCCTGGACAGTTGGGATCCTACTTCCCGGGATTCCTCCCCAGTGGCCTTTACATCCGCAACTGGCGTTCACTCTAACTCTTACTTGAAGCAACCGCTCCTCCCCCCAACTTCCCTGAGCACACTGCCTTCCGGCTCCCTGGCTGGACTGTGGCTCCCTCATTCAGTGACATCTCTCAGCGGACTTGTCCACCTTCCCAACTAGACTCTGGTCCCTTGAGACCAGGAACTATGTCTTATATCAAATTCAGTCGCGCATCTCAGAGCTGAGGCTCAGGAAAGTCAGCAGGGGAGGGAGGAAGGACAGGCAGACTGACTGAGCACTGGGAGACCTGCTCAGAGTCTGGGAGGCAACAGCCTGGAAGACGCGCCATGAGCTCCCTCCTTTCCTTCCTGTCAACGTTCAAACCCAGGATGCCCACTCTGGACTTCCACACCTATGCCCTTGCCCCAAGCATGGGCAGGATTGACCAAGAGTCCTCCTTTTGGACCAGAAACACTAACAGGGAGGATAATGCAGACTCTGACCTAGTCTTGGTCAGTGGGCTGTCTTATCAGGAACACAGGCTTTTATTAAAAATACTAACTCTTGGGCCCCACCTTGGGTTTATTCAATTAAAATCCTTGGGGGTGGGGCCCAGGAATCTGCCTTGGAACAGGTGATTCTGGTGTAAACTAAAATTTGAGAAACCCTGATCTAGTTGTAAAACTTATTTCACCTGCCCCCTCCCAGATACCTTCCCTGGACTTGACCCCTGGAGGCAAATGTAGGCCTAGTAATTTCAGGGCAGGGGGGTCAGCTGTGTGATGGAGTTGCCCAACAGCCATGGCCATTCAGAAAGGATGCTGTAGCTGGACCTGGCTCTTCACCCAGCCTGGGCTAGATCCTGGAACCTGGGGCTGACAGGGGAAAAAATGGCTTTGGAGCAGCCTGGCTGTAGGCTCCAGTCTGGGATCTTCACTTGTCTAGCACATGGTCTACCTGAAAGTATAAAGCCAAGTCTTTGTTTTGATTTTTTTTTCTTTTTAATCCAAAGGGAGCCATAGGGGACTTCAGGAGAGCCCCTAAGTCCCCCAGAATCGAGTGCACAGATGTGTGTGTGTGTGTGTCCACGCACACGCTTTTCTGGAGTGAGGGGTATAGAATAATGGTTAATGGTGTACACTTTGGAGCCAAACTCAGTGAGCTTGAAGTTTGGCTACACCAGTTTACAGCCATTGGCACAAGTTTCTCAACTTCTCTGAGGCTGTTTTCTGATCTGTAAAATGGGGATAATGATAATACCTACCCTATAGGTGGTCCCTGGTTGGCACAAACGGTTAAGTGCTTGACTACTAGCAGAAAGGTTGGTGGTTCGAACCCATCTAGAGGCACCTCGGAAGACAGGTCTGGCAGTCTGCTTCCAAAAGGTCACAGCCTTGAAAACCCTATGGAGCAGTTCTCCTCTGCACATAGGAGTCGCCATGAGTTGGAATCAATGGCAACAACAACGATCCTATTTGTTTCGAGGATTGGATTCGTACATGAAAAGCATCTAGAACAGTACTTGGCACATGGTAAATATTATTATTACCTGTTGTGACAAAATAATAGCTTTTCGCACACCTTCAAAAGTCAATGATCCCAAAAGAGGTTAAGAAACATTGAAGTTCTCTTGGTGTCCAAGAGGCAGTTTAGTGGGGTAGTTGGGTATAGCGTTACTGTCAACAAGCTCTGAAGGTTCTGCCAGTTAATGTGAGGCATAGGGCAAGTAACATCACCTCTGCCTGTTTACTCATCTGTAAAATGGGTGCACTTGTATTTATTTCATGAGACTTTGGTGAAGATTAACTGACAGTCTGCATTTAGGGCGCTCAGCATGGAGTCCAGCACAAAATGAACACTCAGCAAAGCCTTAGCAACAACTTTGCTGCTGGAGGGGTTCCTAGGAGGGGTTGGTGAAGGACTTAGACAAGCCCTCTCTATAATGTCTCCTACCTCCACCAGCTTCCAAAAAAACCATCTTCCATCCCACCAAAGCAGTAGGGAAACTGGTTCATTCCAGCCCCCACCTCGACCACACACCCTTTACTGAGGGATAACTTCTCCTCTGCAAGAAGGGTTGTAACAGAGACAGGCTCTGAACTGCTGGGGGGTCCTCCTGGTGGAGGGAGTCGCTGAATCCCCCTCAGAGCTGAAAATGAAAGACATTCCCTCTCTCCCCTCCTCCCCTTCTGCTCAGCAGCTGTGGCTTTCCTCCACTTTTTCTCCTCTACAGGAGAAAGATGTGGCAGTCTGCTTCTGAAAAGATCACAGCCTTGGAAACCCTATGGGGCAGCTCTACTCTGTCCTACAGGGTCACTATGAGTTAGAAGGGACTCAACAGCAGGCAGTGGGGGTAGGCTCCTCCCAGCTCCACTCCAGGTATCTCTGGGCATCAGAACAGCCCTGAAGACAGCTCAGGTGCCCTGGAGCCATCAGCAGGTGCCAGAGAGTCTGACACAGTGGCTAAGGTAGGACCTGTTTAAAAATAGAATCAGAAAATCTTGGGCTGCACAAGAGTTGGGAGGCCCTGCTAGGGCACCTGGCCCAGCTCCTCAGTCAGGAATTCCCTGAAGCCGCGTTGGCCGGCCTTGCCTGGAGTCGGCTAGAAACATACTCCGGGCCCTCCCCAGAGCTACAGCTGTGGTTCAGGGAGGAGGCCTGGGGAGCTGGTTGTTGAGGAGTGTCTCGGGTGATTCCTATGATTAGGAAAGTTACAGCATCTCTGCAACCAGCCTCTTCTTGAATACCTCTGGAAATGGGGAACTCACCCTCACCTGTCAAGGGTAGGAGAGAGGACGACAGAGTTCATGGTTAAGAGCTTAGATTTTGGAGCAGCTCTCCCCTGTGTTGGCTCAGCCACATTCAACCACTTACTTAAAGTCCTCAAGCTTGATTTCTCAACTATGATGTCCCTGGGTAGTGCAAACAGTTAAGCACTCAGCTATTAACCAAAAGGTTGGCAGTTCAAATCCACCCAGAGCTCTCTTGGAAGACAGACCTGGTTATCTACTTCAGAAAGATCACAGCCACTGAAAACCCTATAGAGCACAGTTCTACTCTGACCCACATGGGGCCACCATGAGCCAGAATCTACTGGAAAGCAGATGGTTGGTTACTTCCCAGGTGGTTACCTCCCAGGTGGTTTACATAAGCCAGTGTAGATACTGTCCTCAATAAATGGCAGCTGCTAGAATAATAACCACAAAGTTCTTATGTTAAGCTGATATCTGCCTCCCTAGGAGGTAAACCAAGGGCACTATTTTGCCCTCTGAAGACTCACTTCCAATGCCACACCCCACCTACTCCCTACTTCCCTTTGACTTCGAGAATCCTTAGAGCCTTAAGGTGTGGTGGCAATCCCCAAAGTACAGTTTGAGGAAGAGGTAGCACTCCCCCTCTCAGACCTTCCATGGTGCTATAAATCCCCAGTGCCTTACACCTTCACTTCTAGAAAACCAAAAACCAAACCCAAGTTGAGCCTTTGAGCCTGTTCCGACTCATAGTGATCCTATAGGACAGAGCAGAACTGCCCCATAGGGTTTCCAAGGAGCAGCTGAACTGCCGACCTTTTGGTTAGCAGCCAAATGCTTAACCACTGTACCACCAGGGCTCCTAGAATGCAAGAGGCCCCTGTAAAAATGTTTGTGACCCAAAAAAGGAAACAGATGACTCAGTGGTGGTCAGTAGTTCATTAACATAAAACAGCTCTTGGAATGTATAGGTGGAGGACAAGGTGCCCAGGGAAGGAAGGGCCTTGGGGCTGGTGCTCTGCCTGGGATGGGGCGGCCTGAGACAAGGGGCCTGCAGCAGTTATCTGGGACCCCTGAAAATGGCCCATTGACTGGCCATGGTGGCATGGAGGATACTGTGGATTTCTTTTTGCGATTCTGAGAGAAAGCCAATTACTTTCCCCTAGGTGAGAGGTAGTAGAGTCTAGTCGTTGAGAGTTCGGGCTTTGGAGCCAGACTGCACTTGGGGCTAATCTTGCCTCCACCGCTTAACCTCTCCAAGCCTCAGTTTGTTCATCTATTTAAAAAGGATAATAGCTAGTATCCAGCTCACTTGGTTACTTTGAGAAACAAGTAGGGCAATCCACATAAAATATCTAGCAAACCATTGTTATTTTATTAAAAAAAAACTTACTGTCAAGTCAGCTCTGGCTCATGGCAACCCCAAGAGTGTCAGATAAGAACTGTTCCATAGTGTTTTCAATGGCTAATTTTTCAGAAGTAGATTGCCGGGCCTTTCTTCCACAGCACCTCCAGGTGGACTCAAACCACTAACCTTTCGTTTAGCAGCTGAGCATGTTAACCATTTGTACCACCTGACACTGCGATGTTATTAATAGTAGATGCTAAAGCTCCTCTTGAGCTGTGTCGGGAATGGTACTGATGTGAGGTGGCTTTTGCCTTGCTCCCATGGTTTGACTATCCATAGCCTATGGTCTCTGTTTCCAGAGCTGGGCTGAAACATTTGGTCTAATATTCCGGGCATCAAAGCATCAGAAGAGGTCCCCTACAGCCCACAGGCTGACTGGGGAGACTGAAGCCCTGTTTGTCCATGGATAGAGATAAATCACTGTGGGCACAGAGGTGGAAGTCTGATTCTCCTTGGGACTCTGCTACCAAGGGCAGCTGCTTGTGTGGTGCAGCTGAAGTGATGACACCTGGGGCTGTACCTGGAGCTGCCCTTGACCCCTCTGTATTGCTGGGTTCTGTCCAAGGCTGCTGCTCCTCAGAGGGGGTTGCTCATTCTTCATGTCCTTTTCTCTGAACTTGGGCTAGGGACACGTTGGGGGCCACAGGCAGGCCTATCCCTGGGGCAGAAATGGGTGTGACTTTGCAGTGTAAGAGGTTTACCAGTTGTTTGGTGACCTGGGGGCAGGGATGGAACTGGGGAAGGAGAGAGGTCTTCTCTAACAGCTTTGGGCCAGGGATTTGACACAGCCCAGGGTTCATCTTCCTTGTTTGCATTTGGACTAAGGGAAATTAAGCCTGATGTGTGGTCCACCCTGGAGAGGGTCCCGCCTTTCTGCCTTCCTCCCCAGCCCACTTATTGTGTGGCTGTGGGCTGCTGGGGCCACCGGTGGTCAAAAACTTTTTTTTTTTTTTTTAATTGCTAACAAAGACGACTTCCTCTATCCCCCACTGCACTGAGGAGCTTTAAACTTTCTAACAGAGAAGGGTGATCAGGAGTCAAAGTATGAATCCAGAAAAAAATTGCAGCCTGTTTCCCTGGCTGGTTTGCTGTCACTTGCGGAAATACTCCTGGGACCGGAGCTCCGTGCTCACTGCCCACCCAGGTCTGAGTGCAGTTGTATGAAGCCTCTGGTGGGGGTCCTATCACCTGATGACTCCTCTCTGGGAGGTGACAGTCCTTCTTGGAAAGCAGGGTCTTCCTTTTCTGTCAGGTCTAGGGATTCCCCACATGAGGTCATGGAGGACTCCTCAGGCTCTGAGCTGGTGAGGACCTTGAGCACCACACAGGGAGCGCAGCCCTGCTTGCAGAGAGGAGGAACCTGAGGGGAAATGACTCACCTGAGATCACAGCTGAGTGAATCTTACCTCTCCTGACCCACGAGGGGAAATTGCACCTCATGGCCTTAGGCCCGGGTCCAAATCACTGCTGTGTGACGTTGAAAGTGGCAACCAACCTCTCTGGGACATGTGTTCATCCATATAAGATAATACCTTTGTGTGCAGGGTTGTTGTGAGGATTGAATAAGTTATTGTCTGTGCCATGCCTGGTTTGTAACATACCATTGTCCCGTGAGCCCCACCCTCGCCCTGCCCCTACAAGGGCTTATTAGTCACCACTGCTCTGCCCTGGTTCCCACACACCTTTGTCTTTCTCCCTTATGGCCTTTTTCACTATTTTATTATAATTTATTTAAGTCTGTTTCTGTCTAACTGTGAACACCTTGAGAGAGTCGGAGGGCTAGAGAGGCACCCATAGTCCCCTTCCACTCCTGTGCCTGCCCTGCCCCAGCCTGAGCCCCGAAAGGCACACACAAATGTCCATACGCACCCCTGCCCCATCCGCTCATAACGAGATGGCAGATGTCACACACCCTTGGCCAAGGCCTTCCTGTGGCAGATGTGGCATTTGTAAAGTTGGGGTCAGAACCCTCGGCTTTCTCGCCTTGGCCTCTCCCCTGGAGGAGGGTAACTTGCCTGCTTCCTCCCCGCTATCCCAGGACCGCATGCATCAGCATCACCTGACAGGCTTGTTGATAAATAGTTCACATCTGAATCAGAATCAGGTGGTGAGGGGCCCTGGAATCAGCATATTTATCAAGCATCCAAAGTTCATCTCAGACTAAAGTTGGAACACAGGTGGGTTGAGTTTGGGCTATGCAATATAGGGCACTAGCCCCTAGTTAGAGAAGGTATTTAGAGGGGAGAGATGGGCTGACCTCCATTTAATCCCTGAAAACATCCTATGAGGAGCTTCCTGATAACGAAACACAGCTTCTGCAAAGCAAATTGAATGCACAGTTCACTGCCTTGCAGGTCATTCTTACCCTTCCTCATTCTTCAGGACGACACAGTATTTACTGTTTGTGTTTTAAAACAAAACAAAACAACTTGAACACAAGTTGAAGACGCACCTTCCACGTGATTAATGAGCAGCCAAGTTCCTGATGTGATTTGAAGGGCTCCCAGACTGTCCTCTGCATGCTTCCCTACGTCTGAAATACCATCACAAGCAAGGGCAGAGTCACCAGTAGACAAGGTACACACGGGTTTATAGTCAGCAAGATACGCAGGACTTAATTGTGTTTACTTACTAATCTGTAGTGCATAATTTCACATGGGTGAAAACAGGTGAAATTGTGTGGTACAGATTAATAAGTAAACACAAGTAAGACGGTGCATACTCTGCTTATTGGGTAATCTGTCCCTGACAGAGGCACCACTGAACATTCTTTGGGTTATGGCCCTGCTCCTGGGAGGGCCAACTCAGTTAGTGATGATCTGTCATTAAGCCCCTCCAAGTTCAACTCTTGAACCTTTCCTGATCCCCCCACTACTGTGCACCTACTTTCTTCTAATTTACACTACTGATGTTTTGCACAATGTTCTGAAAGCCAGACGGTATGTGTGTCTCTCTTGCTACTTTCTGGGCTTTCCACTGCATATTAAACGAACATGACCAAATAATTACAATAGCGCCCAATTACCTGAAAACAACTACTATTTTTCATTCTGTGATGTCCTTCCCCAGTCATTATCACTGTGCATATAAGATTTTGCACAAGTATCATCAAAACTTGGAAACTGTTTTGCATTCTTTACCCTATATTATTTCATATGCATTTTTCCATGGATCTACTTAAGCTTCACTTACTATTCTTATTGGAAAAGTAATATTCCTTCCATTTGATAAAGTGACATTTGCTTAACCAATCCTCTTTTGTTGATTATTTGGGCAATTTCCAGATTTTCATCACTCTGAATCACGCTGCTATAAATATATCTTTATACAAATACCTTTTTAATATTTGACCAATTTCCTGGGGATGGCTTCCCTAGAAGGGCATTTCCCAGGAGCCATCTGGATTTTGAGCTCCTGGAAGGCACATGCTATTTCACTGAAATTCTGTATCTCCTATGCCCACCTCCCAGCCCCTGACCTCACCCAGGACAGAAAGAAATCTACCCACCGAGAGGGCTCTAAGCATGGGGCTGGCTGATCGTGCAAGGGAGCCCATCTTTCCTAGTGTCCTTCCAGAAAGGGGTTGGTGATTTTATTCAGGATATACCCTATCCCTGAAGTATTCAGCTGCCAGGGCACATTGTCAAGTGGGTGGTCAGGGAGGATGCTTCTAGCGATTACAGAAGGAAGAACCCTCAGTGTACGAAACTGGCTGCTCACAGCTCAGCCTAAGTTTGACTTGAATAGTGCTCCTGGAGGACTGTTGTGGGTCCCACCAGACATGGATTCCAAGGGAGAACAGAGCTGTACAAGGCTCCTTGGAGCCTAGGCTCAGAACTGCTTTCTGGAGGGAGGTGTTTATTTCCTGGCAGTGGATGAGTGAGGATAAGGAGATGTTCTTTGCCCAGTAAAAAGGCTACAGAACCGAAAAAGCCCAAGATCTCAGTGCTGAGCCAAGCTCAGGTTTGAGTTGTATTTCCCGGAGATTGAGGATATTTCATTTTAAGCTGTACACGTTCAATAAACAAAAAGAGGTTAACGCTGCATTAGTGGAACTCTTTATGGGCCCTCAGCACTGTCACAACTGGTAAATGGGGGGCAGTGTGGGCACTTGGAGTCCCAGCCCCACCACTTACCAGCTGTGTAACATTGGGCAAACAACTTGACCTCAAACGATTTCCTGGGAGGCTGTACAATGGGAAAATGCTGATACTCGGGGGCTCCTCAGAGTTATTGGGAAATAAACAATGTAATATAAGTGAAGGTGCTTCATAAATACTAAGCAAATGCCATGGATTGTTACTGGTATTCGCATTTGGGTGGTCATCACTAGCTAATCAAAGCATACTTTCTTAGTGCTTTTGAAGGGTGCTATAACCTGTGGCTTTTCTTTACAGCATCAGCTAACTGAACTTAACAATTTAATCTAATTATAAAAGAATATTACTTCAATCATCACATGTCGAATGTTATGTGCAAGACACTGAGCTTCCTGTGAAAACAAAAGAGAGAATATTCCAGACCTTTTCCCATCATTAGTTTGTTCAATCCATACCACGAGTTTTTATGATAACCTACCCATTGCCATTGAGTGAATTCCAACTCGTATTATTCCCATGTAATGAAACAGGAGTTACTTGACAAAGGCCATATGTTTGTAAGTGGCAGAGGTAGGATTTGAACACAGTCTGTCTGACTCGAGGGCCTATGCTTTTGCCTTGATACCTCTTGATACCTCTGGGACTTCTGTCTATGAGGGGAAATAGGTCAAGAGATATAGATGGGGTACTAGAGGAGGGAGAAAGTGCAATAATAGCTATGATCCATTGAGAGCTTACTATGTGTATCAGTTAGCTATTGCCGCATAACAAACCCCAATGCTTAGTGATTTAAAATAATAAGCACTTATTTAGCTCATGAGTCTGCAGGTTGGCTAAATGGTTCTGGTCTGGGATGGCCTCACTGATGCTCCTGTGGTCAGCTGTGGGCCATCTATGGGTTGCTTTGTTGATCTTGGCTGGGTTTTCTCATGTGTGGGGCCTTGACTGGGACAATAAGGCTGACATGGCTCTGCCTCACATAGTTTCTTATCATCCAGCAGGCTATCCTGGGCTTGTTCTTATGTCAGAGGCAGGATTCCAAGAGAGAACAGAGCTGTACAAGGCTTCTTGAAGCCTAGGCTCAGAACTGGCCCATTATCACTTCTGCCACATTCTTCTGGCCAAAGAGAGACACAAAGCCAGCTGAGATTCAAGGAGTAGAGAAACAGATTCTAACTTTGATGGGAGTTCCTGTAAAGCCACATTGCAAAGGGCTGGATACAAGGAGGATGTTAATTGGAGTCATCAGTGCAATCAATCTAATACACTATACTTTTCTTCTATGTGCTTTGCCTGCATTAAGCCATTTAATCCTCGTAATATCTCTATGAAGTGGAAACTACTAGTAGCCCCATTTTATAGATGGGAACATTGAGGTGCAGAGGAATTAAGCAAACTTGTCTAAAGGGGCATAATGGTTAAGTGGTAGAGGCAAGGCTGGAACTAGAGCCACTCTCTTGGCCACCTGTGCCTCACAGTGAGTGTAGCATGGGGCTCCCTCGGGAGGGCACAAAGCAAGGCCATCTAGGGAGGTGGAGCAGGTTCCACAGCATTGAATGCCCAAATGTGCAGTTCTGGCAGAAGGCCAAGTCAACCAACTTATGAGACCTCCTTCTCCATAGAAGGTGCTAAGGAAAGAGAGGTAAGGGGGCCCTGGAGGATGGCATAGTCTAGCCTTGGGCCATTACCCCCATATCACTAAAAGTGCTTGTTTTGTTGCATTTAATTTTTTATAAAGGGCCCCTGGCTGAGACTTCCTGTGTCTGGCTTGGTCAGCGAGCTGTTTGCCTGGGAAGAGCTGGGAAGCCTTGGACCTGGGAGGTCTGGGAGGCCGCATCAGCTCAGCATTGTCACAAAAATAGCCCTTCTCAGGGAAGGCAGGTACTTCCTCTGGCTGTGTTTCCCCTCTCAGCCCCGCCCAGGCCTCAGAAGAAAAGAGACACACAGAACCAAGTGCACAGAGGATTGGGATGTGGCTGGTGAGAGGGCTTTATGGGGACTCGACAGTAACAAAGGGAGGAAATGAATATGCAGTATTAGTAATTATACTGTATGCATTCCAATTTGTATTTCAATATGTCATTTCCATAATAAAACTGCCAATGCGAGTAACTAATGACATGGACCCACGTCAGGGAGTTGGAGGAGGACAGGGGCTTTTTTTCCCCCTAATAACAAAATTGCCTTCAGTGAGGAGCTCTTTCATGACAGACTGGCTGATATATTCTAGGAGATGAAGCTGCTGCCTAAGCCCTCTATGGAAAAGGAGCCAAAGTTGACTGGCCAACTGTTGGGAGCTCCCGGGGTTCCATAACTGGATACAGTTATGTTCAGGGCAGGGACAGAGCTACAGGAACCCCAGGCTGGATAAGGACAAACTGAGATGTGCTTTGGGCCTTGGAAAGCCCACAAGATAAAAGTATGAGCTGGTGACACCCTTGTGAATTTGACTTTCTCATCTATGGCCCCTGAACCTGTTACATTGCTGAACACTGCCATGTCTTTGCACATGATGTTCCTTCCACTTGGAATGCCCTTTCCCCTTTCTTTGCCTGCCCACTTGTTTGTTTTTGTTTTAACTCAGCATTATGGTCACCTCCCAAGAAGACATCTCTGGCCACAAGTCCCCAGCACCAGAGACATTTGAAGATGTTACACTGCTGGCTTTGAAAATGCAGAAAGGAGCCACAGACCAAGGAATGCAAGTAACCTCTAGAAGCTGCAAAAGGCAAAGACATGGATTCTTCTCTAGAGCCTCCAGAAGGGACATAGCCCTGAGGACGCGTTGATTTCAGCCCAGTGAGATGTATTCCAGACTTCTGACCTCCAGATATGCAAGATAATAAATCTGTGTTGTTTAAGCACTGAATTTGTAGTAATTTGTTACTGCAGCGCTAGGAAAAGAATGCAGGGCTCTTCAAGGTTTTTCCATGACCTGCCTTGCCAACTTCATCTTTGCTGTCTCCCCCTCCCCACACTTGCCCCAGTCTCTCAGCCCCCCAACCACACAGATTATGCCCACGTACACAGTTCTCTTTCACACATTTTGCAAAGGCTGTTCCCTCTGACTCAAATGCCCTCCCCCTCTTGGCTATCTGTGAATTCTTCCTCATCCTTCAAGACTGATCTCAGGTGTCATCTCTTCATGCATTGTTCCCTGGCCCATCAGGCTGATCCAGCTGCCCCTTCTCCAAACCACTTTATGCAAGACCCTGTGGTAGGCTCAGGAGCCCTGGTGGTGCAGTGGTTAAAGCGCTTGGCTGTTAACCAAAAGGTCGGCAGTTTAAACCCACTAGTCCCTCCGCAGGAGAAGATGTGGCAGTCTGTTTCTGTAAAGATTTACAGCCTTGGAAACCCTATGCGGCAGTTCTACTCTGTCCTGTAGTATCACTGTGAGTTGGAATCGACTTGATGGCAGTGGTTTGGTTTTGGATTGTGGTAGGTTCTGTGTATTTGTGTTTGTTTTGTTCACTGCTGTATCCCTATGCCTATTCTAGGCACTCAATAAATGTATGTTGAATGACTGTGTCTTTCTTCCCAAATAGAACAAGAATCTTGGGGGCATAAACTTATCCTTTTTTGTAGCAGAACGCCTGGCGCCTGGTAACTCCTCAAATATATTCTTTTTTTTTTTGGTGAAAATATACAGAACAAAGCATACACCACTTCAACAATTTCTACACATATAATTCAGTGACATTGGCTACATTCTTCATGTTGTGCCACTTTTCTCAACAACATTTTCCAGACTATTCCACCATCATTAACACAAACTCACTGCCCCCAAGCTTCATCTATCCTTTCCAGTTGCCGTTGTTAATTTGATCACATATGGATAATTCTTTAAAAGAGTTCTCGAATATCATCTTGATTGATTAATTAATAGCAGTGAGCCAAGGTCTGAAAACAGATTGCTCTAAAGGCTTGTCTGATCTGAGAAAGTTAAGACTTTGACTTCTCCCCTATTCCTTGGGATCTTGTATCCTCCAGGCCAGGGCAGTAGATAGAGCAGCCAGCTCAGCACCCATCACCTCTTTCAGATGATTGCACCCTTACCATGTGCCAGTTGCTTTCACACACATTCCCTCACAGTCTCCACAGAACAGCCCTGTGTGGTCCATGCAATTGTCCACACTTTGCCTATGAGGCAACTGAAGCTCAGAGTACTGCTCATAAGATCACAGAGCTAGTAAGTCTGGGAGGCTGGATTCAGATCCAATAGGCCATGATTCTTCCCACTTGACCTACTGCTTATGGGATGACCAGCAGAACAGTCCTCACATGGGCTGTTACCCCTCCCTGAAAGTTCTGCCGCCTGCCAACGTGCATGGGGATGGGAGGAGGGAAGAAAGGAGGTGGTAAGGAGCTACATTTCTTCTTCTTCTTTTTTTTTAATAGGCTTTATTTTTTAGATTAGTTTTCAGTTTACAGAAAAATTGTACAGTTTCTATATACCCATCCTTCCCCTTGTGTGGTGGTGTTATTACTGTCAGTTGCTTTCGAGTTGATTTTGACTCATGGCAACTCCATGTGTTATAGAGTAGAACTGCTCCACAGGGTTTTTTTAGCTGTCACCTTAACAGATTCAGATCAGTAGTCCTTCTTCCATGGAACTACTGGGTGAGTTCGAACAGCGTTTGCACTGATGGACCACCAACGACCTTCTTTGCACACTATTTCTCCTATTATTAACATCTTACATTCCTATGGTACATTTGTTACAACTGATGAACCCATATTGACACATTATTATTAACTAAAATCCACAGCTTACATTAGGATTCATTCTTTGCGTGGTACAGTCCTGTGGGTTTTGATAAATGCATAACGTCATATGTCCTCCATTATCATATCAGACAGAGTAGCTTCACTTCTCTAAAACGTCCTGTGCTGGTAAGAACTGTATTTCAGTCACAGACTATATTGACAGATAACGCTATTGTTTGCACAGAGTATCTCCAAGTGGATATGCAGGAATCCGGTGAGATAAACCCTTTTTTTATTAAGTCACTATGTGGCAGGCACTGTTTCAGGTACTGGGGATATATCAGTGGACAAGACAGACACACATTATGTGTCTTTGTACTGTACGACTTTTTCCATGTGTGTATTTCCTTCTCAAAATAAAATTAACCATTTTAATAAGATAGAGGGAAAAATTACATCCATACTGTTGAATACTATGTACCTATTCAAAAAAAGGAAAGAACACCAAGATATATTTTTACATGAAAAAAAATCACTGTATGATTTTCTGTGTGTAAAAAAAATGTACATCTACAAAATCAAAATTCTATATATTTGTTTGCATAAAAACCAAACCAAACCAGCTGCTGTCGAGTCAATTCCGACTCACGGTGATCCCATGTGTTTCAGCATAGAACTGCACACCATAGGGTTGTCAATGGCTGTGATCTTTCAGAAATAGATCACCAGGCCTTTATTCCAAGCCACCTCTAGGTAGATTTGAACCACCAACCTTTGGAATAGTAGCCAAGCACTTAACTGTCTGCACCACCAACAAACCAAAACAAACAAACCAACCAAACCCGTTGCCGGTGGGTCGATTCCGACTCATAGCGACCCTAGAGGACAGAGCAGAACTGCCCCATAGGGTTGGGACACCAATAGATGAATGCAAATATATGAAAAAGAAAATTCTGGAAGGATAATGGTGATTATCTCAAGGGATGTGATAGAATGAATGAGAATTGTACTTTTTACACTTTTCTATATATTCCATAAGGAACCCTGGTGATGCAGTGACCAAGTGCTTGGCTTCTAACAGAAAAGTGGGTGGTTCGAATCCACCAGCTGCTCCATGGGAGAAAGATGTGGTAGTCTGCTTCCGTAAAGATTGAAGTCTTGGAAACCTATGGGCAGTTCTACTCTGTCCTATAGGGTTGCTGTGAGTCAGACTCAACTTGATGACAATGGGTTTTTTATATTCCATATCATTAAAAATCCTTTTATATATGAAAATATATAACTTACTCAATTTAAAAAAAAAAAAAGGACCCTGAGGTCAAGAGGCCCATAGCTGGTCTCAGAACACCAAACCTGAGGGAAGTAAGGTTCCATTTGCCCTTGAGAGCCGTTTCAGCTGGATTTGGACTGGCATCCCAAATCTTGTTAGCACCTGAAGATTCTCCCTACTCTTCTCTGGAAATGAAGGCTACTGCTTTAAAGGCTGATAACATGCCACCTGAAGATAAGACCAAAGTCCTCAGGAAGGCTGGAGGGGGTGGGAGGGCAGTGGGCACTGCAGCAAGCCACATTGTTGATAGTGTCACAAGGCCCCCACGCCAGGAAACAACAATGAAAAGATATTGGCAACTTTGACGTGGAGGAAATTGCTTTCTTCTGTAGGAAAGAGAGATTCTGTTTTGAGGACAAAAAGCCACTTTCCTGACAAAATGCTTAATGTGGAGATAAGCCAGGGAGCAGTGGGAGGAATAATGTCTGCCAGGGTCCTGGGGAGCTTGGCCACAGGTGCAGTCCTTCCGCAGTCATGGCTGACCAGGGCTTTGTGGCCTCTGGAGAAGCCTCACATGAGGCTTCTGCAAACATTGCAGCCTTGGAAGCTCTATGGGGCAGTTCTTCTCTATCCTATAGGGTCACTGTGAGTTGGAGTCAACCTGAAGGCAGTGGGTTTTATTATCAGTAATAATGGTGATAAATCTCAAGGCAAGTTGTGTCCTGAGGCTCAGAGCCTTCTTTCTCATCAGACATTCTCTCACTGTCCAATCCTGTTAAACTGGAAGAGATATGGAAGAGGATGTCCCTTCTTCCCATTCCCCAGGTGGATGAAACAGAGAGAAGAGGTTTTACCCCATGTCCGCAGCTGCCTGAGGGGAAAAGTTGAAGCCCAAGACCCCCATTTCCCTGGTTTCAGGACCAACACTCATTTTTCGATACGTGGCTGCAAGGCAGCCGGGCCAGACAGTCAGTGACTGGACTGAGTGTCCACAAGGGTAGGCCCCACGAGAGAGAGGATGGCAAGTGTGGCGTTTTGAGGTGAACTTGAAACCAGGGATGGCCTGGATGAGCTCTGCCACCGCTGAAGTTAGCGAACCCTCAAGTCTGAGAAGAGATGAGGTGCATTTACCCTGGTGGGTTGGCACCTCTCAGACTTGGGCTCGGCTGATTTTCATGCAGTGACTCCTTCCCAAAAGGGATGGGGGCAGGGATGCTCCCTGCAAATCACCTCCACTGTGATGGGCAGTAGTTGGGGACACCCCAAAGATACCTCATCCAGTCTCTGAGTGCCAGCAGCAAACCTTACAGAGCGGTGGTCTGTTAAAGGGGAGACACCACCCCACCACCCTCCTAAGACACCCACTTCTAAAGTGCAAATTGCCATGGGAAAGGTGCAAAAGTGTGTTATCAACCTAAACCTTTAGCATCAGTTAAAAGCTCATCAGGAATTAGTTGGTAGTTCTCTAAAGATAAGACCAACATCCATTAACTGATGGGGACACTGTGTGTGTGTGTGTACTGGGGAGGAGGGTGGAAAATGGACATTTTCATGGGAGTAAATAAACTGCAGAACAATTTGACAAAACCTTTCTATAACCTTAAAAGTGTGCAAATGTATACCCAGCTATTCCCTTCCAGGAATGTATCCTAAGGAAATAATTAAGGATGTGGGCAAAGATTTTGCTACAGGATGTTTACTGTAACATTGTTTACAACAGCAAAAAATATTTGGAAACAATTTAAATGTCTACCATTTGGAAACTTGTTAAATAAATTATGGTACAGCCATACAATGCAACATTGTGCAGCTATTAAAATACTGTAAAAGCATATTTGTTGGCCTGGAAATAAGTTCAAGTTTCATTACTGAGTGAAAAAAAGGAGGTTACAAAACAGTACAGTACAATCCCATTTTTTAATTTAAACACACACACACACATGCTACATAGCTGGGGGGGCATTCTTTTAAGGAGGACTTTGCTAGAGGGCAGTGTCGTCACTAGCGGGGTAGGGGGTGTGGATTGGACTAGGTGCCACTGTCAGAGGGAGTAACACCAAAATGAGTGTCTATAAAATTTTTGTGCGGTGTTTCAGCAGAAATTTATTAACATACCTACAAGGCTAAAACTCTCTGCCAGTTTAGTTTTTGAACCTTCTAATGCGCTTCAGTAAGAGCTGGCATGATACGTCAATTACAGTGATACTTTAAATCACATGGTTTTGTCTGCACATGCTATAAGCCCGCGCTGCTATTTTTCTTGCTGCCAGTGTTTTTATAGTTAAATTTGCCGGTGTATTACCTACGATATTGTGGTAATTAGTATTTGTGAACCTATATCGACAACTTTTTTGAGAATGAAGTAGTAATTAAAGGAAAAGAAGGAGTGATATACCGGAATCATGATTTGCGAGTAACATTAGTACAAAAGACATTACTAAGGATTCTGTATGGTCTGGTACAGGGAGAGGGCCATTGGCTGGGGGCGGGGGAGTGACACCATAAGCTTCTGCACTGGGTGACACCAACTCTAGTGACTCTACTGCTAGAGGGGTATGTAACCGGGGTTTTATTCAGAATGCTTTGGCATTGTGGTAGGACAATGTTTTAACTTAACGTGTTTTGATTTCACCCCAGTTGGGGGATGTTATAGATTGAATTGTGTCCCCCCAAAATGTGTGTCAGCTTGGCTAGGCCATGATTCCCAGTATTGTGGTTGTCCTTCATTTTGTGATCTGATATGATTATCCTATGTGTTGTAAATCCTCTGTGATGCTGAAGAGGCAGGATTAGAGGCAGTTATGTTAATTAGGCAGCACACAATCTACAGGATTAGGTTGTATTTTGAGTCAATCTCTTTTGAGATATAAAAGAGAGAAGGGAGCAGAGAGGAGGGGGACCTCCTACCACCAAGAAAGAAGAGCTGAGAGTGGAGCAAGTCCTTTGGACCAGGGGTCCCTGCACTGAGAAACTCCTAGACCCAGGGGAAGATTGATGACAAGGACCTTCCCCCAGAGCTAACAGAAGCCTTCCCCTGAAGCTGGCACCCTGAATTCAGACTTCTAGCCTCCTAAACTGTGAGAGAATAAATTTCTGTTTGTTAAAGCCATCCACTTGTGGTATTTCTGTTATAGCAGCACTAGAAAACTGAGATGGGGTGAGGGGTGGGGGTAACAAATTAAGAGTCTTAGGCAGCAAAATACATATGTTTGTGTGTTTGGTATCAACCAAAAATGTTATCAGTGGCAGCTGGGATTATGGAGACTTTTTATTATCTTTTTTTTTTTTTTTTTGTCTTCTTTGTATTTCTGTAATGATTATTTACTTATCTGAAAATATTTTAAAGTTACAAAAAAATAAAAAGATTAACAGAGACCCAAGCTAGAGGGATGGAGGGCCATGAGGGCTGGAGGGAGAAGAGGGAGTTGAGAGGGTCCCAAGGCAAACTCCACTTGCTTCAGAAGCTCACCCACAGTCTCTCAGGGACCAATGCCATGACCTTACCTGGTGCCCTCTTGGACACATGCACCAATTGCCAGATCCTGTGGTCATATCTCCTAAGGGTGACCATGTGGACATGAGCTAGATTCTGTCTCCGGGAAGACACCAGGGCTGCTTGGCCTAACTTTGTCACTTGGCACCTTACTTTTGGTGAGGCCTGGGAAGGAGGAAAACCGAAAGGAATCTAAAGCCACTGCTGTGCAGGAGAGCTGTGCGTGGGGACCAGGGCTGGTGCTTCTGGTCCCAGTACATAGGAGAAAACTCCAACCGAAGGACCTGTGATAACACCCAGAAAGAGCACCTGCCTATTTTTAGTTGCGGTTGTGTTGGGTTGTTGTTTTTCCCCCTGAAATCATCATTTAATCAAAATATCATTAAAGTAAATATAACATAGAGTGATTGAATTAAATAAGCATATTATACCAAGTGTTTGTGTTAGAGAAGCTCTATGCAACACCAATGCATTTTTGTTTTCTTAAATTATAGATCATAATTTGGTACAAACTTTTTGATTTATATTATAATTCCAGTTCTTTTTGGACCAGAAGTTAACCATATTGAAGTGGAATGAGGTATACTTTGACATACGTATATTTTGCATTTATGAATAGGGGACATAATTGAGTCTTCAGGGGTAATTCTGATACTTGTTTTTCCAGCCATGACCTATTGTTTTATAATTAAACTTCCAATTTTGACATAATTGTATACTCTGACTGAACTTCACCCAGTTTCCCCCAATGGTAACATCTTGCAACACCATAATACAATATCACAACCAAGATATCGACACTGATACAGTCAAAAAAGGTACAGAACATTTCCGTCACCACAAGGGTCCCTCATGTGGCCCTTTCATAGTCACACCCACTTCCCTCTTGCACCTACCCCCTCCTTACCTTAATCCCTCGCAACCACTAATCTTTCTTCATCTCTGTAATTTTGTCATTTCAAGAATGATATTTAAATGGAATCGTACAGTGTGTGATCTTTTGGGATTAGCTTTTTCTATTCAGCATAATTCCCTTGACATTCATTCAGGTGGTTGTGTGATCAATATTTTGTTTCTTTTTCTGGCTGAGTAGTATGCCATGGTAGGGATATACCACTATTTTTTGTTTTTTTTAGCCTTTCACCCATTGAAGGACATCTGAGCTTTTTCCAGTTTTGGGCTATAACAAATAAAGCTACCATAAGGATCTGTACGCAGATTTTTGTGTGAACATACACTTTCATTTCTCTTGGATAAATGGCCAAGGGTGCACTTGCTGGGTTGTGCAGTAGTTGCTTGACTGGTTTTTTAAAATTATTATTATAATATTTTATTGTGTTTTCAGTGAAAGTTTACACAGCAAATTAGGTTCTCATTTAACAATTTCTATACGTATTGTTCAGTGACATTAGTTACATTTTTTTACAATTTGCCAACATTCTCATTATTTCTGTTCCGGTTGTCCCATTTTCATTAACCTAGCTTCCCTGCCTCCCACCCTCCACCTTCTCGTCTTTGCTTTAGGGTAAAAGTTGACCATTTGGTCTCCTACAGATGATTTTTCAAAGAAGCACAGTACTCACAGATGATATTGTTTATTTTATGAACCAATCTGTTATTTAGCTGAAAGGTGACCTCTGGCTGTGGTTTCAGTTCAAAGTTTAAAGCATATCTCAGGGCGATAGTCTCAGGGGGTTACTCTATACTCTAGTCTCTACTGGTCCAGTAAGTCTGGCCTTTTTTAAGAATTTGAGTTTTGTTCTACGTTTTTCTCCCATTCTGTCCAGGACCATCTATTGTGTCCCTGGATAGAATGGTGTATGATTAGTTTTTTAAGAAACTGCCCACCTGTTTTTACAGAATGGCTGAACCATTTTACATTCTGACCAGCAACGTATGAGGGATTCCATTTCTCCGCAGTCTCACCAACATTTGATGCTGTCACTGTTTTATTTTAGCCATTGTGATAGGTGTGTAGTGGATTTCTCATTGTGGTTTTAATTTTCATGGCTAATGATGTTGAACACCTTTTCATATGCTTATTCGCCATCCATGTATCTTCTTCAGTGAAATGTTTCTTCATGTCTTTTGTTCATGTTCTAATTGGATCATTTGCTTCCTTCACTGCTGAGTTTTGAGATTTCTTTATATAGCCTAGATAGATCATATGTGTGACTTGGAAATATTTTCTCGCAGTCTGTAACTTGTCTTTTTGTCCTCTTAAGGAGGGCTTTCACAGAGCAAACATTTTAATTTTGATAAAATTTATCACTTTTTCCTTTTATGGGTTATGCTTTTGGTGTCAAGGCTAAGAATTCTGTCTAGCCCTAGATCCCAAAGATATTCTCCTATGTTTTTTTCTAGAAATTTAGTATTTTTAAGTTTTACATTGAAACCAATGATCCATCTGAGGTAATTAGTTCATTTTTGCTTAGGGTGTGACTTAGGTTAAGATTCTTTTTTTTTTTTTTTTTTTGCTTATGTATGCCCAGTTACTTCATCACCATTTGTTGAAAAGGCTCTTTTTCCTCCATTGAATTGCTTTTGCTTCTTTGTCAAAAAGCAGTTGGGCATATTTGCGTGGATATATTTCTAGAGACTCTAATCTGTCCCATTAATCCAAGAATCTATCCATCCACCACTACGACACAATCTTGATTATTGTAGCTATACAATAAGTGTTGAAATCAGGTAACCAATTCCTGTCACTTTATTATTTTTTCAATTTTATTTCAAATTTGTTTTAGCTATTCTAATTTCTTTGCATTTCCAAGTAAATTTCAGAATAATCTTTTCTATATCTGCAAAAAAAATCTGTGATTTTGATAGAAATTGTATTAAACTACTATATCAATTTGGGGGAGAATTGACATCTTTACTATGTTGAGTTTTCCAATCCAAGAAGAGAATATGTCTCTCCGTTTATTTATACCTTCTTTGATTTCTTTCATCAGCGTTGTATAGTGTTCGGCATGCAAGTCCTGTACGTGTTTTATTGGATTTACACCTAAGTATTTAATTTTTTTTTGAACAATTGTAAATGTTTTTTTTTTTTTTTTTTTAATTTTGGTGCCTATTTGTTCATTGCTAATATATAGACCCCACTAGTCACCGCATGGGAGAAAGATGTGGCAGTCTGCTTCCATAAAGATTATAGCCTAGGAAACCCTATGGGGCAGTTCTACTCTTTCCTATAGGGTTGGTATGAGTTGAACCAACTCGATGTCAATGGGATTCGTACATAGAAATACAACTGATTTTTTATAGTTATCTTGTATCTGACACACTTGCTGAGCCTACTTATTTGTTCTAGTAGGTGTTCATTGGTTCCTCAGGATTTTCTACATAGACATTCATGTCATCTGCAACAAAGGTTAGTTTTGTTTCCTCCTTTCTGATCTGAAGGATATTTTTGCTAGGTATAGGACTCTCAGTTGACGGTTCTTTTTTTTTCAGCACTTGAAAAATGTTGTGTCACTTCTGCCTAGCCTCCACAGTTTCTGATGAGAAATATTCTGTCATGACTGGAGAAACCCCAAGAGTATGGCCCTGGACACCCTTTTAGCTCAGTAATGAAGTCACTCCCGAGGTTCACCATTCTGCCAAAGTTTGGCCAGCCCCATAAAACAAAATGAGACTAATGGGGCACAACAGTCCAGGGACAAGGACTAGAAGGAGGGGGGTACAGGAAAGCTGTTAATAGGGAACCCAAGATTGAAGAGGACAGTGTTGACATGCTGTGGGGTTGTTAAACATTGTCATAAAACAATATGTGTATTAACTGTTTAATGAGAAACTGTTTGTTCTGTAAACCTTCATCTAAAGTACAATAAAAAATAAAAGTAAAAAAACCAGAAAATAAAAATATTACCAAAAAGAAAAGAAAAAAATAAAATAAATACTCTGTCATTTGTTTATTTTCCCCTGTGGTAAAGTACTATTTTTCTCCGGCTATTTTCAAATATTTTTCCTTGTCTTTAGTTTTCAGAAGTTTGTTTATGTTGTGTCTTGGCATGGATTTCTTTGGATTTATTATGTTTGCTCAGTTTCTTGGATCTGTAGGTTTATATCTCTCGCCAAATGTGAGACTTCCTCAGATATTATTTCCTTAAGTACTTTTTCAGTTGCACCCTCTTTCTCCTCTCCTTTCAGGACTCTGATGGGATGAATATTGGATCTTTTGTTACAGTCCCATGTGTTCCTGAGGCTGTGATCTTTTTGTTCTGTTTTGTTTTGTTTTTCAGCTTATTTTCTCCCAGTTGTTCAGACTGAGTGATTTCTACTCTCCTCTCTTCCAGTTCACCAATTCTTTCCTCTGTTCCCTCTAGTCAGCTGTTGAGTCCATTCACTGAGATTTTTATTCTGGTTATTGTATTTTTCAGTTTTAAAATTTGTATTTTGTTCTTTATATCTTCTATTTTGTTACTGATACTTTCCATTTTTGTTTGTTTGTTTCAAACACGTACATAATTGATCATTAAAACATTTTATCATGGCTATTTTAAAATTGTTGTCAAATAATTCTAGCATCTCTGTTATCTTGGTGTTGGCATCTCTTGATTATCTTTTTTCATTCAAATGTAACCTGGACATTTTCAAGTTACGTTTATAAGACACTAGATCTTATTTACACCTTCTGTTTCATCTGACTTTTTCTGATACCACTCTGGCAAGGGGAGGGAAGTGCCGCCTCATTACTGCCAGGCGGAGATTGAAGTCCAAGTTCCCCTTGCAGTCTCCACTGACGCCTGAGAAGGAAGCCATCTTGTTAGTCTGGGCAGGGATGGGAGTTCCCCTTGTGATTACCACTGACACCACGAGGTGGGGGGTGCCCCTTATTACTGGCTGGTGGGTTGAGGGTCCCTGCTCCCTTCTCTGCCTTCTCTGACACCACTCTGGTAGGGGTGTTGGGATGCCTTGCTATAGCCTGGCTAGACTGGAAGTCTAGGCTCCTCATTCAGCTTTCTCTAGTGTGGGTGACATGTTTGTCTGGAGTACAGTGGTTATTGTCTAAAAGTTTTTTGTCTTGTGAAGCTGCCCCTTTCCTGGTCATCTGGCTAGAGAGAACAGGCTTTTGTTGGGCCCTCTTTTGTCTGCACCTGTTGGCGTTTCCGGGTTGCTGGCTTCTTCAGCTCTAATTCTGGGATATGTGAGGCAAAAAAAAAAAACATCCATAGAACTCATTCTTGTGTTGTTTCTTAGGTCCTGAGGTCCCTAGATGATCTGCCTTCTTCTCTCCACTTTTCAGAGTCTTATTTTATGTATAAAGTTCATGGTTTTTGGTTGTACTTAGCAGGAAGAATAGAGAAAAATATGTCTACTCCATCTTCCTTGAAGTGGAAGTTCTTTCCTTCCTATTTTTACTTCCATCTCTTAACCAAAGCAAACACATGCCAGAATTCCACATTCATTCTGACTTTCAGCATCAGTTACCAACATTTTTTGAGTGATCAAAGTCCTTTGCCAATAGAAAGTATCCATGAAAAAATTTGGGCCCATTTTTCCAGAGAGATAATCAGGCCAGAATTATACAAGGATCCTCTCTGGGTAAATCTGTTATCACAGTAGAATTAATCCCATCAAAGAACGTTAAACAAATCTTATAGTTTGTGATGTGTTGGGGGGCTACTTTTACACCCAGTTTGGCTGTCCTAAAAATACCAGTATGACCAGCTGAAAAGCAAGGTATTGACCAGCCTACCAGCTGTTGGGTCTTGCTTCACCATGCCAAAAATCCAACTGGTGTCTGACAAGGTCCCCCAAATTAATTATCTACAACACCCACCCCACCTTCTGGATTTGATCTCCTAAAGATACTGCCTGAATTCCTATTGTGTTTCTTTCAGCAAAGCAAGATACTAAAATCAAATCAGGAACAAATCTCTGAATATTATTAATAAGGAGGAGTTTCCTTTGAACTGGAATCTTTTCAACTGTTTCCCAGAAATTTCCTGTGCATCTTCAAAAGGAGTTTATGACCACTTTGATTAGGACTTTATCTCAAGCCCTAAAGGATATAGACATTTTCTCAGAATAGCCATCAGCATGAATGTTAGCTAGTTATGTCCCCTGTAAAAAAGCAACCCAACCCCTCCCTGGGATCCACGCTAATATAATGACTATCTGCATTAGAGGTAAGAGGAGGCTGCTTTCCAGCTCTGAGCCCCGTGGCAGGAAAACTTCTGGAAATTCAGAGAAGGCTTTTCTGTTGGTACCTGATTTAGTTTTAGGTCCACCCTGATGTTGAACAAACATGGGTAAAATGTTGCCTGTTGTAACCAGATTCCTTGATCTCAATATTATGTCAGTCCTTGGGGGCTGGCAAAAAGAAGAGTGGAAAGTAGCTAATGGAGACAGATGGCCAATGCAATTATCACTTGAAAAAAGGTTTGTCCTTCAAAAATGACAACAGCAGTAGACTCTCAACAGCAGGTGAAATCTGAAAAAGGATTAGGAAAGGATTATCTAAGAGAAAAAGAACAGGTGCATCAGGGTGCTCCAGTTTGGAGGGGAGGGACTTCAGCTTTTGAATGACACCCTCAAAATAGCCCCTTCACATTTCAGTTCCATTTGTACCCACGGACTTTGACAACGGTTAGTGTTGGTGAGTTGGGTCATCTGAAAGAAGGGCCAAAGGTAGAATGAGCCCAGAAGTTTCTTTGGAGGGACAACATAACTAAAAGTGGGTATGTTACACTTTTTAGCAAAAAAGAAGTACAAATGTACCTGAAAGGAAGGCAGGAAACACTCAACTCTCAAAGTTCTCCATGCTGCATAAGTCCCAGTGCTTCACCTCAGAACCCTGGCAATTGGGAGAAGAATTTTCATTCTCTGGAAAGGGTGACTGTGGAGTCAAGGCCAGAGTTTTTACAAGTGAGCTGATCACAGAGCGTTATGGATGGAAGTGACCATCTTGCCTATCCCCCTTTTACAGATGAAGAATCTGAAATCCAAGATGTGCAATGGTCTGCCTAAGGTTGTGATTAGATAGTCACAAATGGAATTCAGAGAGCTTGGTCCCTTGTGTTCAACCTAAGCCCTTTCTTTTGTGCTATGAGTAATTCTCTATTAACAGTCTTGTCCAAGGGCTCCAAGCCAGAAAAGTGGGACCAAAGGAGTTGGAACCTATGTTCTGTCCAGCAAAGGGACTCCTCTGGAAACTATGGGTTGTATAATATAGCAGCCCCACCCATATGGACTAATAGCTCCTGCTCTCCTTTTGCTGCCAAACCTTGGGAGGGGGGAATCTGCAGGGGCTTCTGGGAAAGGTAAACCAGTTGATCCCGACTCGTAGCAACCCCACAAGTATCAGAGTAGAACTGTGCTGCACAGGGTTTTCAATAGCTGATTTTTTGGAAGTAGATCACCAGGACTTTTTTCTGAGGGGCCTCTGAGTTGACTCGAACCTCCAACCTTTCGGTTAGCAGCCAAGAGTGTTAACCATCTGCATCCTCCAGGGACTCCTACAGGGAAAGGTAGTAGCAGTGAAATAATAATAGCAGCTACTTATTGATCACTTTGTCCATGCCAAGCACTATGCAAAGTACTTTACAGGCATGCTTATTTGATCCTCACAAATAACCACAAATAACAAGTAACCAATAATAATTATAATTCCCATTTTACAAGTGAAAAACTGATGTTAGGAGAGGTTATGTAACTTGCTCAAGTTTATATACCTAGAAAATGACACAAGCAGAATTTGAACCTATCTCTGCCTGGCTCCACACTCCAATCTTTTAACCTCTGTGTTGTACCATTTCCCAAAAGGCAGACTTCACACAGCTTTACTCAGATGCACAAAGCAAATGAAACTCCATACGTGTTAGTTTAGCTGTTTCAGGATGGAGGTGGTAGGAGGAGGTTTAATGTCTCTGGAGGGCACCAAGCTCCCTAGAGACGGAGCTAGGCACACTGGTGTGGCCCTGAGGACCCTATGTTGACTGCACAGCCTAGCTCCTCTCTGGCTATGGTCAGCTTGGTCTCCGGGATGTGGCCCAAGAGACCTCCGCAAAGGCAGAACCTGGATAGGTGAAGTTTGTCACATGTCTCCACCCACTTCCTACACAGAAGTTGCCCTCCCTGGGATAAACCCTGTTTTTCCTTTCTCTCTATCAGTGATTCCCAAGCATAGCTGTATGTTAGAATCACCTAGGAAGCTTTTGAAAATTGCTGCCCCCGTTTCCAGAGATTCTGATTTAATTGATCTAGGATATATATTTTTAAACCCCTTAGGTTAGAGTTGCTAGATAAAATACTGGATACCCAGTTAAATTTGACGTTCAGATGAACAATGAATCATTTTTAGCATAAGTATGTCTCAGATATTGCATGGGTCATACTTACACTAAAAAACGATTTCCTTGTTTATATGAAATTCTAATTTAACTGGGTGTCCTGTATTTTCATTTGCTAAATCTACCAGCCCTATCCCCAGATGATTCTAACGCACAGCCACAGGTTGAGAATCTGTGCCCTACGTGAACCTCAGCCCTTCCAAATGCATTTGTGGGTTACTTTCAGCTTCACAACCCCTGGCCTGGGCAGCAAATACGTGTGTTTTCTTCGGTCCTTCTGCAGATTATAGCACCATGTCTTCCTCTAACCCATCAGTGAGGTTAATTGTGTAAGGTGAAGGCAGACACCACGGGAGGTCAGCGTGGGCGCTAACAGAAGGTTGGTGATGTCTGACAGATAACACTGGAGGTGCTGTCCACTCCAGAGCTGGTCCTGCATGGAGTTTGTAGTAACGAATACATATGGAGCAGCTACTCTGTTCTGGGCACTTGTTAGGCACTGCATGGGATGCCATGCCCCTGTTCTGGAAGAGCTCACAGCCCAGAGATGGAAAATTCAAGTTCTCTTTGCTGGAGAAATTTTCTTTCCACTCTCTAATGAGGGTCTGGAGCAAACACCTTTGGTATGCACATAAACCCATTTAGCAAGAGTGCAAAAACTTACACCCCATCCAAGTATGATTGGACAGAGCCAGATGAAGGTAAGTGGGGTACAGAACAGTAAGGAGGGTGGTCCTGCAGTGCCAGGCAGGAGCCCAGAGAGAGCATTAGCCCTGCCACTTACTAGCTGTGCCATCTAGGGAAAGGGCTTACGTTTCCTCATCTATAAAATGGAGGTGATAGTAGTAGCTCAGAGAACAATTATGAGGATGAAATGAAATCGTGCATGGAGAACAGGGCCTGCAAAATAAGCACTCTGTGAATACTAGCTTTTATATTACACAATCTCAAAGACAGTACACATATACTCATAAACATACCTACTCTCAAAAGCCACCACTTCTATGTCAGTTTGTCATACTGTCGTGGCTTGCATGTTGCTGTGATGCTGGAAGCTGTGCCACCAGTACTTCAAATGCCAGCAGGGTCACTCATAGTGGACAGGTTTCACAGACTAGGAAGAAGGACCTGGTGATCTATTTCTGAAAAAACTGGCCAGTGAAAACCTTGTGAATAGCAGCAGAACGTTGTCTGGTATAGTATAGAAGATAAGACTCTCAGGTTGGAAGGCACTCAAAATACGACTGGGGAAGAGCTGCCTCCTCAAAGTAGAGTCAACCTTAGTGATGTGTTGGAGTAAAGCTTTCTGGACCTTCATTTACTGATGTGGCATGACTCAAAATGAGAAGAAACAGCTGCAAACATCCACTAATAATCAGAACATAGAATGTGCGAAGTATGAATCTAGAAAAATTGGAAATTGTCAAAAATGAAATGCAATGCTTGAAGATTGATATCCTAGGCATTAGTGAGCTGAAACAGACTGGTTTTGGCCATTTTGAATCAGACAATGATATGGTTTACTATGCCAGGAATGACAAATTGAAGAGGAATTGCATCACACTGATTGTTAAAAAGAACATTTCAAGATCTATCCTGAAGTACAACACTGTCAGTGATAGGATAATATCCACATGCCTACAAGGAAGACCAGTTAATACAAGTAGTATTCAAATTTATGAACCAACCACTAATGCCAAAGATGAGGAAATTGAAGATTTTTACCAACTTCTGCAGTCTGAAATTGATCAAACATGCAATTAACATGCATTGATAATTACTGGTGATTGGAATGTGAAAGTTGGAAACAAAGAAGATGAATCCATAGCTGGAAAATACGGCCTTGGTATAGAAATGACGCAGGATATCGCATGATAGAATTATGCAAGACCAATGACTACTTCATTAGAAATATCTTTTTTTTCAGCAACATAAGTAGCAACTATACACGTGGACCTCACTGAATAGAGTACATAGGAATCAAATTGACTATATCTGTGAAAAGAGTTGAGGCTCAATATCATCAGTTAGAACAAGGCCAACGGGTGACTATGGAACAGACCATCAATTGCTCATATGCAAGTTCAAGTAGAAGCTGAAGAAAATTAAAACAAGTCCACAAGAGCCAAAGTACAATCTTGAGTATATTCCACCAGAATTTAGAGACCATCTCAAGAACAGATTTGACATATTGAACATTAGTGACCAAAGACCAGATGAGTTGTGGGATGACATCAAGGACATCATACGTTAAGAAAGCAAGAGGTCGTTAAAAAGACAGGAAAGAAAGGAAAGACCAAAACGTATGTCAGAAGAGACTCTGAAACTTGCTCTTGAAAGTAGAGCAGCTAAAGCAAACATAAGAAATGATAAAGTAAAAGAGCTGAACAAAAGATTTCAAAGGATTGCTTGAGAAGACAAGCAATAAGGTATTATAATGAAATCTGCAAAGACCTGGAGTTAGAAAACCAAAAGGAAAGAACATGTTTGGCATTTCTCAAGCTGAAAGAACTGAAGAAAAAAATTCAAGCCTGGAGTTGCAATATTGAAGTATTTCTGTGGGCAAAATACTAAAAGACTCAGGAAGCATCCAAAGAAGATGGAATGAATACACAGAGTTACTGTACCAAAAATAATTTTTTGATGTTCAACCATTTCAGGAGGTAGTGTATGATCAAGAACTGATAGTGTTGAAGGAAGAAGTCCAAGGGGCACTGAAGGCATTGGCAAAAAACAAGGCTCCAGGAATTGACAGAATACCAGCTGAGATGTTTCAAATGGATGCCTCTCACTTGCCTATGCCAAGAAATTTGGAAGACAGCTACCTGGCCAACCTACTGAAAGAGATCCATACTTACGCCTATTTCAAAAAAAGGTGGTCCAACAGGTTGTGGAGATTATTGAACAATATGACTAACATCACATGCAACTAAAATTTTGCTGAAGGTAATTCAAAAGCTGTTGTAGCAGTACATCAAAAGGGAACTGCCAAAAATTCAAGCCAGATCCAGATGTCAGATGGGTCTCGACTAAGAGCAGAGAATACCAGAAAGATGTTTATCTGTGTATTATTGACTATGCAAAGGCATTCGACTGCGTGCATCATAACAAATTATGGATAACATTGTGAAGAATGGGAATTCCAGTACACTTAATTGTGCTCATGCAGAATCTGTACATAGACCAAGAGGCTGTTGTTTGAACAGAACAAAGGGGTACTGCATGGTTTAACATCAGGAAAGGTGTGTGTCAGGTTGTATCCTTTCACCATACTTACTCAATCTGTATGCTGAGCAACTAATCTGAGAAGTTGGGCTATATGAAGAAGAACACAGCATCGGGATTGAAGAAAGACTCATTAACAACCTGCTATATGCAGATGACACAACCTTGCTTGCTGAAAGTGAAGAGGACTTGAGGCACTTACTGATGAAGATCAAAGGTTACAGCCTTCAGTAGGGATTACACCTCAACATAAAAAAAAAGCAAAACAAAAAAACTTCACAACTGGACCAATAAGCAACATCATGATAAAGAAAGAAAAGATTGAAGTTGCCGAGGATTCCATTTTACTTAGATGCTCAATCAACACCCATGGAAGCAGCAGTCAAGAAATCAAATGATGACAAATGATCAAATTGGGCAAATCTGCTGCAAAAGACTTCTTTAAAGTGTTAAAAAACAAAGATGTCATTTTGAGGACTGAGGTACACCTGACAAAATCATGGTGTTTTCCATCTCCTCATATGCGTGGGAAAGCTGGACAACGAATAAGGAAGACCAAAGAATAATTGATGCCTTTGATTATTGTGCTGGTGAAGAATACTAAACATACCATGGACTGCCAGAAGAACAAACAAATCTGTCTTGGAAGAAGTACTTTCAAAATGCGCTTTATAAGGAAAGATGGCAAGACTTCACCTTACATACTTTGGGCATGTTATCAGGAGAGACCAGTCCCTGGAGAAGGACATCATGGTTGTTAGAGGGTCGGCAAAAAAGAAGGAGACCCTCAACGAGATAAACTGACACAGTGGCTGCAACAATGGGCTCAAGCATAGCAATGATTGTGAGGATGGAACAGGACTGGGCAGTGTTTTGTTCTGTTGCGCATGGGGTCACTCTGAGTCGGAAGTGACTCGACAGCACCTAACAACAACAACAACACCCTCAGAAATATTTACGTCCAAAGAATGTTAGGTTAAAATTAACAAAATGAGAAGACGTTTTCCTAGCATTTGTTCAGTCTAATATCTGATAGAGTCCCATTCTCCTAAGTCTTTGAAAAGTAAACCAGAAAACTGAGAAGAATTTCCCAATTCTAGCCTCTCGGAATCCGTGTTTGGGACTTTTGCTCAATTCTATTTTAATAATGATGCAATTAAGTATGAAAAGTCTAGGGCAGATTCTTGCCACTGTATTGCCAACATGTTATTCTCATGAGCCTGCCTGTCTGCGATGGATTTTTTAGGGTGTAGTTATATGGAAATAGCCTCTGATTACATTTCTGAGTTTTCAGGTAGGTTATAATTTTAGGCAGTTGTTTTGATGAGACTCCTTGGCAGGGCACACATATCTGTGAGATCTTCAGACCTCTGTGAATTAGAATGACATGAAATTTTTTTAAAAAGTAAATGATTCTTAAATATAATGTAGTATGTCTTGCTACTGTTGAAACATGTGAAGGGTCGGTTGTATGCAAACACAAACTAATTTCCAGTGTAAGTAAGAAGAGAGAGAAGGGAATCATGAAGGCAGACCCTTCCTTACCCTTTTGTGACTATTTCTATGATGCATGAGAGGAGCCCTGGTGGCACGACGTTTTAGCTCTCAGCTGCTAACCAAAAGGGAGTAAGACCTGGTGATCTGCTCCCTTAACGCTACCATCAAGTCAATTCGACTCATAGCAATCCTATAGGACAGAGTTGAACTCCCCAATAGGGTTTCCAAGGCTGTAATTTTTATGGAAGCAGACTGCCACATTTTTCTCCTGTAGAGCACCTAGTGGGTTCAAATTACTCCTTCCCATGAAGAATACAGCCTAGAAAACGCTATGGGCCAGTTCTACTCTGTCTCATGGGGTTGCTACGAGTCAAAATTGACTTCATAGTACCTAATAACAACAATATGATGCATGAGAGGATGTAATAGTCCCTCTGTATGGATCCCTCTACTCTAATCCTAACTTAGAGTTTACATTTCATTTTCTGAAAGACATAGGAGCGAGGAAAGGAGGCTGTCTTTATGTGCATGTGTGTGTCTGTGTATATCTGCATGTGTATGTCTGGTCTCTATACTTATGTGTGTACCTGGGTAGAAGGTAATTTCCATGAGAGTGGAAGTACTGGCTCTGTATTCACTCCTGTGTCCCTGCACCTAGGCCAAGCCTGGCCCACGGAAGGTTCTCAATGTCTTCTGATGGAAAGAATTAATGTATTTGTTGAGTATGTGTTCATGTGTCTGCTATCCCTGATAAACATACCCACTTTAGTGCTCATCAACCTTTGCACACATGACAACTGAGCTTTGGATTAGGAAAAGGAGAGGGCAACTTCCAGGCCTGAAGCCGGAGAGATGGAAAAAGGAGAAAGAAAATAGACTTGACAGTGGGGGAGAGGGTGGGTGGTGACAGGTGTCTAGGGAGAAGGTCAGGAACTAGAAGAAGCACCTTTCTGGGACATAGCTTTCCTGTAAACTTTGCACATCCCCAATGCTGCCTTTCAGATTATTGAGTCCAGTGGTTCACAGACTGGGGTCCTGGGATCCTGGGCTCACAGGATCCCTTAAAGATAGCAATGGGGCTCCTCAAGCTGTATTTTTAGCTTTTCAGAAAAGAGGGAAACAGACCTTTCCCAGAGACAAGGCAGATCAGGTGACCTAAAATGCAAGTTTCTTTGCTCTTGGCTAGAATTTTACCAGCTCAGTGTGGTCTTGCAGGTTCTCCCATGCTTATCCAAAAACACAATGGGCAGTGATGATCCAGTCTGTGATTAATAAAAATGAGGGAGATGAACAAATGATGCTTTTTGGAACGGGAGGAGAGGTTGACTCTTTGCCAGTGGAACCTTCTTTTAATAGGTAAGGACACTGAGGCCTCCGATGGCGAGATTATTTATCCAAATTACACAGTTTTGAGGGAGCCTTGGAGGTGCTGGGCTGCTAACTGAAAGGTCAGCAGTTTGAATCTACCAGGAGCTCTGGGGGAGAAAAGACCTGGTGATCTGCTCCCGTACAGCCGTGGAGTAGATTCCAACTCATAGTGACCCTGTAGGAGAGAGAACTGCCTCCACAGGGTTTCCAAGGCTATACATCTTTACAGAAGCAGACTGCCACCAGAGTGGCTAGTGGGTTCGAACTGCAGATGTTTGGGTTAACAGCTGAGTGCTTAACCACTGTGCAACCATGGGTCCTTCCCTTAAAGATCATAGCCTAGAAAACTCTATGGTGCAGTTCTACTCTGTCATATGGGGTTGCTATGAATCGGAATCGACTTGACAGCACTCAACAACACAGTTGTGTAGCTAGCCCAAAATTTTGGTCTTCTAACTCTTGCTCCCATCTTTTCATTGTTTTTGTTTTCCCTGAAAATCTGCAGAGTCTTCTAGTCTAATAATACCCTGACATGTGCACTGCACTTTACAGTTTCCAAAGTTCCTTCGTATATACCCATTCAGCAAGGCAAGCATTGTTCTTCCCACTTTGTGGAAGGGAACACTGAGGCTCTGAGAGGTTAAGTGACTAACACAACTTCAGCCAGCTAATAAACGAGAAGAAGACCCTTTGCCGCCTACTGACTACCTTTCCTTTCCATCTCCTGATGCCTGACATTTCACCATTAGAATTTCATTCCTTTAGCTTAAGGCCTGGCCATTTTTAATTCCAAACGCCACTAGGAAGGATCATATTTAAGTTATTGTCAGTCCTTGATACCTTAATGTATCTGAATTTAGAATCTTTTGCTGAATTAATTATAAAAAAATATGGAGTTGTTAAAGAAACTGGGGACCTGAAGGGCTGAGAAGACACCCTATGGTGGGGAGATATGAAAAAATAAGCTTCACATGATCACCTGTTTGATCTTAGGCCACTGACTTCATTGCCTGGTGATTTTTGAAAATTCTCCATCAGAGGCATCTTATTACAGAGAAGACCCATCTTGCAACCAGATCTGTATACTGGTAAGGACGGGGAGAGGGCAGGCAAGCCTCTGCACTTTTTGGTAAGGGAACCTCAACCATCTGGCTCAATGGGATTCTGGCTTCTCCACAGAGACAGCATTTAGATATTTAAGCTTTAATGTGAGTGACTCAGGAATAACTTTGCAGACCGTGTCAAATGCCTCTTGCCACACTGGCATAAAGAAGCCACAGAAGGCCAGCATCAAGGCTCTGGCCAGGCAGGAAAGGGCATTCATTCCTGCAATCCTCCTGACCTGAACCAGTTTTGTGCCATGTGTGTGCTATACTAGGTACAAGCTGCCAGCGATGCCAGGCAGGTGAGTCATGCTAGCTGCCTTTGATGAGCTCATAGTCTAATGAACCCTGAAGTACTGCATATTGGATGGGAGAAGCCCAGGAGTTGGCTGAGCCAGGAAGGGCCGGGTGGCCTCAGAGGTCCAGGAGAAAGAAGGCAGAGTCCAGGAGAGCACAGATAATGCCCCAGGAACAGGTGATACCTGGATGAGCTCCAAAGTTAGGGCGAAGGGTACTTATCCTCTGCCCAGGACTATACCCACTAGTGAATGCAGGAATGGGGGTGAGGGCAGGAGGGGTGGCTAGATGAGGCCTGGTCAGTCCTTTTCAGGTCGCATGAGGAGCTAGTGGGAGAGGCAGGGTCCCACTGTTCTCCATGTTCCTGCCATTCTGCTGTGTCTTACAGTCCCTAACCCGCTATTCCTGGGCTTTCCTGGGAGCCTCTCCTCCCTTCTGACAGATGAAGGCAAGATGAAAGGCCCAAGGGGAGGGGGCTCTGAGCCAGCTCCTCAGCTCATTACTGGACACTTCCTTTCCAAAGGGAAAGGTGCCTTGGAAAAGCTTGGCTAGGAAACTCTGGGATCAGGACTCAGGTGACAATGCAGGGGACGGAAGATCTCTTGATGGTGTTTACTGAGCCTAAGTACAAAGACCATGCAGCAAAGAGCAGGGAAGAAACTGACCTGCTATGCTGGCAAGGTCCAGGAAGAAGCTAGAGGTTGGGGAGGTGGACTTAAGCTGGTGAAGGAGGAAGAACAGGGTTAAGGAGCCCAGGAAAACCAAAATGATTCATGTCAGAGGGAAGAGCATCCCATCTGAATGCAAGTGGCAACTCTTCTATTGCCTTCTCAGTAATTAACCAGCCTCTGTGTACATAAAGACATAATTATAGGCAAAACAACTCCTTTGATGTAAGAGTATAGAATGGGGGTAATGAAGGGGCAAATAAAAGGGAGAACAATCCTGCTTTAATATGCAAACAAGGTCAATGGAAAAATATTACCAAACAAGCAAATAAGCCAAAAAAGAAAGAGAAGGTTGGGAAAGCAAGACCTAGGCTGAGAGGACACTGAAGGTAATCTTGGGCATTCCAGAGGCATCATGGCTGGCCTCACTGGGCAATTCTCGTCCATGCCTTTCTTTCAAAGGGCTAAAATGTTCTTATCAGCGTGGCTGCTTTCTCATCCCTTACCTGTTCTCTGCCACCTCTGCAGAAATCCTCAGAAAGTTTCCAAAGAGGCCTATTTCCTTCTGGAGTCAAAGCCCCAGGGAAAGTGAGGTGCAAAGGGTTTGAATGGCTCCCTCTGGGAAGCAAAGCTAATCAGGAATGGAGCTGAGCTTGTAACCCAGCATCCTGGATGCCTGTCCAGTGATATAACCCCTGAAACACCATGCTCTCTGTTGGGGCCAACTTTATTAGAGAAATCTGTTAATTGAGGGGAGGGGGAGGAGAAGAAAGCAATGCGATGCTAATATGATTTAACACTTGATGGGCTCTGAAAAAAATCAGGAAGGGGCTTCAGGCTTTATCTTGGCACATTCATCATTCCACATACTTGTTACTGCAACGAATATATGCAACTAAACTATATGCAGGACTTGAGGGCACAATAGCACAGACTTTGTGAAACAAAAAGGCGTTTCTCTTGCCTCCACTGTGTCTCTTGTGGTGCCATTGTCTGATGCTAAGAACTCACATAATAACAAAAAACAATGACCCTATGATGGGAGGAAAACTTGATTTGGCACCAGCAGTGATGTTTTCCATGGGAATGATGGGGGGGGGGGGCTGTGGCCAACTGTGGGAATAGTGCAAATCAGCACTTTTTTGTAGATTTTCTTCAAGCCATTGTTTATTTTGGCTTTGGTTAGATCTGTGGCCCAGCTTGAAGATTCCCACTGGGCTTTCTGAGGCTCACGGACCTATGAGAGATAGAAAAGGGATAAATAAATAATTATAAAACATGTTACCCCCGCCCCAGCACTCATGTGTAGGGGTGTGCCTGTTTTGGTGGGTGTGTATATGTATACATGGGGGTTTGCAGTACTGTATATGTGCACATTTGGCCCATGCGTCCTCCATGGAATTAAAGAGACCCCAAGTTTTTTTCCTGGGTTTAGCTGGTTCATTGTCTCACTGTCATCTTTCATTTGGCACAAGGAAGGCCAGGCCTGTTTCACACCTTTCCAGTTTCTGCAAAATGGCATTGGATAGAGTTTGTTTGCAACTGCATACAGGAGGCCTGCCTAAGTCCTTAGACATTTATTAAAAACAAAAAACCCCGTTACTATCGAGTGGATGCTGACAGAGTAGAACAGCCCCATATGGTTTCCAAGGAGCGGCTGGTGGATTCGAACTGCTGTCCTTTTGGTTAGAAGCCTGAGCTGTTAAAATTTATAGACCTTCAAAAATTAATAACTCAGGTTGTGGTTCTAATAGAAACAAAATAAGTAATTGTTTTGATATTAGAAGCCTAACTTTTATCTCACACCTCTTAGGAGCTTCTATTCTCCCCTAGCCAAAGGATGCAGAGATCAACCGTGTAAAATTTGTCACAGTATGGAAAACGAGCAGAGAATATATGTTGTTATGTTGTTGTTTTGTGCCGTCGAGTCAATCTTCAGCTCATAGTGGCCCCATGTGACGGAGTAGGACTGGCCTATAGGGTTTCCTAGGCTGTAATCGTTACAGAAGCAGATTGCCAGGTCTTTCTTCCTTCCCATGGGTGGGTAGTATGATTATATTATGGTCCCAAATATGAATACATTGGCTTTAAAATGCCAGTTACTGGTTCCTGTCATTTCAGCAGTAGGTTTTATATTTTAAAAGTGCACAAAGATTTTCTTGAGGCTCTGGGTATGTGTGTGTGTGTATACATACTCTGTAAGTTTAGTGTTTTACAAAGAAATGTACTTTCTCTCCTTATTTCTAGAAGTTCCCAATTCCAGGAAGAGTCTTTATGACAAATACATATGAAGCCCAGAGTTTTGAAATAGTTTGTTCCAGTTTGAAACTTTGCTGAGAATTTTCGTTTTCATTTCTAACAAGTTCCAAGGCAATGCTAATGCTGCTGGTTAGGGACCAATTCTGTGAGCCTCTAGTAGAGCAGTGATTCTTAAAATTTATTATACATAAGAATCACCTGGGGATCTTGTCAAACTGTAGATTCTGATTCAGTATATCTGTGATGAAATGCAAATTCTCAGCAGGGGTTCAAAGCACTTCTGCGCAGGGTGGCTGCCTTGAACAACTCCAGGGGCAGCATTCCCTGTGTCTTCTATGTAAATGGTTTCACTGGAGGACATCTCCAGGTGCCTTGCAAGGTAGCAATATTTAGATGGACTTGTAGGGATGTTTTCCAAGGAAGTGCAGAACGTCTTGCTTTCTGCATCTTGTTACCCCCTTAGATGCAAGTTATATCAGAATAGGGGACCCAGGCTCTTGGCTGGGTCTGGACTGGAAGGAACGATCTTACTATGGGCCAGGCAGTATGGGCCATGCAGATATGATTTAATTGCACAAGAATCTTATCAAAGGTCTCACAAATGTGGAAACTTAGGTTGAGAGGTTAGGGCACTTGCCCAAGCTCAGATAGTCTGTGTGCAGCAGAGCTGGGACTAGAATCCATCTCTGTGGCATTCCAGAGCAGCTCCCAACTATTCCCTTGACTCCAAAAACGCCCCCCCCCCCCACCCCGGCCCCAGGGCTGGAAGCATCCACGGTTCCTACAGACCCTGACTGGGTGACAGCAACAGCAGTGAAAACAGGGGGAAGGGTCTTCAGAGCTAAAAGATGGAGTTCAGATGGCGGGGGCGTCCCTGGGCTGACACTTCTGCCTCTCTGTCAAATAAAAGGAAGCCAGGTGTGGAGGCCCCCTACTGCAAGCTTTGCACAGCTGGACCAAGGCTGGGAGGGGGAGTGTGGAGAGAGATGCTTACATCTCCTCCCCTTCCTGGAAAATAACTTTGCATCTGAAGGGTTAAAGAAAGGGCAAGTAAATCTGTAACCGGATTTGGGCGACCTGGGGATTTCATGGGCTATGTGACAGTGCATGCTATCCTGGTGTGTGTGTGTGTTTGTGTGTGTGAAGTGTGTATCTTGGGGGAAGGAGCTTCAGGTTACATATAAATGGTTTCATTTTTCCCATTTGAATTGGGCTTTTATCTTTAAAAAATAATCATAGTAGCTACCATTATTGAGGACCTTCTATGTACCAGGCATTGTGCTGGACACTTTACGAGGTATTATTTTTATGTGAAGGGGAAAAAAAAAATCTCTTAGTAGTTTGTTTTTATCCAGGTGTATTCAAAGGCATCGAATATTATTTTCCATTCCGATTAAAATGTACCGTGGTAAGATTTTGGGGAGAGGAGGCGGGGGTGGGGTGCAGGGGCCTGCAGGAGGCGGTCCCTGCCTCGCCTGTCTCCACCTTTTATTTTGACCGGTCCGATGCCGGCGGGCTCGCACTAGGACCCAGGCGCCAGAGCGTCTCTGTCTGTCCTGTAGGTTCATTCAATCTCCCATACACACAGACCCACAGCGAGCCCGACACACTCACACACACACAACTGCACGCAGCGAGGCTCGGGAAGTCAGGCCAACTCCTCGCCCCGGCGCTTCCTCCGCTCCAGCCGGCGGGGTCTCCCGGGGGCTTCGCGCTCGAGCGGGCCGCTCAGCCCGGGGAGAGGACGAGCTCGGCGGACCCCCTGTCCCTCCATGGGCAAACGCGGGCGGCCGCGCAAGGAGGCGCGTTGCGAGAGCTCGGGGCCGGACCCCGCCGCGCCCCCGGCCTTGCCCCCGGCCTCGGTCGAGGAGCCCGCCGGTGCCAAACCCAGGTGCCCCTTCTCGGACATCTTCAACACCAGCGAGAACTCGATGGAGAAGCACATCAACACTTTTCTGCAGAACGTGCAGATTCTGCTCGAGGCCGCCAGTTACCTGGAGCAGATCGAGAAAGAAAACAAAAGTAAGTTTGGGGATTCTCTCAGCGCCCGGCTTTTTCTTCCTCGCCGACTTGTGCGACCCCTGTCGCTTGCTCAGCCCGCACCCCCTCCCCCCAACATACACACATCCAAGCAGCCCTCGGCAGTAAAGCCGATGACACGGGAGAAAGGACACGCACGCACAAAGCTGCTAAAGATGTAACAAAGACGAACGGGGGGAGAGGGGGTTCTGTCGGTGCGTCGGTCTGTCAGTCTCCCGGGGACTGGGAGGATGGCCTGGCCCAGGAGCGGGGAAGTGTTGTTGTTTGCTGACAACTGAGCGAGAGCTCATCTCTTCGAGGTTGCCTTTCTTCCTTTTTTTCCCCGGAGCCTTCTCGGGCAGAAGACAAGTGTTGTTTTTCTGTCGCTTCTTCCTGGGTAGGGTGGGGATTCAGAAGCTGAAAGTTGGAAACCGTGGGGAGAGCTCAGCCGTGGCAGAAAGAAAACACACATACACACACTATAACAATAACAACCACCACCACCGCACAACCCTGCACCGCGTGGGCTCGGGCTGGCTCGGGCTCCGTCTCTCGCTCCTGTCTACTTCGCTTTTTCTTCCCCTCGCGGAGCATGGCTGAGCTCAGGCCATCGCATCCACGGACACAGTCCCTCTACGCCTCCGTTGCCCTGGGGTGCCATCACCCCCACCCAAAGAAAAATGTTTAGGCCGGCGAGGCCAGACAGCGCCAACAGATCGACTGGGACCCGCTGTCCTGCGCCCGGGAAACTTGGCGAGGGGGACACGGCTAGAAGGAAACTTCGGGATCCTGCAGGAAACAATAGTTGGTGGAAAAGGTGTGGGCTGTTGTGTGCGGTTTCATTATTTTCCGGGAGACGGCTCCAGAGTGAACGCGCAGGGCGAGGAAGGCAAACGCCTTCCTGGTCGATTTCTACCGCCATCCCTCGCCCCCATTCAAGTGGAGAGCGATGCTTTGGTGGGGGGTGCTGGGAGCCCCACCCCAGCCTGGCCTCCTTTTTGTGTGTGTTTGTTTCTTTTCTGCTCCTGCCAGCCGGGTCCCCCAGCCCTCCCCTGACAGCCGACTCAGCGCCCTAACGAGGGCACGCGTGTGCGGGCGTCTCCAGCACGGTTCTCACAATAATAGCTGCGAGGAGGGGGATGGAGTCGAGGCAAACAGACCAACAGATAGGAGAAACCTGGGCTGTGTTACTCTGTTCGAACAAGTAGGAGACCAGAGAGAAAAAAAAATCCTATTGCAACATGTCAGATCTTGAAACACCTCCCCCCCCAAAAACAAAGAACACAACAATAGCAACAACCCGCAAACACACAAAAACACCTTCGCTGACCGACACCCCCGGCCTCCAGGATTAAAGTAACGGTATGTTGGCAGGCATTTGTGCAGACGCTGGAAAGCAAAAACAAGGATTTTTGCTGTGCTGGCGGCGGTTCTTTTCTTTCTCTTCTCGCCTGTTTTCCCGGAGTGCCTGGTTTGCGAGCGAGGCGCGTCGTAGGCTCTGTAGCCGCACGGCTGTGGATTATTCACGGCGGGGGGTGGGGGGGTGCATTCGTCCGGAGGGTAGCTTCTGAAAAACTGGTGGGGAGCTGGGTGAGGACGTGGTTTTGTTTGGTGTGTTTGCTTTTGTTGGCTGGGGGAGGGGCGCGATTTCTTTAGCTACCCCCTATTCTCCCGCGTCTGTCCCGTGGCGCCGGCTCTGGCGGGGGGTGCACCCAAGAGGGCACCTTGGCAATGTGTGGCGAGCCTGGTCTGCCACCCCGCCCCCCACGAGGTGTATTGAGGGAGCAGCCCGAGCTTCCTCTGCGTCCCGCAGACAATCGGAGATCTCCACCCCACCCCACCCCGGCCGCCGCCACCTCGTTTACCCCGTGCCGGGGCTCCGGCGTGGCCACCAGTCACGTAAGCAGATGGCCGGGTGCGTCGGGCAGGGGTGGGGGTCCCGGGGCCGGGAAAGCCGGGGCGGGGTGGGGGTGGGGGCGTCCTCCCGGGCCCTCTCCCGAGACGTCCTCGCTGCAAGCCAGCTGGCCCCCAGAGGGGCTCCGGCGCCCCAGCCAAAGTCAACTTCGTGTGCGTAATCAGCCCTCAGACCCCCTCCTGCAACCGGCTCCCCGCGGGAGTATTTTTAGCTCTCTAGCCTCTTTTCGCAGCCGCTGTTTGGCTCTGTTTGACAAGATGCCAACGGCCCCCAGATTTCCCCAAGCGCGTAGGGCGCTGCGCCGTGCCCAGCTCGGCTGGGCGACCCCGCTCCAGGCCCTCGTCACCTCCCCAACAGCTCACGCAGGCGGGGGACTCTTCAGCAAACTCCTTGCGACCATCTCCGGGCCTTCCATTACCACCCCCCGCCCCTGCAAACAGGAGCAGCCCACCTATTTCTTCTCCCCACTTTTTGCCTCCCTCCCTGGTCTGGCTCTCCAGGACGGGAAACGCGGGCCCTACATCTGCCTCGTTTCATTGGGGGCCCTTCTCGCTCTGGCGGCGCTCGCCGTTGTTTTCTGCTCCTCGCACACAATGCCCGCGCGTCACGGCGGCCCGCGTGTGCACAGCAATAACGCGAGTCAAGGGGCGGGTCGTGCGTGCGCCGGGCTCGGGCACTGCGGGTCGCTCCGCGCGCGCGGAGCTTGTTTTGCTCCAGAGCCCTGCTTTTCGAAACGCTTACATCATTCAGTGGCTGGGGGAGGGAGAGGGATCTGGGCGTTCCGATAGGATTCCAGCATTACCGAGGTTCCTGGTTTTGGGAAGGAAACAGGGACCCTAGCTATTTAACTGTTATAATTAGAGACGGCGCCTCAGGTTTTGTTTGCTGTGCAAGTTTTTTAGGTCACTACTGCAAAGGGCATTGCTGGCCGGCTCAGGTGCACAACCTTTCTGCCTTCATTTCAGCCAGTTCCCCTGTGATCACTTGATCTCAGTTTCTCCGCCTCCTCCTCCTCCCCCTCCCAGCTAGAGACACATGGTTTCCACATGGAGACAAACTTCTTTCCTCTGACTGGACTTGACCTAGCTGCGTCGTTCAGCCAATCGGCAGCTTCAACCTCCTATGACGTCACGGGTTGCTGAGGCCGAATGCTCGGGGGTGGGGCCAGGAGGCGAGCCAGGAAATCTCTGGGAGCTGTAGTGCAGCCAGCTGGTCCAGTCTCTTCTTAAAGGGACGCTCTTCTCCTCGGAGACGGGTGACGGTCCTCGAGTCTCCATTTCGGGCTCTGTGAGACCTTCCCGAGATGCACCGATAGACCCTAGTCACGAGTTCACACGTTTCGTTTTTACTGTTGTTTGCAAAGTACTTACTTGGCAGGAGCTTGTCTTATTTTCCAATGTAGCCAGAACTGCTTTTCATTGCCGGGTTGAGGTTTCCGTACTAGGAGTGCTTACCAAGTTTTGGCCACAGTGCTGAGTTATTTCCAGTAGATAGGGTAAGTTTTCTTGGGGGAGGGGACTCAAATTAAGTCACCCAGTATTGACTGCCTGCTCTGCGCGAGGCACGGGATTTCCCTAGGAAAAGACGGAAGGTTTCGAGCTTGTACAGTCCCCGGAAATTTCAACAGATGTGAATCTAAGACTCTCAAATCGAAGGCCTCTAGAAATATTAATCACGGAGACTGTGATCTTACTGTCACAAATTCAGAAATTATATGTAAATACCCATCATCACCTGTACACATTTGGAGTTCAATGGAGGGGGTGGCACTTTAGGACTGACTCCTAATTAGAAAAAGATTTAGTCCCTGTTTTGGAAAAGGTTAAAGCTGAAAGAGAAAAAGATTCACAAAGGAATGCTGACGTGCATAAAAGCATGTTGGCAGACCAGTGGCAGCTATAATTGGAGGCAAGGTCTGGAGGAGAGAAACGGCCTTCCCAATGTTTGGAGAGAGTGGCTGTGGAGACAACATAGGGTAGGAGGAGGATTAGATGGGAGTAAAAAGACCTGGGTTGCTCTCTGGAGTGGATTACCTGGGTTTGAGGGTGGGGTGTTTTGCTAAGGGCATGGACAGGCCAAGAGGCAGCCTCTTCCTTCTGGAGGAGGAAGCCTGATGCATGCTGTCATTTGGCCCCATCCTGCCTTCCTGACTTAATCTCCTTTGCTCTGCCATGAAACCTCTGCTCCTGTCCAGCAAGTCCACGGGCAAGCAGACCTCACAGTCACACCTCTGTGCTTGACTAAGACTCTTCAGTCAGTCTGGAATGCTCTCATTCTCTACTTGCTTGGGCTTATCTGCATCCTATGCATCCTTTAAGACCTAGGTCAATTCCCACCTCCTCCAGGAAGCTTCCCCGGGTTATTTCAGCCCATTCCGACTACTCCTTAAGTCTGAGTAGTTGAAAGAATGAAAGCTTTGGAGTCACACAGAGCAGGGCCCAAATTCCCACTCCACTGTTCACTGACTATGTGACCTTGGGCACAAGTTATCTAACCCCTAGGTTCCATTTATTTATTTATTTATTTGTAGGGAAAAAAAAGCACCAGCCTCACGTCATTGCTGAACGACTAAATAAGGTACTGCATTTAAACATTTAAAGAATCTAGAATATACTAGTGGGTGCTCAATAAATACTAATTTCTCTGGGTTTTGATAATCAGAACCATGCAAGTCTCTGCTTGCTTCCTGTGCATTAGCTTTATTCTCACAGAGAGATTATAGGCATCTTAAGGGTGGGGATCAGCTACAGTATTTTGGTATATGTCATCATTGCATATAGAAGACATTTAATATTAATTGCTTGATTGGTTGAATTTATCATTTACTGGCTATGGCACGGCAATCAGGTTTAGAGGCCAGGGGATTCATGACAGACTTTCTGTAGACTTGGAGGAGAGTTGGAAATATTGATCTCCTTCAAGGGGTCTGGGGGGTCAATGGCATCACTTAGAGGGGTGCGGACCACACCAGGTGACCCTGTCAGAGGGGGGTGACACCAAAATGACTGTCTATAAAATTTTTGTGCAGTGTTTCAGCATTTATTATTTTTTTATTATTTTTTAAAAAAAATATCCTTGTAGTTAGTTGTAACAACAGAAACATTTTTTGTAAGTCCAGCTTTCATGTATCAATATACCTACAAGGCTAAAAATCTGTTGCCGTCGAGTCAGTTCCGACTCATAGAGACCCTATAGGACAGAGCAGAACTGCCCCACAGGGTTTTCAAGGAGCAACTGGTATATTCAAACTGCTGACCTTTCGGTTAGCAGCCGAGCTCTTAACCACTGTACCATCAGGGCTCCCTTACAAGGCTAAAACTCTATGCTAATTTACTTTTTGAACCTTCTAATGCGTTCTGGTCAGAGCTGTCATTATTCCCCAATTATAATGATGCTTCGAATCACATAGTTTCGTCTGCACAAGCTACAAGCAGGCACTGTTGCTGTTGTTCTTGTAGTTGCTGATTTTGTCAAATTTTCTGTTGTTTTAGCTACAATACTGTGGTAGTTAGCATTTGTGAGCCTGTATCAGTAACTGTTTTGAGAATGAAGTAGTAATTAAAGGAAAAGAAGGAGAAAAATTAAAAAAGGTTTCTGCTCAGTTACTAACAATGTTATAATTAATAATGTTGTAATTCAGTGTAGAAAGATTTCACAAAACAATTTTGTTGTTAGTATTTATATAATTTAAGAAATATTACATTTAAGCAATTTACAACTATATTTATCACATATTATTCTATGATTAAAATTGATCATAAACACTACTAATGATTCTGTTGGTCTGGTATGGGAGGAGGTCCATGGGGGGGTGACACCATGAGTTACCACACTGGGTGACACTAACCCTAGTGACGCCACTGTCGGGGGTCTCTTCATAATCAACACAGTCTGTCCTCGGACTGTAAGACCATGGTCTGCAGGGAGATGGTGGGTCAGGCCGGGAGAGTTGAAACTGCACACTGTCACCAGCTAGGACCCTGAGAACGAATCAGTTACTGGCTTAGAAGGTAGGGGATAGGGCCACTTACGCCAAAATTGAGGGCTTTGATGGCAGCTAATGAGAGGCCCTGGTGGCACAATAGTTAAGCACTCAGCCGCTAATCGAAAGGTTGGCGGTTCGAACCTGCCCAGTGGCTCCGCAGGAAAAGGACCTGGTGATCTGTTTCTGTAAAGATTACAGCCAAGAAAACTCTATGGGGGTAGTTCTACTCTGTCACATAGGGTTGGTATGAGTCAAAATTGACTTGATGGCACCCAACAATGTTCAAGTAAGCCACATTTCTACATGGCAGGCATCTCATCAATTCATTCATTCATTCCACAAATATTTATTGAGCATCTACCATGTGCAATTGCTTTTTTTTGTGAAAACTTGGTGGGTCAACTTATGGTGGGGATGGGTGGGATATTTGTTTTTGGTGGGGTTGTGTGAAGAGCATTCTTAAATCTGGTTCTTACTTCCTCTGTATCCTAAGTTATGCTTTCCAGAGTCAATTAACTTTTTTTTTTCAGTTTTAAATATGATCTCTGCCCATTAGTAAGTGCCAAATGCAGACTTTTTAGGATATAATTGTGGCATTTAGAGTCCCAGAGTTCCTAGGGAGAAGGTGTCCTATGGAGGGGACTCAGGGAAAGGGAGCAGGGTTTTGGGGAGTTAAAGAAGCCGAATTGAGCTATTCCTGGTTTAGGTGGAAAAAGGAGGCTCCACCAGCCACCCAGGCCAAACAACAACTACTCACCTACCTTCCCTCTCTGACCAAGACACTGTCCCATTGACACACCCAGAAATGTGGCTTTTCATCTGGAGATGGCTTGGCAAAAGTCTGGAGGTGAAACAGAGGGAAATGGAGAGGGTACCAGAATGCAGCAGCAGCAACTAATTGCATGCTATCGATACTAGCTATCATTTACTGAGTGCTGCTATATGCCAAATACGGGGCTAAGCATGTGTTATCTCTGCCAGCCTTCACAAAACCCTATGACTTAGACAATTTTACTACCCCCATTGTACGGAAGGGGTAACTGAGGAGCAGGGATATGGGGCAACTTGCCAAACGTCACATGGTTAGTAAGCAGCAGATCTGAGTTTTGAACCTAGACCTCTGATTCCAGAGCCTGCGGTCTTTACCATTTACATATGTACTCATTTTACAGCCAAGGAATGAAGTCCAGAAAGGTGAAATGACTTGCTCAAGGTCACCCAGCAACCGGAAGCAGAGCTGGTATTTGAAACACCCTGTTGACTGCCTAAGGTGGTGTCTTCCTGCACACAGCCTGCTTAGAAAAGGTTTAGAAGTGAGGCTGGAGACAAAAGAGCCAACCAGAGAGGGTTTTTTGTTTTTGTTTTTTCAGAGTTGTTCAACTTTTCTGGCCCTAACTCAAGTCTAGGGCTCCTAGGAAACCCCACCCCCACCCCCTGCTGCCTTTCCCAAGTCTGTCCTCTGGACATATTAGAGGACTTGGGCCTCTTGCTGTGGTACTGGGGCCAACAGCAGGTTCATCAAAAGCCGGGTCTTTTGCCTTTTTTTTTTTTTTTTTTTAAATAAAAAAAGCCTGGCCCTGCAGAAAGAATTGGCCACAAAGATTTGCATCAGTCATTGTGGCTTGTTCTGTTTTAGATCCCCCTGCCTCCCCATCCCCCCCAGTCTGCTCTACCACCACCACCTTCTATAAATACAGTTGGATAAATATTGATTTAAACTGGGTTTCTGGAGGAGAAGCACATGCTTGCCCTGGCCTGGTCTTCACTTAGATACCACCAGTATGTCAGGCCTGACACACCTAACCCCAACAGCTCTGGTTTCCAAATGACCTGTTTTCGGGAGGTGAGTTGTGGTTTTGTGGTTTCTGAGTTAAAAAAAAATAATAAGAAAAAGAAGTAATAAAGCAACAACCCAACAAGAAATGGGAATCTTCTTGCAGAATGAAGAAAGCAATTTTCAGCAGGCAGAAGTAGGGGAGGGTTATAGTAGCCTGGCTTTCTGAACCATTCTCTTCTCTTTTCCATTCTTACTCTCCATTTTGGGTTTTTTGTTTTTGTTTTTAAAGGAGACAGGTGATTCAACAGTGTCAGGGCCAGAAGGAGCCCCAGAGGTGACACACAGCAGCCATCATCCTCACTATACAGATGGGGAAGCTGAGGCCCAGAGAGGGACAGTGGCCTGCCCAAGACGACAGACACAGCAGAGGCAGAACCAGGTCCTTCTGGACTGCATTCTCTCCCGCTTGATGTGAGAATGGGTCCCAGGCAGAGCCCCAAACTTGGCTTTTGTTTTACAGGTCAGGTGCTCATAAAGTGAGCAATTCTCAAATGCAGTTTACTGAATCCCAGGGTGTGTCTGGCTATTGCAAAGGTCATTGCAACATGCTCAATTGTCTTTCAAAGTGAAGCTAATTTGAATTTTCCATACTTAGAAAACTATTTTCTTTTACATTTGGGGAAAAGAAAGCACCAGAAGGCTGTGACAGGGATGGCTGGCTGCCCAAGCCTTAACCAAGGAGGAGGAATTCAAGTCTTCACAGAGGGGCCTCTTTCTGGGGGTGGAGGGTGGAGCTCTGGGCTCACACGGGAGAGAGGCTTCAACTCCCCAGGGACAGACACCTGCTCTCTGGCTCTTCTGCTAAACTTAAGGGAAGCAATTGTCTTTGATATCATTGTCCCTGAGTGGCCCAGCCACTGTCAACAGCTGACTTGATCTCTCTGGCCAAAAATAATGGGCATTTGCCATGACCATCCTGAGCTAGAGGCTATGGTGGGCCCTTTGCTTATGAAGCGTTTTGAAAGTTCAGGTGACTCTTGCTTTCTGCAATAGGTCTCCAGGAAATATATGTGAACAGAATCCCTTTTTAAAATTTAACCTAGAGGAACTCTCTTGAAAGGACCCTTTTGGCAAATGCTTTTGTAAAATGTGGAATTATGTCTCATGCCATAATCCTCTCTAAATTTGTTCTGTGAGTTTGTTCATTCATTTGTTCATTAAAGTGATATTTAAGGAGCACATACTTGCTCTATGCCAGGCCCTGTGCTAGTCTCTGGAGATATATATAGTCCCTGCCCTCGTGGAGTATATACTCTTTTCCAGTGCTGCTGTTGTTGTAGGCCGTTGAGTTGATTTCAACTCATAGCAACCCTATAGGACAGAGCAGAACTGCCCCATAGGGCTTCCTAGGCTGTAATCTTTATGGAAGCAGATCACCAGGTCTTTTCTCCCGTGGAGCAGTTGGTGGGTTCGAACTGCACACCTTTTGGTTAGGAGACTAGCACTAGTGCTAGGTTTTGAAAATTCAGTTGTCTTAATGTGAACTCCCAAAATGTGGGATTGCTTCTGACTTGGGCTTTGTATCTTTGGTTCTAGCCATCCTTAGACAGAACAGATACTTAACCTGAGCTTCCAAAAGAGGTAGTTCCTCCCCACAACCCTCCATGTTTAAAATTCTTTGTGTTTTTTTATTTGTGTTTATAATGTCTATGGATCTAACTCTTTTTTTTTTTTTTTTTTTAATGACCTGAGTTTAGGCAACCAAATACCATGTAAGCAGCCTTGTAAACAAACACATTCCACTCTCAGTTCTTTGCAGATAGGGGCTTCTGCACTTGGAGGATTGTCTACACCAGTCTTCCCACCAAGCTCAGTCTCCATAAAATATGCCCCTGCCCACATACTTCTAATATCCAGCTCAAGTGTCTGCTAAAAAAACCAAAACCAGTTGCCATCAAGTCAATTCTGACTCATGGCGACCCCATGTCTATTAGAGTAAAACTGTGCTCCATAAAGTTTTCACGGCTAATTTTGGAAGTAGATCACCAGGCCTTTCTTCCAAGATGCCTCTGGGTGGACTTGAAACCCTAACCTTATGGTTAGCAGCCAAACACTTTAACCACGCAGGGCCTCCTCCATTGTCTGCTAAGAATAGTCAAACACAGAAAAACTAGAAAGACGAACACTGCCCTGAGGGAGAAGGGGATTGGGAAATTCAAGCTAAAGCCAATAATAGGGGATTTGGATTACCTACTATTTGGGATAGTTTATTCTGTATTTTTATTGCCATTAGCAAGAATACTGGAATAAAGATGACTTGGGACTAGGCAGGCTATAGTACTAAAATGGATGGCATGCTGAGGGATGCTCTGATTCCAACCATGGGTGGCAGGTGGGACCTATTGTGGACTTTATTTTTACTTCTGCAGGGGCCCAGAACTACCTTTGGGGTCACCATGTCATCTCCCTTTCACCTCCACCACAGCCTGACCATCCCTACCATACTTCTTGACTTTCAAGACTCCGAGTGCCTTGCATACAACTTTCTTTCATTCGTTCCGCCAGCTGAAGTTTAGCTCAACCCAACAAATAATTTTTAAAATCTGCAGGAGCCAAGCACTGTGCTTGGTGCTTCCAAAGTGAAATATGCATGTTCTTCAGTTTCAGTTCTATATTCTACTTCAAATAATAGACAAATAGAGACCAATGAGCAATCCTTGTCTGTCTTCTGGAGTCTGGTAACTTGTCCCCAAGAAGGCTGCTGATAAGTGCAATGTCTTTTCTGTTTTCCAAAGCAATAGTTATATTGGTCCCCTTTTATTGAGCATTTACTGTGGGCCAGTACAGTGCTAAGTGCTTTACATAGCTTTGCTCATTAAATCCTCACAGTCTTCCAATAGGAAGGTACTATAATTATTCTTGGAGTCCCTGGGTAGTGCAACTGGTTAATGCACTCCACTGGTAACTAAAAGGCTGGAGGTTCCAGTCCACCCAGAAGTGTCTCAGAAGAAAGGCCTGGCAATCTACTTCCAAAGAATCAGCCATTGAAAACCCTATGTAGCACAGTTCTACTCTGACACACACACATGGGATCTCTAAGAGTCAGAACTGATTCGACGGCAACTGGTTTTATAACTATCCTCATTTTATAGATGAGCAAAGTGGAATATCAGCAAGGCTGACTAACTTTTCCAAGGCTGCATACTAACAAATTGTGGAGCTGAGACTCAAACCCAGGTTTTCCTGCCTTCCCAGGGAGACCCTAGGGCTCTTGGAGAAGCCTCAGAGAGCAAGAAGTTAGCAAGAGGCAAGAAATGGAATCTGTAATGTTTGAAGTCCAGGCTGAGGGTGCTGCCTCCCTGGAGGGACTTCAGTTTGTCCCCACTCATCCTGGGGCGGAGCTGGGGTGGGGGACCAAAACCTTCCTGGGCTTTTTGAGTATTAACACCGAAGCCAACTAGGCCCCTTTCTCTGGAGGGCGGTGGTATGGAGTGTTGTCATTGCACCTGCAGTACTATCCTGCCCAGCACCCTCAGAGGAACTCACCCAACCAGTATGGCTCTTCCCACTGAGGTATCATGGTGTGAATCCACACCCTGTCAGGCTGTACCAGGCTTCCTGAAGGCGCCCAAGCTTGTAGGGCAACTGGGCTGGACCGTGCTGGGAGCCAAGGGCTTACACCAGAGAAGCCAGGGAAGAGAGGCAAGTGTGAGCCACAGAGATGAGCTTTAGGCCCTGGCTGCCACTGTGACAGTGTGGGCCAGCTGGTTCTGGTCGAAGGCGTGGGTCCAACCTCCTTCTCTTCCTGACTGAGATCTAGGAAACACGAGTGATCTTAAATATAACTGGGTTCATGTCACTGCCACGTTCAATGCCCTTCAACAGTTTTCTTTCCTGTCTCTTTAGAATAAAATCCAAACTCCTTGCCATGGCCTTCACTCTTGCTGCTTAGAGTGTGGTCTCCGGATGTGCATCTTTGGCATTCTTTGAGAGCTAGTCAGAAATGCAGACTCCCAGGCCCCACCCAGACCTGCTGAATCGGAATCTGCATTTTACCACAATTCTGAGGTGCTGTATGTGCCCATTAAAGTTGGAAAAGCTGGCCTAGACAACTTTGGGATCTTTCCTAATCTCCCTTCCACCTAAAGCTACTCCTCCCTTTATTATTTATTCTTTATCCTACTTATCACAATTTGTAATTATTTTACTCATTTATTATCAGTCTGTTGGACTAGAATAAGGAGCCCTGGTGACACAGTGGTTAAGCACACAGCTACTAACTGAAAGGTCAGCAGTTTGAACCCACTAGCCGCTCCGTGGGAGAAAGATATGGCAGTCTGTTTTTATAAAGATTACAGCCTTGGAGACCCTGTGGGGCAGTTCTACTCTGTCCTATAGGGTTGCTATGAGTTGGAAAAGACTTGATGACAATGGGTTTGGTTGTTTTTGTTTTTTGGACTAGAATATAAGCACCTTGAAGATAGGGACCATAAGCAGTTCATTATTCTATATTCACCAGCTAGCACAGTGCCTAGCACATAATAGATACTGAGGAATATTTGTTGAATGAATGATGGGTTCTCTGCCTTTAACCTTCTAACTAGAATTTCTCAACAAGGGAGCTACAGGTGGGATAGTTCTTCCTTATGTGGATTATTCCTGAATGCTGCAGGATTTTCACATCCTTGCGTCCCACTCACTAAATGCTAGTTGAACCCTCCTAGTCATTGTGACACTCAAAAAGACTCCTACACATTGCCATAGTCTCTTAGGGGGATGATGTTGCCCCAGGTGAGCCCACTGCCCTCAATTTTGTTTGGCCTTGTTGGATTGAACATGCCATGATGTATGCTGTGGGCTTAGAGTCAGAAAATCCAGGTTTGAATCCGTTCACTACCTGTGTGACCTTGGGCAAATTACTTAACATTTCTGGGCCTCATCTGTAAAACAGGAATCTCAGAGGTGTGCTGAGGATTAAATGAACTGACTGTTCGTGACGCACTGGGCATATAGTTCACTATCATTAAACAACAGCTAGGCAAATGGAGAGATATTATTCTGGAGTCACTGGAGAATCCCAGAATCAGAATGCTGGAGCTGAAAGAGATGGTGAGATCACCCGAGTCCTCAGACAGGCAAGAGCCTGGCCGTGTTTTTGTTTTATTTTTAAATAAATGTAGCATCCGAGGCTGAGAACCCAGATACAAGGCAACTGGGGCTGGATGTGTGATTTAGTGTCCAGGGCCTGGCTGGGTCTAAGAGTGACCTCCACAAGTTCTGTTGCCTGGAAGAGGGTAGTGATGCCAAGGAGTAGCAGGGCAACTCGAGGCCAGCTCCTGGCAAGGAAAGGAGGGTTACCCAGCGCTGTGGCAAGAATGTGGGGCATCCTCTTAGCAGAAGGAGAAGGCCTCTGATAGTTTTTTTTTTTTTTTTTTTTTACTTAAAGGTTTTAAAATCAAAACCGTGTAACTTCAAAAGAACAAACGGAATCCCAAAACCTGATAAATGCACAAAAAAAAAAAAAAAAACCTGTCGTTTATTCTTGCTTTTGAATAGCAATGCAAAAAATTCTAAACAAAATATTAACTCATGAAATTGAGCAGTGCATCAGAAGAATAACATGCCATGCTGACCAGGTTATATGCCAGAGATGGTAGAAAGTCAAGGAGTCTACCAGTATAAATTACAACCACATATTAAAGCAACAAATGATGAAATGTCGTTTAAAAAAAGCATTCAGGAGGCACTCCTAATTAAGGAAACTATTTAGATACAACAAAAATTATTTACCTATGGTGGTCTTTTAATTGAAAATGTTATGGTGAGGTTGGTCCTAGGGCTTGTGGTCATCATTGGCAAAGAAGCTGATTCTGAGGACAGCCTTTCCTTAGGGAAAAAATGAACCTTGAACAGAAAACGAAAGCAGACAACAGATCCCTTTGGAATGTAACTTGATATTTAAGGATTGGTGCCCCACAGGTTAAAAGATCAGAAAACTTACTCCGCTTTAATATTTTTGTTTTTAATGAATCATCCAGAAAAAAGAATTATGGAGATGGGTAGAGAGCTACCCTTAGAGTCTGAAGGCTTGAGTTCTAACTCTTGCTTCATCAGTTAGATAGCTGTGTGGCCTTGGGCAAGTTACCTCTCTGAGCCTCAGTTTTCTCATCTGAAAAATTGGGACTGGGATGAGGGATCACCTTCATGATACAAAACATCTGTGAAACGAACCATGTAATGTTATCTGGAGGAACATTCATTTGGGATGGCCCTAGCAAGATCCTCCCAAATATCTTATCACATACCCCCTAATATTCCCCCCAGTAGGGTGCTCTGGAATAAGCAAGCCACTTAGATGTGCGTAATTATTGAGTCCTGCAATGCAGATTTCTTCTTGGACCCAAGTTCATGCAAAAAAGAAGAAAAAGGGACATCTGAGAGATTAACACATCCATTATATTCACTAAAATAGGCTACTATAATAAGGGCCACTTAATAAAATGTAAGAGATAGGTGCCAGGGTAGAAGTCAAGTGCAGCTGTTTTGAGCCTCTGCCAGGGGCCTGATCTCACCAGAAAACTGAAGTTAGCAACAAACTTCCAGATTCATCGATCTCAGATTCATATTGCCTCCGCTGCTCCCTGCTCCGTCTCCCCCCACCCCCCGCCCGCCCCCATGGCCTTTCTTTCCCTTGCTCCGTTCTCCCCGGCTTGGGCACCTGGGTTGCTTGGTGTGTTTCCTTATAGTTGGGATGTCTGCCGGCATCCCTGGCGACCGGAGCCCTGGGAGGCGGCCGCTACCTCTCGGGTTTAGCATTACGTCATCCCTTCTAGCACCAAATTTATCTCGGCTGCACATAGACCCGCAGCTCTGAGCCACCGCTGACTTGAGGAGAGCTTACGCATGAAGTTAGGCAAGGCTGACCTACCGAGGAGAGGGAAAGCTTTGCTGCTGCTCTTCACGTTTCTGGGCTCTGGGGGGAGGGGGGGAGAAGTGGAGAGGAGGCTGCGGTTGCCATTTTGGGGTGGGGGATGGAAAGACATAACTGTTCTGGTTCTTATTTAGAAACTCGGAACTCACCTTCCTCAGACTCCAACCTTGTTTATTTAAAACCTCCCATCCCTAAAAACACTTGCAGAAAACTGCCCTGCACAGTTACTACTTTGCAGCTTCAAGGAAGTTCGTCTAGCACCAGGTGTCATCAACACAGTGACCTTGGACTTGTAATTTAACCTCATGGTCCCTTCCACTCTCCCATCTGCAGAAAAGATATAACACAGACCAGCCTCCATTGTTCATGAATCTGCAATAAAGTCACTTGGAAATGTGCATTTAGTAAACTGAGCCGGGAAGGGACCCCTAGAATTGAGAACTTTTGCTTGCTTCCTCCAGAAGGCAGATTGTCCCCAGCTGGACTGTGCTTGTTAGAGTCTTCCTGGGGGACTTCCGGGAGGTTTTTTTCTATCTTCAAATGAGACTTTAGTCAGTAAAGTTTGGAAGCCTTACTTTTCCTCAGTTTCCCCATCTGCATTTGTAACACAGACTGAATTCATCTGAGCAGAAGAAAGGCCATGGGTTCCTCCAGTTGGGGTTGGTGCTGAGGGATGGTCTGTGGGTGGCATTACTCTCCAAAGGATAGAGCCCTAAGCTTTGTGCTGTAGCTCCGGTAGGCAGCTGGAGCAGGGAAAAGGAGGTGACACCTTCAACTGCTGCTAGAAAAGGTTGGAGATTTTTGTGCATAACCCAGTCCTTAGCACCTCTCCTTTTCTTCACACATGCCTAGGTGGCCTTTTGGTGACTCTCACCCTACTTTTTCCTCTTCTCTCACTCTTTGCTATGACTCTACTAATTCACGTGGGGGTCAACTGTGAAAGGCCAGACACATGATCCAAGTGCCCCAAGCATTTTCTTTCTTTTTTTTTAATACTGTTGCCATCGGTCAATTCTGATTTACGGCGACCTCATGTGTGTCAGAGTAGAACTGTACTCCATAGGGTTTTCAATGGCCATTGAAAGGGCGTTGAGGAATCCTGCAGGACGCCCGCGTACTGAGGCAGCTTACGGACTCCGATTCCCAGCGTGCAGTGGGCGAGGGCGGGACTACATTTCCCAGGGGGCTGAGGAAGGGGCGGGAGGGGGCGGGACGAGGCGCTGTCCCCACCCCTCCCCCGTGCTCCTGCTGAGAAGTAAACAAACCGCGCGCGGGCTGCTGGCGACGCGGCGGCTCGGCTAGGGAAGCGAAGGCGGCGGGCGGGGAGGGCGGCAGAGAGCGCGCCGAGCCGCGGCCGGGCTGGCCCGCCCGCCAGCCGCACATGTCCCGGGGCGGCGCGGGACTGTAGCCGCTTGCGGCGCCTCCTGTCGGCGAGGAGAGGGGGCAAGGGAAGGCCCCAGCCGCCACCCGCGGTGCCCATGGAGCGGGTGCGGATGATCAATGTGCAGCGCCTGCTGGAGGCGGCAGAGTTTTTGGAGCGCCGAGACCGAGGTAACGGCTGAGCACTGCCGCCTCCTCCGTCGGTGCCCGCGGGCTGCTGCTTCTCGCGGGGAGTGCGGTGCTGCGGGTGAGGGGAGGGGTGCGCGTGTGAGGGGAGGCGCGTGTGTGAGGGGAAGGCATGTATGTGAGGAGGGGCGCGCGTGTGTGTGAAGGAAGGTACGTGTGTGAGAGAAGGAGGCGAGTGTGTTGAGGGAAGGGGTGCGTGTGTGAGGAGGGGCCGTGTGTGTGAGGGGACGTGTGTGGGGGGGAGGTGCGTCTGCGAGGGAAGAGATACGCGCGTGTGAGGCGAGGCGCGCAGGAGGCGCGCGTGTGAGAGGCGCGCATGAGCGGAGGCGCATGTTTGTGTGAGAAGAGAGGTGAGGCACGTGTGTGAGGGAAGGGGGTGTGTGAGGGGAGGTGTGTGTGTGGGGGGAGGCGCGAGTGTGAGGGGAAGTGTGTGTGAGAGGGGAAGTGCATGTGTGAGGGTAGGGTTGTGTGTGTGTGTGAGGGGAGGTGTGTGAGGAGAGTGATGTGTGTGAGGAAGCGTGTGTGTGAGGGGAGCTACCTGTGTGACGGCAGCTGCGTGTGTGTGAGGGAGTTGCATATGAGTGAGGGGAGGCACACATGGGTGTGGGGAGAGGTGTGTGTGAGGGGAGGTTTATGAAGGGAGGTATGTGTATGAGTGGAGGGGCATATGCGTGAGAGGGCATGCACATGTGTGAGGGGAGATACGCTTGAGTGAGCAGAGAGGGGTGCATGTGTGAGGGGAGGTTACATATGTGAGGGCAGTGTTAAAGTGTGAGGGGCAAGGGAGGGGCATGTGTGTATGAGGGAAGAAGTGCTTGTGAGGGGCAAGCACGCATGTGGGGAGGCATGTGTGGGAGGGGAGATGCCTCTGAATGAGGGGAGGGGTGCGTGTGTGGGGAGGAGTGTGAGAGGTGGTGTGTGTGAGGACAGTATGCATGTGTGAGCAGGGGTACATGTAAGTTTTAGGGAGATGTGTGTGAGGATACATGTGTGAGGGGAGGCACATGTGTATGTGAGGAGGTGCACGTGAGTGTGAGGGGTGGTGCTTGTGAGGTGAGGTGTGGCTATGCATGTTTGTGTGTGGAGGGGGAAGGGGTCGTGAGGTGTGTGAGGGCTGGGTGAGAGGAACATGGGGAGATTTGGGATGCTGGGAGAGAGGAGAAGGAACCCTGGTGGCACAGTGGTTAAGCACTGTCATGCGAACAAAAAGGTCTGTGGTTCCAACCCACCAGCCACTCCATGGGAGAAAGATATGGCAGTCTGCTTCCCTAAAGATTTTCAGCCTTGGAAACTCTATGGGGCAGTTCTACTCTGTCCTATAGGGTCTCTATGAGTTGGAAGCTGTGAGATGGAATCATCTTGAGGGCTCACAACAACAAAAAACAGGAGAGAGGAGAGGAGGGGTCTTTGGAGAGAGGATGAAGGCAGAGCTGGGGGAGGTGTGAGAAGAGAGGAGGAGTGAGAGGAGCTGGATAGGAGGAGAGTGGGAGAGGGTGTTGGGGATGAGGAGGTGAGTCTGAGGACTTGGGAGGAAAAAGGAAAGAAAGAAAAGAAGGAAGGGGTGGGAGCTGGGCACAAGGGGTGAGCAGACAAGGCTGGATGAGAATAAAGGAAGGAAATGCCCAGCTGAAAGGGAGGGAGGAGAACAAAGAATTGTGGGCAAGGGTTATCTGAATATGTGGGGTGTGATGAGATGGCATCCCCTTGGAGATGTAAAGAAATTGGGGTATGAAGAGCAGGAACTCTGGGAATTGGGGTGTCAGGAAAGAAAGTGGCCTTAGGACTAGGTGATTGAATTATTTGAAGTACATGAGAATGTGGGGCTTAGAGAGACACCCTCTAGAATGGAGAGAGTTGAAGGGAAAGGGGGTTTTGAAGCAAGTGAAGTCATTGAGATGAATGGTAACTGGCCTCAGAAATTAGGGTGTTTGAGTGAAGAAAAATCCTTGGAGGAAAGAATTTCTGAGAGGAGGGAGAAATTATTTGGCTTAGAGGAGATACCAGTACACTTTCCAGGGGATGGATTGGGTCTGTATATAATGTCATAGGCTTGATATCCAGGCAAGAACTGAAATTTTTATCTTCCAACCATAAAAAGTGGGAGAATTTCAGCTCTTTTTGTTGTCTTTCTTTTAGCAACCTATTATTGCAAGGACTTTGGATCTGTGGATCCTAAATTTGAGTATATTCCTCTTAACAGATCTTTTTTTCTTGCTATCTCTTCAGAGTGTGAACATGGCTACGCCTCAACGTTTCCCTCCATGCCAAGCCCCCGGCTGCAGCATTCAAAGCCCCCACGGAGGTTGAGCCGGGCACAGAAACACAGCAGTGGGAGCAGCAACACCAGCACTGCCAACAGGTAGCAAGCAGGGGAGGTTTAAAAGGAGGAGCTAGAGAGAAGGAGCACAAATAAAAGTGCCAGCCCTACTGAATTAAGTTCTGCTTTGATACCAAGTCTGGAGCAACAGTAAAGGAGCCACATGGGTTCCTTTACCACCATCACTGTGGATTTGGTTCTAGGAATCATGACTTTGTATAGAATAGAAGGATAGAATCTGGGAAGCCAATCATAGAAGTTCTTACTGAGATTATTAAGATTGGGAGGTCTATGACCGAAAGACAGTAGGTTGAGAGAATTGGCAGCATGTGTCCATGCTAAAAGTAATCTTAGGCCAGCTTTCATTGTTCTGTCCAAGTTTAGAATGGACTGAGAAGAATTTTTAAAAATCAGAAATAGATCTGTCAGGGTCTAAAGCAAAAGCAAAGTGAAGAGCTTTGTTAAAGGGAAAAAAATATTTAGGTAGACTAGGAAGTTAGTGAGCATGGTCTACTTGTTTAAGGAGGAAGGGAAAGAAAGACTATGCTGTGGAAGTTTTGCTTCAAAAATAATGAACAAGATTGGATTGGAAAGAGGGCTCTTAAAAAAAAAAAAAAGAAAAGAAAAGCTCTTTATCCTTCAAGCAGAACAGATTCCTAGAAAATGCCTGTCTGGATGTACTCAGACATAGTTGATTTCCATTTTTGAGTTTTTGGTGGTGTCTGGCTGTCTGTTGTGTTTTTATTCCAGGGATCCAATAAGTTCCAAGGATTCATCTCATACAAAGTTTTCAAAAAGCCATAGTTAAAAGATCATAGGATTCTGCCTTTCCCATTGATAAGAGGAAAATTAAATGAAACTTTTATTGCTGATTCCCAAAGCTTTGTCTAGAGAATAATAAACATTCATTTTAGGTGGACAGAGTAGTCCCTGGGTAACTAAGTTTGCTTGAAGGCTTTGGGGAGCTTCAGCCAAGTGGTTGAAGAGGGAGCAGAAGTAGAGGCTCTTTCTAATTGATGAATAAAACTTGAGGCTCCTATAGATGACAGAGCTCATGTGGTTGGATTGTCCCACTCTGCCTTTCTTGACATCACTGAGGCCAAAATAGGGTTCATTTCTCTCCCTTTCACTTACCTTGAAGCTGCATGTTTCTTTTTTTTTCTTCCTGACTTTTCCTCGTTAAGATTATTCTGTATTTTTTTCTCCTAACGTTACTGTGATAGAATATACATAACAAAAATTTGGCCATTTTAAGGGTACAATTCATTGATATTAATTACACTCATCATATTGTGCAACCATCACTGCTATCTATTTCCAAAAGTTTTTCATCACCCTAAATGCAGACCCAGTAGCTCTTAAGCAATTATTCCGTATTTCCCCTCCCACTAGCCTTTGGTAGCCATCAGTAAACTTGTGTCTCTATGTATTTGCCTATTCTACATATTTCATATAAGTAGGATCATACAGTATTTGTCTTTTTGTGTTTGATTTCTTTCATTTAGCATATTGGTTTCAAAATTCATCAGTGTTGTAGGATGTATCAGAACTTCATTTTTCTTGATGGCTGAATAATATTCCATTGTCTATAAATACCATGTTTTTGTTTATTCATTCATCTGTTGGTGGACATTTGGGTTTTTTCCACCTTTTGGCTGTTGTGAATAATGCTGCCATGAACATTAGTCTAATGACCGTTAGACTTTGAGTCTCTGCTTTCAGATCTTTTGGGTATATACCAAGAAGTGGAATTACTGGATCATAGGGTAATTCTGTGTTTAACTTTTAGAGGATCTGCCATCCCCATAGACTGCACCATTTTACATTCCTACGATCATTAGGTGAGGGTTTCAGTTTTCCATACCCTGTCTAACACCGGTTATTTCCCTTTTTTTGGTAATAGCCATCCTAATGGGTGTGAAGTGGTATCTTGTGGTTTTGATTTGCATTTCCCTAATCACCGCTTGTCTGTCAGTTTGTCGTACTATGGATGTTTGTGTGTTACTGAGATGCTGGAAGCTATGACACTGGTATATCAAATATCAGCAGGGTAACCCATGGTGGACAGGTTTCAGTGGAGCTTCCAGACTAAGACTAAGAAGAAAGACTTAGCCATCTACTTCTGAAAAAAATTTGCCAGTGAACAGACTAAGACTAAGAAGAAAGACCTAGACATCTACTTCTGAAAAAAATTTGCCAGTGAAAACCTTAGGAATAGCAGCAAAATATTGTGTGATATAGCACCAAAGATGAGCCCCTCAGGTTGGAGGGCACTCAAAATACAACTAGGGAAGAGCTGCCTCCTCAAAGTAGAGTTGACCTCGATGTGGATAGAGTAGAGCTTTTGTGATCTTCATTTGCTGATGTGGCATGACTCAAAATGAAAAAAAACAGCTGCAAGCATCCATTAATAAATTGTAATGTGGAATGTATGAAGTATGCATCTAGGAAAATTGGAAGTTGTCAAAAATGAAATGGAATGCTTGAAGATTGATATCCTAGGTATTGGTGAGCTAAAATGGACTGGTATTGGCCATTTTTAGTCAGATAATCATATGGTCTACAATGCTGGGAATGATAACTTGAAGAGGAATGGCATTGCATTCATCGGTCAAGAAGAACATTTCAAGATCTGTCCTGAAGTACAATGCTGTTAGTGATAGAATAATATCCATACACCTACAAGGAAGACCAGTTAATATGACTGTTACTCGAATTTATGCACTAATGCCAAAACTGAAGAAATTGAAGTTTTTACCAACTTCTGCACTCTGAATAATGCCAAAGATGAAGAAATTGAAGATTTTTACCAACTTCTGCACTCTGAAATTGATCAAATGTGCAGTCAACATGCATTCATAATTACTGGTATTTGGAATGCAAAAGTTGGAAACAAAAGAAGGGTTGGTGGTTGGAAAATAATGGGCTTGGTGATAGAAACACCACCAGAGATCGCATGATAGAATTTTGCAAGACCAATGACTTATTCATTGCAGATACCTTTTTTCAGCAACATAAATGGTGACTATACACGTAGAACTCACCGGATGAAATACACAGGAATCAAATCGACATCTGTGGAAAGAGATGATGGAGAGGCTCAATATCATCATTCAGAAGAAGACCAGGGGCTGATTCAGGAACAGACCATCATGGCTCATATGCAAGTTCACGTTGAAGCTGAAGAAAATTAAAACAAGTCCACAAGAGTCAAAATAGGAACTTCACCTGAATTTAGAGGCCATCTCAAAAATGGGTTTGACATGTTTAACATTAATGACCAAAGACCAGGTGAACTGTGGGATGACATCAAGGACATCATACATGAAGAAAGCAAGAGGTCATTGAAAAGACAAAGAAAAAGACCAAAATTGATGTCAGAAGAGACTCTGAAACTTGCTCTTGAACGTAGAGTAGCTAAAATGAATGGAAGAAATGATAAAAGCTGAAAAGAAGATTTCAAATGGTGGCTCAAGAAGACAGAGTAAAGTATTATAATGAAATGTGCAAAGAGCTGGAGTTAGAAAACCACAAGGGAAGAACACAGTGGGCATTTCTCAAGCTTGAAGAACTGAAAAAAAAATTAAGGCCTAGAATTGCAATATTAAAGGATTCTATGAGCAAAAAATTGAATGGCGCAGGAAGCATCAAAAGAAGATGGAAAGAAGACAGAGTCATTGTACCAAAAAGATTTGGTCCATGTTCAACCATTTCAGGAGGTAGCATATGATCAAGACCCAGTGGTATTTAAGGAAGAAGCTCAAGCTGCACTGAAGGCATTGGTGAAAAACAAGGCTTCAGGAATTGACGGAATACCGGTTGAGATGTTTCGACAAATAGATGCAGCACTGGAAGTGCTCACTCACCTATGCCAAGAAATTTGGAAGACAGTTACCTGGCCAGCCTATGGGAGGAGATCCATATTTATGCCTATTCCCAAGAAAGGTGATCCAACCAAATGCGGAAATTATCAAACAATATCATTAATACCACATGCAAGTAAAATTTTGCTGAAGATCATTCAAAAGCAGCTGCAGCAGTACGTTGACAGGGAACTGCCAGAAATTCAAGCCAGATTCAGAGGAGGACATGGAAGGAGGGATATCATTGCTGATGTCAGATGGATCCTGGCTGAAAGCAGAGAATACCAGAAAGATGTTTACCTGTGTTTTCCTGATTATGCAAAGGCATTTGACTGTGTGGATCGTAACAAATTATGGATAACATTGTGAAGAACGGGAATTCCAGAACACTGAATTGTGCTCATGGGGAACCTGTACATAGATCAAGAGGCAGTTGTTCGAACAGAACAAGGGGATGCTGTGTGGTTTAAAATCAGGAAAAGTGTGCATCGGGTAGTATCCTTTCACCATACTTACTCAGTCTGTATGCTAAGGAAATAGTCCGAGAGCTGGACTGTATGAAGAAGAACATGGCATCAGGATTGGAGGAAAGCTTGTTAACAACCTATGTTATGCAGATAACACAACCTTGCTTGCGGAAACAGTGTGGATTACACCTCAACATAAAACAGAAATCATCACAACTGGACCAATAAGCAACATCATGATAAATGGAGAAAAGACTGAAGTTGTCAAGGATTTCACTTTACTTGGATCCACAATCAATGTCCGTGGAAGCCGCAGTCAAGAAATCAAATGACATATTGATTGGGCAAGTCTGCTGCAAAAGACCTCTTTTAAGTGTTAAAAAGCAAAAATGTCACTTTGAGGACTAAGGTACACCTGATCAAAGCCATGGTATTTTCAGTCACCTCATATGCATGTGAAAGGTGGACGGTGAATAAGGAAGATGGAAGGATTGATGCCTTTGAATTATTACGTTGGCGAAAATACTTAATATACTGTGGGCTGCCAGAACAAACAAACCTGTCTCGGAAAAAGTACAGCCCGAATGCCCCTTAGAAGCGGGGATGGCAACGCTTCGTCTCAGGTACTTTGGACGTGTTGTCAGAAGGGACTGTTCCTGGAGAAGGACATCATACTTGGTAAAGCAGGGGGTTGGTGAAAAAGAGGAAGACCCTCAATGAGATGGATTGACACTGGCTGCCACAATGGGCTCAGATGTAGCAACAATTGTGAGAATTGCACAGAACCCGGTAGTGTTTTGTTCTGTTGTACATAGGGTCACTGAGCAGAACCAACTCTATGGCACCTAACAACAACAGCAATCACTAATGATGTTGAGTGTCTTCATGTATTTATTGGCCATTTGTATATCTTTGAAGAAATGTCTGTTCAAGCTCTTTGCTCATTTCTGACTTGAATTATCTTTTCGTTGTTGAGTTGAAGGAGTTCTTTATATATGTTGGATATTAAATCCTTACCAGACACATGATTTCTAAATGTTTTCTCCTATTCTGTCGGTTGTCTCTTCACTTTCTTGATAGTCTTTTGATGCACAAATGTTTTCAATTTTGATGATGTCTAATTTATTATTTTTTGTTGTTGGTCTTGATTTTGGTGTCACATCTTCTATATTTTTTAAACTTAATTACAAAAACAGCTAGCCTTAAGCATAATATGGTATGTTTATGTATTTGAGTCTACAGGGTCTGTTGTGGTATGGTGTTTTTGAGATGAAAACATGTAGTAAGATAAGCAGTGTTTAAAAAATAAGTATAAGTTTGCTTGCCTTTAAAATTTGTGTTTAAGATATCAGGAATTAAGATCTGTTCAGGAATTTATGTATCTTTCAATCCATTTGTAGGGTTTTTTTTTTTTTTTTTTAAGTTCTGGGTTTTAAAAAACTTAAGAGACATGCAAAGAGTTCCAGGTGGGAAACCAGGCCGGGGTTCTGTCATGCCACAGTACATATTAACTCTTTCCTATTTTCCAGAAATCCTGTTTTCCTCTCTGTACCTTATTGTTCTCATTTGTAAATGAGAGTATGGACTAAATCATTACCAAGGTACCTAGGTTCCTTGAAATTTTATGGCTGATTTATTTACAGTTTTAGAGATCAGTTACTATACTACTAAGTTCAGTCTACCTTTCCATCATACAGATGTGGCATCTTTACTAACAATTCAGGGATTATAGAGACATAAATAAGACCTGCATTTCTAGGTTTTACCAATTATATAATGGGCCATTAATAAGGAAGTCTTTGTCATCTGTTGACTTACACTTTGCCTAGCTTAGAGTTTTGACCAAATGATGTTTCTCTTTCGTGCTAGTGTTCTTGTTAGGATTCTACTATTGTGTGGGACCACAGTGGTAATTACTGTGTGTTTTAGTGCAGCATGTCAGAAAATTTGTAAAACTACTAGATGCCATGCTACTTTGATAGTTGTTGTGTGCTGTCGAGTTGATTCCAACTCATAGTGACCTTACAGGACAGAGTAAAACTGCCCCATAGGGTTTCCTAGACTGTAATCTTTAAGGAAGCAGATCACTAGTATCCAAGGGAAAGTAACTACATGTACATCGGACCGTGTAAGATTAAGGAAGGTAATTTTTCATGGAAACATAAGTAACAAGAAAAAAATAGACTTTAGAATATATTCTCTCAAGGTTCACTTTTGTGAGGTTTAAGCTGGGTCTTGGAAGAGAGCTAGTATGTTAAAGCAAAACACTAGAAATTATTTCTTCTTAGTCATTTATTTAAAATTCTGGTTCATGGAAATAAGGGAGCAGAAGATCAAATTCCAGTGCTGGAGTACTTGGGAAAAAGTGCTGTTGGTCCATTCATAAGGGACATAGGCTCCCTGTTAACTTTAAGCTTATTGCTGTATTTTAAAAAGATTTTATAGTGGCTACATAAAGCTGAAATTAAAAAGGTTTGTAGAAATTTCCATTTATTAGTCATCTGAAACAAGGAAAGGAGTAGAATTAATGAGTATATGTATCTTTTCTTTTCTCGATCATGGAGTTCGCTGTGTGTAAGTTGCTGTTTGGACTGTGCGTCTTGAACACTGATACCTTGTATGTCATAAAATGACATTTATTTCCCTGACATTGTAGCGTCTTTATAAGGTTGATTAAGAGCTGTGGCTGCTAACCAGAAGGTTGGCAGTTGGAATCCACCAGGTGCTCCTTGGAACCCCTGTGGGGCAGTTCTGCTCTGTCCTGTAGGGTCGCTATGAGTTGGAATTGACCGGACAGCAATGGGTTTTTGGGTTTTTAATACTCTCAGTTATGTTATGATATTCCTGATATAAAATGTTATTTCATAAATTTATGCTGAAAGTTGACTCATGATATTGTGAACTCCTTCCTTTTTACTAATTCTTGAAATTTTGTTTTCACAAAAGTATGAAGGAGAGAAAATAAAAGACATAGTATGATATTACAAGTATGTACCTTGCAAATCCCAGTAATTTTATCATCTGGAATCTGACAACTGGGAGGAGGGGCCTGTAGTATATATGTTTAAAATACATGCTTGACTTTACTGTGATCTTGGCCACAGCCTTCTGACACACTTCTGATGTCACCCATGCTGACATGTTACCGCTGTTAGATACCTGGTCGGGGAGCTATCTGGCTCTTTGAGGAGCGTCAGATAAGCTCAAATTCGTAGCTTCTCTAATGTTTGATTTCACAACTGAAAAAAAATCTCTAGATCTGTCACCTTTAAAATGCTGCTAAATAAGGCATGCTTCAGTGTAATACTGATTTCCCCCTAAATATTTCTGGAATCTGCCTTGTTTTCTTTATCTTCATTGCTCCTCTCCTAGTCTAAGCTGCCACTGTCTCTCACCTGGACAAGTGTAGTAGCCTCTTAGCTAGTATCTCTGCAACCACTCTTCTTTCAATATAAATAGGTTTTTTTTTTTTCCCCACTGGGAATAGTTTTTCCTTTCCTTTTGCCAAGTTATTTCTAACAACACTCTTCCTTCAGCTCATTCATAACTTCCTCAGAAGCTTTTCCTCTTCTGCCATAGTATGGTAGGTCAGGTCTTCACATATCTTACGACTCTCCTACTTTGTCTTCATCGTATTTATGACAGTTTGTATAAATATGTTTATCTGATTGCTTGATAAATTTGTGTTTTCCTTCATTGGACTATAAGCTCCATGAGGGCAGGGTTTGAGTCCCTTCTGCATAAACATTTTATCCCTAGTACCTGTCACAGTGCCCTGTTCAGTGTTGTGGTTAGTTGCCATCTAGTTGGCTCTGACTTATGACAACTTTATAACAGAATGAAATGTTGCCCAGTCCTGTGCCATCTCCATGATCTTTTATATGTTTGAACCCACTGTTGAGGATATTGGGTCAGTCCATCTCATTGAGGGTTTTCCTAGTTTTTGTGGACTCTCTGCTTTACCAAACACAGTGTCCTTTTTTAGCAATTGGTCTTTCCTGATGATGTGTTCAAAGTAAGCGCGATGAAGTCTTGCCATCCTTGCTTCTAAGGAGCGTTTCAGTTGTATTTCTTCTAAGATTGATTTGTTCATTTTTCTGGCAGTCCAGAGTATACTCAGTATTCTTCGCCAACATCACCATTCAAATGCATCAATTCTTCTGTACACAGAAGACAGATTTCCTGAAGAATGGAAGATTTTCAAACTCCAGGTAAACGATTCTAAATCAGAACTGAGTTCCTCTTTTTTGCTGAGTACCATATTAGAGTCTGGAAGGAGAAATGATGGAAGAATACACTGTCTGCTTTGGCACACTCTTTGGTTACTTTTTGTTCTAAGGGATGCTAATGATAATATATTTGGAAAGGAAAACTATGTAGTAGTTGAAGAATAAAAATAACCAGTTTATGCTTGAATTTCAAGTTGATGAATAATTCTTTCCCTTTGAATCTTGAAATTTCAGTACCACCTGCTAAGATTGAAGCCATTAAAGAACAAAACAAAACAGCTTTCCTTCCACTTGTCAGACTTCAGTTTAACTTTTCTTAAACTACAGACTAAAGATGTTTTAGTCTTATTTTAGAGGGAATGATTGTATTGTTATATTTTTCAGCTTCATATACTTTTTGGCTGTCTTCTTCGTAAATCTTCTTTTTTTGGTGAAGGAAAGGTGGATTCATTTTCTAGGCTAATTATAGAAGAGAGGATTTTTTTTTCCCCCTAGTAGAAGTAATTTGAGATTTGTTTTATGTTGTGTTTTTATTCTTAAAAATGTACCTTTTGTTCACAGAAGAATTGAATGAAGCCTTATTTTTATGACATTTTCTTTCTACTTTTCTCAGTTTTTCAAATTTTCTACATTAAAAAATGATTTCTGGATCTTTGTTCAATAGAAAACTCCCAGAGTATCAGGACCTGATGAAAATTAGTAGCAGTTAAACGCTTAATGATGTCAGTACTGTCCTTTAGTATTTTCCACAATTGAGTGATCAACACATCCTGTATGATATGTTCTGTGATATTCTTTCACCAAAATGGAACTAAATGAAAAATTCTCAAGAACTATTTGTGTAAGGGCAAATATTGTATGAGACCACTACTGTAAGAACTTTTGAAAAGGTTTACACACAAAAGAAACTATCTTTGATGGTTATGAGGGAGGGGAGGGGTGTGGGGGGAAAACACTAAATAGATAAGTGGTGAAGGGTAAGACAGCACACAGTAGTGGGGAAGCCAGCACAGCTTGTACAAGGCAAGGTCATGGAAGCTCCACAGATACATCTAAACTTCCTGAGGGACTGAATTGCTGGGCTGTGGAGACCATGGTCTCAGGGAACATCTAGCTCAATTGGCATAACACAGTTTATAAAGAAAATGTTCTACGTTCTCCTTTGGTGAATAGCATCTGGGGTCTTAAAAGCCTGTGAGCAGCCATGGAAGATAATCCACTCATCTCACCCCTTCGGAAGCAAGGGAGAATGAAGAAAACTAAAGACACAAGGGAAAGATTAGTCCAAAGGACTAATAGACCACATCTACCACGGCCTCCACCATACTGAGTCCAGTACAACTAGATGGTACCCGGCTACTGCCACTGACTGCTCTGACAGGGATCACAGTAGAGGGTCCTGGACAGAGCTGGAGAAAAATGTAGAAACAAAATTCTGACTCACAAAAAGAGACCAGCTTTACTAGCCTGACAGAGACTGGAGAAACCCTGAGAGTATGGCCCCGGGACACCCTTTTAGCTCACTAATGAAGTCACTCCCAAGGTTCACCCTTCAGCTAAAGATTAGACAGGCCCATAAAACAAGACAAGGGGCACAACCGCCCAGGGACAATGACTAGAAGGCAGAACGGGACAGGAAAGCTGGTAGTAGGTAACCTAATGGCGAGGAGGGAGAGTGTCGACATGTCGTGAAGTTGTTAACCAGTGTCATAAAACAATATGTGTACTAACTGTTTAATGAGAAACTAGTTTGTTCTGTAAACATTCATCTAAAGTACAATAAAAAAAATTCGGATGGGTTTTATCACAACTGTCTCATCATCACCATGAAGTTGATAATGATAAATAAATAATTGATAAAAGTTGAAAAAAAATTATTTGTGTGCCTCACATTAAACAAACGCAGATTTTCCGTTTAGTAAATGCTTCATTGAAGCCGTAAGTTTGCTCTCTATGGGTATCTTAAAGATACATTCCTCTGTGGAGGTGTTGTTTGGAGGAGACTTGCATGATCATACCTTATCAGTCAGTAGGACAACTGTTTCTATCACTGTTTGATGAGAGGCCTTTTGCCCGGAATATTGACAATACGATGTGGAAGGACACAGATCATAGGAAGGGAATTCAAGATTTCCTCTGGTACAATTCTTTGCTTTATGAAGGCAAGATATTATCACTCATTTTATGGTTAAAGTACATGTGTCCTAGAGATGGTAAGTGAGTTGCCTAAGCCTTCTAGCTATAGGTGGTAGTTGGCTTAGATATCAGGCTGGATTTTAAGCAGTATATACATCATTCCAGAGCTCTGGTGGCACGGTGGCTAAGAGCTTGGCTACTAACCAAAAGGTCAGCAGTTTGAATCCACCAGCTGCTCCTTGGAAACCCTATGGGGCAGTTCTGCTCTGTTGTAGAGGGTCTCTGTGTGTCAGAATCGACTCCATGGCAGTGGGTTTTGTTTTGCTTTTTTTTTGTACAACATTCTAACCAGGTAGGATTACTGACTTGAAGAAAGCTTTCTCTTCTAGATTTCTCTTTACAAATGAAACAGCATTGCCTCCTTTTGGATACAGAATTTTTTCTTCTTAAGTGGAGACAGTTTTCCAGGTATTAATCTAATCAAACAAGTTAGATGATAATATGGTTTGACAAAATATTATTTGTAGATCCCATTTTTAGTCTGATTTTATAGGGCTGATATAATTTAAGCTTGTATTATCTTTTGTTAAATTGTTTTTATTTTTTCGTTTGGCTTCCTACATTTTCAAATCCTGCCAAACTTTTTTTGTCAGCATGTGTATATGTGTTGGTGTTTATATATACATGCCCATTATTGTCAAGTGGATTCTGACTCATAGCAACCCTATAGGACAGAGTAAACCTGCCCTATAGGGTTTCCAAGGAGCTGCTGGTGGATTCCAACCGCTGCCTTTTGGTTAGCAGCTGAGCTCTTAACCACTGCGCCACCAGAGCTCCTTATATATACATACATACTAGCTTTCCATGCCTCAGGGAGCATACAGTCGAATGAAGGAGATATATATTATCAAACGTATGTATGTTATTTTAAACTGTGATGAGCTTAAGGAAAAACAGGGGATCCTATGAGGTATATAGGAGCCCTGGTGGCACACTGGTTAGAGCTTGGCTCCTAACCCAAAGGTTGGCTGCTCAGATCCACTGTCCACTCCTTGGAAACCCTATGGGGCAGTTCTACGCTGTCCTATAGGGTCACTATAAATCGGAATTAACTCGATGGCAACGGGTTTTTTTTTTAGTTATGAGGTATGTAACAGAGGACTTGCTCAAGTTTGGTGGCTGAGGGAAGGCTTCTCCAGGTTGAACCTTTTGCAATCTTGCTTTTACTTATCCTGAACATTTTTTCATGTTCATGTTTATACATCTGTGACATCATTTTTAATTGCTGCATGAGAATTCTATTTCATGTTTATACTTGTGGGGTAAAGAGTTTAACCTTACTCAAAGTAATTTGGTCTTTGCCTTTGTTTACTGAAAGATAACTGTAAACCACTGGAATTTCCTGAGTAATTGAGGTGCTTTTGTTATCTAAGGCCTCCAGAACAGACCTGAGTGTTTGTGCTGTTGGGGGCGAGGGGTGGGGGGTGGCCTGGCCAGAAAGACCACTGCATGGCCTGAAATCACCTGACCTGGCGGGGGAGGGTAGGGACCGTGATTCAATCAATCATGCCTGTGCAATGAGGCCCCAGTAAAGAATCCATGGACTTCCTGGTTGGTAAAAGATACTGATGCACTGGAGAGGGTACAGTGTCCCTTTTTGGGACATGGAAGCCTCATGCTAGGAACTCACCCAGATCTCGCCCTATGTGTCTCTTCATTTTTATCCTTTTTCCTACAGTAAAACTGTAGTCGTAAGTATAGCACTTTCCATGAGTTCTGTGAGTGGTTCCAGCAAATTTTCAAACCCAAAGGAGTATTGGGAGCCAGCAGGTCAGAAGTGAGGGGGGCTGGGAATCCATGAGCTTATGGTTGGTATCCCCAAATTTGAAGCCAGCAGGTCAGAAGTGAGGGAAGCCCTGGGGCCTCCCAAACTTGTGGCTGGCATCTGAAGTTTTGGGGCTTAGTCTGGAGGACTGTGTCCTTTAACTTGTGAGCTCTGACCTAGCTCCGGGTGGTTAGGGTCAGAGGAAGAAGTGCTGCAAGAGCACCTGGTGTCAGAATTGAACAGAAAAGTGGGGATTTTGATGTGTTATTCACATAGTTGGTGTCAGAAAAAGTGGATTTGATTGATCCACACAGTATCATAATTTATTAAACTAATCCTTCATTGACGATGTATAAGTTATTTCCAGATTTTTTTTTTCATTCCAACAGGGCTGCTATGAACATCTTTGTGGATTTGTCCACCTTTGTGGACAAGATACATTTGTGCTTTTGTCTGCCTAGATCCTTAGGAGAAACGTGAAGAATTAGAATCATTGGGTCAAAAGGTAGAATCCATCTTCAATACTATTAGTAATACCTGGCATTTAATATAGTGTTTTACTTGTATACAAAGCCCTTGAACGTACATTATTACCTCATTTGAAATTTAAAACAATTCTGTGAGGTAAAGTGTAATTATTTCCCCTATTTTTTTTGGTGAGGAAACTGTGGACTAGGGTGCCAAGTAACTTCTACAGGTAGAAGTAGAAGAAGAGACCAATCTCAGAGATTTGTTCTTCTGGCATTAGGAAACAGCCTTTAGTAATAATTTACTTGAAAACTAAGACTCAGTGACTGTAACCTGAAATTTGTGTTAGTGCTCTCCTTTTCTGCTCTGCCAAATGCCTGAAACCATGGTCTGCACCTGCTGCGTTTAACGCCTTCCACCAGTGCTCATCTTTATTTACCCTTTGCAGTTTGCTTCCTTTTTCACTAGCTTTTGAAGCTGCTCTCTTGAAGGTAATTAGTAATCAAATTTACTGAACTTAGACTGTGTACACAGAACTGTTGGCTGTACATGCTTCCTGGCCATATAGGAGCTTATGGTGTATCTGGAAAGATGTGATATACATATAATAGAATGGTAAATAATACAAGTCAATAAGGTGTTATAGGCAGGGCAGTTTTTTTTTTTTGTTTTTTTTTTAAATTGTGCTTTAAGTGAAAGTTTACAATTCAGGTCAGTCTCTCTCATACAAAAATTTATACATACGCTGTTATGTTACCCTAGTTGCTCTTCCTATAGTGTGACAGCACACTCCTCCTTTCCACCCTGAATTTCCTGTGTCCATTCAGCAGCTCCTGACCCTCTGGTAGGGCAGTTTTTGTGTCAGATACAAAAAGCAAATTGTCTAAATTTATAGAAAAAGATTACAATAGGTTATTATAGAAAGGTTATAGATTCATATGTATTTGTCCATTGGTTAACTTCAGCATGCATTCAGGGAAATACAGGGATTCCATAACTTACTATTAGAGCGAAATTCCTTATGTCCTATCTAAGTAGCTGATTTCTTATAAGAGAAAATATTTGATACAGTAGATAATTTTGTTTTTAATGTTGCTGCATACATTTCAGGGAAATGTGTTATGGATTGTTTTTTGATATGCTTTATTTTTTATAGCAGTTTTAGGTTTATAGAAAATTGAGCAGAGAATACAGGGAGTTCCCATATACGCCTCCTTCCCCCACAGTTTCTCCTAATATTAACATTTTGTGTTAGTGTGGTATATTTATTACAATTTATGAACCAGTATCGATACATTATTACTGGTTAAAGTTCATAGTTTACATTAGTGTTCACTCTTGTGTTATTTTATGACTCGGATAAAAAAGATTTTTGGAGAAAGGGGTTATTTTGTGGTATTTTTTCCTTACCATTGCTTATCAAAGGCAATATTTTTGATAGTCTCTATTGGGTCATTGTGAGTTGGAATCAACTCGACGGCAGTGGGTTTGGTTTGGTTTTGGGTTTTGAGAATACCATGTAAACATTTTGGAGGCCAAATGACCATAGCTTTAAAGTCATTTGAAGTGGGCATTTCTAAATTATAGAAGGCCATACTTTTAGTCTTCAGTTATGTATTTTGATAAGGCAACTGATTTTCCTTTTGCTTAATTACACAGGGACAATTTAGGATTCTCTTTGTTTAAGAAACTGTAAAGAACGTTTTCTTTTTATGTAATAAAAGAGACTAGAGGGTAAAGTGTAGTAAGCTTGTCTTGGTATTAGAAGGAATGTGAATTTTCAGGTGTCTTATTTTCATCACTATAGTCTTATGTGATAATATATCTTCTATGTGAATAACAGACTAAAGTGATCTTCAGTCCCCATAAAAACTATGGACAATTGTCATTAATACCAAGTCTGTTAGGATTGGTTTTTGTAATCTTTGTTGTTAACAGTCAATGCACATAAGTTAGTAATTTAAAATTTAGAATTCTAGGGTTGGCTCCACTAAAACCTTTTGTTGACTATTGTCATTTTAACATCTATACATTATTAAACAGTCAATTGTCCTTTGTAAGGCAGGTTATACATTCTTGAAAATGGCACTATAGTCAGAAAGAAGTATTTGAATCTCATTTTTCTATAGAATCACAGTTTATTAGGTAGTTACCAAAAGCTCAGAGTCCAATAATATTATTATAGAATTTATCACAAATGCCATATTTGATCTACTGACTATTTAAAGAAACAAAGTAACTTACCTACATAAACATTTTAAAGTATTTATAAATTAATCAAATAGAATTGTATGGTAATTCTGTAACAATGTAAGGATACAGTGTCATAGTGTATGGTATGTAGTTGTTATTTTCTTAGTGAGTCTCTGCCGTATTTATTTATGTAAAAAAGTAGGTGATAGAATGTGAGCTTTATAAGGGCAAGGACTTTGTATTTTTAGAGTACCTGTATTCCCAGTATACTCAGTAAATATTTGTAGAATAAACGAGTGGGTAGCTGACCACTTTGAGCAGAATCACAGAAATCTGATTATTTTTTCTAATTTATTTTATTCTTGTTGTTGTTGAGAATGTACACAGCAAAACATACACCAATTTAACAGTTTCTACATTACAGTTCAGTAACATTGATTACAATATTCAAGTTGTGCAACCATGTGCATCCTCGTTTTCCGAATTGTTCCTCCCTCATTGACGTAAACTTGCTGCCCTCTAACTTTCCCCTCTAATCAATCTTTCAACTTGCTGTTGTCAATTTGATCCTATATAGATAGTTCTTAAAAGAGCACAATGCTCAAGGAAAACATTCTTTACTAGTTAAGCTAAACTAGTGTTTGGTTTTAAGAAGGCTTCAGGGAAGATTTTTGGTGAAGGTATTTTTTTTGATGAGATATTGATAGGTATCTTTGAGAATGCATTTGGAGACACTTAGGCCCAGTTGGCCCCTTTTTGTGAAACTGATCTAAGGACGTTTTCTTTGTTCTCATTGTTAGTGTTATTTATAGCACGTACACTCAATGGAGCTTTGGTGGCACAGTGGTTAAGTGATACAGCTGCTAACCAAAAGGTTGGTAGTTCAGACCCACCAGCTGCTCCTTGGAAGCCCTATGGAGCAGTTCTGCTCTGTCCTCTAGGGTCTCTATGGGTCGGAATCAACTTGACGGCAACAGGTTTTTGTTTATACTCATTGGAGACAAAGCTATGTTTTTTGTTTTTAACATTTGAAGTTGAGGCTCATGTTATCAGAAGTAATATGTTTCTTTTATTCTTTCAACAAACATTTATTAAGTATCAGTAGTTACTTAATGTATTAAATGCCATTATATGCCTCATAAGGAGCCCTGGTGTAGCAACAGTTAAGTGCTCGGCTGCTAACTGAAAGGTTGGCAGTTCCAACCACCCAGCAGTTCTGCTGGAGAAAGACCTGGCAGTCAGCTTCCTAAAGATCACAGCCTGTAAACCCTATGAGACAGTTTTTCTGCTCTGTCACATGGATTTGCTGTGAGTCAGAATTGGCTCTATGGTACCTAATAACAATGTACCTCATACTCTTGGCCGTTCTCATGTGTGAAAAGTAACTTGGATGTTAATGGTACGGCGTAACAAGTGTGAGGCACACTTCTATAAGATAAAGATTGCCTGTTTTACATATCCACAAAAAGTTGCCCGTGAGTGGTCATAGCAGCAGTATTCATAATCACAAAAAGCCAGAAACACTTGAAATGTCCGTAAGCTTGTGAATGGATAAACAAAATACAGTATATTTGTACAATGGAATACTACCCCGCAGTAAAAAGGAACAAACTACTCATACGTGCAACAACATGGATAGAACACAAAAACGTGAAATAAAAGAAGCCAGATACATAAGAGTACATATTGTATGATGCCAGTATATGAAATTTATAGAAAAGGCGAAACTATAGAAACAGAAAGTAAATCAGTGGTGGGCTTGGGGTGGGAGTGGGGATTGACTGCAAATGGGCATGAGGGAATTTTGAGGTGACAGAAATGTCCTAAAACTGGTTTGTGGTAAATGTTATACAGCTGTATAAATTTATTAAAACTCTTTGAACTTAAAATGGGTGAATTTTATGATATATAAAATATATCTCAGTAAAGCTGTTTTAAAAAAAGCTGCCTGTCCTTATTTGTTACAGTATGATAATGAAGAGTCTTGAAGCATGTTTAAAAAATACCCATTGCCGAGTTGATTCTGACTCATAGCAACCCTATAGGACAGAGTAGAACTGCCCCATAGAGTTGCCAAGGCTGTAAATCTTTACAGAAGCAGACGGCCACATCTTTCTCCACTGGAGTGGCTGGTGGGCTCGCACCACCATCCTTTCAGTTAGCAGCCGAGTGCTTTAATCACTGCGCCTCCAAGGTTGCAATGAAACATTTTACAAATGCTAAAAAGAACTAGAGGTGGAAGGAATGAATGAAAGTTAAGCAGTGATACTTTTAAAACTTGAAGTAAACCAATAAGGAGCGAGGAGTTGGGAGTGTGAGCCAATTGGAGGATGGTACCTTCCATTTCCTCACAACGCCCAGAGCAAGGAGATTTAGCTATCCTGCCAGCCTCCCCTCCCTTATTCCCTTTGAGAATCACTTTTCTGTGTGGTATTTTTCCTTAGACAATAAGGTCCTTTGATATATACGTATAACAGCTGCATCTGTTTCTAGTACTATAGGGAGGAACTGAATACATTAATAATAAAAATTTAGGATTAAGTTCAAAAAATGGGCTTTATATTTACTGTCCAGCACCCATCTGTCGGTTTGTCATACTTTAGTGGCTTGCAAGTTGTTATGGTGCTGGAAGCTATGCCACCAGTATTTCAGATACTACCAGGGTCACCCATGGTGGACAGATTTCAGTGGAGCTTCCAGGAAGAAAGGCTTGGTGATCAACTTCTGAAAATTAGCCAATGAAAACCCTATGGATCACAGAATATTTTCTGAGACTTTGACTTGCTTGCTTTGAACGTGTCATTAGGAGGGACCTATAGCTGGAGAAGGACATCATAGTTGGTGAAGTGGAGGGCCAGCGAGGGTGTGGGAGACCCTCAGTGAGATGGATTGGCACAATAGCCATAATGATGGACTCAAATGTACTGGCAGTTGTGAGGATGACACAGGACCAGGCAGTGTTTTGTTTTGTTCTACACAAGGTTGCCATGAGTTGGGTCGAATCCATGGCAGCTAACAACCTATTTATTATGGATAATGTTAGTTATAGTACCGTTTTTAACCCCAACAAGTATCCACTGAATGTATTTCATGCTTGACTCCTAGAATATTGAATTATAATTTGGAAATCAGGTGATTTAAGAAATCACTGATATTTTCTCACTTTTAAAGTTTAAAAATATTGCTCTGTAATAGAATGTGTTGTCAAGTAAGGAAGTAGTGTAGATCTTTAGTGGTTTATCTCCTTAAATGTCCTGCTTTAAGTTGTGAAAAAATATTTAAAGCAGTAATTTTAATCTTCAAAGTTTTTGGTAGCTCCCAATATTTTGCTCTCTTACCTAAGAAGTGATTAGTTCACAATAATGTATGCTTTAGTATGTATAAGGTGATTCTTAACGTCCGGCACTGCTGAGAATAGAAGGTGATCTGGCTATCTTTTATTTTGAATTTATTCTTAACATTTAAAAAAGGTAATATATGTATATAGTTTAAAAAGTCAATTAATACCGAATGGTTTATGAAGAAAAATAACATTCGTCTATCCCATGTCTCCTCATCCAATTCCTGCTTCCTAGAGGCTACCGCTTCCAACAATTTAGCAGTCTCTTCTGCTGTTTGCGTTCATATTTCTAAATAACAAGCTTATCCTGCTTGTTATCTATTAACTATAGAAAATGAGGATTTAACTCTTACACTCTTGACTAACAGCACTTGGTATTGTCTGTCTTTTTAATTTTAGCCATTCTAGTGGGTGTATTGTGGTATTGCACTGTGTTTTAATTTGCATTTTCCTTATGATTAATGATCTTGAGCATCTTTTAATGTGTCTCTTTGCCATTCATATATATTCTTTGATGAAGTGTCTGTTCAAATCTTCTGCATATTTTTTATTGGGTTGTTTTTTATTGAGTTGTAAGAGTTCTTTGTAAATTCTGGATTAGAGTTCTTTATTAGATGTGTTTTGCAAATATTTTCTCCCACAGCAATTTGCCTTTGTCATTAACTTAACAATGTCTTTTGAAGAACAAAAGTTTTCAATTTTGATGAAGTCCGGTTTATCACATTTGTCTTCTATGATCCATCCTTCTTATGTCCTGAGAAATCTTTGCATAATCCAGGATCACAAAGATTTTTCTCTTAAGCTTTCTTCTGGCAGTTTTATAGTATTAGGTTTTATATTTAGAACTTCATTGGCAGAGTGATTTTCTTCTCTACTTCAGTGTTTTTCAAACTTTATTGATATTATACCACTAATAGCAAAATGAAGGAGCCCTGTGGTGGTTAAGCATCTGACTGCTAACCGAAAGGTCAGTGGTTCGAACCCACCAGCAGCTCCTCAGGAGAAAGATGTGGCAGTCTGCTTCCATGAAGATTATAGCCTTGGAAACCCTTTGGGGGCAGTTCTGTTCTGTCCTGTAGGGATAGCTATGAGTCAGAATCAACTCGACAGCACACAGCAACAACAGAATCAAAATAATTTTATATCCCCAATAGATATGTATCTGTTTATAATTGTATCGATGTATTACTGTACTAATATTTTATAAATATAGAATAAAATTTAAGAAGAGTAAAAATAAATAGGAGTTTTTCCTGTCTCGGAATCATCTCAGTGGCAACGGGTTTGGTTAGTTCGTTTTCCTTTCTCAGCCTCCTTCAGGGGTACTCTCCCATTTTGGAGCTGCTTGCTAGCTGAAGTTTTCTGTTTCTCTTCCCCTTTGAATATAGGTATATCAAGTATAAGCTTTAGGATGCCAGTTCCCATTGCTGTTGAGTCAATTCTGACTCATAGTGACCCAATAGGACAGGGTATAACTGCCCGACAGGGTTTCCAAGGAGTAGCTGGTGGATTCGAACTGCCAACCTTTTGGTTAGCAGCCAGGTTCTTAACCACTGCACCACCAGGGATACCAGTTAGAAGATACTTATTTATCTCCATAAAATATGTTCTTTTCATAGTGTGGAGGGCAACTTCTGTTAGGCATTTTAGGATTAGAAAGTAAGTGAAACAAAAATTTTAACAAATTGGAGGTTAGCTCATTAATGCAGCCAAGATAGAGATCTTTTCTTTTGCTAGAAAGGAGTGTTAATTCTGCTAATAGAGGTTTTTATTTTTCTTCCATGGTGGCATTACTCTTGAGCCAAACTGTACCATTTTGTACAGTTTCAACTCTATGCTTCATTTCATAGACTGTCACCAAATTGCGCCCTAAAGAATTAAAAGTTTATGTATTAGAGGTGTGTTGTAGTCAGTGAAAAGTCACAGACCTGGTTGATAATGACTCCATTCAAAGAGAAAATGTATTAGGATGTCTCTCTTAAGGGATGTTATTTCTGAAAAAAATTACCTGTGATTCAGTGATAAAGTGATAGAAAATGTTTCCCTCTGTCCTTGGAAGTAGTTAATTAAGTAATGGTACCTGAAAGTAAAATAGTTCATTAGTGTTTGTTCTTAGAGGTACATTTTATTTGGATAATTAAAGTGGGAGTAACTAGATAGATTATTCAGAATATCTCAACCTTTCAGAGGATTTATTAAAATTGACTATTTCAATGCATGTTATTGGAAGGGCCTGGTTGGACACATAACGTTTAGAGAAGCAAAGGGGTTGTTTCTGAACGTGCTAGTGTGTGATATATTCAATTATTGATTTTTTGCCAGCACCATTTGCATCATTATTTTCTTATGTACATGTAATTAGGCATCTTTCTCCGTCATACTCCTAAACCTTGTACTGTCCTTACAACTGGTTAAATGATCAAGTGGCTTTAGTCACCTGTCTTTTCTTTCAGTTTTGCTTTTTGACATTATGGTTGGTTGGTTATTTATTCACTTATTGCCAGGCTAATTCCAAGTGCTATTGAGTACTTGTCAATTTGTTGTCACATGTAGCATAGTTAACATTATTTTGGGCAGTATATTTTTAGTTTTGTTAAAAATAAGAGAAATATTATTAGCAATAGACAACATTTATTGAATACTTATTATGTGTTGAGTCACTGGGTGGCACAAACAGTTAAGTGCGTGGCTATAAACCAAATGGTGGTCCAAACCCATCCAGAGGTGCCTTGGAAGAAAGGCCTGGCAGTCTACTTCCAAAAAAAAAAAAAACCAGCCATTGACAACCCTATGAAGTGCAGTCCTACCCTGAAACACATGGTATAGCCATGAGTTGGAATTGACTCAACAGCAATTGATTTGGTTTGGTTTGGTTCTTATATGCTAGATGCTTTTGCATGTTTTTTATCTAGTTCTTACAGTAACCTATCCAAGGCATGTAGTAGTAGTCCAATTTTACAAGTGAGAAAGCTGGATTAGAGAAGTTAAGTAATTTGTTGAAGCCTACACAGCTAGTGTGAGTGACAGTTGATATTTTAACCCAGGACTTTTTACCTTTAATACCATGGGTCTTTATGATGTGTACATTGTTGATCCCCAGTTTTGCTTTGGACTTTACAACTCTGCTCGTATGCTTATGCTAGCCCTTCCGCTTAGAATGTCCTCTCTACCAGGTCCTAGCTTTGACCAGTAGCAAATGTACCCAGTATTCAAGCCCCAGACAAAATGCTACCTCTTTCTAAAATATTCCCTGGTAGTCTCACTTGGAAGTGAACTCTACCTCCTTTTGATTCCCATAACACATTGTACTTTTCTTATATATTTATTTCACCTTAAATTATAATCCTCTAAACCAGAACCAGTTGCCATCTAGTCATAGTCTTGACACATGGTGAGCCCATATGTTTCAGAGTAGAATTACTCTCCATCGGGTTTTTCAACAGCCGTGATCTTTTGGAAGTAAATCACCAGACCTTTCTTCTGAGTCGTCTCTGGGTAGATTGGAACCGCCAATCTTTTGGTTAGTAGCTGAGTGCTTAACTGTTTGTGCTACCACGGGACTCTTAATTATTCTTACACATTTCTTAATTTACCAGCTGGAGACTCTCTTTGATGTTCTGTAGTCTAAGACAGTCTTTAACATTGAAGATGCTCCGTATTTGTTGACTTGATATTACAGGAAAAAAGCGATCAAAATAGGAATAAATACTACTGATGGATTTTTTTAAAAATCGGAAAAACGTCAGTATAGTAAAGATTACATAGTGCATTTATGATCAGTTTGCTTCTTGGTATTTGGAAATCTTGTTATTTCGCTTGTAATACAACTAAACAATGGCATGTATTACCTGATTTGGTGAAAAGGTTAGTATTCTTAGCTGTCATTTTATTTTTTCGATAAATAATACTATAAATAATATAGAGAAGACTGAGACAGGTGGGAAGAAGCTGCTGTTCTAATTTTGTTCACAGCAGTGGATCAGATTATGTTCTTTTGGTGTTTGCTTTGATAATAGAATATAATATTGAAATTCAGCAGTTGGTTACCTTTGAGTATATTGTTTTTTGCATTTATGGCTTTTGGTGGGATTACCAGACTGTTTAGAATAAGTTTATGGTAAATAGTCTACTCTTCTCTAAATAGAATGTTTGCATTTATTATTTACTTTGGTATTTCATATGTGGATTGTCCTTGTCATTTTACTTATTCTTAGTTTTCTTGTCAGAAGTGTATTTAAACCATGTTCACTGAGGTGAGGGATCTCATTATTATTACCAATTCAAATTTTGAAGGATATTTTTGGTTTACATTTCCTTACAATCTTCTGACTTACTGATTTGCTTTGACATTTTATTCAAACAAAAACGAACTTAATCAGAACTTTTTATAAGTACTTTTGTGATGATAGAGGTCTGGTTGTCATTTGATTTATTGAGTTTTGAGCTCTGAGTCTCTTAAAGTAGAAGTTCTGCTTATCTTTTTATGGGTTCCTCACTGTTAATTTCGCTGAACTCTTGAAACACATTGTTGTTGTTGGGTGCCATCAAGTCGGTTCTGACTGATAGTGACCCTGTGTACAACAGAATGAAATACTACCCGGTCCTGTGCCATCTTCACGATCGTTGTTATGCTTGAGCCTATTGTTGCCGCCACCCTGTCAGTCCATCTTGTTGAGGGTCTTCCTCTTTTTCACTGACCCTCTACCAAGCATGGTGTCCTTTTCCAGGGACTGATCCCTTCTGATAACATGTCCAAAGTATGTCAGACATACTCACCATCCTTGCTTCTAAGGAGCATTCTGGTTGTACTTCTTCCAGGACGGATTTGTTCGTTCTTCTGGCAATCCATGGTATATGTAATACTCTTCACCAACACCACAGTTCAGAAGCATCAGTTCTTCTTCAGTCTTCCTTATTCATCATCCAACTTTTACATGAATATGAGATGGTTGAAAACACCATGGTTTGGGTCAGGCACACCTTAGTGTTCAAGGTGACATCTTTACTTTTCAACACTTTAAAGAGGTCTTTTACAGCAGATTTCCCCAATTCAATGCGTCGTTTGATTTCTTGACTGCTGCTTCCATGGGTGTTGATTGTGGATCCAAGTAAAATGAAATCCTTTACAACTTCAGTATTTTCTTTGTTTATCATGATGTTGCTTATTGGTCCAGTTGTGAGGATTTTTGTTTTGTTACGCTGAGTTGTAATCCATGCTGAAGTCTGTGGTCTTTGATCTTCACCAGTAAGTGCTTCACGTCCTCTTCACTTTCAGCAAGCAAGGTTGTGTCATCTGTATAATGCAGGTTGTTAATGAGTCTTCCTCCAGTCCTGATGCCATGTTCTTCATATAGTGCAGCTTCTTGGATTATTTGCTCAGTGTACAGATTGAATAATTATGGCAAAAGGATACAACCCCGACGAACACCATTCCTGGCTGTAAACTACAGTTTCCCTTTGTTCTGTTTGAATGACTGCCTCTTGGTCTATGTACAGGTTCCTCGTGAGCACAATTTAGTGTTCTGGAATTCCATTCTTGGCAATGTTATCCATAATTTGTTATGATCCACACAGTCAAATGTCTTTGCATAGTCAGTAAAACACAGGTAAACATCTTTCTAGTATTCTCTGCTTTCAGCCAGGATCCATCTGATATCAGCTACGATATCCCTGGTTCTGCGTCCTCTTCTGAATCCGGCTTGAATTTCTGGCAGTTCCCTGTCGATATACTGCTACAGCCGCTTGTAAATGATCTTCAGCAAAGTTTCACTTGCATGTGATATTAATGATACTGTTAGGTAATTTCTGCATTCGGCTGGATCACCTTTCTTGGGAATAGGCATAAATATGGACCTCTTCAGTTGGTTGGCCAGGTATCTGTCTTCCAGATTTCTTGGCATAGACGAGTGAGCACTTCCAGCGCTGCATCCATTTGTTGAGAGATCTCGGTTGGTATTCTGTCAGTTCCTGGAGCCTTGTTTTTTGCCAGTGCCTTCAGGGCAGCTTGGACTTCTTCCTTCAGTATCATGGGTTCCTGATCATATGCTACTTCCTGAAATGGCTGAATGTCGACCAGTTGTTTTTGGTATAGTGACTCTGTGTATTCCTTCCATCTTCTTTTGATGCTTCCTGGGTCGTTTAATATTTTCCCCGTAGAATCTTTCAATATTGCAACTCGCGGCTTGAGTTTTTTCTTCAGTTCTTTCAGCTTGGGAAATGCCGAGTGTGTTCTTCCCTTTTGGTTTTCTATCTCCAGGTCTTTGCACGTGTCATTATAATACTTTACTTTGTCTTCTCGAGCCACCCTTTGAAATCTTCTGTTCAGCTCTTTTACATCATCATTTCTTCCTTTTGTTTTAGCTACTTGACGTTCAAGAGCAAGTTTCAGAGTCTCTTCTGACATCCATTTTGGGTCTTTCCTTTCTTTCCTGTTTTTTTAAATGACCTCTTGCTTTCTTCTTGTGTGATGTTCCTGATGTCATTTTACAACTCGTCTGGTGTTGGGTCATTAGTGTTCAGTGTGTCAAATCGATTCTTGAGATGGTCTCTAAATTCAGGTGGCTATCCTCACCTCTCATGGACTTGTTCTAATTTTCTTCAGCTTCAACTTGAACTTGCATATGAGCAGTTGATGGTCTGTTCTGCAGTCAGCCCCTGGGCTTGTTCTGACTGATGATATTGAGCTTTTAGATCGTCTCTTTCCACAGATGTAGTCGATTTGATTCCTGTGTATTCCATCTGGCGAGGTTCACGTGTGTAGTCGCTGTTTATGCTGATGAAAAAGGTATTGGCAGTGAAGAAGTAGTTGGTCTTGCAAAATTCATCATGTGATCTCCAACACCATTTCTGTCACCAAGCCCATATTTTCCTACTACCTATCCTCCTCCTTTGTTTCCAAATTTTGCATTCCAATCACCAGTAATTATCAGTGCATCCTGATTGCATGTTTGATCAATTTCAGACTGCAGAAGCTGCTAAAAATCTTCAATTTCTTCATCTTTGGCCTTAGTGGTTGGTGCGTAAATTTGAATAATAGTCATATTAACTGGTTTTCCTTGTAGGCATACAGGTATTACTCTGACTGTATTGGACTTCAGGATGGGTCTTGAAATGTTCTTTTTGACAAAGAATGCAGTGCCATTCCTCTTCAAGTTGTCATTCCCAGCATAGTATACCATATGATTGTCCAGTTCAGAATGGCCAGTACTATTCCATTTCAGCTCACTAATGCCTAGGATATTGAAGTATATGTGTTCCGTTTCATTTTTGACAATTTCCAATTTTCATAGATTCATGTTTTGTATATTCCACGTTCTGATTATTAATAGATGTTTGCAGCTGTTTCTTCTCATCTTGAGTCATGCCACATCAGCAAATGAAGGTCCCGAAAGCTTGACTCCATCCATGTCATTAAGGTCAGCAATACTATGAGGAGGCAGCTCTTCCCCAGTCGTATTCTGAGTGTCTTCCAACCTGAGGGGCTCATCTTCGGGCACTATATCAGACAGTGTTCTTCTGCTATTCATAAGGTTTTCATCGGCTAATTCTTTTCAAAAGTAGACCACCGGGTCCTTCTTCTTAGTCTGAAAGGTCAGCTGAAACCTGTCTGCCATGGGTGACCCTGCTGGTATTTGAATACCAATGGCATAGCTTCCACCATCACAGCAACACGCATGTCCCCACAGTATGACAAACTGACAAGATGTGTGGGGGTCTTGAAACTTGCTCTTTTTACCTCCTTTGAGATAATCTCTTTGAAATAACCATCACTTTTTTTTTTCATCCCATGTCTCTTGGACCTTATAAAACTGCTAAGAAAGCGAAAAGGTAGAGTGGAGACTGTAACTCAAGCATTTTGGTTCTTTCCTTTGTTTAAATAATGTTTTATTGTGTTTTTGGGGAAGGTTTACATAGAAGTTTAAGTTCCCATTCAACAATTTGTACACAGGTTGTTCAGTGACATTGATTACATTCTTCACAATGCATGAACGTTAATTATTTCTGTTCTGGTTGTTTCGTTTTCCATTAATCTAGTTTCTCTGCTCCCTTACATTTTCATTTTTGTTTTAAAGTAATTGTTTACCATTTGGTCTCATATAGGTGATTTTTTAAAGGAGTGCAGTACTTATGAGTGATACTCATTATTTTTTGAGCTAGTTTGTTATTTAGCTACAAGGTGACCTCAGGGGTTAGTTTGGTTTAAGGTTGAAGTGTATCTCAGGGCAGTAGTCTTCTCAACCAGTCCAGTAGGTCTGGGTTTTGTTTTTTTTTTTTAAGGAATTCGAGGTTCTGTTGCACATTTTTTCTCCCATTCTATCTGGGTCTATCTATCATGGCCCTCATGAGAACAGTTGGTAGTAGTAGCCAGTTTAGTTTTTCTGGTTTCAGGGTAGATGAAGCCGTGTTTTGTGTAGACTGTTTGCTCTGTAGACTAGTTCCTTCTTTGAGTCTTTGATTTCCTTCTTTCTCTTTTATTCTGGACAAGTAGAGACCAATAGTTGTATCTTAGATGGCCGCTCGCAAGCATTTAAGTCTGCAGACACCGCTCACCAAACTAGGATGTAGAACATAACTTTATGAACTATATTGTGCCAGTTGACCAAGATGTGCCATGAGACTATGGTCCTAATCCTTCAAACACAGAAATCTAATCCTGTGAGGTGCTTAGTTATATCTAAGAAGTATCCATAACTGTGCCCCCTGTGTGTTATTGAATATATGTGCAGTCACACAGATATACATATGCATACACCTATATGTACACACATATATACATACTCATACACATATATGCCTACATACATACATATATGGAGCCCTGGTGGCACAGTGGTTAAGAGCTCAGCTGCTAACCAAAAAGTCGGCAATTCGAATCCACCAGCTGCTCCTTGGAAACCCTATGGGGTAGTTCTGCACTGTCCTATAGGGTTGCTATGAATTGGAACTGACTACGGCAATGGTTTTGATTTGGTTTTATATATAAACATATACTTATGGAGCCCTGGTGGCACAGTGGTTAAGAGCTCAGCTGCTAACCAAAAGGTCGGCAGTTTGAATCCTCCAGCTGCTCCTTGGAAACCGATTGGGGCAGTTTGCTCTGTCCTGTAAGGTCACTATGAGTCAGAATCGACTAGACGGCAGTGGGTTTGGCTTTTTGGTTTATACGTATACCTATACACATATATGCCTGCATACATACATATATACCCATGCATGTATTTTTTGGTTGTTTTTGCTGTTGTTTCAAAATTATATATGACATAGCAATTACCAACAGGTCCTTTTTTCTTATGTACTTTTTAGTGACATAGTTTACCTTTGTTAAGCTGGTTATACTTTACCCTCATTCAGTGTTACCTTTCCCATCACCAAAAATAACAAGTGTCTACTATCTAGAGAGGGAACTTCTCCCTCCCTCCACCCTAGTCCCTGGTAACCACTAATGAACATTAATGTCTTTATATTTACTTGTCCGTGTTATTTCATGAATGTGAGAAAATTATAATATTTGTTTTTTTGTGATTAACTTGTTTTGCTCAGCATAATATCGTCCAGGTTCATTCATGTTCCAGAGTGTTGTGGGAACTCATTTCTCTTTATTGCTGAGTAGTATTCTATTGTATGTATGTACCACATTTCACTTGTCTATCTGTGCTGATGGAGACTTACATCGTTTCTGTCTTTCTGCTATTGTGAATAGTGTTGCGATGAACATAGGTGTGCATACGTCTGTTTGTGTCACTTCTATTAGATCCTTAGGGTATATACCTAGGAGTAGGATTGCTGGTCATATGGTAGCTCTACCTCTAGTTTTTTGAGGAACCACCAGGCTGTTGTCCACAATGGCTGTACCATTTTGCATTCCCACCAGCAATGGGTGGGGGTTCCAGTTTCTCTACATCCCCTCCAACAGTTGTTATTTTCCTTTTTTTGTTTTAAATCTTGGCCAACCTATGAATCCAAAAACCAAAGCCGTTGTTGTCGAGTTGATTTCAACTTATAGCGACCCTATAGGACAGAGTAGAACTGCCCCATGGGGTTTCCAAGGAGCAGCTGGTGGATTCAAACTGCAGACCTTCTGGTTAGCAGCTGAATGCTTAAACACTGCGCCACCAGGGAGGAGTGAAATGGTATCTCATTGTAGTTTTGATTTGCATTTCTCTGATGGCTAATGAAGTTGAGCATCTTTTCATATGTCTGTTGGCCATTTGAATATCATCTTTGGTGAGTGTCTGTTCATATCCTTTGCCCAGTTTTTGGTTCGGTTATTTGTCTTTTTGTTTTTAAGTTGTAGAAGTTTTCTAAATATTTTAGATATTAGACCCTCATCAGTTATATTGTTCTCAAAGATTTTTTTTCACAGTCTGTAGGCTATCTCTTTACTCTTTTGATAAAGTATTTTTAATAAACATAAGTACTTAACTTTTATGAGGTCCCAGTTACAGGCATACCTTATTTTATTGCGCCTCGCTTTATTGCTCTTTGCAGATAACTGTGTTTTTTATAAATCGAAGGTTTGTGGCAACCCTGCATTGAGCAAGTCTGTCTGCACCATTTTTTGAACAGCATGTGCTCGCTTCATATCTCTGTGTCACATTTTGGTAATTCTCGCAATATTTTAAACTTTTTCATTATTATTATATTTGTTGTGGTGATCTGTGATCAGTGATGTTTGATGTTACTGTTGTAATTATTTTGGAGCACTGTGAACCACACCTGTATAAGACGGTGAACTTAATCGATAAATGTGCGTGTGTTCTTACTGCTCAGTGAGGAAGGCATGTCAAAAGCTGAGATAGGTCTCTTGTGCCAAACAGTTAGCCAAGTTGTGAATGCAAAGGAAACGTTTTTGAAGGAAATTAAAAGTGCTACGAATGATAAGAAAGCAAGACAGCATTATTGCTGATATGGAGAGTTTTAGTGGTCTGGATAGAAGATAAAACCAGCCACAACGTAAAGCCCTAACTCTCTTCATTTCTGCAAAGTCTGAGAGAGATGAGGAAGCTGCAGAGGAAGAGTTTGAAGCCAGCAGAGGCTGGTTCATGAGGTTTAAGGAAAGAAGCTATCTCCATAACACAAAAGTACAAGGTGAAGCAGCAAGTGCTGATGTAGAAGCTGCAGCAAGTTATCCAGAAGATCTAGGTAAGATAATTGATGAAGATGGCTACACTAAACAATAGATTTTCAGTGTAGATGAAACAACCTTATATTGGAAGAACATGCCATCTAGGACTTTCATTAGCTAGAGAGGAGAAGTCAATGCCTGGCTTCAAAGGACAGGCTGACTCTCTTGTTAGGGTCTAATGCAGCTGGTGACTTTAAGTTGAAGCCAGTGTTTATGTACCATTCTGGAAATCCTAGGGCCCTTAAGAATTATGCTAAATCTGTTCTCCCTGTGCTCTATAAATGGCACAACAAAGCCTGGGTGACAGCACATCTGTTTTTACAACGTGGTTTACTGAATATTTTAAGCCCACTGTTGAGAGCTACTGCTCAGAAAAAAAAGATTCCTTTCAAAATATTACTGCTCATTGACAGTGCACCTGATCACCCAAGAGCTTTGATGGAGATGTACAAGGAGATTAATGTTGTTTTCACACCTGCTAACACAACAGTCATTCTGCAGCCCAGGGATCAAGGAGCAATTTCAACTTTCAAGTCTTATTATTTATGAAATACATTTCGTAAGGCTATAGCTGCCATAGATAGTGATTCCTCTGATAATCTGGGCAAAGTAAATTGAAAACCTCCTGGAAAGGATTCACCATTCTAGATGCCATTAAGAACATTCATGATTCATGGGAGATCAAAATATCAACATTAACAGGAGTTTGGAAGAAGTTGATTCCAGCCCTCGTGGATGACTTTGAGGGGTTTAAGACTTCAGTGGAGGAAGTAACTGCAGATGTGGTAGAAATAGCAAGAGCAGTAGAATTAGAAGTGGAGCCTGAAGATGTGGCTGAATTGCTGCAATCTCATGATAAACTTTAATGGACGAGGAGTTGCTTCTTATGAATGAGCAAAGAAAGTGGTTTCTTGAGATGGAATCTACTCCTGGTGAAGATGCTGTGAACATTGTTGAAATGACAAGAAAGGATTTAGAATATTAATAAACTTAGTTGATAAAGCAGCAGCAGGATGTGAGAGGATTGACTCCGATTTTGAAAGAAGTTCTGCTGTGGGTAGAATGCTATCAAACAGCATCGCATACTACAGAGAAATCTTTTGTGAAAGGAAGAGTCAATCAATGCGGCCGACTTCATTGTTGTCTTATTTTAAGAAATTGCTACAGCCACTTCAACCTTCAGCAACCAGCACTCTGATCAGCCAGCAGCCATCAACATCGAGGCAAGACCCTCCACCAGCAAAAAGCTTACAACTAGCTGAAGGCTCAGATGATGGTTAGCATTTTTTAACAATAAAATATTTTTTAATTAAGGTATGTACTTTTTTTTTTAGACAATGCTGTAGCACACTTAATAGTCTACAGTATAGTGTCAGCATAACTTATGTGCACTGGGAAATCAAAGTATCCATGTGACTCACTTTATTGCTCTATTTGCTTTATTGTGGCAGTCTGGAACTGAACTCGCAATATCTCAGAGGTACGCCTGTATCTATTTTGTTTTCTATTGCTCGTGCATTCATTGTTGTGTTTGACAATCTTTCATTGAAAAACATTGGGTCCTGAAGCTTTGCTCCCTTATTTTCTTCTAAGAACGTTATGGTTTTAGATTTAACATTTAGGTCCTTGATCTGTTTTGAATTAGTTTTTGTGTATGATGTGAAGTATGGCTCTTGTTTCATTTTTCTGCATGTGGAAATGCAGTTTTGCCAGCACCATTTGTTGAAGAGACTGTTCTTCCTCATTGAATGAATTTGGCACCCTTGTCGAAAAGCAATTGACCATAGATGTTTGGATTTATTTCTGGATTTTCATTTCTATTCCATAGGTCCATTGGTCTGTAATTAAACCAGTATCAGGCTGTTTTGATAATGATAGCTGTGTAATATGTTTTGAAGTCAGGAAGTGTGAGGCCTTCTGCTTTGTTCTACTTCAAAATTGCCTTGGCTATTAGGGACCTCTTGTATTGCCATACAAAATTGAGGATTAATGTTTCCATTTCTGTAAAGAATGCTGTTGGAATTTTGATTGGGATTGCATTGTATCTGTAGATTGCCTTGGGTAGTATTGACATCTTGACTATATTAAGTCTTCCAATCCATAAGCATGGGACGTCTTTCTATCTATTCAGGTCTTCTTTAGTCTCTTTCAGCTGTGTTTTGTAATTTTCACTGTAGAAGTCTCTCACATCCATAAGTAAATTTATTCCCAGATATTTTATTCTCTTAGATGCTGTTGTAAATAGAGTCATTTTCTTAATCTCCTTTTCAGATTTCTCATGGCTAGTGTATAGAAACCCATCTGATTTTTTTGTGTTGACCTCATATCCTGCAACTTAACCTTTTGGTTCTTGAACTAAGACAGTGGGTAAAATTTCCACAAAGTACAAGACTAGCAAAGAACACTCTTATTGTTAAGCTTTGGGAATCTGATTATTCAATATCCATTGGGATAATAAATCAGATTAAAGCAGTCAGTAATCTAATATTCTGAAGGCATTTGACACTAATTAGAACATTTAAAATGATTAAAGTTTTAGTTTCAGCGACAGGAACTTAAATTCTCCTTTATAATATTCCTGTAGTGGTAATGCTAAATTATTGCAAAAGCCGTACATATTCATTCAAGGGAACAAATATAGCATAATCCTAAGAGCAGCTAACTTTATATAGAGTTTATTATACTTTGCAGTTCAGTGTAAACTTGTTTAGTTCTCATAACAATTATATGAGGCAAGTACTGTTATTTTTTTCTATTTCATAAATAAGGACACTGAGCACAGAGAAATCAAGGGACTTTCCCAAGGCCACACAGTATTTGAACCCAGGCAGTCTGGCCTTAGAGTCTATGCTCTTAACTTCTGTTTAATATTGCCTCTCACCAGGTAGTTAAGAACTTGAGGTTTAGAATAAGATAGACCTAGGCTTAAATCATGATTGCCACCTCCAATGTTCTTGGGATGAGTCTTAGTCATTTAGTGCTGCTATAACAGAAATACCACAGGTGGATGGCTTTAACATAGAGAAGTTTATTCTCTCACAGTCTAATAGGTTACAAGTCCAAATTCAGGGCGTCAGCTCCAGGGCGAGGCTTTCTCTATTGGCTCTGGAGGAAGGTCCTTGTCATCAGTCTTCCTTTGTTATGGGAGCATCTCAATGCAGGACTCTCAGGTTCAAAGGACGCACTCTGCTCTCAGCACTGCTTTCTTGGTGGTATGAGGTTCCCGTGTGTCTCTGCTTGCTTTTCTCTCTTTTATATCTCAAAAGAGATTGGCTTAAGACACTATCTACTCTTGTAGATCTCATCAGTATAACTGCCTCTAATCCATTTTATTGCATCATAGTGATAGAGTTTACAACACATGAGGAAATCACATCAGATTACAAAATGGTACACAGTCATAAAATACTGGGAATCATGACCCAGCCAAGTTGACAGATATTTTTGGGCGACACAATTCAATCCATGATAGGGTGGGAGTATGTTTTTTGACCTCTCTTAGCCTCAGTATTCTTGTTTATATAACAAGGGTTATTTTAGGGATAAAATGAGATGAAATATGCTACCTGCTTAGCACAATGTCTCGAAGACACTATGCTAGTTCAGTAGATGGTAAATATTATTATAACAAATACTGAGAAGCAAAACGAAAGAAGGTCACCAAAAGAAAAGAACTGTTGTTAGCATTTGGAGGTATATCCTTCCAGTTATTTTTTTTTAAATGTTTCTTGACTTTATTACTGTATCTTCTTTATTTATATTAACATATTTTTCTTTCTAGTATAACTTGTTTATGTTTCACACAAAAGGCAGAAGGCTTGAGTTCGCCTGTATCCCTTAGAGTAAGACAAGATTGTTTTCAGCTTTTATGTTAGCCAACAGTGTTTTTTTCATGTGTTTAGGGTTGGGTAGGTGATGATGTGGGAGGATATAAAAATATACTTACTTTTTTAAAAATTATTTTTAAATAAAACATGGGATTATATTTGAATTACAATTTCTGGGGTAGTATCTACAAATCAACAAAATGTAGGCTGTTAGAAGTAGACAGCAGAACCAACATGTGTTTAGTATTAATTTTATTAAAATAACAATGAAACTCTGGTTTCAGAATATTTTAAAGTTACTGACTGAAAACACTGTAACTGAATGAACCATTGTAATGAATGTAGACTATTTCCTCTTGATGAGTGAAATTATAGAAGTGTGACCAGATAGTGCACTGTTAAATAAGTTCATTGAATGTGATGTAGCAGTAACTAAACTAGTCCTCCTTTCTATAGACTTAGCAAAAAAACATGGCTGATACTTTTTTTTCCCCTTTCTTCTTTTAGGTCTACGCACAATGAGCTGGAAAAGAATCGGTGAGTCATTGATGAGAGGTGCAGCTTTAATTTATGTTAAAAAGCAAACTCACAGTTTATCTGTGACAATAATGTCATAGTATATATGTAGTTGAATTTAATTTTAAACTGTGCAGCATATCATCATAGTTCTGATGTATATGTATTTCCCCCCCAAAAAAAGTTTTATAAGTAAGCCCATATTATCTAAACTGGAAGAAGTATGTATATTTTTAAGCTCATTTGAATTTTGAGTTTATGATATTGCTTGCTTTATTTCTTCTTTCAAAACAGATTAATTATGATAGGCTCGTGACTTAAAGGATTAGATTTCATAAGTGTAGGTAATAAACCATTATGACAAATTGCAGGACATTGAATTTCTCTTTGCAGTTTCTTCATTCATTTAATTTATTCATGCATTCAACAAATATTTATCAGGCATGTTAGTGCCAGGCCAGGTCAGGCACAAATACACAAATTTATACAATAATTTCTGTCCTTAAGGAACTTACACCTTCATGGGAGAGACAGACAGGCAATTAAAATACTATGTAGTGGGATAAGTATAATTATGGAGAAGTAGAGGGTGCTGAAAGATCATCTTGGAGGGTTATCCAGTTCTTCTTTGAAGGAATCTTGGAAGGCTCATCACAGGAGGGTGAGTGAGCTTTGTATGTTGAGAAAACTGCAAGAGGTTCAGTATGCGTGTGAAAGATTGTAGCGCAAGGCAAGCCAGGCTAGATGTTGAAGGGTCTTTTCAACTATGCTGAAGAGTTTGGACTTTTCCTGAGAGCAATAAGAAGCAGCTGAATGATTATAAGATGGGTTGTCATATGATTAGATTTGTGTTTTAGAAAGATCACTGTGGCTATAGTGGGAAGAATTGGTTGGTTTGGGATACCAAAGATAGGAAGACCCTTTTGGAGCTATTGTAGTAATCTAGGTCATAGAGATAGAAGTAGATAGAATGGAGTAGATTCAATGGAAATTTGTGATTAGTTGGCTATGGAATGTTAAGTTTCAGATGGTATTACCATTTATTGAGAAAAGGAATATACGAAAAGGACACATTTGGGAGAGAAGATACGGATTGTAGGAGTATAAAATTCTTTTTTTTGGTACAGTGATTAATAACCAACAAACTGGAATCATCTGCAACAACCATTTTCGACAGACAAGATCTCCATGACCTTCAACTTTTTTTTTTATCCTTTTTCTTAATAGAAGAGTCCTTACAGATTGACTAGCCTACTGCCTCATTTTGGGATGAGTTAAAATATCATACCCTCTATCAGTAGTCTTAGCATAGTCTTCCAGGCAAACTTAGGGGCTTTTACCACTTTGTACAATGCTCTTTTCATATCTCCTATTGTAAGACTTTCTGCCACATGACTATGACTACCTGAGAGACAAGATTCTGCCTTGTTCCATTTTGTATCCTCAGTGCCTAGTACTTGATGCATGCTCAGTAGATGATGGCTATTATAATACTGAATTAAGGCTGAAACTGGAGCTCAGAGTTCAGTGGTCTAGTCAAAGACATTTTGCTAGTTTGTGGCAAAGCAGTTTTCAGCAGGAGATCCTCCTTTTTTTCAGAATCTGTCTTCTGCCTTATTTTTCTGATATATTAAAGATCTGGGTGGGTTAAAGGAAGTATTTGGCTAGTTTAAACAGCAAAAAATACCAAGAAATGACAGCTGTGAGGATGTCGAAAATAAAACCTTACATGGCTTTAAATTAGAGCACAGAGTGAATTTTGGGTCGTATTGGTTAAATGCCAATAAACAGTTTATAATTATTTCACTGATGTGGATATGGTCCTTGCGGGACCCCCATGGAAACTTGGCAAAACCCTTGCTTAATACTGGAAAAAAGAAACTCTTAGTAAACTATTTGGAATGGAGCTTTTCAATCTTGGAGTAAACTTTAATGCATTCTGTATATCAGTTCTGATTATTGATTAAAAAAAAAAACTCAAGAAGATATTTTTATCACCCATAGTTTTACCTTTAATAAGACCTATATGTTTAAACTACTGTTTGACTGTGGCACAGGTGTAACGTGTGACTTTTATCGCCTGGGCTCCAGACGATCTCCAGTGAAGGTCTTTTGTTCTTATTTTCTTTTATTGACTTGTCTAAGACTTTGTGGCTGGTTTCCTACCCTACCTCATTTCAGGCGTGCTTGCCTCATCCTTTTCTGTTCTCTTCTGCTAGCCCCAGAAGTGAATGTCTGTTATCCTCAAAAGGGCTGATGTTATTATTGTCATTGAGTCGATTCTGACTCATGGTGACCTCATGTGTCTTTATTATTTTATGTTTCAAATTATTTCTTCCTTCCTTCCTTCTGTCCCTCTTTTCCTCTTTCCCTCTCTTCAAGCCTTCATTGAAAGGTGATTATAGAATTAACCTTTCCAAGATATATGTGGTTTAGAAGAAGGATATTTATCAATACAAATCTCTAATTGAGTGGAGCATGTCAGAGGGTCAGTGCCACAGGAAGAATCAAATTTAATAATGTGTACCCCACTTCTGAAAAGTTATTGCCCTGTGATAAAAAAAAAAAAAAAAAAAACCAAAAAGATTGGTAGACACAAAAATATATTAAAGGGGAAGATGTTTCAGCCAAATAGCATGGTAATATTTTTTAAAAATTAAGCCTGTAACTATATTTTTTAAGGCTCACCCCCCAGTTCTATTTAATGATCGTTTTTACCAAGGCATAGTTTTTGTTTGACATGTTTTAAAAAAAAAAAGTTAACTTAGTTTTGGCATCCTTTAAAAATAATCGAATTTTGGCTTACCTTTCATCTATCTGCCTTTGACTGTGAACTTATGTGAAGCTAGCAACTCACTGTCAGTAGGGTAGTTTGATTTTGTCTTCATTCTGAAAAGATACTTCTGAAAGTAATCATAGTATTGAAATTTTGCCACTTTATATATAGTATATTAATGTTAGGTTTTTTTTTTTCCTTTTAGTTTGGTTCTAATATCTTGTATATAAAGCTGCTCTGAATTAGTCTTTTTTTTTTTTTTTTTTATGGTGGCAAATGCAGTGAGAATTAGAATAGATGATTTTGAATTCTTAGTGAATGGCAGTGTAATTCCAGATGGCTATCTTAAACAAATCCCTAAGATTCCTGAAGCCAGAAAGTCTGGCTTTGAGGAGACTATAGACAACAAATGTTGAGATTCTTTCTTACCTCCAGATCTCAGAGGGAAGCCTAATGGTGGAGATTTGGTGTCTGGCAGGCCCAGAGTAGTTTGTTCTGGCCCACAATTACCCCAGGATGCCTACAGCCCTTTAGGGAGCTTTAGATAGTGTTAAGACTGATACAGAAGTTTAGATTCTTTCTTGGATTGTCCTGGGGGCTTACTTTGCCTGAAACCCTGTTGGCTACCCTGAGCCTGGTCTAGATGATTCAGAGCATTTGGTTACCTGTGTACTCCCTCTGTCCCCCTGGACCCACAAGAGGTCATAACAGGCCCAGGAGCTGCAGGTGAAAGGCAAGCAGACTACCTTTAGATGTTCTGCATTCCTCAGGAACCTATGTGAATCATTTCATGGTAAACTTAATGAGACTTTGAGATTTAAGAATTTGCTTTGTTTGTTTGGCTTACCTTATAAGTTGGATCCTTTGTCAGAGAAGAGACTATTCAGTGCAGATTTTAGATCGCTTCATTGCTTTATTTTCTTAATTCAAATTACTGATGATGTTTTGGAAAGAGTCAACAAGTTTAATGGGACTTTAATGGTCAAGAACCTTAGTGCTGACTGCAGGAGAGGCCATTCAACCTTAAAAGCTGTCATTCCATCGAAACAAAAGACTTACCCTGATTACAACTTTGGCAAAGCTGGAAGGGCCAAATGAGGACACTGGAGTAATAATGCTTTCCTAGGCAGAGCAAAAGTGCCTGAGTATTTGTAACAAAGGAAAAGAATGTTCAGTGAATGGTAATAGATGTCTTCCATCTAGGGACTTTCTCATACCTCTGAGGGAAAGAAAGATGAAAATTAGCGTTTATGGAATATTTACTGTGTGTTGCCACTGTGCAAGGTAGGAGGGCAGAAAGTGTGGGTCAAAGTATCATTCTAAACTGGCCATTTTGGCCATCATAATTATAATTTGAAACAAAGTGAATGTGATCAGAAAACAGTACTAATCGTTATCCTACCTGATCAAGAATAAGATAGCTATGTTTAAATCATTCTCTTTAGTAATGATTAATACTGTGTTTAGCATTGAGGTAGATAAAAGGAAGTATAAGATAGTGACCTTATCCTATCCTTAAGCTTAAGGTCTTTATAGTTTGGTAATTACAGATTTCATCTTTCAATGCCATGATCTAGTAAGTGACCAGTGAATGTCCTAGAAAGGTACACTAGTAGTGTTTTTCAAACTGAATGTTGAAACCCATTAGTGGTCTATGTGAACATATTGAAAACGAAATAGAATAAGAAAGTATCAAAATGCATCGCATGAAGTAACGTTAAATAGAGAGGTATGAAACTTGTTATATACTGGGTCATAATGTAAAATACTATGGGTCATAGTCAAAAAGCCACTGCTGTGAATATCCAAGGGGAATGTATGCTGAGCAGAGAAGGAGAGAGTGAGTTTGACTATAAGGAAAGAATAAGGAAAAGGGGTCAATGTGAGTAGAGACATGAAAGCAAGAAGGTAGCGTGATAGGTGAGTTCAGGAAAGAGAGAGCGGACCATATTGAGCGTAACAGTAGAGTCAGATTAGTAGTGGGAGATGACTGGAAAGGTGGTTTGGGATTAGATTGTGGAAAGTTTTTGAATTCCAGTCAATTTGGATTTTGTTTTGTTGGGAGTGGTGAGTTATTGAGGCTTTTGAAGCAATGAGAGTGGGCATTTTCAAAGCATTAAAAAAAGAAAAAAAATGCAGTGTAGCTATAGAAACAGGGAGACCAGTTTGGATGCCTGTGAAGTAGTCTGTGTAGTAGAAAGTTATAACAGCCAGCATGCAGGTGATGGCATTGGGAAGAGAAAGAAAGAGAGAGGGCTAAGAAACATGTTATTGAAAGAATATTATTTTCTGTTAACTGCCACTACTTATTCCTCCTTACATTTCATTCTTCACATAGCCGCAAGAGTGATCTTCTCAAAGGATAGATCAGATTATGTCATTTCTGTTTGTAATTCTCCATTGGCTTCCCATTGCAATTAGATAAAATCAGTGGCCTACAAAGTCCTTCCACTCTATAGTTCATCTGACACGCTCTTCTTTCTTTCCTCAAACACACTATGCACATTTCCATCTTAGGGCTTTTGCATTTGCGGTTCCTTCTGCTTAGAACTCCCTTGCTCTGGTTCTTCATCATTATTTAGTTCTCAGCTCTGTTACTCTGTCCCATTGCCTTTTATTTCACCTTTACATTTATCCCTGTCAGAAGTTATTCATTTGTTTGAGTTATCTAACTTATTTTACTAGAATATAAGCTTCTTAAAGGCAGGGACTTTATCTTATTTACCACTATAATATCATTGCCTAGTATACTCCGTAGCATATAGTGGATACTCTGTAAGTATTCATTAAATGGAAGAATGATTGTGGTATTGAGTAGATCTATAGTCAACTTATATTTTTGAATTATAATGACATAAGTAAAAAGCAATAAATACATAAAACAAATTATTCATGAGAGCTCAATGGGAGAGAAATGGAAATGTAGCGAATTCTTAAAATGTAAATAAATTATATGAGAAAACTTGATAATTGGGAGCATCTTAGTGGATTTTTGTCATGTAGGACTTAATTCTCCCTATAAGAAGATAATAACTTTTTTTTTTTTTTTTTAAGGCATATTGACTCTTGCAATTCATTAGGATATTATACAGTATACTAAGACAAGGGCAGGTAATTTTGTAAAGGGGAACAGTTTGCCTGATGGAGTAAACTGTTTCTTTCTCATTTCGTAACTTGAAAATGGTAAGCATTTTTAGAAGGTAAAAGTTTATATGTAGTTGGAGACTAGAATCCTATAATTAATTTCAACTTTTTTGTATTAAAAATTTTGATGTATTAGTTATATTTGTCCCACTTGTTTGGGCATGGTAGTGAATATGTTTTTCTAGACTACCACATCCCCATTTGACATGGATATTTTGACAGAGTGTTTGTTTTAATCTGCCTTATTTAGTACATTATCATATATATCTAGTACAATATTGTACATCTTACATCATATTACCACTTAGGATTCCTTGGCAGGAGGATTATAATGTAACTGGTTTTAGCTGCATATTTTGTGTACTTATATGACCTTCATATAAAAAGAACATAAACTTTTATACAGTGTGTACATTCTGGGAAAAACTACACTTGTTAAGAGGAGAAAACAAGATTGGTTTGGCAAAACTTTAAAAATTTTACCTTAACTAATGGTACCTAAAAGGTACTTACTTCCATTAAAGACTAGTTATAGGGTTTTGGAAACCAAACCTTTATTGTATGTTTGAAGTTAGCCTATAATTGCAGTTGGATCAAAAGTCCAGTTTTAGATTGGGCTCTATAATTCTGGAAAGCTTAGTTAAAAGCTCTTCCTAGCCTTGGTTTATTATTAAGACACAAAGAGTATTAGCATGTCTCAGCATGAAAATATAGTAACTTCCTCAACCTGATAAAGGGCAGCTATGAAAACCACACAACTGATGTCATACTTACTGGTGAAAGACTGAATGATTTTCCTGCTAAGATCAGGAATAAGACAAGGATGGCTACTCTTCGCCACTTCTATTCAATATTGTATTCAAAGTTCTGATCAGTACAATTAGGCAAGAAAAAGAAATAAGAGACATCCAGATTAGAAAAAAAAGAACTACCTCTATTTGCAGATAACATAACCTTATGAATAGAAAATCCTAACGAATCCACAAAAATACCTATTAGAACTAATTATGAGTTCAGCAGGGTTGCAAGATACATGATAAATATACAAAAATCAATTGTATTTCTATACACTAGCAATAAACTATACAAAAATGAAATTAAAGAGACACTTCTGTTTACAGCAGAGTAAAAAAAGAATAAAGTATTTAGGAATAAATTTACCAAAAGAAATGCAACTTGTACACTGAAAACTACAAAACATTTTTGAAAGAAAACCTAAGTAAATGGAAAGATAGCCTGTGTTCATGGATAGGAAGAGTTGTTATTGTTAAGAGGGCAGTATTCTCCAAATTGATCTATAGATTCAGTGCAATCCCTATCAAAATCCCAGCTTCCTTTTTTGCAGAAATTGACAAGCTGATCCTAAAATTCATATGGAAATGCAAGGATGCCAAATCAGTCTTGAAAAGAAGAACACAGTTGGAGGATTCATACTTCTCAGTTTCAGAACTTACTACAAAGCTATAATAATCAAGACAGTGTACTACTGGCTTAAGGATAGACTTATAGATCAATAAAACAGAATTAATAGTCTAGAAATAAACCTTCACATATATGGTCGATGAGTTTTGAACAAGGATGTCAAGACAATTCAATGTCTTTTCAACAAATAGTACTGAGACAGCTGAATATCTATATGCAAAAGAATGAAGTCGGATCCCTATCTCACACATACACAAAAACTAACTCAAAATGGATCATAGACCTAAATGTAAGGGCTAAAACTATAAAACTCTTAGGAAAAACCATGAGTAAACCTTTATAACACTGGGTAAGCAACGGTTTTTTAGAAATGACACCAAAAGCACAAGCAACAAAAGAAAAAATAGATAAATTCGGCTTCATCAAAGTTAAAAACATTTGTGTCTCGAAGGACATCATCAAGAAAGTTGACAACCTACAGAATGGGAGATAATCTGCAAATCATATGTCTGATAGGGACAAAGAACTCTTACAACCAAACAGTAAAAAGACAGATAAGTAAAAAATGGACAAAGGATCCGAATAGACATTTCTCCAAAGAAGTTATACAAATGGCCAATAAGCACATGAAAATATGCTCAACATCAGTAGTCATTTAAAAAAAAAAAACCAAACCCATTGCCACCAAGTTGATTCCGACTCATAGCGACCCTGTAGGACAGAGTAGAACTGCCCCATAGGGTTTCTGGGGACATGCAAATCAAAACCGTGATGAGATACCACTTTACACCCACTTAGGATGACTGAAATAATAAAGTCATTAACAAATGTTGGCTAGGATGTGGAGAAATTGGAGCCCTTTTACATTACTTGTGAGATTATAAAATGAGGTAGCTACTTTGAAAAATAGTTTGGCAGTTCCTCAAAATGTTGAAGCATAGAGTTACCGTATGGCTCAGTAATTCACTCCAGGTATATACCCAAGAGAAATTAAAACGTACATCCGCCTAAAAACTTCTATACTAATGTTCGTAGGAGCATTATTCATTATATCCAAAAAGTAGAAACAATCTAATTGTCCATCAGCTGATGAATAGATAAACAAAATGTGGTGTATTCATACAGTGGAGTATATTTGTTTTTGTCTGTTAGGCTATTGCTTTTATTTTTCTATAGTCTAAATATATCGAAATTTCATACAATGGAACATTATCTGGCCACAGAAAGGAGTGAAGTACTGGTACATGCTACAACATAGATGAACCTTGAAAATGTTATGCTAAGCGAAAGAAGTCAGTTACAAAAGACCACATATTATATGATTCCATTTATGTGAGATGTTCAAAATAGGCAAATCATACAGACAGAAAGTAGATTAGTGGTTGTCTGGGCCTGGGAGACATTTGGGGAATGAAGAGTGACTGCTAAAGGGTAGGTGATATTTTTTTGTGGGGGGAGGTGATGAAAATGTTCTGGAATTAGAAAGTGGCTATAGATATACAACTGTAAATATACTAAAAGCCACTGAATTGTGCTTTATATTATTTGGGCATAGGCAAAAAATAGCTCTTTTCCTTCAAGAATTTGGCCATAAAGTAGCATCACTGGTCTTTAAAGATAAACAGTAGTGAGATTTAGCTGATGTAGGTTGCATGAGCCAGATGGAGGGAGTTTTATAGAAGATAAGCCACTTAAACTACTTCTGGAAAGTAGCAAGTGAATACTAGACTATCATAAAGACAGTAGAGGCAGTTGACAAATTTTCTTATTCTTGCTTTAATTGGATAGATATAATGTGGTCCCTGTGGTGGTAAAGAAGTATAAGTGACGTTGAGATGGTTTATTTATTCTTAAAGTACCCCTTTTTTTTCCTGCAGACTGATTTGATATTGATGATTACTACAGATGAATAAGAAAATACATTAAAAATTTATTAAGTCATTTTTAAGACTAGTTTATATATAATAACACTTAAGCTAACCCAGTTATTTGTTTCTATTTTTAACAATTTATTATCGATGAAAATCATGTGTAATTGATGACCAGTAGTTTTTTTTCTCTCTTAAGCCTAATTTGTGTTCATCTGTTCACCATACCAGTCGCCATTTATGGGGACCAGGCAATTTGGCACTTAAAAAGTACCGATGTCATCATCAGTTGATGGCACTGTAAGAATGACTTAACACTTTACAATTACTTAAGATGTACTAATTAACCACAGATAAGTTTCTAGTTTATTTTGATGTGCAAGTACAATAAATTGTTGGAAAACGGAAACAAGTAACTGGGTTAACTTAAGAGTTATTATATGTAAATTAGTCCCAAAGATGACCTATTAAATTTTTTATGTATTTTCTTTTTCATCTGTAGTAAATATCAATATCAAATCAGTGGGGCCCTTGTGGTTCAGTGGTTTAAGCGTTTGGCTACTAACCAAAAGGTCAGCAGTTAGAATCCACCAGCTGCTCCTCTGAAACCCTATGTATGGGGCAGTTCTACTCTGTCCTGTAGGGTTGCTATGAGTCGGAATCGACTTGATGGCATTGGATTTGGTTTTTTTTGGTTAGTACCTTATGTGGTATGGGTATCTGATAATGGGGAAAAATTGGGCTCTATGTAGCATGTAAAAAGGCTATATTTAAGGATTTTTAAGACAAGAAGAAACAGCTGCACACATCCATTAGTAATCAGAACGTAGAATGTATGAAGTATGAATCTAGGAAAATTGGAAGTTGTCAAAAATGAAATGGAACAAACATAAAGATCTATATCCTAGACATTGGTGAGCTGAAATGGAATGGTTTTGGCCATTTTGAATCAGACAGTCATATGGTCTACTATGCCGGGAATGACAAAGTTGAAGAGGAATGGTGTTGCATTCATCATCAAAAAGAACATTTCAGGATCTGTCCTGGAGCATGACACTGTCCTGATAGGATAATATCCATATGCCTACACGGAAGACCAGTTAATAGACTATTATTCAGATTTATGTACCAACCACTAAGACCAAAAATGAAGAGATTGCAGATTTTTACCAACTTCTGCAGTCTGAAATTGATCAAACATGCAATCAAGATGCATTGATAATTACTGGTGACTGGAATGCGAAAGTTGGAAACGAAGAAGAAACATCAGTAGTTGGAAAATATGGCCTTGTTGATAGAAACAACGCCGGAGATCGCATGATAAAATTTTGCAAGACAAACAACCTATTCATTGCAAATACCTTCTTTTCAACAACATAAACGGCGACTATATAAGTGCAGCTTATCGGGTGGAATATACAGGAATCAAATTGACAACGTCTGTGGAAAGAGATGATGGAGATGCTCAATGTCTTCAGTCAGAATATTAAGACCGGGGGCTGACTGCGGAACAGACCATCAACTGCTCATATGCAAGTTCAAGTTGAAGCTGAAGAAAATTAGAACAAGTCCATGAGAGGTGAGGATAGCCACCTGAATTTAGAGACCATCTCAAGAATCGATTTGACACACTGAACACTAATGACCCAACACCAGACGAGTTGTAAAATGACATCAGGAACATCACACAAGAAGAAAGCAAGAGGTCATTTAAAAAAACAGGAAAGAAAGGAAAGACCCAAAATGGATGTCAGAAGAGACTCTGAAACTTGCTCTTGAACGTCAAGTAGCTAAAACAAAAGGAAGAAATGATGATGTAAAAGAGCTGAACAGAAGATTTCAAAGGGTGGCTCGAGAAGACAAAGTAAAGTATTATAATGACACGTGCAAAGACCTGGAGATAGAAAACCAAAAGGGAAGAACACACTCGGCATTTCCCAAGCTGAAAGAACTGAAGAAAAAACTCAAGCCGCGAGTTGCAATATTGAAAGATTCTACGGGGAAAATATTAAACGACCCAGGAAGCATCAAAAGAAGATGGAAGGAATACACAGAGTCACTATACCAAAAACAACTGGTCGACATTCAGCCATTTCAGGAAGTAGCATATGATCAGGAACCCATGATACTGAAGGAAGAAGTCCAAGCTGCCCTGAAGGCACTGGCAAAAAACAAGGCTCCAGGAACTGACAGAATACCAACCGAGATCTCTCAACAAATGGATGCAGCGCTGGAAGTGCTCACTCGTCTATGCCAAGAAATCTGGAAGACAGATACCTGGCCAACCAACTGAAGAGGTCCATATTTATGCCTATTCCCAAGAAAGGTGATCCAGCCGAATGCAGAAATTACCTAACAGTATCATTAATATCACATGCAAGTGAAACTTTGCTGAAGATCATTTACAAGCGGCTGTAGCAGTATATCGACAGGGAACTGCCAGAAATTCAAGCCGGATTCAGAAGAGGACGCAGAACCAGGGATATCGTAGCTGATATCAGATGGATCCTGGCTGAAAGCAGAGAATACTAGAAAGATGTTTACCTGTGTTTTACTGACTATGCAAAGACATTTGACTGTGTGGATCATAACAAATTATGGATAACATTGCCAAGAATGGAATTCCAGAACACTAAATTGTGCTCACGAGGAACCTGTACATAGACCAAGAGGCAGTCATTCAAACAGAACAAAGGGAAACTGTAGTTTACAGCCAGGAATGGTGTTCGTCGGGGTTGTATCCTTTTGCCATAATTATTCAATCTGTACACTGAGCAAATAATCCAAGAAGCTGCACTATATGAAGAACATGGCATCAGGACTGGAGGAAGACTCATTAACAACCTGCATTATACAGATGACACAACCTTGCTTGCTGAAAGTGAAGAGGACTTGAAGCACTTACTGGTGAAGATCAAAGACCACAGCCTTCAGTATAAATTGCACCTCAACGTAAAACAAAGATCCTCATGTCTAGACCAATAAACATCATGAGAAACAGAGAAAATATTGAAGTTGTCAAGGATTTTATTTTATTTGAATCCACAATTAAAGCCCTTGAAAGCAGCAGCCAAGAAATCAAATGACATATTGTATTGGGCAAATCTGTTGTAAAAGACCTTTTTAAAGTGTTAAAGATGTCGCTTTGAGGACTAAAGTGCACCTGACCCAAGCCATGGTATTTTCAGTCACCTCATGTGCATGTGACACAATAAATACAGAAGACTGAAGAATTGACGCCTTAGAGCTATGGTGTTGGTGAAGAATATTGAATATACCATGGACTTACAGAAGAATGAACAAATCTTTCTTGGAAGAAGTGCAGCCAGAATGCTCTTTAGAAGTAAAGATGGGGAGACTGTCTCACATATTTTGGACATGTTATCAGAAGGGATCAGTTCCTGGAGAAGGACATCATGCTTTGTAAAGTAGAGGGTCAGCGAAAAAGAGGAAGACCCTTAAGATGATGGATTGAACCAGTGGATGCAACAATGGGCTGAAACAGCAACGATTGCGAGGGTGTTGCAGGACCGGGCCGTCTTTCATTCTGTTGTACATAGGGTTGCTCTGAGTCAGAACTGACTTGACAGCACCTAACAACAACAACAAGACATGTGCTAATTAACCACAGATAAGTTTACAGTTTATTATGTGGTGCCTAGTACCTTATGTGATATCAGTATCTGATAATGGGGAAAGATTGGGCTGTATATAAAATATAAAAAGGATATGCTTAAGGGTTTTTAAAAGCCTCTAATTAACAATGAAATCTAGTAAAATTAAGACCAGATACTGAAAGAATGCAGTAATTCTATCAGTTCCACCTTAGGTATAATAAAGTATATAACTTCATTGTATTTTTTTATGCCTTAACAAAATTAAAAAGTACACTTGAGGGGGGAAGGGAGAAACAACATTGTGCAGTGATCAGCAGGTAACTACTGGTGGAGTTTTCTGATTTGGCAACTAAAAATAATGGCTACTCCCTTTTTAAGTCTAAAGGTAGAAAACTGACACCTTTATTTTTAATTGACGTAAAAGACTTGAAGAAGATAATTATATCTTTGTACTTTTTTAGACAGTAGGAGTTCAGTTACAGTACTGAGTTTAAAGGGTAAATGTAGAACACTAAAAAATGCTTAGAAACTAGAGGACACTCATTTAATAGAATGTGACTATTTATGAAGCTGTAGAACCAGATATGAGCCCTGGTGGCATAGTGGTTAAGAGCTCAGCTGCTAACCAAAAGATCAAGCAGTTCAAATCCACCAGCCACTCCTTGGAAACTACGGGGCAGTTCTGCTCTGTCCTATAGGGTTGCTACAAGTTGGAACTGACTCGGTGGCACCTAACAACAGTAACAGAACCAGATAATAATGGAAGTTAACATTATCAACAGTATGAAGAGAAACCTCATCATTTGTAAGAGAGACATGTAATTGATACATTTCTTTTTGTATGAATGTAAGTGAATATTTTAACTGTACCTTTATGGGAGTAGGAATGTTGAAAACTGTGGACAACGCAAAAATAGCCGTCCGAATGCAGAGATAGACACCTGTTAGAGTTAGAATTAAAGGTTATATGAGATAGAGATGAAGTAATGGGTGCGTTTTGGAAATAAAGTTTATAGTTAATAGAGGAAACGTAGCCAGGATAAAATTACACATCTAAAATGCAGCCTGTGCAATGAAGTCATTGCAATTGTGCCTAGATAGATTCACAGTTTCTATATTGACCTTTGTCAGAAATAGCTCATTAAGGCTGAGCTTTCTACTCCCTGACCCAGGCTACATATACTGCAAGGTGACAGAGGCTAACTCAGAGACAAGAATTGCATTCTAGAAACCAAGTGTTCTCAGTACTTCAGCTATCCGATTCCTAAGTTTAAGTCAATTCTACAACTGATACATGGGGAGAGATGAGATCATTAGGCCTTAAAAGCAACCCAGAAATATTGTAACTTGAAACTCAGATTCTAAAAGTAGGTGTAGAAATAAATCATTAAGTCAGACTTTAAATAATTGATTGACATGGTGAATATTATGATTAAAGTGTGTAGTTTTTTATTCAAGTGATGGCAGTTTTTTATTCAGTAAAGCTGTAACTTGTTTAAGAAAATACTTTCAAACTATGAGTTTGTGATTTTTTTAAAATAATGGTTTAATTAGTAGATTTTCCTGTTACATTTTAGATGATGCAATATGCAGAACTTTCTTTTATATGCAGTTTTGAGAAATATGTTTGATTCACAAAACTGTTTCTTAAGTATTGATGCTAATAATAATCATACAGTGGCAGAATTATGTTAGACTTTAGGGTAATATGCTATTTTGCTCAATTCTGCTGTATAATAAGGACTCAGTGCAGTATAAATGTTCTGATAAATAAGAGATATAATTATAACTACAATTAAAATATTTTTTCTTAAACTAATATTTTCAAGAAATTTCTTTTTTGTTGCAAAGTTTGGTAGTTAAAGAGCCTGCCAAGAGGTATATTGGTAAGAAATCTATCTTTTTATTAGATGAGAGACTTCTTTAGTATCTAACATTTATCTTTTAAAATTGAAGAGGTTCAGATTCTTTTGATGTATTTTAGCTATTTCGGGAAAGAGGATAATTATTTTGTACTTGCTTATCTTTTTCTACCTATTCTAGTGAATAACATCAATCAAAAGTCCCATGGGTATCATTTGTGAAAAACCACAGGTTTAAGTAAGGTTTCAGTAATGAGATCAGAATTTCCTAATCTGACTACTTTCTAACCAGTTTTTTTTTTTAACTTTTTGTTCCTGTTTATTAAGAAAATGCATGATGCCAGAAGAGTACAATACATGCATCCTCTTTGGAGAACAATTTGGAAATGCTTATCAACATGTAAAATATGCAAAACCTTTGACTCAGCAGATCCACTTTTTTGGAAGTTGTCCAACAGAAATACCCACACATGTGTTGAATGTGCTTTAAATAAGGTGTTCATTGTGGAATTATTTTTAATAGTAAAAAATTAAGGTAATCTAAATGCCTAGAATACTAGTTCTTGAAGACAAATTTGCTTGGAAAATAATTTAGCAATGGGACAAACACATGACATATTTTATATTTGTATCTTCTAATTCAAGAAAATTTGAAACTTAATGAACTCATAAGTAAATGACTTTCTTGTTTTGCTATTATTTTGGAGAAAGGCAGATTTTAGTACAAAACATGGGTTAGGAGCCACATTGTCAAAAAGAGTACCTGGAGTTCTAGATGAGGTGTGTCATACCAGCAGTCAAAAGCACAGTGCTGTTAAACACAAAACTTCAAGGAGGGAAGGCTTAGCGTATTTAAAATACTTGTCTATAAATAATCTGAAGTAGCTGCTGGTCACTATATTGGATAATTTTTCTTCCTTACCGTTCAGACAATATGTAGCCTTTCAATAACGTCTTCACTGCTTTGATAATCTGCCAAACCCACTCCTAGTTTTGGGATATCTCCATTGTTTACTTTTTTCCCCTTCCAGAGTTGCTGAGGGTTGCTGGAAGTCAGTGCTGTGCTGACTGGGTCCACTAGAAGTTTATTCTGTCTTAGTTGCAACCTTCTTATAGATTGGCCATTCTTATTTCTTGTCTCGCTATAGCATTTATCATAGTGACTGTTAAAACTCTTTTTTTTTTTTTTTTTACCGCTGCCCCAGCAGACTGAGGGAAAAGCACAAAACTAGGAGTCATCAAAAATCAGATTCTGGTGTACAGACAAGGCTTTTAGTTTCTCTAAAATTAGGTGGTAAAATTTAATTATCTTTAAGATCTCTTATAGTTCAAAAAAATTCTGAGATTCCAAGTACCCAGTCCTACTCTTTACTCTCAGATCTAGTTTTTGAACTAAGGGACCGATCCTCCCAACTCATAGTCAGTGTTTTTGCCACTTACATGAAGTTTAATTTTACTCTTTTATGCTGTGATTTCCTCACTTTCTGTTGTTGTTGTTAGGTGCCGTCAAGTCAGTTACAACTCATAGTGACCCTTTGTACAACAGAACGAAAACAGTGCAATATCCTGCACAATCGTGACATTTGTTGCTATGTTTGAGCCCATTGTTGCAGCCACAGTGTCAATCCATCTCTTTGAGGGTCTTCCTCTTTTTCATTGACCCTCCCTTTCTAGATCATATATATTCCGTGCTCATTTTTGTATCTGACACAATGCCTTGTACATAACAGGTGCTCAGTGCATTAGTAATGTCCATTTCTGTAGCAGGCTTTTGTTAGAGTAAGAGAAAAAGGCTGAATGCTAAGTCAAATAAATAGCTATGCTTTTATTTATTTATCTTTTGGTGAAACCTGCCATTTTAGAATAGAAAATATTTTAGGAAGGCACACGGTGAGATATTTGCTACCCTGCAACTATCTTTCTTTTCCAAAGAAAATAGTTTTGTTCTCCACTCCTGCTTCAGAGAAAACAGTTTGTTCTCCATGGGATATTCTAGCTAATATGACCCACTTAAAAAATATGTGGTGATTGTGCTTTGTAAAGTAACCTCTGCTAAAGTTGTACCATGAGAAAGTACCTCTTGAGCATGATGGTTTTACAGATGAAAAGTACATTTCTTTCTGTATTTGAATTTGTACAGCAGACCAAGAAGCTCAGTTGTGACTTAAAGCTTTACTATAAATAGCATAGAAGTTGTGACAGATCTCTTCTGTTGTGAAAACATTTCCTCAAAATGTTTGGAATTTATACAAGTGTCTTGCCCTTGATGTGTTATCACCCTGTTCTGTCTACATAGCTTTGTAACTTGATATAAACCTCTTATTAAATTTCAGCTTGCTTTTTGAGATATAAGGAGCCCTGGTGGCACAGTGGGTAAAGCAATAGACTGCTAACTGGAAGGTCAGCTGTTCGAAACCACCAGGGGCGCTGTGGAAGAAAGGTGTGGCAGTCTGCTTCTGTAAAGATTTACAGCCTTGGAAACCCTGTGTGGTTGCTTTGAGTTGGAATTGACTTGGTGGCAGTGGGTTTGGTTTGGATTTTGAAATACAGACACTTTTTTATGATGTTAATCTGCAGTTGTATTAATGCTGTTTTGCTTCTAATTTTTTTGAAACTTTATTTTGATAGCTGTATAATTTGACATTGTCAAAAGTAGAATTAAACGCTTAGAGTCTGTCATGGTTGTTTGCATGATGAGTTGTAACAGTGTTCTTGGGCAAGGTCTTGGGAAGACTTAAATTTTTTTTGGAAGGCTAATGTTACTCTTTAATTTAGAATTAAAAGCTTTAGGAAAACATCATAGGATGCTGTGAGTTCCCATAAATGCTGCTAGCCAAGGAGATTGTTATTGAAATGGCCAATTGATGCTCTTACATATGTTCATCTGGAACCACTCTTACTGCCAGAATTAAAAACAACTTTTATCTATCAATCAATACATAGAGATAGTGTTTTTTTGCTTTATGCAAAAAGCGGTTATGCGTTTGAAAGATATCAGGTAATTAAAATGGAGATAACGAGTTTATTAAATAGGAAGGGATGTGTAACTACTAGTGAATTTTAAATATGGTATATTGAAACTTGCTCTTGCTCTGTTAAACATTTTATTAGAACTTTAAAAAATAATTATGTTTAGCACATTCTGATCTGCTATGCTTGGAAAGAAAGATATTAGTGGTTGATTTTTTTTTTTTTTTTAACTATTCTGGAGATTGTAAGTTTTTTATTTTCATACAGATAAAGATTTTTTGTGTATATTAATTTACTCATGATAAAGTTAATAGGCATTTTCCTATTATTTTCAAAAATTTTAATTAGCCTTAGAATTTGCTCCAGTAAAATTCCTTTTATTTTAAAATTTTAGTCAGAGTGCTTAATTTAGTAATATTTGAATAGAATCAAATGTTTTTTTAAAAATATTAGTGCGAAGACTTTTTTTTTAGGTTAATGCTTTAATTTAAAAAGAAAACTTTTCAAATGGTGGCCCTCTAAAGGAGAAAATATTTTGGAAATGTCATACAGAACTGTATTCTATTTTTATCTAGGATTTTTTAGTTTGGGCATGGAAAAGCTGAAGTTCAAACATATGCATGCTCTGGGAACGAGGCAGCTACAGTTACCAAAATGGCTCCCACCGTTCTTGGCAAGTGAAGGTTAATCAAAGGCCTCAACATTTTTTATAGAGTTTTGTCAGTACTTTAGTACATAGGGGTTGGATGCTAGTACAGGTTCAACAGAAGTAGTTAGGAATAAACAGTAGTTATGAATTATTCATATTTTAACAGCAGTTTTACTGTTTCCACTAAAGGATAGTTTGGCTTCTTTCCCCTCCCCCACCCTTTGCATTTTTAGTTGTGGTAACTAGGAAATAAGTTAAAAATTTAGGTTTAAGGTTTGTTTCAAATTTTCTTGATCACATGATCCTTGAAGGTTTAGCGCTTGTTTTGAACTTCCTTTGAACATCCATCTAGGACGACTTATAAGTAATGGGTAACAGTCAGATGTCTATGCTAATGTCTGTTGATAGTCTTATTTACCATTAACCCTAAGATCATGTTTTCTGATTTGAAATCTTTGGTGGAAATAGAAGTTCATTTGAAGTGGCTTTAAGTTCCTGGCACTGACAAAGGACTCCTAAAGATAATTACAGATCAAGTGACAAGCACTTAATTAGCATTGACCATGTGCTAGGTTTTGAGGATAGGATAAAAGTAGAAGTCCTGGGCCCCATACTTGAGAGCTTATAGTCTAAGTAGGAAGAAGACAAAAGATATTATTATAAAACTCCTATAAGCAGTATATAATTAAGTGCTAAGTTGTGTGTGCCCCAGATGGGAGTAAAGGAGATCTTATAGCAGGAGGTTATCGTGGGCTGAAGCTAGTATGAACAACTTAGTTATGAATGATTATTCCTGTGACATGGGCCTGTCTAGGAGTTTGCCAAAATTGGTTTTTATCATGTTTTCAGTATGTTTGAAAAGGCTTTCAGGAGTAATGCTGCATATGAAGTGTTTTGTTCTGTCTTTTAATAATTACAGTTTTGCCACTGGGGTGAAGGTGAACTTTCAGCTATTTAGTATGGATAAGATAGATAGGGGCCCTGGAATACATTTAGAGAATGTAATACCAAACCCAAACCAAACCTCTTGCCATCGAGTGGATTCCAAATATGATAGGGCTTTCTTATTCCCTAAATCTGTAGTTGTTCTCATCCCAGCTGAAGTAAAGGAGAGTGGAAAAAACTGAAGAGTCAAGGAAATAATTAGTCTAAAGAACTAGTGGACCACATGAACCACAACTCACATGACCCAAGACCAGAAAAACTAGATGGTGCCTGGCTACCACTACGGACCACTCTGACCTGGATCACATAGAGGGCCCCGGGCAAAGTGGGAGAAAAACAGAACAAAAATCAAATACCTAAAAAAGACTAGACTTACTGGTCTGATAAGAGACTGGAGGAACTCCTGAGACTGTGGCCCCAGGACAGCTTCTAATATGGAACTGAAACCATTCCTGGAGACCACCTTCCAGCCAAACAAAAGATTTTTAAAAAAACGAGAAAAATAGGCCTACAAAATAAACAATAAGACCCGAGAGGAATGAACACCTTAGAGCAATTAATTAAATGAGACCAAAAGGGCAAAATCTGCCCACAAGCAAAGATGAGAAGGCAAGAAGGGGTAGGAAAATCAGACAAAAGGTAATGGGGAACCCAGGGTGTAAACAAGGAGGGTGCTGACACATTGAGGGCACTGCGACCAATGTCTTGGAACATTCTGTGTACAGATTGTTGATGGGAAACTATTCTGCTCTGTAAACTTTCACCTGAAGCACAATAAAATATTTTTTTAAAAAATGTATAGTTGCTTTCCTGGTATGTCTCTAATATAGTTAATAATACAGTATCATTTTTAGTAGCCATGTTTTAACTTTAAAGGGGTGTCTGTCTTAGTCATCTAGTGCTGCTCCAACAGAAATACCATAAGTGGATGGCTTTAACAAAGAGAAATTTATTTCTTCACAGTAAAGTAGGCTAGAAGTCCAAATTCAGGGCGTCATCTCCACGGGAAGGCTTTCTCTTTGTGTCGTTTCTGGAGGAAGGTCCTTGTTGTCATCAGTCTTCCCCCGGACTAGGAGCTTCTCTGCTCAGGAACCTAGGGTCCAAAGGACGCGTTCTGCCTTCCGGTGCTTCTTTCTCGGTGGTATGAGGTCCCTAACTCTATGCTTGCTTCTCTTTCCTTTTTATCTCTTGGGAGATAAAAGTTAGTGCAGGCCACACCCAGGGAAACTCCCTTTACATTGGATCACGGATGTGACCTGGATAAGGGTGGTGTTACAATCCCACCCTAATTCTCTTTAACATAAAATTACAATCACAAAATGGCCCAGCCAAATTGATACATTTTGGGGGGGACATAATTTAAACCATGACAGTGTCTGTTACAGTTTTCCCTGTTTTTGTAGTGGCAATGTTAGTGAATGCCCAAGTATCTTACGAAAAAAACCAAAAGTTTCAACTGGGACAGAGAAATCTTCTATAGTTCTGGGTAAATGAGGATAACTGAAAGCCGGTTTCTTTAGCCCTCCAGAATCTCTTGAATGCTATGCTGTTTTGGAATAGTGCTGAAGATGTTAATTTTATTCCGGTAAGCTCTATATGATGAAGAGCATAGTAACTTTTAAGATTATGTCTTTCCCCGTGTACCTTATATTTCATCTGTGTACTTCTCAGTTTATCCTTTAACAGATAACCCCAAACAAGATGTTTCCATGGAAATCCTGTGCCTTTTTAAACTTTCTGCCTGTTCTAGTACATCAACTCTAGCTTATTGATTTGTTAAAAATTTCAGTCCATAGCCTGTTGTAGTCTAGGGTCAGAACTAGTCTAAATTCCTGAGGGATAGTAAAAATCAGGATGAGCAAAAGCTGGTTCCTGTAAGGTGGAAGTCAGACATACCTCCATCTACCCTCCAACTTCTTCACCATTTCTGATACCAGGTATTTCCATCCCATGGCACACTCTACTCTGCTGGGTTCAATAATTTGCAGTGGCCACATAGAACTCACAGTCCATACTTACAGTTAAGTGGTTTATTAAGGAAGTAACGGGCTACCACTTGGGATCAGGATCACCTTGGAGTAACAGGCTATAACTTGGGATCGGGATCAGGAAGCATGTCAGCAAGATCTGGAAGGCTCCCCCAAGGTGGAGAACATATGTCTTCCCCTTCTTTGCTGCAGGACAGCTTCCAGTTGGGGCAGCTTTCCCAGGCCCTTCTCAGCCTTGCTAGCAGGCAGGCCCTCCTCTTGGCCAGGCACACCCCTGAGGTCATGCAGGCCTCCTCTCAGCCATGCCAGCAGGCCCTTCTGTTGGCCATGCTAGCCTCCTTTTGGCCCATGTACCCTGTTGGCCATGCAGGCCTCCCTGCCTTCAGCTTCTCCACTGCTAACTGGCCCGTCTCATAGCCAGTGTAGCAGCTTACTCAGTTCCCTTGGCTGCTTTCCTAGCAACAACTTTCTGCCATCACTGCTGACTCTGCCACAGGGCCCTCTCGGGCCTGTCACTGTCAGCTTCGCTACAGGGCCCCTTCTGGACTCCTTGCCATCTTTAGCGTTACGGTTCTTGACCTGTGTTACAGCTCTTTTAGGAGGTTCCTCGCCTCTTCTCTCTCTGCTTCGTCTCTCTCTCATCTCACCTCTAAAAAACCTTTATGGGATTGGCTGTTCATATAAGCAGGCTCCTTGTCAATTTCAAGGCATGGCCCTCCCAGCAGGGACTGACCAATCCCCTCAGGGGGCTGCGAGTCACCCAATTTGCATGGTAAACTGACCAGTCCCTGCAAGGTGCATAAAATAGACCAGTCACAGGGCGGACTGCAGCCCAGGGCTAGCCAAAAAGTATCAAACCATCAGGTTGTTTACAGCTTACCCAGAAAGTGTCAGTCAACCTGGACAAAAGTTAACAAACCCTCTGGGGTAGAAAACAACCTGGGAGTCCTACCCCCAGCCCCACCCCCACCCCCACCCCCAAGTTGCTTCTTCAGAGAACTAGGGCAAAGGTAAATCCTCAGGGTTTAGGGGAAAAATCTCTCAAGGTGTTTTTCCAAAGAACCAAGGCTAAAGGCCACATAAAGGAACTCATTTCACCATTCTGTCTTTTTAAGTTTGTCTAAAAAACTGATTTTAATAGGATTTTAAGCCATTACAAAATAATCGATTTTCCACAGAATATTTTCCAATATTTGTAATTAGAGCAAAGCTGGTCCTTTAAAATTGAATGAGAAAGATATGGGCTTTCTAATCTAGAAATACAGTGGCTAAGTTAGAATAAGGGAGAAATCTGGAAATTAAGAAAGGGTGCACTTAGAATTGTTCCCCAGAATCATGATGACTATAATTAGGGAGTGTACCCCTTTGAAGCTTAAAAGGATTTTTATAATTTTTTTTTTAAAGGACAGCCCTACTTTACATAGTGAGTGGTACCTATATAATACTTGTTGCCGTCCAGTCGATTCAAACTCATAGAGACCCTATAGGACAGAGTAGAACTGCTCCATAGGGTTTCTAAGGAGTGGCTGGTCGATTTGAACTGCTGACCTTTTGGCTAGCAGCCAAGCTCTAACCCGGGCTACTAGGGCTCCATAGGACTTTGTTACCCCAGTGAAAAATGAAAATAAAATCAAACCATTTTTAGATCAGTTCTTTGATAAAATATTCCTCTTGGACTTTAGTAAGAAGTTGTGAGGGACATGTTTCTGTAATGTATAGGTTATTGTCATGAAGGACAACCATCAGTTTCCCCTGAGCTTTCCCTTGGTGTCACTGACAACAATGTACTCTTTGGCATCTGGATCATTGGTGTGGCCAATAATGGCATTTTTCTCTAGGGTTGTAATTGTGTGGTTTTTCTATCTTGATTCACTTTATTCCAGCTTGATTCATAATTATCTCTTTACAGAACGGCAGAACAGCTTGTATTTGGCATAGCTGTAAAAAAAATCACACTCTTCTAAATAAGGTTGTTTTCAATAGGAAATTTCATCTTTGCAGTTAAAACATTTGTAAACATAACACAATTTAGATAGAGATGAATGACTTTGCAAGGCTGCTATTTTTGTAATGGAGGAAGCTTTTCCTAAAGAGCGATTTGGTAATACTGGACTCTTGGAACTCCCTTGAAAGCAGTTGGAATTCAGTGCTGTCTGTATTGGATAGATGAAGGAGGAAGCATGGGTCTGCTGGCTTGCAAAGTTTGGAAAGTACTTTTAGAAGAAAATACTGAGTAAGTGTTGAGTTTTATTTTTTATAATTTCCAAGGGTCTCTAATATGTATCTTTTGTTCCCCTCAATGAGAGATGTTGATGATCCTTAAAGATGTTTCAGGACTTTGATCATGTAATATCTGAAAGGAAATGTAGCCAAGATGGGCAAACTTATCCTCTAAACTCTTCCACCTTCTTTGGCTGGAGCAATAGTTTTTATGTTCTTCTGTCTTGTTGAGATATTTTAGGCAAGAGAGCCACATAGCCTGCCCTGATGAACAGTTAGAATTTTGACTGGCAGTGGTAACAAAATGTGATATATTTCCTCAGCCCGCCTCTTCCTTCTTCCTGAATCCGTGGAAATGTATAGGTTTTTCAGGGCTGCTCTTCTGAGCTATTGGTGAAATCAAAGTGCAGTGGCATTTGTGTAGCATTCCTTCTTAGACAGAAAACTGCAATGATGTTGAGTTGAAGCTGCTATCATATAAAATAAATACTAGATCTCAGGTTCTTCTCTCATTTAATCTTTTCCCGGGCTTATCTAGATGAGAGTCAAACTAAGGTTTGGAGAAATATAAATAGAAGCAAGTCACAAATTATAATGTTGCATTCTAGTCATAATTTGAACCCAGTCTTTTATTTGATAAAAGTTTGCCTTTTAGGAGAGTACTGTAATTGTTGTTAATCGGTATAACACCTTTTCCTTTTCAGAAGGATTTAAAAAAGTAAAATCATTCTTAAGGCATGTTCACTTTCTGCCTGCCTGAAAGTACTCAACTGTCATTGCCCTAATACAACACTGAAAAAATTGTGCCTTATCAGGGGAGAGCATGCTCAGGATTGGTGCCAGGCACTATGCTAGGCTGTCTTTAAAAGTAACTCAAAAACTACTCTTCAGTTGGATGCTTTGTGGTCAGAAAAAAATGTGATACAGTATAATGAAAGAGAAAAATCAGAGCAGTTAGGTAATTTAGAAATAAAAATATATACTAAAACATTCTCTGTCATGATCAGGACTGTGGTATATTTAAAATTCTGTGAATCTTAATTTTTCTAAAAGTTCCAAATACTTGATGATGCCTTAAGGTTCTTAAAAAAAAGACCTTGGCCAACAGTTGCTATTTGTTACCCTTTTCCTGTTCCAAGTGTACCACCCCCTCCCAAAAAAAAAGTACATTTTGATTTTTGGAGAATTGTGCTAAAATGAGACTTATAAAAATAATCCCTGGCTGGCTTGACTGAACTGACAAAATGTTGAGCAGTGCCAAACCATTTTGCCGTCTGCCAGTGATAAACATGGTTACCACTTTTAATCATTTAGCTGCTTGTTACAGGTTACTCACATTCAGTACGAATTGGGAGTATTCACTTTCCAGGAAAGTGTTGATTTTTATGCCAGAGTGCTCCATTTAATAAAAAGGTGTGTTTCCTACGAAGTAAACAAACCGAAACACCAAACTCGTTGCCAGTTGAGTCAATTCCAGCTCATAGCAACCCTGTAGGACAGAGAAGAACTGCCTCACAGGGTTTCCAGGGAGTGGCTGGTGGATTTGAACTGCCTACCTTTTGGTTACCATTTAAAATGAGCTGTTTACACTAATCACATCTTATTAGCAGGGCCTTTTTTTTTTTAAAAGAGGTTATGCTATTTTCATTTTATACTTCTAGATGCACAGTTACGTTACAGAGTATTCTTAAGAGTGTGCTGTTTGTCCTGTGTAGGATCACCACTTTATTAGAGATCAGTAACAATATATCTTCATATCCTGCTGTCATCTGGACTATAATTTGCGTATGTTAAACAGTTGCACTGGGTTGGGAGTAGGAATGGACCTGTGAGGATTAGACTTAAATTTTTTATGGACAGATAGACCGATGCTCGTGTGCATTTTGTATATAAAACTAGGGCGGTGCCTTACAGAGTGTTATCACTGTTTCTGAAATCTAACTTGCCAGCACGTTGGAAGTTTGTTTTGGTTTCAAAATGTGCTTTACCCCATGGTAGCTGGCAGGGTACAATACTATTGACATCACTGTGTTTCAAATAGAAAATTAACAAGTAGCTACTGTTGTGATTGCAGATTGCCTTCCCTGTCCCTGTGAGAGAATGATTTTTCTTTTGGACAGCAACACTTCTCAGCCCCTTGGTACCATTAAATCAGCCAACGGGGGCTGCCAGAATAGTGATGAACACCAGCAAAAGGCCGAAGAGTAGAAAAACTGTTAATAAGGCAAAAGTCTTTAATGAGTTTCCAAATTGACGTGAAAGATAAATAATTAAAAAAAAAGTTGCCTCCCACCCACAACTAAATTTTGATAGTAGGCCAGGTTCAGGAGATAGAGCCCGATCTCTCCAGAGAGGAGTATCCTTTTCCCTCCACCCAAACCCCTGGATAGTTGCCAACGGAAAATAAGCTATTTTGTATTTAGAACAAATTGCCACTGTTTTCTCCAGTGATGTAGCCCTATTTTCCAGACTTTGGAACTTAGAATACAGAAAGTTCTTGTGTGACCTAAGAAGAAATATAGTGAATGAATGATCAGGTTTTTTTTTTTTTTTTTTTTTTAAACCAAATTCTCATAAACAGATAAGGGAGGGAGTATATGCATGGAAGCTAAATTCAGCACAGCATGGATGTCAAGTGAGCAGTTTTTGTTAAATCACTTTGGAGATTGGCTTTCTTGTTGGGAGTCCCAGTGAATGAAGAACCCATGCCTCTGGTACATGATTTTAATTATTTTGTTTTAAATGAGACTGTCAAAAGTCAAGTCTTCCTTAGAGATGAATGCAAGACAATAAAAAAAATAATTTATGTATTCTGCGCTGTAAGCTTCAACTGATCAGTTCTGGGGTCTTGTAAAGCTGTATAGACAGTAGTTTCTCACGTTATTAGATAGGATAAAAACTATTAATTTAATTTTTGTCTCCCTTGCATTTTGGAAAATTTCTTTTTAGACTTTCCTCTCATACCTAAGTTTTCTTAGCTGTTTCTGTTCTATTTTCTCCTTAGTAATTATCTTCCTGCCATTACACTTGTTATTATCACTATTTCTTAAACAACAGCTGAAACAGGAGGCAAACTTATATCAGTCAAATTTTCCACTTGCTGGGAGGCCTGTTAAAAAGACCAGGAAGTTGAAATTGATTTAAAAAAAAAAAAAAAATTGATTTTAAAAAATTGTCTGTGAATTTCATTTGACACTGTTGTTCTAGTCCCTCATCACTGTAAGTAATTTGACAGCTATTCTGTTGGAATGGCTGCAGTTCTTCAAACCTCTGTCTCACTATTAAAAGAGATATTGGCTCCAATTAAGGGGTTGAGACTCTGTTGTTTACTCTACACGTAGTCATTTTTGGTGGGGCTCACCCTAACATTCAGTGGTGACCACACCTGTACAAAAAAACAGGTGTTTAGAGTTCTGGCATTCCTAAGCAGATCTCTTGTGAATGTTGGCCTGGGATCTGATTATACTCTGTGGGGGTCCCAGTATTGATTGTTTCCTCAACTCTTGTGAGTTGGGAGAGTCCCAGAAATATCCACTAGAAATTATGTTACATCCCTCCTCCCCCTCACTGTGTGCCAGTCATTCTGTTTAGTACTGGAAGACCTGAAAGGACTAAAAGTATGGATTCAGTCTTATCTAGAAGACAATTAAAAACAGTGTTATCAGTGTAAAACTCAAGTGTTAATTATCTGAGGAAAGGGGTATGGAAAGGAAGACCTCACAGAAGAGACAGTATTTTGGCTATGGAATATTTGTTTGAAAAATAAGTTGGATGCTCAGCAGGTAATTATTGGATAGAAGCGCATTCAGGTAGAGAGATGAACAAGTGGAAAAGCGTATTTGGTTTGTGGAGGAGGTTTGGTGTGACAGGAACAAGGCTATGAGTAATGGAAAGTGAGGCTGAAAAAGTGGTAGGCAGAGGGCCAGATTATAGTCTTCAAACAGGTGGAGATTACTACTGGCATCTTTTTAAAATCTTTACAGCATCTGTGTCAGTGGCATACTAGGGCACGGCTCACTGTTACTGATGATCATTGTTGTTTACTGAGTTGGCACTTCATCCTCTTGATATCTCTGAAATGTACAGTTTGAGAAAGAATAGGCTACTATTTTGTCATCATTAATTTATCGAGTAATCAAGGCAATGAACCTCTCTCATCGCTCCCTTTTCTCTACCCCTCTTTCTCTGTCTCCCTAAACCTTTGAAAGACATAATACCAGCCATGATTCAGAAATGATGTTCTGAAGTCCAGAACTAATAGTGACCTATAGCAGTTTGAACATAGATTCCTGGAGGTCCTGGAATGTAGTACGAAATAACGTAGCTGTCAGTACACGTGAGATTTATCTGAAGTCTTCTTTTCTCTTAAAAGTACATTTTGCATGCTGTGCTTGTTTTTACATAGTGTTTTTCTTCTAAATCTTTAATGAAAATCAGTGACCTCTGGATGGCAGACCATATTTAACCCTCTGGCTCAGTGCTGACTACCCCATGGGTGTGCGTTCCCTACCCTAAGAACTACTTAAATTTTATAGGAAGAAAGTGTTTTTTAAGTCTTCCAAGAGTGAGTAACATGTATCTCAACCTTCCAAATTTTAATTCTTATTTCTATATAGATGAGCCCTATATAGTGCCAGGAGTCCTTGGGTGGTGCAAATGGTTAAGCACTCAACTACTAACCTAAAGGTTGGTGGTTCAAACCCAGCTAGAGACGCCTTGGAAGAAAGATCTGGTGATCTGCTTCCATAAAGATTACAGCCAAGAAAACCCAACATGGGGCAGTTCTACTCTCTACCACGTGGGGTTGCCGTGAGTCGGAATTGAATCTACGACAGTGGGCTTGGGTTTTTTTTAAGGCTGACAGTGTGTCACAGTAGAGTAACTTATATAATTTATAACTTTTAACACCTATTGATATTCCTGTTTGGTTATTTTACAGGATACCAGATGAATTAAGAGGAATATTAAGTGAAAGCAGCTTCTTTTTGAAAAGCGAGCAGAGTAGGAGGGTGCCTGCTATTCCCCTAAGTTTTTATTTCTGTTGTCACTGAGCCCCATGACTACCACAATCAGGTCTGACGCTAGGGAAATGATACTTGCCAGGTTACTACCTAGGAGTTAATTGTCTGTTTATTTCCTGTGAATTAGATAATATGTAAGTTGTAGGTGAAACCTGTAATTATCAAATGCCATTTTATGGGAATAGCTTGTTTCGTTTTCTTATTTCACAAACAGAATGAGCTGAACAACAGAATATGATCATGTTTTTATAAATACAAATTCATGAGCAGTGATGTCTGTGGACCTCATCCTTGATATCTCTGGGTTTGTAATGTCATTTTTTGTAAGAAAAGGAGGCAGGCAGAGGTTTTTTGTTTTGTTTTTTAAGTTTGGAGATTTTCAGAAGATTCTCAGCATTAAATTTCAGAGAAACTTTGGTATTTAAAAAGTGTAGGGTAAGCCCCTGGCTGCTGTCATGTGCAAGTGTGTGTGGGGAGTTGGGAAACCTGGCCACAAGCCACTGCAGCTTTGAAGAACGTGGCTCAAGGGAGGACTCGCGATCCATTGCGTAACATTTAGCAGAGAAGAAAATACAGGCTCTGTCCCCATCATTTGACTTGTTTTCCATTTTGATTTAGTTCCTTGGCAAAGTCTTGGTGTCCTGTAGTGGAGGAATGAAAGACAAGCAAGTTCCAAAGAAGGACCGGGCCTCTAATGGCATCAGCCAATGGGTGGTTTGTGGGGCTGTGCCAGGGTTAGATTTCTTATTGTTGTTGGGCAGGAGGACTAGAGTTTCCAGAGACAACTTGAAAACCATCATCGTATGATAACTTGCATTTCTTTTCTGAAAGGGAATGCTTACCCCCTCAACACTGTGTGCTTGTGGTTGATATACCTGTGCTTTAAAATATCACAGGTATTGGGAGGGGCCATTTTATAGCAAAATAATTTCCCCTCACGTTCTGTGATGCTTCAGTTTGGCAGTATTGTTTACAAGGTTTGAAATCAAAAGCAGCATCGGTTCCTTCAGGGAAAAATGATCCCAATCTACAGAAGTAAAAGCCAGACAGACTCTAATTGTTCCTTTTCCCACAAGGGGTTGCCTTGACAGGACCCTTCTCTAGCAGGGTTAGAGACTGGGAATTGTCCTTCCCCCTGGGTAAAACCCATTTTTAATCTCATTTTTAAATAGACCTCAAGCGTCTTTGAAAATAAAAGTACTTGAGTGTATCTCCATTCTCTAGTCCCCTCCCTCTCAGCAGGGAGACTCCAGTTTTCTCACAGGCACCTCCTGCTGCAGTGCCTAATCCTAATTTTTCTTTACTGTCACTCAGGCTAAATTAGGAAAGATTTCAGCTTTATAGATTTTATTGAGCTGTCCACGTGTTGTGAAAAATTAAGTACATGTTTTAATCAGGGGGCTAATTTTTTTTCTCATTTTCCATCAAGCCTAGTTCCATAAATTTTACATCAGGTTTTTTCTACTGGCTGTTTAGTATTCATTAGAATATCTAGAACAGCAGCCTCCTATTGAGTCTTCTTTCCCTACTTTGATTAGAGGTACAAGACCATTCTGCTCATGAATCCTTATTCTCTATGTCAGCTGCTCCACTCCTTGGAGACTAGAAAAACATCCTTATATGATACTTCTAAATTTTTCTCAATCCATAAGGATTTTCAAACAAAACCAAGCCTTTTTCTTCTGTCTGCTGTTCTCTTTCCCTTCCCCCCAAATCTTACAGCCCATGATTTGGCAACCCCATACAGGAGTCTCCTGAGCCACCAGTCACATGGGAATGAAAGAAAGCAAAGAAGGGACCAGATGGCATCAAAAGATAGGCCTTTCTAGGTCTTTGGTGGTTAAGCTTGCAATCTGGTTACCAACAGGGAGATTATGGGGGAAAGGGTGGAGAGCAACCCCATTGTAAGGGAAGAAGAATTTTGCTATACAGTTCTTGTTTCATTAATTTGCTGGAGAGAAAAAACTAGCGCATCAATGTGAATGGCTTTTCTAATTCAACTCTTTATAATTTAGAGTCAGATATCCGTTGCTCTTGGAAGGGTGCCTTTACCTAAGTGGCACATAAGCACACGTGGAAAACTGTGTGCAGTATTTGGATGGTGACTGAAAAGTGTGGCTCCCCCTTGGTCAGCTGCTGTCCTTCAACTGCCATTGACCCTTTGTTATTCTACTCTCCAAATGTGCCTGATCCACTTACAAATACAAAAACTGGAGGAAATGATATTAGTTCCCGCAAATTCATCTCTCCTCACAGGGAAGCTGAGGACATCATTCACCACTCATCCTTCACACTAATATCTATTTTTGAGGACTGTATTTACCAAACAAGTAGAATGGCATCTTTGGCCTTTGTGAGACATGATGTCTTAGGGTATGTTTTCTGGGTGTAAGCTGTATCTTGGAGAATTTATAATTATTTGACTGAAGTGGCTACTAAAAAATATTTTGGAGGGCATTCTGCCTTCTCTGTTGATTTAAGTATTATTTAAACCTTGACTCCTTTGGCTTCAGTAACTCCTGATTTGACAGTGCTATTCCAGTCCTCCAGATTGCTGAATTTGGCTGGTATTTCCTTATAGAATTCCAACTCAGTTGTTTTCTCATGAATGAAAGAAACGAAGGTATTTTTAGTTTTAGGTTTAAACTTGATCCCAACTTACAGATTTGGGTCCTTTACTCTTCTTTCGATTACCTGGAAAACTGTTGCTTTTTCATTCAGTACAAAGTTAAATCTTAGCCTCTTTTACAAGTCTACCTCTTCTCATTACAATCTCTACTTTTATTAAGATTTTGTTGCCTTTGATATCTGTATGACTCATTTCAGTACGAAACAAATGGAACAAAATATGTTTTATTCTGTAGTCTAGATTATAAACTGTTGGGAGTTTACATTTCTTTTTTACTATTCCTGCTCAAGCAAGTGTCTGAAACAGTGCTGGCTACACAAAAGTCATGTAACAAATATACAAAACACAGCTTTAATGACTGATTAAAAAAGAAAACATAGTTATTTTAATATTATGTTAGTTGATTGCAGCCTAGGTTAACAGAAGATTGACCGGGTTACCCGTTTTTTCCCTTGACCTGAAACTATAGTAGGGAGTCATTTTCTTAAAGCAAAAAGTAAAAGATATTTCCTATATATACTGAATTTCTGGTTTTAAGTAATTTGAATAAAAGTGACAGGCTATTCTTGTGGCAACGAGCTTGTTGACTTTTTTTTTTTTTAAATTATTTTTTTGTTGATATTGAAAACATACACAGCAGAACATAGACCAATTCAGTAATTTCTACACGTACAATTCAGTGGCATTGATTACATCCGTCAAGTTGTGCTACTTGTTAACTTTTACTAGTTGCTTTGTTAACTTTTTAGGTAACTGAATTCAGAACCCCTTTGGGAGACTTTAATTATTAGCAAGAGAACTGCTATTCTCTCTCTCTACCCTCTAGTCACATCATATGAATATAGTTGTGAGGCATATGCTGCAGTAATCCTAGAAGAATTTAAAGGCAGTTTTTACTGTGTGTGTGTATGTGTGTGTGTTTTCCTCCTTCCAGTCTACCCAGCAAGAGCATTGTGTGATCCTGTGAGATTCCTCACCTTTGAGAATTCCCAGTTGAAAATGAAAATTTTGCTAAAGGCTGTATGAATCTGAGAGGGTGACTTTCAAATTGTTAAATCTCATTAAAGGGAATCCATTGATATACCTGAAATTTAGAGAAAATTAAAAAAACATTCTTTTGTTCAAATCCCAGGTATGTCAGGTTTCAGCCTGGAGCCAATTGTTAGAACTTAGTATTGAACTCAATGAAGAGATTTGCCATGTAAATACTAATGGACCTTTAACTATTGCTGGGCTAGTGGGTGCTAGAAGAATCTTGACAGTTCATCAGACAAACCCCTGACCTTACTACCCTTAACCATCCTTGCTTGTCAGTGACATAATTGGTTGCTTATCAAGCCTTCTCCTACCCCTCTTTCAGACTGTTAACATTTGAGAATTTCACATGACATTATTTCTTGTGTATTAAGACTTAAAGCATAGTTTCATAGGTGAGCTAGTAAAAGCATTTTGGCCCTCTTTGAGGAGAAAATGGAAGACATGTTTTGTTCTTGGTGCAGATTTAGAGACAGTTGCTGAAAGTTCAATTTTTAGCTCTTTTGAGAAGTTAGGAGTAGCCTATAAACACCTTTGTGGATTTTCTTTTCAGACATGTTAACTGTTGAGATACGTCATGCCTTGTGAAGCACAGGACAAAAGATGTGGATTAGTTTTGTTGTGGGATGGAATTACGTATACAGAATTCACTCTGATCATAGAGATCATAATTCCTTGGGGTCAGAGGGAAGGTAAATCCATGAGGTGCTGCTCTCTACTAGCATTTCCAGCAGAAATTTCTTCCAACTTTAAAATTTCCCACAGGATGGATGGATTAGAGAATGCTGTGATTTTTAGTAAAGGATTTTGTCAAATTTTTTTTTTTTTTTTCCTTTTGCAGGAAAATGGAGGGGGTGGTGAGAGAGGGAGAGGGAGAGAAATAAAAATTAAAAGCTAATGAGTTGGTACACTTAGATATTCGGAAGCAGGGGACTATTTTATAGGTTGTTGTTTCAGTGGCTACAGTAGACCACAGGGCCATATATTCTGTCTAACCCTATCCTAGCCAGTCACAAGGTTTTGCTGTTTCTATTGGGTTAAATCATATAAAATCACCATTTTTCTAAGTAAGAAATGGTTGAATATCAAATTTTGTATGGTTCAACCTAATATATAATAGCACGTCACCCTGTAGGACAGCTGTAGTCGTAGAGAGGTGTGGGGGAGGGGGGTAAAAGGTGGGAGGGATGAAATGGAAATTTGTGAGCATTTTATACCCTCTGGGTGAAAACCCGTACTTCAGCTTGTGGTTTTAGGCAATCAAACCAAATACAAATGCCCTAGTATACTTTCCCACCTCAATATTTATACAGTTGAGACAGTTTATAGGGTGGGCTAAAAAGTAAGCAGTCTCTGACAGAGATGATCATTGGGGATAATAATCTGAAGTGACTGGTATTTGAAGAGTACCACAGAAATGGCAGAGACCAGAAAACAAGCATGCCTGTACTTGCAGCTACTTTGAAACAGAAGAATTAGGGGTGTAGTAAGATGGTTATAGGCTGAATAATGTGCAATTATTGTTTTCTTGAAAATAGGTTTGGGGATGTTTCTAGTGTAATATCTAAGCTGTGCTGATTTATTTAACTATTTTTTTGTCTTTCTTAGACGAGCTCATCTACGCCTGTGTTTAGAACGCTTAAAAGTTCTGATTCCATTAGGACCAGACTGCACCAGGCACACAACACTTGGTTTGCTCAACAAAGCCAAAGCACACATCAAGGTGAAAAATTTTACCTTCATATTTGCACATGGTTCTCTCAGTCCTGGTTTAATTATTAGCAATGATATGTATTCATACACTGCAGCTAGCTCACCATGCCCTCCATAATAACTGACCTCAAGAGAAATATTTCTAAAAAGTTATCAGCTATCTGAGGGTAGCAACATAACCTGATAAAACTAAATTGTTTTGACAGCATGGCCATGTGAAGAGCTGGGAACACTACGAAAATAACAATTACCTTCCTATCCACAGAAGAAAGGTAGTTGTGCCCTCTGCTGGAGATAACTTCACTTGGTTGTATCCCTCAGTATTTTTCCATCAAACGGCAAACACTGCAAAGGAAGTTTCTCCTTCATGGGGTGATTACAGACTTCAAGAATTCCATCTTGTTCAAATAATGTGGCTTTCATCACACACACAAAGAATGTGAAGACAGAACTACTTTTTTTACACACATACTTAACATACATGTATATTCATGTTTTCTCTGCCAAAGAAGAAATCTTTTGAGATGTTACATAGAAATCATCACGTTTTATTGTTTGTACTGGACTGGTGCATGAATGTAAATATCATTTTATTATTTTAGAAACTTGAAGAAGCTGAAAGGAAGAGCCAGCACCAGCTTGAGAACTTGGAACGAGAACAAAGATTTTTAAAGCGGCGACTGGAACAGCTGCAGGGTCCGCAGGAGATGGAACGAATACGAATGGACAGCATTGGCTCAACTATTTCTTCAGATCGTTCTGATTCAGAGCGAGGTAGGCAGTGTGCCTCTTCCCTAATGAAACACTAAACGTCTCGGTATCTGGATTTAGGGAGGGTAGGTTTGAGGCACTGTTTGTTTTCTTCTTTTTTAACTGACACTTTAACATTTAACAATTTAACATTTTCTGTAACCACAAAATTGTCTAGCAGTGTCTGTGAATTACAGAACTTTTCTTTTTAAAAATATGTATGTGTGTATTTTTAACTTTCTACTTTTAAATAATATTAGACTTACAGAAAAGTTATAAAAATTATAGCATTCTCATATACTTTTCACATAGCTTCTCCTAAGGTTAACAGCTTATATAATCATAGTACAATTGTCAAAACCAAGAAATTAACATTGATATACGATTAACTAGTCTGCAGGCTTTATTCCAATTTCACCATTTTTTCTACTAATTAATAACAGTGTTATCAAGTCCTTTTTCCAGTCTAGGATCCAGTACAGGATCCTGCAAATAGATGTCATGTCTCTTCAGTTTTCTCCAATCTGTGACAGTTGTTCAGTCTTTCTTTCCTGACTTTGATACTTTTGAAGAATACCGGCCAGTTATTTTATAGAATGACCCTCAATATGGGTTTGTCTGGTGTTTTCTCATGATTAGATTGAGAACCTACATTTGCAGCAAGGAATAAGACAGAAGTGGTGTTGTGCCCTTCTCAGTACATTATGTCAGGAGGTACTTTTTTTTTTATATAAGTATCTCACCCTTCATTTCTCTTTCCATTTTCCCAGAACATTTGTCTTTGGCAGAATTAAAGGACAAAAATCAATCCAAAAAAAAACTGTGGGAATTCTGTTGTTGTTAGGTGCCTTAAAGTCAGTTCCAAATCATAGCGACCCTGTGTACAACAGAACAAAACACTGCCCAGTCCGGCGTCATCCTCACAATCATTGCTATATTTGATCCCAGTGTTGCAGCCACTGTGTCAATCCATCTCACCGAGGATCTTCGCCTTTTTTGCTGACCCTCCACTTTACCAAGCTTGATGTCCTTCTCCAGGAACTGGTCCCTCCTGATAACATGTCCAAAGTACATGAGATGAAGTCTTGCCATCCTTGCTGCTTCTAATGAGCATTCTGGCTGTATTTCTTCCAAGACAGATTTGTTTGTTTTTCTGGCAGCCCATGGTATATTCAGTATTCTTCACCAATACCGTAATACATGCATCAGTGCATCTGCAGTCTTCCTTATTCATTGTCCAGCTTTCACATGAATATGAGGCGATTGAAAATACCATGGCTTGGGTCAGGTGCACCCTAGTCTTCAAAGTGACGTCTTTGCTTTTTAACACTTTAAAGAGATCTTTTTCAGATTTGCGCAGTGCAGTATGTCATTTGATTTCTTGACTGCTGCTTCCATGGGCATTGATTGTGGATCCAAGTAAATTAAGTCCTTGAAAATTTCAGTATTTTCTCCTTTTACCATAACGTTACTTATTGGTCCAGTTGTAAGGATTTTTGTTTTCTTTTTGTTGAAGTGTAATCCATACTGAAGGCTGTGGTCTTTGATCTTCAATAAGTGCTTCAAGTCTTCTTCACTTTCAGCAAGCAAGGTTGTCATCTGCATATTGCAGGTTGTTAATGAGTCTCCCTCCAGTCCTGACGCCACATTGTTCTTCACATAGTCCACCTTCTTGGATTATTTGCTCCGCATACAGGTTGAATAAGTGTGGTGAAAGGATACAACCCTGGCATATACCTTTCCTGATTATAAACCAGGCAATATCCCCTTGTTCTGTTCGAACAACTACCTGTTGGTTGTGTACAGGTTCCACATGAGCACAATTAAGTGTTCTGGAATTCCATTCTTTGCAGTGTTATCCATAATTTGTTAACTGTTTTTCTTCTATAAAAAAAATCATTTCCTCTTCAACTTTTTGCTTACCCAGAAATAATGCCCAATACAGGGAAGATGGGATAAATGTTTGATTTTTTTTTTTTTTGCTTTATGGATATTCTGAATAATGAGTTTTGGTACCTTAGCAACCTTGTTACAAGGTTTTTTGTTTGGTTGTGTTTTGAATAGCTTATGAACTCATATGTTTTGATGTATTGAATGTGTTCCAATCCATTGCAATCATTATTCTTTTTAATGCTCAAACTGCCCCATATTTGGTCAGTAGGAACCTGTCAAATTGATTTTTAATCCCCTTTAACACAACTCTAGGAGTCTGAGGTTTTTTTTTTTTGTTTTTTTTTTTTGCAATGCAAGAGTTCATTTTTTGTGGCACTTTTTCTTTTTTTAATACATGTCTTAGGTGAAAGTTTACACAGCAGATTAGATTCTCATTTAACAATTTTTATACACATTGTTCCGTGACATTGGTTACAGTTTTTACAATGTGTCAGCATTCTCATCATTTACATTCTGTTTCTTCTGTTTTCATTGATCTAGCTTCCCTTCCCCTCCTTGCCATCTCATTTTTGCTTTTGGGTAAAATGTTGACTGTTTGGTTTCATATACTTGATTGTTTAAGGAAGCACATTGCTCATGGGTGATATTGTTTATTTTAAAAGCCAATCTATTATTTGGCTGAAAGATGACCTCCAGGAATCATAGCTTCAGTTCTAAGTTCCCAAGTTCAAAGGTATCTTAGGGTGATAGTCTCGGGGGTTTCTCTAGTATCTGTCTATCCAGTAAGTCTGGCCCTTTTTAGGGATTTGAAGTTTGTTCTACATTTTTCTCCCATTCTATCAAGGACCTTCTATTACGTCCCTGGTCAGAATGATCGGTAATGATAGCCAGGCTCCATCTAGTTCTGGTCTCAGGCTAGAATAGGCTGTGGTGTTTGTGGGCTGTCTTGTGAACCATTTTCTTCTTTGAGTCTTTGGTTTCCTTAATTCTCTTTTGCTCCAGATAAGTAGAGACCAATGTTGTATCTTAGACGGCCGCTCGCAAGCTTTTAAGACCCCAGACGCTACTTACTAAACTAGGATGTAGAACATTATCTTTATGAACTATGTTATGATTGTAGCACTCAGTTTTGAAGAATAAAATCTACTCAATGCAGCAGGAGAAATTTTAAGGACATGCTCCCTTTATGAGTGACAGTGAAGTGTGGCAGAAGTAACCCTCAATTAGGAAGCAGACCTTAGTTGTACTCTTCTCTCTACTGCTTACTAGCTGTATGGCCTTGCCAGGTCTTCAGGCTTGAACTGCCCTTCCTGTTGTCTCCTCCCTAGACCCACCCTCTATTTCCAGATTTCAGAGAGGGTGTATCTTTTTTGTATTATAGCTCTCATTTTTTTAATGTGCTAGCACCTGAGTACCATTCTCATTCTTATCTGGCAATGCTCTTTTCCCATTTACAGAGTACTTTTAATAACATCTCTAGTCCATCTGGCTAGAACAGTCTCTCTTTTTACTTTGATTTGATTGAGTTCAGCATGTGTTGTTGAATAGGGTGTCTTGATTTTATTTCCCAATTGTAGGTTGGATGAGTGTCTGTGGTGAATGGCCTATGAAGCGTTATGGATATGAAGCAAATAGTTATGAATTCATGGGATTATTTGTACAGCTTGTTTGGTCAGCTGGCTGCATTTTAAAAGCAGATCTCTAAAACTTTTGAAGCAACGAGCTCTTTTGAAAATTATACTTTGAAATAATTTTACCCTATCTTGGGCTCAGCAAGAGTCCACTTTTCCTGAAGCAGTTGTGATCATTGTGAGCCCTTAAAGTCAGTGCTAGATATGAAACATCAGGCTTTCAGATAGTCTGTTTTAAGAGAATTGAAAAATCCTGAGTTCATTCTAGCTGCTATGGGGGAAACATTTTTCAGTTGCCTTTTGTTTTTAAAATATGTATTGCTTTTTATATGTTATTGGTGATTATATGGAGCCATGGTGGCACAGTAGTTTAAGCATTTGGCTACTAACCAAAAGGTTGGAAATCCTTTGAAATCCACCAGCTGCTCCTTGGAAACCCTATGGGGCAGTTCTCTTCTATCCTGTAGGGTTGCTATGAATCAGAATCGACTTGATGGCAATGGGTTTGGTTTTTGGTGATTATATCTGTAGTATTTAACCATTAAGGTACCTATTGATAGCTGGATCATGTATATATTTAGGGTTTCTTTATCATGCTGGAGCCCTGGTAGCACACTGAGAGCTCAGCTGTTAACCAAAAAGTTGGCAGTTTGAATCCATCAGCTGCTGCTTGGAAACTCAATGGGGCAGTTTTACTCTGTCGTATAGGGTTGCTGTGAGTCAGAATTGACTTGACAGCAGTGAGTTTGAGTTTTTGTTTAGCATGCTTGGTTTTTGAAGTAAAAGTTAAATACCACCACCAAAATGCCTTTATTAAAATCTTTACTATAGGTTTCACTATAATTCAGAGATTTTAAAGCCTCAGGCCCTTAATTTCAAGCTACATTTAATGCGAGAAAATTACATTGAAGACAAATCCCTGAGTCTACTTGTAATGACTGGCTTATTTTGGTTACTGAATAGTCAGAGATCTTTATGATGAATCCTAGAAGTCTGTAGAACTGTCTATAGAATGACACCACCAAAGGTCTGGATAGATACATATTCTGCTTCACCTATATTAAGTTTATGCTTTTTCCCTTTTAAGGCAACCCATATTAATAAACAGCATTGAGAATTAGATTCTGGTTTAATGCAAAACAGATGTTGTTTAACCACTTGGGGTTGGGATCTTTTAATATTAAGCACTAATTACCAAATAGGCCAAGTGCTTGTAATAGGAGGTCCAGACGAACTGGCATGAAAGGGTTTAGTAAACTTGCTCCCTAACTTGAGATCAGCATAATATACCCGTGTTATGGATTGAATTGTATCCCCCAAAAGTGTGTGTCAACTTGTCTAGGCCATGATTCCCCATATTGTGTGATTGTCTGCCATTTTGTCACCTGATGTGATTTTCCCATGTGTTGTAAATCCTGTTTCTGTCATGTTAATGAGGAAGGATTAGAGGCAGTTATATTAATGAGGTGAGACTCAATCTATGAGTTTAGGTTGTGTCTTGAGTCAGTCTCTTTTGAGATATAAAAGAGAAAAGCAAGCAGAGAAACAGGACCTCATACCACCAAGAAAGCAGGGCCGGGAGCAGAGCGCATCCTTTGGACCTGGGGTTCCTGCGCTGAGAAGCTGCTAGATTAGGGGAAGATTGATGACAAGAACCTTCCCCCAGAGCTGACAGAGAGCGAGCCTTCCTCTGGAGCTGGAACCCTGAATTCGAACTTCTGGCTGCCTAAACTGTGAGAGAATAAATTTCTCTTTGTTAAAACCATCTCCTTGTGATATTTCTGTTATAGCAGCACTAGATGACTGAGACAACCAGATACAACCCTTTCCGAAAAATATCCGTGTCTTAACCTTTAGTTCTTTCTGTCTCCAGAGATCACTGATAATAAGCTTGTATATGTAAGTTATTTTATAACACAATTATTTTATGCCTCTTTTTTTTTTTTCCTCATGCTGCATTATTTTTTGAAGGTGTGCATATACCAGATACTACTAATGTTCTTTCTTTTTTCTCTTTGGCAGAGGAGATTGAAGTGGATGTTGAAAGCACAGAGTTCTCCCATGGAGAAGTGGACAATATCAGTACCACCAGCATCAGTGACATTGATGACCACAGCAGCCTGCAGAGTATTGGGAGTGATGAGGGTTACTCCAGTGCCAGTGTCAAACTTTCGTTCACTTCCTAGAACCCAGCATGACATAACAGTGCAGGGCAAAATATTCACTGGGCCAATTCAATCCAAACGATCTCTTAAATTGGGTTCATGATGCAGTCTCCTCTTTAAAACAAAACAAAACTATACTTGAACAAAAGGGTCTCAGAAGACCTGTATTTAGGCAAATACATAGCAAAAAGTGGGGCAGAGGCTCCCCAGCAGAATACTCATAATATTCATATTGGAAAATCACAATTTCTAATGGCAGTGGAAAACTTGTGTGAGATTTCCTTGATTTGACTTAGTTGATTTAAAAGAGGACATTGGAGATTCCATCCTCTCTTTCTTTTCTAGTTTGCTCATACTGCATTGAGTAGACATGTTTAAGGATGGGTTATGAGCCCTTCCTGAGCTTTGTGGTCCTAAAAACAAACAAAATCAAACCTGTAGTAATGACAAGACAAGATGAAATCAGGCATTAATCCTGGATAGCTAAAGAGCTATTGTCACTCAGCCTGGGACAGCTTATCATGAAGCCTGTGGATGATCAATTCTTTAAAAAAAAAAAAAAAAAAAAACTCATTTCATGCTCTGCAAAAGGAGAGATACCCATGAAGCCTGTTGAAAGGGATCATCATGCAGCTCAGCTTTCTGTTGGATTCCATGCTAAGCAAGCTGACCTTATCCTGCATTGTTAGCACTAGGGCACTAAACCGCCAGCTCACCAGCCAGCCAGCCGCCCTTAGGCCCCTGGGCAGCTTGGAGGCAGTCAGTGCATGACAGCCTCCACACAAGGCCCGTGAGTACGGATTGAGGGGCCAGAAGGAAAAAGCTCCACATGCCTCTGTGTCTGCGTGGGCCAGAAGAGTTTTGCACGCAGATAAGCAGGCCAAGGTCTGAGCCACGGCAGCATTTTTATTTCAGATTTTGATAACTGTTTGTATGTGTTGAAACCAAAATGACATCTTTTTAAAAGCTTGTCCATAAAAAACATAGATGTCTTTTATAGTGGAAAAACACATGGGGAAAAATCATCTATTTTGATGCAGCATTTGATAATGATAAAACATGTCACACCTCACTCTTGTATAGTGCACAAAATGAATGAGGTCTGGGCTAGGTAGAAAAATGGTCAGTGCTAATGTTTTTGTTTTCTTTTAGAATCATTACCCTTTACCAGCTTTTAACCATCTGGTATCTATAGTAGACTATCATAGTTAACGTAGTTAAGTTCAGCACTTGTCTCATTTTAGTGTAAAGATTTGCTTCCATTTTCCTACAGGCAGTTTCTCTCCTTCCTCACAGTCCCGCTGTGCAGGTGCTATTGTTGCTCTTATGAATATTTTCAGAAATGTTATTTTCTTTAAAGTGAAATTTCTAGCCTGCACTTTGATGTCGTGTGTTTCCTCTGTTTTAAACCCCAAGGTTCCCCTCTTGCCCTCTCCTTTACCCCAGGAAGCCTTCTTGGAGACCTTACCCCTGGCTGTTTGAACTTTGTATACTTTAAATAATTTAACTACCCTTAATTACTTAAAAAAAAGCTTTATAATTTTTGTAACTTATTGCTGATTTTAATGGGTTGTTAATTTCAGTCCTGTAGTTTTATTTTATGTTTTAGGTAGGGCTGGGCAAGAAAAAAGAAAATAAAGACAACTGTATTTAGCAGTGCAGTTGAGTTGTGTGTTAATGTTAGACTATCCTTCGTAAGTAGCACTTTAACAGCATTCATTGCTTCTGTCTATGAAGTGTACCATACATAAGGCCTCAGCATATACTTACCTGTTCTTGTGCTCTTCCTGTGCCTCCAGAAGTATTTTATCCTTGATTGTGCTATGTTTGAGTGGAATAATTCTTTGAAGTAGATGTGTGTGAAAAACTGCATGCCTTTAGAAGCCCATTGTTAAAACCTGCTACTTCAGGTGCTAGAGACTTAATGAGAAACAATGACAGACAAATTCATTTCTGTGGCCCAGGTAAATTATTTCTGGTTTCATTTATAGTTAACTCCTGGCCAGGTTAAAATGTTGTTCTGTATATTTGCTTAATTTTGACGTTCCCAAGTGAGACACAGTTTGAAGACTGTACTAACTACCATGGAAAGTAAATGGAAGCTGATCACTAAGCTTCCATTTTGTTATTACCATGGCATTCACGTATGTCATTTTGCCTAGTGTTGGAATTTGGGACTTCATTCAGGTGAACTTGAGGTGCTGCCATTTTGTTGTACGTGTACAAGGTGGTGGGCTGGAAAGCCTTTGTTGCAAACCTACGGTACGTATTTCAGCTGCCACCTAAATTACTTCTTCCCTGGGTTTGTTTTCCTTGGGGAAGGTGGGGGGTAGATTGTACCACGAGCAAAAGTATTAATTTTTTAAAAGACAAATTGACTTTGAAGATACAGCAGTTAACTGCAAGAAATAAAAATTGTGAATGAAGAATACCCGAGTGCTTTTTGTGCCACCCTTCTCTATGAAGGAAAAAATTACGGCTGAGGATCCACACCTTGAGAGGCAACTACCTTATAAAAGTCTGTGTTGATACTACATCAGCAGTCAGGAATTAATGGCAGCTTGAATGGTCATTTCTATTTTCTGTTCTACAGTTTAAATGGGTGCTTCCCTTACTGATAAGTCCTCACAGTCTGACTGCAGATGGTGTAATATCTGATAATCTTAACTGCTTCAGGTTAGACACAAAGCTGTTTGTCATTCTCATTATCTGTTCTCCAGATAACTTTTTAGGGAATCCCTTTGGCTATACTATTCAAATGGTTTTCAAGTCTAGAAATTTCCAATTAGTCCCCACTACCCTGACTTAGGAAACCCTGGTGGCGTAGTGGTTAAGAGTTCAGCTGCTAACCCAGAGGTCGGGTGCTCTTTGGAAATCCTATGGGGCAGTTCTCTGTCCTCTAGGGTCACTATGAGTCGGAATTGACTCGACGGCTATGGGTTTGGTTTGTTTGTTTTTTAACCTGACTTAGGGTACCCAATATATGTCTATAAATGATATTTATATTGAGGAGCTGTGGTGGCTCAGTGGTTAAGTGCTCAGCTACTTAAATCAGTGCACCATCAGAGAAGGATTCTGATAAAAGCCATTGTGACCTGTAATTTCTGGTTAGAACAGGTATGAGAACTCCTATAGAATGCCTTTTCTAATCCCCATGGCAATGACCGCTTTTAGCATTATGAAGGGATTTTAAAAGGCAAAGCTCTTAAGACCACACTGCTTTCTGAAATTGTACAGCCTCTTGGAGAAGGATTTTTCTGTGTGTGTGTATTTTCTTTCACTTAAAGAAGCAACTGCATTTTCCCATTTTTGTATTATCCTTCCACCTCAAATTCCCAGACTAACCCAACATACCTACCGATACCAGCATAAGGTGGAAAGAATAAGAAGGGTTTTTGATCAGATTTAAATCCCTTTCCCAACACTGGCTACACTCAGAAGTTACTTAATTTCTTCATTGAGCTTGTTTCCTCCTAAAAAATCGTTAAAAATACTACCTTTATCTTGGAAGGTTGCAAGGACTAAAGGTGATATATATAAATTACCCCCTCCCCAAATCAAGGACCTTGTAGCACCAAAAGGAGATTAAGAGGTAAGTATTTCTTTCTCTGATGAATGCAATCTTTCAAGTTATTTTGACTCTGGATCTTACAGAAAAGGGCTATTTCTAAATATATATTCATTTAAAAAAGAAAATTCCATGGCAGGTTATACTTTTAAGAAGTCCGTGTTGATGTCCTATAGAATTTTTTAAATAAAGTCTTTGTAATAAGATTGATATTATCACCAGTTTCAGTGATTACCTGCTCTTTCTAAAAAAGGACTACGTAACTTGAGCTTGAGAACATTATTACACACAGATAGTAACCACTGCCTAATAATTCAGCACCCTAGTTTATTTGATGCTGGCCTTGCCAAAAAAAAAAAAAAATTTTCAGCAGCTATTTTCTTGGCCCATGTACCAGATCTAATAGGAAACTGGTTTTCTTGTGGAATATGCCTGACTCTTAAAATAGGCAGTGTAGTTCAGAATATATGCACCGGCTGACAACTTTACTTAATGGCTCTGGTTTTGCCTTTCTATGAAGTCATAAGTTATTAGGGCAAATGGCTTAAAAGGAAGCTCTTTTAAAGTATTGCCAACTACTAGCAATTTTGGAATATTTTCCTTTACTGCAAGTTCTTAGTCATGAGGGAATGCTTAAAAAGTTTTTATTGCTAGGGCAATCACTGGGATATTTATTTTAGATTTTTAAAGTAGTAGTAGTCATGAATAAATGACACCAGGGCACAGAATAGAATTTTGTAAAAATCCACAGCGAAAGCCATAAATTTTATATATTATACTAACATATATATATACATATATATATATATATATATATATATATATATATATAATGTAAATTTAAGAGGTCAGTTGTTTCTAAATTAAGTTTTATTGAACTTATTATGAAAGCTAGCTAGCTCAACTAAACCTGACAGTGCTTTTTTGAGGAAAAATTCCAGGCAAAAGACCCAAAGGGATACTTACTCCTCCTTTCTGCTACTTCTGAGCAATGACCAGTTGGATAATTACTATCTGTTAAAGACTAGCCCAGCTGTAGATCTTAGGCTTCAACTCTGGTTCTCCCAGGATATAGAGTCAGTGCTTCCTCCAAGCCTGAATTCTTTCTCTGGTCAGAAATTCACTGCATCTTGCTAAAGTCTAGCACAGAGCTTTAAAGGGGAAAAAACAAACGCACATCAGTTTCACCAAGGAAGGGAAATCACAAGCCAGCAAAACAGGAACCATAAATTTGGGCCGTAAGTACCTTTTGAAACAAAAAACCAACCTTTCTCCTAATAACTATGGGTTGTTTTAGCTATGCTCTTAAAAAAAAGACTAGGGGAACAAATTACAGTTTAAATAATACTAATGACTTAAGTCTATACTGGTTTCCTAAAAATGAATTGGTGCTTGGTGGAAGTAAATTGCCAGTATTTATTGGCTGAGAGCTGAAAAATTAATTGTATCCAAAATTTGATATTTTAGCTAGTTCATTTGTCAGATCTGCTTTACCCCACTCGACGACAAATGAGCAGCCTTATTTTGTATACAGAAGCTAAAAGGGCAAATGAAAATCCTTGCAAATCTAACATCTTCATTTTTCTTCTACTATACTTAACAAAAGGCCAAAACAAAAAATTCTTAGAATGTTTCATCTACAGTACTGGTTTCTGAGCCTCTTAAAATGTCTTATAGGAATATGTATATATAGTCACATATATGTGGGATAAAGGGATTCAATTACTTCTTTTTGTTTGAACTATATCGTTATCTGTTACTTTGCCTGCTAAGCTCTTCCTCTCCACTGCAGTAAAAACTCAAGTTTAACTTGCAGCTCAAAAATCCTAGGTACAAAGTTTACATTTACTGCTGAACTTGTAAATTACCACTTATACTAATTGGTTGCTTCATAGTATATTAAATAGTTTGAGCAGATATTTATTGAACCCTCTAAAGATTTTAACAAATATAAAATCCTGTTTTAATAGAGTTTCTTCTTACATGATTCAGTTAACATCCAAATTGGCATAAAGTCAAATCAAAACTTTAAAAATACTTGTTGGCTGGGTTCATAACTCTTTTTTTCCTTTTCATAATCTGTACACATGCTTAACAACTCACAAATGTACAATTTTCCTTTATATTACCTGATGGTTTCCCCTTGCTATTTGCTATATTCAAGGCAGACACTCAGCATTAAAACTGCATTATGAGAACATACCCTTCATTGTGACAAAAACAAGCACTTTTAAAAATGAGTTAACTGTTCATTTTGGTTTGATGCCCAGTCATCATAATTGAGCTAATGAAACTGCCCCTTGAAAAATCAAACTGATTTTACATTTAACCTAAAATATAGTTCTTCGCCAGGTATGCACACCAGCATCACTGGTGGTGGTGGTCAAAAAATAGACATGCCTTGGCCCAGGGATAGGTCTTGGGTAGGACTCAGACGCAGGAATTCCCTTTTTTCAAACAAGCACTGGGGGGTGATTTTATTACAACCTGTATCCCCTTCCTGTCCAGAACCATGTCCTAGGATATTCTAACATAAAAATTAGTGAAACCTTTACTGGATTTACTTAATGTATCTTACAATTCTGGTGATTTGGTAACATCTCAGGCATACAATTGGGGCCTCAAATCATAAGCAATGGCGCTATTATCCATCATAAGGTAAATTATTTTTAAGAAAAAAAGATCACAGATATTTACTATTACCATTCTGCATAGTAATAGAAGACCCTTCTAATAGTGTTTACCATGTACCAGGTACTGTTAAATACAAATCCTAACAACCTATGAAACAGTATTATTTCCATTCCATAGCTGAGAAAACTGAGGCAAAGAGGAGTTACACACATAGGCATCCTTGCTCTTCACTGGGCTTCATGGCATTTCCACACGTTAACTGAAACAGCATGTTATCCGTAATTACTACTAAAATCAATTTTGGTTTACTAATTTTTGGGGTGTTAGGACTGTTCTTTCCTTGAAGGTGAACAACCAAGTGAAATGTCAAGCTTTGAGAAGATATATGCAACCATAGCAATTTAGGGCCATAGATCAATATTTAACGTTTCAGTCTGTCAGTTTCAGAGCTTCAAGTGAAGCCTGAAGCTTAACACGGAAAAAAACTTTTTAACAAATCTTACAAACTTCAAATTTGGTTTTAGAGTATAGACAGCTTAAACACCTTCATTTATAGTTAAAACAGTTCAAATGCCATGGGTATTTGTCATAGTTTTCATTAAGCATCTTCTCAAATCCAGCACACTGACAGGTACTCTTATTTCCCCAAGGGCCCTAACCTTTACAGTCCAGATGACCATCCTGACATTAGGATTTTCCAAAAGGCCACATTTAAGTCTTTCAGATAAGGGATCCTGACCTTGTGCTATAGGCCTCCAGTTTTCAAAACAAATGGTTTATTACGGTATGGTCTTTTACTCCTTTTCTCTCTCCTACTGCAAAGTCCTCAAGAAAAGTTAATGTGCATAAAGGCAGGCCCACAGGGCCAAAGTAGTTAACTCTCAGTTACAATAACCCTGCCTACATAAACACCGGGTAAACCCCTATCCCAACAACCATACCAAGGTAATTTCATCAGAAGACATTTGGTGTGGCCATACAATTAAACGAACAAATTCACTATTTAATTCAGAGTATTCCCTTGTAATCCTTCAAGGCTAGTATTGATTAGTATACTTTTAAGATGCTTTTTACAATGGTAATGAAAATGATCTATTTCATTCAAAGGTTTTCAGGCTAAGTAGCCCTTTTTCAATCATCATCTGTGCCTTGTGTTTAAAAAATTCTCTCTCAACTTTCTATCCTACATGTTCTATCTTGTGGCCATGGAGTATAGAGAAGAAAAACTGATCTAGGTTGGGAGGGAGGTGGCAGAGAGAGATGGGGTATTCTACTTCTCATCACTGTCCTCCTAAGTTTCATTTTACAAAAAAAATTAAAATTCATGAAATAAACTTTTATTTTCCCCTTCCACCAAAAATGTACAAACACCTCTATACACAGCACAAGCCCTGAAAATAAAACTGGTTTCTACTTTAGAATCCTTTTAATTCTAATGGAAGGAATACTCAAGGATTTATTGAAACCTATATTACATAATATTCTTTTCTGTAGCAATGATGTGTTCAAGTACATACTAGCCTAATCATTTTATCAACACTGATGGCTAAAGAGTTCACCCTTTGGTTAACACACCTTGGAGATTTTTAAAGCACTTTATTTAATAAAAGTTAAACATACAAAACGGAAATTAACACACATCCTAAAAATCACATCCTTCCATTAATTGGAAGATCCTTTTCTATGTATGTATTTGGCTTAAACTCAACTCAGGATAACTGTGATGTTCACTTAACACCAACAAATGCTGACAACTTGATCTAGTTAACAAAAATTACAAACTCAGCTACATGAACATAATATACAGGGAAATTATGGTCATATTAATGCACAAGAAATACAGTAGATTTTTAATGATGAAAACATTCAGTACTCTTGTTCATTAATTTAGCCTTGGGTTTTGTTTTTTCTTTTTTTTACAAAAATAGTATCTACACTGTATACAGGGCTATACATTAGCTTTTTGTTTTCCCATATAAACATTACATCCAAAAAATGGTACCACTACCATAGTGAAAAATCAACACAGCAAAAAAAAAAACCTTAGAAAAGGCAGGTGGTCTTACATGGTTTCTTACATAAAACTCATGAAAAGAATAAAAGCTCAATCAATTTTAGAGGTGGCCTAATAGGATCAGGAAACTAGTTCTTGAAGGAAAAACCTCGAAACAAATGTTGCCATTTACAAATTAACTTACATTTAGGCTTAATTGGTTTAAGTTGAAAGGTAAGGGAAAAAGCAAATAATTCTTTAATAGGTTGGTGTTTTTGCCTTGAAGTTCCGATGAATTGCAAGAATATGTGACAAGTTCAAAGTATCTGAAAAGTCCAAGTTATAATCTTACAAAAAATATATACCATCGGTTGAATGGGGATCTGACATTAGGAAGATCAATAATTCTAGGTGTTCTATTTAAGCAGCGTCTTATCTAGAAAAGTCACTTTATTCAACAAACTTTAAGGGAACTGTGGTAGTAGTAATGAAAGAAGTTAAATGAGTAGCAGTTATCAAATGCAATTTCTTCAAGTTTCATTCTACTGAAGTCAGTGACAATGGTATATTCTTCCTTACTCATCTAACAAATAATTTACCTTTAGAAAAATATAAGGATAAAAAGGTAAATGTAAAGCCCTGCAGAGATGAAATCCAACAGTTTTTCTGATTATTGAGGCATCAAATGCCTGACATTGTATTTAGAGGTATCCTGATACTGTGTCATAGGTTTATCAGCAATTCCACAAGTTCCTACTCCAACTTTGCCAGTTACGCTCTCAGGTGAAGCGAAAATACTCCTCTTTACCTAGGGAAATAAAACCATTCAGATTAGTTTTAGAAAAAAATGAATATTCAAATTTTAAGTAATGTTAAAATACACTCTGAGGTTTCAATATATATATATTTTTTTTAAAAAAGCACACTGCTTTGTTTAGTGTCAAAAATGAGTGCTGAAGTGGTACCATGTTGGAAGCCATTCACTCTTAACTTCCAAGTTGTTATCACTATACTAACAATCGTAACGTTTACCTTTAGGCATCTCAATATTTTAGTTTTGTAGACTCAAATCCTAATTTCAGCTATGATTATCCATTTTAGCATGACTAGAACTCTGGCTGTACTGAATGACATCTACAGTAGGGCCTATTATAATGTCTAAATTATAGAGCCCCTGGGCCTTTGTTAGTCACAAAACAAACGTCTTTACGAAAAGGAAATACTACTTTCCAGAATCACGTCCATCAGTGGGGGGACTTTCTTGATAGCAATGAGAATTATATTAGGGTGAAAGGTTACCCTTATTCTGAACTATATGAATGCTATGGATATTTTCTATTCAGCATACACTTAGAAAGCAAAGTATGCCAAGGGAACTCATTCAGTGCTCTTTTAAATAAATTCTACCAGTGATGAACAGCATTAGACACGTTAAGAAGCAGGTAAGAGTTCAGCAAGCTGCCTGTAAGTGGTATGTGAAGTAGCAAATCATTTTCCAAATTTAAGTTTATATAAAGAGCCTAGTAGACCTTTTGTAATTTCTCATATAAATTCAAAGTGTTTATATTGCAGAGACAGTGGCCAATGGAGATTTTTTCCAACAAGCCAAACAGAGAATTGAAGAGGATTTTGAATTCAAGTCTGGTTATCATACGTTATTTTCTTATACCTACGTACCTCCTTTTTCAGTTTAAAGTTGTATTAATGACAGCTGCATACTTTTCAAAGTATGATGAAACGATTTACTAACCTGGCCTTTTTTGTTTTTAGAATAGGCTCTATTGTTGAATTGTTGCCATTTCACCTTCTGGTCCTCTCTTTCCTGCTCAAGTTCTTTTATTCTCTGTGCTTTTTTCAAAGCTTTCTTCTTTTTATATTCACGCTGTTGGGCAAGCATTTCTTTTCTGTGTTGAAGAAAGTGATAAAATTCAACTCTTAAGATTTAAAAGATAACGTCCTTTGAGATACTGTTGTTCTGACTCATAGTGACCCTATAGGAACAGGATAGAACTGCCCCATAGTGTTTCCAAGGAGCAGCTGGTGGATTTGAACTGAACCTTTTGGTTAGCAGCCGAGCTCTTCACCACTACGCCACTAGGGCTCCAAGCCCTGAAAATATTAGCCGTGCAAAAAACAAAAACAAAAAAAAACTATATACTCTTTCCATGAATAAAAGCACTAACTCATTAAAACCAATGCCAATCACCCAGCACTACTAAAAAATAAGTGTCTTTTTTAAAAATACCAGTACATAATATGCTTGGAAGATTTCAAACATAACTGTAATCTATTCCCCATGTAAATCAGATAACCTGATTGTTTTATTTGACTTTTACATAGCTTGTGCCAGTTGTGTTTTAGGAATAAGATGAGTTTCAACACTAATGGCTGTCTAAACCTTTTATCAATTTCCAACCTGATACAGTTAGCAAGTGTAATGAGCAGCGTTTGGAAATATAAGAGACATTTATATAAACAAACAGGAGATTCAATGCAGATAAAACTCTACTTCACCTACACTGGAAGAGAGTAGCAGCACAAAGGGGAATTACTGCTAACAATTCTTATAAAACAACAAAAACACCTTGGGTTTTCCAAAGAGTCTTATTCTAAATAGGATCAGAGCCTAACCCTTTCACAATAAATCCTGCTCACTTAACACTGACTTCTCGCTAAAACAAGGGTGATGAAAAAGGCCTTTAAAAGAGAAGCAATAAAATCTAGACTCCCCCGTACCATATAACCACCATGAAGCTAAGTGTGGCTTTTTACGTGAAAGTCAAACACTAAAAAATAGAGACTGTACATTGTTTTACAATCTAATTTTCTTATTGGGTTGCTTAGTGTTATTTTAACAGACAATATAATTTTTCCAAATTCAAATATATTTATGTAGTAGCTTAAGTTTTGAAAACTCCTGCCAAATCCAAAAGATAGCAAATTGTGGCAAATATGCAGAAGTTATCCAAAATACTATTAATTCTGCCTCTTAAAATATTTTTCAAAACTGTACACTTTTCTCCATCCTCACTGCCACTTTCTATGTTCAGGCCATCATCATCTTATGCCTGGATCACAGCAGTAGCTGCCGTCTCTCTACTGCCACTGACTGTTCTAAAACTCAAATGTGATCACATCATATCCCCTCTATTTAAAATGCTTCCGTGGCTTACAAGCTCCTTTATGATCTGGCCTTTACCTCTTTAACCTCTTCTCTTGTCAAACCACCTGCCCAGCCCAAGTTTTTGTCACAAGTTATTTCTGTTACCTCTGACTCCATCTTTTTTTTTTTTTAAAAGCAAACATTTACTGAGCTCTTACTGTAAGTCAAGAACTGTGCTACATGCTTTATTAACGCTATCATTTAACCCTCACAGCTCTGTAAGGTAGCTACTATTATTACTTTCTCAAAGCCTGTCCAGATCATTCAAGTGCAGTTTAGGTACCTCTTCTTTGTTTCCTTCAAAGTACCCATTACGTTCCCTTTGTAACTTCCACACTTAATTGTAAGTGCTTCTTTAATTATGCGTTTTCTCCTCTAGAGGAAAGAACCTCAGTAGGGGCAAGGTCTGAGTTGGTCTATTCACTGTGGTACATAGTCCCAGCACCTGGATTACTGCCAGATACATTTTTTTTTATTGTGTTTTAAATGAAAGTTTACAATTCAAGGTAGTCTTTCATACAAAAATTTATTCATACATTGTTATGTGATCCTAGTAGCTCTCCCTATACTGTGACAGCACACTCCTCCTTTCAACCCTGGATTTCCTGTGTCCATTCAACCAGCTTCTGACCCTCTCTGCCTTCTCATCTCACCTCCAGACAGGAGCTGCCCATTTAGTCTCATATATCTACTTGAGCTAAGAAGAACACTCTTCACGAGTATCATTTTATGTCCCACAGTCCAGTCTAATCTTTGTCTGAAGAGTTGGCCTCGGGAATGGTCTTAGTTTTGGGCTATCGGAGAGTCTGGGGGCCATGTCTTCCAGGGTCCCTTGAGTCTCAGTCAAACCATTAAGTCTGGTCTTTTTACTAGAATTTCAGTTCTGTACCCTACTTTTCTCCTGCTCTGTCAGGGACTCTCTATTGTGTTCCCTTGTCAGGGCAGTCATTGGTGGTAGCCGGGCACCATCTAGTTCTGATCTCAGACTGATGTACTCTCTGGTTTATGTGTCGCTTTGTCTCTTGGGCTAATACTTTCCTTGTGTCTTTGGTGTTCTTCATTCTCCTTTGCTCCAGGTAGGTTGGGACCAATTGATGCATCTTAGATGGATGCTTGCTAGCTTTTAAGACTCCAGATGCCACTCACCAAAGTAGGATGCAGAATATTTTCTTAATAAACTTTGTTATGCCAATTGACCTAGATGTCCCCTGAAAGCATGGTCCCCCAGGCCCCTGCCCCTGGCTACTTTGTCCCTCAAAGTGTTTGGCTGTATTCAGGAACTTTCTTAGCTTTGGTTTAGCCCAGTTGTGCTAACTTCCCCTGTAGTGTATGTTGTCCTTCCCTTTACCTAATTCTTGTCTACTACCTAGGTAGTGAATATCCCCTCTCCCTCCCTCCCCACCCTCGTAACCATCGAAGAATGTTTGCCAGATAGGTTTAAAAAAAAAAAAATTTGCCACGGAGTAGATTGCAACTCATGGTGACCCGTTTGTCAGAGTAGAAATGTGCTTCATAGGGGTTTAAATGTCTGATTTTTTTTGGAAGTGTATCACCAGACCTTTCTTCCAAAGTGCCTCTGGCTGAACTAGAACCATTAACTTTCAGTTAGCATCCCAGGTGCATTAACCATCTGCACCACCCAGGACTCTGCCAGGTACATACCAAAAAACCAAACCCGCTGCCATCGAGTCGATTCTGACTCACAGCAACCCTGTAGGACAGAACAGAACTGCCCCAGTTTCCAAGGAGCACCTGGTGGATTTAAACTGACAATCTCTTGGTTAGCAGCTGTAGTAGCACTTAACCACAATGCCACCAGGATTTCCTCCAGGTACATGGTACCCTCTTAATAAATATGTATTGAATGCCTAAGTGGGAACCAAAATGTCTTCACTTTACCCAGGCATACGTAGTTGGATAATGTCGACCCTATATTGCTACGCAGTCTTCAAAACAATGGTAAACATTATAGCTTTCTCACTCCAATCTAGCCTGCACAGATTGTCTCTGCAGACTGTATCAACTACCCAAACAGGGAAGATTATATTTAAAATGCTAAAGTCAAAGTCACTTACTTCGACATGGGTTTGTTGCCACTGTCCTCCTTTGCCTTCCTCCCTTCTTCTACAGGCTTGAGGTTCAACAGTGGAGTCACTTCAGCATTGCCATAGCCAGCAAACGTGATTGCAGCGGTGCCATTTTCTTCATCTATCTCCTCAATCTCCGCTTCATAACACCTGTAAAGATATCATGGCTGTAAGCAGGTGAGTAAAGGTTTAGTACTGAGCCTACAAGACTTATACTGCAGTGATTTAACTATTACATGTGTCTAAAATGAAACATCTGCAATCAGATAGCCTTTCTGGCAAAGACAATACAACAGAGTAGTTGGAGTTAACCATTTGCTAACAAAAAGGAAGGTCTAATCAAAATACTGCCAGGAAAGACTCTTACACATCTACTAAGCATGTTTTAATCTCTGTGAGAAAAGATATTTCTTATAAGAATAATTTCAACGTACGTGCTTCACAGAAGAATGAGATAGCTTAATTTTCAATTTGAAGAGAAAAGAATTTAGATTATTTTAGAAAATACCCATTTACTTTCCTGTTTTCATTTTCTTCTAGGTGTCAAACCATTCCTCTCCCCCAAACTTAATCTAAAGCTAAAACTTTAACTGTCTTAATGGTAACCACCCAAGAATCAAACTGACTATAAATCATATTAGTTCTATAGAAAGATTAAAACAGGGTAGTTTAAACTGAATAAAAACATCTTACCATTGTATTTTATTATTTCATGTTATAGTTAGAGGGTTTTTTTCTACACTTACTGTCCATCTTCACTCCAGATTGCCATACACTTGTCTCCTACTTTCCACGAATGAGTGGGTTGTGTAGAAGCAAAACTGTCTGAACTTGCAAGAGTTTCAGAAGGTTGAGTTGAAAGAAGGTCTTTGGTTAGTTCTATAACTTCCTGAAAAGGAAAAACAAAAATATATTACATAACATTATTTTCATAACCCACACTGTCAACTACTTTCAAGAATAAGCAGGTTCTTTCAGTTTTTTATGACAACAGCTCTCACCACATAGCACTTAATATGTGTTCTACACATATTAATTCACTTACAGTCCCTAACACTATAAAGTAGGTTACTGTGATTATCCCTGTATAGAAACTGACCTCCAGTATTTTATACAGCTAGTAAGTGGTAGAGCTAGGATTTAAAGTCTGGCTCTAGTCTTTGCTCTTAACTACGATACTGCCTTTCAACTTAATTAAACACAAATACTAATCGAAATAGGGTAAAAACTTAAGTTTATTATCATGCACTATTTCTAAGTGCTTTTCGTAACTTGATAGATCTCTCTAAATATGAGAAATAAGGTCAAGTATGAGGGATTGAACTAAATTCGAGATCACTTATATCATTTGCCAAGTATGTTTCATGCAACTGTATTGCTTTACAGGGCATTACTTGGTAGTAGTATTGAATGCCTAGCCATCCTGGCCCTCCATCGCCCCCAAAAAGCAAAGCACTTGAAGCACCCTTAATTCTAGCAATAATGTACCTGCTCACACAGATTTCTACTAAAATACTGTCAACACATATAAAAGAAATCTATCCATTCACTACAAAACTTATCCCATTCAGGTAAGCAAATTACCAGGTCAGATTTAAAATATTCCAATACCTTAGTGTTAAACACATTAGCACAGCTTCATTTAAAAGGAAAAAAATAAAAAGCTTGACACACATAGGCAGGCAATGCCTCTCTGTGTTACAATTTTTTTTAAACTTCAGACTTACACTTATTGGTTTCATTCAAAGGTGTTTGTTAAGGTTTTTAAAAAAATCTTGAGAACTAGTACAAATTGATATACTCTATTTTCTATATTTTTATTCTAATGAAGATCCATACTATGCATCTGATTTAAGAGCTTGCACACCCCTACCAAAATGTTGTATATAAAGGACCTTAAAATGCCACATTGTGTGTTTGAGCAGAAACATTAGCAAAGTTAAACTCTGTACTGAGTTTCTTCTGGCTCCCACCGAGGTTTTATAATAGTTCTGGCTCAGTAGTTAAAAAAGTTAAATATTACCTCTCTCCTAAAAATTCTAAATCTTCCTGGCTATTTCTGGAAAAACAAAACAAAACTAATATTTGATCCTTAAAAAGAATAATAAAAAGGAAAAGAATGGGGGGAGGGGGAAGAGGAGCATTAAGCCCTTGGAGAAACGTCAGTTTTGTGAATAAAAAGACCAGATGTATTACCTAGAAGACTCAGATTTGAGAATTTAGTAAATTATCTCTAATGAAGTTTTATTAGTTGCTAAGTAACCATTCAAACGGCTTAATTAGACAGTCCTTTGCAAAAGCAAAGAACTTCCAAATAAATGTATCATATACTACACAAAGAGTAAATTATCCAGTTTTGTTTGCAGTTAATCACTTTTAGAACCAGGAATGAAATTCCAGTAAGCCTTACTCAAGAGCCCAAATAATCACTTATCATTACGGCACAAGGTATCTCCCACGTCCTCCTACAAATCACTGAACTATTAAAGTGCTAACATGAATTCTGTATTTCTACGTCTCAGATTTAGAATTCTATTTCTCTTAGAATAGAACAAGTTCCCACTATATTTTCAAAATAGGGAAATACATTTTCATTAAAGAAAAGGGTCCTGAAAAGCTGTGCATGTTATAAATAATTTCAGAGCTCTATACTGAAACGACGTTATTTTTTTAATTCAGAGCATTTACCCCTAACCAAACCAAACCTGTTGCTGTTGAGTCAATTCTGACTCATAGAAACCCTACAGGACAGAGTAGAACTGCCCCATACGGTTTCCAAGGAGCAGCTGGTGGATTCGAACTGCCGACCTTTTGGTTTGCAGCCGAGCTCTTAACCATTGTGCTGTACCCCTAGTGTTCATAAAGTTTGACGTTGTTTTATAAACCTCCCCCCGCAACAAATTATGAAGAATCTTCTAAATTTTTTTATCCACATGTGCACATGGACCAAAGTATTAGAGAAACTATTTTATGTATGAGGGGGTTCTTGAAGGTACATACCATTAATTACTTTTCCTCCCCCAAGTCTGAGTTCTGAAACTGCTCCTTCATTGACAGATGGGCAGCAGTTACAGTAATCGGCAATTCCAGGAAGCATCAGCTGTTGTGATCTACATATCGGCAGGTCAAAGGGGGTGCACTCAAGCACTCTGCTTACTGAAGGAAGGCGTTTCGGGGATGCAGAGAGCCACTGTAATATATGAGACAAGTGACTTGACCCCTGCCTCCTTTAGAACCAGTTTATTCAGCAAAACAGCCTAATATATTAACTATTCTTGTGATTATCATAGCCTGCCTGGGGAGCTAGTCAGCTAGCTAGCCTGGATTTTACTACACCCTTTTTTTTTTTAAATTTTATTTCAGTGAAAAAAGAAACGAATTGGGACTTCAGTAGACTGATGTGCTGCCTGCTGAGTAACTTTATTCTACTCAAAAGACAGTACATACAGATAAATACAGGAACCTTACTGGTAAATTAAAGTCATTGAAAAAATGCAGAAACGGCATTTTATCATAAATCAAATAAAGGGCAAACAATTCATAACCAGAATCTAATTCTGCAAGAGAAACAAAAGAAAGCAGAAACAATATGATGATCAAAAAATATGAAAATAAGCAGGCCATAAACTCAGTGATTAGGAACCAAGTCTAAACAGAGTTTTCACCAAATATAACAGGAAGAATACAGTAAAACCTGTGAAAGTCAGAACCTGTGTAAGGCAAAACCTGTCAGAGAAGGAAAACACAAATATTTTCCACAAATAGTGATAGAAAGTGGTATGAATGAACACTGTCAAAGGTGGAAAACTTGCAAGACCTGGAAAAACAAGGCAGTCCCATGGAGTCCTAGCTCTCACAGGTTTCACTGTAACAGTGGCCAAGGTATATCGCAGAAAGCAGAGAAAATAAGCAGAACAGCCTATGGCAAAATAGAGCTTGTAACTATAGTCTCAATGGAGGCAACAATTACTTTTCAAAATCTCATTTAATCTTAAAAGATGCCTTCCATCTTTGAGTAGTTTTTATTCAAAACAGACCAAGGTTTAGTAACCAAATGAAACTTTTTTTTTCTCCATGATAGAGTAAGGGGAAGAAACTGTGATCAAGATTAGTCAGTAAAAACATTCTGTATTATTGCTATCTCAAAAGTTAGAACTTAATCTTCTAAGTCTGTGCCATTCAATGTGGCTGTTTAGTTACATAAAATGAAAAACACAGTTCCTCAATCACACTAGCCACGTTTCAAATATTCAATAGCCACACATAGCTAGTCGCTGTGGTTTTGAACAGCAGATACATAATATTTCCAACATCACAGAAAGTTCTATTGGACAGCGCTGCTCTAAATGGTTATAGAAAAGCAGCTATTTTACAGATAAATGACTCCCAACTAATTATTCACTGAATCCTATGTAAGCCAGTTACGTGCTTACTATAATGCCTACCACAATGGTGTCTCTCTCCCCGTACAGTATTTTCCACTACAGATCATGTCATAGTAAGGCATTTCTGCCCAGATTCTAATGATGATTTATTCTAGAAATATTAAAAAGATCTCATAATGCTCTTTCAACCTCCACTCCTAACTCTCCCTTCCCCCAGTTCCACATATACCCCTCCTCCCACTGCCTAGGAAACAATATATGCAACACTGGCACACAATGTTTCATTTTCTTCACCTAAAAAAAAGACTGCTTTTAAGTTGGTAAAGCAGGTGGGATATGCTGGGATCTCTCTGAGGCAAACAGGAACTTGGTGCTTTACAGCATATAAATAAATATGTAAGTAGTCAGTCTGCCTGTCTCTTCATCTTCAATGCATATTCTTCATCTCCAATACATACTCAAAGAACACGTGAGCAAATCAAATGGACAGGTACCAAACTGTTGGATTATTTTTACCGAGGGACTTGGGAGTGGGAGAACTTTCTCCAAAACATCATTTTCTTATTGACTGGCACCGTGCAATCTATAGGCCTGACTTATACATATTGAAGAGGGGTCCTATTCATACTGAAATTATCCTAGATGTTTTCTGTGTTTTAAATAAATAACAAACTATTCTAACTATATGAAGTTTATCAAAAATCTAGAATTTAAACTTGAAACTATCCAACTCATCTTAATTATGCCCAGGTAAACTCTTTCAGAATCCCAAATCTGGACCCTCTTTCAAATAAGTTTCATTTGTTTGCAGTTCTAACATATCTAAAATATTTATAGTTTTAATGTGTGAGGGGATCATAAACGCAGGGAAAAATTATTTAGACAGGATAAAGGTGATTCAAGTTTTGTACTGAATCAATAAAGATCATCTGAACAAAACATCATTTAAAACTTTTTAACATCAGGTTCAGAATTTTAAAGACGTCCTCAAGTTTGTTCTTAAGATGAAAAGTTATAAACATTCACAAATATTTATATATGGTGTTTTTCTTCATCAATGTGAGAAACAACAGCTATTTACCATCACAGCTTTGTCTTGAAATCCCAGTGTGGGTTTTAAAAGAGAAGGTTCTGTACCTACTGAACTCTTCCTTGACCCACAGAAACAAAACACATCAAGATTTCCTTTTCACCACATGAATTTAATTTCAATTAAGTGCCCACAATAACACTGTAAAATGTGGCCTTGAGCTCAAACATCTATGTAACATTTATGCAGAAAACAACTATCTCTTTATTTTTCTAATTTGTTTTCAATACTGGCCGTAACCCATTAGCTTTGAAACACATACACACTTACTTCACCTTCAAAGAATATTGTGGCATTAAAAAGAATCTTGTCAGGTTATACTTGTTTTCTTTAATCTTCATTATCTTTTGAACTAAATCTCTTTCACCAGGTCTTTTTTAAAAAAACAAAAAATGTGCTTTCCATCGTAAAATTATGTATAACTCCTCTCCTGAAAATCTGACAGACTTCCAAAATCAACTCTTATTTTAAAAATTATATGAGCATACAAGATTTGCATAATAAAGAACAACGCTGATCCACTCATTTTGACATATACACACTGAGGAAGCAACTCTACTTCTCAGCCATGTGTGCCTATGAGCATATATACACATGTGCACATACATGGAGAGTACCCCCGCCAAAGAATGCTTTGGGTACCAAGGGATCTTAAGCAATAAACCATTTAAAAAACACAAAAACACTCTTTACAAGCAATGTAACTTGAAGTGTCCCCCCATACTTACTTGTAAATCTTTTTTCAATTTTAGCAAATCTTCATTTTCTCCATTTCCAGATAATGCAGCTTCAACTTGCTGGAGTTGAGCTTTGTAGCTTGCCAGCTGCTTTGCTAGATCCTCTGACATCTAGTGGTGGGGGTGCGGGGTAGAGGAGTAGGGGATAAAGATCATAAAAATTAAAAAAAAAAACTCATAAAATTTAATTTCCCTGTCTGCCACAATTAATCTTTACCCGTTTTGTTCCCAACTCCTTAACACTGTAGCTTAATTCATCACCATTACCCTTAGTTTAGAGAAAAGTTGTGAGCCAAACCACAAACCTGAAGGCAATGAACTCTGAAGATTATAAACATATCAAATAAATTCCATATAGTAAGAAAAACAGAAAACAATATATAAGACAAGGGTGTAATGGAACAAATTTTCTTTTATTACATGGCACGTATTGTGTTCAGCTCAATTAACAGGGTTATTATATCTTCCAAAAAAACAAAACAAATAACAAAAAAAAATTAATCTGTTGGAAAAGACCACCGGAAAAAAATTTTTTTTTAAAGCACCAAAAAATACTTCCAAAGCCAATTACAAATGGCTCTGGATTAACTACATCAGTAACTCTCTACTTCAGTTTTTCAAGTATTAAGAGTTTATTTAGAGGCTCTTCTCCAGAACAAAATTCTTTCACCCAGTTAAATAGTGCCGATGCATTTTCTTCAGTAAAAAGAAACGGCACAAATATTCTTCCAGGTAAGCATTTTAAGGAAAGTGCCCTTCACCAAACCCGGCTCACTCATTCTCCTGAAAATAAGATACAAATTTGCCCTTTATTAATGATTTATAAGAGATTTCCGAGAACGCTTCTCTTTCCTAAAATTCCAGTCCAACGACAGCCTGGAATCTGGAAAGTCTCCAAAGGTGTTACAGCAGACAGGCTGTTCTCCTCTCAATCACCGAACAACCCAAAACCCGCCACAACTTGGTCGATTATTTCAGACCTCAAATTCAAACGTCAGCTTCCAGGGAAACCGAAAACACGAACTCAGCGGAGCCCAGAGGCGCCGGAGCCGCACATCCCCAAAAAGCCCTTCACGAACTGCTGCTGTTGTCCTGAAGCGGCCTCACGCGTCCCGACCCCACCCGACGGGCTCTCCAGATCGGCCACGTTCTCCGCCACGGGCTGGGGGCCCCAAACGCGCCAAGGCCGGTCAGGGCGCAAATCTGGGTGGAAGATGAGGCCGTGGCTTCTAACACTTCGGCGGGCGCCCCAGGCCCTTCGAGCACGGCGGCCCCCTTGGCTTCAGGCCTCCGCTTCAACTCAGAAGCCGACGCCCGGCGAGGCCTTCCTCCCTCCCTCCCCGGGTTTGTTACCTTGTGTGGGGCTGGGAGCGGGGCGGGGCGGCGGGAAAGGGTCGGGGCGATTGAGTGCAGTGGTAGCGGCAGCAGCAGAGAAAACTTCCGCGGCGTCGACAACAAGGCAACTGGGTTTGAAAAGGAAGAAATCGGTCGGCGGTGGGGGGAGGGGAGCAAACCCCACCACTGGAAGGAAGACGAGACAGGCGGGTGAAGTCTCGCGTGAGTTCCGAGCCCTCGCGAGAGGTCGCTCGACTTACGTAATCCATCGCGTCTTCTGGGACGCCCGCTCTTACTCGCGTTATGGGCGGGGTTTAGTAAGAAGGAAATTGCGTGACTGGGATGCGCCAGGCGCGGAATGTAAATTAGTCTTGCCTCACTTCCGGCTTGGGGAGGATACCAGTTGGATTGTTGTGTTGAGGGTGGGTTCTGTGGAACCTTTCTACAGGTTCTTGGAGCGGTGATCGCTCGTGAGGTCTTCGGCCAGCGGCGCTAGGAGGTGGGAGGGACAGGGCTTAATGCACTCTTTATACTAGTAGTTTCTTCTCAAAATGTAGTCCCTGGACCTGCAACGTCAGCATCACCTGGTAGTTTATTAGAAGTGCAAATCACCAAGTCCCACCTCAAACCTCCGAATCTAAACTCTAGGAATAGGACTCAGCAATCCATTTTAACAAGCCCTCCAGGTAATAGTCATGTCCACTCAAGTTTGAGAACCACTGCTTTATGTAGTAGTAAAAGCCTTAGAAACAGCAGAAATGTATTGAAATTGTGGCAGTCCTATTGGAGAAGAGGTTGATTGACTTAAAACCTATTTTGTTAAAAACCTGTTTGATTTTAATAAGGTTGTGAGGATGGCGCAGGACCGGGCAGTGTTGTGTTGTACATAGGGGTCGCTATGAGTCGGAACCCCCTCGACGGCACCTAACAACAACAACAAAAAATTAAATAGGTTGTATCTGTCTCTCCGGAACAATCTAAGTTACGGTAGGGTGAAAAGCAGAGTGTGTGAATGCTTCCCGTTCATGTTTAAAAAGAAATGTGCATTAAGTGTGTATGATTGTAATAATACTATTTCTGGACGAATACACAAACCTATTGAGGTTTGGAGTGGAAGCCAGATGCTTTCATTGATTGCCTATTTTACTGTTTACCCTTTTTATCTTTTTTCTTTCTTTTTTAACCGTACGCATATGTTACTTTTTCCAGTTAAAGGCTTGAGACACAAAGAGTCTGTATGGAGGCAAGGAAGGATTCTTTCCTTAGGGAGTTAGGGTCTGTTGCTGTACCCCTAAGAAGGCCGTTCTCTCAAATGGACTCTTTTGGACCTGGACTGTGGAATCATCTTGCTTTAGCTCCTTTTTGCTTTCTTTTGAAGGGACCTTCCCCCGTTTGTTTTTATATAATTTCAAACTTACAGAAAAGTTGGAAGAAAGATACAGAGAACTCATATTCCTTATCCAGATTCACAAGTGTTTTACATTTGGCACATTTGCTTTATCATTCTGTGTGTGTGTGTGTGTGTGTACATATACATAAACCAAAAACCAAACCAGCTGCCTTGGAGTCTGCCCCACAGGGTTTCTAAGGCTATAAATCTTTACGAAGCAGACTGCCACATCTTTCTCCCCTAGAGCAGCTGGTGGGTTCAAACTGCTGACCTTTTAGGTTAGCAGCTGAGTGTTTAACCACTGTGCCACCAAGGATCCATATATGCATGTACATACATACATGTATCCCTTACTGCATATATGTATATGTATTTGTACATATACGCAAGGAGCTCTTTTGTTAGTGGATCTTGCTTGTATGTACAAATATAAAGCAATCAGCGATTCAAAATCACTAGGGGCTCTGCAGGAGAAAGACGCGGCAGTCTGCTTCTGTAGAGATTTACAGCCTTGGAAACCATATGGGGTTGCTATGAGTCAGAATCGAATCGACAGCAATGGGTTTGGTACATGTATGCATACTGTTTTTTTCTGAACATTTTAAGACACAACCAAGACATCACACACCTTTATCCACATATACTTCAATGTATATTTTTTACCAAAGGACATTCTCTTACATAGCCAAAGTGAGCTATCAAAATTAGGAAATGTAATATTAATGTTAGTACGATAATGTTGTTTGTTTATCCTTTTCCAGTCCAGGAGTCAGTCCAGGATCACCCGTTGCATTTAGTTGTCCTCTTTAGTCTCCTTCAATCTGAAGCAGTTCCTCAGCTTTTCTTTGTCTTTTCTGACATAGATATTTTTGAAGAATATATATAGCTCATTATTTTGTAGAATGTCTCTCAATTTTAGTTTGACTGACATTTCCTTGTGATTACATTCTGGTTATACATCTCTGGCAGGAATACCATAGAAGTAATGTGTTTTTCTCAATGCAGGAGGCTCAGGATGATGATTTGTCCCAATGGTGGTGGTGGTGGTAGGTTTGATCGTTTGGTTAAAGTGATCTCTGTTTTTCCACTAGAATGTTGCTGCTTTCCCCTTTGTAATTAATTAATGATTTCTGGGGAGTTATTTTGAGACAATGTAAAAGCCCTGTGCCTCATCAGACTTTCACCCATCAGTTTTAGTATCCATTGATGGCTTTCTACCTCCATCATTCCTTCTGTAGTTATTATTGGCTTTTTACTGTAAGGAAAAGCTTTCCTATCTCATCTATCTATTTAGTTATATAAGAAGATACACATGGATTCTTATTTATTCAATGGGGTATAGTTTATTACTATTTATTTTGATAAGTAATGATGCTTAATAAATCTGATGGTCAAATTGTTCTCAATTTGAGCCCTCCCTTTTTTTCTCTACATGCACACACCACCCCCATGTTGAGTCAGATAGCCTATTGTTAGTTGCTGAGAGTCGATTCCAACTCATGGCAACCCCATGTATGCCTATAGAATGATGGAAACTAGATCAGGTTTGAGTGTGACTCGAGTGGCAGTCAACTTGAAGAACTGAAAATGCTGTAGAGGGCAGCAGCGTGCAGCTAAAATTAAGAGGGACGACAAACAGAAAGGATGTACCTTTCCGTAATAGAGTAGAAATTTGTTTAAAATAAAATGTAATTTTTAGCAACTGCTCATATGCAGTTGTATATTTTCAGAATGCCAGGAGGCTCTTCACTGAATATAAAGTAAGCTTCACCCATTCCATTGCCGTTGAGTCAATTCCAACTCATAGCGACCCTATAGGACAGAGTAGAACTGCCCCGTAGGGTTTCCAAGGCTGTATCTTTATAGAAGCAGACGGCCACATCTTTCTTCTGCAGAGTGGCTGGTGGGTTCAAACCTTTAGGTTAGCAGCTGAGTGCTTAACCACTGTGCCACCAGGGCTCCTTATATAAACTTTACAGTTGTATAAAAACCTCTCAAATGAGAACTCTTCCTGAACCCCCTAGATCAGAAAATAGGGAAATATTTATTACAAGATCAAGTAGAGACTTCTATACCATCTTGGTGGTTTTGTTTTCAGGATTGTGTTTAATATCTCCATTTGTGCAACATAGATTTTATTTGGAAAGAAAAACTATATTGGATTTTAGTTCTCACAAAGAGATAATAACAATTGTATGTGCCAGGCACTATTCTAAGCCCTTTACATGTATTCATTCCTTTAATTTTCATAACAATTCTATGTGCCGTTACAGACAAAACTGGAGCCAAGTGTAAACTTTGAGAGTGATATTTCAAATAGGCTTTCTGACTTACAGCCTCCTTTGAAGTGTGAAAATCTGCTTTCACTGTCTGATTTGCATTTGGACTTAATTGTATTTATTCTTCAAAAAGAGCAGTATCTAAGACCTCTGGTTCTTTAAACCCTATATTTTATTGAAACCCAGTAAGTAAATAAAATTTAAAGATTCCAAATTGACATCAGAAGACGCAGGTATTTCTTTTCACTACTGAAGAAAATTAAAGAACCGCTAAAGAAAATCAAGGTATACAGCTACCTTTGGAAATGTGCCAGCCCACTGCAAAGCACGATAGTATGCAATAAATGAATACATGGCAGTTAAACGAGAGACTGGATTCTTTAGCTTAGCTTTTATTGTATCCCTTCCTAATAGTAGCCCCAGATTTGCCTATATTTTTTCTATCTCAACAAATGCTTGAGATGATGAATTAGAGATGTGTATGTAGTAATAATAACTATGCCCTTTCCCTCTTCAGTCACAATAGGTGTTTTGTTTCGAATCTTTGCATGGAGATTTGCTGTAGGGCAAGTGACTTGTTTTTTGTGCTTATTGAGTGTTTTTGTGAACAGTGCATTGAACATTTATATGTCCTGAGATGACCCTTATGTGGCATCATCTGTGTAAGGTTGATGGAAAAACAATGTCAAATGGATGCTGGTCGGTGAAGGTGCTCAGATGTTCATCAAGTCATAGCAATCATGACTGGTTCGCTTAAATTTGCAATGCCTTGCTAGTCATGTTGTTGTTGTTTTCAGGTGACGTCAAGTCAGTTCTGACTCATAGCAACCCTGTGTGCAAAAGAACAAAACGCTGCCTCGTCCTGCGCCATCCTCACAATCGTTACGCTTGAGACCATTGTTGCAGACACTGTGTCAGTTCATCTCACTGAGGGTCTTCCTCTTTTTCTCTGACCCTCTACTCTACCAAGCATGATGTCTTTTTCCAGGGACTGGTCCCTTCTGGTAACATGTCCAAAGTATGTGAGATGAACTCTCACCATCCTCCCTTCTGAGGAGTATTCTGGCTGTACTTCTTCCAAGACAGATTTTTTCCTTCTTCTGGCAGTCCACGGTATGTTCAATATTCTTCACCAACACCGTAATTCAAAGGCTTAGATTCTTCTCCAGTCTTCCTTATTCATTGTCCAGCTTTCACATGCATATGAGGCGATTGAAAACACCATGGCTTGGGTCTGGTGCACCTTAGTCCTTAAAGTGACATCTTTGCTTTTTAACACTTTAAAGAGCTCTTTTGCAGCAGATTTGCCCAATGCAATGTGTCATTTGAGTTCTTGACTGCTGCTTCCATGGATGTTGATTGTGGATCCAAGTAAAATGAAATCCTTTACAAGTTCAGTCTTTTCTCCATTTATCATGATGTTGTTTATTGGTTCAGTTGTAAGGATTTTTGTTTTCTTTTTGTTGAGGTTTAATCCATACTGAAGGCTGTGGTCTTTGATCTTCATCAGTAAGTATTTAAGTCCTTTTCACTTTCAGTAAGGTTGTGTCATCTGCATATCGCGGGTTGTTAATGAGTCTTCCTCCAATCCTGATGCTGCATTCTTCTACATATAGTCCAGCTTCTTGGATTGTTTGCTCAGCATACAGATTGAATAAGTATGGTGAAAGGATACAACCCTGATGCACACCTTTCCTGACTTTAAACCATACAGTATCCCCTTGTTCTATTTGAACGACTGCCTCTTGGTCTAAGTGAAGGTTGCACATGAGCACAATTAAGTGTTCTGGAATTCCCGTTCTTTGCAATGTTATCCATAATTTGTTATGATCCACACAGTCGAATGCCTTTGCATAGTCAATAAAACATAGGTAGTCATAGGATGTGCATTTTTAGCTATTCTGTTTTATGTGTACCACTAAAGAACAAAAAACTGTACCATTGTACCACCAAAGAACAGAAAATATGGCACTAAAAACAGAAAACAAGGATTCCTTCACATTGTAATCTAAAACTTTATAAGGATCAGAAATTGTAGAGTCATTCAAAGTTCTTTAGACCTATTTAGAAGTGGTTTATAATAGTGCTCTAACTATACTTTCTTAATGGGATATATTCTGAGAGCAAAAAGGAACCAAAAACAACTGACTGAGATTTACTGTTAGTAGTAGTATTGATAATATAATTTTGAAACTTATGTGTACTATAGATAAAGCAAATAATACTATGTATGTTAGTAGAAACTCTAAGGAAATACAAAATAAAAAAAGTTATGGGAAAGCAACCCTCTGATGTTGAATTAGAACTGTGTGTATAATTTTTTAGAAGTTAAGCCTCCTAGTAGAGAGTGCACTTGTCTTGGTATCTAAATACCATTCCCCACTAACAGAAATTAGCATTTTTTTGAAAAATGGCCCTTTTCAGGTCTGAGACTCAGAAAGCACAAAAGTACGGAGGTGATACTGGAATCATTGCCAAAAGCAAGGAAGTGCTCTGAAGTTAATAGGGTCAAGTCAAAAGCTCACAGAACCCAGCTTGAGGGGACTCCCATTGGCCGCATAAAAGCGAATTTGGACGATAAAAAGAATAATGACCGTCAGTGATATTAAAAATAAAGGATGGGGGGAGGGAGTTTCCCTTTATGGAAGAATGCTAGTCAATAAATGTAGGTGGAAGGATAGAAAAATCACTATTTGCAATCCCCAGTGATTCAGGCAGGGATTAACCCAGTGAGTGATTACACTTAGTACCACTAATGGTGGAACAACTTGACTTTTTATGCCTCTTAATCTTGATGTGCTGCAATACAAAGAAACAGCATCACCTATAGACTCCTTGAAAAATGCTTAAGCTGAATATAATCGAGGCTTCTGTCCTATCTTCCTGTTTACAGGAAATGCAGGGATAGAGGAAAAAGCAGAATAACACCCTGAGGAAAGAATCAGATCCAGAATCTGCGACATTCTGTAAAGAAACTGATCTAAATTCTTCAAAATGTCAGTGTGATTAAAAAGAGTGGGGACTGTTTTAGATCAAGAGGCAAAATGATGTAACAACCAAATACAACGGGTGACTCTTAAATGGGTCCTGGTTTGGAAAAATAAATCTGTAAGAGAAATTGTGGGGACACTTGGGGAAATTTGAATATAGTCTGTATAGCAGATGATATTGAATTACTCTTGACTTTTTTTAGGTGTGAAAATTATTTCATGGCTACTTCGGAGAATGCCCTATGCTCAGGTATATAGGGGTGAAGTGCCATAACATCTGTAACTTTCTTTCAAATGGTTTAGCAGAAAAAATTGTGTATAATTTTATAAAATTCATATATATGTGTGTATGTATATGTGTGTGTACATATATATGGAGAGGAAGGAAGAATAAAAATGTAGCAAAATGTTAACAGTCATTGAATCTAGGTGGAAGGTATGCAAGTGTTTGTTGTACTTATTTCAACTCTTCTCTACATTTCAAAATTTTCAAGATAAAACGGTGGAGAAAAGTGTTCGTAGACTGGCTAGACCACCTAGAATAGTTTTTGAGGGATGCTATGTGTGTGTACCTGGAGTAGGGGGAATGGCCTGGAGGAGCAGCAGACAATTGAGGGGAACTCTAGGAATTAGCAATGGCTTAACAAGCTCAGAGGTAATGCAGGAGATTATGTAAGCATATGTGGTTATCAGAAACAAAAGACTGTAGAAAGCTGGAGGGGTCAGTGCTTAGCAGGAAAGATGTGGGCAGTGGAGGCTGAAGCAGTCACCTGAAGCTCTTTGAAGGCCAGGAAGGAAAGCATGATTAACATGTGAAGGAATTACTTTGACTTCCCCACAGAGAGGAGAGAGTTCAGTTGGCCTGGCCCTCTGATGTGGTAATAGGAGTTTTTTTTTTTTTTTTCCCCCTGTGTGTGTGTGTGTGTGTGTGTGTGTGTGTGTTTGGCCATGATTGGCATCTTCATATAACAGCCTCTCGTGGTGGTCTTAAGACAGTCTTTTAAACCCAGATTTCATTGGCTTCATCTGCATCACAGCCCCTGAAAGTACCCACCTTATCAAGGTATTTCCCACTCCTGTGTTCATGTCTCCTTCAGCTTGTTAATCCTAGAAAAAGACTGAAGCATTCACTTTTATTGCACAGTGAGTATAGAACAATCCTTTTTTTTTTTTTTTTTTTGAAGGTGCTTAAACCAAACAACCATGTATGGCAGGGGATATTCTTTTCCAAATATAGGGAGAAAAAGAGAAGACAGTTATTTGACTTTCTCCAGAAGTCAAAATGAGCCCCAGAGTTTTGTCCCATCAAGACTCATGGCCCATGATTTGATGTGGCCACACTTAGCCATTTTATTGACATAGTGTCAGCAGCTGGGGAAAAAAAGGGGGGCGGCGGGTACCAAGTTTCTGTTAAGGGTAATGAAAAAGATTGGAAGCGGTTAGTGGTGATGGTTGCACAACACGGTGAACATAATTAATGTCACTAAATTGTACATGTAAAAATGATTGAATTGGCAAGTGTCTCGTTACATATGTTTCACCGCAGTAAAAATTTAAAACAACCAAAACAAACCACCAATGTAAACATTAATGCTCAAATATCCCACTAGGTGGCAGTCAGGATACAGGCATCCAGTGAAAGACACACAGGGAGAAAAAAAATTGCCAAGCCAATTTAGGGGGAAAGAGGATAGGGGAAACAAAACAGAAAACAAACGAAAATCCCCAAAAATCTGCTTACGGTATCCAAGAGATGAACTGCAAATTTTCTGTGCTAATCTTCTGGTCTTGGTTTAAATATACAAGTTTTTATTTGTCCTTGCTATGATTCTTTTACTAGAATGACTCATACTGCAAGCCCTTTAGACCACTTGTGTGCTGTTTACGTCTCTGTGTTGTCAGCTTTAGAACTTAAGCTGTGAGAAGGTAGGATGTGCGTGGCTCATTTTGTTCGGGACCCAGTACCGTTAATATGTACTTTTAGGGTGACACCCTCATCCTTAGTAATTACTGCTCATGAAAGGCCCTTTATGATCCTGGTAGGTGCCATACGTCAAGTTTCCTGGGAAAAGGACTGAGATTTCTGTACAGGAGGTTTATTGGGTTGTGCCCTCTGGAACATCACTTGTAAGGGGTGATGGACAGGAGCAGGACTAGGCAGAGGGAGAAGATGAGCCAGTGCAATTACAGCGAAGACCTCAGCCAATCCCGTAGCCCTTCAGAGATGCCCCACCTTAAGGCAGAGGGGCTAGGACTTTATGCCTCCTGCCCCCAGTTGATCAGCCAATACATACAGGCTGAGGGCAATTCAGCTGACAAGTTTCAGCTGCCAAGACACCCAACTGTTAAGAGATTGGGTGCTTCAGTCTGAAGCAAGAATCTAAGCAGCACACCACAGCATCCATTACAGCAGGGGAGAAGGCATACTTTTCTCATTTCTCCCCTATTTTTGGCTCCTCTGATGTTGCCTCTCTTGTAGAAGCTACCCAAATTAGAAACCATGAAATAATATTACCTTCTCATCTCATTTTCTCCGGTTAAAGCTAATGGGAAGAATGCCTAGGCACTTCCTGCAGATGATATCATATTTGTTTCCAATTGATTTCTGATATATATATTTTATGCTGTAGAAGAGCTTGCTTATTCATAAGCATCTCAGATACAAAAGCTAAGCATTTCCTTTCTTGAAGAATGCTCCAGATTTTTTTTTTTTTTTGCACAATGGGTGATTACTTAACTCCAGCACATCCAAATCCGTTAGGGTGAATTTTATTGAAAAAAAAAAGAGAATGAGTAAATGGTAATTTCTGAAAATAGCCTTTTAACAAGTAGTAAATGCATGATTGACTATTTATATGAAACCAAACCTGCTGCCATCAAGTTGATTCCAAATCGTGGTGACCCCATGTGTTACAGAGTAGAACTGCTCCATAGGGTTTTCATGGCTGTGATCTTTATGGAAGCAGATCACCAGGCCTTTCTTCTGCAGTGCCGCTTGGTGGGTTCAAACCATCAACCTTTAGGTTAGTAGTCAAGCGCAAACCGTTTGCGCCACCTAGTTTTTTAAATGTTATTTTTGCCTGACTTTGACTTCTTTTATAATCTGTGACACTAATAGTCTTCCTAAATTTTTTTCCAGTTCGACTTAAAGGAATCATTTACCCCCCTTATGTTCATTTGACTAATTCTACGACCGGTTGTCTTTTGGATGTATTCCCTCTTCTCCATCCTCAGTGGTGCAGACCAGGCTGTCAGTTCTCACCTAGCCTGATGCAATAGCCTAAGAATGGGATTCCTTCCCTGAGATGCAGACTCCACACTTGGCTGCCAGATTGATCTTCTGGAAGAACCAATCTGAGCGTGTCTGCACCGACATGTTAAAATCCCAGCTTGTTAGCCCACCATATAAGGCCATTGGTGATATGACTACAACCTGCCTTTCAGCCTCAGCACTGACCACATGTTCCATATATGAACCTGCCCTCCTGTTCCATGCTTTACTGCCTTTGCTCCTAGTATCCTACCTCGCTTCCCTACCTGGAAGACTATCTTTAAAGACCCAGGCAAAAATATAAATTGAGGACTACTCACCTTGGTTTCATAGGCAGAGCTTCTTGGTTTTCTCTTCTGTTCCCTCAGCACTTTCACATCTATTAAGAGCATCCTAGACTATTGGTGTTTAGAACTGGACTCTTCTAGGCATCGTAGCTAAGGGGCAATGGTCATATCTTCTTTTTTGTATCTTCGACACCTAGCAAGGCGTGCCTGGCAGTAGTAGATTATTGATATGTGACTGTTCAGTTGGATTGAATTTAGTCTCATCAGGAACATGGAGGAAACAAACTTTTGATAGCAGTGAACGTTATATTTGACTTTGGAGAATATTCTAAAGATTTCTTATAATTAGTGTTATGATAATTCTCTAACACTTGGGCATATGATATGAGTAGAATTCTCACCTTCCATATGGGAGACCTGGTTTTGATTTGTGGCCAGAGTACCTCATGTGCAGCCACCACCCATCCATCAGTGGAAGCTCTTGTTCTACCAGACAGCCTGTAAATGTTAGTGCTCCCTCCTAATCCATTTTTTTCTTCTCAGTGTCTTCTCACTTTCACTTCCTTCTCTCTTCTTCTCACTATTCAAGTAGCTTTAACCTTCACTTACCAAATATTTATTGAACACCTACTTCATGCCAAGCTCTTTTGTCAGTCCTGGGGGTAAAGCAGTGAAATGGCCCTGCCTTGATAGAGCTTGCAGTCTTGTGAGGGGAAACAGCAACAATTTTAAAAGTAGATCTATAATATTTAGATGGTAAGTGCTATGGAGAAAAATAAAGGGGAGTAAGGGGATGGGAAGTACAACCAGAATGCTCCTTTTAGAAGCACGATGACAAGACTTCATCTCACGTACTTTGGACATGTTATCAGGAGCGACCAGTCACTGGAGAAGGACATCATGCTTGGTGAAGTAGAGGGTCAGAGAAAAAGAGGAAGACCCTCAACGAGCTGGACTGACACAGTGGCTGCAACAATGGGCTCAAGCATAACCACTGTTGTGAGCATGGCACAGTACTGGGCAGTGTTTCCTTCTGTTGTACATAGGGTTGTTATGAGTTGGAACCAACTCAATGGCACCTAACAACAACAACAATGCATATGAGATTCATCCATGTTTTGAGTATTGATAATTCATTTGTCTTATAAGAAGTACAACCAGAATGCTCCTTAGAAGCAAGGATGACGAGACTATGTCTTCCATACTTTGGACATGTTGTCAGGAGGGATCAGTCCCTGGAGAAGGACATCATGCTTAGTAAAGTACAGGGTCAGTGAAAAAGAGGAAGACCCTCAACAAGATAGATTGACACAGTGGCTGCAACAATGGGCTCAGGCATAACAAAGATCATGAGCATGGCGCAGGACAGGGCAGTATTTCGTTCTGTGGCGCATAGGGTCGCTATGAGTCGGAACTGACTTGATGGTACCTAACAATAACAATAACAAGGGGATGGGTAGTGCAAAAGGAGGAAGTGGGTGGTATTATTTAATATTATAAAAATTACATTTTATTATATAAAAAAGTATGTATATAAGTGTTTATAGAAGAATCATCAAGGTCTTGGTTCAAGTTTAATAGCAACTACAAAAGATCAGTGGGTTCATGCCCCTACTACTGGTACATGATACACATCAGCTGGTCTGTTCCCCAGCACAGCTCAAGCCATTTCCATCAGGGTGAAGAAAGGCTGACCTCCTCAACCCCTGCAGGAAAGGCCTGTCCTGTCACATACCACGTCTTGGCCAAGTCTAAGGCCTTGTGTTTTAGTGGAAATGTCAAGAAAGCAGTTGAATATGTATACAAATGGAAATATAAATTGGATAGATATGAGGAGCAGGTGGGAGCAGGAGAGAATCAGGAGTTTGGGATTGTTTAAGTGTGGGATGTCTGTTAGAGATCCATATGGAGATATAGTTACTTGAGTTTGTTCAACAAATATTTACTGAGCACCTGGGGTTCCATGTGTAGTTTATAATGAATGAATTAATCCTCTTGCGAGTAACAATTACAAGCTCTGGAGGAAAAACATGACCTGAAGACATTAAAGAGTAACCAAAAGGAGGCAGAAAGTAGAGGAGAGTTGACACTTGGGAGAAGGGAGTGGTACTGGATGAGTTTCCTGTTTGTTTTGTTTTTTAAGTGGCTTTTTTTTTTTTTTTTTTTTTGCCTAAACGAGCCCCAGTCAGCTCCATACTGGGACAGTTAGAACTTGGATGATAGGAAGCCACAATTTTGAGGGATTGGTTTGAGGAATTAGAAGACAGAGTTTGGGGCTATCAGTATCACAGCCACTGGAAAATGAGAGGGGATGTTTTAGGACAGAACCACAGAGGGGAAAGCCCCATATTCTGTTAATAAACTTCCCAAATCTCTGGGTGACCTCTGAACTACACACATGTGAGGCAGACTGCAAACACCCTAACTAATAATAACTGAACAGAAATTTCAAGTGCTGCCCACCACGGAGGAGAATGAGTTTGGAGCTTGAGTCTAGCCAAGTTAACTGTTTAGTTTAAAAACAATGACGCTTTTCACAGGAACATAACAGAATCCATGGTCTTTACAATGTATCATTCACAATGTGCAGGGAAAAATCCAAAAGTACTAGACAGTCTTAAGAAACAGAATGATGTGACCTATATTCAAGAGAAAAGACAATGAAGATTGACCCTGAAATGACCCAGAAGATGGAATTAGCATACAATTATTTTAAACTAGCCATTATAATTGCTCAAAGACATAAAGAAAAATATGCCCGTAATGAATGAAGAGATAAGAAACCACAACAGAGAAACAGAAACTATAAAAAGGAACTAAAAGGAAATTCTAGAACTGAAAAATACAATATCTGAAATAAAAAGTCCACTTAATGAACTCAGCAGATTGGAGATGGCAAATGAAAGAGTACATGAACTTGAAAATAGATCAATAGAAATGATCAAAGCTGAAGATAAGAGAGAAGAAAGACTGAAGAAAATTAATAAAGCCTGAATGGCCTCTGGGCTAATATCAAAGGTTCTAACATAGGTGTAATGGGAATCCCCAAAGAAGATGAGAGAGAAAATAATTTTCTTAAAAAAGTTTTTTTTAAACAGTAGTTATAATTTTTCCTTGATAAAAGACAAAATTATAGATTTAAGAATCTTAGTAAGCCCCAAAGCAGGATAAATATAAAGAAAACCATACCTAGACATATCATAGTCAAACTGCTAAGAGCAAAAGACCCTTAAAAATATTTATTGACTGCCTACTATGTGCCAGGCACAGTTTTGGGCTCTGGAAAAAAATAGTGAACAGGGAAGCTGTAGTCCTTCTTCTCAGAGAACTTTCTTTAGCCAAGATTTTTTTACTGAGCTCCAAACACATTTTTAAAAATATCAACTGGCCATTACCTGGATGGCCCCTGACACTTCACACACATGTTCAAAATGGAATTTATCTTCTTCCCTCCAAAGCTGCTTCTCTTATGTTTCCTTTGTCCAGAAATGATGCCTACAAGAGGGAAGACTGGAACCCCCTGGGATCATTCTTCTCCCTTCTCTACGTTGTTAGGACCCCAAGTCCATCGGTTACATCTTAATGTAGCTCAAACCTCTTTCCCTCTTGCAGCTGCTTTGTTCAGTTCCCTATCATTTCTATACTGGGAGCCTCCTAAATTGTCATCCTGCTCTGGCCTCTTTCAGCTACCAGAATGGCCATTTAAGCCCCAATTCTGATTATGTTACTTCCCAGTTTAAAATCTTCCATCCTTTGGAGATAAATTTTCTGTACTTTAGCATAACTTAGAAGTTTCTTCAAGATCTGGGTGCTGTCAACATCTCCAGCCTTAGTCATACCAAACAATTTTCTGAATGAGCCATTGTATCACACTTCTGTGGCTTTGCCAATGCTGATCTTTTTTGGTGGAAGGTTCTTCTCATTTCTCTGACTAACCTCTGTTCATTCTTCAGTCCTCAACTCAGCTTTCACCTCTCTTGGAAGACTTCCATGACCCCCTTCTCCAGATGAAACTGGATATACACTGTGCTCCTCCTTTGTGAAGCCATGATATCCTGTGCTTGCTTACTTCTATTTTATCTGTGTCCCACTCTACCATCATCACTGATGTTCCTTTAGGATCAGGTTTCATTCATTTGTGGATCTCTAGAACATGGCATATAGTAAGTGTTCAATGTTTGTTGAATGAGTGAGTTCCTGAATAAAACAGAACTTGAATTTATTCCCTATATGGATCCTATCCATTTCTTAGCCATAAGGCCCAAGGAGAAGAAATGTGTACACATGCTTAGATAAGGGAATCTGACAGCAGTGAAGCACTGGGCTTATTTTCCCATAATGGGCTAAATAGTTCACCTCCCTAACCTTGTTTGATCATTAGTACATGAGTAGACCAGCTGGCTTAAATTAGTAGCACGGTCCTTTACAGTAAAATTGTTTTAACATTCTTTTCAGCTGTAGTTGATAGACTACCCTTATTTACTTTTTATACCAGTTTTGGAAAACTAGTACTCTTGCCAATCATTTCATATTTCTGGGGTCTTTACTTCTAACCTAGAAGTAATAAGTCCCTTTATGAGTCTATCCAAAATAAGTTTAAGCAACTCATTTGCCAAAACCAGGCCCAAGTCACTTCAAAAATATTCTTTTTTGTTTACAGTCAATTTCAGCTCATCAGCATTATTACTTTCAGGTCCACCATGAAAAGAAGATCACAAAAGTTGACACTAGGAAAATGATTCTCACTGAACTTAGAGACCAGCTCAAACCAGGAAAGATGGGACCACAGAAAGATCTGGCTTTCCTAGCTGAACAATTGTGAGGCACCTTTGACTTGATGGGGAGGCTTCTGCTACTGCATCACCCCCACGTCAACTACCCTGTTGCACATTCCTGCTCTTGCTTCTGCCCCATCTTCCAAAGTTGGTTGGGCACAACCAGCTGGGAACTGGGTGAGCCTGCTGTTACCTCTGCCCTCACTGGTTGATGCCAGTCCTTTCCTCTCCTATGTGGTTTGGTGTTTTTCCTTCTAGGAGCTCCTGGACAATAACCATTCTCTTGTAAAGATTACATTATGACCGCCCCCAACTTGAAAGATGGGGGCATTGGTGGTTCAGTGGTAGAATTCTCATCTTCCATGCAGGAGGCTATCATGGATTGAATTGTGTCCCCTCAAAATATCTCAACTTGGCTGGTCCATGATTCTCAGTATTGTGTGATTGTCCACCATTTTGTCACCTGATGTGATTTTCCTATGTGTTATAAATCCTTTCTCTATGATATTGATGAGGTGGGATTAGCGGCAGTTACGTTAATGAGGCAGGACTCAATCTCTAGATTAGATTGTGTCTTAAGCCAATCTCTTTTGAGATGTAAAAGAGAGAAGCGAGCAGAGAGAAAGGAGGACCTCATACCACCAAGAAAGCAATGCTGGGAGCAGAGGGCATCCTTTGGACTTGGGGTTCCTTCACAGAGAAGCTCCTAGACCAGGATAAGATTGATAAGGACCTTACCTCAGAACCACCTTCCACTAGAGCTGGCACCCTGAATTTGGACTTCTGGCCTCCTAAACTGTGAGAATAAATTTATCTTTGTTAAAGCCATCCACTTGTGGTATTTCTGCTTTTGCAGCACTAGATAACTAAGACAGAGACCCAGCTTTGATTCATGGCCAGTGCACCTCATATGCAGCTACCACCAATCTGTCGAGCGTGAGTGTTGCTGTGATGCTGAACAGGTTTCAGTGGAGTTTCCAGTCTAAGACAGACTAGGAAGAAAGTCCAGGTGAAATCTACTTCCAAAAACCAGCCAGTGAAAACCAATGGATTACAGTGATCTGATCAACAACAGATCATAGAGATGGTACAGGACTGGGCAGCATTTGTACATGGGGTCACCGTGAGTCAATGGCAACTAACAACTACTCTTGAAAGGTATGCATATATTTTGTTTATTTTCATTGCCAGAGCTAATTACCATATTAGTGCTTTCTGTTGATACCCCTTGTCTTACCTATAGTGCCAGTCCTGACCCCACTTGATAGATAACACAGAAGAGGCCTCAAAACCTGAGAGAGACAATATTCCTCCAGTGTCCAGCCCAATCCACGCATCACAAGTCTGTTGCCAACTCTTTTTCTACCTCTGATGAAACTCCTTTGGCATGACGGAGACCTCTTTAGTGTTCACTGAAAAACAATTTAGAAGTAGCAGCAGCAGCAGCAACAAAGGTTACAAAGAAGGAAAATAAGTTGTCAAGAACAGTAAATAATGGTAGAGTTAAAAAAAATCGATCTCTGTCCACATATTTCTGTGCATAGGGTACATCCATCAAAGTGAGTGGGTGACATTTGTCCCAGCCCGGCTGAGCAAGTCAGCACTGGGTGACTCACCTTCTGTGCTGTGAGCAAACCGCCAAACCTGTGCTTGGTAGTTAACAAACTCGCTAAAGGAGACTTTATTCTGACTCTGTCACTAATTGAATCTTTAAATGTAATCCTATTGCCAGCCAATTTACACACTTCCTCCGAATTCTCCAGTTTTGTTTCTAACCTTCCCCCTAATCACTTCTGCAACCTGGCTGGATTTGATCAGGTTTATCTTTGTTTGCTTTCATGAGGAATTTAAATGCCTCCTTCTCTAAGAAGATCATTTTGTATTCTCAGCACAGGTTTGGTAGAGCAGAGAGGTGATCTCATAGGGTTTTTCCACCCACAGTATCTGATTTTAAAAACATAAATATGTGAAAGCCCCAGTTGTTGCCTCTTAAAATCCCCTTTGTGCTCAAAGAGGAAGCTTGATGGATAGTTTCAGCAAAGTACCAGGAATATCAAATAGCACTGATTCACAGAGTTCTGGAAGCAAACCTCAGTTTCTCCAGCCATTGGTTCAAGATGAGAAAACTTTCCCCCTTCCCCATGTACTAACATGGCAGCAAAACAGAGATCAGCCTGCCCATCTAACAAAGATGATGCATGAATTTGACGAGTGTTCCATCTTTTTCCACCCAGGCTCATGCTGTGTCTTTCTGGCTACATTGTTCCCCCCTAGTTCTCTATTAAAATCTTATTCATCTTTGGAGACCCCACTGGCTTCCAGTTGCATTACCCAACATACTGGCCTTTGGTGACCTTTTTTTCCCCTGAGCTCTTTAGCATAGGTCAGAATCAGGGCTTCGAACCAATTGGTTCTGGTTTGAACCCCTGCTGAAAATTTGCATTTCTAACAAGTTCCCTGGTGAGAGTGTGCATTTTTAACAAGTTCCCAGGAAGTTATGCATAAGAATCACCTAGGGATCTTGTTAAACTGTAGATTCTGGTTCAGTATACCAGGGTGGAACGAACCGGTTCGAAGCCCTGGTCAGAATCTCTTACTGACATCTAACGTAGGCTTTCGAGGGCAGCACCTGTGGGATGGTGCTGCTTAGCTTATAGCACTGAGGCACAGTGCAGGCTGGGTTATCAGAATCGCCCCTTCACACCTTCTGAATCAGAATCCCTGCACAGGTGATTCTGATTTACCCCTGGAATGAGAAACACTGCTGTACTGTTATTGCAAGGATTGCACATGCTAACATATAGACAGGCAATTTTCTAAACTATAAACTTTCATTACAAATGCTAGTTATGGTTGATAGTGAATGCTATGGCCTTTCCTCACTCACCACCTCCTCCCAGCTGCCATTCTCTTTCTTTTCTAACAGAACCTCAGTGTGTTTAGAGAGCTGCCCCTCCTTCATTCAGCCCCTTTGCTTCAGGGGCAGCCGACCTCACACTCAGCATCAGATGAGGGTCTCATTTGTCTGAGGGTAAATTCATGATTCAAGAATTCTGGCCAGTGAGGTGCTGGAGGCTTCTGGAAAGGGTCTTTCTCACTCTTGTTGGAAGCTTTAGTCTCTCTCCTCTCTACCCCTGCTACTGGCAGCCATTCTGTGATTTTTCTCCCTCCCATCTTCCCCTTCTCCAAAGACAACAAGTCTTAGGATGAAGCTGTAAAAAAGCCTAGGTCCTTGATTGAGCAAACCTGGGCTGATCTAATTTTGGGCTTCCAGTTATGCGTGCTAATAAATGCCTCATTGTTTAAGGCAGTTCTGTTACTCGTGGCTGGAAACATCCTCTGAGACACACTTGCTTTTATTCCTCCTATCCCAAGTATCACCTCTTTAGTAAATGCTCAATTAGCATTTGTTGAATGGATGAATATATGCTGAGTACTATTCTAGGTGTAAGAGATAAAGTTAAGAACTAAAGTCTCCATCTTCATGGATTTTACATTAGGAATAAAACTGCATTTGTGGGTCAGGTTAGCAGCTTCTCTAGAGAAATAAGTGTTATGTTTCTACTTGTGCAAGCTGATGGGTTCAACCGACAGAAGTAGTTAGAATGGGAGCACTTGTGCCAAAGGGTCACTGCTTAGGAATTCACCTGACCACTAGAGAGACTTTCTGTAGTCAAAAAGAAACAAAGAAAGAAAATGACAAGGGGGGATCATGAAGAGTACTTGGTCCCCAAGTTTATAACTCAGAGGAAAACTGCAGTGATCTTGTTCGCAGATCACAGCCCCAACGTATAACACAGGTAGTTGTGGAGATCTGAATGGGGAGTAACAACCTGAAAAGGTTAGGAAAACATGATTTTAATAAGTGAATGAAATCATGAGAAGGGAAAACTGATGACCTACTGCATGTCAGTCCTTGAGCTTGTTAAAGGTAATAACAAGAGGTAGTGACCAGCTTGTTTCTATGGCTTCCCTCTATGTGAAAGCAGGAAAGACGACTTCACCTTAAAGATTTTCTGTCACCAGCTAAACTTGGAAAATAGCCTTCCTGGTGGCATAGTGGGTAAGAGCTATGGCTGCTAACCAAAGGTTCAGCAGTTCGAATGCACCAGCCACTCCTTGGAAACCCTGTGGGGCAGTTCTACTCTGTTCTATAGGGTCGCTATGAGTCGAAATCGACTTGATAGCAATGGGCTATGGGTTAGAGAGAGATTTAAGTTTAGGATCCAAACTCACTGCTGTCGAATCGATTCCGACCATAGCAACCCTAGAGAGTTTCCAATGTTGTAAATCTTTATGGAAGTAGACTGCCATATCTTTCTCCTGCCGAGCCTCTGGTGGTTTTGAATCACCGACCTTTTGGTTAGCAGTCAAACGCTTTTAACCACTGCACCACCAGGGCTCCAAGTTTAGGATAGACGTACTTTTAAGACTGCTTTAGAAGCATTCTTTGCACAGATCGTGGGATGATCCCATTACTTTTCTCGGGGGCACTAGCTAAGGTGGATATATCCATCTCTGAAGATTAAGAAGGGAGCCACCTGACAAGTCACATGACTGATGTGAACACTGACTGTGGGTGGCTACAAGCATAGTGATTCAGCAAGACCACAGGAGGCCCAAGCCAGACTGGTCAGAGTATAAATTCAGGGGAGTAGGGTTGACTGGTGAAACAAGGTAAGAGGCAAAATCAGGAAGATCAGCAGTGATGCAGGGCAAAGGTAGATCTCTAGATCTAGAGAGATGAGAACTTTATGGAGCAGGGTCTGCAGCTTTAAAGGCTAGACACTGGAAAAACAAGAGTCAAGGGCTTTGGCCCTAAGGTCCAGAGGTCAGGACTGAGGCAAGGGGCCTTAGTAATAAAACTCAGCACTAGCTGACAGAAAGGAGACTGGTGAAGAATAACCCCTTCTGGAGTAACCAACCAACCAAGCAACCAACCCATTGCCGTTGGGCCAATTCCTACTCATAGCGATCCTATAGGACAGAGTAGAGCTGCTCTATAGGGTTTCTAAGGAGCTCCTGGTGGATTCAAACTGCCAGCCTTTTGGTTAGCAGCTGAACTCTTAACCACTACACCACCAGAGTTTCCCCTTCTAGAGTAAGGGGGTGCCATATAGGCCTGGTGAGATGTCAAACATGGTCCAAAACCAAACCAAACCTATTGCCATCGAGTTGATTCTGACTCATAGCAACCCTGTAGGACAGAGTGGAACTGCCCCGTAGGGTTTCCATGGATGGATTCAAACTGCCAACCTTTTGGTTAGCAGCCGAGCTCTTAGCCACCGTGCCACCAGGGCTCCAGTACGTGGTCGGTGTCTTAGTCATCTAGTACTGCTATAACAGAAATACCACCAGTGGATGGTTTTAATGAAGAGAAGTTTATTTCCTCACAGTCAAAGTAGGCTAAAAGTCCAATTTCAGGGTGTCAGCTCCAGGGGGAAGGCTTTTCCTCTCTGTCAGCCTTCTCTTTGGTGTTCCCCCAGACTAGGAACTTCTCGGCGCAGGGACCCCTGTCCAAAAGATGCGCTCTGCTCCCAGCACTGCTTTCTTGATGGTATGAGGTCCCCCTGTCTCACTGCTCACTTCTGTCTTTTATATCTCAAGAGATTGCCTCAGGACACAATCCAGTCTTGTAGATCAGGTCCTGCCTTACTAACACAACTGCCACCCATCCTCCCTCATTAACATCATAGAGGCAGGTTTACAACATACAGGAAAATCACACAATACCAGGAATCATGGCCTAGCCAAACTGATGCATACATTTTTGGGGGGACATAATTCAAATCATGACAGTCGGTGTTATATAAATATTCAATAGGTGAGTGAGGTCACCGGGCTGGGCTGTGAGATGGCAGCATCAGGCAGTTCTTCATCCTTATGCTCTACAATTATAGGTTCTTCTAGAACTGGTAAAATTTCAGTGATATGCCTTAGTTCTCTGAGAAAAAGATAATCATGATAGACATTTTTTTTTTTTTTTCTAACTTGTAGCTCTTCCCCTGTTGATAGCACTGCAGTTTTCTTTGAGAGACTATCCCTCTTCTCTCCTCAACATTTGGTTCAGGTGATGCCAGCTCCCATCCACACTGTCCCACCTAGGACTGGGCAAGTGACTTGGCTTGGCTAATTAGCATATCCCATTCCTCTAAACACAGTGATTGGTTCAGGGATGGTCACACGATCCAAGCTGGTCCAATGAAAGTCAATTCTGAGATTTTTGCTGGAACTACTGGGAAGGGGCAGTTCTCTTTATGCTGGGGTTGCTGAGCTATACAATATAGAATGTAAGCCAGGAGCTGGCAGGATCCACTGCACAGAGAGGGCCTGTCAGCAAGTGGAACCAACACAGAGGAAACTGGAGGGTGGGTGGGGGAATTGAAAGACAATTCTGCTGGTATAATGTGAGCCTCCAGTACCAACTGTGCCTGAAGACAGGCCTACTCCTAGTCTTCTCTGTCACTATTGCAGAAGACAGTCTGAATTGGGTTTATATTACTTGCAACCTAGCATCTTGAACTGATAAATAATAGAGATAGTATCATAAATAGCTTTGCTTTACAATCTTCTCAGATAGAGTGGGAAAGATCCAGCCAACCATCTTATATTTATATCGTGCTTTCTATTGCTAGGTACTGTTCTAAGCACTGAGGATACAGCCATGAGCAAAATAGAGCCCTTGCCCTCAAGGAGCTTATAGTCTAGCTAGGGCAGAGCCTTAGAGGACATAGTCATTAAACAAGTAAACAAATAAATACATAAGAAAAATGAAGGTGCATATAAGAGCTACCAGGAGATTAAATAGAATCGTGAGTAGGAGAGGCCATTTTTAGGAAGTGTAATGGTTTAGGCTGTGTGTCAACTTGGCTGGGCTGTGAGTCTCAGTGGTTTGGCAGTTCCGTCTGTAATGATGTAGTTTGGCAGTAATGTAATGATGTAGTCATCCTCCATGATGTGATCTGATGTGATCAGCCAATCAGTTGCAAGGGGAGTTTATTCAGGTGTGTGGCTTGTATCCAATATATATATGGACATTCTGGCACAGCTTGCTTGCTTGCTCTGGATACTGCATCCGCTCATCATCATCTGACCTCTGGTTCTTGGTACTTAAGCTAGCTCCCTGTTGTATTGCCTGCTGATCTTGGGATTTGTCAGCCTCTACAGCCTGTGAGCCAGCATCCTGTCATCTTACCTGCCAGTCTTGGATTCATCAGCCTCTTCAGCCCATGAACCAGTAGCCTGCCATCTGAGCAGCCAATCTTGGGTTTGTCAGCCCCTGCAGCTATGTGAGTCAGCAGAAGCCTTCGGCCCTATGCCTGACCCACAGACTTGGGACTTGCCAGACTCTACAACCATGTGAGCCGTTTCCTTGAGATAAATCTCTCTCTCTCTCTTTCTGTATATATATATATATATGTACACACACACACACGTGTGTGTGTGTGTGTGTGTGTGTGTGTGTGTGTATACTTCACTGGTTTTGCTTTTCTAGAGAACCTAGCCTAAGACATTTGGTACTGGGAGTGGTTCTAGAGAAACAAAATCGTAAGGATTAGTTTTCTAAATTGGTTCTCAAGTCTGACTAGTTTCAAAGGCTCTGATGACTCTGCCCCTATTGCTAGATACTGTTCTAGGCACTGGGGATACAGCCATGAGCTAAATAGAGCCCTTGCCCTCAAGGAACTTACATTCTAGCTGGAGAGGTAGGCTAGGGCAGAGCCTTAGAGGACACAGTCATTAAACAAGTAAATAAATACATAAGAAAAATTTAGATACAGGTAAGAGCTACCAGGAAGGTTAAATAGAATCATGAGCAGGAGAGGCCATTTTTTGCCAGGTTAGCCTGGGAAAATCTCTCAGAAGAGGCATTTGAGTTGAGGTCATAATGAAATAATAAAAGGAAACTGTGCAAAGACTCAGGAATAGCACTTACAGAAGAAAGAAGGGCAAGTGTAAAGACCCTGATACAGGAACAAGACTGACACATTCAAGGGACAGAAGGCAAGTATGGCTGGAGTGTCGTGAGTGAGGGGATGAGTGGAAAGAGACGAGGCTGGAGAGGTAGGCTGGGGCAGAGCCCTAGACCTTGTGAGGAGTTTGGATTTTATTTTAAATGCAATGGGCAGCCACTTGAGTGTTGATAGGATGCAGTTTACCTTTTAAAAACATGATTCTGGTTACTGGCTGAAGGCTGGATTAAAGGAAGTCAAGAGGGAAATAAGAGAGACCTATTAGGAGATAATGCAATAGTCCAGGCAAGAGATAATGGTGGGACCCTGGATCAGGGTTGGAGCAGCAGAGATGGAAATACAGAAAGGTGGCTAGATTCAGGATATATTTTGGACGCAGAGCCAACAGGATGTACTGATGGGTTAGAGGTGAAGTGTGAGGAAAAGAAATGATTCAACATCATGACTAAATTTTAGCCTGAGCAGCTAGGTGGATGGTGGTGCCATTTAGAAAATGAAAAAACACTAGGTAAGGAGAAGACTTGGGTAGGAATGAATCAATATTTCCATCTCAGCTATGTGAGACATTCAAGTAGAGATGTCAAATGGGCAGTTGGACATACAATGCTGGAGTTTAGTGGAGATGTGTAGGCTGGAGATATTTATTTGCAAGTCATAGACATATAGATGGATTGGAGGAAGTCACCCAGGTAAAGAAAAGAAAGAGAGATGGTCAAAAACAGAGGCTGGGCTCTGTACCATTCCGAGGAGGGGGAGAAGGACTGCCAAGGAGAATGAAGAACGGCCAGTGAGGTAGGAAGAAACCCGACAAATGTGGTGATCCAGAAGCCTAGGCAAGCGTTTCAAGAGCAAGAGGGTTGTCATATAGGTTGAATGCTGCCAAGAGGTTGAATAAGATGGGGATGAGAACTGACCATTGGCTTTGGCAAGTGACCCTAATAAGGGTCTTTCAGTGGAGGGTTGAGGACTAAAGCCATGTTGCAGTGCGACGAGAAGAGAGCCAGAGGAAAACAGCTAGATGGTAATGTAAGGCTTTCTGGCCAGGCACTGTAGGGCTGATTAGACATGAGGAATGTATTGACCAGCCCTTCTTAGGAACACGCTATCTGAGTGTACCATTTAATATACTTCAAGAAAGAATAAGATTCATTTTTTAGGTCTAATAGCTGAGACATAAAACAGCTCTTTATCTAAAGAACATTGGCCAAGCCAAACTACTCTATGATGTTAGAGGTCAGCAGCGTAGTTACCTTAAAACAGGAAGAGAGTTTGTAGGGAATGGGAGGGGAGCATCAGAGGGGCTCCTGGGTGATAAGAATGGTCTTATTTCTTGACCTGGGTGGTGGTTACATGGATGTGTTCACTTAAAAACAATTACTCAACCTATACACTTAGGCTATGTGCACTTTTCTGTATGCATGCTTCAATTAAATTTTTTTTTAATGACTAAGGAACCAGGAGGTCTAGGTTTCAATTCCAGTACTGAGTGATCCTGGGCAAGTGGCTTAACCTCCCTGGATCTCCAGTTCCCTCCTCTGTAAATGGAGAGGGTTGAATCAGATGCTCTGCAAGGTCCCTTCCACCCAGCATCTCATGGTTCAACTTCCAGTCTCCTCCATTTGAAGTTGGGCTGCTGAAGCCCACCTGGAGCCCGCACTAACCTTGGAGAGGGGTAGCTGGGCTTTCTCATGTGCCTCTTCCTCCTCTGAGAAAGTAATAGTTGTGGCTGACGGCTGACATCTCTGTGGTACCACTTGTCACCAACAAGGCAGCTGTGAAGTTAATGATAGTCCAAATAAAAAGCTGCTGGTAACTAGGTGGCTGGATGTTCAAGCATTATTGTTATTTAAAAAAAATCAATTAGCTGAATAAGAGAATACCATTGAGATAAACATTTATTTTTCTCCTGAGCATGGTTCCAGCTGGGTAGGAAGATAATGTGGTCAATTTCAGGAAGGGGGAAATATGTTTCTGATATAATAGAACTTTTTTTTTTTTTTTTAACTGCAGAAGGGAAGATAGAGGCTTTTAATTTTTTTTTTTTTTAAGTTTCTTTACGGGAGGAAGAAGCTTCAAAATAATTGCCTGTGATTTATAGCCTCTGCAGCCTTATTAACAAGCTTCTAACTCTGACAATGACCACATATCCCCAGTTCCTCCTGTTAGTAGATCTTTGATAACAAAAATGATCTAAGGCGAGGGTTACCAGTTGGCAGTCCTATTACTGACATGATACTTGGATACATTGGAGATGAGTCTGTAAAACAAAATAAACACAAGTTTTTTCCTGTATGTCCCTTGTTCCTCATTCAAACAACTGCATTTAACCAAGCAGCTATTACAATATGGCTGTGTTTGTTGGTGCAAACAGTTAACACGTTCAGCTGTAAACCTAAAGTTTGGAGGTTCGAGTCCAACCAGAGGCCCCTTGGAAGAAAGGCCTGGTGATCTACTTCCAAAAAATCAGCTATTGAAAACCCTATGAAGCACGATTCTACCCTGACGCACATGAGGTCACCATGAGTTGGAATCAACTCGACAGCAACTGGTAGGTATGTGTTTGTTTAGAGCTCTGTTCTGAAGAATATCTGCGTTTGTGTCCTGCGTTCACCCAGTGACCCTGGTCAAGTTTTTGAACCTTCCTAAGCCTTAGTTTCCTCGTCTGTAAAAGGAGATGCTGATAGTACCCACCTCATGGTGCATGTATGTGTGGTGTGCATGGCATTTGTGCATGGTGTGTGTATGAGCACACGTGCGTACATATTAGATGACATACATAACCCGTGGAAAATGCTTTCCTCAATGCCTGCCTTGTAACAGGCACTCAGTAAATATTAGCTATTTTTACTCTTGGGAAGAAGAGGCCCTTCTTACCCCTGTGGGGAAGGGGGTGTTAGGCAGCAGAAAATGGGCCGACTCTTTTCCATTTGTGTGGCCTTGGGAACTCCTGCATACCAGGGCCCTCTCCCACCTTAACTCTCACAACAAGACCCCCAGCGCTTTTCAACTTCTCTGTGTTTATCAGTTTTTAGTCCCTGCTTGTTGCATTTTTAGAACCACAAATAGCCTCGGAGAGAGGGAGTCAGATGTTCTGAATCTTCCCCTGCTAATGGATGGTGACCACACCCCCTGCCGCCACAGCTGGTGACACAGGCCTTTGGCATAATGGAAGGCATTTGGGGATCTATTTTTCTCTTGCTGCGCAGAGCATTACTCACCTCACTCCTCTGTGTCACGAGGAAGGAGGGAGGAAAAACACAGTAAACTGCCAAGGATGAGTCAAGTTTCAATACAGCGTCTTTGCTCAGAAGGCAGCAACTGCTGTTTCTTATGCATTCCTGAAATTCAAATTGCAAAGCAAGTCCCAAACCTCTGCTCCTTTCTTCTCTCTTTTGGGGAAGGGTAGCATATGGAACTGTATTTTGATTATGTTCTTTCTAGGTTAAAGAATGAGGGAAAGTGGGATACTCTCAAAGTTGGCTGCTTTAAGGCCCCCGTGAGTCTTGTTCTTGAACACAGGGCTGGTGTTCTCTCTGCCTTAGCTCTCACCATCTCCCAGATCATCAGCCCACACCTGAGCCCTTCTGCCCTTCCTTTCCAGGAGTGGCCACGACTGCTGTGGTTCCTCAAATGTCTCTAGTTTAAAGATGAGTCTGGGGAACATCTCCTTCCCTGACCAGTATACCTTCTTAGCAGGTGTATGACCTAACTGCTACTACATTAATTTCAGGAGTCGAGGGGCTGGTTGATTCCCACATAGACGTGAGTGCCTCCACCCAACCTCTGACCTCATACAGCTCTCTTCTCCAGGTGTCGCGGGGTCTTTCCCCAGAAGGTGTCGAGGGAGATACACTAAAGGGAAGGAAGAGATGTGATCAGTTGTACGCTCATTTGGTGTTTAAGCTAGAGGGTTTTCTTATAACATTCACTTGTATATGTTTTCTTATTTCCATGGTAAAGAGTGACTGAAAGGTCAGAAGGAAGTCAAGTTCAGGGTTTAGGGCAGGAAAGTGGTACATACAATATTGTTGAATTGGCCAGGCTTCTGTGTGGCACAAGGCATATTTTGAGCATCTCAAGAGGCCATTGGAAAAAACTCTGCAGAAAACATCAATTTTAACTGGGTTAGCAGACTTGAGGCCTACAGTTCCCAAACTTGACTGAGCCGTAGAGTCACACGGAGCTTTCCGAGGATGTAATCCAGGGAATTCGAGTCTCTGGGTCTTGGATGGGAATCTTCATTTTAGAAGTGCCCCCAGGTGCTTCTAATGACCAGCCAGGTTTGGGAACTACTAAATTGGGCCACATTTTAGGGGAAGATGGTTATATATCATCCATCCATAGGGCAGCTCAGGTTTGTTTTTAAACTTTTATTGTGAAATGCAACACACATACATATGCATACAAAACACATGTGGTGAAATGATTTAGCTCAAAGCAAACACCGAAGTGTCCGCCTCCCAGGCTGAGAAGTAGAACATTGCCAACAGATGTTTTTTTGACAATTAAATAAAATCTGGAAATTTTCCCATTTATAAATCATAGGAACTATTTCATTTCTCTAGCATCTGAATTGTGATCCTCAGGGTACTTCCGTGATTCTCTCTCAGGCTTTGCTTTGATTTAAGGAGATGATTTTTCACTCCTCATAATCTTGCACTTGGATCTCAAAATCAACCAGTAGTCTGAAGCCCAGTTCAAACCCCAACTCGTCCACCTGCCGGCAGTGTGACCTTGAGCAGTTACTTCCCATCTTTGGCCCTTAGATTCCTCACCTATAAAGTAACGAGAAAAACGATATCTACAAAGTTCATAGGACTTGGTGAGCATTAGTTTTGTTGAACAAACTCAATATTGCCTGGCAATCCTACAGCGCTTTCCTAGCAGAACCCATTTTCACTTTTCTCCTCTCCGAAATGACTCTTCCTAGCTATTATCCCCTCTCTCCTGCTTCTGGGCACCATGCCAGGGGCCTAGGTTGTTTCCATAAATATACATACATGCTCTCTGATCTTTTATCCTAAAAAGAAACAAGCATACAAAAAAACCTTCCTTGAACACATCTCCTACCATCTCCTTATTTTCCTGCTTGCCTTCACAGCAACATTTTTGTAATAACTGTCTCTGCTTATTTCCTCTCTGTTCTCTCCTGTACCCTCTGCAGTTGGGCTTCTGTCACCCCTAAGCCACTGGGATGGCACCTATCAACATCACCAATAATGTATGTGTTGCCCAAGTTGGATGATTACTGCTCTATTCTGAACTTAGTTGGCCTTTTGGAAGCATTTGGCAGAGTTGACAATGCTAAGAGCAGGAGGGAGACCATTCCAGGCAGAGGGAACTACCAGTACAAAGGCCCTGAGGCGGGGACAAGTTTACTGTGTCCAAGAAATGGAAAGAAGGCTGGTGTGGAGCGAATACAGAGAGGAAGGGGTACGAGCCAAGAAGGTGGAGGTCTGCAGGGTCCAGATCATATACCTTGTGGACTAGAGTGAAGCTTCAGCACCGTGCTTGGCACAGAGCAGACACCCAATCAATGTTAGCTATTATCATTATTAGGAGTTTAGCAATGTTCCGAGTGTGACGGAGGCAGGAAGGGGGCAGGGTAGAGACATGAAGAGAAAATCCCAAGCTTTGAAGATCTTTCCGTCTAGTTGAGGGTCTAATTTATACCTGTTACATAGATAACGAGGCAAGAGTTACTTGGATTTCTTGGTGGTCAATTTGTTGTCATCACCCCTCCCCACATTTACCTCCTTGGTGAATTGTGCTCCATCCAGTGATTCTGTCTGGATAATTAAGGTTTCTTTTGAACTTGAAAGGAAGGAAGAGTGGGCTGTGAGCCCCAATGAAGAAAGAGATGACTAACAAGATACCAACCGTGAGATCACAGTGTGGGCCAAGGACAGCGACCAACCCTGATGTCCTCTGTGCTTTTGCCCAAGCTACTCAATATGATCTCCTCCAAATAATAGCTGGTCTCTGCTGTTTCGTTGTGCCAAACTTCAACCACACAAAAGAAATCAGACTCTGGGAGCAGCCCTTTTGACTCCTGATACAGCATGTCTGACCTAGAGTGGGTGTGTTTTCATCCCTCTGGTGTCTTTGCCACACACATCCCTAGGACAGGCACACATGTGGGCACGCACGCACCCACAGACCCACACATTCAGCATATACACACATTCATCATACCTACACACTCAACACATACACTGAGAACACATTCAACACACATAACACACATACACTCCACACACACAATACTTAGGCATTTAATACACATAGACATTCAACACACTTATCAAAATATATACAATATACAAACACTAAATATCTGTACTCAACACACACATAGACACTCAACAGATACATGTGCAATCCACACACATACTCAGCACCTACACATTCAACTCTCACGCTAACATTCACGCAAAATCTGAGCATTCATGACGCTCGTGAGCTATGAGATACTTCTCGTTTCTTAGGCTTTATTCCCCGGTAAACTGAAAGTTAGCCACTGTGGAAAATCGAAGTGAGTCAGAAAAGATTCACCACTTTCAGTTGTAATAGTTATTCCTCTTACTTGCCAGGTCAGAATCGAGATTAAAAAAAAAAAAAAGTAATTCTTAAACAAAAGAAGATAAAACTGACATAGACGCCACTCCCCATTTCTCTCGGACTCTATCTTCCTATCTATCTTTCTCTGATTATGGAAAAACTGGCCCAGAGGATGACCCATTTAGAAATGAGCTCAACAAAAATTAAATACGTACTATGGTGCTGGCAAAGAATGTTGACTATACCATGGACTGCCAGAAGAAAGAACAAATATGTCTTGGAAGAAGTACAGCCAGAATGCTCTTTAGAAGCAAGGATGGGGAGACTTCATTTCACATACTTTGGACATGTTATTAGGAGGGATCAGTCCCTGGAGAAGGACATCATGTTTGGTAAAGTAGAGGGTCAGCAGAAAAGAGGGGGACCCTCAATGAGATGGATTGGCACAGTGGCTACAACAATGGGCTCAAACACAGCAAAGATTGTGAGGATGGTACAGGACTGGGCACCGTTTCAGTCTGTTGTACACAGGGTTACTGTGAGTTGGAACTAACCTGATGGCACCTAACAACAACAACAATATGGCTTTTAAAGGAGACTTGTTTGGAATGGGGCACCCTGGATTTACTCCCACAGAGCAGAAAGTTTAGAGAATAATCCAGGTACCATCTGGGCAAATTAATTGGTATTAGGTTGATGTGAAACCAAACTTTAATGAAGAATCTCATGACCAAATGGAAGAGATGATCTTGTCATATCTAAAATTAATTTGCTTTCATTTACAAACTCTGACACTTGCAGAGTTCTTCCTCAAAACTATAAGCTCATAGAGCATTCTGGGTAATAGCATGTCAATGAGTACATCGCTGTGTTCCCTCTTTTTGATTCTGGTAGACAATTTCATATAGCAAGACATATGCTAGGGTAGAATGTATTCTATTCTTAATCTGATTGTTTTCAGACTTTTCTACTTGAGGACATTTTATCATTAATACTATTTTTCTAGCGTTCCTCTTTTTTATGTCTGGTAGCTTGCTTTTCTTTTCTGTCATGCTCCATCTTCAGCATTTCAACATGTGATATCTTCATCCTCTCTATTTTAGATCCTAAAGCATCTATTGAGTGTCTAAATGTATCTGGCTCAATACAAGTACTTCATTTGAAGAAAACCCAATGGACTATGAAAAACCAAAATCACAGAAAAGAAACTCCACAAGATTTTCTTGATAACTGTCTTAATACATTAAAAAAAAATTTTTTTTTCTTAACCTAATGGTCTCAAACATAGCAACAATTGTGAGGATGGCACAGGACTGGGCAGTGTTTCATTCTGTTGTGCATGGGGTCGCTATGAGTGGGAACCAACTTGATGGCACCTTACAACAACACAATCTTATTTTATTGCAAACCATATCAGTCTGCCACTGATAGAAATGGGAAAAAAAGAAAAAACTGGTCCATCGCCACAGTTTGAGAAGCAGTGAAAAGACATTAAAATCAAGAAATTCTATTCATAAAAAGACACACGAAAGATAATAAAACAAGCCACAGTATGGGGAAAAAATGTTTGCAACACAAGTCGTCAAGGGAGTTATAAGAATCAACTCAAATAGAAATGGGCAAAAAATGTGAACAGACACCAGGGAAATGAATATTAAAACCACAACGAAAGCCACCACGTCACCACTTTAGTCTCCCAATCCCAAATGTTGATGAGGACTCCGAGCTGCAGGAGGCCTTGAACCCTGCTGGTGTGAGAGTAAAGCAGTCAAAACCCTTTAGGAAACTGAACATAAGCACACCTAAGAGCAGCAATTCCACTCCTAGGCCTAGTTCTAGTAGAGAACAGCATGAACCCAAGGAAGAGGATGGGAACATTCATAAGATGGAAACATTCATAGCAGCGTCGCAAAGTGAAAATAAGCCAAATGTCCATCAACAGCAGATAGGATAAACAAATGGTATTGCAGTCACACTATGGAAATGTCAGTGAAGGCCAGCAAGCCACAGGTTCAGGCAATAATGTAGGCTAAACCTGCAGACAGCTCCCTTGGTCTGGTCTGGTTCCCCTTGGGATCTTCGGGGGTTTCTCAGATAGTCTCACTTATAAATTTTGCAAGGTCCAGTCCTGGAGTCTTTTGCCTCTACAGAGCCCACCCTGCTTGGTACCCACACATCGTGGGGTTGAGGGAGGGTCCTTGATGTGTTCTTGGGCTCCCTGCTGCCGGCCTGGCCCCATGTAATCACTCTGGTTGTCGCGGTTACTGCTGTAGAGATTATTTGGCCTCCTGGGTCTTGAAGCACACCTGCACTTGGTGTTCATTCGTGAGCCAGTTATTTTCATATTCTGCCTCAGACAGCTGAGTTTTCTCTTCCAGGAATATCTCTGCATTCTGTTATAGGAGGTGGTGGAAACAAGCAATTAGAGGCATGTGTGCGGCAAGAAAAATATTTACACATTGAAATGGCCTTGAAAAATATTTCTTCCTTTATGAAGCAGAAGAAAAACTCTTCCCCCCGTCAAGTAAAGAGGTTTGCCTTACAAAGGTCTGGCAAGATGAATTCAGTTCTTTATCAGAGTTGCAGGGAAAGTGAAAACACAGAGGCCAAGCATCTTCCTTCTGCACCCCTGAGAAGAGATTAGGGACAGGAAACCTCCAATAGCATGTAGCCCATTTAAGTCTAGCAAAGAGGGAAAAAGCATTGTTTTGTTTTGTTTGTTTGTTTTTGAGAAGTTAAGCTTTTATTCTTTTTATTTTATTTTTTCTCGTACAAAAATTTATACATATGCTGTTATGTGACTCTTAATAGCTTTCCCCAGACTGTGACAGCACACTCCTTCTTTCCACCCCTGATTCCCCGTGTCCATTCACCCAGCTCCTAACCCTCTCTGCCTTCCCATCTCACCTCCAGACAGAAGCTGCCGGTTTAGTCTCTTGTATCTACTTGAGCTAAGAGGCACATTCCTCACAAGTACCACTTTATGTCCCACAGTCCAGTCCAATCCCTGTCTGAAGTTGGCCTCGGAAATTGTTTTAGTTCTGGGCTGATAGAGAATCCGTGGTTCCTCAAGTCTCAGTCAGACCATGAAGTCTGGTCTTACTAGGATTTGAGTTCTGCACCCCACCTTTCTCCTGCTCCATCCGGGACTCTGTTGTGTTCCCTGTCAGGGCGGTCATTGGTGGTAGCTGGGCATCATCTTGTTCTTCTGATCTCAGGCTGATGAAGTCTCTGGTTTATGTGGCCCTTTCTGTCCCTTGGGCTAATACTTTCCTTGTGTCTTTGGTTTTCTTCATTCTTTTTTGCTTCAAGTGGGATGGGACCAATAGATGTATCTTAGATGGCCACTCACAAGCTTTTAAGACCCCAGATGCTACTCACCAAAGTGGGATGTAGAATGTCTTCTTTATAAACTATGCTATGCCAGTTGATCTAGATGTCCCCTGAAACCATGGTCCCCAGACCCCTACCCCTGCTACTCTATCCTTCAAAGTGTTCGATTGTATTCAGGAAACTTCTTAGCTTTGGTTTAATCTAGGTGTGCTGACTTCCCCTGTAGTGTGTGCTGTCCTTCCCTTCACCTAAGATAATTCTTATCTACTATGTAGTTAATAAATAACCGTCACTCTCCCTCCCAACCGTCGTAACCATCAAAGAATGTTTTCTTCTGTGTTTAAACCTTTTCTTGAGTTCTTATAATAGTGGTCTTATACAATATTGTCCTTCTGTGACTAACTAATTCACTCAGCATAATGACCTGCAGCTTCCTTCATGTTATAAGATGTTTCACAGCTTCATCGTTGTTCTTTATCGTTGCGTAGTATTCCATTGTGTGGATATACCATAATTTGTTTATGCATTCATCCGTTGATGGTCATCTAGGTTGTTTCCACCTTTTTGCTATTGTGAACAGTACTGCAATGAACACGGGTGTGCATATATCTATTCGCGTGACGGCTTTTATTTCTCTAAGATATATTCCAAGGAGCAGGATAGCTGGATCATATGGTACTTCTATTTCTAGCTTTTTAAGGAAGTGCCAAATAGATTTCCAAAGTGGTTGTACCATTTTACATTCCCACCAACAGTGTATAAATGTTCCAGTCTCTCCACAACCTCTCCAGCATTTATTATTTTGTGTTTTTTGGATTAACGCTAGCCTTGTTGGGGTGAGATGATATCTCATTGTAGTTTTAATCTGCATTTCTCTAATGGCTAATGATCGTGAGAATTTCTTCATGGGTCTGTTAGCCACCTGAATATCTTCTTCAGCAAAGTGCCTGTTCATATCCTTTGCCCATTTTTTAATTGGGTTATTTGTCTTTTTGTTGTTGAGGTTTTACAGTATCTTGTAGATTTTAGAGATTAGACACATCGGATTTGTCATAGCCAATTTTTTTTCCCCAGTCTGTAGGTTGTCTTTTGACTCTTTTGATGAAGTCTTTTGATGAGCATAAGTGTTTGATTTTTAGGAGCTCCCATTTATCTAGTCTCTCTTCTGGTACTTGTGCCTTGTTACTTATGGTTTGTATTGTGTTTATGCCATGTATTAGGGCTCCTAGTGCTGTCCGTATTTTTTCTTCCATGATCTTTATCATTTTCAATTTTATATTTAAGTCTTTGATCCATTTTGAGTTAGTTTTTGTGCATGGTGGGAGGTATGGGTCTTATTTCAGTTTTTTGCAGATGGATGTCCACTTATGCCAGCACCATTTGTTAAAGAGACTGTCTTTTCCCCAATTAATGGACTTTGGGCCTTTGTTAAATATCAGCTGCTCATAGGTGGATGAATTTATGTCTGGATTCTCAATTTGTTCCATTGGTCTATGTATCTGTTGTACCAGTGCCAGGCTGTTTTGACTACCATGGTGGTATAATAGGTTCTAAAATCAGGTAAGAACAAGGCCTCCCACCTTGTTCTTCTTCTTGAGAAATGCTTTACTTATTCAGAGCCTCTTCCTTTTCCATATGAAGTTGGTGATTTGTTTCTCCATCGCATTAAAAAATGCTGGTAGAATTTGGATCGGGATTGCATTGTATCTGTAGATCACTTTGGGTAGAATTGATGTTTTCACAGTGTTGAGTCTTCCTATCCATGAGCGAGGTATGTTTTTCCACTTATGCAGGTCTCTTTTGATTTCTTGCAGTAGACTCTTGTAGTTTTCATTATATAGATCTTTTACATCTCTGGTTAGATTTATTCCTAAGTATTTTATCTTCTTGGGGGCTATTGTAAATGGTATTGATTTGGTGATTTCCTCTTCGAGGTTCTTTTTGTTGGTGTAAAGGAAGCCAACTGATTTTTGTATGTTTATTTTGTATCCTGAAACTTTGCTGAAATCTTCTATTAGTTCCAGTAGTTTTCTTGTGGATTCTTTGGGGTTTTCTGTGTATAAGATCATATCATCTGCAAATAGAGATACTCTGACTTCTTCCCTCCCAGTTTGGATGTGCTTTCTTTCTTTCTCTAGCCTAATTGCTCTGGCTAGGACCTCCAGCACAATGTTGAATAAGAGTGGTGATAAAGGGCATCCTTGTCTGGTTCCCATTCTCATGGGGAATGCTTTCAAACTCTCTCCATTTAGGATGATATTGGCTGTTGGCTTTGTATAAATGCCCTTAATTATATTGAGGAATTTCCCTTCTATTCCTATTTTGCTGCGAGTTTTTATCATGAATAGGTGTTGGACTTTGTCAAAAGCCTCTTCTGCATCGATTGATAAGACCATGTGGTTCTTGTCTTTTGTTTTATTTATGTGATGGATTACATTGATTGTTTTTCTAATGTTGAACCATCCCTGCATACCTGGTATAAATTCCACTTGATCAAGGTGAATTATTTTTTTTGATATATTGCTGAATTCTATTGGCTAGAATTTTGTTGAGGATTTTTGCATCAATGTTCATGAGGGATATTGGGCTGTAATTTTCTTTTTTTGTGGTATCTTTACTTGGTTTTGGTATCAGTGTTATGCTGGCTTCATAGAATGAGTTTGGGAGTAATCCCTCTTTTCTATGGTCTGAAATACCTTTAGTAGTAGTGATGTTAACTCTTCTCTGAAAGTTGGTAGAATTCTCCAGTGAAGCCATCCAGGCCAGGGCTTTTTTTTTTGTTGGGAGGGTTTTAATTACTTTTACAATCTCTTCTTTTGTTATGGGTTTATTTAGTTGTTTTACCTCTGTTTGTGTTAGTTTAGGTAGGTAGTGAGTTTCTAGAAATTTGTCCATTTCCTCTAGGTTCTCAAATTTGTTAAAGTATAATTTTTCATAGTATTCTGTTATGATTCTTTTAATTTCAGTTGGGTCTGTTGTGATGTTGTGCTATCACCCATTTCATTTCTTATATGGGTTATCTGCTTCCTCTCCTGTTTTTCTTTTGTCAGTTTGGCCAGTGATTTATCAATTTTGTTGATCTTTTCAAAGAACCAGCTTTTGGTCTTGTTAACTCTTTCACTTATTTTTCTAGTCTCTATTTCATTTAATTCTGCTCTAATTCTAATTCTTTCCTTTATTCTGGCACCTGAGGCGTTCTTTTGCTGCTCTCTTTCTACTTGTTCCAGTTGTAGGGTTAATGTTTTGATTATGGCCCTTTCTTCTTTTTGGATGTATGCACTTAATGCTATAAATTGACCTCTGAGCACTGCTTTTGCTGTGTCTCAAAGGTTCTGGTAGGATATGTTTCCATTCTCGTTTGATTCTATGAATTTCTTTATTCCATCCTTAATTTCTTCTATAACCCAATAGTTTTTGAACAAGGTGTTGTTCAGTTTCCATGTGTTTGATTTTTTTTCCTTACTTTTTCTGTTGTTGATTTCTACTTTTATGGCTTCATGGTCAGAAAAGATGCTTTGGATTTTGCTAAGGCTTGCTTTATGGCCTAATATGTAGTCTATTCTGGAGAATGTTCCATGTGCATTGGAAAAGAAAGTATATTTGGCTGCTGTTGGGTGGAGTGTTTGGTATATGTCTATGAGATCAAGCTGGTTGATTGTAGCGTTTAGCTCTTCCATGTCTTTGTTGAGCTTCTTTCTGGATGTTCTGTTCTTCACCAAAAGTGGTGTGTTTAAGTCTCCTACTACTATTATGGAGCTATCTATCTCTGTTTTCAGTGACATTAGAGTTTGTTTTACATATTTTGGAGCCCTGTCGTTGGGTGTGTAAATATTTATTATAGTTATGGCCCCCTGGTGTCTTGACCCTTTAATCATTAGATAGTGTCCTTCCTTATCCTTTGTGGTGGATTTTACTTTAAAGTCTTTTGTCAGAGATTAATATTGCCACTCCTGCTCTTTTTTGAAAGTTGTTTGCTTGATATATTTTTTCCATCCTTTGAGTTTTAGTTTGTTTGTGTCTTTAAGTCTAAGGTGTTCCTCTTGTAAGCAGCAGATAGATAGATCATGTTTTTTTATCTAATCTGCCACTCTCTGTCTCTTTATTGGTGTGTTTAATCCATTTACATTCAGCGTAATTATTGATAAGTATGCGTTTAGTGCTGTCATTTTGATGTCTTTTTTTGTGTGTTGTTCACAGTTTCGTTGTTCAACTTAATTTTCTGTGCTAACTCGTTTTTCTTTATGTATTTTCTTTTCATCTTTTTCATTGTTGTTGATTTTGTGTTTGCTGAGTCTTTATATTTTTCTAGTTTTTTATTTTGACTTGTAGGACTGTTAGTTTCCTTTGTGGTTGTCTTAGGCTGGGTTCTCTAGAGAAGCAAAACCAGTAAAGTATATAAATATATACATATAGAGAGAGATTATATCAAGGAAACAGCTCATGTGATTGTAGAGGCTAGAATGTCCCAAGTCTGTGGATCAGGGTAGAGGCCTCTCCCAAGTCACACAGATGCAGAAGCTGGCAAGCCCAAGATCAGCAGGTCAGAGAGCAGGGCTTCCGCTCACAGGCTGTGCAAATCGACGAATCCCAGGTTCAGCAGATAAGCTTACAGCTCAAGTCCCAAGAACGGGAGATGAGACAATAGGAAGCAGCCGCAGGATCCAGAGAGAGCAAAAAGCCAGAACGTCTGCTTGTATACAAATGCGGGCCACACCTCCAAGGAGACTCCCTTTCATCTGATTGGCTACTCACAGTATATTCAATCATGGGAGTGGTTACATTAAAACACGAAGAATCATGGCCCAGCCAAGTTGACACACTGTCTTAACCATCACAGTGGTTATCTTAATATTTACCCCTATTTTTCTAAGTTTATACCAGTCTTTTATTTCTTTATATCACTTTGACTTCCTCTCCATATGAAAAATCTATGTCTACATTTTTTAAGCCCCTCTTTTTGGTTTTAATGTTGTCATCTTTTACATATTGACATCTGTTTCCCTATTTTCAGTGGTTTAACTTTGATTTAGTTTTGTGACTTCCCTATCTGGGTTGATATCTGGTTGCTCTATCTTGTGTTCTAGTCTTGGGTTGTTATCTGATGTTACTGATTTTGTAACCGGAGGACTCCCTTTCGTATTTCTTTTAATTTTGGTTTGGTTTTTGCAAATTCCCTAAACTTCTGTTTATCTGGAAATGCCCTAATTTTGCCATCATATTTGAGAGACAGTTTTGCTGGATATAGAATTCTTGGCTGGCAGTTTTTTCCCTTCAAGGCTTTATATATGTCATCCCATTGCCTTCTTGCCTGCATGGTTTCTGCTGAGTAGTTCGAGCTTATTCTTATTGACTCTCCTTTGTAGATGACTTTTCGTTTATACCTAGCCGCTCTTAAAATTCTCTCTTTATCTTTGGTTTTGGCAAGTTTGATTATAATATGTCTTAGTGACTTTCTTTTAGGATCTACCTTATGTGGGTTTTGGTGAGCATCTTGGATAGATATCTTGTCATCTTTCACTACATCAGGGAAGTTTTCTGCCAATAAATCTTCAACAATTCTCTCTGTATTTTCTGTTATCTGCCCCTGTTCTGGTACTCCAATCACTCATAGGTTATTCCTTTTGACAGAGTCCCAAATAATTCTTAGGGTTTCTTCATTTTTTTAAATCCTTCTATCTGATTTTTCCTCAAGTAAGTTGGTGTCAAGTGCTTTATCTTCAATGTCACTAATTCTGACTTCCATTGCCTCTATTCTGCTCCTATGACTTTCTATTGAGTTGTCTAAATTTTATTGTTAATCTTCTGGATTTCTGATTGCCTCTCTCTGTGGATTCTTGCAGCCTGTTAAATTTGTCATTATGCTCTTCTCTAGTCTTTTTAATTTCCTCTATTGCATGTTCTGTGTTTTGCTTAATTTCCTTCCTAATTTCTTGAAGAGTTCTGTATATTAATCTTTTGTATTCTGCCTCCAGTAATTCCAAGAAATTTTTCTCCTCTGGAAAATTTCTAGGTTCTTTATTTTGGGAGCTTGCTGAAGCCATCATGGATTGCCTCTTTATGTGATTTGATATTGACTGTTGTCTCCGAGCCATCAAGAAGTTATTATATTTATTTATTTTATGTTTGCTTACTGTGTCCTAGCTTCTTGTTTTGTTTTGATATGCCCAGATAGGCTGCTCATATGATCTAGTTTGATTATTGGCACCTTTGAAGCTCTAATGTCCTGTCACCAGGTGGTTAGATCTGTTACTAGGTATGTGAGCTGAGGAGTCTGCCCACTCCTCCCGTATGGATTCAGCTCAGGTGCCCAGGTAGATAGCCACCAAGTGTGTGGTACAAGCTCTCACTTACAGTCCTAGACAGGCATGGGTGAGTGGTATAGGCACAGGCATCTGGCTGCAGTGGGGGACACACTCTGAGCAAGGCAGAGGGTTGACAGCCACCCACGAGTGTCCAGGAGGAAGGCATGTCCCTGTTCCCTACAGCACATAGGTGTGTGGTTTTTGCAGCTGGACTATGAGCCCCTAATGCTGTTGGCTGTAAGGACCGGGAGCACCTCTTATTCATGGGCCCCTATCACAGGTGGCTAGGTGTTGTGGGTGGAGCCACCAGTCCTCAGGCCCCTGATATGGGTAGGTGAAGACTTTGCTTAATGGGCAGACCAGTATCAAGTGTCAGGAACCTGCTACTTCACAGCTGAAATAGTTGAAGTTAGGGTTCCGGTATGTATCCTGTTGTACTGCAGTATTGAGGTTCTACGCTGTTGAAATGGGCCCACACAAGTCTATGCTGGGGGAAAGGCACTGAAGGTCGGTGGATCCCTTATGCCTGTGCCTAGGCAAAGGAGCCGTGCCTATCCTGGTGTCCTGGCTTAGGGCCGCCGGAAGATTATTTTTTCCCCTGTTTGTTAACTTGTTTACTCTCCAAGGCAGGGAGAATGGCTCAGGGCGTGTGACAGATCCTAGTTCCGGCCCAGGGGACTTGGCAACTGCTGAAGCAAGTCTTGGACCCAGTGCAGAGCAGGGAGCAGGGAGGTAAATGGGAGAGAGGTTTTCCCTAAGGGGGGTGTTTTTGACCCGCACGGTAAGCTGTATGCAATTACTTATCTTTCACTGGATCGAGGGCTGCTTCTTACTGGTTCTGGGTGGCTGTGTAGACTCGCTGGTGCTTGGTCTTTCCTGGTGTGGAAAATGCGTCTGCAGAGGACTGCCGCTTGCCTGCCTCACCGCTCACCCACGAGCTGCTCAGGTCTGAAGGGCTCAGGCTCTCACTGGGTCAGGTCTGGCAACTCCTCACTGCTTCTGAATCGTCCCTCCCTCCCCGTGCTACTCAGTCCAGTTCCTCAACTCTGTCTTTGACATTCAGGGCTTCCAGGTTGCCATATGTAATTGAATCACTTGTTTTTTCGGGTCTTTGTTGTAAGAAGGTCCACCGGAAGCATCTCAGTACTCCGCCTTCTTGGCCCTGCTTCTCTAGTCATTGTTTTTTGAACAAGTATGTTTTAAGATGGACTTCAAAATGAGCTCAGCCATGCTTTCAGTGTCACAAAGAGAAAGTGGAGAATGTCCCCAAATAAGCTCCCCTCCTTCAAGCTTTGAAAGAGCCAATAATGAGATGCAAATGAACCCAAATTGTGCTAGGAAATTAACACTGACATAACCAGTGAGTTTGTCAACTTTCTAATCTTATTTTCTTGGCTTATGAATTGGGTTCAGCTCCTTCCTGCATCTTCATTCCATTTATTTTCCCAACTGCACCATACCCCCAAATCCTCATGTCACCAGAGCTTGCCAGTCTCACTCTGAACAGGGGAACCCAGCAGTGCTTGCAACCAACAGTCTTCAGTTACCATCCTGCCCTTGACTCTGTTTTTAGGGGGAGTGGGGTGACTCTGGGGAGAGGGAATCCCCAGCAGGTAAGCTGCAGGGGACCACAAGCCGTGTGAGTGGAGAGCGGATGATCTGATGGCCACAGGGAAGAAACAGGACCAAAGGGGGCTCTGGGCTTTTTCCTGGTCCCATGGATGAGTAGCTCCCAGCTCTTTCACTCACCCTCTTCCAGGCAACCTATTCCCCTATAATCAGGGGCCCCGAACTCTGTTGACCCACAGACTTGTTTGGCCACTAACAAGTTTTAACATTATTTTAATTTTAAATGCGTTTGAGTGCAGTATATATCCTTCAGGTCCACAGTCCCCACCACTCCCTATTGTCTTAACACAGGCCTGCTCCACTAGTGTACCTTATCTGTCCATCCCATGAGTTTGTGATTCCAGCCTTCAGCTGGTGGGTTATATATCAGCCCTTTTATTTTGATCCCCTTAATTCTCTCCCCTCCTTTCTCTCTGAAGTAAACAGCGGCAAGTAATGACTGAAACTTGCGCATATGCCTCTTCCAATGCCTCCACTCCATTCACTTGCATTTCAAGCTCAAGGAAGCTGATCTTTTAAGAGAATAATGGGTAGGTGCACACGGTTTTTCCCACCTAAGGTTTCTTCACCTGAGATCGAAACCTATCTGGCATGGCGTTGGGGTAAAAGACCTTTTAGAAAGGGAGTAAATTCTAGGAACCTCTGAAAGAGAACAGATTGAATTTAAACTTGTTTACAATGAGGAAGAAGTGACAGTTGCCTGATTTTTTCTGCAGCAGTTAAGAGTGATAATGGATTCCGTTTTTCCCCATCCTCCACTGAAAAATAGACACAGAAATCAGGCTGGGATCAAAATAGTTTTATTGCTGGGTGGACCTCTGGTTGGAGCTGGCTTCCTGCTCTCCCCACCCTCTTGAGGAGCCCTTCCACCCAATTAGAGGCAGAGCAGCTGGACGAGGCAGACCCTCCTGAGCCAAGGATGGCTGTTCATGGGCCCTGTTCCCTTCTCCCCTGAGAGGAGCCAGAGTTGGGTGTAGAGAAAGGAGAGAGTTCCTGGGCAACTGTTTGTCCTGAGCAGTAGGCTGGAAGTGACCCCATCAGGGGGCTGCAAAGAGTGTGCTAATCATCTTCTCCCTTCCCTTTACCATCTGTCAACACACACACTCAAATACATATTCATACATACACATACACATACCTGCATGCACACACGTGCACACATATACATATGCATGTATACACATGCACACATTCACATGCACATGCACACATATTCCTGAAAGCAAATTCTGATGAGAGAGTCTTGTGGCCCTGGAGGTTTGGAGGTGAAAAGGGCTACCACAGGAGGGAGACAAAAAGGAGTCAGGAGAAGGGGAGCATGCTGGACCCTCCTTACAATTATCCTATAAGTTGCTCCACTCTCAAGGAAGTGTCATGGAATCGATTTATCCATTCAATTCAAGTCCATGGAAATTTATTAGATACCTGCTAGATATAGGGTTCCCCACCATCTGTCAGTTTGTTGTACTGTGGGGATTTGCATGTTGCTGTGATGCTGAAAGGTACGCCACAGGTATTCAAATACCAACAGGGTCATCCATGGCAGACAGATTTCAGCTGAGCTTCCAGACTAAGACAGACTAGGAAGAAGGACCTGGCAGTCCACTTCTGAAAAGAATTAGCCAGTGAAAACCTTATGAATAGCAGCGGAACATTGTCTGATATAGTGCCGGAAGATGAGCCCCTCAGGTTGGAAAGAGTCAAGCTTTTGGGACCTTCATTTGCTGATGTGGCACGACTCAAAATGAGAAGAAACAGCTGTAAACATCCATTAATAATAGTAAAGTGGAATATACGAAATATGAATCTAGAAAAATTGGAAGTCGTCAAAAATGGAATGCATAAACATCGATATCCTAGGCATTAGTGAGCTGAAATGGACTACTATTGGCCATTTTGAATCAGACAATCATATGATCTACTGTGCCGTGAATGACAACTTGAAGAGGAATGGCATTGTATTCATGGTAAAAAAAAGAACATTTCAGCATCTATCCTGAAGTATAAAGCTGTTAGTGATGGGATAATATCCATATGCTTATAAGGAAGACCAGTTAATACTACTGTAATTCAAATTTACACACCAACCACTAAGGCCAAAGATGAAGAAATTGAAGATTTTTACCAACTTCTGCAGTCTGAAATTGATGGAACATGCTGTCAGGATTCCTCGATAATTACTGGTGATTAGAATGCGAAAGTTGGAAATGAAAAAGGATCGGTAGTTGGAAAATATGGCCTTGGTGATAGAAATGATGCCAGCGATCGCATGATAGAATTTTGCAAGATCAACAACTTCTTCACTGCAAGTAATTTTTTTCACCAACATAAACAGTGACTATACATCTGGACCTCACCAGATAGAATACACAGGAATCAAATTGAGTACCTCTGTGGAAAGAGACGATGGAAAAGCTGAATATCATCAGTCAGAACAAGGCCAGGGGCTTGCAATTGCTCATATGCAAGTTCAAGTTGAAACTGAAGAACATTAGGACAAGTCCACAAGAGCCAAAGTACGAACTGGAGTAGATCCCACCTGAATTTAAAGACCATCTCAAGAATAGATTTGATGCATTGAACACTAATGACCGAAGACATCAAGGACATCATACATGAAGAAAGCAAGAGGTCATTAAAAAGACAAGAAAGAAAGAAAAGACCAAAATGGATATCAGAAGAGACTCTGAAACTTGGCTCTTGAACATCAAGTAGCTAAAGTGAATAGAAGAAATGATGATGTAAAAGAGCTGAACAGAAGATTTCAAAGGATGGCTCGAGAAGACAAAGTAAAGTATTATAATGACATGTGCAAAGACCTGGAGTTAGAAACCAAAAGGGAAGAACATGCTTGGCATTTCTCAAGCTGAAAGAACTGAAGAAAAATTTCAAGCCTCGAGTTGCAATACTGAAGGAATCTATGGGGAAAATATTAAACGACGCAGGAAGCATCAAAAGAAGATGGAAGGAATACACAGAGTCACTATACCAAAAAGAATTGGTCGATGTTCATCCATTTCAGGAGGTAGCATATGATCAGGAACCAATGGTACTGAAGGAAGAGGTCCAAACTGCACAGAAAGCATCGGCAAAAAACAAGGCTCCAGGAACTGATGGAATACCAGTTGAGATGTTTCAACAAATGAATGCAGGGCTGGAAGTGCTCACTTGTCTATGCCATGAAATTTGGAAGACAGCTGCCTGGCCAACCGACTGGAAGAGATCCATATTTATGCCTATTCCCAAGAAAGGTGATCAAACTGAACGCAGAAGTTATCAAACAATATCATTAATATCACACAAAAGTAAAATTTTGCTGAACTGAAAGTCTTTCAAATGTGGCTGCAGCAGTACATTGAAGGAACTGCCAGAAATTCAAGCTGGATTCAGAAGACGATGTGGAACTAGGGATATCATTGCTGATGTCAGATGGATCTTGGCTGAAAGCAGAGAATACCAGAAAGATGTTTACCTGTGTTTTATTGGCTATGCAAAGACATTCGACTGTGTGGATCATAACAAATCTATGGATAACATTGCGAAGATGGGAATTCCAGAATACTTAATTGTGCTCGTGAGGAACTTGTACATAGAACAAGAGGCAGTTGTTCTAACAGAACAAGGGGATACTGTGTGATTTAAAGTCAGGAAAGGTTCAGGTCAGGGATGTATCCTTTCACCATACTTATTCAATCTGTATGCTGAGCACATAATCCGAGAAGCTGGACTATATGAAGAACAGGGCATCAAGACTGGAGGAAGACTCATTAACAACCCGTGTTATGCAGATGACACAACCTTGCTTGCTGGAAGTGAAGAAGACTTGAAGCATTTACTGATGAAGATCAAAGACCGCAACCTTCAGTATGGATTACACCTCAACATAAAGAAAACAAAAGTCCTCACAACTGGACCAATAAGCAACATTGTGATAAATGGAGAAAAGATTGAAGTTGTCAAGGATTTCATTTTACTTGGATCCACAGTCAACACCCATGGAAGCAGCAGTCAAAAAATCAAAAGATGCATTGCATTGGGCAAATCTACTGCAAAATACCTCTTTAAAGTGTTGAAAAGCAAAGGTGTCACCTTGAAGACTAAGGCACCTGACCCAAGCCATGCTATTTTCAGTCTCATCATATACATGTGAAAGCTAGATAATGAATAAAGAGACCAAAGAAGAATTGACGCCTTTGAATTGTGGTGTTGGTGAAGAATATTGAATATACCATGGACTGCCAGAAGAATGAACAGATCTGTCTTGGAAGAAGTACAGCCAGAGTACTGATTAGAAGCAAAGGTGGTGAGACTACATCTCACATACTTTGGATGTGTTATTAGGAGGGACCAGTCCCTGGAGAAGGACATCATGCTTGGTAAAGTAGAGGGTCAGCGAAAAAGAGGAAGACCCTCAATGAAATGAATTGACAACAGTGGCTGCAACAATGTGCTCCAGCGTAACAAAGATTGTGAGGCTGGAACAGGACCAGGCAGTGTTTCGTTCTGTTGTGCATAGGGTCGCTATGAGTTGGAACCAACTTGATGGCACCTAACAACAACAACAGGTATAGGGTCACTATGAGTTGGAATCCACTTGATGACAATGGGTTTGGTTTGGTTTTAGGTACATAAGGAGCCACTTAGCATGAAGAGACTCATTCCTTCTTGAGGAATTTTCCATCTCAAAGGATAGATAGGATGGGTACACAAACAGCTATGTCACAAAGTGCCAGTGGCAAGTGCCACAACGGAAGTATGTGAGGCGTTGAGAGGCGAGAGAAGCCACATGTGGGATGGAAGATCCTGGGAGGTTTCACAGAGGAAGTTCCATTTGATCTTGGCCTTGGAACTCCCACTAGAATTCCTCCATGGCTTTCCCATGGGTCTTAGAAGAATGACCCAGCTCTTCAACAAGTGTCATAGATTAAGTTGTGTCCCCCAAAAAATGTGTGTATCAATTTGGCTAGGCCATGATTCCCAGTATTGTGTGGTAGTCTTCCATTTTGTGATTGTAATTTTACATTAAAGAGGATTAGGATGGGATTGTAACACCACCCTAACCCAGTTCACATCCCTGATCCAACGTAAAGGGAGTTTCCCTGGGGTGTGGCCTGCACCACCTTTTATCTCTTATAAGAGATAAAAGGAAAGGGAAGCAAGTGGAGAATCGGGGATCTCATACCATCAAGAAAGCAGCGCCGGGAGCATAGCACGTCCTTTGGACCAGGGTCCCTGCACCGAGAAGCTCCGAGTCTGGGGAAACACTGAAGAGAAGAAGGCCAACAGAGAAAAAGCCTTCCCCTGGAGCTGATGGCCTGAATTTGGACTTTTAGCCTACTTTAACTGTGAGGAAATAAATTTCTCTTCGTTGAAACCATCCACTTGTGGTATTTCTGTTATAGCAGCACTAGATGACTAAGACAACAAGGGCACAAGACCCTGCTCACCTACCACCTCACTGGGCCACACTCTTTACAGCTGTCTTTCCAGTCCTCAAATCATCACATGCCATCCCATCCCTGGGTCCTCACACATCCTCACCCCTCTTCCTGCCATGTCTCCTCTCTCCCCCTAAGTATTTCACACTCAACCTCCAGAGCTGCATGCAAATGTTACTTCCTCCAAGAAGCCCTTCCTGAGTGCTGTAGACTAGGCTGAACCCATCCCATGCACAGAACACCGTGCACTTCTCTTTCGTAGCACTGATCATGGCTGTTGTCCAGTAATTACCTGTGCAATTTATTGTTTGATTTCTGCCACCACCACCACCTCTACCATCTCCCAAACATGAGCTTGGGGAGGGCAGTTACCCTGTTTGTCTTGTTCATAGTTGTATTTCCAGCCCGTGGTGCAAATTGAGTGCTCATTACATGCTGATAAATGAATGAATGAAAGGATTTTTAGGATATTGTATTAGTTCCCTAGGGAGCCCAAAAACAAAATACCACTTAGTGGGTGGCTTTAAAGGACAGAAATTTATTGTCTCACAGTTCTGAGGCTAGAAGTACAAATCAGGGTATTGGCTGTGTTGATTCATTCTGTTTCATGCCTCTCTCCTAGCTTCTGGTAGCTCCAGGAGTTCCTTGGCTTGCAGCTGCAGCATCACATAGCATTCTTCCTCAATCTCTCTGTCCCTGTGTATCTTCTCTTTGATAAAGACATCATTCATATAGGATTAGAACCCACCCTACTCCAGTATGACGTCATGTTGACTTAACTGATAACATCTTCAAAGACCCTTTTCCAAACAAGGTCACATTCACAGGTACAGGGGTTAGGAATTCTATATCTTTTGGGGGGACACAATTCAATCTATAACAGATGTCAGCAGACTGAGATGGTAGACAAGAACATATCAGAGAAAAATAGCATGAACTAAGGGTCAAAGGCAGTAAAGCATGGAGTATATTTCTAGACAGTCAAGAGTTGGGATCATTCATAAATTCCAGGTCCTTGAATGAGCTGGTCTTCTTGAGGGCCCCTTGGTGAACTGGAGGCTTTCTTACCATCATTTTTTTCCCCTCGCCACTGTGTCCCAAGTGCCTACCACCTGTAGGCAGAAGAAGGTCCCCAGCTTCCATAGAGCACTTCTTGTTCCCAGTGAGATTCTTTCTGCATTTCCTCTGGTAAGCTTTCCTAACCTTGCCCACTCTGTTTAAGTTCCTTACCCCCTTTGCTCTCGAAATAAATGCCATTTGGTAAGAACTTACTTGGTTTCCCTTTCTTCCATCTCAACACTGGCCCTCAGCAGCACTCATCTTTGGTTGTGTAGGGAGAGTGGTCTTCCCAGGACAAGTTTTTCTAAACTTTTGTGGTTTTACCTGGATTGTTTTTGTCTAAGGTTGAGAGGGATTCATTGATTTTTCTGGCCTGTTTAGGAACTTTGCTATTTTAAAATAAAAGAGGGATGTGCCAGTGTCTTAGTCATCTAGTGCCGCTATAACAGAAATACCCCAAGTGGATGGCTTCAACAAACAGAAATTTATTCTTTCACAGTCTAGTAGGCTAGAAGTCCAAATTCAGAGCGTCAGCTCCAGGGGAAGGCTTTCTCTGTTGGCTCTGGAGAAAGGTCCTTGTCATCAATCTTCCCATGGACTAGGAGCTTCTCCATGCAAGAACCCCAGATTCAAAGGACGCGTTCTGCTCCCGGCACTGCTTTCTTGGTAGTATGGGTTCCCCATCTCTGCTCGCTTCTCTCTTTTGTATCTCAAAAGATATTGACTTAAGACACTATCTAATCTTGTATATCTCATCAATATAACTGCCACTAATCCATCTTCTTACATCACAGTGATAGGATTTATAACACATAGGGAAGTCACATCAGATGACAAAATGGTAGACAATCATACAATACTGGGAATCATGGCCTAGCCAAGTTGACAGATGTTTTTGCGGAACACAATTCAATCCATGACAGCCAGGTAATAGCAAACTGAAGTCAGCTCTATTGGTGAACCACCTTCAAGAAGGGCAGACCAACTTTCAGCCTCCTGGCAAAGTAGTGGGAGGGCCTGCAGTCTGGGTACAGGAGATCTGCATGCTGATGAGTGGTCCTGTGTATCTCTGCTCCCTCTGTGCTATGAGGGGTTGGTTAAGTGATCTGGAGCATCCCACTAACTGACAGCTCATGAGAGTCCCCTGAGCAGAGGTCAGTGTATGTCGCCCTTTCCCAACTTCAGTGAAGCCAGGACAGCCCAGCGCATGGGTAACTGTGTAGTAGCCTCAGTAGGCTTGCCTGTGTTCCTAGATAATCATCATGCCTGTCTGGGTAGGGGTGCATTGTAAGGCCCAATTTACAGGAATGGGGGAAATTAGAGAAGTGACTCTTTGCATCTGCATTCTGAGAAGACGCTAAGTAAGCCAACCTCTCACTTCCGCCCCTGGGCCTGTGACTCAGGAGTGGGTCTTGTTGGAAGAGGGGTTCTCCACACACATGGCATCTCCCTAGAGTCCCTCCAGAGTCTCTCTCAGAGCCCTCAGAAGGAGTCAACACAGCTGATACCTATATGATGTCCCCAGAGTCCCTCTGGCTCTTGTCACCAATGACTGGAATGTGCTGGTATGGTGGGGCCTTGACCTGGGAGCAGTATTTCTGGTGCTATTTAGTAGTACTAGTAGCACTTCATTAGGTCCCTGTGTGGTATTGCTCTCGGCTGCTAACCGAAAGGTTGGTGGTTCGAACCCACCCAACAGCACCATGGAAGAAAGGCCTGGTGATGTGCTTCAGTAAAAATTATAACCAAGAAAACCCTATGGGGCAGTTCTACTCTGTCAGATGGGGTCGTATGAGTTGGGATTGACTTGACAGCAATGGGTTTGGTTTTGAATAATGACACTTCATTACCTATGGAAATGAGCTGAGATATCATCAATATTAATAAAATAATAGTGACTACAATTTAGTAAGCACTTACATGTGCCAACACTCTGCTCCTGGCCACTTTGCATATATTCTTTCATTTACTCCTCTGAGCCACCCTCGTGAGATAAGTATTATGACCCTTATTTTATAAATGAGAAACGGAGGCTTAGAGAAGTTTATGAAACTTGACTACTGTCACACCCCTGGTAAATGACAAAACCAAAATTTGACCTGAGACATAGACTCCAAAGTCTATGTAGTACATAGGTAAATCATGAGCAATCTAAATGTCTAGCAAGAGGAAAACAACTTGAATTAATTATGGTATATCCACAATATGTAATATACAGTCATCAAAAATAATGTTTTTGAAAGACTGATGAATGGTGTAAGAAGTACTTCAGATAGAAGGCTAAGTGCAAACAGTGGTGGTTCCCCTAAAAGATAATGTCTACATCCAAATCCCTGCAATCTGTGAATGTTACCTTATTTGGAAAAAGGGTCTTTGCAGATGTAATTAAGACAAGAATCTAGAGATGAGATTATCCTGGATTGCCCAGGTGGGCCCAAAATCCAATATCAAGTATCCTTATAAGAGACAGAAGACACAAAAAGAGAGGAAGGTGATGTGAAGGTGGAGGCAAAGATTGAGGTAATGTGACTACAAGCCAAGCAACGCCAAGGAATGCCAGCAGCCACCAGAACCTGGAAGAAGCAAGGAAGAATTCTCCCCTACCGTCTTTGGAGGAAGTGTGGCCTTGCCAACACCTTGATTTCAGATTTCTGGCCTCCAGAATTCTGAGAGAAAAAATTTCTATTGTTTTAAGTCACCATGTTTATGGTAATTTGTTACAGCAGTGTCAGGAAATGAATACAGATTTCAAACTGTGTATGCTTTCAAACACCTTACTCCCTGACATGACTATCAGATCCACTGCAGTCCGACTGTAGTCTACATCTCAAGTGGATGAGCATTCTGCAGAACCATCCTAGGAAATGCTGCCCTTCCTCTCCTGGGCCAGTGTCCCTTGAGTTCTCCACCCAGCCAACGAGATCAATACATATATAGACACATACCACTATGTCTGATACAAACAAATTTGTAGTTGGTGTTCAGTTCAGTCGGCATTAACCAAGTGCCAAGCCCTGTGCTGGGCATTGGGCACTGGGGATGCTGTGAAGATCCACTTCTGCTTGTGTAGTGCTTTTGAATTTGAAAGCCATATGCATGTGCATTAGTCTGTGTGATCTTCAAACCAGTCTGTGAGGTAGGGAAGGCAGAAATCTTTATACCTATTTTGCAGATAGGTAAACTGAGGCCCCAGAGATATTAAGTGCCTTGTTCAAAGTCATGTAGCAGGGCCAGAACTTAAATCCAGATTTGCTGCTTACTCTCTAAACTCCCTCCAAACCAGTGCTTTTGAAGTCTGTGGAGGGGAAATTGAAATCTCATAGCAGGGATCCAGGCAGTCTTCTAAGAAGAGATAGGATTTGAGCAAAATCTTATTGAATGGTGAAATGGCAATAGAGTAGGGGTTGGCAAACTGTGGTCCTTGGGCTAAATCTGTTCCCTTCTTGCTTTTGTAAATAAAGTTTAATTAGAACGTGCTCATCCATTTGCCTGTTGTCTATGGTGGCTATTATCCTACAAAGCAAAGTTGAGTAGCTGTGACAGAAACCGTGTGGCCTGTAAAGCCTAAAATGTTTACTACCTGGCCCTTTACATACAAAGTTTGCCAAACTCTGCAATAGATGGCTCCATGTATATGGGAGGAGCTTGTGGCATGTGGCAGTGGAGTAGGAGGGTGAGTGAGAGATACGAATGCCTACAAGGTAAGGAAATTTACAGCTCATGGTTAAAAGTAATATTCAGTTCCTTGGAATGACTATCTTTCTAGTCTTAATAATACAAGCAAACACTTATATGTTGCCTATTTTGTGCCAGGCAGTGTTTTAACTGATTTACGTATGTTGTTGTTAGTTGTAGTTGAGTTGCTCTGACTCGTGGCAACCTTATGTGTAACAGAACAAAACATTGCCCAGTCCTGTGACATCACCATGATCTTTGATATGTTTGAGCCTATTGTATCAATCCTTCTCATTGTTATGTCAATCCATCTCATTGAGGATTTCCCTCCTTTTCACTGCTGACCTTCTACCAAATATGATGTGCTTCTCTAGCTATTGGTCTTTCCTGGTGATGTGTCCAAAGTAAGTCTTGCTGTCCTCCCTTCTGAGGAGCATCCCAGCTGTGTTTCTTCCAAGACTGATTTGTTCGTTCTCCTGGTAGTATATTCAGTATTCTTTGCCAACACTACAGTTCAAACTCTTTATTGTTTTATTATTATCATCCCCATGTGAAAGATGAGAAAATCGGTGCACAGAGAGATCAACACATGTGAGCTTGCACAGCTAGCAAGTAGTAGACCCAGTGTTCAAAGCTAGGTGGTGCACACAAGCAGCTGTGTGCAGAACCACCTCCATATTGCTTCTCACACCCTTAGGAATCCTGGGCATTCATTGGACAAGAGTGTACTGAGCCCCACTGGTTGCTGTAATAAAAGCCAACTGTTTCTTTTTGCTTAGGCATTTCCTATCATTTTCCTGAAAGCCCCCACACACCCCGGTGTGTGACGCCTGCCACTCGACTGGAGCAGAAATGCTATTTGCAGGATGATGACTCCCTTTTGATGCACTGGCCTTGGGAGGTCAGGAAAGCAATGACAGAGAGAATGCAAAGGCTTTTCCGGAACACAGACAAAGTGCTAAAGCCACAGTGCAGTGATCAAAGGCAGAGTCATCAGTTGAGTAAGACAGGGAGGGAGGCTGTGGGCCTGTAATGACGCTCAGAGGCTAGTCACCCTGGCCTCCAGGACGTCTCACATCTATCGAGGGTGCAGGATACATCATGATGAACTGGAGATGATAAGAACGACAGGCTCCAGTACTGTCCCCTCCTCCCCATCAGCACCAGTCAGTTATATTCAGCTGCCTAAATATCCTGTCATGGCTTATGTCTCGTCCTCTTGCAAAAGGGGATTGGTACAAGAATATTAAGTGTCTGGCGTCTTATCAGGAGACAGAAAATTTCATACATCATTTCATCTGGGATTGGGGAAAAGGAAGGAGGCTGCTCAGAGTGTGTTTAAGGGCAGGGCAGCCACCAGCTGAAGCAGTTCACCTTTCCCTGGCCTCCTGCGGCTCTGTGGGCGGCTGTGGCCAGACTCCACCCACAGCTGCTGGGGAGAGGGCAGGGGGAAGAGAAACTGACTGCTAAGGGGAATTTGTCCACAATTGTTATCAGCCCTCTCCACCCACAAGCCCCTGCTCCCCAGGCAGCGAGCCTGGGAGGAGAAAAACAGGTTGTACTTCTTTGTCGAGTAAAGCCTTCTCCTCCCCACCCAACCAGCCAAATACTGAGAAGAAGAAAGAATAATCGATCTGGGCTCTCGGGTCCTTGGGAGTTAGTCACACACAGCGTCAGTCATGGAGTCGTGGGTGTCAACGCTGAAAAGAAAAGAGTACCCTCTACCCTAACTAAATGCAATGAAGGAAAAAAATACTTGGGCTGAATAACAGGCTGCCCTCTCAAGACAGCTCCATTATCTATAGGTGAGCCCAGAAGGTGGGAAAGGAAACTGGGACCCAGTGTGCTGTGGCCCTCAGGGCACCCACCTGGGCCACCTGCCCACAACCTTGGCTGACAGTACCTAACACAAATGCTGGTGAGCCGGCTGGCTGAGGGGTGGTAGCCCTCCCAGCTCAAAGCGATGGGCTCTTGGGAGAAGGACAGGGCTGCCAAGCCCACCTTAAAGACACAGAGAGCCCTCTGAGACATCTGTGCCCCCTTGGCTGGTGCGCTTTTCCAAGGGGCTGGGCACCATCACTCCACCTTGACCCCCTCGGCCGGCCACCAGCTCACCTTCCCTTTGTACCATGAGCTAAAGGCTAAAGCCAGTGTCCAGCTGCAGGCAGGCCTGCCTGGGATTTCAGGGATGGGCTGGCAATGGGTATTTGTCCCAGGTGACCAAGTCCAGCAGGATAAAAACACTGGCCCCCAGACCAAACCAGTCAATGCCCCCATTCATTTAAATCAGCAAGTAATTACGGAGAACTTCCATAGGCCAGGTTGAAGGCACCAAGGACCCAGACCCTGCTCAAATGGAGGGGTGTGTGTGTGTGTGTGTGTGTGTGTGTGTGTGTGTGTGTGTGTGTTTGGAACACAGCCTGAAACAGACAAATAATGATGCCATGTTCTATGAAAGAGAAGAAACAGGTGCCAAGAGGGGATGTAACAGGAGACCTAAGTTACTTGGGGGCTCAGGGAAGGCTGATCGAGGAAGTGGCAAGGCAACTGTGCAGTCTCGTGGTGGGTGGGCTTCGGAGTCTGGGGGCGGGGGAAGTGGTGCAGGCAGCAGAAACCACACCTGCAAAGCACACAGCTTGGGGCACTGAGGGGACCCTGGAGTTGGGTAGAAGGGTGGAGAGTGGGATGAGGGGCTCAGGCAGGGCCCAATCGGATATGACGTCTACTGGGATTTCCCCAGGACTTGGGACCCTGGGTACCAAACAGAGCGGCCTTGTTCTCAGGAGATTTGCATGTTATTTGCTTACTGGTTCTCTCTTTCCTCTCTCCCTTCCTCTCCTACCTCTCTCTCTCTCTCTTTCTCTTTTGTGTCTCTCATCACATTTATCCCCAGATGCTGCCATCTCCTCCTGGCCACCCCCCCATCTGGCTTGTGTTTAAGTGCTCTCATTTGTGTCCTCTCTGGGTTACTCCATGCAAAAATCTATGTCTAGGAAAGAGACCAGAAGAAGACGAGAGAGACCTTAGCGCGGGCTCTCCTTCCCTGGACACCTCCGCTCTCTGTCTTGTGCTGGCAGAGGGGAGAGAGTCAGGGCGCTGGATTTGAGGCCTGACGGCCCCCAATTTACTGTGTGACCTTGAGCAAATCACTAACCCCTGGAGCATTTGTTGTGAAATGAACGAAGGTGAAATGAATGAATTGCATTAGGTTCTGGGTTCCTTACTTGGGATCCATGGATAAGCGTCAGGGAGTCTAAGAATCCCTCCCTGCAATTGCACTGGAAATTTAGTGGATATGAGTACTATACATTTTTCTGGGGAGGGCCTGTAGCTCTCGTTGAATTCTCGAAGAGGATCAGGACCCCCCCAAAATTTAGGAACCCCTGCCCCGGGTGATGGCTAAGAGCCCCCATCTTCCAGGATCATTGCAGTCTCATCACAGGTGCACTTACCATAAAGCTGATGAAACAGAAGCTTCCGGAGCCCTGTGAGAGATGCTGGGAGCTGTCGAGTGCTCTAGGCAGGGAAGGGAAGCCAAGTTACAAACAGGAAGCATTTCTATACACGCATTTCTGGTAAACTACCTAAAGAGATCCCTGAGAAAGACACCTGAATCTGTAGTGACGTCAACAATTTGTTGTGATTTCCTCCCTCAATCTAAATAAATATTCACTTTTATACTTCATTTTGTTTTCATAATTTTGTATTCTGTTTTTGAAAGAGTGCCACCAAACTGTAAATCTTCCAGCCCCACATGTCCCGGACGTCACCAAGGCTCAGATGCCCCAGTGGGGTGAACCCTGGCCAGGTGGGGGCGGTCGGACGCTGTGACCCACACCAGGCACTGCTTTGACCAGGCAACCCTCCTCTCACTCAGCCTGCTCCGCCCTCCTGGTATTGGCTTCTTGTATTTTCCTTTCCTTTCCCTTCTTTTTCCCTTTAATGTAGATTCCAGGGAGTGGGGCGCCCTAAGTGAGGGGCCAAGCTGCTCAAGACAATGGCATGGACATTTGGACGTGGGAGTGGCGTCGGCTGTGACTCAACCCCGCACCGGCCCAGGGCTGATGCCTCCTTCGGAGTAGCCGCTGTGTTTCGTTTCAGGCAGCCCAGCTGCGTTCTGCATGACCAAATTGGACACCTCTCACTTCCTCTGTGAACGGAACTTGGTGTTTGGATGACACGCAAGGCAAGTCGGTTGTTCAAAATAGCACAGCCTCACCTTCAGTCGCCCACCCCAACCCCTAAGGCCTCAAATTAAAGAAACAGAAAAAAAGCAACACCTGAAAGGAACTGAACTCTAGGCCAGTGAAGACTTTTACAAGAGTCACGTGTGCCGCCCCGAGACTAGCAGGTGATGACGGTTCCTGGGACTTATTTGAATCTCAGATCAATGCCTTTCTGGCTGTGCGACCTAGGCCAGCTTACTTAGCATCTCTGAGCCCTGGCTCTTTGTCCTCATGGAACAATGGTTGACATGATTTAGGTGAGACTTAACTGGGGTAACAGATAAAGTGCCCAGCACCCAGCAGGCACTCATTAATTGTTCCCTTCCTCCTGGGGTGGCAAGAGCTGATGGATCTGATGCAGCCCTAGACCTGTGAGGGCACTTTCCCAGCCCTGGAACTGCTTCCGCTGGCATCTTCTCCCACTTTAAATGAAGGATCAGGCCAGTGGTCTAAGTCTCAGCCTACTCCGGGGGTGGCCAAACCCTGCAAACTAGAGTGAAGCTCAGTCTTCACGTGGCTCCCAGGAATCCTGGCTCCCCAGCTGTACAAGATGCAGGGGACAGATGTTTTGGTCTTTGAACCTACCCATTTCCTTCCTGCTTATAGGACCGAGAGCTAGACAGTGACACCTCAGTGAACAAATCCTCCAGGAATAATGCTCGTTTGAAGTTCTTGGCTGAGTTAAAATACAAGCAAATAAATGAAAATATCTACCTGTCATGGGGCAGTGTTGGTTTGTATTACCTGACTCAACAGCAGAGTTTCTGCTAAGCCAGCTCACACTGGCAAAGGCACCATCCCTCCTCCCAAAAGTCTGATTTGCTTGAAGACGGTTGAAGATAAACAGGCTGAGAGGCATAGGATGAGAAGTCAGAAATGCGGAGTCAGTGCTTTGGGGCTATGTGAGGCTCTCTGTGCCTCAGTTTCCTTTCCATGCGGAACTTTAATATACTACCTCAGTATTATATGATTGGAGGTATGTAAAGCTCTTAGCAGAGTTGTTAGGCACATAGTAGGTGCTCAACACGTATTCATTGCCTCCCCCTTTCCTGCCTCAGCTTTCCTCACCTTGCCTTTCAGAGCCCCTTCCCCTGCCTCTGGCTGCACTGTCTCTGAGGATGGTCAGAGGATATCCCTCTGGTCCCACCAGGCAGAACTGAGCAGCATTCTGAGCCTCCCTCCCCATCCCTACCACATTCAGCAGCCACAGAGGGCCACAGAGTTTACAGCCTTTGCATCTTGCTTCCCTTTTCCCTCCTCTTTACCCCCACTGCTGCTGACCAGGTCAACCCTCCTCATTTCTGGTCTCTGGCCTCTGGTCTGGACTCTGCCAACCACCTCCCATTCACACTGGTCCTCCTGCCTCCAGCCTTGTCCATGCCTACTCTCCTCCCATGCTCAGCTTGGCCTTTGTGGCCCGTCAGGACCAGCCCGCTGCCCTCTCCAGCCTCCTCTACCCTGGTCTCACTCTTGGGCTCTCACTGATCTAAACCACTTACTGTCACCTCCATGTACCCACCTCTGCCTGACCCTCTGACCTTTGTCCTCCCACCCATCACCAACCACACAGATTTCAAGCTCGGTTTAAGTATTACTTCCTCTTGAAGCCTTTACTGGGCACTACATCAACCCCCTCAGCACTGACCACTCCAAAACAGGAGGCTTCAGAAGTCCTCATTCTCACAGGACAGAACATGAGTCAGAAGGTCCACTGAGCCTCCTCCCCACCTGCCAGGTGACTTCCTGACAAGGAGGACTAGGAGGTCACAGCTTTTAGAGTTTCTGGAAAGTTCTGGTGGAAGGAAGCAGAGTTCTGCCTTTAGGGGCTTCATGCAAGACCTAGGATGGAGTGGGGTCTCCCATCAGACTTTGTCCTTCTCTGGTTGCCTTACCCTCTCGCCTTCCTACCCTCAACCTTAAGCCCGCCCACTTCTGCTTCAGGATGACCAGGAGCACTGTTGATGCTTCTTGTCACCCTCCACATTACTGTCAGGTTCAGACCCAGGTCTGAGGAGGCCTCCCCAGCCCATCTGAGTTATGCACCTCTGGTTGTGCAGTTCATACCTAGGGGGAATGTCACTGAGATGCAGTCTCTACTGACGCCTGGGCTACTGGGTGAGGCTGACCAGCTGGCTCACCCGTCGGACAATGCGGCTTGACAGGCATTGGGCTAGGGGCCCCCTGGCAAACCAGCTTTATGCTCCCAACAGGCACGTCTCCAAGACAGCCAGCCCAAATTAAGGACACAGTCCGTGGGTAGGACTGATGACAGAAACAGTGCTGAACAATAGCAGCTAGCCTTGATATACCACATTCTATTGCCAGGCTCTGAGCCAAGCACAACCCATGCAGGATCTAGTTTAATTACCCAATGCAACCCGGTAAGATGAGTTCTATTAATATTCCCATTTTACAGGTGAGAAAGCTGAGGCTTTAAGATTGAGCAACTTGCCAAAGGCCACATGGTGGTGGAGCCTGTTCTAACCATTGTGATCCACTGCCTCACAGAAATGGAGTGAAGCTGACTCTGAGCCCACACAGAGTTTTAGAATATCAGGTTTAATCAGTGAGAATCACTGAGTATATTTGAGCAAGGATGCCAGCAACTGGCCGAAGGATTCCCCTCCACCTGGCTCCAGGTGGAAAAACAAAAGGGAGACAATGAGCCACTTCTTGCCTGTCCCTCCCAGCATCCCCGCTCCGACCAACTTTTCTCTTCCACATGGTTTTCAACCACCCTCCTACCACCGTCTTCCAATGTTTACCAGCAAGAAGGAGAGATATTTTTGAACACCTACAACATTTCAGTTTCTCTCCACCGTCCATTTAATCCTCATCGCAGCCCTTCAGGGATGGATGTCATTCTTCCTGTTTTACAGTTGGAGAGGCTGAGGCTCTGAGAAGGCAAGCAGCTTTCTCAAAGCCGTTTAGCTGGCAGAGCTGGGCTTGAGACAAAGCTAAACCTAACTGTGTGTTTGGTCTGCCACATCGTGAAAGAAGATAGAACCCATCAGAAGCAGCAGAAATGACTTCAGAACCTTGGGGAGCAGGACCAAGACTGTCTCTGAAGGAGATTGTCTAGAAAGGAGAGCTGTGTCCTCCTCTGGCAGAGCTCAGCCCCAGCCCTCCCCTGCTCGAGGAGGCTGATGAACAGCCTCCTGCCAGTGAGAAGTAGGATGGCTGCCTGCTGGCAGACAGGTATCTGCAGGTAAACCACCCATCACCCCGCCTCCCTACGAGGCATCAGGAAGTGCCAGACCAAGAGGACATACTTCCTGATGCCACCCGCCCACAGGCCACTCATCCAGCCCAGATCTCTTGGCCTCCTGTGACCTCGAGTTGCACACACATTGTCCTTGAGGCTCCCTTGCAGCTCACTGAGCCGGCCAACCATTGCCACAGCCAAGGAGCCGGGTTTGGCTGAGTGACTTCCGATAGGGAGATACCTTGCATGGTGTCATTCCATCCACAGGCATTGATGCCCCCGCCTGCTGCGTCCCGCTGTAGAAATAGAGGTGGGTAGGGGCCGGCTCATACCACAGGACTTGAGAAACTTCAAGGAGGTGCAAATAGCCTTGGAGCCAAGTGACCCTGGGTTAAATCCCGGTGCTTCTTCTCATTAGTCGATGACCTTGGACAAGTTACATTGCCTTGCTCAGCCTTAGTTTTCACATTTGTAAAAAGCATCAGTAATACTTCTTCCAAGTTGTTGTGTTGTTAGGTGCCATCGAGTTGGTTCCAACTCATAGCGACCATATGTGCCACAGAATGAAACACTGCCCAGTCCTGTGCCATCCTCACAATGGTTGTTATGCTTAAGCCCATTGTTGCAGCCACTGTGTCAGTCCGTCTCATTGAGGATCTTCCTCTTTTTCACTGTCCTTCTACCCTACCAAGCATGATGTCCTTCTCCAGAGACTGATCCCTCCTGACAACATGTCCAAAGTATGTGAGACGTAGTCTCACCATCCTTGCTTATATGGAGCATTCTGGTCATACTTCTTCCTCTAAGACAGAATTGTTCATTCTTTTGGCAGTCCATGATATATTCAATATTCTTCTCCAGCACCACAATTCAAAGGTGTCAGTTCTTCTCCAGTCTTCCTTATTCATTGTCCAGCTTTCGCATGCATATGAGGTGATTGAAAACACCACGGCTTGGGTCAGGCACACCTTAGTCTTCAAGTGATGTCTTTGCTTTTCAACACATTAAAGAGATCTTTTGCAGCAGATTTGCCCAGTGCAATTCGTCTTTTGATTTCTTGAATGCTGCTTCCATGGGTGTTGACTGTTGATTCAAGTAAAATGAAATCCTTGACAACTTCATCTTTTCCCTGTTTATCATGATGTTGCTTATTGGTCCAAGTTGTGAGGATTTTTAATTTATGTTGAGGAGTAAGCCATACTGAAGGCTGTGGTCTTTGATCTTCATCAGTAAGCGTTTCAAGTCGTCTTCACTTTCAACAAGTAAAGTTGTGTCATCTGCATATCGCAGGTTGCTAATGAGTCTTTCTCCAATCCTGATGCCCCGTTCTTCTTCATATAGTCCAGCTTCTTGGATTACTTGCTCAGCATACAGATTGAATAGGTATGGTGAAAGGATACAACCTTGACGCACACCTTTCCTGGCTTTAAACAATGACGTATCCCCTTGTTCTGTTAGAATAACTGCCTTTTGATCTATGTACAGGTTCCTCATGAGCACAATTACATGTTCTGGAATTCCCATTCTTTGCAATGTTATCCATAGTCTGTTATGATCCACACAGTCGAATGCCTTTGCATAGTCAATGAAACACAGGTAAATGTCCTTCTGGTATTCTCTGCTTTCAGCCAGGATCCATCTGACATCAGCAATGATATCCCTGGTTCCATGTCCTCTTCTGAATCTGGCTTGAATTTCTGGCAGTTCCCTGTCAATATACTGCTGCAGCCACTTTTGAATAATCTTCAGCAAAATTTTACTTACGTGTGATATTGATGATATTGTTCGATAATTTCCTAATTCAGTGGGGTCACTTTTCTTGGGAATAGTCATAAATATGGATCTCTTTCAGTCAGTTGGTCATGTAGCTGTCTTTGAGATTTCTTGATTAGTGCCAATAATGTCAGGATGAGATTGTATCTCACTGTAGTTTTGATTTGCGTTTCTCTAATGGCTAATGATCTCAAGCATTTCCTCATGTGTCTGTTAGCTGCCTGAATGTCTTCTTTGGTGAAGTGTCTGTTCATATCTTTTGCCCATTTTTTAACTGGATTATTTGTCTTTTTGTTGTTGAGGTGTTGAACTATTCTGTAGATTTTGGAGATAAGACCATTGTCAGATATGTCATAGTCAAAACTTTTTTCCCAGTTTATAGTTTATCTTTTTTACTCTTTTGGTGAAGTCTTTTGATGAGCATAAATGTGTAATTTTTAGGAGCTCCCAGTTGTCTAGTTTATCTTCTGGTGTTTGTGCATTGTTAGTTATGGTTTGTATTGTATTTATGCCATGTATTAGGGTCCCTTGCATTGTCCCTACTTTTTTCTTCCATGATCTTTATCATTTTAGGTTTTATATTTAGGTCTTTGATCCATTTTGAGTTAGCTTTTGTGTATGGTGTGAGGTATGGGTCCGGTTTCATTTTTTTTTACAGATGAACATCCAGTTTTGCCAGCACCGTTTGTTAAAAAGACTGTATTTTCCCCCATTTAATGGACTTTGGTCCTTTGTCAAAGATCAATTGACCGTAGGTGGATGGATTTACATCTGAGTTCTCAATTCTGTTCCATTGGTCAATGTGTCTGCCGTTGCACCAGTACCAGGCTGTTTTGACAACTGTAGCTGTATAGTAGGTTCTGAGATAAGGTAATGTGAGGCTTCCTACTTTGTTCTTTTTCTTCAATAATGCTTTGCTTATCTGGGGCACCTTTCCTTTCCATATAAAGTTAGTGATTAGTTTTTCCATCTTGTTAAAGAATGCTGTTGGTATTTTGATCAGGATTGCATTATATCTGTAGATCGCTTTGGGTAGAATTGACATTTTCACAATGTTGAGTCTTCCTATCCATGAGCATGGTATGTTTTTCCATTTATATAGGTCTTTTTTTGTTTCTTACAGTAGTGTTTTGTAGTTTTCTTTGTATAGGTCTTTTACATTCCTGATTAGATTTATTAGCATTTTATGTTTCTAGGGGCTATTATAAATGGTATTGTTTTCCTGATTTACTTTTTGAAGTTCGCTTTGTTGGTATACGGGAATCCAACTGATTTTTGTATGTTGATCTTGTATCCTGCTACTCTACTAAATCTTTCTATTAGTTCCAGCAGTTTTCTTGTGGAATCTTTGGGGCTCTCTATGTATAGTATCATATCATCTGTGAATAGGGATAGTTTTATTTCTTCCTTTCCAATCTGGATGATCTTTATTTCTTTTTCTTTCCTTATTGCTCTAGCTAGGACTTCCAGCACAATGTTAAATAGGAGTGTTGGTAAAGGGCATCCTTATCTTGTTCCCTTTCTCAGGGAGAATCCTTTCAGCCTGTCTCCATTTAGAATGATGTTGGCTGTTGGTTTTGCATAGATATCCTTTATTATGCTGAGGATTTCCCTTCTATTCCTATTTTGCTGAGACTTTTTATCAGGAATGAGTGTTGGGTTTTATCAAATGCCCTTTCTGCGGCAATTGAGATTATCGTGTGATTCTTTTCTTTTGTTCTATTTGTGTGGTGGATTACATTGATTGATTTTCGAATGTTGAACCATCCTTGCATACCTGGTATGAATTCCACTTTGTCATAGTTTTTTTTTTTTTTTTTTTTAATGTGACTAGAATTTTGTTGACGATTTTTGCATCTATATTCATGAGAGATATTGGTCTGTAATTGTCTTTTTATGGTATGTTTGCCTGGCTTTGGTATCATGGTTATGCTGGCTTCATAGAATGAATTCAGGAGTATTCCTTCCTCTTCTATGCTCTGAAATAGTTTGAGTAGTACTGACGTGAGCTCTTCTCTGAATGTGTGATAGAATTCTCCAGTGAAGCCATCCAGGACAGGGCTTTTTTTGTTGGGAGTTTTTTTTGTTTCCTTACCTCTTCAATCTCTTCTCTTGTTACGGGTCTCTTCAGATTTTCTACCTCAGTTTGCATTAGTTTAGGTAGGTAGTGTGTTTCTAGAAATTTTTCCATTTCCTCTAGGTTCTCAAATTTGTTGGAGTACAATTTTTCATAGTATTCTGTTATGATCCTTTTTATTTCAATTGGGTCTGTTATAATGTCCCCCATCTCATTTTTTATTGGGGTTATTTGCTTCCTCTCCTGTTTTTCTTTTGTCACTTTGGCCAGTGGTTTGTTGATTTTGTTGGTCTTTTCAAAGAACCAACTTTTGGTCTTGTTGATTCTTTCTATTGTTTTTTTCTGTTCTCTATTTCATTTATTTCTGCTCTAATCTTTATTATTTCCTTTTTCTGGTGGCTGTGGGCTTCTTTTGCTGTTCTCTTTCTATTTGTTCGAGTTGTAGGGCTAACATTTTTATTTTGGCCCATTCTTCTTTTTTGATGCGTGCATTTTTTTGCATAAATTGACCTCTGAGCACTGCCTTTGCTGTGTCCCAAAGGTTTTTGTATGATGTGTTTTCATTCTTATTTGTTCCCAGGAATTTTTTGATTCCCTCTTAGATTTCTGCTATTACCCAGTTGTTTTTAAGCAAGGTGTTATTAGTTTCCATGTATTTGATTTTTTTTCCTTGCTCTTCCTGTTGTTGATTTCTACTTTTATGGCATTATGATCAGAAAGAATGCTTTGTATTATTTTGATGTTTTGGATTTTATTAAGGGTTGCTTTGTGGCCTAAAATGTGGTCTATTCTGGAGAATGTTCCATGTGTGTTAGAAAGGAATGTATATTTTGCTGCTGTTGGGTGGAATGTTCTGTATATGTCTATGAGGTCAAGTTGGTTGATTGTGACCTTTAGATCTTCTGTATCTTTGTTCAGTTTCTTTCTAGATGTTCTCTCCTTTACTGAGAGTGGTGTGTTAAAGTCTCCTACTATTATAGTGGAACTGTCGGTTTCTCTTTTCAGTGCTGTTAGTTTGTTTTTTGTATTTTGGAGCCCTGTCATTGGGTGCGAAGATTTTAGTAAGGTTATGTCTTCTTGGTGGATTGTTCCTTTAATCGTTATATAATTCTTCCTTGTCTTTTATGGTTGATTCTGCCTTAAAGTCTATTTTATCTGAGATTACTATTGCCACTTCTGCTAACTTTTTTTGGTTACAGACATTTGCTTGGTGTATTTTTTCCATCCTTTGATTTTTAACATATTTATGTGTTTGTGTCTAAGATGTGTCTCTTGTAGACAGCAAATTGATGGGTTGTATTTTTTTTTAACCCATTCTGCCACTCTCTGTCTCCTTATGGGTGCATTTAAGCCATTTACATTAAGTGTGATTATTGATAGGTATGAGTTTATATTGTTGTGCTTTTTTTGTGTGTGATGCTGATGCTTTCTTTGTTCCTCTTACTTTCCTGTGCTGAGTTCCTTTTGTTTGTAGATTTTCTTTTCTTTTGTTACTGCAGATTTTATGTTTTCTGAGACTTTATGTTTTTCTTCTTTTTTATTCTGATGAGTAGATTTGTTAACTTTCTTTTTAGTTACCTTGAAATTTACCCTTATCTTCCTAAGTTTGAGCCAATCTTTTATTACTTAATGTCATCTCGACTTCCTCTCCATTTGCAAGGCAGTCTCAAGGGAAGGCAATTCTTTCTCAGAACTTATTCCTCAATATTCTTATGTGGTACCAATCAGTCCTATGCACCCTTAGGAATTCAGCTACCCACAGCTATGATTTTTTTTTTTATTCCCTATTTTTCTAAGCCAGGGTTTCTCAACTTCAACACTATTGACATTTGGGACAAGTCAGCCAAATTCTCCAGGCCTCAATTTCCCTCTCTATACAGTGGTCATAGTGGTTCCCTTGCCCTTCTCTAGCTCCTAAGACTTTATTTATTTATATTAAGATAAAGTGAGACAATAACTTTCTACGGGTTTTGGAACCATATTTATCCTATATATGACTGCAACAGAGTCTGGTTTATGACTACTTCTTCTGGTATCAGCACTCCAATTCTGCCATTGACCGCATAGCCTATGGACAGAGAGGAAATGCTGTGTGAAGATCAACCGACAACCATCTACACATGGCAGAGGGCAAGGGGTTCCCCCTAGATTTTCTGCTTGGTTACAAGTGCTGACTCTTCACCAATGGCTGGAGTCACCTCCACCTGCAAAGTTGAAAGAGAAACAATGTGGGAGGGTGCTCTTGTGGGCAGTATAGTGGGTGGTTGTAACAAAGAATCTGACTCCATTTTTTGATGTTTGACTGCTGACAGCTTTTAAGTCTCACCCCTGCCTCTCCTACTTCTGCCCCATGTCTGGGAAACCTGATTAAAAAAGTCTAGGTACTCCCTTCTCTGGCACCAGTGGAAGTTTCAAGCCATGCAAGCCCCTTTCTGTGTGCAGAAATCATCACCCAACCCCACCTGTAAACACCATAAAAACCCAAGCCAGTCTTCTTTCCCTGCTCTCTCAAGCACTTTCAGACCTGCTTGAGAGCCTACCGCTTTCTCCCCAGAAGGCCATATCATGTCAGGAATAAGCCTGTTCATACCATCTTGGTATGTGCGTGGCATCATCAGTCATGACATCAGGACCAAATTTTGGGTGGGGGTTCATTATGATTCTGAAGGATGCCTATAGCAGTGATTAAGAGATCTCAGGTCTTAACCTTGGCACTACTGACATTTTGGGCCAGATAATTCTTTATTGTGGGAGGCTGTTCTGTGTAGTGTAGGTTGTTTAGTAGCATCCCTGGCTACCACCCACTAGATGACAGCAGCAACCCCCCCCCCCCCCCCCACACACACACACTACCTGTGACAATCAAAAATGTCTACAGACATTACAAAACATTGCCTGGGGGGCAAAATTGCCGCTAGTTGAGAACCACTGCTCTAAGTCTTGGAAACTTTGTTGTGAATGCAAAGTCATCAATAGTAGTTTCCCTGCTTGCACAAAGGTCCCTTTACCACATCTTTGCTATCCTAAAATACTTCCCTCTTTAGCTAAATCCCACCTAAATTCAGGAAGCAGAAAGGCTGAACTGAGATGCCACGTCTTAACGCTACCTAGCTACATGACCTTGAGTGAGTTGAATGGCCACTCTGGGCTTCAGTTTACTCATCTGTAAAATGATGAGTAGACTAGATGAGTTCTAAGATTCCATGAGGAGGCGGGTCCAAGATGGCAGAGTAGTCAGATGCTTCCAGCGGATCCTCTTACAACAAAGACCCCCAAAAACAAGTGATTCGATTATATACAGCAATCTGGGAGTCCTGAACATCAGAGATGAAGAACCGGACCGAGTGGCACTGGGGGAGAGAGACAGTTTGAAAGCAGGGAGGAGTTGCCAGACCTGACCCGATGAGAGCCTGAGCCCTTCAGGCCTGATCAGCTCGGGGTTGAGTGGTGAGGCAGGCAAGCAGCCGTGCTTGGGAGGCACGTTTTCCCCACTGGGAGAAACCCAGCACCTGAGAGTACACGGCCACCTAGAACCAGTGAGAAGCAGCCCTTGATCCGATGAAAGATAAGTAATTGCATACGGCCTACTTGTGGATCAAAAACACCCCCCTTAGGGAGGAACCTCTCCCATTTACCTCCCTGCTCCCTGTTCTGCACTGGGTCCCGGAGCGGCTTCAGCAATTGCCAAGTCCCCTGGGCCAGAAGTAGGATCCCTCACACGCCTGGAGCCATTCTCCCTGCCTTGTAAAGTGAACAAATTAACAAACGGGAAAAAATAAACTGCTAGCTCCCCTAAGCCAGGAACCCAGGGTAGGCACATGGACTTTGAGAGCCTTTCCCCCTGCATAGGCTTGTGTGGGCTCATCTCAACAGCGTAGGCCCTCATTACCACAGTACAACAGGGTATATACCAGAAGTCTAACTTCAACTGTTTCAGTTGTGAAGTGGCAGATTCCTGACATTTGACACTGCTGTGCCCATTAAGCAGGGTCTTCACCTACCCATATAAGGGGCCTGAGGACTGGTGGCTCCACCCACAACACCTAGGCACCTGTGATGGGGTCCATGAATAAGAGGTGCCCCCCAGTCCTTAGGGCCAACAGCATTAGGTGCTCAAAGTCCAACTGCAAAACCCATACACCTATGTGGTCTAGGGAACAGGGACACACCTTCCTCCTGGACACTTGGGAGCAGCCGTCAGCCCTCTGCCTTGCTCAGAGTATGTCCCCCTGCTGCAGCCAGATGCCTGTGCCTATACCACTCACCCATGCCTGTCTAGGACTGTAAGTGAGAGCTTGTACCACACACTTGGTGGCTATCTACCTGGGCACCTGAGCTGAATCCATATGGGAGGAGTGGGCAGACTCCTGAGCTCACATACCTAGTAACAGATCTAACCACCTGGTGACAGGACATTAGAGCTTCAAAGGTGCCAATAATCAAACTAGATCATACAAGCAGCCTATTTGGGCATATCAAAACAAAACAAGAAGCTAGGACACAGTAAGCAAACGTAAAATAAATAAATATAATAACTTCTTGATGGCTCAGAGACAACAGTCAATATCAAATCACATAAAGAGGCAATCCATGATGGCTTCAGCAAGCTCCCAAAATAAAGAAACTAGAAATTTTCCAGAGGAGAAAAATTTCTTGGAATTACTGGAGGCAGAATACAAAAGATTAATATACAGAACTCTTCAAGAAATTAGGAAGGAAATTAAGCAAAACACAGAACACGCAATAGAGGAAATTAAAAAGATTAGAGAAGAGCATAATGACAAATTTAACAGGCTGCAAGAATCCACAGAGAGACAGCAATCAGAAATCCAGAAGATTAACAATAAAATTTCAGAATTAGACAACTCAATAGAAAGTCATAGAAGCAGAATTGAGTCAATGGAAATCAGAATTAGTAAGACTGAAGATAAAGCACTTGACACCAACTTATTTGGGGAAAAATCAGATAAAAGGATTTTAAAAAATGAAGAAACCCTAAGAATTATGTGGGACTCTATCGAAAGGAATAACCTACGACTGACTGGAGTACCAGAACAGGGGCCAATAACAGAAAAAACACAGAGAATTGCTGAAGATTTGTTGGCAGAAAACTTCCCTGATATCGTGAAAGATGACAAGATACCTATTCAAGATGCTTATCGAACCTCACACACAGTAGATCCCAAAAGAAAGTCACCAAAACATATTATAATCAAACTTGCCAAAACCAAAGCTAAAGAGAGAATTTTAAGAGCGGCTTGGGATAAACGAAAAGTCGTCTACAAAGGAGAGGCAATAAGAATAAGCTCGGACTACTCAGCAGAAACCATGCAGGCAAGAAGACAATGGGATGACATATATAAAGCCTTGAAGGGAAAAAACTGCCAGCCAAGAACTCTATATCCAGCAAAACTGTCTCTCAAATATGATGGCAAAATTAGGGCATTTCCAGATAAACAGAAGTTTAGGGAATTTGCAAAAACCAAACCAAAATTAAAAGAAATATGAAAGGGAGTCCTCCGGTTACAAAATCAGTAACATCAGATAACAACCCAAGACTAGAACACAAGATAGAGCAACCAGATATCAACCCAGATAGGGAAGTCACAAAACTAAATCAAAGCTAAACTACTGAAAATAGGGAAACAGATGTTAATATGTAAAAGATGACAACATTAAAACCAAAAAGAGGGACTTAAAAAATGTAGACATAGATTTTTCATATGGAGAGGAAGTCGAAGCGATATAAAGAAATAAAAGACTGGTGTAAACTTAGAAATATAGGGGTAAGTATTAAGGTAACCACAAAGGAAACTAATAATCCTACAAGTCAAAATAAAAAACTAGAAAAATATAAAGACTCAGCAAACACAAAATCAATAACGATGAAAATAAAAATGACTTAGCACAGAAAATTAAGTGAAACAAAGATACTGTGAACATCACACAAAAAAAGACATCGAAATGACAGCACTAAACTCATACCTAATCAGTAATTACACTGAATGTAAATGGACTAAATGCACCAATAAAGAGAGAGTGGCAGATTGGATAAAAAAACAGGATCCATCTATATGCTGCCTAGAAGAGACACACCTTAGACTTAAAGACACAAACAAACTAAAACTCAAAGAACAGAAAAAAATATATCAAGCAAACAACACTCAAAAAAGAGCAGGAGTGGCAATATTAGTCTCCAACAAAATAGACTTTCAAGTAAAATCCACCACAAAGGATAAGGAAGGACACTATATAATGATTAAAGGGTCAATACACAAGGGGGACTAAAACATAATAAATATTTACACACCCAACGACGGGGCTCCAAAATACATAAACTCTAACACACTGAGAAGAGAGATAGATGGCTCCACAACAGTAGTAGGAGACTTCAACACCCCACTTTTGGTGAAGGACAGAACATCCAGAAAGAAGCTCAACAAAGACACGGAAGAGCTAAATGCTACAATCAACCCACTTGATCTCATAGACATATACTGAACACTCCACCCAACAGCAGCCAAGTATACTTTCTTTTCGAACGTACATGGAACATTCTCCAGAATAGACTACATATTAGGCCATAAAGCAAGCCTTAGCAAAATCCAAAGCATCTTTTCTGACCATAAAACCATAAAAGTAGAAATCAACAACAGAAAAAGCAAGGAAAAAAAATCAAACACGTGGAAACTGAACAACATCTTGATCAAAAACTACTGGGTTATAGAAGAAATTAAGGGTGGAATAAAGAAATTCATAGAATCAAACGAGAATGAAAACACATCCTACCAGAACCTTTGGGACACAGCAAAAGCAGTGCTCAGAGGTCAGTTTATAGCAACAAATGTACACATCCAAAAAGAAGAAAGGGCCATAATCAAAACATTAACCCTACAACTGGAACAAGTAGAAAGAGAGCAGCAAAAGAAGCCCTCAGGCACCAGAAGAAAGGAAATAATAAGAATTAGAGCAGAATTAAATGAAATAGAGACTAGAAAAACAATTGAAAGAGTTAACAAGACCAAAAACTTGTTCTTTGAAAAGATCAACAAAATTGATAAACCATTGGCCAAAGTGACAAAAAAGAAAAAAAAAAAAAAAAAAAAAAAACAGGCGAGGAAGCAGATAACCTGTATAAGAAATGAGATGGGTGATATCACAACATCACAACAGACATAACTGAAATTAAAAGAATCATAACAGAATACTTTGATAAAGTGTACTCTAACAAATTTGAAAACCTAGAGAAAATGGACAAATTTCTAGAAACTCACTACCTACCTAAACTAACATAAACAGAGGTAAAACAACTAAATAAACCCATAACAAAAGAAGAGATTGTAAAGGTAATTAAAAAACTCCCAACAAAAAAAAGCCCTGGTCTGGATGGCTTCACTGGAGAATTCTACCAAACTTTCAGAGAAGAGTTAACACTACTACTACTAAAGGTATTTCAAAGCATAGAAAAGGATGGAATACTCCCAAACTCATTCTATGAGGCCGATGTAACCCTGATACCAAAACCAGGTAAAGACACCACACACAAAAAAAATTACAGACCAGTATCCCCCACGAACATAGACGCAAAAATCTAAGATTCCGTGAGTCTGTGTGTCTGTGCCAACCTCCTGATTTTGTAAGTGAAGAAAATGAGAGTTATAAAAGTATAGAGTTTTGCCCAAGGTCACAGACTGTAGTGTAGTGTCCCCCCAAAATTCATATTCATCTGGGATCTCAGAAATAAGATCTTTGCATATCTCAAAAGGAAGTCATCCTGGGTTTAGGGTGGGCCTAAGTCCAATGGCTGGCATCCTTAGAAGAAGAGGAAAGGACACAGAGACACACGCAGAGAAGAAGGTCATGGGAAGATGGAGGCGAAGACTGGAGTGATGCTACCTAATTCAAGGAATTACTGGGGCCACCAGAAGCTGGAAGAGGCAAGGAAGGATACTTCCCTAGAGCCTCCAGAGGGAGCATGGTCCTGCCGACACCTTGATTTCAGACTCCTAGCCTCTAGTTTGTGGTATTTTGTTATGGCAGCCCTAGGAAACTAATATACCTAACCATTGGCAGAGCCATTACTAAAGCTCAGCTCTCCTGACTCCTGATGTCCCCCTTCTTCATACTCTTCCTCCCATGTTCTCCTTGGACTAGAAGCATTGCTTCCTGGTGCCAAAGATAGTATGAAAAACAGTGACTGGGTCAGGTCACTTCTGTGTGTCACTGAGTGAGCGAGACAATAGAGAAACCTCCTGTACATAACTAACAACAGCTCCAACAACGTGACTTTCTGAGTAAGCCAAAGCAACATGCAGCAAATACAGGGCTAATTGGCTCTTTCAAGACAGAGGAGAATCTAGCGGTGATGAATGGCATGCAGTTCAATGGCGGGCTGCTGTGACAGAGGGCTGCAAATGCTACTCTGGGGATGTGTTAATGAAGGCTCTGCATGCACAACACGAGAGGCAATTATTCTGCTCTCCCTGGCATGGCCTTCTCCTGGCAGGAGAGCTGCTGGTGGTGTTGGAAGGCGTTCAGCAGAAGGTTTCCAAGAAAGCCAGATGGAGAAGGAACAGAACTTGCTGTCTGGACCAGCCATCACAGAACAGACCAGGAGCTTGTCCATCTGCATTGCCTGTATCCTGGAGGACATGAGGAGGATGTGGCATGGTGGGCGGAAGAGGGGGAGAGTTCAGCTGGCACAAGGAAAGCAATCTGGGCTGCTTCCGCCCTGAGTGGAAGCTGCCATCTCTGAGAACTCCACAGGCTGTGGGACTCCTTCCCGCCCAGCCTGGAGATGCCATCAAGATGAGTAACAAGTGCTGTCCCAAGACAAAAAGTGGCCTGGCGGGTGAGCCAGGAAGACGGGAGTGGATGCTCATCAGTTTGGGGGTGATTTGAATGGCATTCACTTCGCGGGCAGCCCCAGCTTCTTCCTCCCTGGCCCCACAGGGGAATGCTGGTCCAGGGAGAGGCTCTTCAAGGTTCTGGAAAGGGAGTTTGTCACCTTCCTCTCCTGTGTAGGACCAGCCCTCCTAATGGAATTGTCCAGGCAAACTGGTCCCCACCATTCTGGTGAAGTCGAGTTAAACATAGCCTCAGAGGCAGCTGTGAGGTCCAGTTGCATCACAAGGGCTAAGGGTGTGTGAGTTGTGAGTGGGTCTCACACATTTCCTGGGGTAATGCTGGGGCCTGGGGGGAAGGAATAGATTATGGAGTCTGTGGAGGGTTTTATGAGCCCCAGGTCTCAGCAGCAGCCCCCGCTTGCCCACCTACTGGCATATCCAGGCCAGGAGGGTCATTCTGCTACACTGTGCCCCAAAGGCCACCTGCTGCCACCTCGGTACGTCAGGATGGCCTGCCTGGCTTATCATGGGTCTCCTGGCACCCAGCCCACACACCTCCCTTCTCCATTTCTAACTGTGCCTCAGAAGATGGATGTGCCATCTGACACCCCCCACCCAGGAAATCACTGCCACTAAAGCTGGGGAAACATCCTCTTGGGCTAGTTACCTGGTTAGAAGGGCAGTGCTGAGTTTGAGGGCAGGCTGTTAACGAGGTTCCCAGCAAGGCAACAGAAAAGAGCCTTCTGGGGGCAGCTTCTCAACCAAGGCATCTGAATTGTCCACAAGGTGAGTTGGCCACAATCCAGGCAAGAACTTGGACTAAAATAGTAGAAACACCACCCCAGGCCTCCCGGGAGGAATCTCCTGTTTACTTGCATGGCTCAGCCTGGGGCTTAGTAAATCATTGGTTAGACCTCAGCTAATGCAGGTAGTCAGAACAGCTGCCAGGCTCCAGGGGAGCTCTCCAAAGGACACCCCCGCTCACTGGAGTAATTCTAAACTCCTTAGCGTGTCATTCAGGATTTCCTGCCACTTGGCACATTCTTACCTTCAGCCCCACTCACTGCAACACTCAGCTTTCTCCTCACGAAGTGGACAGCGAGCACAGGGCAGGGGATTATAAACTCAGGCGCATCAGAACCACCTGCGGGGCTTGTCAGAACTGCAGCTTGTTGGCCCCATTCCTGGAGGTTCTGATTCAGTCCACCTGGGTCCCCTGTACACTGTGTTTTTGTCAGGTGTCCCCATGCAGGTGGTACCTGGACCCCATTTGGAGAATCCAGGGTTCATGGTTGGGAGCTCAGATTCTGAAATCAGACCAGAATTCAAACCCCAGCTCTGCTGCTTGCCAGCTGTGGGACCTCCGAGCCTCGGTATTTCATCTCTATGATGGGAATGACGATAGTACCTTACTCAGGCAACTGGTGTGAGGATTAAATGGGATGATTTATGTAAAGGCTCAACAGACTGCCTGGGAGACAGCAAGCGCTTAATAAATGTTAGCTAGTGTTGCTAGTGGTACCCAGGCTCTCCCCTGCCACCTCCACCCCCCACATCCCCACGGAGGTACTCAATGTACGGGACGCATTTGTGGCTCTGACTCAAAGTTGTCCTGTTCTTTAGGGGAAGCGATGCAGGGACTTTAGGGACAATCTGCTCCCAGTTTGGAGAGTTGTGCTTCTTTATTACCCCTGAGGGAGAGAGAACCCCATTTTCTCATACAAAGATGAATTAAAATCCCATGTCTGGCTATTTCCATATGGAGCAAAGAGATGAAAGACTCTCTGAGTGCTTTCTACCTAGCCAGGCCTGAGTGTTGGAAAAGTCCCTTTGACAGTTTGATGTCTTTTTTTGGCTTCGACAAGGAAAGAAAAGTCTGCGCATGAATAGTACCACTACTAACTCAGAACCCAAGTGAATGGGTGTGGGCTGGGCAGAGATGTGCTAAGGCCAGGAAACTTGTAAGGAAAATGAGGCTCTCAGCAACAAGGCTGTTGGCACCTGAACCTTCCTCCTGCCCTGGCCTCCCGACCTGGGCCTGCCCTCAGACAAATGGACCCACCAGGGTCAGCTCGACCAGGCTCCCCTCAGCTGAGGTGCCCCTGTGCTCACACCTCCTGCTCCTCTCCAGATACTCTGTGACTCCGTACCTCCTGAACCCATCTTCTGGGCTCGCCTTTGAGATATCATGACCGGACTCAGAGACAGTGGCTTGTTCACACACCCTGGAGGCAGGACTCTGCAGGCCAAGGACTCTGAAAGTGGACCACAGAGGTGGACCATTCCCATGAGGACCAGAGCATCAAGAGAGGCCACTGCACCGGGCAGGAGCAACCCAGAAAGGTGAGCCAGCTTAGAAAGGCCACTCAGAATTGCTGTTTGGCAGCCAGACCCTGCCAAGTTTTCGTAAAACCCTCACTCACGTTTCTCCTGTGGGTGTATCCAGTAGAGTCTGAGCTGTAGGGCCTGGATATAGTGACAAAAGGTGATGACCCCATGGACTGAAAGCACTTGTCTTATCTACTGCCTGAGATTCTACCATTGGAGTGCTTCGGCTCCCATAGAATTTGAAACCCATTAAAACCCATTGCTGTCTAGTCCATTCCAACTCATAGCGACTCTATAGGGCAGAGTATAACTGCCCCATAGGGTTTCCAGGGCTGTAATCTTTATAGAAGCAGATTGCCACATCTTTCTCCCATGGAGCGGCTGGTGGGTTCGAACCACTGACCTTTCAGTTAGCATCCAAGTGCTTAACTATTGCACCACCAGGGCTCCTTGAAACCCATTAAACTCCACATATTCTTAGAAGAGGTAACACTGTAAACTCTTATATAGTGTATGTGTTGGCATTGTGGCTAGCATACAATAAGCACTTAACTGTTGTTAGCTAATAGCAGAAGCAATTGGTAGTTATCATCATAATAGTCATTAACACCTTAATATAACTGAACTTCAGCTCTTTGCAAAGAACAATTTGGAAAAGAGGTAAAAGAAGAAAGCATTGGGCTTCTGCAAGGGAGAAGGAAAGACGAAGATGCCCTTTATCACCACTCTTATTCAACATCGTGTTGGAAGTCCTAGCTACAGCAATAAAGCAATAAAAGGAAATAGAGGGCATCCAAATTGGTAAGGAAGAAGTAAAACTATCCCTATTTGAAGATATTATGATCCTGTACATAGAAAATCCAAAAAATTCAACAAGAAAGCTACTGGAACTAATAGAAGGATTGAGCAAAGTGCAGGATACAAGATCAACATACAAAACTCAGTTGGATTCCTCTACATCAACAAAGAGAACTTTGAAAAGGAAATCAGGAAAACAATACCATTTACAGTAGCCCCCCAAAAGATAAAACACTTAGGAATAAATCTAATCAGGGACATAAAGGACTTATACAAAGAAAACTACAAAACACTACTGCAAGAAACCAAAAGAGACATAAATGGAAGAACATACCATGCTCTTGGATAGGAAGACTTAACATTGTGAAAATGTCAATACTACCAAAAGCAACACATAGATACAATGCAATCCTGATGCTGATCCCAACAGCATTCTTGAACAAGATAGAAAAACTAATCACTAACTTTATATGGAAGGGAAAGAGGCCCCAAATAAGTAAAGCAATATTAAAGAAGAAGAACAAAGTAGGAGGCCTCGCACTACCTGATCTCAGAACCTGCTATACAACCACGGTAGTCAAAACAGCCTGGTAGTGGTACAATGACAGACACATAGACCAATGGAACAGAATTGAGAACCCAGATGTAAATCCATCTACCCATGGACAGTTGATCTTCGACAAAGGACCAAAGACCATTAAATGGAGAAGAGACAGTTTATTCAACAAATGATGCTGGTAAAACTGGAGATCTATCTGTAGAAAAATGAAACAGGACCCATACTCATGCCATACACAAAAACTAACTCAAAATGGATCAAAGACCCAAATATAAAACTTAAAACGATAAAGATCATGGAAGAAAAAATAGGGCAACACTAGGGGCCCTAATATATGGCATAAATAGAATACCAAACATAACTAAAAATGCACACACAACAGAAGATGAACTAGTTAAATGGGACCTCCTAAAAATTAAACATTTATGCTCAACAAAAGACTTCCCAAAAAGAGTAAAAAGAGGACCTACAGAATGGGAAAAAAAAAATTGGCTACGACATATCAGACAAGGGTTTAATCTCTAAAATTTATAGAAAGCTTCAACACCTCTACAATTAAAAAAAAAAAAAACAGCTTAAAAATGGGCAAAGGATATGAACAGACACTTCACTGAAGAAAACATTCAGGCAACTAACAAACATATGAAGAAATACAAAAATTAGCTATTAAAAAAAAAACCCGTTGCCGTTGAGTCAGTTCTGATTCATAATCTCAAAACTACAATGAGACACCATCTCACACTGACATTCCTGGCCTGAATGAAAAAAAACACAAAATAACAAATGTTGGCCAGGTTGTGAGGAGAGTGGAACTCTCATACACTGCTGGTGGGAATGTAAAATGTACAACCACTATGAAAAATGATATGGCACTTCCTCAAAAAGCTAGAAATAGAAATACCATATGATCCAGCAGTCCCACTCCTAGGTATATACCCTAAAGAAATAAGAGTCATGGCACGATTAGACATATGCACACATGTTCATTGACATATGTTCACTGCAGCATTATTCACAGCAGCAAAAAGATGGAAACAACCTAAGTGCCCATCAGCAGATGAATGGATTGACAAACTGTGGTATATACACACAATGGAATACTATGCAACAATAAAGAATAATGACGATTCCATGAAACATCTCACAACATGGATGAATTTAGAGGACATTATGCTGAGTGAAATTTAAAAAAAACAAAAAACAAAACAAAACAAAAAAAATGCTGTTGAGTTGAGAACTGCCCCACAGAGTTTCCAAGGAGCGGCTGGTGGATTTTAACTGCCCACCTTTTGGTTAGCAGCTGAATGATTAACCACTGGCACCACCAGGGCTTCATGAGTGAAATAAGCCAACCACAAAAGGACAAATATTGTATGAGACCACTACTATAAAGTAACAACAAAAGGTTTACACACAGCAAAAAAACAAAAACAAACATTCTTTGATGGTTACCAGGATGAGAGGGGAGGGAAAGAAACTTGCCAAATAGATAGAAGACACATGTTAATATTGGTGAAGGGAAAGGCAATACACAATATGGGAGAAGTCAGCACAACATGACCAAGGTAGAAGAGAACACTGAGAGGAACGCAAGAATAAAGGGCAACTATGGTAACTACTATAGTCTAGACACTCGTACAATAATAGGATTAACAATAATTTATGAATGGATACATAGGTAGATAGATATGCTAAGAGGTGTGGGAAGGTGTAAGGGAGCACACCAATGAACAGATACAGGTTTGGTGGTGGATATTTCTACATACATGACTGTACGTGCTCCTCATATATTAATATAGACAACAGTGCGCACAAACAGCATAGTCAGGGAAACTTCTTAGACATAACCAAACACCTCAAGGGATGAAGTTCCTAGGCTCGAAGGCAAAGGACCATAGACTCGGGAAAGCTATGTCAATTGACATAACATTTTTAATAAAAACAATGTTCTGTACCCTACTTTGGTGAGTAGCATCTGGGGACTTAAAAGCTTGCAAGTGGCCATCTAAGATACAACTATTGGTCTCTTCCCTTCTGGAGCAAAGGAGAGTGAAGAAAACCAAAGATTCAAGGGAGCAATTAGTCCAAAGGACTAATGGACAACATGAACCACAGCCTATACATGGCCAGAAGAACTAGATGATGCCCAGCTACTACTGACCACTCTGACTGGGATCACACCAGAGGGTCCCAGACAGAGCAGGAGAAAAATGTAGAACAAAAAATCAAATTCACAAAAAAGACCAGACTTACTGGTCTGATAGAGACTCGAGGAAGACACAAAACTATGACCCTAAGACACCCTTCTGACCTGAAACTGAGCCATTTCTGGAGACCACCTTCCAGCCAAACAATAGACAAGCCCATAAAATAAAAACACCCGAAAGGAACATGTTCCATAAAACAATCAATTATATGAGATCAAAAGGGCAATATCTGCCCAAAAGCAAAGATAAGAAGGCAGGAAGTGGTAGAAAATCAGGATGAAAGATAATGGGGAACCCAGGGCAGAAACGGGGAGAGTGCTGACACATTGGAGAGGAATGAAACCAAGGCCATGAAACGCTTTATGTACAAACTATGGAATGAGAATCTAATTTGCTCTGTAAACTTTCACCTAATGCACAATATTAGAGAGAAGGAAAGGACTCAGAATAAAATTTGCTACAGAGCTTGCCAAATTGTGTGGCCTTGGGCAAGTCAGCCAAACATTCTAAGTCTCAGTTTCTCTCTATGTACAGAGGTTATGGTGGTTGTTCCCTTGACCTTTTCTGGCTGCTGGCTTTTTATGGGATGGGGGTAGATAAAGTGAGACAATAGCTTTCTATGGGTTTTGGAACCATATTCCCCTATACACAACTGCAAGGGAGTCTGATTTATAACTACTTCTTCTAGTATCAGCACCCCAATTCTGCCATTGACTCCATAGCCTATGGACATAGAGGAAATGCATATGAAGATCAACTGGTCACCAGCTACACATGGCAGAGGGCGAGGGGGCCTTGCCCAGATTCACTGCTTGGTTACAAGTGCCGACTCCTCATCAATGGCTCGAGTCACTACCACCTGCAAAGCTGAAAGAGAAACGACACAGGGAGGCCTCTCATTTGTGGTATGGTGGGTGGTGAAGAGCACAGGCTTTGGAGGCAGAAAGGTTTGGGGTCACGTCCCAACCCCACTACACCCTAAGTGGTGTGACTTTGGGCAAGTTCCTAACCATCTCCAAGCCTCAGTTTCCTCCTTCTCCTCTGTAAAATGGGGATCCTAACTGAACCTCCCTCCCAGTTCTGTGGTGGGGATTAGCTGACAGCCTGCGTGGAAGGTGCTTAGCTCAGAGCCTGACTCCTAGTGAAGAAGGAAAAATGATAATTTGCAGTGTCTGATCTGCCTCCTTTCTCTCGTGGTTTCCGGTTCAACGTTCATTCACCATATTTTTATTTCTTTCTCTATGAGAAGAACAAGGAGGCTACTCTTGAAAGATGTTCAAGAAAAGAGACTTGATTTTTCCATGTTATGTTGAACATGCTGATGAGCCCCTGGGGGAGCAAAGAGCTCAGGGAAGCTCCCCAGGCTGGCATGTGCCACAGAGGAAGTGATGGGGTGTTTCTCCTTCAAAGAAAGTCTGCTCTCAGTGTTTTCTTTTCCTGCTCTCTCAGGGTTCCAGAGACGTGGCGTCAAGTGGTTCCTTGGGAGAATCCAGAGGGTGTGTCATCGCTGGGCTCCTACCAGTGCTGCATACCTGAGTGTTCTTCCCGATTGAGGGCTGACTCCTGCCCACAAGGCAGGAGCTGTCCCCTGGAGGGGCACTACCCTTTCAGAGAAAACCCCACTTAACATGGGGGGGTGCAGTGGTGTGAAGGGGAAATAGAGACTCACTTGACTTTTACCTAGAAACTCCCTGTTTATTGTGGGATTCGTTATTTAATGTCTCTCCTCTCTAGGCTGTAAGCCCCCTGAGTTTCAACTTGTTCACCCCGGTACCCTTAGTGCCCAAGGCAATGGGTACTCAGTAAACATCTGTTGAAAGAATAAATGATGGATGGGAGGTGGTGCTATATACAGAAGCACCATGCCATCCCTCCACAGCAAAGACCAGAAAAACTAAATAAAACAAAGACAAACATCAATCCTGGAACCCTAAGCATCAATTGAAGAGATAAAGAATTCAGTCAAGCACCGAATGCAATAAGAAACTGACAGAGAACAGAGAGTGAGGAGAGATACATGCAGAGGTCCCCTATCAGCTGACACAGCACGGATTCACCATCTTGGACTCCTGTCGGAGATCAGTGGACAGGGAGTATGGAAAAGCAGCTTCAGGGAGCTCCCAGCAGGAGACAGAGCACCCAGTAACCATCAATATATGCTTTCCCACCCCCCATCCTTCTCCTCCCTGCTCGATCTCTGCTGCTTCATACCTGGCTGCGGTTGTTCGGCCGGCAGGGAAGTGCAGGGTCCCTGCCACTTGGATTCACCCAGCCCACATCAGAGATCAGTGGACAGGGAGTACAGGAAAGCAGCTTCACGGAGCTCACAGCAGGAGACAGAACAACCGGTAACCAGCACTATATGCTTTCCCACCCTCCACCCTTCTTCCCCCCATTTGGCCTCCTCTGCTTCCCGCCAGCCTCAGTCTCTTGGCTGGGAGGCACTGGCTTCAGCCCTTTGCTGGTTGGATTTGCCCTGCCCACACTGGCCAGCTCTGAGTGCCATTTGTCTGTTGCTGGTATTGCTTTTTTCTGCTTCTTTTGTTTTTTTCTGTGCCTCTCACCACCTCCCCCTCCTTTCTGTCAAACACCTGGCTCCATGTGCCATCTTTGCTTCTTGAAAGGCTGGGAAGCACCGCTCAGCTGGGGAACTGCTTTTCTGGCCCACGCCACCACGCCAGTGGGATCCCCGGGGCTTTTTTTTTGTTTTGGTTTGTTTGTTTTCTTTTTCTTTTCATAGCTTGGGAGCCCCTTCTAGCCAGGCTGTACTGAGCGGCTTGGGAGCCACTTCCCCAGTCTGCACAGTCATGCCAGTGGGATCCCTGTGGGCATTTCTTATTTATTTATTTTTATTTTTCTTTTTGTCTTTCTTCATTTCTCAGTTTCTTGTCTCACTATACTTACCTTCTTTTCCTGTCGCCTGAATACGCAGTGCTGTGTAACATCTCTTCCCTTTCTAGCCAGGCTATACTTCTCAGCCACTTCCTCGGTCTTCGCAGCTGCACCAGTGGGATCCCTGGGGCTTTTTTTTTTTCCTAATTTTTATTTGTTTTTTTTCTTTTTCCTTTTTTTTTCCTTTTGTTTTTCTCCATTTCTTGGTTTCTTATCTCTCCACTCCAACAGCAAGCTCCCTTAGCACCTTTTTTTAATTTTTGGCTCCTGTTTCTCTCTCCTCTTTAGCATACCCATCTTAACTCCACACATCACAATCTCCTCTCTCCTTCCCACCTACCTGCACTGTGTGCTGAACATCACACCCTCGAGCAGCACAGGCATGGCCTACCAGAACCTGCCCTGCACTGATTCCCAGCCTGCCCTGTTGGCCCTACAACATGCAACAAACAACTCATCCCAGCTCCTCCCCTTCAGCTGGACCTGCCCTGCTGCACCATAGCTGAGCGACTGGCCCTGCACATTAGAGAAGGAGGTGAAAAGTATCTTGCCCACAGAAAAGTAAACAACGAAGAGCACACATCCTGCCTGCTCAGACATAACCAAATAAAACAAAAAAGCAGGATGAAACAAACAAATCTACAATCGATAAATGAAGAAAATAACTACTGAATGTCCCAAAGACAGCAGACAATATCAAAACATATAAAAAAAAGGACAAAATGGTTCCAGTAGGCGTCCAAAATAAAACACCAGATGACTTTCTAGTAGAAGAGAAGGCACTAGAACTACCTGATAAGGAATTCAAATCTCTAATATTCAGAGCTATCCAAGAGTTGAAGCAAAAAGCAGACAAAAACAAGGAAAAATAGACAAATTCATGGAAAATACAGACAAAAAATAAATGATGGATGGATCAATAGATGGATCAATGGTGGCGCAGTGGTTAGAGCTCAACTGCTCACCAAAAGGTCAACAGTTCAAATCCACCAGCTACTCCTTGGAAACCCTATAGGGCAGTTCTACTCTGTCCTATAGGGTCGTTGTGAGTCAGAATCAACTCAACGGCAGCAGGTTTGTTTTGAATCAAGAGACAGATGGATCAATGGATGGATGGATCGATCAATAGAGAGATGAATGGATGGATGAAGAATTATGATGCTGCCTTTGAGAAGTTCACAGGCCATTTTAGGGGTCAAAATATACCCGAAAGAATTGGCAAGTGCTGAAAACAATCTTTGCTTAAGCATCAAATTGAATGTATAATTTGTAGAGTCTAGTGCTTTGGGGAGGCCATGAGAATGAGCTTTGCACACCTCTAGCTATAGGAGTGGAATTAACAGTGGGCTCTGGCTGCTGTGTTCTGGAATCCACTGCTGCTGCAGCCACACTTCCCATAAGCTGCTCCCAGCCAATGGTAGTGCAGCAGGGTCACTAAGGCAGGCTCATTCCTGGGAGAGAGTAGACTCCTGAGACTCCTGTGACAGACGGCTTCAACCAAGGACTCTCCAACAGCCTCTAACAAACCTTCCTTAAACTGTGTGACAGTCTAGGATGCTTTCAATCTTCCTTCCCTCTGTCCTTCACTTGGGGCCAGGGCTATTTTGAGGTCTGATCGTCCTCCCAACATTTCTGGCTTCCTCCCCTTTTTTTCTCACATAGGCATTTTCTCTAATAAAATCCTTTCGTGTTTAATCCCATCTTGGTGTTTGCTTCTCAGAGCACTTGGATTACCAGAGCTTTAGAAGTGTAACAAACTGAGGGGCTGGGGAAGTCAGAATAGGCTTAGTGAGAAGGAGGTGGCACTTGGTGGAATTTCATAGTAGGGTACAGATGGCAGGACAGATTCCTAGTTAGGGTGGTGGGAAGTGTAGGTTAGACTGATGGCTCTGTGAGAGAAGAGACTGTTTCTGCTTTGTCCACTCTGCAAATTTCTTGCATCTAACATAATGCCAAGCACACAGTGGTCCCTCGCTGAATAGTTGTTGAATGAATAAATGAGCAAAGATATCTTCTCCCTTCTCCATAGCACCAGAATGCCTTGTGCTTGCCTGAGTTCTACAGTCAATTACACTCTACTGTTACAGAAATAGCTACTCATTTATCTCTGCCCCTTGGCTGTTTGCTTCTTGAAGGCCGTTGTTATTAGTTGCCTTTGAGAGGGCACCAAGTCATGGCGACCCCAAGTATAACAGAACAAAATGCTGCCTGGTCCTGCACCATCTTCATGATCTTTGGTATGTTTGAGTCCATATTGTGGCCATTGTGTCAATCCATCTCATTGAGGGTTTCCCCTGCCTTCACTGGCCCTCCATTATACCAAACATGATGTCCTTCTCCAACAACCAGTGCCTCCTGATGATGCATCTAAAGCAAGCAAATCAAAGCCTCAGACAATATTATATGATCCATAGGGTTTTCACTGGCTAATTTTTGGAAGCAGGCCACCAGGTCTTTCTTATTAGTCTATCTTAGTCTGGAAGCTCCATTGAAACTTGTCAGCATGGGTGACACTGCTGGTATTTGAAATACTGGTGTCATAGCTTCCAGCATTATAGCAACATGTAAACCAGCACAGTACAACAAACTGACAGACGGGTGGTGATCTTATTCTGGAGACCCAAAGACCTGGTTTATAGTTGATGCCCAAAAAAGGATTTAATAGACTGAACAACCATGATTGAGAGAGAAGGTGGTCATGGATACTGGCTTGAATACAGTTATTACGCCTGAGAGTTGGATCCTGGTTAAGGGTGGGGCAGGATTCTCGGGAGATAGTAAGGGCATCTGGGCTTACCTGTTTGTAAAGTATCCAGAGGAAGATCCAGCTACATCTGGCACCATGGCCATCCTTTGCGGCTAACGTTCTGTGGTCACCTGAAAACCTTACATGTGAGGGTGCCTCATATTCTTCAGAGTCCCACCATATGATTTTGTGGGAGGCTCACAATTCCACAGAATGAAGAGGTCACCTGTTATTGACTATTTTGCAGATGCAACAGGTGGTGTGGTTTTAGGCTGCCCTTATCCACCAACATTTCTGCTGGTAACAGTACCCTGATTTTGCTTTCAGGAACACCCCTCCTCTATTGTATTGTCTTGTGGGATGTTCATCAAGGTGATACACCCATTCCTGACCAAGGGGTGGTCATGTGACTTGAGTTAGGCCAATCATTCTTCCTATAATTTGAATCTTGCATAGAGACACATTAATTGAAAATGGTACTGATTCATTCCTGTGGTGCAGTGAAGTACTTACTATTGCACTTCTAAGCCTAGGCTTCCACCAAGTGTCTTGTTAGTTTGTTGTACTGTGGTGGCTTGCGTGTTGCTGTGATACTGGAAGCTTTGCCACCGGTATTTCAAACTCTAGCAGGGTCACCCACGGTGGATAGGTTTCAGCGGAGCTTCCAGACTAAGACAGACTAGGAAGGGACCTGGCAGTCTATTTCTGGAAAAATCGGCCAGTGAGAACCTTACGAATAGCAGTGGAACATTGATATAGTGCCAGGACATGAACCCTTCAGGTTGCAAGGCACTCAAAATACAACTGGGGAAGAGCTGCCACCTCAAAGTAGAGTCCATCTTAATGATGTGAATGGAGTCAAGCTTTCGGGACCTTCATTTGCTGACATGGCATGACTCAAAATGAGAAGAAACAGCTGCAAACATCCATTAATAATTGGAACTTGGAATGTACAAAGTATGAATCCAGGAAAATCGGAAGTCGTCAAAAATGAAATGGAACACATAAACGTTGATATCCTAGGCATTAGTGAACTGAAATGGACTGGTATGAGCCATTTTGAATCAGACAATCATATGGTCTACTATGCCAGGAATGACAAATTGAAGAGGAATGACGTTGTGTTCATGATCAAAAAGAACATTTCAGGATCTATCCTGAAGTACAACACTGTCAGTGATAGGATAATATTCATACACCTACGAGGCAGACCAGTTAATATGACTATTGTTCGAATTTATGCACCAACCACTAAGGCCAAAGATGAAGAAATAGAAGATTTTTTTACCAACTTCTGCAGTCTGAAATTGATCAAACATGCAATCAAGATACATTGATAATTACTGGTGATTAGAATGTGAAAGTTGGAAACAAAGAAGAAGGATTGGTAGTTTGAAAATATGGCGTTGGTGATAGAAACGATACTGGAGATCGCATGATAGAATTTTACAAGACCAATGGCATCTTTATTGAAAATACCTTTTATCAACAACATAATCGGCGATTATACACGTGGACCTCACCAGATGGAAGACGCAGGAGTTAAATTGACTATATCTGTGGAAAGAGACAATGGGAAAGCTCAATATCATCAGTCAGAACAAGGCCAGGGGCTGACTGTGGAACAGACCATCGATTGCTCACATGCAAGTTCAAGTTGAAGCTGAAGAAAATTAGAACAAGTCCATGAGAGCCAAAGTACGACTTTGAGTATATCCCACCTGAATTTAGAGAGCATCTCAAGAATAGATTTGACACATTGGACACTAATGACCAAAGCCCAGACAAGTTGTGGAATGGCAACAAGGACAACAAAAATGAAGAAAGCAAGAGGGTATTAAAAAGACAGGAAAGAAAGAAAAGACCAAAATGGATGTCAGAAGAGACTCTGAAAGTTGCTTTTAAACAAAGAGTAGTTAAAATGAAAGGAAGAAATGATGAAGTAAAAGAGCTGAACAGAAGACTTCAAAGGGCGGGTCAAGAAGACAAAGTAAAGTGTAATAATGATAAGTGCAAAGACCTGGAGATAGAAAACCAAAAGGGAAGAACATGCTCAGCATTTGTCAAGCGGAAAGAATAACGAAGAAATTCAAGCCTTGAGTTGCAATATTTTAGGATTCTACAGGCAAAAATTGAACAACGCAGGAAGCATCGAAAGAAGATGGAAGGAATACACAGAGTCACTACACCAAAACAAATTGACTAATGTTCAACAGTTTTGGAGACAGAATATGATCAAGAACAGATGGGTACTGAAGGAAGTAGTCCAAGCTGCACTGAAGGCATTGGCAAAAAACAAGGCTCCAGGAATTGACGGAATACCAGTTGAGATGCTTGACAAATGGATGCAGGGCTGGAAGTGCTCACTCGTCCATTCCAAGAAGTTTGGAAGACAGCTACCTGGCCAACCGACTGGAAGAGAGAGCCATATTTGTACCCATTCCAAAGAAAGATGATCCAACAGAATGTGGAAATTATCAAACAATATCATTAATATCACAGGCAAGTAAAATTTTGCTGAAGATCTTTCAAAAGCAGTTGCAGCAGTACATCGACAGGGAACTGCCAGAAATTCAAGCCAGATTCAGAAGAGGGCGTGGAACAAGGGACATCATTACTGATGTTAGATGGATCGTGGCTGAAATCAAAGGATACAAGAAAGATGTTTACTTGTATTTTATTGACTATGCAAAAGCATTCAACTGTGTGGATCATAACAAATTATGGATAACATTGTGAAGAATGGAAATTCCAGAACACTTATTTGTGCTCATGAGGAACCTGTACATAGATCATAAGGCAGTTGTTTGAACAGAACAAGGGGATACTGCGTGGTTTAAAGTCAAGAAAGGTGTCGTATCCTTTCACCATACTTATTTAATCTGTATGCTAAACAAATAATTCGAGAAGCTGACCTATATGAAGAAGAACACGCCATCAGGATTGGAGGAAGACTCATTAACAACCTGTGATATGCAGATGACACAACCTTGCTTGCTGAAAGTGAAGAGGACTTGAAGCACTTACTGATGAAGATCAAAGACCACAGTCTTCAGTATGGATTATACCTCAACATAAAGAAAACAAAAATCTTCACAACTGGACCAATAAGCAACATCATGATAAATGGAGAAAAGACTGGAGTTGTAAAGGATTTCATTTTACTTGGATCCATAATCAACAACCATGGAAACAGCAGTTAAGAAATCAAATGCTGCATTGCATTGGTCAAATCTGCTGCAAAAAATCTCTTTAAAGTATTCAAAAGCAGAGATGTCACTTTAAGGACTAAGGTGAGTCTGACTCAAACCATGGTGTTTTCAATCGCCTCATATACATATGAAACCTGAACAATGAATAAGGAATACCGAAGAAGAATCGATGCCTTTGAATTATGGTGTTGGCGAAGAGTATTGAATATACCGTGGACTGCCAGAAGAATGAACGAATCTGTCTTAGAAGAAGCACAGCCAGAATACTCATTAGAAGCAAGGATGGGAAGACTTTGTCTCACATACTTTGAACATGTTATCAGGAGGGACCAGTCCTTGGAGAAGACATCATGCTTGGTGAAGTGGAAGGTCAGTGTCAAAGAGGAAGACCCTCAATGAGATGGATTGACCCAGTGGCTGCAACAGTGGGCTCAAGCATAACAATGATTGTGAGGATGGCACAGGACCAGGCAGTGTTTTAGTCTGTTGTACATAGGGTCGCTCTGAGTCGGAACCAACTCAACAGCACCTAACAACTAAGAACAACCATAGTCTTTATAACTCTCACATAATGATTGGGCGGGACTATGCAAATAAGGTTTTGTGGCCCACCTAGCTTGCTTATAATGCAAATAAGGTACATGGCACCCTTGTAGGGGTGGGACCATGTAAATAAGGTATATGAAACCCTAATGAGGGGATTGGTCAGTTTTGCCATCCTATTAGGCTTAAAATGAGCCATCCCAGAAGCAGAAAGGGGAATCTCACTACTGCCAAGAAGAAGAGATGGGAGGGGAGCACATCCTTTGGACCCAGGGTCCCTGTACTGAGAAACTCTTAGGCCTAGGAGACAGAGAGAGAGAGAGTTGTAACACCATAAGCGGTGGCAGAGAAATGGTGGCAGCAGAACCAGGAGACCAGCACAAGACCGTACAGTGGGCTTCCCAGCCCACAAAGTAAGGCGGATACAGTGGATGTGCCAACCCACGGAAGGAGAGAGAGCTGAGCACCTTCTGGCCAAAGCTTCCTGTCTGGACACTTATTGCAGGAGCTAAAGAGCTTTGTAACACTTGCCTGAACAGGGCAGAGGTGAGGCTGAGGAACTGAGGGCCGGAGAGAGGCCTGCCTGTGGGCACGGTTGAGAAGAGACTGTCCTGATTAAAGAACTGTATCCTGAGTCACTTCTGATCCTGAACTGTAACCTGTTACTTCCCTAATAAATCGCATAACTGTGACTATGGTCTGTGAGTTCTGTGTGGCCGTTGCAATGAAGTATTGAACCCAGCGGAGAAGTAGAGAGTGCCGTGGGAGAGACAGCTGGTGTCATAATTGGTAGAAAGGTTGGAGGGTAGAGATGTGTCTGACCTCTACCTCATAGCAATCAGCCTTGGGCTGTTGATGCTGAAAATGATTCTCCTCCCCCATTGTGAAGTTAGATGAGAAGGTCTGACACTGCTGCCATGCCATTTACAATTCCCAATGCTCTTGCCCTGAAGAACCTGTTCACTAGTTCCTCCTACCTGAACCCCCAGGCTTCCTTTGTTTCTGTTCTGGATTTGAACCTTGGCTCCACTATGTGCCAGCCATGTGATCTTGGGCAAGTTTCTCAACTTCTTTGAACCTCAGTGTTCTTATCTGTAACCAAAAATTGAGTTGCTGTACTCTTGGGGAACATCGAGCTCAACTGGCATAACATAGTTTATAAAAAAAATGTTCTACCTTCTACTTTGGTGAGTAGTATCTGAGGTGTTAAAAGCTTGTGAGCAGTCATCTAAGATACTCCACTGGTCTCTCCCCTTCAGGAGCAAGGGAGAATGAAGGAAACCAAAGACACAAGGGAAAGATTAGTTCAGAGGACTGATGGACCACAACTACCACAGCCTCCACCAGACTGACTCCAGCACAACTCGATGGTGCCCAGCTACCACCACTGACTGCTCTGACAGGGATCACAGTAGAGGGTCCCAGACAGAGCTGGAGAAAAATGTAGAACAAAATTCTAACTCACACACACACAAAAAAAGACTAGACTTACTGGTCTGACAGAGACTGGAGAAACCCTGAGAGTATGGTCCCCGGACACCCTTATAGCTCAGTAACGAAGTCACTCCTGAGGTTCACCCTTCAGCCAAAGATTAGACAGGCCCATAAAACAAAACGAGTCTAAATGGGTACTCCAGTCAAGGGGCGAGGACTAGAAGGCAGGAGGGGACAGGAAAGCTGGTAATGGGAAACCCAAGGTCAAGAAGGGGAGATTGTTGACATGTCATGGGGCTGGCAACCAATGTCACAAAACAATATGTGTATTGATTGTTTAATGATAAACTGGTTTGTTCTGTAAACCTTCATCTAAAGTACAATAAAAGATTTGTTAAAAAAAATTCAGTTCACTGTCCTGACAGGAAACATAACAGAGGGTCCCTGATGGAGCAGTAGAACGATGGGATGCAGAACTCAAATCCTAGTAAGAAGACCAGACTTAATGGTCTGACTGAGACTGGAGGCGCCCTGGAAAGCGTGGCCTCTGGTGTCTCTATCATGCCAGAACTAAAACAATTTCCAAGGCCAACTGTTCAGACAGGGATTGGACTGGACTGTGGGACATAAAGTGATACTTGTGAAGAATGTGTCTCTTAGTCAAGTAGATACAAGAGACCAAAGGGGCAGCTTCTGTCCAGAGGTGAGATGGGAAGGCAGAGAGAGTTAGGAGCTGGTTGAATGTTTGTTCATGGGGAGTCAGGGGCGGAGGGGAGGAGTGTGCTCTCGCAGAAAGGGATGAGCGGTTGGGGTCTCATAACAATGTATGTAAAAAAAAAAAAAATTCTGTATGGGAGACTAACTTGAAATGTAAACTTCATTTAATTACAACAATAAAAAAAATTCAGTTCACAACTGGAAGAGCATAATCGATGTCACTGAATTGTGCATGTAGAAATTTTTGAAATGGTGTATCTTTGGCTATGTATATTTTCACCAAAAAAAAAAAAAAAAAAAGGTCAAAAAGGTTTAGGGTTGACATGTTGTAGTGTTGTTAACCAACGTCATAAAACAATATGTGTACTGCCTGTTTAATGAGAAACTATTTGTTCTGTAAACCTTCACCTAAAGTACAATTAAAAAAAAGAAAAAAAAATTCAGTTGCTGTAGGGTCTATTCTGACTCATGCTGACCCCAAGTATTTCAGAGTAGAATGGCACTCCATGGGGTTTTCAATGACTGTAATCTTTTGGAAGTAGATCACCAGGACTTTCTTCCGAAGCGATTCTGTGTGGATTCAAACCGACAACCTTTCAATAGTAACCAAGAGCTTAAGCTTTCCGCACCCAGGGACTCCATTCTCATCTGTAAGTGGGGATAATAATACCCAACACAAAGGGTGGTTGGATTCTATGAAAGAATGTATATCAAGTACTTAACACAGAGCCTCGCACACAGTAATGCTCAATAAGTGGTAGGTGTGCTGTACTTGTGAGTATAGTATAGCTTTAGTTCCTAAGCTCTGAGAGGAGAAGTGATTTGCCCTCTTTCACACAACTAGTCAGTGGCAGAGCTGGGACTGGAAGCAGCTTGAGGGAGAAGGAAATAACTTGTACGGTCTTTTCCTGGTAGGTCCAGCAGACAGAGTTTTCACATCAGCTATTTTCACATGTTGCCTCTGAGTCGGCGTGGGTTGCCCCCCCCCCCCCCCATTCTTGTTTAGCTAAGAAGCTTTAGGGAAGAGTGTGCTTTCCCTAAAGCTCAACATGGGAAATGCGAGAGGGGCAGGGAAACCCTTCACCCAAAGGCAGCTTAGAATTAACTTTCTTTGAGCTTTTCTTGGGTTACAACCTCCTATCCCATAGGTTTTTTGTGTGGAATTAATGAGCTATTGTCTATAAGCACGAGCATGGTTCCTGGTACATAGTAAGGACTGGATAAGTTGTAGCTATGGACATTATCATAACTGATAGGCAGTACAGTGATGTGAATTCAAAGGATTTGAGAATGACTATCAACCTCCCAAACCAAAACAAACCCATTGCCATTGAGTCAATTCTGACTCATAGCGACCCTATAGGACAGAATAGAACTGCCCCATAGGGTTTCCAAGGAGCGGCTGGTGGATTTGAACTGCTGTGCTTTTGGTTAGCAGCTGAGCTCTTAATCACTGCGCCGCCGCCAGGGCTCCCATCTACCCCTAAATGCTGCCCCACCTGCTCCCTAGGACCTGAAACTCCTTTAAGGAGGCCCAAACTCTTTCTCTCGATAGTTAGAGATGCATTGACAATATAAAGTAAAGGAGGGAGGTGTGAGCAGCGTGTCCTTGGGGCTGGAGCAGAAAGGTTGCTGGGGACCTAGAGGCAGTGCTCACAGGTCTGAGTGGGTACCCTCTGCCCTGGACCCCAGGCCACATCCCCTTGTGTCTGGTTCCTGGAGAGTCTCCAGCTTGGAGCCCCAGAACTCTGTCCCTTCACTCAGTATGACCTAGTTTCTGGAGATGAGCTAAGCTGAGAAGCAGCTTGGGGTGGGGGGTGGGGGGGTGGGGGTGCAGGAATCCCCTAGCCCCACTGGAGGGAAAGTCAGGAGACTGAAGTTCTCCCCTGGAGACGCAGACATTGCTGGATCATGTGGGCTCTCTGCACACTGGTTCCCTAGTCATTCAACATCTACTAAGCACTGGCCAGGGACACAGAGATGAGTAGAACATGGTTCCTGCCCTCCAGGGGTCAGTACAGAAGCCTCTGGTGGCCCATACCATGCTCCCTGGGCCCACTCAACTTTCAGCCACAGCTGAATCTGGACCAGTCCAGGTAAGCCCCAGGGCATTTCATCTTCCCTGTCTAGTCACTGCCCAGGGCTCTCTCCCACCCTGCAGATGCCTGCTGGGCCAACAGTGTGAGGAAGGTCATTCACCAGGACAGCCCTCCACCATGGGCACAGGAGCCCATGGTGAATGCAGCAGCCTCCAAGCCTGTCCTTCAGGCAAACAATTCTGCTGCCTTCTGAAGACCCTCAGGTGCTCCCAGGGAAGATGAGCCCCCTGTCCTTTCAGTGGCCACCTTCACGACACACCCTTATCGTGGCTTCCCCTCTTTTCCTGTCTCACTTCCACCATATCTTCCATGTAAACTGTCGGCACCTGGGTTCTGTTTTGGGGGAACTTAATCTAAGATTAGGAGTCCTGGTGGCACAGTCATTAAGTGCTCAGCTGCTAACCAAAAGGTCGGCGGTTTGAAACCACCAGTCATTTCACGGGAGAAAGATGTTGTAGTCTGCTTCTGTAAAGATTACCGCCTTGGAAACCCTATGGGGCAGTTCTACTCTGTCCTCTAGGGCCTTTATGAGTCAGGATCAACTCGACGGCAGTGGGTTTGGAATCTAAGATTGGAGTCCTTGGGCAGTGCAAATGGTTAATGCACTTGGATGCTAACCAAAAGATTGGAGGTTCAAGCCTACCCAGAGGCACCTTAGAAGAAAGGCCCGGTGATCTGCTTCTGAAAAATCAGTCATTGAAAACCGTATGGAGCACAGTTCTACTCTGACACACATCGAGTGTGTGCCATTGAGTCAGGGGCTGACTCAACGGTAGCTAATAACGGCATCAACCTAAGATGGGTTCCTTGTCCATTATCAGGATAGGAGTAGGGTGCTAGGGGAGCACAGGGGAGGTAGCACCAGCCACCTGGGGTCAGGGGAAGCCCCCAGAGAAGGTGGCATTTGGTCTGTGGCTTGAAAGATGAGAATAGTTGGTCAGCAGACAAGGAATGGAAGCACCCCTTCCAGGCAGAGGGGCCAGCGTACGCAGAGACCCAGAGGTGAGACAGAATGTGAAAAAACATCAAGCATTTCAACCCATTGGAGTCCAAGGTGCCCATGAGAGTAGAACCCAGTTAGCCGGGGAGGTGGGCAGGTCCACCCACGGAGTGATGGTGAGGGTCCAAGGTGAGAATAGACAAGAAAGGTCCACATGAACTGTTATCAGTCACGGGTTCATGAAGGGCTGCAGCCAGGTCTGCACAGCTCCCCGGGCCCTGCAGAGCTGGGGGAGGAGGTCTTCTGTCATGTGTGGTGACAAGGGGGAGGAAGAGAGGTCTGTGGCCTGCGACTAGCCAGCTGTGCTATTGGTCACACCCTGGTCCTGCAGTAGGGGCACAGGATGGCGTTGCCTACCTCTGGGCAGTGATGAAGGGACAGGTGAGTTGAACACCCAGGGCAGCTTTATTCTGCAAAACCCTCCTGGGAAATCATCCTAGTGTCCCCTTCCTCAACAAGTCCTTCTGGCAGCTCAGGCCACCACCTGGACCCCACTCCCCAGCCCCCACCTGCCAGCTCACCACTACTACTGAAGTCTCCTTGAAAGGTGCCCCCCCAAAAAGAACAGTCCAGTGCTCTTTTCCCTCAAGGCCCCCCCGATTGACCCCATTTCATAATGTTTTTTTATTTTTTTAAGATAATACAGAGGGCCCAAGTGGGTTTTTAAATTGCCTTTTTGTATTCTTATAAATGCTACCTCTTTATGAGGCAGGAAGGATCCCCAGGGAGCTTGTTATCTGGAGAGGTCTCCTGGCTAAAAATACTGGATATTCAGGTGGAGATAAGGGATCTGCAGAAGAGCCAGGAGGACCAAGGGCGCAGACCTGGATGTGGGGAAGCAGGGCTCCCTTCCCTCCTCGCCAGCCCAGAGCTGGGACTCAGGATGCACCTTGAGGGGATTCCGTTATGACTGCAGCTCAGGCTTCCTTCTCCATGTGCCCAAGGTCACCCTGCAGTGAGAGCTGGGTTATGACCAGTCTGCCTCCCATAGGGGCAGAATCGGGCAGGCGGTGGCCTCCCTCTTCCTCCCAGCACCGCCAGCTCTGGGAGGTCTGCAGACCAGGCAACCTCGCCTTGGAGCAAGAGCACAAATAATCACACCACTGCCACAGGGGTCATCTTCACGTAGACTTACTCGGTGCCAGACCCTGTGTGAGGCACTTTACATACACCAGCTCACTTACTCCTTGCAACATTTTAAGATACTATTATTGTCCCCATTTTGCAAATGAGGAAACTGAGGCACAGAGAGGTTAAGCAGGTAGAGCAAGGACACACAGCTAACAAGTGGTGGAAAGGAGCCGTTAGGTTCTAGGGTCCAGAAGGCCCTTGGGGCGGCCCAGGGAGACAGGTTGGATGTTTCCATGATTCTTGGTGCTACTGGCCTGTTTGGAGGGAGGGAGGAAGCTCTCATGCTAGTGGAGTGTGGGTGAGGTAAGAAGAAAGCTCGGTTGTAATAAAAGGAATCATAACCACGATACCAGCGATGTTTACTGAGCCCCTAGCGTATGCTGGGCCCTGGGCCAGATGCTTTCCATGTCTTGTTTCATTCTCACGAAAACCGTGATGAGGATTGAATTGTGTCCTCCAAATATGTGTGTCAACTTGGCTAGGCCATGATTCCCAGTATTGTCTGATTGTCTGATTGTCCACCATTTTGTGATCTGATGTGATTTTCCTATGTGTTGTAAATCCTACCTCTATGATGTTAATGACGCAGGATTAGAGGCAGTTATGTTAATGAGGCAGGACTCAATCTACAGATTAGGTTGTGTCTGGAGTCAATCAATCTCTTTTGAGACATAAAAGAGAGAAGTGAGTAGAGAGACAGAGGGACCTCATACCACCAAGAAAGTAGTGCCAGGAGCAGAGCATGTCATTTGGACCCGGGGTCCCTACACTGAGAAGTTCCTAGACCAGGGGAAGATTGATAACAAGGACCTTCTTCTAGAGCCGACAGAGAGAGAAAGCCTTCCTCTGAAGCTGGCGCCCTGAATTAGGACTTCTAGCCTACTAGACTGTGAGAGAATAAACTTCTGTTTGGTAAAGCCATCCACTGGTGGTATTTCCGTTATAGCAGCACTAGACAACTAAGATAACTAAGACAGGAACTACTGATGCCATCATTGGGAGACATCCTTCCTTCCCTCCTTCTCTCCCTCCCACAGCCCTTCCTCCCTCTTTCTTTCCTCCCTCCCCTCCCATTTTCTCGCTTCCTTTCTCCTTCCTCCCTCCCTCTCTTCTTCCCTCCTTCCTTCTTTCCTTCCCTCACTCATCACTCTTCGAGCTCCCACAGAGCAATTGGTCCACATGCCCTGAGAGTAGCCCTGCTCTGGCCCGGGTCCACTAAGAAGAGACCTCAGTCAGCCGTGCTCGGGGTCTGGGGCCTCAGTTGCCCCAGGCCCTGAGTGCACATGCTGTGCACCTCCCTCCTCTGTTCCTTCCTCTCCCGATCAGCTGCCCTGTTCGCTGTAGCTCCATGTGGCCTCCTGGGCCCCTCCAATGCAGTCTCTCAGGCCTGTGCCTTACTCACCCAGCACCTGTGCAGTCCCACCCCACCTGCCCACATGCTCACCATGGGGCCAGACATCCCACCATCGCCCAGCCAGGTGGCCAAGCAGAGCCAGGGGGAGCAGGAAGCAGTTGAGGGCCTGACGCCTCTGCCGTGCTCAGCACCACATCCAGCACACGTTCTTGAGACATGTGGTGTTCAGGCTTCGTCCTAAGTCCTGGCCCATGGCCTGAGGAGACCCTACTGCCCAAGCAGCACCACAACCCCCACCCTGCCCTTTTCCCCAGGGCTGGTCGTCCAGGTGTCCATTCAGGAAGTTTCTCCTTCCTCCCCGTGCAACCTGGCCTTGGCCAGGGAGCATCCCAGAGTGAGATTTCCGCCTGGCTTTGTCCCATGACCACTGTGCCATGGAAACGCCGCCCTCCGCCCCCGGCACCACCCCAAGGCCACTTCCTGTGTGACCTTCCTGCTCCTGGGATCAGAGTCATTCCCACACTAGCTGGGGCCGGGGCCAGCCTTTTTCTCTCCTTCCTCCCTCTGTCCTCTGTCCCTCCCTCTCTCCGGAAGGGAAGAAGGTCTGTCACAGGGCCCCACAATTGATTAATAGCCCAGCTTTCACTGATAATTCCACCCCTGAGACCTACAGCCCAAAGCTTTGAGTAAACACAGTGTTTTTTATTAAACAAACATCCTCCCCACAACACAAAGTTGATGGCCGAGGCCAGCTGACCCTGGCAACTGTTTTCACCTCTGTGTTCTGGGTTCTTTCTGTCCCCGATCCCATCACAGTGTGTGGGAACAACTTAGGAATCAGAATCACCAATGGCGCCTGGGGTCCTTGCTCTACTTTTAGCTACAGCCATTCTAGACCTTTCTTTAGGTTGAGAAAGCTCCCCATCGCCTGGTCCACAGCCCTAATGCCACCTGGAATTGCTAGTTGTCAGTTCTTTAGGCTGACAGCTCCTGGTCCCTCCTGCTGCGGACCCTTCGGATGGCTCCAGCCACGCACCCTGACAAGGGGCAGAGGGAATCCAGACTGTCTGCTGCTCTTCCATTTTAATCTGCTGCTGCTTGTTGTCCGTTTTGCTCTCTTGGACTTGGGAGCCCAACTGTTCCTGCTTCTGACACCACTCCCCATCCCCAGCTTGTCTCCATAGCAGGTTTGGACCCACTTTCCTGCCTCTATCCTCATGACGTCAGTTTTTGCACTACTCCCCCGAATTCCATGCCCTACTTTGGAGTGGTGGTGGGTGGAGGCCTCCTTCCTTCCCCCCAGCCCCCGCCCCAGCCCTGGGAACCTGCCTACTGTGTGGGATTGAATGTTTTGGGGGCAGTGACTTGCAGAGGGCAGAGCCCACTATGCAAACTTGAAAACAGCTCAGTGATTGAAGGGTCCCAGCACTGAAGGGCAGGATGGTCTCGGGCTGGTGCTCCTTAGCAGACTCTCAAGTGGGAACTTCACCCTTGGCCTCTGGTTCCGTCCAGAGCCGGTCCCATCAGATGCTGCGGTCATTTCAAGCCTGGATATTTTGGGATATTCATTTTTCTTTTTTTCTCCTTATGGTGTCTCCTTTTCCATCCCCCATTCAAGCAGGAGTAGTTTGAAAGTCCTGCTGGATTTTTGCTTGCTCAAAGATCTAGTACAATTTTGGCGAGTTTGCAGAGGAGATAAATGGAAAAGTTTACTGGATTGGAAAAAATGCCCCAGAGGGGAGCAATGGAGAGCAGACACTTCACCCATTCTGACACCAGAAAGCAGTTGCTCCAGTAGGGAAGGGGGGCTCCAGCAGTAGGAGCCCCAGCCTTGCTTCCTGGCAGGGCACATGGAGACAGCAAGACTGTCTGACTATGGAGGATCCTGGAACAAACCACAAACCTAGAAACACAGGAATGAGGGGAGCAGCATTTTCTGCAGCCTCGGGGAGTGAAGTTCAGAGTCAGAAACCAAGTGGAGTTATAAAAAAAGCTTCTGGGTCTGTGCACCAAGGTTGATACCCAAAACAACCAGAGAACCTGTAGTTATGAGACATACCACACTGCTTCCTGCCTCCACCTGGGGCCTTTGCACATGCTGTTCTGCTGCCTGGAAAGTCCTTCCCCTCGGCCTCTCCCTGTGTCTGTTTGGTGGCCTCTGTTGGTGCCTTCTCTCTAGGAAGCCTTCCCACAGAGGCATAATTGTCCATGCCTTTTTCTCCTGTCTGTGTGTTACCTGTGTACTGTACACGTTTCTTTCTTTTTCCTTTTATCATAAAATTCACCCTTTTAAAGTGTACAATTAAGTTGTTTTTAGTATATTCACAGAGTTTTATATCCACCACGACTATCTAATTCCAGAACATTTTCATCACCCCAAAAGGAACCATTAACAGTCACTCCCCTTCCCCCACCCCAGTCCCTTGCAACCACTTATCTGCTTTCTGTCTCTGTAAAAAAACAAAAACTAAAAAACCAAACTTGGTGCCGTCGAGTTGATTCCAACTCAGAGCGACCCCATGTGTTACAGAGTAGAGAGCTGTTCCATAGGATTTTCTTGGCTGTAATCTTTACAGGAGCAGATCACCGGGACTTTCTTCTGCAGCGCTGCTCGATGAGTTTGAACCATCAACATTTAGGTTGACAGCCGAGCAAAACCGCTTGCGCCACCGAGGGACCTTTTTCTGTCTCTATAGATCTGTCTATTCTGGACATTTTGCATAAAGGGAATCGTACAATATGTGGCCTTTTGTGACTGGCTTCTTTCACTCAGCGTAATGTTTTCAAGGTTCATCCATGTTGTAACATGTATCAGTACTTCATTTTTTTTTAGTAACAATATATTTTATTGTTTGACTGAGGTGTATTTTCAGAGTAAGCTAGTTACTATACAATATAAAAATAATAACCTCCTATTCAAAATGAGTTGCTCTACATTTATTTAACACGAATTATTTTTGCACACAAATTAAATATTGAGTTTAAATGCTTTTTATATCCATTTCACACCTTTTTATGCTTTTCTATTAAGGTGACAATTCAATCACAGTTTCCATATTTTTTTTTCTGTACATAAAGATGGGTGAAATTGCAAATAAACCTTTACAATTCAAATTCACAGAAAATATTTTAAATGGCCAGTTCTGAACAGGAGACCAGAATCTATTCTGAACACATGCTCAAGTTTTTGTAAATATTAGTTCACTGTCACATTTTTCCGTGTGTTTCTCTACTCACTTTTCTTGAGAATTATGGGCAGGAAATGGCAGAAAATGGCAGGAAAAGAAACTTCAAAGACTTTTTTGAAGGATTGTGTTTCCTAGGACTAAGAAAATGGATGACATTCCACTAAACCTCTTGGTCATCAAAGGAATAGGAGGAAGAACAAATTCTCCACATAGTTATCAACCTCACCTGATGTTAGTAACATCAAAATGAAGGATTTAAATGAAAGTTTCAAGTTAAAAGAAGAAAAAAAAAAAGCATCTTTATAGATAATCCTCTGCTATTTCTAGTGCTTTCATTTATTTGCCTGTGGTTTTTTGTATAAACTAGAAGTATAGTAAAAAGAATCCAGGGCAAAGCTGACGTGTGTTTAAACTAGAAACTGAATGAATAGATGTTTTAAATGTTAAACCCCAATTTCTTTTGTTATAAAGGAAAAAGATAATACATTTTCAGTTTTAAGACTTAGGTTTCATTTCTTTTCAGAACTTTCACTTACGCGTAACTTTCATTTCACATTTTTAATAATTCTCACAACTGAACGACAAAAACCCCCAAACACACAGGATTCAGGGTTTTGTGTTCCAAAAATTTGCCTTGTTTCCTTAGTCCTGCTGAATAGAAGTCTGAAGGGAGTATCTCCAACACCAATGTGCCTAGAGATTTCTCAAACTGGCCAGGACACCTAGGGTGATGTGTGGAATTAGCACCAGGTTCAAAGGAGAATATTGTGCCAGGTCACTACCAAAGTTTCTGAAATCACTTGCTTTATCCTCATCATTAATTTGTCCTTCGTGTTGACCCTATTGAATGGGCATTTTATAGCATAAATTAAGATGACTGAAGCTGTAATTTTAAAACAAGCCTTCAAATGAACAAAAGGACAGAAGAGGCAATTATTATCTTATAACTGTTTCGCTTTTCAGACTTATTTCCAAGTACTTCCCAACATGATCCTTTTGATAGAATGAGGATGGTTTCTATGAAGCCCAAACATTCCGGGCTCCTAGCCTTTGCTCATTGTAGTTTTCTGCTTTCACTAAATGTATCCCAATCATACCCTTTCTTAAATACCAAATAAAGGTCCACCTCTTCTAAAAACAAAAACAAAAACAAAAAAAACCCAAACAACTCAATTAAAAAAATGGGCAAAGAACATGAATAGGTGTTCTCCAAAGAAGGTATATAATGGCCAATAAGCGCATGAAAAGATGCTTAGATCTTTAGTCATTGGGAAAATGAACATCAAAACCACAATAAGATACCACTTCATACCTACTAGAATGGCTATTAAAAGGAGCCCTGGTGGCACGCCGGTTAAAGTGCTCAGCTGCTAACCAAAAGGTTGGTGGTTTGAACCTACCATCCACTCCACAGGAGAAAGATGTGGCAGTCTATTTCCATAAAGATTACACAGCCTTAGAAACCCTATGGGGCAGTTCTACTGTGTCCTGTGGGGTCACTATGAGTTGGAATCAACTTGATGGCAATGGGTTTGACTTTGGTTTAGGATGATGTCGTAGTTATCTAGTCCTGCTATAACAGAAATACCACGAGTGGATGGTTTTAACAAACAGAAATTTATTCTCTCACAGTCTAGGAGGCTAGAAATCCAAATTTAGGGTGCCAGCTCCTGGAGAAGGTTTTCTGTCTCCATCGGTTCTGGGAGAAGGTCCTTGTCATCAATCTTCCCCTGGTCTAGGAGCTTCTCAGTGCAGGAACCCTGGGTCCAAAGGATGGGCTCCACTCTCAGCACTTCTTTCTTGGTGGCATGAGGTCCCTCTCCTCTGTGTTCGATTCTCTCTTTTATATCTCTAAAGAGACTGACTAAAGATACAACCTAATCCTGTAGATTGAGTCCTGCCTCTTTAACATAACTGCCTCTAATCCTGCCTGATTCACACCATAGAGTTTAGGATTTACAACACACAGGATAATCACACCAGATCACAAAATGGTGGCAACCATACAGTACTGGGAATCATGGCCTAGCCAAATTGACACACGTTTTGGTGGGACATAATACAATCCATAACAGATAGCTATTATCAAATAAACAGAAAATCACAAGTCTTGCTGAGGATGTGGAGAAACTGGAACCCTCATACATTGCTGATGGGAATGTAAAATGGTGCAGCTGTGGAAAACAGTTCGGTGGTTCTTCAAAAAGTTAAACATAGAATTACCTTATAACCCAGCAATTCCATACCTAGATATACAAGTAAGAGACTTGAAAGGAGGGATTCAAACAGATACATGTACACCCATGTTCGCAGCAATATTATTCACAATAACCAAAAGGTGGAAACAACCCAAATGTGCATGATTAGATGAATGGATAAACAAAATGTACTATATACATCCCATCGCCATCAACTCGATTCCAACTCATAGCGACACTTACAGGGCAGAAATGAACTGCCCCATAGGATTCCCAAGGCTGTAATCTTTAGGAAGCAGATTGCCACATTTTTCTCCTTTGGAGTGGCTGGCGGGTTCAGTTAGCAGCTGACCTTTCAGTTAGCAGCCAAGTGCTTTAACCACTGTGCCACCACAGCTGCTTGGTCTATGCATACTATGGAATATTAGACAGCCATGTAAAGAAATGAAGTTCTGATACATGCTACAACATAAATGAACCTTGAAGACGTTACGCTAAGTGAAATAAGCCTGACTCAACAACAAATATTGTATGACCCGCTTATATGAGGTATCTAAAATAGGCAAATGAATAGAGACAGAAAGTAGAATAGAGGTTATTATTGGGTGGAGTGGGTAGGTAATGAGGAGTTATTTAATAGGCATAGAATTTCTGTTTGGTATGGTAAAAAAAGATCTGGAAATAGATAGTAATGACAGTAACACAATATTGTGAATGTACTTAATACCACTGAATTGCACACTCAAAAATTGTTAACATGGTAAAATTTATGTTATGTTTATTTTACCGTGGTAAAAATAAATTAACTGCTTTCATTTCCCCTTGTGGAAAAAAAGGAAAACTTACTATACAGAAATAGCGTCATTATTATCAGTGGAGTGTTTTTCACTCATTTTTATGGCTGAATAATAGTCCATTGTATGGATGTCATTGTTAATTGCTGTCAAGTCTGCTCTGACTCGTTAATGACCCTATGTGTAACGGAACTGAGTGCTGTCTTCATGATGGTTGATAACCAGGCAATGTTCTGTTGTGATCCATAGGATTTTTATTGGCTAACTTTCAGAAGTGGATTGCCAGGCCTTTCTTCCCGGTCTATCTTAGTCTGTAAGCTCCGCTGAAATCTGTCCACCATGGATGACCCTGCTGGTATTTGAAATACTGGTGGCATAGCTTCCAGCATCACAGCAACACTCAAGACACCATAGTATAACAAACTTGAGATGGGTGGTTGATTGCAGGGATAGACCACATTTTATCTATCCATCCATTAATTGATGGACGTTTGGGTTGTTTCCACTCTTTGGTTATTCGTTTTATTTTCTTCATTCAAACCTTTTATACACAAATTGTTCTGTGACATTAGTTGCAATCCCCTCGATTTGTCAGCACGCTCTCCCTTTTTCTCTCTGCTCTGGGTTCTCTGTGTCCATTCATCTAGTTTTCCTGTCCCTTCCTGCTTTCTTGTCTTTGCTTTTGGGCAGGTGTTGCCCATTTGGTCTTGTATACTTGATTGAACTAAGAAGCACATTCCTCGTGCTTGTGTGTTTGTTTTATAGGCCTGTCTAATCTTTGGCTGAAAAGTGGACTACGGGAGTGGCTTCAGTGCTGAGTTAGCAGGGTGTCCAGGGGCCATAGTCTCGGGAGTTTCTCCAGTCACAGTTAGACCAGTAAGTCTGGTCTTTTTTTTTTTTGTGAATTTAAATTTTGTTCTACATTTTTCTCCAGTTCTGTCCAGGACCCTCGATTGTGATCCCTGACAGAGTGGGCGGTGGTGATAGCAGGCACCATCTAGTTCTTCTGGGCTCAGGCTGGTGGAGGCTGTGGTTCACATGGTGCATTAGTTCTTTGGACTAATATTTTCCTTGTGTCTGGTTTTCATCATTTTCCTCTGCTCCAAACGTGATGGGACCAATAGATGTATCTTAGAAGGCCACTCACAAGCTTTTAAGACCCAAAATGTTGCTCACCAAAGTAGGATATAGAACATTTGCTTTATGAACTATGTCATGACAATTGACCTGGATGTCCCCCGAGACTATGGTCCTCAGCCCTCAGCCCCAGTAACTCAGTCCCTCAAGGTGTTTGAATGTGTCTAGGAAGCTTCTTCTGGAGCCCTGGTGGCAGAGTGGTTAAGAGCTATGGCTGCTAACCAAAAGATCAGCAGTTCGAATCCAGCAGCCGCTCCTCAGAAGCCCTATGGGGCAGTTTTACTCTGTCCTATAGGGTCGCTATGAGTCGGAATCAACTCCATGGCAATGGGGTTTTTTTTTTTTTTTTTTGGAAGCTTCTATGACTTCACGTTGGTCAAGTTGTGCTGACTTCCTCTGTATTGTGTGTTGTCTTTCCCTTTACCAAAGTTAACACTTGTCCACTATCTAGTTAGTGGTTTCCCCTCCCCTCTCTCATAACCATCAACAATTGTTTTTTTCTGCTTGTAAACCTTTTCTTGGGTTTTTATCATAGTGGTCTCATACAATATTTGTCCTTTTGTGATTGACTTATTTCACTCAGCATAATGCCCTCCAGATTCTTCCCTATTGTGAGATGTTTCGCAGATTCATCATTGTTCTTTATCATTGCATAGTATTTATCCCATTGTGTGTATGTTTGTTTATCCATTCATCTGTTGATGGGCACTTAGGTTATTTCCATCTTTTTGCTATTGTGAATAATGCTGCTATGAACACGGGTGTGCGTGTCTATTCGTGTGATGGCTCGTATTTCTCTAGGATATATTACTAGGAGTGGATTTGCAAAATTGATGTTTCTAAGTGAAGAGGCCTGTCCTATGACGATGCTGACAATATGTCAAGGCGTTATAAAGGCAGGCAACAGAAGATTTTAGAACTTAATGAATATGCCATTTTCATATCTTGTGCTGCACCTTCACTTAATCTTCTAGGACAGAGCACCTTAGTGGATTGTTGTCTGGAAGCAGTTGATTTTTTTTTCTACTGTTCAGTTACTGTATACATTTTTTGCTGCCTCTACTCACTGATGGGCAGTTCTTATAAATATTTAGGTAATGATCAAGTACCAAAATGTCTTTCTAATACGTGTTGGGAAGCACGTGCTGTAGCAATGAGTGCAATCCTGGAATTGGACACTCCGATTCTAGACGCCTTAGAAAATAGTTCTGAAGACCAGACACAAAAAGATACCAGAAGAGAAGAAGCTGAAAACATCGCCAACAAAATGCAAACACTAGAGTATGTGTTGATGTTGGTTATGTGGACTAATATATTGCCACATTTTCATCAGATGAGTCAACGTCTCCAAGATTCAGAAGAAAATTTGAAGACATGCACAGATCTCTACCGGTCATTAACAGGGTACCTACATAATTTAAGGGAAGATTTTGAAAATTTTGAAAACACAACAGAACACATACTGCCAAATACTGATTATCATGCAGTTCACCATCACAGAAGCAGCAGAAAGAAACGAATAAATGATGGAAGTGCTCCGTAAGTATCACCGGGTGCCGGACATCAATTTTGTGCAACCACATACTATACTATCATCGTCACACTTGAATCTTGCATGAAAAGAAGGGCGTAAGTGTATGAATTTCTTTCAGATAGATTTTCCTTCTTAAACAAAGTGGCTATACCTAATGAAGAATGCATGAAGGCATCCAAGAAATTAGTGCAGGCCTATCCCGCTAACTTAAATACAAACCTTTACAAAGAAATGCGACAATTTCATTCTCACATGAGAACTAAGTTTACGGATTCAGGAGAGACAAATTTTACTCATGTGGGCATGTAAGATTCCATAATGGAAGATAAAATACAGCGTGTATTTCCCAATGCTGAAATTGCTTTACACATATTCCTAACTTTAATGACCACAAACTGCACAACAGAACGCTCGTTTTTGTCCTTAAAGAGATTCAAAACCCTCAGTGTACAACAGTGATTCAAGAAAGACTTGATTCATTGTCTTATTATGTATGGGAGTAGATATTGTTTAGCAGCTTAATTGTGATGAAATCACTGAAGAATTTGTAAGAACAAAGAATAGAAAGAAATGATTTTAATTATAACATGTTAGAGATGAAAGATCTGTCTAAAAATAAAATACAGTAATTTGTTGTAATATTTGTTTTCTGATCATTACATTTTCTTTTATGACATATTTTCATTTGTTCATTATAATTATAGCATTTATTACAAAAAAAAGGCATCAAAACTGAATGAGCCATTTAAAGCAAAAATTGATGAAAGTCAATTTTTTCATTTTGGGAGATTAACAGAATTTTACATTGCTTGTTGAAACAGTTAAGTTCAGTGATTCATTTTCATTGTTGTAGAATATGTGGAATATTCTTTTTGTAGAAAATGTGGTATATAGCAAAAATCTTAGTACCCTGCATCCACTAAAAATTTTATAATGCAGTTTGTCTCATTCTGCTAAAATGTCATATGCCACTTTTGCATTCAATTGCTAATATTGCAGTTGCATTTAAAAAGAAGTTACATCATGGATAGCTAAGACACTCACACACACGTATACGCAGACATGTGTATATATAACTCACATATCCCGTTCGAATGAGTAAGTAAGCAGAGGAGGGGGCAGGCACCACAGATTATCAGCGTTTAAGGCTCTCACATGATTTAATCTGGCCCTGCTTGCTATTGTCTGTCTTTTTTATTATGATCTTCCTACTGGGTGTGAAATGGTATCTCATTATGGTTTTGAAGAGAAAGAAGCAAGGAAGAATAAAAAAAACAGTAAGAAAAGAAAGATCAGGCAGAGGCGTATGGACTTGACGTAAAGCAGACGCAATGGAACAAAACCTGGATTCTGTGGTCCTCCGCCTTTGTTCCCAACCTGACATCATCTGTACTCAATCCCCCTAGTCCGGCAACATGGCCGATGAAACCAGCTGGCAGAGGGCGAGAGGTGGCGTGGGCTTGGGTGAGCTTGGGTAAACCCCAAAGAGGCCTATAGGTCTGCTCGACTGGGGGAAGTGGCGGTGGGGGTGCAGATTGTCACCCCGGGGTTTCCCTGAGGTCTGTGAACCGGGGTGGGTAAATGGGCTCAAAGGCAGGAAGTTCTCAGTTAGGAAACCTGTGGGTGCACCCACCTGCCTCTCAGCCTTGTTAAATTCCAAGCCCCAAGAGCCACAGTTTCTAAAGAGCAACTGTCTCTCTGCCCTTTGCTCCCTGCAACCGAATCACCCCTCACCCTTCTTTTGTTTCATGAGCTTTGTTTTTCCTTTTTTGTCCTGATTCTAAAAATAATATGCTTATAGAAAACTGACCAAAGTACAAAGAGGAAAAACTAACCGTAAGCCACCATCCCACGGTAATAAGAGGTACCATTTCTTGAGCACAGACTTGCGCTGGGAACTCAACTTCAAATGCTTCCCCAGCGGTCTCCCCTCCAGTCCTCACCAGCCCTACACTTCTCTATGGCCCCATTTCAGAACAAGTGATGTGCCAGCACAGGTAGAGATGGGCTCAACTCCACTTTGTCTAGCTCTAACACTCAATTCTAATGCAGCCTCTATTCTGCTACTGTTAATATTTGGGCTGATTTTTTCTGGCCTTAATAGTTTTACATTTCGAAACTTCCTTAGAAATTTAGAGTTGCTTGGTTATTTTAGGAATGATAAAGATACGCTATTTACAGCATCGTTGACTCATAAAATGATCCCATTGGGCGTTTTAAAAAGAATCAGGATCATCTTTTTGCACTGTCCTCCATTTGTACCTGCCCCTCGTCCCCCTACAGGCTGAGGCGGCGGCTGAGGCGGCTGAGGTCTTCAGACTTCGCTCGAGATATCTCAAGGGGGCAGCTCAGCCAGGTTTAAGTCTTACACGCTCTCCAGATACAGATCATTGGGCAAAGTGTCCAGGGCTTGAGTCCATAGCTACCCCCTCACCCCACCACCTTCTGTAGAGGGGTGAAAAGTATGGTCCCCAAAGGCTGCTGGGAAGGTGAATCTATTCCCACCTCGGACTCCAGACAACATCCCCTTAACACCTCAGACCCTGAGTGCTGCCCTGATCAGTGGCTGTCGTCCCTGCCTGCCACCCTGGACTTGGAAATGGGTCTGAAGACACCTCATCACTAAGGCTGGAGATGAGAACATGTTTTTCTTCTTACACAAATAATGTATGTTCAATTTTTAAGAAAAGGAACTACAGAGAAACAATAGGAAAATAAAAATTTCTGACTACCTAGAAAGGACCACTGATAACATATACTTTTTGTGATATAGATATATATGGATCAGTGAGGGTAGCATCACGGCTGAGTAACCTTGAACTCTTTCTCCTTATTTATGAATGTAGCACCTTAACAAGCACTAGCTGAAAACTTAAATCGCTTGCAACTCACCTCACAATGGGTCCTAACACACCAGAGTACTGAGACACCGAGGCTGAGACCTGCCGAGCTGCCCTGAGCTGACTTTGAGGGTCACCTCAGTCCAGCTTTCTTATCCTAAGATGAGAGACCTGAAGAAAAGACAGAAAAGTGGACGGAAGGATCTGGGTTTTGACTGCTCAGTGCAGTGCTTCAGTCTCCTCATTAAAAACCAAACTAACTGATGTCTTATTTTAAGCATTCACCTTGTCCTTGAGAAAATAGAATTCTAATTTAAATAGTTTAAAGGGGCTTCTAACAATGCTTGCTGGCTCTTGCTCAATTGTTAGGCACTTTAAGTAAGGACGTTCCTTACTAGATGGATGAAAACCCTGTACAAAATACAAATGGCTCGTAAATGTAGAACAGGTGCTCATCTACCTCCTAATCAGAGAAGTAAAAATTAAAACGACTCCAAGACACCATGTTTCCCCTGTTGGTTTGGGAAGACGAGAATGTTTGCTAACACTGGTGGAGAGTAGGGGAGGACAAATTGGTACAACCTTTATGGAGGGCTAATTGGCAACATCTAGTAAAACCATCGAGGCTTGTCGTACTCTTTGATTTGGTGATTGCACTTTTAGGAATTTACCCTACAAGTTGACCCACAGGTATATTTTTCGCAATAGCAAACAATAGGAAACAACCTAAATGCCCACTAGTATGTCGTTGTTGTTGTTAGTTGCCTAAATGTCCGCTAGTATGGAACTCACCAAATAAATTATGGGTCGTCCACACACTAGAATACTATGCAGCTGAGAAAAAGCATAAGGAGGCTCTTTGTGCACTAATATGGCAGAAGCTCAAGATATCATTAAGTGAAAAATGGTGGTGAGACCCTTTCTCCACCACCATCCGAGGACTTGGCAGCTCTTCCTACAAAGACCTGTCTGCAAGATCACAGCCCTTCGGGTTACCCCACTTCCCAATGTGCTGTCTAGCCCGGCCCAGGCTCAGCAGCTGGTTAGGACACCGGGGTTTGCCTACAGAGTGAGGAAACGTGGAGCACCAGGGACAGACCATAAGGCAGTGGATCTAACTGTGCATTCAGCTGCTGCTCCAGGCGCGCTCAGCCCCAGCTCCAGAGCCTTCATTCCTCAGCCCTTTGGTTCTTTCTCGGTCATCCATCTGACTTGAATCTACAAACCAAGCCAAGCCTTTGCTCTCTTTCTTCAGTATTTGGATTTTCCAGAAATCCTGGCCTTGCTGCCAGGGAGCCCACTCTGGGGCTGGGCTACTTTCCCAGGAGCACTTACCTGTCTTCTGGACCTCAACTTCCTCAGGCCCTTGAGATGCTCAGGGGAGACCTCCTTTCCCCCCTACATTTCACAAGCCTACTTTTCTTCAAGAAGCAGGGCAGCATGGTGGTTAAGTGCAAGGGCTCTGGTGGCCAACTGCCTGGGTTCAAGCCTCAGCCCTGGGACTTCCTAATGGTGACTCATTGTTCGCGATAGTTGTGTACTGAAAAGTCCCCTCAAACACTGAATTAGCTGATACCAAGTCAGCCTTGTTAGACTTCACCTGGGCATTTTCCACATGTCTGTGAAAGTGCTGTTTTTAGCAAATAAGGTGGCTTTGCAAACACAGAATCTGCAAATAACAAGGAGAGATAGACCGACTATCTACGGGAGCTTGGCAGTCACTTAACCTCTCTTCCGCTAAGAAATGAAGCTGCTAGTAATTTGTCTCTTGAAGATCCACTTAACAGTGCTTGGCACAAGGCAAGGGCCCAATAAATGTTACTATTATTTCACGGGCCACTGGGAAGCTAGCCTGAGTCAATCCACTGTGTATTGAGAGGACATTTATTTCTGCATTGTTCCCAAATGGAACTCAGGGGGAGAAAGCCATTTGGCAATGCTTTGCCCAGCAACCCAGCAATTATCTTGGGGGAGACAGCCCTGTCTGGGGTGTTGGGCTTTGTTGTGTTTTCAGAGGTGTGGCTGGAATCCAGAGCCCTGAAGACACAGTGGTTAAAGCGCAAGGCACTAACGGGAAAGGTCAGCAGTCTGAACCCACCAGCTACTTCATGGGAGAAAGATGTGGCAGCCTGCTTGTGTAGATTTACAGCCTTGGAAAACCTATGGGGGCAGTTCTGCTCTGTTCTATAGGGTCTGACTATCCAAGTACGACCCTGGGAGCACCCCTCCCCCCAGGGTTAGGCAGCCCTCCCCAGAAGGCAGGAGTGAGACTCCCTTCTTGGCTGGGGTCTGTCTGGGGCTGAGGACACGGATTCAGGAGTGGGTAGGGCTGTAGGCCTCACAAGGTGGGGCCTTTTAATTGTAGCCCACTGAGTCCTGCCTTGCACCTCCCCCACAGGTGAGAGCATCTGGGGCAATGAAAAGGATGCAAGTGGGAACAGAAGCCTCTTTCTCTGTTCTCTCCCATATAAGACCCACAAGGCAGTGGCTTCTAATCCCCTCCCCCAGACTAACTAAAGGGCATCTCTGTCATTTCCTATCTTCAGACCCTGCCTAGAGTCCCATTATTCATCATGCCACCCCTTTTCTGGACAGAAAGCTCCTCTGTGCCCGTCGCCTTCCATTCTCCAGCCTCTCACCAGCCTCGCTCCTCCTCCTCCTCTTCCTCCTCCTCCTCCCTCCTCCACCTCACTTCCTCTCAGCCCCACACAAAGGCTCAGCATTCTTGGGCCATATGGCTCTATTATTCTAATACTCCCCAGACTTATGACACGGATGCCACCGAGGAGGAGGAGGAAGTGTCAGGTGCTCTGAGGCCTTGGAGTGAATCCACATCTGCTCAGAAAGTCGCTCTCTGGGAGCAGAGCATGCACGTGTCAGTGGCAATTTTCCGTCTAAAAGAAGTGGTAAATGCGACCCAGGGGCGGTATGCTCCAAGCAGTTTGCTGCTTCCTTAACACTGAGTAGGCCGATGGGGTGGGAGAAGAAGCCCAAAGGGGCACTTTAAACTTCCCCCAGTGGTGGTATTAAGTGCAGATTAACTGGGAATTAACTGAGGACCATTTGAGCCTTGGGATAGGAGCCCCTGCCCTTGAGACGGGCAATGAGCAGGACTAAATGAACCTGGCCCTGAATGGACACACTTCACCCCTTCACTCAGTGGGTTCACTCTTGACACCCTACTCTTACATCGTTGTGGGGACTCACCCCCCCGGCCCACAGGACATGGACACTCACGTGTTACTCACACGTTCACCAGCTAACTCACCTGCTCACACACACTCACCAGACAGCCAACAATTACACATGAACTGACTCATGAAGGCAGTATTTCCCACTTACAGTCCCCACAAGTGACACAGGCATATAAAATTTACACACAGAACCAGCTCTCATAGGCAACAGATCGTTCCCGCTCACACCTCCCACCACTTTCACTTACACCCACCATGTGCACACACAGCAGAGTCACAAAGATAGCTCACGGCCCCCACCCCACCCCATGCCATTTGCATACTCAGCCCCGACCCACACAGACAACAGACAATGCTCACAGCTCTCACCATTGACACCCAACAGCTTCCCATCAGACACCCTCACTCAGCCACTCACATAGACACACAAGAGAGATGTGTATACTCACAGGCACACGCGCACACACGCAGGCCAGGCTCCTCACTTGTCCTCCCCTCTCACCACCCCTGTTTGCCCCACTGCCAGCTCTGGAAACCTGAGGGGAGTAGGTGACCGACCCATCCGGTTGTGTCAAGGTCCTGGGCAAACCAGGCCGTCTGTCACCCTATCAGGAAACCCAGTTTAAACCTGGCTGGGTGAACTGTACACCTGGCGATCAGCACATGCCTCAGGCAGCTCATTTCCTCTCCATTTCCCCCTCGGTTTTCAGGTCTATAAAATGGAGCTATGGCTTTTCCTCAACAAGGAGCCTTGAGTGAAAGGGCCTGGGCCCCACCTCCTGTCCTTGGCCCCAGGCCACTGAGGCCTCCAGGCCAGAGGCAGGGAGGCGCTCAGGCATTCGGATGCACAAGCTGATTCTGGCCAAGCCCTGGGTTTATGGGTCCAGAGCTCCCAGCCAAGCCTGGGGGACAGGCAGGAAAAGTGAGAGAGGTCAAGCCTAGCTCAAGGAATAGGACACTGCCCCCACTGACATGCTTTGAAGGGGGTGTTCAAGTTGGACCACTGCCGTCATTCCACCATCATAGCTCCAGTCCTTTGGGTTTTCAAGACTTACCTGTCACCTACCTGGTGAAACTTTCCCCTCGCCGTCTCCCACAGAGGTCATCACACCCCTGGGCTGCCTCGGTCCTGTGCTTTAAGTCTAGGGAGGGCGAAGTAGCTGGACAGGAGATGCAGGAGGGAGCCAAAAAGTAATCCTCCCACTGCCCAGTTTTGCTGAGAGCATTAGCATTTCTAACCCTTGGCTGCTAACCGAAAGGTCGGCGGTTCAAACCTACCAGCTGCTCCATGAGAGAAGGATGTGGCAGTCTGCCTCCTTAAAGATTACAGCCTTGGAACCCTATGGGGCAGTTCTACTCTGTCCTATATGGTCGCTATGAGGTTACTTAACCTCTCTGAGTCCCAGCTTCCTCAACTATAAAATGAGGCTAGCAATAATTACCACCCCATAAGGCTGTTTAAATGAGACAATTTACACCGAGTGCTTGGTGCAGTGTGTGGAATGCAGCAAGTGTGCACACAACTGTTCTTTCAAGACCACAGTTATCAGTTGTGATGATCTTTTTCTTGTATAGCATGGCAGGAGGCTCGATCTGCTACCAGAATGTACATTCTAATCTATTGCAAAGCTAGGACACATGATGTCAACTTTACCTGCTTTGGGGGGTTTTGCAGCCTATGACTTTTCATTGAGGAATTTGCACTGATACAAGGCAACTCATTCATTCTACAAATATGTGCTGAGCATCTGCTAAGGAGGTGATGTGTTCTTGGCACTTCCAAGATCAGAACTGGGGGATGTGGACAAGAGGCTGTTCCTGGCTGCTACCCAAACCTATGTTGCCTCTCTGGGTCCCTACAAAGTCCCTTTCATGCTTTGCTGGAGTGATAGCATGTTCTTTGCCTGTGTCCCTGTATATCAGGACTGGCACGGAAGTGATGTCCAGGGAGATGAGGCAGGGGGTTTGGACCAGGATCAAGAGTTATGTCTGGCTTCACCTCTTCTGACTCTTGTGACCTTGGGAAAGTCAGTTAGCCATACAAAGGTTCAGTTTCTTCCTCTGTTTAATGGGCATAGTGACACTTAGCCTGCTGACCTCACAGGGTCTCTGTGAGTTCATGTATGTGAAAGCCTCTTATAAACTGTATTAATTCATTCATTCACTCACTCATCCACCCACCCATCCATCCAACAGTTTTTTCTGATTAGCTACTATGTCCAGCCAGGTACAGTGAAAGGAGCTGGAGGTAGAGAGGAACCTGGACAAACACAGGGAAGTGCTAACCACCAGGATTCAGCAATGAGGCAACCACAGCCCATCTTCCAGCCTTGTGGATGTCAGGGCCTGCTGAAAGGAGCCATTGGACAAGTTCTTGGGATAGGCTGACCCTTCCTCAGCCCAGCCCAGATCACAAGTGGCCCAAACCTGGTCTAGGTGAGAAGCAACCCATCCTCCTGGACAGGTGCTCCAGGTGGGCCCTTCCCTTTCTCTTGGACCCCAGCCAGCCCTCCCAGCCAGCAGAGCTCAAGCCTGGGCCCTTGGCTGTCTGTTTTCCTGCCCACTGGCAGCAAATGGGCTCTGAAAGAAAACGGCTGAGGGGGCTCCTGCCTTTGGGTTCCTTTTTCCTCTCCGCCCAGCCCAGCTACTTCCTGGAAAACCCAGAGCTGCACGCATGTGTGCACACACACTCTCACTCTTACGGGGGTTTGAAGGGAGGGCAGGGAAAGGCTATGCCCCGAGTGCTCTCTGGGTGCCAGCACCTGCTCCTCCACGTGACCATCCCACTTAACCTTCTTAGCAACCTTAACCTTCTCAGCAACCTTAAACTTCTCAGCAACCTTAACCTTCTCAGCAACTTTAACCTTCTCAGCAACACGTCCCGACTTTACTGGTGGGGAAGCTGACTCACAGACAGAAGGTCACACAGCTAGGGACGGACAGACTGGCCCCATCATCCTTTTCCCCTTACACCCTGCTGCCTCTAACGTTGCATTTATTTTCGTCGTGTCCTATTTCCTACACAGATAACCCCAGACAAGTACACAACTCAGATGACCCCAGAACACACAGTATGAGATCATGTCAAGAAAGGTGGTTAGAAGCAAAAGGCCCAGTTTGCTTAGCTGGGTGACCCAGGGCAAACTCACTCAACCTCTCTGCCCTCCACTGAAGTCCGTAAGGTGGATAATAACAATAGGGGAGATCCACCTTCAAGCATGATCACATTTTCTTTCATAAGCCCTGAAAGGCAGGTGCAATATCATCCCCACTTTATACATGAGGAAACAGATGCACAGAGGAGACAAGTAACCTGCCTAAGGTTACTGCCTAAGCTGGTAAAAAGAAGGCATTCAGCTGTATCAGAAAACCTCACTTGCAGTGGCCTGACCACATAGGGGTGTGCTTTTTTCACATAACCTGGAGTCTGCAGGGATGTGCTGGCATAGGTTCATCTCTGAGCAGTGTGGTATGAGGCCCGAGCTCTTCCTATCTTTCCCTTCCACCATCCTTAGGTGTTTGCTCTGTCCTCATAATCCCAGGATGGCTGCTGCAGCTCCAGATCCCACACCCACTCTTAAAGCAGGAAGTAGGAAGATGGCAAGGTGCCAGCCATATCTGTCCCCTTCTATCAAAAAAGCAATACTTTTTCAAAAATCTCCCTGACTGACTTCTGCTTAGTCCTCTTTGGATGGAACTGAAAGGCTAGGAAAAGGGAAGATTATCCTGATTGGTTTAGACCAAAGGTCAGCAAACTTTTTCCGTAATGGGCCAGATAGTAAAAATATTTTCGACTTTGCAGGCCACACAGTCTTTGTCTCAACTACTCAACTCTGCCCTTGTAGTATGAGAACAACCATAGACAATACGTAAATGAATGGGTGTGACTGTGTTTCAATAAAATTTTATTTGTAAACACTTAAATTTGAATTTCATATAATTTTCACATGTCATGAAATATTCTTCTTTTGATTTTGCTTCAACTATTTTAAAAATGTAAAAAATCATTTTAGCTCGTGGGTCACACAAAATAGGTGGCAGTCAGATTTGACCCTCAGGTTGTAGTTTGCCAACCCTTGGTTTAGACCAATTGCGATCTGTTGCCCAAGGTGGAGTACACAGCCACTTCCAACAAACTGGGGTTCTGTTAGCAAGGAAGGGTGTGTGTGTGTGTGTGTGTGTGTGCGCGCACATGTGGTGGGGGATATTACATAGGCAGCTAACAGTGTTCACCACGGTAGGATTTGAACCTAGACCATCTAAATTTAAGAAACTGTCTAAACTTAAGCGCTTACCCACTGGCTTCAATGCTAGTATTCTCTGCTCAACAACCTCATTGTGCTGTGAAGTGAGGGGAAGAAGGCATGTGCTCGGGCGTTATGATTAGGATGTCAGGATTGTTATCCAGGTGGCTCACAGAGGGACACACACCCATTTACACTTGAAACCTCTTCTGTTATGGTGACCCTGATGGGAGATCACAGGAAACGGGGATTCAGGGAGGGGCCCCAGGTGGCAAAAGCGTACTGCCCTCAGGAAGCCTGAGAGGAACCAGGGAGCCACCTGAGGAGGGAGGGGCTCCCACCTCCCTCCCTCCCCTTGGGAGTGCACATCCCTCTGGTGGGAGGTTAGTGGGGACTTCCTTCCGGCCCTGGAGCAGGATTTCCTTTACTCCTTAACACTGATAGACCGGAAATTGGGTCTTATTCCCATGATGGAAGAGGAAGCTCCCTTCTCTCACCCCTCCCACCCCCCACCCGCATGTCTGACTCCCCTCCTTCTCCCACCCTTTTCCTCCTGCCCATCCCACATCAAAGAGATTCAGGGAAGTATCTAATAGCTGAGGGAGCCAGAAAGAATATGAAAGCTCAGAGATGTCATTCCTTCAGCCACTAAAAAAATCTTTCTTTAGCTCCTACTGTATAATTTATTTTTTAAAATGCATCAAGTTCCGACTGAGGATGAGCTTCTAGGGAGTTTATTTTCTTTGACTCGTGTAATCCTCCCAACAACCCTGTGAGGTAGGTGGCATTAGACTCACTTCACAAGGGTGGAAACTGAGACCACTACTCCCTGGTTCTCCGTTCCTATGGTTCTGGAAGTGATGACCCACTTGCTAGCTGCAAGAGTGAGCACATGTCGAGGCCCAGCCGATCAGAGCATCCCATTCTCTTGGCCTTAGTGATTAGTTCAGGGATGAGCACATGACCAAACTCAGCCAATGAGAATTAGGCATGGGATTTTTTGCTGGACCTGTTAAGAAAGAAAGGCTCTGTAATGGTTAAGGTTGTGTGACAACTTGGCTGGGCCATGATTCTCAGTGGTTTGTCAGTTACGGTGTAGTTTAGCAGTTATGTAATGATGTAATCTCCTCTGTGATGAGATCTGCTATGAGCAGCCAATCAGTTAAAAGTGAATTTCCTTGAGGGTGTGGCCTGCATCCAACATATATGGACTTTCTGGCAAAGCTCGCTGGCTTTTGCTTGCTGGCTTTTGCTGTCTGGCTTTTGCTCTATGGATCCTGCACTTGATTCGTCATCATCTGACCTCCGGTTCTTGGGACTTGAGCCAGCAGCTGCTGTCTGATTTGCCGATCTTCAGTTCGTCAGCCCCTGCAGCTATGTGAGTCAGGAGAAGCCTTCAGCCTGATGCCTGACCCACAGACTTGGGACTTTCCAGCCTCTACAACTGTGTGCATTTGAAAGCTGGATGATAAATAAGGAAGACTGAAGAAGAATTGACACTTTTGAATCATGGTATTGGTGAAGAATATTGAATGTACAGTGGACTTCCAAAAGAAGAAACAAATCTGTTTTGGAGGAAGTACAACCAGAATGCTCCTTAGAAGCAAGGATGGTGAGAGACTATATCTCACATACTTTGGACATGTTGTCAGGAGGGATCAGTCCCTGGAGAAGGACATCATGCTTGGTAAAGTAGAGGGTCAGTGAAAAAGAGGAAGACCTTCAATGACATGGATTGACACAGTGACTGCAACAATAGGCTTGAGCATAACAACGATTGTGAGGATGGCCCAGGACTGGACAGTGTTTCATTCAGTTGTACATAGGGTGGCTATGAGTCAGAACCAACTCGATGGCACTTAACAACAGCACAACTATGAGAGCCATTTCCTTGGTATAAGCCTCTCTCTCTCTCTCTCTCAAAACAAAACAAAACAAAAACCCATTGTCACAGAAGAAAACATTCTTTGATGGTTATGAGGGTGGGGAGGAAAGGAGAAGGGTAGTTACCAACTAGATAGTAGACAAGAATTATCTTAAGTGAAGGGAAGGACAGCACACACTACAGGGGAAGTCTGCACAACTGGACTAAACCAAAGCTAAGAAGTTTCCTGAATACAACTAAACACTTCTAGGGACAAAGTAGCAGAGGTAGGGCTCTGGGGACCATGCTTTCAGAGTACATCTAGGTCAATTGGTGTAACAAAGTTTATTAAGAAAATGTTCTTCATCCTACTTTGGTGAGTGGCATCTGAGGTCTTAAAAGCTAGAGAGCAGCCATCTAAGATGCATCAATTGGTCCCAAACCACCTGGAGCAAAGGAGAATAAAGAACACCAAAGATACAAGGAGAGTATTAGCCCAAGAGACAGAAAGGAGCACATACACCAGAGACTTCATCATCCTGAGACCAGAAGAACTAGATGGTGCCTGACTACCACCAATGACCATCCTGACAGGGAACACAACAGAGAGTTCCTGACAGAGCAGGAGAAAAGTAGGGTGCAGAACTCAAATTCTAGTAAAAAGTCCAGACTTAATGGTTTGATGGAGACTGGAGGGACCCCAGAAGACATGGCCCCTGGACTCTCTGTTAGGCCAGAACTAAAACCATTCCCAAGGCCGACTCTTCAGACAAAGATTAGACTGGACTATGGGACATAAAGTGATACTCGTGAAGAGTGTGCTTCTTAGCTCAAGTAGATACATGAGACTAAATGGGCTGCTCCTATCCAGAGGTGAGATGAGAAGGCAGAGAGAGTCAGAAACTGGCTGAATGGACACAGGAAATCCGGGGTGAAAAGGAGGAGTGTGCTCTTACATTATAGGGAGAGCAACTAGGTTCACATGACAATGTATGTATAAATTTTAGTATGAGAGACTAACTTGAAATTGTAAACTTTCACTTAAAGTACAACAATAAGAATAAAAATTAAAAAACCCATTGTCGATGAGTCGATTCCAACTCATAGTGACCCTATAGGACAGAGTAGAACTGTCCCATAGGGTTTCCAAGGAGCTGCTGGTGGATTCCAACTGCTAACCTTTTGGTTAGCAGCTGAACACTTAACCACTGAACAAGGGCTCCTCTCTCTCTCTCTCTCTCTCTCTGTGTGCGTATACATATATAAATATATATATATATATATATATATATATATATACACATACATACATATACTCAATATTGGAATTATCAGATATCTTGTAATTGGTAATTCCAATATCTAATGTCCTAAGCCCCATTGCCGTTGAGTCCATTCAGACTCAGCGACCCTATAGGACAGGGTAGAACTGCCCCATAGGATTTCCAAGGAGTGGCTGGTGGATTTTAACTGCCAACCTTTGGATTAGCAGCAGAGCTCTTAATCACTGCACTGCCAGGGCTATGAGAAGATAGGGAACTTAGATGCTCCTGACCTAAGTAAGCCATGATATTTTCAACAGCCTTATATACATGTGAAAGCTGGACAATGAATAAGGAAGACCAAAGAAGAATTGATGCCTATGAATTATGGTGTTGGTGAAGAATATTGAATATACCATGGACTGCCAAAAGAACAAACAAATCTATCTTGGAAGAAGTACAGCCAGAATGCTCCTTAGCAGCAAGGATGGCAAGACTACATCTCACATACTTTGGACGTGTTGTCAATAGCGATCAGTCCCTGGTGAAGGACATCATGCTTGGTAAAGTAGAGGGTCACAAAAAATAGGAAGACCTTCAACGAGATAGACTGACACAGTGGCTGCAACAATGGGCTCAAGCATAGCAATGATTGTGAGGATGGTGCAGGACCAGGCATATTTCGTTCTGTTGTACATGGGGTCACTATGAGTTGGAACCAACTCAACGGCACCTAACAATAACACACACACACACACACACACACACATATGTATATATATACATATGTATATATACACTTCACTGATTTTGCTTCTCTAGAGAACCCAGCCTAAGACAGGCTTTCTTTCATCCAAGACTACTAAGCTGATAGGCTACTAAACTAAGCAGCCTGGAGCTGCTGGTGGCCATATTGCTACAGCAAGGGAAGAGCCTACCTGTGAATGGAGCAAAGGTGGAACAAAAAGGCAGAGCTGAGGGTTGTTAAGAGAGAGAAGAATCCAGATCAATTTATCTGAGCTCCTGGCTCCCACTATGTCTGAATTTAAGGAGGTGCTCACTCTCAGGTCCATGCAATTGCCCTGGAAGCCTCATTTTCTCATCCTAGTTCCAGCCCAGATACCTCCCAGTGTTGGTCCAGTGGTAATTCTCAGAAGGCCTCCAGGTGTCACAGGCTACTGTGCCTTTGCTCGTGTGTTTCTCTTGACCTAAAGAGTTGTCTCCACCATCTTTTCTGCCTGCCTAACCTCCTTTTCCTTCAAGATTCAGCTCAGATACCTCCGCTGGGTACACTTACCTGAACCCTCCTAGTCCAGATTGTTCCCTCTCCTCTGCGCTACCTCAGCTTACCATATCTCCTATGCTGTCTTCTCCCTGTGAAAGAAGGAACTACATCTTAATTGGTCTTTGTAGCTCCAGCACATAAATAAGGTAATTCATATAAAGCACTTCGCTGAGTGTCTGGGTACCAGTCAAAATGCCCTTGGCTGCAAGGAACAGAAAACCTTACTCAAATTAGTTGAGGCCACATGGAATGTATTATCTCACCTAACAAGAAGGCCTGAAGTAGGGTACTCTAGGGTTGGTTAATTCAGGGGCTCAACAGCTTCATCAAGGACCCAGGCTCTTCCTAGCTCTCTGCTCCACCTTCAAAGCATAGGCTGCATTCTCAGATGAATCCCCTCATGGTGGAAAAGTGGCTGCCACAGTTCCAGACCTCAAACCCTCACACCAAGACACAACAAGATATGGTAGAAAGAAAGGGGCATCTCTTGTGTGTCTCATTTTGGAAACCAAAAAAACCTTTCCCAAGTGCTCTTTTCCCCCTGCAACACAGCTGATTTTTTCTTGTAATTCACTGGCCAGGTTGATATTGTATGCCCACACCTACACCAATCTCTGGCAAGGGAAATAGACTAGCCCCAGCTGACCAAGATAGGTTCCCAACCATGTGGAAGAGGTAGACTACCCAAACACAGTCAGAAAGAGGAAAAGCTTTGGGGGCAACTGTGTCTACTCCCAACTGGTACACAGAAAATTGTACAGTAAAGAGTAGCTCTTAGCTTTTGGATGTGGACAGACAGGGTGGTATAGCAAAAAGAGCACTGGGTTGAGTGAGTTGATGAATGGGCTTCACTCCACCATTGAGGACTTGAGGACAGAGGGTCTTGTACTGTGTCGCAGCTCTGTTTTTTGTGCTTGGGTGAGACTCTCTCCATCCTGACCTTGGACTTCTCCAGGGACTTCATCTACTTCCTCCCACTCACTGCCCTGTCTAGTGCAGAGCAAGATGTACTATGAGCTCTCAAATACAAAGTTGTTCACTCCCTCCACAATCTAGCTGGAGAGCCAAAACAAGCCCTACAGCACCCCATTCCCAAGAAGCACCCCAAAAGTAACCCTCTAAGTCCTGTTCTCCTTGTCACTTTCAATCTGGATAAGTAAACTCAACACCTTCATGATAATTAAAAATTAATTCACCGTTCAACAGTCCCAGAAATGAAATTCAGTAGGAGACACACTTTGTGTGCCTGGCTAGATGTAATTAGAAAATAGACTTGCTGGGAAAGAAGGTAACTAATGCAGTGCTGAAGCCTCAGTGGTGGCAGCTGCGAAGGCCACTGCCACGGTTACACTTACATGGTAACAAGCCACCTCCCGCCTCTAATTACTTTAACTCAGCTGTCACTGACAGTCGCATCCCACAAGCAGTTGGTTTACCTGAACAAGGGTTTTTACTACTAGATCGGGAAGGATCCATAGGCACTGTTTCTGCTGAAGCCTGCTTGAGTCCCCTCCTGGCTTCTTCCCCCCACCTCCCTGCTGGTGACAGCCACTGCCAGTCCCTCCCCTTCCCCAGCCTTGCCATCTGCAGCTAGCCTTACCCACATCCTGGCATCCCCTCAGCGTCTCCTCACCTCCTGCCCCTGATCTCCACTCCTGCCTGGTTTGGTCCTCTCCCCATCCCTCCCTTTCTTTCCAGCTACTGTCTTCCTGGGAGGGTTGGCTGCCCCTGGGAGGTCTTCAGTGCTCCTTGTATCCCAGACAACAGCACCATTGCTTGAGATGACAGCCTGGAGGCTGGTATTCCAGGACGCTGCAGAAAGACACTTCCTTTCCCCATCTTGGGAGTTACCAGGGGCCTTTGCACCTTCCAAGCCATCCAACTTTCCCATCTGGTACCTCTGAACACTATGGGCTGCAGAAAATAGTTGACCCTTGAGGGCTAGAACATCTTACTATTTTGAGGAGCTCAGGAAACTGTGAGGTAAACCGTATTTCACTTAAGATGATTCCTGTCTCTTACTATGACTCTTTCTGAATGAGGAAAAACTGCAACAAGGTGTGAGGGGAAGTTGTGGGTCTTTCCTTCTCGGCCTTTTGGAAGCACACAGGGGTTGCCATGAGTCAGAATCTACGCCATGGCAATGGGTTTGGTAGTTTTTGGTTTTTGTTTTTTTTTTTAGATCAGCACTGTCCAATCAGGTAGCCACTAGTAGCAAGTGGCTATTACATTTAAATAAAATAAAATAAAAAATTCAATTCCTCAGCTGCATATATAGCTAGTAGCTACCATAATTGAACAGTGTAGTTATAGAACATTTCCACCATGGCAGAAAGTTCTATTAGATAGCACTGCCCTGGAACATAAACTTTGGTAAGAGCATGGGCTTGGGAGTGAGACAGATCCTCTGCCATTTACTCTGTGACCCTGGGCCAGGGGCAGATTATCCAATAGGCAAGGTAACCACAGTGCTTACTTTGCTTACCAGATCATCTGTAGTGAACAATTTCACATTTTTTTACCACATCAAAGATTCTTCTTCTAGGTATGGCTGGTGTCTATCTCCCAACCCCACAACACCTTTTTACAGAGTCAAAGCCTCTTTTTACATTTACAATCCCCAACAGGGGTGCATGGCCCAGTAAGCAAGGTAAGTACAGGCTTACTTGCGCTATTCATTAATCTGTAGTGACCAATTTCACTACAGATTAGTAAGTAACACAAGTAAACCCGTGCTTACCTTGCTCAGTGGGTAATCCACCCCTGCCCTGGAAGTCACTTAACTCCCTGAAGCCTCCATCTTTAATAGTACTTATCTCAGAGAATCGTGAGGTCCAAACGAGATAATCTAGGCACATGCTCAGCCCAGTGTTGATCATAGAAAGGGCTGATAAATGGAAACTGTTGGCTCTTGGAGTAGGGAGTGCAGCTTTACGAGGCAGAAGAACTTAGGACGAAGGCGATTGCGTTCTAGCCCCAAGTCCTTCACTGCCTGTAAGCCATATGTGAAGACTTGAATTAAAAAGAATGAATCAGAAAAAATAAAAATAAAGTGGAGCTTTCAGTGGTTGTGAGGTCCAAGAGATCCCAGGTGGACTGGTCATTGGACCTCATTGTCCCCCCCCCCCTTTGATACCCCATAGAAACTCCTTAATAAAATGGTGTAATGCCACCCACCCATCCACCCCTTGCAAATGAAATGGGAAAATCCAGTAGAGATTTTTCAGACCCCACACACAACTGCCTGCTGGGCAGCTTCAGTTAGGTGTCTTACTGGGTCAAGAGTCCCAAATGGAATAAAGCATCTTCCGCCCCAAAACTAGTACATAGTAACTTCTCAACATGATTACAGCACAAACAAGTTGACCATATGTATTGGAAAAGTGAATGGTATAGGGAAGTAACATATGATAATATGTGGAAAGATGCTAAGTTTTATCAAACTCTTACCAATAGCTTTGTACCTCTTATCTCCAGTCCTCATAAACCTGTACAGTATTGCTATCTCGCTTTTCCAGATAAGGAAATTGAGGCTTGGAGAAGTGGAGTAACTTGTCCAAAGTCACACAGCTAACAGTACAGGCACTGCAATTCAAACCCACATCTAATTGACACCAAACCTATGCTTGTTTCACCATAACAGCTGTTCCCTATGGTCTGGGGCTGAGCCGGAGGGCCAGGCCCTGGCAACTGGGACAAGGTTGCAGACGCCTCCCTAGGAAGTGGGTAGACAGAAGCCAGGGTTTGAGGGTGAAGGCTCTGAGCTACTCGGAGAGGCAAGAGGAGGACTCAGGCCCCGTGACCAGCTGCATAGTGGGACACATGCATTCCCCACCCAGAGGGCTCTGCTCTTTGGGCTCCAGGGAGAGGACAGAGGAGGAAGCTCAGACTCTGCCTGAGGAGTAGTGCCTTAGCCCATCCTTTGATTTGCATCTGTGCTCAGGTGTGTGGAGGCTGTGGAAGGTTGCTTGTGGAGCAGTGGGCGTGTTTGTTGTTTGTGCATATGGTTCCTTTTCCCTTTAGCCTTCCCCCTTCCCCTTGTCAATAACTGGTAGAACCTGCAGAGCTGAAGCCCCAGCCTGGGTCCCTTCCTCTGACTCAGTGGTAGGGAAGAGCAGTGTCCCAGAGAGCTGCCCACAGTCCTGGCTAGGCCCCAGCAGCCACAGGGACTGTGAGGCTTGCCCTGAGGGCCTCCATGTGGACAACCTTCCACTGGACACACGTGGGGCTTGTTCCTCTTTACAATTTTCCTAGTGATTGGAATGCCTCTGGGCACGAATGTCTGGCTGCCTATGGACTGGGCCTCAGGGCCTCCAGCTGCACCCATCACCACCATGACCAAGCACCCCATACACACCCCCTCCCCAACACCCAGATCTGAAGGTGGAGCCTGTGACTCTGCCAACAGGATACTCCATCCCCTTGACCACAGTCATTGTTTAAGGGATGGGTACACGACCAAAGTCAGGCCCAGCAGAGCCAGTGAAACTTAATTCCAGAACTTGAGCTGTCAGGGAAGCAGACTGATTCTTTTCCCTGGTGAGAGGGAGTGAGGCTTGGAGCTTCTGCAGCCCTTTTGCCCACATGGGGCAGAGCAAGCCTGTGATACAGCTGTTACCTAGAGGAAAGCTGAGACAAAAGATAACAGGGAGCACCAGGTCTTGGTGACATTGTTTAGAGCCCCTGATCAAGTCTTGTCTGAAGCCCCTTGGATTAGTTCTAAGGCCAATGAATTCTGTTTCTTTATTAAGCAAAAACTGGATTTCTTTCACATTAAGCAAAAAATGGACTTTCTTTCACTTGTAACTAAAATTCTAGTGATACAGAGGGTCAGACATGGGCCCCTTGTTTCTTTCCCTTCCTCACCCATACTGTCTCTCAAAACTCCCTCAGAGGTCTGCCTACCTGTTACTCATTGCCATCAAGTCAATTCCAACTCATGGCAACCCCATGTGTTATAGAATAGAATTGCTCCATAGGATTTTCTTGGCTGTAATCTTTATGGAAGCAGATTACCAGGCCTTTCTTCCATGGCACCACTAGGTGGGTTTTAACCACCAATCCCTTAGGTTAGTAGAGGGTAAACCATTTGCACCACCCAGGGACCTTAGCGGTCTACTTACCCCCGTGCAAATTAACGCCTACAAATAGATACCTAAGGTCTCCAGTGCCAGGACCACCTACTACCAGCCCAGAGGTGCCTTTGTCTATTTAGAACTATCTCTGCTATATAGAAAAAGCTGTCTCAGGTACAGGCCATACTTGGCTTGGTGAGGTGGGATGAGTCTGGAGTAGTGAAGGGGGTGGGGAGAACAAGGCTCAGTGGCAAACATTGGCCCTGCCCAAGTGGACTCCAAATTCCAAATTAGTCCAGTCTCTTCGAAGGGACGGTGTCACCAGACCTGGCCCAGGGCTGGGCACACAGCAGGACTCAATAAAATCTTCCTGCTTCACTGAGTCTTTGCCAAGTCAACTGCTATTGCTCCCAGTTAGAAGGACGGGTTAGAAAAAAGAAGAAACCACCAATCAAGTTGCTGTTTTTTTAAGCTGGCCCCCTTCCCAGGATGAGTTTTCCCTGAGCTGAGCCTGTTGGCACCCTCATGCGCACTGTGCCGTCTGGCCTGGCTTCTCTCCAGCCACGCCCCCACCCCCACCCCAAAACAAGCCCTTTTCTTTCTTAGAGCAAGAGCCTAAGAATGAGTCAGTGCTCATTCTGTTCATTCTTCCCTCATTGTCAGGCCTCACCCCTTCCTTCCGCCAGTGCCTCCTCTGGGCAACCATCTGTAACATGTAGAGTGCCAGGCTGCCCCCACCAGAGCCTGCTGGGAGGGTCCTCTGTGTGTAAGAGGGGGGTGGGTGGAGCTGGCCCCTCAACTCCTTGGGTCTCTTGAGAGAGCTGGGGTCTTGGGCGACGGGTCAAGCTACTGGGGACTGTTCCAGCCCCTAAAGAACGATCTTTTCCCGGGGTCTCTCCCAACAGGCCCTCTCCTTCTCCACAGGTATCACAGTCATTTCTGTGCTTGTCCCAAAGAAAGAGGCATGAAACTCCTTTAGTGAGTGCCTCCTACCCACTATGCCCAGGCCTTGGTGAAGTTTGAGTTCTTGTAACAATGCTGCAACATGGTGACCATTAACCCCATGTTAACCGGTTGCTGTCAAGTCAATTCTGACTCATAGATACCCTACATGTGTCAGAGTGGACCTGCTCCATAGGGTTTCGATGGCTGATTTTTCAGAAGTAGATGGCTGGGCCTTTCTTCTAAGGTGCCTCTGGGAGAACTCGAACTTCCAACCTTTTGGTTAGCAGCTGAGTGTGTTAACCGTTTATACCACCCAGGGACTCCTAATCTATGTAGAGCTGAGGAAGTGAGACTCTTAGAGCTGGGGCCGGCACTGTTAACAAACCACCTTTGCTGTGCTCAGGCCCCGGGTTGCACCATGCGGCAGAGGGCTATAGCCGTTCAGAGCCTGCTCTGAGCTCTCTCTTGCCCTGATCTCCAGCAAGCTTTCTTCAGGCCACAAGCCAAGCATGGATTCTTTTACACTCTCTGGTCTAAATCAAGCTGCTCCAGGAGCAACCTCCAGTGGCCCTCCTGCCTTATTTGGAAGAAGAGTAGGAAGCAGGACAAGAAATTATCTGTGTACCAACACGCCACTTCTGATGGGCCACACCACGGATGACATCATTCTCTGGAGTACGGGGATGTTGGCAAAAGAATAAGGACAGAGGGGCTGCTTCGTAGGGTCTCAAACCAAACCAAACCTGTTGCTGTTGAGTTGATTCCGAATCATAGTGAGCCTATACAACAGAATACAACTGCCCCACAAGGTTTCCAAGCTGTAATCTTTACAGAAGCAGACTGCCACATCTTTCTCCCGTGGAGCAGCTGGTGAGTTTGAATAGCCAACCTTTTGGTTAGCAACTTAGCACTTAACCACTGCGCCACCAGGGCTTCTTTGTAGGGCCCTGAAAAAAGACAAAAAACAAAAACCTGTTGCCGTCAAGTCGATTCCGACTCATAACCACCGTATAGGACAGAATAGAACCTCTCCATAGGGTTTCCAAGGAGCAGCCAGTGGATTTGAACTGCCACCCTTTTGGTTATCAGCTGAGAGCCACCACTGTGCCACCAGGGCTCCTGTAGGACCCTAGAGGAGGGTAAACATTTGTGGATGGTAGTCATTTTCTCCCTGTGATTAAAGGAGCTCTATTTTAAAACAAAAAAATAAAGGGAACTTGGAAAGCCACAGGGAGCCCCTGCAGGGCCCCTGGGAAAGTTGTCTCGGAGGGGAGTCCGCAAGTTGGGCTCTATTGGGGCTGTTCAATTAGGACGAGTCTCTGGGCAAGGGTTCACCTCACAGTCAGTCCTAGGCCTGCCTCCACGGTATTGATTGAAACACTATAAGGAAGGCTTAATACTCACCAGGAAACCCTGATGTCTCAAAGGAACTATAGAAAAGCAGTCTGGGACCATGAGGAACCTTCCAGCAGCAGTTCCTAGCCCTAGCCGCACATCAGAATCACCTGAAGAGCCTTAAAAATACTGATTCCTGGGCTCACCCCAGAACAATCGAGTCTTTATCTCTGGGTGGGCACTAATCTCCACAGGTCTATGTTTTAATCTCCTCAAGTGATTCTACTGAGCTGTTTCTCATGATAAAAACACCTAATAGGGTCGCTACGAGTGGGAATTAACTCAATGGCAATGGGTTTTTTGTTTGTTTGAGGGCTTGTTAAAAAAAAAAAAAAAAACAGAAAGATTACCAGGCCCCCAGCAGGGTCAATCAAATCAGAATCTCTAGAGGTGCTTCTTAAAAATCAGAATCTCTCGGGAATGTGGCTCAGTAATTTGCATTTCTAACAGGCTCCCCAGGTGACTTTTACACTGACTGGAGCTTGAAAACCTTGGTTCTAGTGCAAACCTCTTATTTATGCCACCTTCACCCAGCCCAGAGCCCTGGTGGTGCAGTGGTTAAGAACTCAGCTGCCAACCGAGAGGTTGGCAGCTTGAATCCACCAGCTGCTCCAATTCTAATCTGTCCTATAGCGTCTCTATGAGACAGGATCGACATGTTGGCAATGGGTTTGGTTTTTGGTTTTCACACAGCCCACTCCTCCTTTCAGCCTCAGTTCTCCACAGCGGCCTTTCCTGGCGCACGGGCTCTCTGCAACATCACTCATACCACCTATCACTATTTGTAATTATGTATTTGTTTCTGTGTTTGTTTAACGCTGATCTCCCACCCTAGACTGTAAACTCCATGAGGGCAAGAACAAGGTCTGTTTGGTTCCGTGTGGTATAGTGGTTAAGATTGTGGACTCTGGAGCTCGGACTTCCTCGCCTCAGCCTCAGCTCCCCTACTCACCTCTTTGATCTTGGGCAAGTTGCTTCGTGTGCCTCAGTGATCCCATCTGTAAAATGGAACTTATAATACCTGCCTTGCATGGTTGATGTGAGGAATAAATGTGATTATATATGTAAAACATTTAACATAGTTCCTGGCACATAGGAAGTGGTCAATAAATGTTAATTGTATCAATTATCTTTTGCTACATAACAAACCACCCCCAAAATTTAGTGACTTAACCTTTCACCACTTACTTGCTCATAATTCCGTGGGTTGACAATTTGGGCAGGGCTCAACTGGGATGGCTTGTCTCTGCTCCAAGTGGTTTTAGCTGAGCTCACTCTAGCATTTTTGGACAGTTGGCTGATTGGCTGGGTGCTCCACATGGCCTAATTCTCATGACTGGCACTTATCTGAGACAGCTGGAGGTTCAGTTCTCCTCTATGTGGCTTCTCCAGCAGGCTAGCTCAGGCTTCCTCATGTGGCAGCTGGGTTCCAAGACGGTGAGATCGAAAGTTACCCATCATTTTCTCAGCATTCTATTGGTAAAAGCAAGTTACAAGTCAGCCCTGAGTCAAGGGATGGAGAAATAGTGCCAGTTCTTGAGAGGGGGAGGTGAAAATATTTTCTGGGCCTTTTTTTTTAATCCACTATATTCAGTATTTTCCTGTACCTAGCACAGTACGCACAGTTGCCTGGCCCAGTATGTATTCAGTACATATTTGTTGAAGAAGTAAGTAAATGGATAATCAGAGGAGAAACTGTAGACCAGCGAGGAGAAGTGACTTGCTCGAAGTCATACAGCGAATGAGTGGCAGAGCCAAGAGCAGAAACTAGGTCTCCTGGTGCCCAGTCCTGCCTCTTCCCATTTTTATACCAACCTGCTCAGACAGCTGTCTGAGGTGGGGCTGAATTCTCCAGATAATTGCCTCACTCCTCAACTTCCTTTGAGCCTCCGCAGAGGTGTCTAGAAGGCCAGGAATGTGTTTGCTTCCTGGAGGATCCGGGATGGGTAGAAGGGAGCACTTTTCATTTCCCTGGGCATGGCGCATCACAGAGAACAGTCAGAGCATCAGCAGCCCTTGAGCCATCCTATTCATTGTACACGGGCAGGGACCAGGGTGGGAGACCAGAGACAAAGGTGGACCCCTGTATGTTGTTGTTGTTAGGTGCTGTTGAGTCAGTTCCGACTCATAGTAACCCTGTGTACCACAGAACAAAACACTGCCTGGTCCTGCGCCATCCTCACAATCATTGCTATGTTTGAGCCCATTGTTGTAGCCACTGTGTCAATCCATCTTCTTGATGATTTTCCTCTTTTTCACTGACCCTCTACTTTACCAAGCATGATGTCCTTCTCCAGGTTCTGTTCCCTCCTGATAACACGTCCCAAATAAGTGAGACAAAGTCTCACCATCCTTGCTTCTAAGGAGCATTCTGGCTGTACTTCTTCCAAGGCAGATTTGTTCGTTCTTCTGGCAGTCCATGGTATATTCAATATTCTTCAACACTGTCATTCAAAGGCATCAATTTTTCTTTGGTCTTCCTTATTCATTGTCCAGTTTTCACATGGTCGACGTTCAACCATTTCAGGAGGTAGCATATAATCAAGAACTGATGGCACTAAAGGAAGAAGTCCAAGCTGCACTGAAGGCATTGGTGAAAAACAAGGCTCCAGGAATTGACAGAATACCAACTGAGATGTTTCAACAAAGGGATGAAGTGCTGGAAGCACTCACTCATCTAAACAAGAAACTTGGAAGATAGCTACCTGGCCAACCAACTGGAAGAGATCCATATATGTGCCCATTCCAAAGAAAGGTGATCCAAAAGAATGCGAACTCTGGTTTAGACACTGCTTATCTTCCCGCCAACAAGGTCTGGGTGTGCGGGTGCACACACACACACACACACACACACACACACACACACTTACACACACACTCTTCTTGCCGGTCTCTTTAAGGCCTGGGGGAAAGCTACCTCGAGATTGGGTGTTGGACATGGTGACTCTGATTTGGCCTGGACCAGCAATTTCATGGCTTTTGAACAATGAGTTTGGGGGAGGGAGAAGGGAGAAAGTCACCTTGTCCAGGAAGTATTGTGAAATGTGCTTTATGTCTCTTCCTGTTGTCCTGGCACCTGAGGGAAACCATGGCCAGCAGACACCAAGAGTCCTCCAGCCAGGAATTTTCTTGGGCTGGCTGAGTCACCCACCTTCTGCAAAAGACATCTATTTTTAGCCCAAGGTACAGGAGCTCCCCAGTTACCCAGACCATGTTCGCTTGTGTTTCTTTGTCACAGCTGGTGTGGCTGGATGGGGACCAGACCACAGAGGCCCCCTCCCCCACAGAATGCCTCTCCTCCTCCTTCCCTGTCCTGCCTTCACTGTTCTCCTCAAGTTCAAGCCTCATTGCCTGGCATGCACTCGAAAACTCAGGATACAGTGTGGCAGAGTGGCACTTGGGGGGCATCCCAAGGTGGGGGGGCCAGTGGGAGCAGCCCACCCTTTGGAGAGGATTATTTATCACTGACAATGTTTAGAATTGCTGGCACATCACTTTTAGTTGATGTATTATTTTCCTAGGGCAGCCATAACGAAGTACTGTACTACAAATTGAGTGGCTTTTAACAACGGAAATTTATTCTCTCACTGTTCTGGAAGCTAGAAGTCTGAAATCAAGGTGTGGGTAGAGCCATGCTCCCTGGGAAGACTCTAGAGAAGAATCCTCCCTTGCCTCTTCCAGATTCCAGTAGTTACCAGCAACTCTTGGCTTCCTTTGACTTATAGATGCATCACTCCAGTGTCTGCCTCTATCATCACATGGCCTTCTTCCCTGTGCATGTGTCTGTGTCTCTACATGGCCTTCTTCTAAGGACACCAGTCACTGGATTCAGGGTCCACCCTAATCCAGTATGACCTCACTTTCACTTACCTAATTACATCCATAAAAACCCTATTTCTAAATAAGGTAACAACAGTCACAGGTTCTGGGTGGACATCATTTTTTGAATTCATGAATTCAACCCAGTGCTGCCTGGTTTATTATTGTTTTTAATTTTTCTATAGACAATCCATTGCCATTGAGTCGATTCTGACTCATAGTGACCCTATAGAACAGAGCAGAACTGCCCCATAGTGTTTCCAAGGAGCAGCTGGTGGATTTGAACTGTTGACCTTTAGGTTAACAGCCGAACACTTAACCACTGCACCACCAGAGCTCCTATAGGACAATACGCCCCCTAATTGCCTGAGCTTGGGCTGGACCACTCACATGGCCCACCCTTGGGTACGCCATTGCTTGGAAGTAAAAACTAGTAGGACCTGGAGTATGGGGGCCTGATTGAATCCAGACTCCACCACCTCCTAGCTGTTTGACCTGAGCAAGCCCCTCACCCACTCTAAGACCCGGCCTCCCACAGCTCCCAGGTCACAGAGGCTGGCTATAGGTTCGCTCAATGTCAGGGCAGAAAGGACACTTAGATGTCATCAAGTCCATCCGCCACTTTGTAGATGGGGAAACAGAAGCAAAGGAGGGGGCAGGGGATTGTCTTTTCCAGGTGCCCAGAGACACCTCTAAGACATTGTAGGGCCGGAGCCACCTCATGGGTAAAAGGCCAGTAAAAAGCAGCTGCTGGTGACAGCCCTCTGCCAGTCAAAATCGTTCAAACCTCAGCCCATTATCCCAGTACCAGAAACCCAGTTCAATGTAGCGAAGTATTTCTCAGAGGAGCGTCTGTGGGTGCATCAGGCGGTGCTCATTTAAAAGTGCAGATTCCTGGGCTCCACCTCAGATTGGGGTTTGAATCCTAGCACTGTCACTCACTGTCTGCGGGACTTGAGGGGTGCCATTTAAACCATCTATTCCTCCGTTTCCTCTTCTGTAAAGTGAGGCTAACCTTCCTCGTGCAGATATGAAGAGCAAATGCATTCACACGGGTGAGGTATGGTGCATGGCACCAGGCACATCAGAGCTGTGCAACGTGTAATTGTGTAACTTGCTTCTCTTCCCAGGCCTCAGTACCTGAGGAGTGGCTTCAGGCAGCTCCAGGAGACCCTCAACACCCTCCTCATTGTGCGGAAGCAGACCTTACCTCTTCCAGATCAGGCCTGTAGCTGTCACCTGCTAATGACTTCCAGAACTGTCTCTGCCAATCCCTACTAGTGAGCGGCACGGCTCGGAATAGAGCTCAGATTTGCAAGATGCGCTGCAGTCCACTGAAAACCCTCCCATGCCCATCTCCCAACCCAGCTGCTGGGGACACAGAAGTCACTCAGCAAGAGCACACTGGTCATAGCCCTTTTCTCCTTTCCTGTCTCGGTTATCTAGTAGCTGCTGCAACAGAAATACCACCAGTGGATGGCTTTAACAAAGAGAAGTTTATTCGCTCACAGTCGAGGCGGCTAGAAGTCCGAATTTAGGGTGCCAGCTCCAGGGGAAGGCTTTCTCTCTATATCAGCTCTGGGTGAAGGTCCTTGACACCAATCTTCCCCTGGTCAAAGAGCTTCTCAGCTCAGGGACCCCAGGTCCAAAGGATGTGCTATGCTCCCAGTGCTTCTTTCTTGGTGGTATGAGGTCCGTTTGTCTCTCTGCTCCCTTCTCTCTTTCACATCTCAAAAGAGATTGATTTAAGACACAACCTAATCTTGTAGATTGAGTCCTACCTCATTAACATAACTGCCTCTAATCCTGCCTCATTAACACCGTAGAGGCAGGATTTACAACACTAGGAAAATCACATCAGATCACAAAATGGTGGGCAGTCACACAACACTGGGAATCATGGCCTAGCCAAATTGACACGTATTTTGTGGGGACACAATTCAATCCATAACACTGTCCCTCTGGTGACTGAGTCCAATGCCTGTCAGACTTTTCTTAGAAGCAGATCCTTTTTCCAAGCAAAATTTGACAAGACACCAGGACCCAGTGCATATGACATAGAAAAGCTGTGCTCCACTAGTTTATGTTTCTTTTCTAAGTTCACATCTCCAGCATGTTACCATGTTGCTTATAAAAGCAGTGCGAACACAGGTGGGTTCCAATGTGTGAAAATCGTGTATCACTTCTAAATGTGCATCGTGCTTTTTATTACAAGTGTTCAAGTAGCCTGAAGTATAATTTGGAAATTATATTTGAATTGAGCATTGGCAAAATCCATGGAGCTCCTCTGAAAAAATTCCAGGATTTTGTTTAGCACCGTTTGCAACCCCTGGAAAATTCCAAACACCTCTTTTATTGGACAGGGAAGACTGAGGCCCAGGTGGGAGGAGGGGCTGGCCACAGCAATGAGAGCCTGGGTCCACACCTCAGCCTTACAGTCAGGTGGGCTCCTCACAGAGGTGGGAGCCAGCACAGAAGGCTCTGTCATTGGCCCACTTGGTATTGGATGACAAAGACTCTAAGTGGCTCTCAGGGTCAGTGGTTAGGAGGGTGATGGTGGTGAGGGACAATGCCAGGCCCCAAAGCTTAGGGTGAGGGGGTTAGAAAGTGCATGGTCCCCATTTGGGAGCAGAAAGGAATGACACCAGAAAGGTTTGGCTTGTCTCATCTTTGGCTGCTCAGCTCTTGGACCAAAAAATTCTTCCTCTGAAAATGACAAGATAAAGATTTTCTCCCTGGCTAGCAGCCTGCTGGGCTGTGCCCGAGTCTGGTCCCTGTCTGCCCGCAGAGAAGACCCCTAGGCAAGAGGGGATAAATAACACAGCGGTTAAGTGCTTGGCTGCTAACCGAAAGGTCGGTGGTTGGAATTCACCAGCTGCTCCATGGGAAAAAGATGTGGCAGTCTGCTTCAGTAAAGATTTACAGCCTTGGAAACCCTATGGGGCAGTTCCACTCTGTCCTATAGAGTTGCTATGAGTTGAAATTGACTTGACGGCAATGAGTTTAACACCTCTGGGTTTAGACACTTCAGGCCTTGGGCCAAGCCCTGGGTGTCCTAGTGAGTGGAAAAGCCAGGTCCCACCACTCCCGGGGCACACGCCACGCGTTGCCACTGCTTCTTCCTCCGGGAAAGCAGCTGCTGAGGTGCTGAGTCATCAGCCTGTTGTCATTTGGCACTCCCCACCCTGGGAAGGAGGTGCCCAGCCAAGGTATGGCAAAGTGTCCCATGCAAACAGGCTTGGGGGGACCCACCTGCTCAGAGAGGTGCTCTTTCCCATGGGGAAGGGGCTGCCTGCCCAGCAGAGGGACCCCACCCTAACCTCAGCCTGGGCTCCCTGCCAGGGACCACCTTATGGGGCCATAGGGCACAAGGGTCCTTCTTTACACAGAGTCCACGCCCCAGTTGTAAAAACTGATGGAAATCTTGTTTGCTTCTCTCCTCGCTCCCTACAAAGAGTCCATCAGAAGCGAGGTGGGAAAGGAGCCCTCAGAGGAGGGAAGAGCTGGCCACAGTGCTAAACCCTGCCTGGGAGCCAAGGAAGGACTTAGGGCCTAGAAGGTCCCTGGTGGGTGGTGACTTCAGAGTTGTTGCCATGGCAATGTAGAGCAGAAGCCAGGACCTAAGAGGTCAAAAGGTGGTGGGAGATGAGGAAGTCAGGTGGGTGTGTTTTACAAGTCTTTAAAGAAATTTGGCAGTGAAAGGAAAGGAGAAGTTCCTAGCTCTGGGGAAAGGTTGCAAGGAAGAGGGAAAGAAGCATTTTGTTTTGTTTGGGTGAGAGAGTATTTGAACATGTTTATAGACTGAGAAGAAGAAATCAATAAAGGTTCTGGAAGAGAGGAAGTGACTGAAGGTGTACTTTACCTCTCTAGACTTCAGTGTCCTCATTCTGAAAGTCAGAATGTGAATAAGTGATCTCAGGTTCTGTCGGATTTTTTAGCTATTTGATCCATCTATCTATCCATCCATCAGTCCATCCATCCATCCGTCTATCCGTCCATCCGTCCATCCATCCATCCATCTACCCAATCATCCAACCTATTAACACACACTCTCTATAGATGCCTGGCCTGGACTAAGTGCAAAGAAGAGAGTGTTGGAGGGTTGGGAAGAGGGAGGGCGTGGAGAGAGGTACAGAAGTAGATCCTTCCAGGGGCCTATGTTTAACAGGAAAAGTAGAGAGGACAATCAGGCAGTAGCTTAACAACATTACCAAATGACCTTGAAGCCCATGTCCTTGTAGCCCTTTGCTATCTCATTCTAGCACTTACCCAAACCTCTGTCCCCAGTCCCTGGTTTGCCACCCCCAGCCTCTGAGAACCTGCTTTTGTCTTATTATTCCACTGAATATCCCCCATACTCAGCATTGTGCTGGGCCCACAGTAAGCAATCATTGAATTCGTATTTATTATACCCACTCATTCAGCAAGCATTTATTGGTCATGTACCACGTGCCAGACACTGAGGAACAAAAGTGAGCAAAACAGATCCCTCCCCTCCTTGAATCAGTTGGGGAGCAAGACCATCAAATAGTCATGTGTATAAATTTAAAATTGTAGCTGCGATAGGAGAGAGCAAGGGTTTTTCACAGGCGAACAGTAACAGAGAAGGCCTCCCAGAAGAAGTGACTTGGGCTCTGAAAGAGGAGCAGATGTTCCCCAGGTGAAAGGATCCCAGGTGGGGCACAGCCATGCAAAGGCAGGGAGGGAGGAAAGGAGCCTGAAAGAAAGGCAGCATAGCCAGGCCAGGGAGAGGCTCTAGACAAGACAGGAAAGGCCAACAAGGTCTTGTCGACAAGGTAAGGACTTGACTTATTGTTTATCTTGAAAACAGTGGGAGGCCACGGGAGTGGTTTAAGCATGAAGATGCATGATCTTTTTTTGGCTTCAAAGAGATCACTGGGAAGAAGCAAGCTGCAATTAGCAGTACAGTTTGAGCCTCTCGTAGAATATTGTATATGTGGGACTGAGAAGAGGCTAGCTTTCACCCTCTATTTTAGACATTTCCGTGATTTTTTTTTTTAAGTAATGAACCTGTTCTGCCTTTGTTATCAGAAAAAGAAAGTACTAAAAATTATAAAACTGCAAAAGAGATTGGGGGCTGGTGAGGGACCCCAGCCAGCCCTGAATGGTATGAATTATACCCAATACAGACAGAGAGGCTGAGTGGAATGGAGCTGGGCTCTGGAGCTGGGTGTTAGCTGGTTTGGGGGTCCACTGGGCCCTTTCTACCCCCACAAGGGCTCTTCCAGGATGTTTGGGCTAGCATCCCCAAATCCTTCCAGGAGAGGTATGAGGGAAGGAAGGAGGCCGTCGGCCTGAGAAGGAGACTGCTTTTCGGGACCATAATTCCAAACACAAAGGCTAAGGAGCGGCCTCCCAGCTAGTCCACTTCTCCCTTGGTGCTAGCCTTGGGAAATGGGGCTTCTCCTTGGGGGATCATTGTTCTCAGTCCCCAGCAAGGACTAGGCCCGAGGGGAGTGTTTTGTTGACAGTGCCCAGCAACCAGGGCTGGGTTTTAGCGGGAAGTCAAGTCCCCTGGAGGGAAAGCCCTGCCTGAGAAGTTCCCAGCTTTCATGGCACAGAGGACAGACTGATGGAGCCCAGGGGGTCTTCCCTTAGCTGCCCTCCCTTCAGACCGGCTCCTCCAGAGGGGCTTTGCTTCTTTCTCCAGACAAGAGGCTGCTCTCCAGGCCATGGGTAGGGGAGGCCCTTCCCACTGCTGTGATCTATTCTGCTGTGGGATCTTTGAGAAGTCACCAGGGTTGCCAACCAAGGAGTGAAAAGGCCCAGGACCTGTGAGTTTTGATGACTGAGGGATGGAGGGGCCAGGCTGCCTGTAATGCTCAGTGGTTGTGTGTGGAGCAGAGAAGGGGCTCTAGCAGCCCGACTGTGCCACTTCAGGTCTGGGCCCTCCTGGGAGCAGAGTCTGTATTCACTGAAGCGGTGCCACTCTGAGGGGACAGGAACACCTGGAAGGGCTGTAGGGTTGTTTCCAAACCAGACAGCCTCAGCCCAAATCTCAGATTTTAGGGAGGTTGAGGAGTCTAAAAGATCTAGTTTCATGCCCAGACTGCTGTTTCCCCACCTGGAAGATGGAAATGAAGCTGCCTCTGTCTCAGAGCATGGCTACTGGGATTGAACGGGATAACTTGGCAAAAGCCTGGCACATGGCTCCCCTCCCCCACTTCTTCGACCTATTTCAACTCCCCACTCCTTCCTCCTTACCTCTCCTGTGTTTGGAGATCCAGATTCTAACCCAGAGCCAAGGGGCAGGCCTTGGGGAGGCTACTTCCCTCTCTGAGTTTCTCAGTTTCCTCATTTTAGGAAACTGGGAGATCTGTGGAAAGGCTGGAGGCGGGGAGGTAGTTGTTTTTGCCTCACAGGAAGTGGAGATGCAATACAGATCCCAGCATGGGCTGAAGCAAGGACTCGCACTCGAAAGACCCAAATAGCAGATGCCATCTTTTTTCCATGAGAACTGATAGCAGAGGAGGGTTAGATGATTTTAGCCGCGCACAGGAGACGTCCAATCGCTTCATCCTGGCCCAGATTAGAGGAGTGGCAGGTTGGTGGCAGGAGGTGGAATGGGAGTTAGGGAAGCCAGTGAGGGTCGTCTGCTGGAGTCAAAGGGCCAGAAAGCTCACTGATGAGTAACTCCTGAATGATTTTCCCCATCTTTGCTCTGTAGAAACCATTTTCTAGCCTCTGTTTTACAAGATACTAGCACAAGTATACAAAGAGATACCCATGAGCATATTCTTCACAAGACTGCTTGTCTTGGCAGGAAGGAACCCAAATGTCCATCAATAAAGGACTGATAAAAACAAACGAGCCCATACAACATGCTGCCAAAGGTATCCAGATCTACCTGGACAGTAGCCCACAATACATTATTATGGGAAAAAGGAGGAAACAGGATTATCTGTATGGCGGGATCTCATTTTACCTACTATGTATGTCTTGTCTTATAACTGAATATAGTATATGACATAATTGCACACACACATTTTATTAGTATAGAAAATGAAAGCGTGGAAGGATACATAGCAAACTGTTAATAGAGGTTACTTCAGTGTGGAAAAAATTTTTAACTTTTCTTTTATATACTTCCACACTGCTTGAACGTCTTAAAATTATATGTTGCTATCAAGTAAATTCCAACTCATAGCGACCCTATAGGACAGAGTAGAACTGCCCCATAGGGTTTCCAAGGCTGTAATCTTTACAAAAGCAGACTGCCACATCTTTCTCCTGAGGAGCAGCTGGTGAGTTCAAACTGCCAACCTTTTAGTTAGCAACTGAGCACTTAGCCACTGCGCCACCAGGGCTCTTGTATTAAAATTAGCACATATTATACCTGATTTAACACCCACCTCCCAAATAAGCAAGAAACTGGAGAGGGTCAAATGGTCAACCTCCTTCCAGGAGCAACCAGAGGAGCTTGAGACTAATGTGACAAAGGTCCCTGTTGTGGGATGGATGCCTCAAACCAATCCAAATGAGTGAAGTGAGGGATCATGAAAACAGAGGTGTGGGGACTGCTCCCTTTCCCTGGTGACTAGGGATCCTGCAAGTCACACCCCCATCCTCCAGTGTAGGCTGGGGCCTTATGCAGTATTGGGAAACCAACTTTGTGCCTCGGAGAAGGTGGCACATGTGTGCTGGGTTCTTCAGGAGACATGGCACGTGACTGTTAACCACTCTGCAAACCCTGAATGCTTTTGAAGCATGTTGTTTCTTGATTCTTAGATATCCACTTAAGGGGCCCGTATTAATGTTAAAAGTAATCAAAACTCAAAGAAATTGAAGCGTAAGTTTTATTCTGAGCAGTTATTCTATATGCATATAGGGGGACCATTCTGATTCCAAAAAAAAAGCAAACGGCTGGAAGTACCCTAGTTACAATGAAGCTGTTAAAGAGAAGAGAAGGGAGAAGAACAGAAGACTAACCATTGGCGAATCTTAGCATGATCGGTTGAACCCTGCCCTCCCCCTTTTACTGAGTGAGATCAACTGATATCAGATTACTAGTTGGTCTCTCTGGCCTGACAGCTTAAATTTCGGTTTTGTGGGTAAGAAAAAAACCTTAAAATCAAAGTAAGATGTCTGTTATTAATTTTTCTCTTTGACGCTAATAATTAACCCAGTAGTAATAATAATAGTAATAATACTCACCACTTGTTGTGCATCCCATGTGCTAAGCACGTTCCATGTAACATCTCGTTTTATTCCAATCAGAGTCCAATGAAGTTGATGGGTCTATCCTTTACTTATAGTTTACAGATGAGGAAACTAAAGCTTACAGGGGATTTGTAACTACTGAAGGTCACATAGCCAGGAAGGGGCAGAGGCTGAATTTAAACCCTCACATTCTGACTGTAGAATCCACCTCAGAGCTACCATGCAGTGCCTTCTTAATCATACGTAAAGCAAATAGACACCAGTGATTCTTTTGGACCACGTCTTCCTGGTAAAGTCACCATTAACCTGACAGCAGATATTTCTTAAATAGAAATTGAGGGTTTGGTTTGTTGATGTCAGTGGCTCGGGGCAGTTGAACCCTTTGCTGATGTTGAATTATTACCGGGCTGTGAGGCCTAATACTGCTCTTGAGCTGGTTACTACCCAAATATAAAAGAAAGGTGGAAAAAAGTAACTATAGCTCACCATGCAGCTCAGCAGGACATAGTGTTTACATGGTTGGAAAAACTAAACCCTAAGTCATGCTGTAACCAAAATTACCGCATATTACTGTCCTGGGGGGAGAGGGGCATGGGAGTGGGTGTGATGTGTCGAGGGGGTGAAAGATCCTTATCTCCTGGGGCAGGAGATCAATAGATAATTTCTAAACTGCAAAGATCATGAAGAAACCATTTGAGAAGTTATTTAGAGCTATGAAAGTGAATTTTCAAAAGAATCTGTTTCAAGAATTGAAAGGGGCTACCCCTGCAGACGCTTTGGGGCTGTGGTTGTTCATAACTGAGAAACAGAGTTTTAATTCTCCTGGAATCCAGATTTTGAGGGTCCATGGAGTTGGGGTGAGCCACCCAGGCCATTGCCCTGAGGTAATCTTTTGAACCTTGAGCCTTGAGCAGACTGCTGTCCCAAAAGTCACCTTTAAGTCAAACAAGAGTCTTGTTAATTAGTGAAGACCGTTTTGCCTTGGGCATTGGGCTCTTTTGAAGAATTATCTATGTGCTGAAGCAGAAACTCTAGGGTGGGACTGGAAGCTGTGCTTTAGGGTAAATTGTTATTATGAAAACACTGTTCCGGCCCCATTTTCATGGCAATGATGCTAAGATGGGGCATAAGAACCTTTGGACGTTCTCTCATCTTTGGAACACTTTGACCCTCTAGTCAGAAGTGTTGCCTGATTTGCAAATCGTATATTGAATAAACATCAAATCAATTTCTATTATTGGCTTAATATGCTTTTGTTTTTAACATATGTAACTTCACAAAAATCTTTAGCTCTCCATATTATGCTCATGTATAACTTTGATGTAAAAAAAAAAAAAACTAAATTAAATAAAATCCAAAGAAAAAGCAAGGACAATTTTGGCCTTGGCTGGGGTAGGGGGAAGGAGGTAAATGGGCTGTGGTCAGGAACACAGGGGCCTGGGAGATGAGGCTTCCTTTGTCAATTATACAAGGAAAAGCTGATGGGGCCCAGACTATGACAATAACAGGGGCCAAAGACAGGGAGGGACAGAAAGATCATTAGAATGGTTGCTTCACTTGGAACTGGTGAAGTTAGGAGATGCTGTTGAGTTGGCTCTGATTCATGGCGACCCCGTGTATAACAGAATGAAACACTGCCCACTCCTGTGCCGTCTTCATAATCGTTGGTATGCTCGAGTCCATTGCTGCAGCCCCTGTGTATTCTGAGTGACTTCTAACCTAGGGGGCTCATCTTCCAGCACTATATGGAACAATATTCTGCTGCCATCCATAGGGTTTTCAGTGGCTAATTTTTGGAAGTACATCACCAGGCCTTTCTTCTCCTTCTGTCTTAGACTGTCAGTTTATCGTGCTGTGATGGCTTGCGTGATGCTTTGATGCTAGAAACTATGCTACCGGTATTTCAAATACCACTAGGGTCACCCGTGGTAACAGGTTTCAGCAGAGCTTCCAGACTAAGACTAGCAGAAGATAAACCAAAAACCAAACTCGTTGCTGTTGAGTCGATTCCGATTCACAGTGACATAGAACAGAGTAGAACTACCCCACAGGGTTTCCAAGGAGCGGCTGGTGGATTTGAACTGCTGACCTTTTGGTTAGCAGCTGAGCTCTTAAGCACTGTGCCACCAGGGCTCCAGAAGCATTTACCAAAAACCAACTAAATCCGTTACCATTGAATCCAGGGATTAAAAAAAAAACAATCAAACCGGTTGTTGTCGATTCCGACTCAGTGACCCTATAGGACAGAGTAGAACTGCCCCATAGGGTTTCCAAGCAGTGCCTGGTGGATTTGAACTGCTGACCTTTTGGTTAGCATAGGAGGGTTAAAAAAGAAGAAGAAAAGAAAGCCGTGGTCATTCCATAGACAAGGTCCTTCCACAGACATGCCACTCTGAGATCCACAAACCCTTTTGTTGGGGAAGTGGCTGAATGGGCCCTTTGGTTACATGAATGTAAAACAGAGGTGTGGTCTCTCCACCATAATGGGACTTTTCCACCACAAAGTGTGTCACTGAGCAACGTGAAATCTTAGACTTGAGTTGATCCAATCCCTGCTGGTTAGGCCCACACATTGGACACTGGGGAGGGAATGGCCTGAGGGACCAAGGGGTGTGAATTTTGCATTACTCTATTCTGAGAACAAGTGGCTATGTATTCATAAAAAGGTCTCACGAAAGGGTGTGCTCTTCCAGACCCTTGAGGGCCAACACCCACGCACCTTCTGAAGGAGCTCGGGGTTTTGACCCCCACCCCCCAATCCTGTGATCCTCAACATTCAGGCATTATCCCCTCTCCCCAGGAGGTCTGAGCTGAAAGGAATCCAGAGATTCCTGAAGGAACTGGACTCATTCCTCCAGCTCCAGGCTTGATCAGGCTGTGTCTCTCTGGAAAGGCAGAGGGAACTGAGCAAGCCCAGAGCTTGGGCCCAGAGCAGCCCAGGCCTCCAGAATGGCCTGTCCATTCCCTCCTCTGAAACCTCACTGCCTCCTCCAGGAAGCACTTTCTTGTTAGGTCACCAACTCACACCTTGCCCTTACATAACTAGCTTTTTAGTGTCTTGACCTCCAGATATTTGGTCTGAGAGATGCATGAGGCATTCGGGGGAAGCCCAGCCCCTAGTGTCTCAGGCCTGGGTTTATTTGACTTCCAACTTTTCCACATGCTAGCTGTGAGGATTCTTTGAGTCTCATTTCCTCATCCAGGAAAATTAGAATGTAAAAGCTCATTTCATAGAATTAAAGATGCCAACATGGGTTAAGCACTGGTCCAAAGTAGAGCCAGAAAAATGACTAAGACCCAGGAGTTGGGGGCTGAGTTGGGGTGGTTGTTGGGTTGGACATCCTCAGAGATTCCTCTGAGCCAGGATGTGCCCCTGTCGCTCTAGCCCAGGGGCCTTGAGCCCTTCTGGCTGCAGCTCCTCCCACAATTACCTCCACTCTAGAAAAGAGGCTGGTGCGGGTCAAAACCACTATCTGGGAGATGCTAACTCAGGGCAGCTGCCCCCGGGGCTCTTTAGGAATTCCTTCAAGAGTCTCAGGCCTAGCCTGGTGGCCTATTCAGATGGGGAAATAAGTCACTTTGTAGTTCTGCCTCAGATTAAACTTTGAAGTGTCAATTTCTCTCTCTCTCTCTCTCTCACACACACACACACACGCACACATGCACACACACACAGAGTTAGATATGGGTCCAGATGGCAGACACCTCTTGGGAACTGACCCCTTCTATGCTTGTCCTACATCTTCCTTGGGTAGCCCTGTGTCTTGTCAGCACTGGGGTTTGCAGCCAGGTACATAGCTGCATACATGGTCCCCAAGCACTCGATTCTGTCTCTTACCTACAAAGCACCTCCCTCTGTCCCCATGGGGCTCGTCAGTACCCTTTCCCACCTCCCATTTCATGTCATCTTCACAACAAGCCTGGGACAGATGTCAGGCAGGGACAATTATCTCTGTTTTAGAGATGGATAAACTGACCTAGAAAAGTAGAGTGACTCACTGTTCTCGTCTGCCCTGGTCTAGCAATCTCATAACCTGGCTTCCGTGTCTCAGATCCGCCCAGCCCTCTGTCCCCGGAATCATCTTCTGAAACCCAGGTCAGCCTTGCTATCTCCCCATTCAGACTTTCCCAGCTATTTACCAGTGCCCACCGAGTAAAGAGGCCCTGGCTGGCCTTTCCCGTGTCATCGTCCACCATGTCCAGCCACAGACCAGCTGCTGTGCCTGCCATATATTTTTCCCCACCTCAATGACTTCACTTATGCTGTGCCCTTTGCCTGGTCTCCTTACTCCTCCTTCTCCAAATGTCAAAATTGAGTTCATCTACTGAGGTCCAGCTGAGATGCCACCACCTCTTTTGAGTATCCCCATCACTCCCCAAGACCAGTTGCCATCGAGTTGATTCCAACTCATAGTGACCCTATAGGACAGAGTAGAACTGCCTCGTAGGGTTTACCAAGGAGCAGCTGGTGGATTCAAACTGCTGCTCTTCTGGTTAGCAGCCAAGCTCTTAACCACTATGCCACCAGGGCTCCATCACCATTTCCCAAGGACATTAATTGCTTCTTGCTCTGTGCTTGTTAAGCACTTTGCTTTCTATCTCTCCTGGTACATCAATTTCATCTTGCCAAGAGCTACCCGTGATTTGCACAGGTTAGTCTCTCCCAGGGTCTGTGAGCCACGTGAGAACCTCAACTTAGTCAGCTTTGCCCTGGAAGTAATTTGACCTTTCTGAATCCCTGGTTTGTGAAATGGGGATAACATCGCCTTTGCCAGGTTGGAGTGCAAACTAAGCAAATCGCCCAGCCCAGTGCCTGGCACAGAGCACCGACTGGGAGAATGCTGGGGGATGGTAACTGTGAAGTGAGGCAGTTAGAGCCAGGTGTGGCTGAGCCTCTCATGCCCAGGAAGCATCAAGCTCTTCAATCACCACCTCCTCCTAAATGCATTAAACTTATCTAGGAAAGTTAGACTGTTGTTGTTCTCAAAGACACACATTGGAATCATCAGTGACCCGCTGCATCAGAATCCCTTGATGTACTTGCTGGAAATGCAGATTACTGGGCCTCACCTCTGACCTTCTGAGTCAGATTTGTGGAGGTGGGGCCCAGGAGCCTATGTTTTTAGCAAGTTTCCGAGGTGATTCTGATGCAACAGCCCTGGCCATGCTGGGCCACGGGAAACATGGAGGGCAGCTGGGGTGGGGACAAGATGACCACAACTTTGCCAAGGTGACAGTGGAGGTGGGTTTAGGGGTAATGGTACCACAGTCAGTGCCACTTCGGCTCCCCAACCAGCTTCTCTTTGAGTCCAGGCCCAGGGCTGGATATGGAGCTGATCAGCAGCCAGACTCGGCTATTGATTCACCTCTGTCTCCCCAGCCATCGGCAAAGTATCGGCCCAGCCTGGGCACTCAGCAAATATTTGTTGAACCTTCTGTACTCCTCTGAGGCCAGCTCTGGCAGGAGGCCGAGGACCCAGCATGCTGGGCTAGATCACAGCCCCTGCTCCTCCCTCTGGGCCTGGCTTTGTCCCCACAGAGCCAACGGGAGCGGCTAGATGGCTTGGTGGGGATGCTGTGTGGGCGAGGGAGTGGGTAGAGGGAGGGCAGGACCTTTGTCCTCAGCCCAGGGAGCCATAACCCCAGGAAGGGAAGCTGGGGGTGGAAGTGATTCTGGGGATCCCACCCCTCCACCTGCAACAGAGCAAGAATCTACTACGCTGAGACTACTCGCTGTCACTTAGAGGAAGCCCAAGGCCTCTCAAACTTGGGCTTACCTTAGAGCCACGTGAGGAGCTGTTAAAAAGTGTCGATGCTGGAGCCCCTCTCAGACCAACAGAATCGGAATCCCTGGGCTGGCGCCTGACTGTCGATGTGTCTGCAAAGCAACCCAGGCAATTTTGTTGTGTGACTGGAACTGAAAAACGGCTGGGCTGGCCCCTCCTTGCCTCTCCTTTCTGCTCCTTACGCTTACAGTCTGACGTCGCCCAGAGATTCAATAATAACGACTGCAGATCTTAATTAGTGAACCCCTTCTTTGTGCCAGGCACCACACTGGTTGCTGCAGATAAAGCGGTGAATATGTTGGACATGGGCACCTCCCCTCACAGAGCCCACAGTCTAGTGGGGAAGACAGGCTAGTAAACAATTATAATACAGAGTGTTATGGAGCTGCCCAGAGAAGCCCCCAGCTCAGACTCTGAGGGGTGGCAGTGATGAGAGCGGGCTTTCTGGAGGAAGAGGAATCTAAGTGAAGTTCTGATGGGCAGGTAGGACTGAAAAAAACAAACCAACCAATTGCCATAGTGTTGACTCCGACTCATGGCAACTCCGTGTGTGCGCCAGAGGAAAATTGTACTCCATAGGGTTTTCAATGGCTGATTTTTTGGAAGTAGATCACCAGGTCTTTCTTCCAAGGCACCTCTGGGTGGACTCGAACCTCCAAGCTTTTGGTTAGCAGCTGAAGGCTTTAGATGTTTGTGTCATGTTGGGGTTAACCGGGAGTAGGCTGGGTGGGTGAGTGAGGCAGGCATAGGGAACAGCATACACAAAGCCCAAAGCAAGAAAGAGCTTGGTTCATGGAAGGAGTGAAGGAAACTCAGGAGGCTGCAGTAGATGGAAGGGTTGCCACCGGAGGGAATAGCCATGGAGAGGTAAGCAGGATTACATCAGAGACTTGTAAGCCTTGTTAAAGAAGCCAGTTTTGATCCTAGAAATATTAATAATCAGTGAGGGATTTGTCAGGTGGGTAGGTAGAGGTTGACATGAGTGGATTTGTATTTCATCGGCTGCTGGGTGCAGAATGGATTGCAGAGGGGTGCTAATGGCTGCGGGGAGACCAGTTGGGAGGTGATGCAAGAGTCTGGGTGGGAGGTGATGGCCACGTGGACTCAGGTGGTCTTAGCCCAGGAGGGATGTGGATGAATTCAAGAGTCCTGAGGAAGTGGCATTTGCAAGGTTTAGTGATTTACTGAAATGGGGAAAGAGTGGGGATGCCCAGGAAGAGGCTTGGGTTTCTGGTGGCACAGCCAGGTGGGTTGGGTACCATTTATTCAGCTGTGGAGCCTGGCAGAGGAGGAGGTTGGAGGGAGGTGATGGGTGATTTGAAACTGGTTGAGTTTGAGGGGCTTGTTCACCTGTTCCACTGGCTATAGTTGTTCCTCTCCTGACAGGCAAAGAAAGATAGCCTTGTAGAGGTGGAAGAAGGAGATGTCCCGAGACCATATTCTAGGTTTACCTCCAGCACCAACTCCCTGGGTGGCTTTGGACAAGCCCCCTGCCTTCTCAGAGGCTCTCTTGTCATGGGAGAGATGGGCCAGCCCTCCCAGGTCCTGCACCACTTGGGCCTGAGAGGCCCTTCCCCAGCAGTGCTGCTCCTGGGACTGTGCTTCAACTCCCCTCCGGGGAGAAGTGCTGCTGTTCTTGGGCCTCCCATCCAGGATGTTAACCAGGAAGGGAGCCTTTGCCCCAGGGAGCCAGTGAATGCAGACAACTTGGAGTTGGCAGCGGCACCCTGTTCTGCCTACAGGGCCTCCCTCCGTGAAGTCCCTGGGCAACCTTACCTCAGGGCCCAGAGGCCCAGGTGGAGCTCCTGGTGCCAAGGCTGCAGAGAGAGCCAGGCCCAGCCAAGGCCTGCTCCTGCTCCCTCTAACATCTGGGCCTTCCCTCCTCCTGGTCTCACTCTCCCTGCATGTTCCAGAGACAGGGTTGCCAGATTTAGCAGAAGCAAAACAAAACAAAGCAGGACACCCAGTTAAATCCGAACTTCAGATAAACACCAAATACTTTTTAAAATAGAAGTGTGTCCCATGTGGAATCCCTGGGTGGTGCAGTTAATGCACTCAGCTGCTAACCAAAACGTTCGAGGTTTGAGACTCCCCAGAGGTGCCTCAGAAGAAAGGCCTGGTGACCTGCTTCCCAAAAAGCAGTCACTGAAAACCCTATGGAGAATAGTTCTCTTCTGACACACACGGGTTCGCCTTCAGTTGGAGCTGACTCGATGGCAGCTGGTGGTACGGGTATGTCCCAAGTAATATTGGGGATATACTGGAAAGTATTTGGTGTTTCTCTGAAAGGAGCCCTGGTGGTGCAGTGGTTAAAGCTCTCGGCTGCTAACCAAAAGGTCAGCAGTTTGAACCCACCAGCTGCTCCATGGGAGAAAGATGTGGCCATCTGCTTCTGTAAAGATTACAGCCCTGGAGACCCTACAGGGCAGTTCTACTCTGTCCTATAGGGTTGCTATGAGTAGGAATTGACTTGACAGCAAGTGGTCGGGTTTATCTGAAATTCAAATTTAACTGGGTGTCCTGTATTTTAGCTGGCAACCCTATCCAGAGAAGACCCCAGGAGACGGCTCAATAATCCCAAGAAAGGAATAGAGCCCTTCATCTAACCACCCACCTCCGTTCACCCAGGGGCAGGGTCCCACTTGTTCCAACCAGAGGCCTGTGAGAACTTAGCGTTTCCCAAACCCATGGCAAGCCACAGCTCACCAGATGTTAGGGCAGGCTTTGGAGCAGGGTATCTTTGGAAAGGTGTCACATCTAATTAATCTAATAAGTAGGTTGTAAGCTCTGACCGGAACCTGCGGAGGATTCACCAGGACAGATGGGGAGGAGTGGGTGACGCCTGCTGCAGGCGCCTGCCGACAAGCTGCTGGCTGTAGCCTGGGGAAGAGCTAATAGAAGGCTTCAACTTCACGTCAGATACAGGGCAGGCAGAATCTACACTAACATCATATTAACAGTGACGATAGCTGCCATTTATGGAGCCCTGACTATGTGCCAAGCGCTGAGCAAGCATTATCTCATTTAATTCTCACAACAATTCTAGAAGGCAGAGCTATTATTATCCGCATTTAACAGATGACGAAACTGATGCCTAAGAGGTTGAATAACTTGCCTAGGGTCACACAGCTAGAAAGTGGTAGAGATGAGGATTCAAGCCTAGGCATTGGACTCCAGACTCTGTGCTTTTAGCCACTGACCCTACAGTTCCTCTCCCACCCTCCACCCCTCAATCATTTTCAAGACATTTGGTGAATGGTGTATATACAATGTGATAGAAGGAAACTCCATTCATTTATACCATCAACTTTTATCAAGCATTTTCCGTGTTCAAGACATACCAGCCTCTCCCTGGCCTCAGGGATGCTGTAGTCTCGTGAGGGAAACAGATTATCAATAAATTATTGTTAAAGAAATGAAACAAACAAGTTCAATGACATATTATAGGCACAATAACATGATGTTGCTGTTGAGAGAGACGATAGGGCATGGTGGTCAATAGCCTGGGCCCTAGAGAGGCTGCTTGGGTACAAAGCCTCCTTTTATTAGGGGTGTGACTTTGAGTAGGTTACTTAGTTTCTCTGTGCTTCGGTTTCACTGTCTGTAAAATGGGAATAATATCCACCTCATAGTGTTGTAAAGATTAAACGAATGAATAGTTGTAAAGCACTCAGATAGTGCCTGACACATCATGAGCACTTTATTCAACAAATAGTTATTGAGTGCCTGCAATGTGCCAAGCACTGGTCTAGGAGATTGAGAGACATCAGTGAGCAAAATGATATTGTGTCTTGTGGCTCACATTCTAGTAATAGTTATTATTAGTTTAAGTGAGTTATTGTTATTTAAATAATGTCCATTAGCATTTTGGGAGTCCTGGTGGCACAGTGGTTGAGAGCTTGACTGCTAACCAAAATGTCACCAGTTCAAGTCCACCAGCTGTTCATTGGAAACCCTATGGGGCAGTTCTACTCTGTCCTATAGAGTTGCTACAGGTCGGAATCAATTCAACAGCAATGGGTATTATTATTTTGAGGAGCCCTCATTGCGCAGTGGTTAAAGTGCTCGGCTGCTAAACGAAAGGTCAGCTGTTCGAACCCACCAGCTGCTCCAAGGGAGAGATGTGGTAGTCTGCTTCTGCTAAGATTTACAGCCTTGGAAACCCTATGCGGCAGTTCTACTCTGTCCTACAGGGTTCACTATGAGTCAGAATCAACTTGACAGCAGTGGGTTGGGTTTGGTTTTGGTATAAGCATTTTAAAACTATTAATTACTATTTTAAAAAGAGCTGTTATCATTTAATAATCCTACTCCATTGATCTTGAGAGGGCCTAGAGCAGAGAGATAATTAATCCCCTGGGTGTTGCACAAGGGTATTTTCAGAGGTTTCAGAGATGGGTGGGTGACTTTATTTTAAACCCCCACTAGGTTTGGGGGTGGGGGTTGAGGCTCTTGATAACCCATCAGCCTAGAGGCGGGATGGGCTGAAGAGCTGCGGGGAGCGACTTGGCCTGTAGATTCAGGGTTTGAGGAGGCCCAGCTGTCGGTAGCTGGGTGGGCTCAGGAAACAAGGGGAGGGGGATGGAGGTGAGGAGTGGGTCAGGAGCAGTAGTCTACCTGGCCAGAGCTGAGAGGGTAGGAGGTAGTCCTTTGTGAAACTCTGGTTTAAGGAGAAGGCCTGGCCCTGAGTAGGTGGCTGAAGTTCATCAAGGTTACTGTGGAGAGAGAATCTAGCATTTGGGGCCAATTGTTGTCATTATTAGTTGCAGTCGAGTTGATTTCAACTCATGGAGACTCCATATGCGCAGGGTAGAACTGCTCCATAGAGTTTGCAAGGCTGTAACCTTTCAGAAGCAGATCTTCCGAGGCTTCTCTGGGTAGGTTTGAAACGCCAATCTTTTAAACTGGTAGTCAAGCTGTTAGCTGTTTGCACCACAAACAGGCTGGGGAGGTGAGGAAAACCAGTCGCAGCTTCTGGCAGCCCCGACTGACTAACTGCTAAAAACAGGGTTGCAGCCACAGGCCCAGGACACCCCAGGTCCCCAAAGACTTCTAGGAACTCCCATCTCAGCCCTGGCCACCCTGCCCTGCCCCCCAGGCCCAGCACACACCTGTTCAAGAGAGAATGACTTTTGATTTGTCACCTGTCACAAGGCTTGCCTGCTCCAGAGGGTGAGGAGGGGACCGGAAACCCCGTGGGAAAACTGGAGCTGTTGTGAAGATTAGAGGGGAGTGGGAGGCAGGTGCCCTCCCCGCAGTGCCTAGGAAAGCCCTGAGAACAGGTGCTGTATTCTCACTGTCTGGGACAGAAGGAGACTCTGTGAGAGCAGGGAAGGTCTCAGGTCCAGCTGGGAGAAGCCGTCCTCCCCATGCGGGACATGGGGCTTATTTGTAGTCAGTGAGGACCAGGGAGGCCCCTGGGGACTGTTTTTCTTTGGAGACACGCAGTTTAAACTTGCGGCTGGTGGAAGATGTCTTTGATTGAGGGGAATAAGGGTGACTCCTGGACCCACTGGTAGCTGGGCGCCTTTATATGGGTAAATACTGCTCTGAGCCAGCGCTCTGCACTTCGCTGGGTGCCTGTGCAGCTGAGCACGTCTCCAGGTGGACCTGCGTGTTCACATCTGTGTCTGCAGGATACATGGCGATGGTTTGGGTCAGAAAGGAGCTCTATGAGCAAGTCAGAAAATGGGGATTTCCTGGGGTCTCCTCCCAGCTGGGTCTCTCACGGAGTGGGCCCTAGGGTCTCTTCCTTCTGGTCTCTGGGCCTCCCCTGTCACAGAGCCTGTTGACCAAGCTGCCCGGGCTGGTACTGGTGACCCTGAGCCCTGGCCTGGAGTGACAGAGGATCTGGGGCTCAGAGAGCCTCCATGGACTGGCGGCCAGGTCACAGGATGCACTCAAGCCTGGCTAATTGGTCCCTTAGCACCGAGCTCAAGCGCCACCACCCTGGCACTGCAGCCCCACTGCCTGACACACCCTCTCAGCTGATGGTGGCCCCAGGGTTGTGGGGCAGCCAGTGCGGGTCTTTGACCAGAAGTGTTCCCAGGGGTGCTGCCCTGGGGCAGGAGGAGGTGCTCTGTCAGCCCACCAGCCCACCCTACCAGCCACCAGGCCGGGGAATAAATCAGAGTAGCCTGGGAGCACTCCGGCCACTTCCCGTTGGAGGTGGCATCCAGGCTCCCTAACCTCACCATGAGAAAATACTGTTTCCAGGGAAGCTGCCCAGGATGGCGGTTAGCAGGAAGGGGTCGTCGGCGGGGTGGTAGCCCTCCCTTGGTCCAGTCAGCCAAACAGGGTGTGCAAAAACAAACAAAACAGCCATGATGCCCACTCATTTCTGCTCAGGCTTCCTCTGTCTCCATCAGCCCCTCTCATTCCTGCAGCTGGCTGTCCTATTGGAAACACTGTAGTGCAAGCCTGCCCAACAGAAATTTCTGTGATGACGGAAATGTTCTGTATCTGTGATGTCCTATATGGTAGCCACTAGCCACATGAGTCCTTGAAATGCAGCTCGTGTGACTGAGGAACTGAGGTTTAAACTTTACTTAATCTTATTTTGGACAGCACAGCTCTACTCAACCAATTCCTACTGCAGGAATTAAAACGGCTTCATTGTCGAGATGACCATACTCAGCACTATACCAGTGGCAAAGTCCTTCCATTGGCCCCCATTTGAGCTTCACAGCAACTCTGTCAGGCCAGGGCAGAAACTACTAACCCCACTGCACAGAGGGGCCAAGCATCCTGCTCAAGGTCTCATGACCAGCAAGCAGAGAGGATGGCACTGGAGCCCAGGCCTTCTGATTCTAGAAGTTGGGCTCATTCCATCATCCAGCCTCTCCCCAGCTGATCTGCAATCAGGTACTGAGAGTTTAGCCAGAAATAAGAACTGAAGTCAGAATGTCAGGCCAAGGCCTGAACTATGGAGAAGTTGTTTTAGGACTTAGGGAGGGGTCATTGGAACTCCAATTGCTTACTCTGTAGACAAAGAGGAGGGAATATGAATATTTATGGAGAGGGGACACTTCATGCCAGCAACTGTGTTAGGCTCTCTACAAATGTTATCTCATTTACCTTCACAAGGTTGGATATTATTCTCCCTATTTTACAGTTGAGGAGATGGAAGCTTAGAAAGGTGACTTGAATTGTATAAGGTCATATAGCAAACAGGTGGCAGGGCTGGGCATGGGCCAGGCTGGGTTTAACACACCTGGAAAGGCTTCCTGGAGGAACAGAAAACACCTTAGTCAGTGATTCACCAGCACTGGATGCTTCTGTTCACTCAGCATCTCTGTGGTCAGTTTCCTGATCACTATCTGTTTCAAATTTCTATTGCTGTGTAACAAAACACCCCGAAACTTAGTGGCTTAAAACAAAAACAATCATTTATTTGTTCATGATTCTGCACTTGGGGCAGGACTTGGTGGAGACAGCTCATCTCCTTTCCCTGTGGTATCAGCTGAGGTGGTTCTTCTGCTGGTCTTGCTGGTCACTTGTATGGCCACATTTTGCTGGCCAGTAGGACAGCTGAGGCCTGGGATGGCCTCTCTATCAGGGCTCACCTCTCTGAGCCTCAGTGTTCTCATCTGTAAAGTGGGGTTGTAAGAAACAAGTAAGTCATGCCTGCAAAGGCCCCAGGACTGTGGCTGATGCTTACCACAACAAATGGGCCTCCATTCACCCTCTACCATCATCTGCCGTCACCATGGCCCCTACCTCCTTGGGCTGGAATCTTGCCCTTCCTTCTGGCTTCCTGAGGCTGGATGCAGCTTTGCAACAACAGTCAAGCTGCCTCCTGGACCCTGGGGATGCCAGAGCCCTTTCCTGTGAGCCGTTTGCCCCCTGATACTAGGGTCACAAAGGTCTTCAAACCTGAGATCAGAGAAAGAAGAGGGGGAGGGTGACAGAGGCCATTCATCAGGGACTTGTCCAAGCTATCTCACCAAGGAGGGATAGGGCCAGCCTCCGGAGTCTGGATCAATTGTGTACCTGGGGCGGGAGCTGACACCGAGGGTGAGAAATTCATGTGACCCTGTCAGGAGCCTCCCACACTCTTCTTCCTGCAGCTGGGAAACCAAAGTGACAGGTCATTCTGAGGGGCAACTGATGAAGGCCCTTCTGCCACATTTATTTAGAACGGGCAGCCCCTCCTACCCACAAAAGGGGCTAAGGGAATGCTCTGAATATTTATGGAACACCTACCATGTAACCAGGCCTTTCTTCAGTCCCACTATCATTGAATCCCCCACAAGAAGCCCTGTTTTAGTGATGAGGAAACTGAGGCTCAGAGAGCTAAAGTAACTTGCTGATGTCACACAGCTAGTCAGAGGCAGAGGAGCATTAGAAAGCAGATACCTCAGGCTGTTAGTTACTTATTTTTAATTTATTTTAGTTTTTTGTTGTTGTTGAGAATATACACAGCAAAACATATATTACACGTGCAATTCAGCAATTCCTACATGTACAATTCAGGGACATTGATTACATTCTTCAAGTTGCATAACCATGCTCTCCCTCTCTTTCTGAGTTATTCCTCCCCCATTAACATAAACTCAACTGCCCTCTAAGTTCCCTGTCTCATCTTTTGAATTGCTGTTCTCAGAGTTTGATCCATATAGACAGTTCTTAAAAGAGCATAATGCTCAAGGCAAACATTCTTTATTAATTGAGCTAAACTATTTTTTGGTTTAAAGAAGACTTCCGGGATATTTTTGGTTTAAGGCTTAAGGTTTAAAGATTATCTCAGGGTGACAGTTTTGGGGGTTCATCCAGCTTCAATGGCTCCAGAAAATCTGGATTCCATAATAATTTGAAATTGTGTTCTGCATTTTCCCCCTTTTGATCAGGAATATTTTACAGAATCTTTGATAAAAATGTTCGGTGATAGTAGCCAGGCACCATTCAGCTCTTCTGGTCTCATGGCAAAGGAGGCAGTTGTTCATGGAAGCAATTAGACACATATTCCCCTCTGGTTGTTATTTTTTAAATGCAGATACAATAGGACAATAAGCATAAAAACAAACAGAGCAAGAGCAATGGTTGTTAGCTTCTGAGAGAACTCTTTGAGAATAGAATATACATAGTGCATTTATAATGCTGATGAATGCATCAAACATTTTCTGAAGGGATATATAAGAAACCATTTATGGTACAAACCTTTAGGAAGAGAACTGGGATGGAGGAGGGAGCAGTGAGAGAATTTTGCTTCTCATTTTGTGTCTTACTGTAGCATTTGAATTAATTTCCATATGCATTTAAAAAGTGGTAACAAGGGTTACTGTAGTAGGATTATGGGCCATTTTTATTTTCTTCTTAATACTTTTCTGAATTACAAAAGAAATAAATGTGTTTTAAAAAACAAATAAACAAACTGCGAGAAGCTGATAAAAGCTATGAACTGAATCCCAAGAAAATTTCACATATACACTTATTCATGTAATTAAGAACTCTTTGTAGGGAATAATTATACTTAAAAGCCAGACTGAAAAAGATTTTCATAACTGAAAGCAGGCCATAGTTCTCTGACATCTGTATTAAAACCACTGTCATCAATAATTAAAAATGGAAAAACTAAAACCTAGGCTAAAGTGATTTCTGAAACTAAGTATTTAATTTTACTTTGCACTCCATGCCTTATACGGAGCCTTGAACTCAGTCGTTGTTGTTGTTAGGTGCCCTCGAGTTGGTTCAGACTCATAAAAACCCTGTGTACAACAGAATGAAAAGTGTTTGGTCCTGCGCCATCCTCATAATCGTTGCTATTGAACACAATAGATGCTCAAAAAATCCATTGGTTGATGGACAATTTGTCTTTTGTGCTCACTAGATCCTGTCGCAGGTACCACTCAACATTTGCTAATGGAAACCAATAGTAAGATGCTATTGATTCCAACCACTATCCCTTGGCCCCGGCTAGGACCCTAATCCAGATGGGAGCATGGGGTCAGTGTGAGCAGCATTGGACTTGGTTGTGGGACTATGAGCCTCATTAAGTTAGCAGGGCACGGGTAACCAGCAGGACTGACCACCATAGAGTGTCTGGAAGTGGTGAATAGCAGTCTCTTCATTTCCTGATTGCTCTTTCAGGATGTGTGGACTCAGCCTCATTAAATATTGACTGCCCTTTCCCAGCCTACCTACTCCCCCCACCCCACCCCCACATACACACAGGTGTACAGAGGCCCTGGCTGAAATCCTCATCTCATGTGTCTCTAAGATGGAGCCAGAATCCAACCACATAGGATTCCTTTCCTTAGACCCAGAGGATGGAAGAGTACCCAGAGCACTGTCAGCCTGTCATTGCCCCAAAGATAGCATGCCTATATGAGAACCCCCCATCTTCCTCTGAGCCAGATGACTTTCCAGCTTCTCTCTGCCAATAGGCCCACATTTGCCCCATCACCCAGATATAAAGCTTCAGTCTCCTCAGCCCCCACCCCAATTCCCCAATCCAGTCTCCAGTCACGAGGGCTCACGAGCACTTCCTCCACTAGGCTCATTTCCCATCCCCTCCAATCTCATCAGCAGCTCCTCAGTGGGCATGCTGGACTATTGCAGTAGGCTCTTAACTTGCCTTCCTGCTTCTAGGCCTTCCACCTCCTAGCAGCCTACACAGGGACATGCCAGATGAACCAGGGCCAAGCACCCTTCTCATCCACTCATGGCCCTGCTCAGAAACATCTGAGAGCTTCCAGTTGCCTTCAGGATGGGGTCTCACGCACTTACCAGCATTCATTTAATTTAATCAACATTTAAATCACACTCACTATAGACTAAGTACTCTTAGTATTCTAAGTGCTTGACAACTATTAACTCATTTAAACTGCATAAAATGAGGTCAGTACTGTTATTATCATCATTTTACAGATGGGGAAACAGAGGCATGAAAAGGCTATGTAACTTGTCTAAGGTCACATCATTAGTAGGAGACAGAACCCAAATTTGAACCCAGGTAGTCTAGCTTCAGAGTCCTTGTTCCTGCCTTTGAGCATTTGTTTCGGGAAAACGCTGTACCACTACCCTGGCTACCCTTCTATGCATGCCCCGTTGCTTTTCCACTCTTCTCTTTCACTACCGGTGGCTCAAACCCTTGAGTCTAGTCAAACCGATTTGAGTATGATTGTCTTCGGATACTTTCTTTCCCATGAGGACTCCTCTGCTCTATGTTTCTCCTACCTGGGATGCTACCTGCCCCCCCTTCCCCATCGAATTCTTACTCTGAGCTCTAGTCTACTTCCTGAGGCCACCACCTTTCATCCTCAGTGGTCACCCACACCTCCCAGTACTTCCTCTCAGCCTTCATTGGTGCTGTTGTCCACAGTCTGTGTTGTCAACCATCTCATGGGGTCCATATAGATCCTATCTTCCTTGTTGCTTGCAGGCAATGAGCAAGCACATTGCAATTCTCTCATATCTCCTATGCTAGCTCATTGCCACTCACATATCTCCTACACTAGCCCATTTCTAGAGGGACTAGCGACTGGACTAATGAGGCAAACACAGGAGGGGAGATGGAGTCAGCTGGGGATGATGGTGGGCTTTCCTGGAGGAGGTGGATGTTCAAGGACTTGTCTGGCCCTAAAAGGTGACAAGGGAAGGGTCTAGAATCTAGCCCTGCCTGCCTCTCCCACCTCATTACTTCCCATCACCCCAGCTTATAAAGTTCCTGGCCTCCTGGGTTCATTCCTGCTTTAGGGCATTTGTGCTGGGAATTCTTTTTTCCCACGTGCTGCAAGGCTGAATTCTTCTTGTATTTCACATCACAGCTCAAGAGTCACTGCCTGTTTGCGGCCTTCCCTGACCACACCATCCAGTGTTGCCATGCCTGTTTCTTCCTTTCCCTCTCTCTCTAAGACATTGCTCTGTTTTATTTTTCTTTGTAGTACTTACCGCTCTCCAGTGGTGTTTACTTCTTTCCTCATTTGTTGTGTGTCTCTCTCACCACCTCTTCTAGAATATAAGTTCCATGAGAGCACAGACAGTTCTCTCTGGTTCACCTCAGAATCCCAGCTCCTCACCCAGGCCTGTCACAGAGTAGGCCACCAATAAATATTAATTTAATGAAAGAATGAATGAAGGACTAAATGAAGGAATATTGTTTGTGGTGAACCAATGCAGTCACAGTGGCCTGTGCTTCTCCTCATTGGCTGGGGAAAGACCATCTGTGCCCACAGGTCACTGCAATGTAAACCTCACTCAAATGAATGCCTTTGGCAAGACATCAAACAAGTAGTATAGGCAGATCCAGAGAAGTCAGGAAATACTAACTAGCGGTGAGGGCAGTCCTGGCTCCCAGAGTTTCCTGCTTAAAGGGGAATGAGCTCAGAAACTCCTTTCTGGTTTCAGCCCTGATGTAAATCTTTAAAATAATGTGGATCCTTTCTACCATCTTGGTAGGCAAAATAAACTTGATGTAGACACAACTTCCCTCACCAACCATTTTTCACTGGGCTCTCAAATGAGCCTTGAAAGTTAAGTAGGAACCTGTTTTAATGGAAGACAAAGTTGAGATTCAAAGATATGATAATACTTAGCAAAAATTACTCAGCTCTAAGTTGTTGTCCTAGACCAGAGTATTACTGAATGATGTTTGCCCCCCTCATTCTCACTGCAGGGCGGTCATTTAAACAGAAAAGACCTGAAGGAGAGAAGGGTGTTGATAATATTCAACCATTAGTGAGCTATTTCTATACGTCAGGAACTCTTCTGAGACACTTCTTTGCAGAAACTGATTTAATCCTGACAGTGTCCCCATGAGAAAGGAACAATTGTTATCCTCACATAACAAAGAAGCTGAGACACAGAGAGATTAAGTAACTTGCCCATAGACACACAGCTAGTGAGCAGGTGTGGCAGCAGTGGTAATTCTCTCCAAATATTCCATTTGCTCCCTTTACTTCCCACCCTCTTCCTGTTAGGCTGTGTCATGTGACTAGTTCTAGCCAATGAAATATGAGCAGAAGTGATGTGTGTCACTTCCAGACTGAGACCGTGAAAGCCCAGGCCCAATTCTCCATCTCTTCTTTCCCCTGACATGGCAACCATGGGATGTCCAGGTTGTCAGCTACAAGATGATGGCACCTCCAACCACCTTGATCCCTAGGTGACTGTGTGGAGCAGAGTACCCCACTGTCCTGCATGAGACATGTCATATGGGGAAGAAATAAACTCTTCCTGTGTTGTGCCACAGATATTTTTAGGGTTGTCTATCACCACGGTGTCTCCTAGCACAGTAGCAGAGTCAAAGCTGAAGTCCAGCTTGTCTTAACCATGAATTCTAAAGTTCAACTCTTCAAGTGTCTGGGTATGTATCTTACTAATGGTCACAAAAAGCCTCAGAACAAATTGGGCCACCCTTCTTGTTCTCCAGCACCACCCAAAGAGGGAAGAAACATGTCTCAGGGAGCCCTTGGTTATTTTAAAGCCTTTATTAGTAACTGGTGGAGCCTATGACCCCAGCCTGGCCAACTGGAGCACTGAATCCTCCTTCCCCCAGTGACTGGTCACAAGACTCCAGCTGGGCCAAACAGGGTGAATCCCAGCACTTGTGTAGAATTTACCAGAAAAAGAAGTACTCACTCTTCTGCTGATCCCTAGGGTGTGTGTGGTAGGGGGGGAAGGAGGTAGGCCTGAGTTGATGGCCATTTGGTCACCCTATGGGACCTAAGAGTAAAATCAATAGGGGATGGGTGCTGAGCTGAAGGCCCAAGACCTGAATGGTACCATTTGAACCACTCTATTCAGCTGCGCCTGAGACTAGCTCCACTCAAAAAGATCTCCTGTTGATCTAAGCAGTTTGAGTAGGAATTCTCTGTCACTTGCAACCAATAGAGTTCTGTGTGGTATTCCACTGCACCATTCTGTCTCGGCAGAGCACTGCCTGTTCCTGATAGAGACAGAGGAAGAGAGATGCCTTGGGACCTGGATAACGAGGAGAGGGTGTACCATTAATAGTGAAAGAGAAGTCTAGAGGAAGTGGTGTGCTTGGACACAGTAGGGATGACTGAGATGCAGGATGTCCAGATGGGGATGTGCAGTCGGTGGGAAGGAAGTGTGGGTGCAAGTCTGGAGGGTGCTGGAGCTGCTGACCCAGATATGGGAGGTGGCAGCTGAGTCTGTGGGAGGGCATGAGATCATGGAAGGAGGGCCTAAAAGAGGACAGAGAAGAGAATGGAGGCCAGAACCTTGGGGAATGGGAATCTTATGGCAGTGGAGAAAGAGGCAAGAAGGATGATCAAGGAGTGGAAGGTGTGTGTAGCCTGGGGCAAGCTCCTGAGCCACTCTCTAACCTCAGTTTCTTTTCCTGTGAAATGGATTCTCAGTGTCTTCCTCATAGGTTGTGGTGAGAACACAGGACAAGTCCTTATCTGAGTGCCAGCGCTCAAAGAACACTAGTTGGTATTCACCAAAGTGGGAGAACAGAGATAGAGTCCCCACTGTAGACATACAAGGGGAGGGTTCCAGAAGGAGCCCTCCTTCCTAGCATTCCCCAAACACCGTGCTCACACCCTGTTGTGCTGAAATTGCCTGTTGCTTCATCTTTCTCTCTGTGCACCTGGGAGCTCCTCAACTGGGAGCCAGGACTTATTCCCTTTGGGCCCCAGAGCCAGGCACCATTCCCTGGCACAGAGTGGGCACTGGATGAATTTTTGTTGATTGGTAAAGAAACAAAAGAAGGGCTAGCCGCCCCGGAGCTGACTTCTACAGAGGCAAATGAGGGGAGATCTGAGAAGGGGCTGTGGGCTCTTTCTCAACAGAAGTTCCTGTTGGTGGTTGGGCCTCACGGGGTTGACCAGTGATCCACAGCTGCTCCGGGAGACCCTATCCCTCTGCAGGTCACTGCCCACCACCACTACCCCCGAGCAAGTGAAAGGAATTAGTGGGGAGCCTTGAGCTGTGCCCTTCAGTGAGTTTATTAAGAGACAGAGCCGGCCCCCTTTCTCAAGCCCAGACTCATCACAAGCTGGCAGGTGGCCAGCGCTGTCATGCCCTCAGTGCAAGGTGGCTCTTATTGCAGAAACTGCTAGAAGAATTTGGCACCTTTGACTCTTTCCAGTCACTTCTGGGCCGATGCTCCGAAGAACAGCTTAGCTCATCCCCAGAGCACCACACATACAAGACCCCAGAAGAGGCATCAGCGTACCCACAAAGTACGGTTCCCCTCCCCTAAAAGGAACCTGTATCCTTAGTGCACCTGCTAAAGCCTGAGGATAGATGTGGGAATGTTACTCTGATGTGAGTTGGGGGTGGTGGGGTAGACTAGAAGCCACTGTTCCTGAAGCTCTACCTTGCACAACTTCACTTGCCCTAGGGCCTGACATTCCATCCTTGGGATTTAATTTACTTGGACTAGGAGTCCTCAATTAAAATGTAAATGCCTCCAGGGTGGGACATAGTCATTGTAGGGAAAAGAAATTCCTCAGCTGTGTCCCTTTGAACTCAATGAGGACTGGGATTTGCAGGGTAAGTTGCTGAAAGAGAAGGGAGAGGAAAAGTACCACAGAAAACCTTTCCCTCTTTTACGAACTGGTGTCTAGCTCAGTGGAGTGGAGCTTTGCTTCTACCTTTCTTTGCTTCTACCTTTCTTTCCTTCAGTAAAACATCTACTAGGTGCTGACTTCATGCAGGTTGCTGGGCCAGTGCCAGGGACACCCAGTTTGTTCAATCAAGTTGCCTGAGGTGAGAATGAGGGTGAGGTGGGGCACCCTCTCTCTCAATGCCTGAGAACCACAGAGCCTGGAAGGGAGTAATGGGGAAATGGAGGGACCCTTCCCCACCTTCCTGCCCTTCTAGCTAGCCCAAGGGCAGGGAGAAGCACAGGCTGACCTCATTAACTCCTATATAAATGGATCGTGATGTGGAAGGAACGCTGGGTCCCAACCAGGCCAAATGATAGGGAGACTCGGAAGAAGCTGCCTACTCCCCTGGATTCCACCTAGGGTGGGGCGGGATGGTCCCCAGGATTCTTTCTAGCTGAGACAGTCATGGTCTTCCAATCCAATTCATCTCTTTGGCCTAACCACTAAAAGGAGGAGTCCCCCTCCTCCCCATCCCCCAAATGATTCCCAGGGAAATTTGTTCTTTCTCCTCACCTCCACACAGGCAAGGGGACAGGCCTTTCTTCCCAGCTGGAGCCCCTCTGCAGGTTCCAGGATTCCAGGCAAGCTCTGGGAGGCATAATGAATGCCCTTTACCTAGAGTTGTGGTTGCCAAAGTGTAACAGGAAGATCCATGGTATCAGATCACCTGGAAATGTGTTAGGAAAGTCCACCTCAGCCCCACTCCAGACCTCCTGCAGGTGGTCCAGCAACCCAGTTTAACAAGCACCACAGGTGATTCTGAAGTGGCTCATTTGACAGGTACTGGCTCAGAGAACAATTCTGCTTGAATTTGCCTGAGGGACGGGATATGGACTGGGCAGAGGGGAAGAAGGACGTGTCAGTGACCTGGCTGGCAGCAGAGGAGCATCTCCTCTAGAGAGTGCTGGGTCAGCTTCAGAGTAGGGGTCTGCCCCTCCCTTCAGGTTGGGGATTCTTATTGTAGGTCATGCATTGGGAGAGAAGATCCATGGTTTTCATGAGCTTTTCAAAAGGGTCTGAGAGAAAATACAGAGAATTGCTGAAGATTTGTTGGCAGAAAACTTCCCTGATATCGTGAAAGATGACAAGATATCTATCCAAGATGTTCAACGAACCCCACATAAGGTAGATCCTAAAAGAAAGTCACTAAGACATATTATAATTAAACTTGCCAAAACCAAAGATAAAGAGAGAATTTTAAGAGCGGCTAGGGATAAACAAAAAGTCATCTACAAAGGAGAGTTAATAAGACTAAGCTCAGACTACTCAGCAGAAACCATGCAGGCAAGAAGGCAGTGGGATGGCATATATAAAGCCTTGAAGGAAAAAAATTGCTAGCCAAGAATTCTATATCCAGCAAAACTGTCTCTCAAATATGATGGCAAAATTAGGGCATCTCCAGATAAACAGAAGTTTAGGGATTTTGCAAAAAACAAACCAAAATTACAAGAAATACTAAAGGGAGTCCTCCAGTTAGAAAATCAATAACATCAGATAATAACCCAAGACTAGAACACAGGACAGAGCAACCAGATATCAACCCAGATAGGGAAGTCACAAAAATAAATCAAAGCTAAAACACTGAAAATAGGGAAACAGAGACATCAATATGTAAAATGTGACAACAGTAAAACAAAAAAGAGAGACTAAAAAATGTGGTCATAAATCTTTCACATGGAGAGGAAGACAAGGTGATATGAAAAAATAAAAGTTTTGTATAAACTTAGAAAAATAGTGGTAAATATTAAGGTAACCACAAAGGAAACTAACAATCCTACACATCAAAATAAAAAACAAGAAAAACATAAAGAAGCAGCAAATACAAAATCAGCAACAATGAAAAAGACGAGAAGAAAATACATAAAGAAAAACAACTCAACACAGAAAATTAAGTGGAACAAAGAAACTGTCAACAACACAAAAAAAGCCATCAAAATGACAGCACTAAATGCACATCTATCAATAATTATGCTGAATGTAAATGGACTAAATGCACCAGTAAAGAGACAGAGTGGCAGAATGGACAAAAAAACACAATCTGTCTATATGCTGCCTACAGGAGACACACTTTAGACTTAAAGACACAAACAAACTAAAACTCAAAGGATTAAAAAAATATATCAAGCAAACAACACTCAAAAAAGATCAGGAGTGGCAATATTAATCTCTGACAAAATAGACTTTCAAGTAAAATCCACCACAAAGGATAAGGAAGGACACTATATAACGATTAAAGGGTCAATACACAAGGGGGACATAACCATAATAAATATTTACACACCCAATGACAGGGCTCCAAAATACATAAAACAAACTCTAACAATATTGAAAAGAGAGATAGACAGCTCCACAATAGTAGTAGGAGACTTAAACACACCACTTTTGGTGAAGGACAGAACATCCAGAAAGAAGCTCAACAAAGACACGGAAGAGCTAAATGCCACAATCAGCCAACTTGATCTCATAGACATATACAGAACACTCCACCCAACAGCAGCCATGTATAGTTTCTTTTCCAATGCACACAGAACATTCTCCAGAATAGACCACATATTAGGCCATAAAGCAAGCCTTAACAAAATCCAAAGCATCAAAATATTACAAAGCATCTTTTCTGACCATAAAACCATGAAAGTGGAAATCAATAATAGAAAAAGCAATGAAAAAAATCAAATACATGGAAACTGAACAACATCTTGCTCAAAAACTACTGGGTTATAGAAGAAATTAAGGATGGAATAAAGAAATTCACAGAATCAAATAAGAATGAAAACACATCCTACAAGAACCTTTGGGATACAGCAAAAGCAGTGCTCAGAGGTCAATTTATAGCAATAAATGCACACATCCAAAAAGAAAGGGCCAAAATGAAAACATTAACCCTACAACTTCAAAAAAATAGAAAGATAGCAGCAAAAGAAGCCCTCAGGCACCAGAAGAAAGCAAATAATAAAAATTAGAGCAGCATTAAATGAAACAGAAAATAGAAAAACAAACAAAAGAGTTAACAAGACCAAAAGCTGGTTCTTTAAAAAGACCAGCAAAATCAATAAATCACTGGCCAAACTGACAAAAGAAAAACAGGAGAAGAAGCAGGTAACCCGTATAAGAAATGAGATGGGTGATATCACAACAAACCCAACTGAAATTAAAAGAATCTTAACAGAATACTATGAAAAATTGTACTCTAACAAATTTGAAAACCTAGAGGAAATGGACAAATTTCTAGAAACATACTACCAGGCTAAACTAACACAAACAGAGGTAGAACAACTAAATAAACCTATAACAAAAGAGGAGATTGAAAAGGTAATGTAAAAACTACCCCCCAAAAAAGTCCTGGCCCTGATGGCTTCACTGGAGAATTCTACCAAACTTTCAGAGAAGAGTTAACACCACTACTACTAAAGGTATTTCAGGGCATAGAAAATAATGGAATACTCTCAAACTCATTCTATGAAGCCAGCATAAACCTGATACCAAAACCAGGTAAAGACACCACAAAAAATAAAAATTACAGACCAATATCCCTCATAAACATTGATGCAAAAATCCTCACCAAAATTCTAGCCAATAGAATTCAACAATATATCAAAAAAATAATTCACCACGATCAAGTGGGATTCATACCAGATATGCAGGGATGGTTCAACATTAGAAAAACAATCAATGTAATCCATTATATAATTAAAACAAAAGACAAGAACCACATGATCTTATTGATTGATGCAGAAAGGCATTTGACAAAGTCCAACACTCATTCATGATTTAAAAGAACTCTCAGCAAAATTGGAATAGAAAAGAAATTCCTCAACATAATAAAAAGTATTTATACAAAGCTAACAGCCAACATCATCCTAAATGAAGAGACTTTGAAAGCATTCCCCTTGAGAACGGGAACCAGACAAGGATGTCCTTTATCACCACTCTTATTCAACATTGTGCTGGAGGTCCTAGCCAGAGCAATTAAGCTAGAGAAAGAAATAAAGGGCATCTAAATTGGTAAGGAAGAAGTCAAAGTATCTCTATTTGCAGATGATATGATTTTATACACAGAAAACCCCAAAGAATCCACAAGAAGACTACTGGAACTAATAGAAGATTTCAGCAAAGTATCAGGATACAAGATAAGCATATGAAAATCAGTTGGATTCCTGTACACCAACAAAGAGAACTTCAAAGAGGAAATCACCAAATCAATACCATTTACAATATCTCCCAAGAAGATACAATACTTAGAAATAAATCTAACCAGAGATGTCAAAGACCTATACGAAGAAAACTACAAGAGTCTACTGCAAGAAACCAAAAGAGATCTGCATAAGTGGAAAAACATACCTTGCTCATGGATAGGAAGGCTCAACACTGTGAAAATGTATATTTTACCCAAAGCAATATACACATACAATGCAATCCCGATCCAAATTCCAGTGGCATTTTTTTTTCTTTTTTTAATGGTCTTTTTTTTTTTTTTATTATTATTGTACTTCAGGTGAAGGCTTACAGAACAAATAGTTTCTCATGAAACAGTAGTACACATATTGTTTTATGACATTGGTTAACAACCCCACAACATGTCAACCCTCTAACTTCTCAACCTTTTCTTTTGGTGAATATACACATAGCCAAAGATACACCATTTCAAAAATTTCTACATGCACAGTTCAGTGACATTGACTATGCTCTTCCAATTGTGCTGTTATTCTCACTTAAGATGAAGGCTTAAAGAACAAAATAGTTTCTTATTTAACAGTTACTACAAATGTTGCCCTATGACAATGGTTAACAATCTCACAACACATCAACAATATCCTTACTCAACCTTGGTTTCCCTCTCACCAGCTTCCTTGCCCCCTTCTGCCTTCTGGCCCTTGTCATCCAGTGGCATTTTTTAATGAGATGAAGAAACAAATCACCAACTTCATATGGAAAGGGAAGAGGCCCTGGATAAGTAGAGCATTACTGAAGAAGAAGAACAAAGTGTGAGGCCTCACACTACCTGATTTTAGAAACTGTTATACCTCCACGGTAGTCAAAACAGCCTGGTGCCGGTACAACAACAGATACATAGACCAACAGAACAGAATTGAGAATCCAGATGTAAATTCATCCACCTGTGAGCAGCTGATATTTGACAAAGGCCCAAAGTCCATTAATTGGGGTAAAGACAGTCCTTTAACAAATGGTGCTGGCATAACTGGATATCCATCTGCAAAAAACTGAAACAAGACCCATACCTCATACCATTCACAAAAAATTACTCAAAATGGATCAGACCTAAATATAAAATCTAAAATTATAAAGATCATGGAAGAAAAAATAGGGACAACACTAGGAGCCCTAATACATGGCGTAAACAGAATACAAACCATAAGTAACAATGCACAAGCACCAGAAGACAAACCAGATAACTGGGAGCTCCTAAAAATCAAAGACCTATGCTCATCAAAAGACCCCACCAAGAGAATAAAAAGACAACCTACAGACTGGGAAAAAATTTTCGCTACAACAAATCTGATCTGCATCTAATCTCTGAAATCTACAAGATACTGCAAAACCTCAACAACAAAAAGACAACCCAATTAAAAAATGGGCAAAGGATATGAACAGGTACTTCGCCAAAGAAGACATTCAGGTGGCTACCAGATACATGAGGAAATGGTCACGATCATTAGCCATTAAAGAAATGCAAATCAAAACTACAATGAGATACCATCTCACCCCAACACGGCTAGCATTAATCCAAAAATACAAAATAATAAATGTTGGAGAGGTTGTGGAGAGACTGGAACACTGATACACTGCTGGTGGAAATGTAAAATGGTACAACCACTTTGGAAATCGATTTGGTGTTTCCTTAAAGAGCTAGAAACAGAGGTACCATATGATCCAGCAATCCCACTCCTTGGAATACATCCTAGAGAAATAAGAGCCATCATACGAATAGATGTATGCACACTCATGTTCATTGCAGCACTGTTCACAAAAACAAAAAGATGGAAACAACCTAGGTGCCCATCAAAGGACGAATGGATAAACAAATTATGGAATATTCACACAATGGAATACTAAGCAACGATAAAGAACAAGGATGACTCTGTGAAACAATCTGGAGGGCATTATGCTGAGTGAAATTATCAGTCACAAAAGGACAAATATTGTATGAGACCACTATTCTAAGAAGTCAAGAAATGGTTTAAACACAGAAGAAAATATTCTTTGATGTTTATGAGGGTAGGGAGGGAGAGGGGTATCACTAACTAGACAGTAGATAAGAATTATCTTAGGTGAAGGGAAGGACAACACACAATACAGAGGAAGTCAGCACAACTGGACTAAACCAAAGCTAAGAAGTTTCCTGAATACAACCAAACACTTCTAGGGACAGAGTAGCAGGAGCAGGGTTCTGGGGACCATGGTTTCAGGGGCTACTAGGTCAATTGGCATAACAAAGTTTATTAACAAAATGTTCTGCATCCCACCTTGGTGAGTAGCATCTGGGGTCTTAAAAGCTAGCGAGCAGCCATCTGATGTACATCAATTGGTCCCAACCCACCTGGAGCAAAGAAGAATGAAGAACACCAAAGACACAAGGAAAATATTAGCCCAGAAGACAGAAAGGGCCACATAAACCAGAGACTCCATCGGCCTGAGACCAGAAGAACTAGATGGTGCCTGCCTACCACCAATGACCACCCTGACAGGGAACACAACAGAGAGTCCCTGATGGAGCAAGAGAAAAGTGGGATGCAGAACTTAAATTCTAGTAAAAAGACCAGACTTAATGGTCTGACTGAGACTGGAAGGACTGCAGAAGACATGGCCCCCGGACTCTCTGTTAGCCCAGAACTGAAACTATTCCTGAAGCCAACTCTTCAGACAAAGATTAGACTGGACTATGGGACATAAAATGATACTCATGAAGAGAGTGCTTCTTAGCTCAAGTAGATACATGAGACTAAATGGGCAGCTTCTGTCTGGAGGCGAGATAAGAAGGCAAAAAGGGACAGGAGCTGGCTGAATGAACAGGGGAAATCCAGGGTGGAAAGGAGAAGTGCGCTGTCACAGTACAGGGAGAGCAGCTAGGGTCACATAGCAATGTGTGGATAAATTTTTGTATGAGAAACTGACTTGAACTATAAACTTTCACTTAAACCACAATTTGAAAAATAAATAAATAAATTTTAAAAAAGGGTCTGAGACCCCCAGAACATGAAGACTTTTTTTTTTTTAATTTAATACACAACATTTGAATGTATCCTCATTGTAAAAATTCATTGGAGCAACAAGGAAAAGCCCTCCCTTGATGCCCCAGCCCTAGAGCCTCCCTAGAAGCAGCCACTGGTATCTGTGTGAGGTTTAGCCTTCAAGTCCTTTATGTGCATTTTTGTGTACGGGAAGCACAAGGGTCTGGGTGTTTTTACTTAAACAGGATAACGGTGGGTGTGTTATGCTGTAAACTCTCCCCGTCTCCCCACTTAACTGCAGGCCTTAGAACCTCTGCTTTAAGCCTTTATCAGGCTCTAGGCCTCTTCTCCCTGGCGATCTACTTCCAAAAACCAGCCAGTGAAAACCCTAGGGATCACAATGGTCAGATCCAGAACCCGTCAGGGAGATAGTGCAGGTCCAGGCAGTGTTTCGTTCCATAGTGCATGGGGTCACCAGGAGTCATTGTGCAGGGGCCGACTGGAAGGCAGCTAACAAAAACAGGCCTCTTCTCAACATTGTCTGCAGGGGGTGGCTAGCTACTCGAGCAAGAGAAAAAAATTGGTCACCCCACATCAGAACCCCACTCCTCTCTTTTCTCAGCCCTTCCACACCCTCCTTAGTCATGCCTACCCTACCCCCACCACACACACACCTTGTTACTGGTCTGATTCCAGGAAGCCTTCCCTATCCTTGCCCAGAAGACAACCCCTGAACTCACAAGTGTTAGGGCACTGAGGAGCAGGCATTCTCTGTTTGCTCCAGAGCAGGCATTCCCTTAGCCCTGAGAAGGCCCTCCTGTTCCAAGGATGGATGGGTACTGGAAGGGCCATGTCATCACTGAAAAAATTATGTGTTTGTGAGTATGCTTATCCTGAGTGGGAGTCCAAAGCTTTCCCTCAGATTCCCAAAGGCCTCCCAGATCCCTAAAAAGGATTAAAACCTTCGTTGTAAGTTGATTGCCTCTTAATGGGGAAGAGCATATTAGTAAAAAATAATTCCTGCCTTTCCAGAGTACTTTCCATTCTACAGTCCCAGGCTCGGGTGGGCTTCCCCCTGGGAAAATGGTGGCCTCAACCTCCCCAAAAGCTTCGGCCTGAGCACAGGATACAGAGGGAGAGGGAGGAAAAGTCAAAGATGTGAGGAAGATTGGGGCATTCGAGCAACCCACAGTGGGGGTGGCAGACAGCAGGCCCCAACAGTGGCTTCCGGAGACACGCTGAAGCCCCACACGATTCCAGCTCTCAGTCACCGACCTCTTTGGGTCAAACAGTCCACACTGCTTCCCACACAGCCAGGGGCTCTGCTCCCTCAGGTGTGCAGGCAGCTCTCAGTCTTGAGAGATTTCCCCCTAATAAACAGCCAAACCAAATACATGTTTCCCCGCAGGCCCCTGAGTCACCTGTCACTTGGCACAGAAAGGATGTCAGCCCAGCTCCAGGCCAGCAACACTGACAGGCGCCCATCTGCTCCGGAAGTGCCCGGCCTGGGTAAACAGAGCCAGGCTCTGCCTCCCACGGTTAGACCAGCTACGCCAGGCAGAAGCCCTGGGCCTCTGGCCTCAGGCCTCCCAGGATCCATTTCCACCCAACCCGGCATGGCTGATTGCCCCAATAGGAACAGGTATCCCTGGAAAATGGAGGGAAGTCATGAAAAGGAAGTCATTGGGGCTTGTAGGTAGGACTTGGCCTACCCCCCAGGTCACTTTCTTGAATCCCCCCTGGGCCCAGGGTCACTGCCCCCTCCCCACCCGCTGCCTTCCTCACTCACACTAACGTAAAGCCATCTGCCACCCTTGCCCCCTGGCTGGCACCACAGTCTTATGACTCAGCATCCAGAGGCTGCTCTGTGGGTGGCTGCTCCGGAAACTTGGTGGAGAGGGAGGTGCTGGGAAGGGAGCCTGGGCTGGGGTTGGCTGGCGGGAAAAGACACTTGCAGACTCCGAGGTGGCCCTTCTCAGAGCAGCAAACCTGGACGGCACTGCCTTCATCTGGTTTTGAAAGTAGAGGTGTTGTTGCATAAAGTGTAATGGTCTAATTAAAACACACCTAAGTCAGTTCCTCTTTTTCCGCCAGGTCTACCACCTGTGCTCCAGGCCCTGACCTCCAGCAAGGTTGGGAACTGCTTCTCCAGTGTATTCCACTCTCACCTCCTCGTGTACCATCCCCTACCTTCACCCCAAGAACCTCCTGAAATAGCATATTCCCCCACAGACCCTTGAGTAGATAACCTCCCACAAAGGTCTTGGAGATTTCACGTCATCTCCCTGCAGACTTTATGGCTTGACCCAAAGTTGGTGCCCCAAGGACTAGTGGTAATGGTGGGACACTAGGCATCACTCTGGGGAAGGGCGTGAGGAAGGGTGGAGGTCATCATCCCCACCAGTAGCGGAAAAAGGGCTATCCTCACCAGCACACGTATCTTGGGGAGCTGGCTCCAGGTCTGGTTCTGAGTCAGGCCTGTTGCGTTCACTTAAGGTGGCTTGGCCCTCAGAGGTCTCTGGGACTTGGCTTTCAAGGAAAAACCTGCAGGCCTGGCCTGTCCCACAGCTAGAAGACTGGGAGTTGAGGCCAGGGCCTAGCCAGGGAGTAAGGGTAGGCCTGGAGTGTGGGGAAGGACCCAGCCTCTGAACAGTCTGAGTTCCCAGGCCTGCATAGCCTCCTTTGGGCAGCTGCCTCCACTCTGCCCGTACTGAGTACCATACCAGACTGTCTTGTCTCCTCCAAGGCCTCTCAAGCTGGAACAGAGATTTAGCCACCTTGCCTTGAAGTGGAAAGGGTGTCAGTCCTCGGGATTTGGGCCCCGTCTGTCCCTTCCCCAGTGGCCATTCTGGGGTCCATCTCAGGATTCTCCTGCAGAGCTGGGCAGTGGAGCCCCCCTTCTTCCTAGCCCTGTTCCCTCCAAAACAAGCCTACAGCCTCTTTCCAGTTCTTAGCAGTTGCTTTACTGCCAATAAGCACAAGGAAACAGACCAGCCTAACAAAAATAAAAAAGCCTGGGAAGTTCCAAAAAACCTCAAAACTGTGGCAGGAAGAGTCTAACAATGTTTGAATCCCAGCTCTGTAGCCGTGTGTGAACTTGAGCAAGACACCGTCTCTGTGCCTCCTTTTGCTCAGCTCTAAAAGGGGTTAGGGTTTTCACGGGTGCTGCACAAGAGGGTTGTTGGGAAGGTTAAATGAGGCAGAGAACTGTGGAAATGCACAATTAGAGATTGTCTGGTTCCTTCCATTGTGGAAATGTATGCAGTGGTAATTAATAATAATCAGAGTGACCATTGTTTAGCACTTACTAAATACTCACTGGAGCCCGGATGGCGCAGTGGTTAAGAGCTCAGCTGCTAACCAGAAGGTCGGCAGTTCGAATCCACCAACCGCTCCTTCGAAGTCCTATGGGGCAGTTCTACTCTATCCTATAGCGTTGCGATGAGTTGGAATCAACTCCATGGCAATGTGCATGGTAAATCCTCACTTAATTCACTTACAGTGAGTGTCACACACTGTGCTGAGGGTTTCGCCTGTACTTTTAACCAGTTGTCATGGTGTCAGTTCCGACTCATGGCAACCTCATGTGCATCAGAGTAAAATTGCTCTCGAGAGTTCAATGGCCGATTTTTTAGAACTAGGTCACCAGGCCTCTCTTCTGAGGCGACTCAGGATGTACTCGAACCTCCAACCTTTCGGTCAGCAGTCAAGCATAGTAATTGCTTGTACCACCCAGGGACTCCTTGCCTGCACTACCTACTACCTCCCTATTGCCATTGAGTCACTTCTGACTCATAGCCACCCTACAGAGGGTAGAAGTGCCCCATAGGGTTTTCAAGACTGCGATCTTTCTGGAAACAGACTGCCACGTCTTTCTCGCTTGGAGCAGCTGGTGGATTAGAACCACTGACCTTCTGGTTACCAGACAGTGTCTTAACCACTATGCCACCAGGGCTCCTTTGCCTACATTTGTTGTTGTTCTTGTTGTTATGTGCCGTTGAGTCGATTTCGACTCATAGCAACCCTATAGGACAGAGTAGAACTGTTCCATAGGGTTTCCAAGGAATTGCTGGTGGATTCGAACTGCTGACCTTTTGGTTAGCAGCCAAGCTCTTAACCACTGCGTCACCAGGGCTGTGTTCTTTTACCCTAGCCCTTCTTCCCACACCCGTTTTCTAGAGATAGTTCAAATGCCCCAGAGGCACCCCTCCCCCGCTTTTACGCCCTTTCCCCTGTCCCCAGGGCATTAGGATATTTTCCAGGCCAACCCTTTCTCCAGGGAGAGTTTTCTAGGCACATGTGCTGCTTCCTGGAGCAGGAAGGTGGGCAGAAAACAGCTCCAGCTGGAAAATCAGAGGATGAGCTTCTGCAAACTTCTTTAGAATAATCGACTTCTGCAGGGAATGTGATTTTCCCCGGCCACACAGCGAGCAAGCAGCAGATTCCACCAACACTGAGCACCTGCAGTACACTAGGTACTCAGCCCATTCACTTAACAAACACCCATGGAGCTTCAACCATGCCCTAGATACTGGTCAGAGCCTGGGGACAGAGGGGGATGATCAATACAAACAAGGCCGGCGTGCTCAGGGCATTGACATTCCATGGAGAAAAATCATATCATAAACAAGTCAACAAGATAATTTCCCAGATGAAAAAATCTGGGTGGTGGGGACAGAGTGGTGGGGTGGGGTGGGGCGGGGGAGGGGCAGCTGTTTACCTAGCGCTGTCAGAGACACAGCTGTGTGAAAGGCCAGCGGGAACCACAAATGCAAAGGCTCTGGAGCAGGAAAATGCATGGGCTACTCAAGAACAGGAAGAAGGCTGGTCTGGTTGGAGGGGAGTACGTGAGGGGCAGTAGGAGGAGGCCAGGAGGAGAGGGAGGCAAAGGTGCGATAGTGCAGGACTCTTGGCCATGGGAAGGAGTTGACATTTTATTCTAATAGCAACGGGAAGCCATCAGAGGGTTTTAAGCAGGGCAGTGACTGTTATGATTTATCATTTGGAAAGATCATTCTGCAGGCAAATGCACTGAGACAAAAGTAGCTTTGTGGTTACCAGGGGCTAAGGGGAGGGAAGGATGGGGAATTATAATTTAAAAAACAAACCACTTTTGCAGTGTTCATGCAAAAGAAAATACAGAATTGTGGACATTATCTAGATTTATACCAAAATATGAGCCCTGGTGGCACAGTGGTTAAGCACTCAGCTGCTAACCGAAAGGTCGGTGGTTCAAGCACACCAGCTGCTCTACGGGAGAAAGATGTGGCAGTCTGCTTCCATAAAGATTACAGCCTTGGAAACCCTGTGGGGCAGTTCTACCGTGTCCTATAGGGTCGCTATGAGTCAGAATTGACTCATCAGCAATGAGTTTGGTGGGTTTTTTGATAATAAAAATGATAACTAGCAAAAAAAAAAAGATTATCTGGCTGCTATATGAAGAATGGATTGAAGAGGCTGAGTAGCTGTTAAGAAGATGGAGTGGCTTGGACTACAATGCAGGCTGTGGAGATGGAGGGAAGCAGAAGGTAAGTACCTTGATGCTTGCTAATGCACATGAGAGGCATGGGTAGTTTAGTGGTAGAATTCTCGCCTTCCACGCAAGAGACCAGGCAGGGTTCAAGTGACAGCTAACACACATCACGCACTGCCACCACCCATCTGTCAGTGGAAGCTTGTGTGTTGCCATGATGCTGAACAAGTTCCCACAGAGTTTCCAGACTAAGAAGAACTGGAAAGAAAATCCTGGTGATCTACTTCTGAAAATCAGCCATTGAAAACTCCATGGTAATGGCCTGAGCCTCCAACCGATAAATGGGGATGGCGTAGGACCTAGCAGCATTTCCTTCCATTGTGTATGGAGTCACCATGGGCTGACTCAATGGCAGCTAACAACAATAACGATGCATGGGAAGCACTTAGCACTGGGCCTGGCAGGCACCAGTGCTAGCTATTTTATTGTGATAGTCAACACAGCGTTAGAGGCCCAATAAGGAGAGTGAGCTGATGGCTGTATGTGTGGCCAGGATTAGGAAACTAGCTGGCAGTGACATTGGGAAAGGTTGGGGAAGCTGCCTGTCCTGGGCTTAAGGCCACATAAGGCCAGCAGCCTGGGGTGGGAGCAGCACACAGGAGCAAACTCTGGGGAGCCCATATCCTTCTTTCAGTTCCCTAAAGTGTAATGACGTCTTTCCATTCTTAAAAGGTCATTGTCACCACCATTAGCCATCAGAGAGATGCAAATCGAAACCACCGTAAGATACAATTTCATTCCCACTAGGATGGCTAAGATTAAAAAAACAGAAAATAATAAATGTTGGCAAGGATGTGGGGAAATTTGAACCCTTATCCATTGCTGGTGGGAATGCAAAATGGTACAGCCTTTGTGGAAAACAGTGTGGCAGTTCCTCAAAAAACTAAAAATAGAACTAACATGACTCAGCAATTCCACTCCGAAGTATATACCCAAAAGACTTGAAAGCAGAGACTCAAAAAGAGACTTGTACACCAATGTTCACTGCAGCACTACTCACCATAATCCAAAAGGTGGAGACAATCTAAATGCCCATCAACAGATGAATGGATAAACAAAACGTGGTACATACCTATGATGGAATACTACTCAGCCAGTAGGAGAAATGAAGTCTTGATACGTGCTACAGTATGGATGGAGCTTGAAGACATTATGTTGAGCAAAATAGGCCAGTCACAAAAGGATGAAGATTATATGACCTCACTTATGTAAAAAGACAAGAAAAGGCAAATGTATAGAGACCAACATTTATTAGTGGTTACCGGGGGCAGGAGGGAGGGGGGAAAAGGGGTGGTTAACAGTGATGGAAAAATTGTATCGTTTAAGGGTAAGTTTGCACAGCTGATTATTGTAATTGCTGTCAGTAAGTTGTACACCTTTAAAAAGTTGAATTGGCAAAAGTTGTGTGATATATTTACAAAAAAAAAAAAAAAAAAGAGTAGCTACTGAGGCTGCTTATGTACAACCAAACACCTCATGGGATTTGGTTCCTTGGTTTGGAGGTTTAGGGTCTTGGTTTCATGGGACATCCCAGTTAAATGGTCTAATAATAATGTGTTTAGTGCTTCTGTTCTACCTCCTAGTTCATTGTGTAGTGCCCGGGGTCTTAAAAGCTTGCACACAGACATCTAAGGCACTACAGTTGGTCTCTATTCACCTGGAGCAACACATGAAGAAGGAGAATCAGGAACAGGAGAAGGATATGGAGTGTGTGGCTAGTTGCCTCTATGAACAACTGTCTCCTTTGCCGTGAGACCAGCAGAACTGGATGGTGCCTGGCTACCAGAAAAGAACACTTTGATCAAACATTCCATAGAAGAATCCTGATCAAAAGGGGGAAAATGCAGAGAAGAATTTCAAATTATTATGAACTCTAGACTTTCTGGAGGCATGGAGGGTAGACAAACCCCTGAAACTATTGCCCTGAGATAATCTTTAGACATTAAACCAAAATTATTCCCTGAAGTCATCTTAAAACCAAACAATAATTTAGCTTAACTAGTGAAAAAGGTTTGCCTTGAGCATTATCATCTTTTAAGAACTATCTACATGGGATCAAACTGACAACAGCAACTGGAAAGATTAGATAGGAATCTTAGGGAGCAGTGAGTTTATGTTAATGAGGGAGGAACAACTCAGAAAGAGAGGGTGAGAATGGTTGCACAACTCAAAGAATGTAATCAATGCCACTAAATTGTACATGTAGAAACTGTAGAATTGGTGTATGTTTTGCTGTGTATATTGTCAACAACAACAAAATAAATAAATTTTAGAGAAAAAAAGGTCATTGGCAGAGCCAGAGCCACTATCTGTGACATATAAGTGTTTGAGAAAGAAAAATCTGACAGTAGTTAGAATAAAAACAGCTTATATTTGTTTTGTTTTGTTGATTTATATTTTGTTGTTGAGAATATACACAAACAGAATTTTATTTTCTCATAGTTTAAGAGGCTAGAAGTCCGAATTCATAGTACCAGCTCTCGGGGAAGGCTTTCTTTCTCTGTCAGCTCTGGAGGAAGGTATCTGTCTCTTCTGGGCTTCTGCTCCTGGATGATCTTTATATGACTTTGCATCTCTCTCCATCTCTGCTTCTCTCAGCTGCTTGCTTAATCTCTTTACATCTCAAAAGAGATTGATTTAAAACACACTCCACCTAATCTTGTCTCATTAACATAACAAAGACAATCCATTCCCAAATGGGATTATAACCACAGCCATAGAGGTTAGGATTTACAACACATATTTTGGGGGGACCCAATTCAATCCATAACAAAAGACTGCAGGGATATTTTGGTTTAAGTTTTAAGGCTTAAAGATTATCTCAGGACAATAGTTTCAAGGGTTCATCCAGCCTCAATGGCTCCAGAAAGTCTGGATTCTACGAGAATTTGAAATTTGGTTCTTCATTTTCCCCCACTTACGTTTATTTTTATATTTTTAAATTTGTTTTAATTATACATGCACATGTAAAAATTTCAGTGTAAGAGCTCTACCTGTCTTCCTCCCTAGAAATATTCTGTTATCTGTTTACTTTTATTTTTTCCAGAAATATTCTCAGCATATACACATGTATGTTACATATTCTATTTTAAACATAAATACAACATAGTCTACATACTGTTTTCTAACTTTTTTTCACAAAACAACATTTCTTAAAGATCATTTTGTATCAATTCATGGATTGCTACCTTATTCTTTTCAGTAGCTGCATAGTACACTATTGTTTGGATATATCCTACAGAAAAATGGGCATTTGGATAGTTTCTAGGTTTTAGCTACAGTAAACCATGTCGCAACAAACATTCCTCATATGCAGGTCTTAGGTATTTCTGTTGGATAAATTCCTAAAAGTGGAATTTCTGGCTCAAAGAGAAATTACTTTTTTTTTCCATTTTGATAAATATTGACAAATTGCCCTTTGGAGCGGTTGGATCAATTTTCTCCCCACCCCCTGCCCAGCAGACTCTCAGAACACTCCCTTCACAATGACAACATATAAGACATTGTCCAAATGCTTCATCTTTGCCTATCTCATGACACCTGACAATTTGCACTTTAAAAAAATACAAGCACACCTACATTATTATCACCCCATTTTGCAAATCAGAGAGCCCAGAACAACTGCCCCAGGACACAAAGCCAGGGTCCCACCAGGACTGTGAGCAACAGTAGACTGCAGAGAGAGAGTAGAAACTACGGACTGGAATACAACAGTCAAGGCCAAAGATGGAAAGCAGGGGCCAGGCTTGGGAGTGCTTGCTTCCCACAGATGCCTGAACTCTGGCAATCAAGAAGGGGGAAGGGGGCACACGGCTCAAAGCCAAGAAACAGCTGAATGGTCAGGTCTGTACACCTAGTCCACCCAGGCCAAGGACACAGCCTCTGTGTCTTCCACCCTCCCGCCTGGACCAGCCTGAGGCTGGATGTGGGTGTCGATGAGCCATATCAGAGATGGGAAGTAGGTCACTTGCTGGAGGAGTAGGGAGTTTGGGAGCAGAGATAAGAGCGGATGTTGGCATCTGGGTCTAAAGCCCCAAGTATTCCTTTCTTTCCACGATAAACAGGTTGGTGGTTGCAAAGCAGGAAAATGCAGGTTCCATTTAAAAAGGGGGGAGGGGGGAGAAGAGAGAGAGAGGTCCCTGTCCATAAACCACACCAGCCAAAAGAACCTAAGTTTAGCACCACTCTCTAAGCCTGTTTGGGAGCCTCTTGACTGCCAATTCTTCTAATGGGCTCCACTTCCTGTGAACTCAAAGGTAATGGAATCAGCTTCAGCAAAAACAATGTTCTAAATAAAGAAATGCAATCAGAGCTACTGACCTTCGACAGAAAACTCTTCTTGCAGACCTTGAACTTAAAAAGAAGTGAGGAATGTATGCTATAAGAGGGTGTGTGTGTGTGTGTGTGTGTGTGTGTGTGTGTGTGTGAATATTATGAATTTCAAGCATGGCTGAAAACTCTAAGAAAGTTCTACCATATCATTAGGACTAGCCTATAGAAAACAACTTTCAAGAAAAAAGATCAAGTAAGGACAGTGGGGAAACTTGTCTGTTTTGAAAGTGACCTCAGGGCCCATCAGGGCATGGACAGTGTTATTCATAGACAGGATTTCCAGAGGAGCAGGTCTTCAAAGCCCCCCTCTCAGGCTCATGGCACATGCCTGCGCACCCATCCTAATAAGCCCCCCTATGGAGTGCTGCAAGGTGGGCAGCACTGGGCATGAGGTCAACACTCAAAGACTCCTAAGGAAGTCCCAGCCCCCAAAGCAGGGTCATCCTAGAAGCTTGTGTCCATAAGAAGATCCTTCCTGGGCACTGATGGTCAGAATCAAGAAAACATGAAGGGGGGTCCCTGAGGGGATCCCAGGCTATTGGCCCAGAGAAGCCCAAGTGTGGTCTGTGGCCAGCACTGAGGGTCTGAGATTCTGGGGTTTTCAGTTGTTATCTTTCTGAGTGAAGATGGTCTCCACTCCTTCCTATCATTCTGATTGTCTAGCTTCTGTGCCACCTACCCATCCATTCCATCATCTCAGGCAGTCGGTACATAAACACCACCACAACTCAGAGACTGCGCTAGGCATTGTGGGGACTCTTACACAAGGTGGTGGGGAGTATAAATAGGTATAATCACTTTGGAAAACAATTTGGCATTGTATCGTAAAGTTGAACTTGCCTACACCCATAACCCAGCAATTGATTTCACTCCTAATTGTAAACTCCAGAAACACTTGTGTGAGAGACGTGCGTAAGAATGTCCAAAGCAGCATTGTTCATAACAGTAAAAATATGAAAAACCCAATGACCTTTGCCAGAAAGAATAAATTGTGGAACTGTGGTCTAGTCACACTATGTACCATTACGCAGGCATGAAAATGAATGAATTACAGTTACCTTCAATAAGATAGATGAGTCTTAGAAACAAAATGATAAATGAAAAAAAGTTTCAAAAGACTACAGGCGCTATAACCATTTCTCTGAAGCTTAAAAACAACCAGAACTAACAACGTTTTCTAAGGAAATCATACAAATGTGTCTTGAAATTTGTTTAGAGCAAGGGAATTATTTTAGAGCAAGAATATTAATTTTTTAGGGCAGGGATACAGACAGCTCCAGCCTGACTTGCACCGTGCCAGTTTAGCAAACCCGAAGAACTTTCTTCTCCCCATGCTCCCTATACGAAATCTCTGGCAAAGACTCTGATTGGCCTTTTTTGGGGTCACATGCCAGTCCTTAGGCCAATCACTGTAGCTAGAAGAAAAGGTATGGTGTGTTTGATTGGAAGGTCCAACCTCACCTCAGGGAGTAGGGGTGGGACGTTCCTCAGAGAAAAGGGAAAGCAAGAAAGGGATGCTGGACGGACAAACGCAGCAGAGGTCCACTGTAGGGTCTCAGACAGCAAGGGGAGCAGCAGCTTAGGGGCAAGACACAGCAGTGAGGCTCTTTGGAGGAGAAGGTCCTAGCAGTGTAGGCTGAAGGACAAGCAGAACTTGGAATCTTTGGGGAGGGAGGGAGGGAGTAAGGGAGGCTCCCGCTGGACCTTGGAGGCAGGAGGCTGTAATGTAGGAATGGCTCCGGTGACCCTGGGGGAGCCATTTAAATTGTTCTGTGGGCTGCTCCAGGTTGTAAAAACAAACCTTGATGGGAGGGATTCCCTGGAAATGGAAGATAGGTACGCAGAAGGCAGAGCACAAGATGTTGCAGAAGCAGGGAGGACGCCCCCACACAGGCCTGGGGCTGACTCAAGCGGACGTCTGGGGCCATGGAGGGGGCAGGCTGGAGGCAGACTGGGAACAGAACACAGCTCTGGGCCAGAAACTCTTCATCCTAGAAGGATGGTTTCCAGCCGGCCTGATCTGGCTCACCACCCCCAGACCAGAGCCCTCAGCAACCCGGCACTCAGCTGCTATGCCGGAGAAGGGAACCCTCAGAGTGGAGGACCAGCTCCTAGCAGGCCCAAAGGCCAGCAAAGAGTCTAAGGAGATGCTCAGACCTCCAGGCCCAAGAGTTTCTGCTCTAGAGAGAAGTAGGATGGGGAGGGGGTTGCAGCTGCCAAATCAATACCACCATGTATAGTTACTAGTCCAGGGCTCTAGCGTTTGGCCTGGATTCAAATCCCTATTCTGTCACTTAACAAATAAGTGACCTGGGCCGCTTGGACTCTGAGTCTCAATCTATAAAATACCCGTAACACAGTAACAGTACCTACCTGAGGAGCAATTGTGGGGCTCAGATGACATAAGGTTATTGCTGACATAAGGTACTCCATTGATATTTGACTAGCTATAGCCATGAGTTCATAACTTACCCACCCTGTGGTGAGAGTGGTGAACTCTCCAACAGTGGGAACAGCCATGTAGGGGCTAAATGACCCCAGAGTGTAGAGGGCATTGTGCATTGTGTTCAAAGCTCCTTCCCACCTCGGGACCTTTGTACATGCTGTGCCCTCCATTCGAAATATGCTTCCCTAGGACCCTGCATGGCTGGCTTCTCATCTTCCAAACTTCAGGATAAATGTCACTGTCTCAAAGAAGACTTCCTTAGTCATCCTAACTAAAAAAATAACCTTCCTGCCCTCCTTTCCATTACTCTCTTTTATGGTCTTCCTGTCGCAGTGGTTAAGAGCTACGGCAAATGATAGCTGCTAACCAAAAGGCCGGCAGTTTGAATCCACCAGTCACTCCCTGGAAACCCTATGGGGCAATTCTGCTCTGTCCTATAGGATCGCTATGAGTTGGAATGGACTCAACAGCAATGGGCTTGGTTTCGTTTGTCATTATTACCCTCTGACATTAATGCATTTTATTTCCTTATTGACTGATTCCCCTCTGGAATATAAACTCACTGAGGGCAGACACCTGTTTCACCACTGTAACCATAGCCTGGCACTTGATAGATGCTCAAATATTTGTGGAATGAATAATTGAAGAATGACCTGGTAATGCTCAGACTTTGCATTTCAAAAGAGGTTCAGGGAGGTGGAGTGAGTCCAGAGACTGTGGCTCTGAGCCCTCACATCTCCTGTGGGCTTATTTGCATGTCTACTCAGGGTCTGGAAACCCTGGTGGTGTAGTGGTTAAGAGCTCAACTGCTAACCAAAAGGTCGGTAGTTCAAATCTGCCAAGTGCTCCTTGGAAATCCTATGGGGCAGTGCTACTCTGTCCTATAAGGTGGCTATATGCTGGAATTGACTCGATGGCAACAGGTTTGGTTTTTTCTGGTACTCAGGGTCCTGGAGTCCCTGGGCAGTGCAAATGGTTAACACACTCAGCTGCTAACTGAAAGGTTAGAGGTTCGAGTCTACCCAGAGGCACCTCAGAAGAAAGGCCTGGCAACATACTTCCAAAAAATTAGCTACTAAAAACCCTATGGAGCACAGTTCTACTCTGACACTCAAGGTGATTTCCCAGTAAGCAAGGTAAACACGGGTTACTTATGCTTACTTACTAATCTGTAGTAAGATATGGTAAAACCCATAAGAAATTGGTCACTACAGATTAGTAAGTAAGCACAAGTAAGCCTGTGCTTACTTGTGCTTACTGGGTGATTCATTCCTGTCAGGCTTTGATTCTGTTAAGAAGGTGCTGTGGGGTTGGGAGAGAGACAGATGCCAGCCGTACCTGGAGGCAGAATCTTTGATGTGGTGAAAAAATGTGACATTGTTCACTACAGATGATCTAGTAAGCACTATGCTTACCTTGCCTATTGGATACTCATGGAGTTGGTGTGAGTCAGAGTCGACTTGACGGCATCTGGTTATTCAGGGTCCTGGCTGTGAGGTCCTGGTTCAAGTCAAGCCATGGAGACTCCAAGACTGGGTGTCTACCTCTGCACGGAGCTAAATCTAGCCAGCTGGGCCTTAGCTAGAAAATCAATCAGTCTATCAATGAATATTTGCAGACAGCTTCCTGTGGGTCTACCCCAGGCCTGAGGTGACGGCAGAGTGCATCGACCCCTGCCCTTGGGAAGGTCGTAGGGCTGGACTGGCCCGGGAAGACAAGGCCTGTTGGATGTCCTCCTGGTCAGCTGTCCTAAAGCCTTCGCCATGGCATCCCAGCTGTGTCACCGACTGCTAAGCCTCAGTTTCCTTATAAGAATTTTACCTCCCTCCTTGGGTTTTTGTGAGGTTTAAAGGAAGATAATAGGTATAAAGTGTTCGGCACGGAGCCCTGCACTCAGTAAGTAAGTGCTCAATAAGAGGTAGCTATTCTTAGGAAAATAATAGATGAGACATTGAGTGGTACTCTCCAAGTGTTTTTGAGATTCCAGGCATTGGAGGGGAGGTCAGTGTGGCCAAGAGGTGAGTCAGCACCCAGGTCACAGAGAATCCACAGGCCTGTGCATCTCCTGGTGGGGTCCCCAAAGAGCACTCCACGAGACTGTGAGCAGAGGGTCCATGATGGGTCCCAGAAGTCTACAATTGAACACGCTCCGCCAGTGATGTTTAGGACCCTGAAGGCTGAGAATCACTGCCTTCAGTGTGGCCAGGCTCAGCAGGCCAGCACCCCCTCCCTGCATCTGCCTTTCAAAGCAGCAGCACGTGGATGCATTTCTCTTGGAGGTGCCATGGGAGGCCAAATGCCTCAACCCTACCTTCAGCTTCCTGGAGCAGGGCTTTTCATTGTGCAGCCAGAGAAATACAGAGATCACAGATTTCTGGGGGCTGTGTAAAATGCAGATTCCTGGACCCCATGCAGACCTTCTGAATAAGATCTACAAGGATGTGGACCACAGTTCTACAAGAAGTTGAGTTACTGAGAACCCTGGCTCCATGCTCTCTGCTAGGAGTGCCTTCCCTCCATCATTCTACCTCCTGAACTCCTTGGTCTTCCAAGATCTAAATGTCACCAGTCCTGTGCTGCTGACAATCCAAGGCTGAGCCAGGGGTCCTCATGCCCAGTGCCCACAACTTATCTGTAACTGCATTACTCTCACCGTATTGCCACGATCTATGGAAGGCGTCATCTCCTCCCAGAGCATGCTCCCTCCCTTGCACTCTTGTGCTCATCCCTGCCTCTAAGCTCAGCTCTCAGCAAATGGCGAACACTCAGCAGGTGCTCTATGAATGTCTGAGGTACAAATTTGGGGGTTAATTTTTTTCTCCCCTCCCCCATACCTCATGACATTAAAAATTCTTGGCAGGCAAGGCTTGCATCCAAACACTAGTCTTCCCCTACAACCAGCCTTCTGTAAAGACTTGGTGAGATGAAGGATTGACTCCAGTGTTGAAGTCAGGACTTCCCATGGTTCCTAGTAATTAAGGAAGGCTGGGCTATTCTGACATAATCAAGACTAACAACTTCCTATAACAAAGTAGGGTTTTTGCTTGCTGAGGAAGTCCTAGTTAATTCCTGGAAATTACCTTTCTTCCATTTTCCAACCCCTGAGGCGTGGCTACCCTGAGGAAGCTGGAGGGCGCCAGAGCCTGGAACTAACGTCCAGGACCACCTGGGATTCCCCTCCCTGACTATGACCGGGGAATTCTGCAAGCTAAGAGCTGTCATTATATTTAAACCAATGACCAGTGGTTTCCCATATGGCCTAGATTAAAAGCCAAAGACCTTATGATGCTCACAAGACTCTTGGTGATCTCCCTCCACATCCCACATCTCCCACCCCCCACCTCTTGTTATCTCTCTGACATCATCTCCTAAAACTCTTCCTCAGCCTTTTTTTTTTTTTTTTTTGTAAGTTGTCATTCAACACGACCCCATGTGGGATGAGTAGAACTGCTCCGTAGGGTGTCCAAGGCTGTGTGACCTTTCAGAAGCAGATTGCCAGGCCTGTCTTCTGAGGTGCCTCTAGGCTGGTTCAAACCACCAACCTTTCAGCTAGCAGTTGAGCACCTAAACATTTGCACCACACAGGACTATATCTTCGTCAGTCCAGATCAGAGTTTCTCAACCTTGGCATTGTTGATACTTGGGGCCAGATAATTCTTTGTTGTGAGGGGCTGTCCTGTGCACTGTAGGATGTTTAGCAGCATACCAGGCCTCTATCCACTAGATGCCGGTAGCACCCCTTCCCCCAGGAGAGACAACTAAATGTCTCCAGACATTGCCAGATGTCCCCTGGCCAGATGCCCCCCTGTTGGAGGTGGGGCAAAATCACCCCTGTTGAGAACCATTGGTCTAGATCACTGTTGCAACCACTCTGGCCTCATTGCTTTTCTCCTTGCACTTGCTGTTCCTTCTGCCTGGTTGTCTGCGGGGCTCCCTCTTGAGCTTCTTCCAGGTGTTTACCCAAATGTCATCTGCTCAGTTAGACCTTCCCCAACCATCCTATTTAAAATTGCAACCTATCCCATTAATCCCTAAAACCCTTCCTTGCTTAATTTTTCTCCATAGAACATACCACCATTCAGCATACCACATCTTACTTTCTTTGTTTAGTGTCTATTTACTTCCAAGAGAATGCAAGCTCTCTGAGGATGAGATTTTGTTTGCTTGGTGTTTTGTTTTATTTGGGTCTGCTCAGTCCACCACTGTGTTCCTGGACTTAGAACAGTGACTGGCACACAACGGGTGCTCAATAAATATTCGTTGAATGACTGAATGAATTGGGCAGCTCTAATTTCTTCTTCTGAAGAAGAATTGATGCCTTTGAATTACGTGTTGGCAAAGAATATTGAATATATCATGGCCTGCCAGAAAAACAAATAAATATGTCTTGGAAGAAGTACAGCCAGAATGCTGCTTAGAAGTGAAGATGGAGAGACTTCATCTCACGTGCTTTGGACACATTATCAGGAGGGACCAGTCCCTAGAGAAGGACACTGTCATGTATTGAATTGTGTCCCCCAAAAATATGTGTCAACTTGGCTGGGCCATGATTTCCAGTATTGTGTGGTTGTCCTCCATTTTGTGATCTGATGTAGTTTTCCTATGAGTTGTAAATCCTAATCTCTGCCTGTGGTTAATGAGGCAAGATTAGTTTATGTTAGAGAGGATTAGAATGGGATGCAAACCCTTACTCAGGTCACAGCCCTGATCCAATGTAAAGAGATAAAAGGAGAGAGAAGTGAGCAGAGAGAGAGAGGGAACTCATTACTACTGAGCAAGAAGAGCCAGGAGCAGAGCATGTCCTTTGGACCCGGGGTCCCTGGGCTGAGAAGCTCCTAGATCAGGGGAAGAGTCATAACTAGGACCTTCCCCAGAGCCGACAGAGAGAGAAAGTTTCACCCTGGAGCTGGAGGCCTGAATTTGGACTTCTAGCCTCCTAGAATGTGAAAGAATAAATTTTTATTTTTAAAAGCCATCCACTTGTGGTATTTCTGTTATAGCAGCACTAGATAACTAAGACAGAATTCATGCTTGGTAAAGCAAAGGGTCAGTGAAAAAGAGGAAGACTCTCAGTGAGATGGATTGTCACAGTGGCTGCAACAATGGCTCAAACATAGCAACGATTATGAGGATGGTGCAGGACCAGGCAGTGTTTCGTTTTGTTGCATACAGGGTCGCTATGAGTCAGAACCGACTTGATGACACCTAACAACAATAACAATTTCCTCCAGTTTCAGAGGCTCCTGGGTCAAGAGAGAAGACAAAACTGTCTCACTTCTGAGTACTGTGCTCCTCAAAATAATCATCTAGATGAAGCCAAATGGTTAACATTTATCCAAGACCAAAGATGAGAGGACTAGGGGGCACAGGGAAGCTAGATTAATGGAAACAGAACAACCAAAATGGAAATAACGAGAATGCTAACGTATTGTGAAGAATGTAACCAATGTCATTGAACAATATTTATAGGAAGTGTTAAATGAGAACCTAATCTCCTGTGTAAACTTTCACCAAAACCACAGTAAAATATTTTTTTAAAAAAACTACTTACTAGCAAATCCATGGCAGAATGTTGGGGGCTCTAAAGCAGGCCTTTAAAAATGTTCCCCCTCCCATGCCAGTGTTTTCTTTCAGTCTGCTCTTGCAAGGGTAGTGGAACATCACATGGGGCAGGGGATTTCAGAGCTGGCAACTAACACACAGTCTCACTCCTCCTTTTCTTTCTTTCCTCTCTCACAGTTCTGTTTACGGCTGTACGTATCTGTCTTAGGCAGGGTTCTTTCTCTCTATATAAATATACACCAAAAAAGCCAAACACATTGCCATCGACTCAATTCTGACTCAAAGCAACCCTATAGGACAGAGTAGAACTGCCCAATAGGGTTTTTAAGGCTGTAATCTTTACAGAAGCAGACCACCACATCTTTCTCCTGTGGAGCAGCCGGTGGGTTCAAACCACCAATATTTTGGTTAGCAGCCAAGTGCTTAGCCACTGCACCACCGGGGCTCCTTTCATATATGTATATATATACAGAGAGAGATGTATATCAAGGAAATGGCTCACGCATTTGCAGAGGCTGGGAAGTCCCAAGTCCATGGGTCAGGAGTCAGGCTGGAGGCTTTTCCTGGCTCATGTAGCTGCAGGGGCTGATGAACCCAAGACTGGCAGGTCAGACAGCAGGCTGCTGGCTCAAGCCCCAAGAACCGCAGGTCAGATGATGATGAGCTAAATGCAGAATCCAGAGCAGAGCAAAAGCCAGCGAGCTTTGCCAGAAAGTCTGTATATATTGGATGCAGGCCATACTCCCAAAGAAATTCCCTTTCAACCGATTGGCTGCTCATAGCAGATCTCATCATGGAAGTGATTACATTATATCAGATCTCATCATGGAGGGGATTACATCATTACATAACTGCCAAACTACATCATAACTGCAAAACCACTGAGAATCATGGCCCAGCCAAGCTGACACACAACCTTAAGCATCACAGTATCCAGGAGGGATGTGGAATTTCATGATACCCATGTCCTTTGGTGGGGAGTCTAGGTCTCCATATATCTGCAAATATATACTTGCACATATATTTCTTTTTAGTTATACGAGTAATAATAGCTGACTTCTTCTGAGCGCTTACTGAATGCCAGGCATTGTGCTGACCGCTATATAGACCATCTTGTTTAATCCTCCCAACAACGCTATCAAGTCAATGTTGTTGTTATTGTCATCCCACTTACACAGCTGAGCCGAAGGAGCTTCAGTATCTGGTCCAGAGACCCACTTCTGAGTTTGAACCCAAACAAGATGGTTTGATTCCCGACTCCCCCTCGTTCCTAACTATTACAATAGCTGCCTCTCTCAAAAGATGTGCTCACTATACAAAAAAGTCAATTTATGAGAAAAGTAAAAAGAGCCCCAACATGCTTCCCTGAATGAACTACAGTTATTTGATAACCCTTCTATGTGTATACTTGCAGAATTTATGACATGCATACATAAACATACACCCACATAGTTAAGTGGAATTTTTTTTTTCCCCTACAAAAGTAGTCCTAGACTTTTTGTTCCACTTAGATTTTTTCACTCCCAGTGTGCTTGGCTGCTAACTGAAAGGTTGGTGATTCAAGTCCACCCAGACATGCCTCAGAAGAAAGGCCTGGCAATCTTCTCCCAAAAAATCAGCCACTGAAAACCCTACGGAGCACAGTTCTACTCTGACACACACTGGGTCACCATAAGTCAGAATCGACTCAAAGGCAACTAGTTGGTTTGTTTATAATACCTTTGGGACCAGACCTTTAAACTTTAGTGAGTTGATACTGCCTGTCTTATGATCTTTTAGGCTGATGATCTGGTTGCTGGGACTAAGGATGAAGTGAGATGGAGTAGATAAAGCTAAGCATGACGCGATATGAGGTATGTAATGCACTGGCCAGAACAACAGCTGGATGCATTTGGACTCTTACTCAATAGCTGCCTTCAGGAGGGTTGTTGCATTTGGTTTTGTTTGTTTGGTTGTTACCTTAGGAGGCTCCAGTTGGCTGAGAAATGAATGAGCTTTCCTACCTGTATCAGAGGTTCTCAAAGAAAAGCTCTTCTGGCAGCCCCAGGGGACCTCTTGGAGACTGGCTAATGGAAGCAAGGGGCTTCCATTCTTAGGATCCTTAAGAGGGATCAGACCCACGACTCATCATCCAGCTTCCAGGCACAGCCACTGTGCCAGGTGCCAAAGTCAAGCGAGTCATCCATTTAATCTGGACAGCCCTATCAGCACCGTCTCACTGCCCCCTATTACAGATGAGGAAACATGCTCAGAGAAGTGAAGTTAACTTGCCCAGTTAGTAAGCGGTAGAGCTATCTCTTTCTCACTAAGGCCTCAAAGGATCCCAGCAAAAGCTTGCAGCTATTTGAAATTTTCTAGCTCCAGTCCCTTATTCCATATAAATGAAGTACAGCAGCCTACGGCCCTGACAAAGCTGGCGGCAGGCCACACAGCAGGTGCAAGGAATTGGCTGAAATTCCCTTTAGCAATCTACATTTGCTATAAAAGAACTCCAGGGAAGTTGGTGGAATTGAATGAAGCAGAGTCCTTTCTACATCCTGGTACCCCAGAGGCATTGGAATAGCTGACTTCCTGAGGAGTATTTGCCCACGGTTAAACAGAATTAAGCTGCATGTCAATATGAATCAAGGGCGGAGACCCTCATCTATAACTTTCCTAAGAGCAAAGCCCCAAACCTGCTATGTTGGATCTGCTGATGGAGCTACCCTGGCGTGGGGTGAGGTGGGGGCTGATACCAGAACTGAGACAAAGGGAAACAGATCCACTCACTCCAACCCATTGCCGTGGAGTCAATTCCAACTCAGAGCGACCCTATAGGAAAGAGAAGAGCTGCCCCATAGGGTTTCCAAGGCTGTAATCTTTATGGAAGCAGATCACTGGGCCTTTCTTCCTGTGATGCCTCTGGGTGGGTTAGAACCGTCAACCTTTCGGTTAATAAACTAAAAAACCAAACCCATTGCCATTGAATCAATTCCAACTCATTAGGTGAATAGTTGAGCACAAACCATTTGCATCATAACTAAATATTAAGAAAGGATACAAAAGGAGTATCACACGTTCATAAGGAAAAATTTGGAAGATATAGAAAAGTAAAGGGGAGAAATCACCCCACTCCTAGCATCCCACCTTTGAAAAATAATTATTTTAGTATTTGATACAGTTCCTTCAGTTGGATGTGGTCATGTTATATAAGGTGGTGATCATAGTACTGGATTTGGAGTGTGACCAGGGTTCAAGTCCCAGATCTTCCACTTCCTAATTGGGTGAGGCTCAATCTCCAAATCTGTTAGATGGAACTAATTCCACTTTCTTGGGGTTGTTGTAAAGATGAAAAAGAGAATATATTAAAAGCACTGAGCCCAGGGCCTAGGACATATCACTCAATACATAGCAACAATTATTACCTGTAACATACCATTTTATTTAACATTTTAACATAATTGATTTTCAGTGTTACTCAGTCTTTGAAAACATCACATTTAACAGCTGCTAGGTATACTAGTTTCTTAGCCATTCCATTATGAGAAATGTATCACTGCTTCCATTTTTATCTTCTTATATTTATATTTCTTCTTATATTTATAGCTTTGTGATGAACACTGTTGGGAATATAGCTTTACCTCCTGCATATTTTGGAGATTTTCCTTAAGATCATTCCCCAGAAGTGGAATTACCGGGTCAAAGGGTAATAAACATTTTTAAGGTTTATTGCCCAATTGCACAAAGCAGTTGTTATTTCCTATACTCGACCTCCCCCACCTTGTTACCGTTCCCAGCACCTCCCTGCCCTCCATGTGGTCTCTGCGTTGTCGCCGGAAATGACACCCGGCTGCTCCTACCCCACGCTCCTGGTGCTTCTGCCATCCTGTCTCCTTCAGCTGCAGAGTGTACCCCTTCCCTCTGCCCGAGCAAATTGCCCTTTTCCCCAAGGAGCCCTGGTGGTGCAGTGGTTAAGCACTTGGATGCTAGCCGAGAGGTCGGTGGTTTGAATCTGCCAGCCACTCCGAGGGAGTAAGATGTGGCAGTCTGTTTCTACAAAGATTACAGCTATGGAAACTGTGGGGCAGTTCTGTACTCTGTCGCTATGAGTCGGAATCAACTCGATGGCAATGAAATTCCTCTCCCCAGCCCTCATCCATTCTGCCCCTCAGAATTTACCCAGCCCAATGTATGGATCTTCTTTCATTTTCATGATTCAGGCCCCAGACCATAGGCCCCCGGAGATCAGGAACGAGGTGTTGGGCTTCTCTTCCATCCCCCTTCTCAGCCCAGAGCTGAGATGCAGCTGTATGGAGCGAAGACCTAAGTCCCAATTTCATGTATTCATTGGGCAAAATGTTTTACTAGAGCCACCTGTGGGCCAGGCTGGGGACTATGGCTGCAGGGACCTCCTGAGCTGACTCTTAAATCAGGCAAAGGTGTTAGTTCATGACAACCCCATGCACAGTGGGATGAAATGCTGCCCAGTCCTGCACCATCCCCATGAACAGTTGGGTATTGGACACTATCATCCAAAGAGTTTTCACTGGCTGATTTTTGCAAGTAGATTGCCAGGCCTTTCTTCCTAGTCTGTCTTAGTCTGGAAGCTCTACTGAAACATATTCAGCACCTTAAGATGCAAGCCACCACTGCACTGACAGATAGGTGGTGGCTGTGCGTGAGGTACATTGAATGGGAATCTAACCCAGATCTCCTGCATGGAAGGTGAGAATTCCATCACTGAACCTCTGGCATAAATAAAAACCAAAAAACCAAACCCACTGCCATCGAGTCAATTCCAACTCATAGCAACCCTATAGGACAGAGTCGAACTGCTCCATAGGGTTTCCAAAGCTGTAATCTTTATGGAAGCAGACTGCCACATCTTTCTCCCACAGAGCAACTGGTGTGTTCAAACTGCTGATCTTTTGGTTAGCAGCCAGGCGCTTAACCACTGTACCACCAGGGCTCCTTCTGGCACAGATAGGGAGGTAGAATCAAGTCTAACCATGGAATATAATGACTTTGACTAAAGTTGATAGCAGGGTAGAGGAAAGTGAGAGGTCAGTTCTGCCTGGTGGGCTATGCTCAAGGGATGATAATTCTTGAAAGTCTTGCTGTGTAATCCTGACCAAGTCACTTAACCTCTCTGAACCTGGATGCTCCCATCTGTACTAAGCTTTCTTCACTGGTAAATAAGATATTCAGATGAACTTTTTTGGGAGAGGTATGCAGCAGTGTACAATAAATATTTGCTCATGGTGAGGGCTCAGTGCAGACTTGTGAGCTAATTTACTGTGGGGGCTGTACGGGGAGGGTGCTTGTGGTTGGGTGTGGAACTCATATACTTCAGCAGGCCCGTTCTTCCCTTTTGGCGGCTAGGTTGCTGTGTGCCCATTCCCTCCACTAAGAGGCAAATTTCTTGCAGGGTATGGTCACCTGGGCCTGAAGCCCAGAGTCCAGAAGGACATTCAGAAGGGCTGGAATCTGGCAGTGTGTCATGTGCTTACAAGGAGTTTACTTGTGAATCACCCTTGACTCCAGTGCAGTGAAACAGTGGGATGGAATGTCAAAAACGCCTCCTTCTACATCCTTTTTCTGGGCACGCTGCAAACTCACTCCTGTTCAAGCTGCAAATCATCCCTCCCTGACAAGGAGAGCTTTGCACGATGCCCGAGGACCGGAGGCTTCTGGGGATGACGTCACTGGAGGCTCGAGGAATGCCAAGGGCACCAGGCTGGGCTTTCCAGTCATTCATCTTTCCTGCCGACAAGGACGAGGTAGGCTCAGAGCAGCCCTCCCCCTGCAAGAGATGCTGTCAAGGTTATGGCCAAGATAGGCCAGTCAGGTGTTTTCTGGTGGTGGGGTTGCAGCAGGGGCTACTGTCCTCAAGTTTCAGCAATTTAAAGCTGAGAGGATCCTTAAAAAAAAATCAAACTCGTGGCTGTGGAGTCGATTCTGACTCAGCGACCCTATACCCAAAACCCAAACCCGTTGCCACTGAGTTGATTCTGACTCGGAGTGAACCTATGAGACAGAGTAGAACTGCCCCATAGGGTTTCCAAAGAGCAGCTGGTGAATTCAAACTGCCAACCTTTTGGTTCGCAGCCTGAGCTCTTAACCACTGTGCCACCAGGGCTCTATAGACTCCATCAAATTCAACCCCCTTCTCTTGCAGAGAGCAAAACTGAGGCTTGGAAAGTTGAGAGTCTTGATCAAGAGCGCACAGCTATGGTGGGAGTTATAAAGCTTGGACTTGAACCCGGGTCTCCTGACTACTGGTCCACTATTCTCTCCAAGACCACACAGGCATATTAAGTCCCATCACCCTCTGTCCTATCTGGGGTTACCTATCCACCTAACCCCTCTTTACCACCTGTAGACACACAAATCACTATAATATTCACAGTAGAGCTACTATCTATTGGGTAAGTGCTGAACATAAGAACCAGCCTAAATGCTTAGGATGTATTGTCTAATTTAAACCTTTCAACATCCCTAGGAGTTAAGTAAGGAGCCCTGGTGGTGCAATGGTTAAGTGCTAGACTGCTAACTGAAAGGCTAGCAGTTCGAACTCACTCAGCTGCTGGCTCTGTGGGAAAACGACCTGGTGATCTGCTGCCATAAAGATTAAAACAAAAACCAAATCCATTGCCATCAAGTCGATTCCGACTCATAGTGACCCTATGGGACAGAGTAGAGCTGTCCCATAGGGTTTCCAAGGCTGTAATCTTTATGGAAGCAGACTGCCACATCTTTCTCCCGAGGAGCTGCTGGTGGGTTTGAACCGCCAAACTTTCATTTAGCGGCCGAGTGTTTAACCACTGCACCACCAGAACTCCTTCCTGTAAAGATTACACCTTAGAAAACCCTACAGGACAGTCTTCTGTGTCACATGGAGTTGCTATGAGGCGGAATTGACTCAACAACACCTAACAACAACAAGGAGTTAAGTACTATAACTCCTCGCTCCTCAAAGTGCGCTCTGTCGACCAGCAACGTCAACATCACCTGAGAGCTGGTTGGAAATGCAGAATCTCAGATAACCCAGAATCAGAATCTGCACATCAGAGGCTCCCAGTGATCTGTATGCACATTCAGGTTTAAGAAGCGCTCCCACAACTAACCCCACTTTGGAGATGAGGAAGTTGATGCAAAGAGAAGGGAAGGAACTTGCCCAGTGTCCTATGGTGGGTCAGGCGGCAGAGCTCTGGTGGAACCTTGGGCAAAGCCCTTGCTCTTAACTCTTGGGGTTTAGCACTGTTGGTCTACTGTCCTGGACAGGGAAGATAGGATTCTAGAGCCCCAGGAGCCAGGGAGTTACTGATGAAAAAGAATATCCTGAGCACTTCACAAGGCACTTTCACATCTATCATTTTGTTTCTACTTTGCAACTTATTAATTATCCAGCTTTACTCCAGAAGTAACTGAAGTTCGGCAGAGCTGGGCCATTCGTCTAAAGATACACTTTTGGTCATTTCCAGACTCTAGGCCCAACCCTGGTCTCTGGTACTCCAGAGCCAACTGCTGTTTCCCCATGTGTGATGTGGCATCCTTGGTGGCAGGAGAGGAGACTGTAGATGGTATACAGATGAAACTCTTCCATTTGAATCGTCATGGATTTTAACTTCCACTGGAAAAACTTAGAATCCAAATATCAAACCCCAGATATTATTACTTAAGACAGAGTAAGTGTTTTTTGTTTATTTTCTTTTAGTGAGTCTCTATAGTCAGTTTGGAGACCCTGGAGGTGTAGTGGTTAAGAGTCGGCAGTTCGAATCCACTGGGCACTTCTTGGCAACCCTATGGGGCAGTTCTACTCTGTCCTATAGGGTCTCTATGAGTTAGAATCAACTCGATGGCAACGAGTATAGACAATTTAGGGAATAAAAAAGCAGGTGTTGTTGGATAGTGATCCCACCAGTGGCGCCCCTGGGTGGGTTTGAGCCAACCTATTGATTAGCACTTCAGTGCTTAACCATTGTACCACCAGGGCTCCTTAAAAGAGCAGGTGGTGCTCAGATACTGCAAAATAGGCGAAGGTGGTAAGAGAATGACTGAACTCTGAGAAATACCTCCAGACACCACACTGCCCCTGCAGTGGAGAAAGCTCTACCCACGCTGTTTGTATTTAATGTGTAGGCAGTTTTCTCCCTGTGGCACTCCTATACTGATTGCCCCAAGAATCTTAGAATGAAGCAAATGCAATGCTCACTCAAGGGCTCATGTGCTCCATTAAAAAATAATAATAATCATAAAGACCAAGCTGCGCCCGCCATTTAACTCCCAGGCCTGGATCACTAGGGTGAAGCTAGAGAGGAGGACAAACATCCTCCTTGTAAACCCTTGCCATTCCCAGCCCCCTTCCTGTAGCTTTCAAGGATGCCCAGCACCGTCCAGATAGGATCTGAACTGCAGAATAGGAAGTGTGGCATGGGGGAGGCTGGAGCTGGAGGACAAAATCTGGCTCCTACCCTCCAGGAATATCCTGCATGCTCCTCAAGTGAGGGTGAAGAGATGTTTTCTTTGCTTTCAAGTGCTTGCTCTCTTCCATTTCATCCTTTCTCTTACCATGTCCAGGACCTTTCACAGCCACTCTTTTTTGCAGAACCTTAGAACTTGGAGAAAATGGACATTTTCTGCTGTGCCCCAGTTTCATTATGAGGGATCACAAGAGTCCTGGCAAACAAACAAGGAGTCTTCCTAAGAGTCTGGAAAACAGGTATTATAAGAAGGTAGGACTGTTATCTTAGAAAAGAGAAGGCAGGGATAGGACAAGATCACCATCTTCAACTATTTCAAAGAAGGTCTAGACTTATACTAGTCCATAAGTCTATACTGTATTTCTTCAGATCTGGAAGCAAAGGGTAGAAGATATGGGGAAGCTGTTTCAGCTGCCTTGGTCAACTGTGAAATTGGGACAATAGTATTTACATCACCGAGTGGTTGTGAGGACTAAGTGAAGTGCCTAGGACATGGCAGACATCTTATAAAATCCCTGGATATGCTTGTTTCCTTTTTCAGCCTCTTTCAGAAATGTTTCATGAAGTAATAAGCTCTTCCTCTGGAAATTTTCAAGCAGGTAGAATTATAATTCCTTACTGCCAAGATTTTGTGCTTTGATGCTGCCCATGATTTTTCATAAAGAAAAACATTGGCTCATAAGGAGCCTTGCCATACTCCAAGCACACAGAGAAGGGCTTTACAGAGAATTCATTTAATCTCATCAGCCCTAGCAGGCCGGTACTATTATCATCCCCATTGTTTTCAGATGAGTTCATTGTGGCTCAAAGAGTTGAAGTACCTTGCCCAAGGTCACACCATCTGTAAATGGCAGACCATGGACTTGAACCTCAAGTTGTCAGAATCCAAATGCCCTGCTCTTATAACCGGAGGAGTTATTTATCAAATCTAAACTCTGCTGGGTCAGCCTGCCCTAATACTCCAGCCTTCATTGATCTCTCTGTTCGCTAAATGTCTTCAGCTCCCAATACCAGAACCACTCAACTGAGCACTTGTTATTGTATAAATGGATTCTTTTCTCTCCTACTTTACTGTAAGTGGGTCTAGCGATTTTTACTGTTTAAATATCCCCCTGAACTCAGTAAGGCGCCCTGGTTGCGCAGTAGTTAAGCTAAAGATGTGGCAGTCTGCTTCCATAAAGATTTAGAGCCTTGGAAACCCTAAGGGGCGATTCTGCTCTGTCCTATAGGGCCACTGTGAGTCAGAATTGACTCAGTGGGTACGGGTACTCAGTAAGTCTTCAGAAGAACAAGCTCAAAGTCTTCTAATAATTCTTGCTTTGTCAGCTGAATTAGACAGCAAGAAAGTCTTTCTTCCCTGCCACCCCTCCCCCCCCCCCCTTTTACTTCCTGTGCCATTAGAGAAGAGTCTCTTCTTGGCTGGAACAAAATACTACAGCCTGTTCTACTAGCTAATATTTATTGAGTTTTTACTATGCGCCATGGACTGTTCTTAGTACTTACATGCATTAACTCATTGAATCCTGACAGTAATCTATGAGCTAAGTCCTATTTTTACCCCCATTTCACATGTAAGGAAACTGAATGTACCACTGCATCAGTATTTGACCCAATCAATGAGTAAATGCTTTGCTGGTGATTGACAGTATTAGTAACAACAACCATACAAGTATCTTACTTGTGTATCATGCAACACAGCTCTATGGACATTATGTTGTTTTCACTCACCATGCAGATAGGTACTAATGTCTCCATTTTATGGGGAGGAAACCATGATTCCAAGAGGGTGAGTGACCCTCAACAGTCACACAGCAGGTGCTGGCTGTGCTTTACATGTAAAAGACATTCTATAAATACTAAGCCAATGAGTAAACACTACTAGTAGCAGAGCTTGAACGGGAATCCAGATCTTTGTCTCCTAGTCCAGTGCCCTTTCCTTGAGCCAAGATGGGTGAAAAGCAAGTCTTAGTTCCAAATCTGAGAGCGCCTTGATTTAGGATCTTAAGCCAGAGAAAGCAGAACTCTAAAACAAGCACCTTTTTTTTTTTTTTTTTTTGCTTCTCTGCATTTTCTACCTTTATCACAATGAGCATGCACTGCTTTCATAATCAGAAATAATGTAAATAAACTAAGACACCTGGGGCTTGTTGAGGTACCCCTGGGTTAGCTTGGCAATTATTCTGGGACCCCTGCCCTGGCATTTGTGAGACCCTCTGATCCTGCCCCAGAGGCCACCTGGCCCAGTTGCTCTAGAAGGCTTATGGGCTGAGAAGGGCTTGGTAGGTGAGAGGAAGCTGGCCTGGGGTGGGGCTGGGTAGGTGAGGAGCGGGGGAGAGATTCCAGAAGCTGCTACTGAGGCTGCAGTGAGCAGGGAGCTTTGCAGGAGTCTCCAGGCTTCTGTAAAAAACTGACTCAACAGCACCTAACAACAAACCACCGTCATGTGCTGGGCATTGTAAAGAACACCTAGATGGTCAGATAAGGGCCTTTTATCCGAACTGGAGTCCCTGCATGGAGTAAACTTATTAATGAGCTCAGCTGCTAACCAAAAGGTTAGAGGTTAGAATCCACCCAGAGGCACCTCAGAAGAAAGGCCTGGTGATCTATTTCTGAAAAATCACCACTGAAAACCCTGTGGAGCACAGTTCTACTCTGACACATATGTGGTTTCCATGAGTCAGAATCAACTCCACGACAACTGGTTTTGGTTTGGGTTTGCTCTAACTACAGCCATGGGCAGATCCGGCTACAGGATTTGCAGGGCCCAGTGCAAAATGAAAACGCAGTATCCTTTATCCAAAAATTACTAAGAATTTCAAAATAGTGACAGCAAAATATTAAACCAGGCATGGGGCCCTACTAAGTGTGGGGGCTCTGCGTAGCAGGACAGGTTGCCCGCCCATGAAGCCGATGCTGGCCGTGAGACAAGAAAAAGCAGATCAGAAGAGAGATCTGGAAGCCAGAGTCTCAGATCTTGGTGATCTGTTGGACGTGGGAAGAGAGGGAGCAACCCAGTTGTTGGGTGTTCCTTCCTGTACTGGTTGCTGGACTACCCTACTGCTTCCTGGGCACCCCCCTTAGGTGGCCCAGGAACAATTCTAATCTATTGATATGTCTTGACACAGCCCCTCCTCCTTTCTACTGCAGCCCACTTAGGCCTTTTCCTGGAAGGTCCCCACTTATAGGCACCACCAGTCACCCAGTCACTCCAGATAAAAACCCTGGAGTCACTCCACTCCTCTCTCCCCATCCCACCCCTTCTGGCAACTTACTTCCTAAATGTTCCTTCCATCTGGGTGGTGTCTTCATCCCTGCTATCACTGCCAAGTTCCGGCAGGCCCTTATCAGCTTTGGCCTGGATTATCCACAAAAGCTTCCTATCCGTTACCCTGACTCTTGTCTGGACCCCACCCCCACCTTCTAACCAAAATACCCACCCTCCACAGTGCTGCCTCAGTGATCTACCCAAATGCTAACCTGACCAGGTCACTGAGTAAGACCCCTGGAGGAAGGGGACTGCCCCGGCCCAAGGATAAGCTCCAAATGGCCCACTAAGCCCTCTGTCACCTGACCATGCTTAACATTCTAATAAATGCCAGAAGCACCTTAGTCTCCCACACATGTCCAGCACATACTATGCCAGTTTTTGTTTTTTTTTTCCTTTACCTCAGTTTCTTCTGACTGGAATGCCCCCACGCACCTCCTTGGCCTAGCTATCCTCAGTTCATTCTTTGAAGCTCACCTCAGCTTTCGTCTCCTCCAGCCAGGCAGTCGTGCCTGGCTCCCACCCCCTATACACCCCGGGTGCTCTCCTGCACCGGCTATACAGGACCTTACAGAAGCCTGAGGCTGGGCTGGGGCTGCTGCAGCAGGGAGCGAGTCCTGCTCACTTCCGTGCAGCCAGCATCCAAAGCAAAGACCTTCCCTTGTGGGTGCTCCGTACACACGTGTGGCTCCTGACTGAACAGTCTGAGGGTGGGTAGTGTGGGTAACAGAGTTAGAACACACTGGGGGAGCGGTAGCTTGCAGAGAAGGCTGGCACAGATAACCCAAAAAAGAAAGAAAATCCCCAAAACACATCTTCATCATGACCCCACTGGCAGGGCAAGGGCGTTGTTGTTGTTGTTGTTAGGTGCTGGCGTTGAGTCAATTCCCATAGTGAGCCCATGTGGGAGAACTGCCCCACAGGGTTTTCTTGGCTGTAATCTTTACGGAAGCAGATCGCCAGGTCTTTCTCCCCAGGAGCCCCTGGGTAGGTTCAAGCTGCCAACCTTTCAGTTATCAGTACAGCGCTTAACTGTTTGTGCCACCAGGGTAAGGACAGTGCCTTTGAATGCATCTGTCACCCAGAGGCAATGTCAGTTATCATGGTGTCCTGTTTGATTATATTCGACTTGAGAATTTCATTTTTGCTACTTTTTAAAAGCCTTTTCCCTGTGTCAGCTGTAAACAAGCCCCTCCCTAGGGGAGGCATCAAGCAACACACACTCTACTCCAAGACTAACAATAAAATGGTTGGCTGTGAATTTGGGGGCTTGGACATGTTTCCATTTCCCCATGTCCCCATACCTAGCAAAGCCTTAGTATAAGGCTGACCCTCAGTAAATATTTGCTGAATGGGTGAATGATGTCCAGTTCCCCGAGAGTACGGGTGGGAGGCCTGAAGCCGCTGGGGCCAGCCCAGGGGCAGCCAGCCTGGGATTATACTTGATCCACAGATAATCCCCCAAATCCAGAAGCCACCTGGACAGCAGTTGGCTAGACTAGGCTCCACTGGGCTACTGACGACTCCACAAGTTTTCCAGGGACCAGAAAAGAGCCCCTCAAAAATCAATTCATTCTAATTATTATTGGAGAGTGAGGGTAGAATCCATTTGGGGAGATTAATTTCTGCCTCTTCTCCTCTCAGCCTTGTTGTTATTGTTGAGAATATACACAGCAAAACATACACCAATTCAACCATTTCTGCATGTACAATTCAGTGACATTGATTACATTCTTTGAGTTGTGCAACCATTCTCACCCTCAACTATTTTATAGCAACTTTTATTATGTAAAATTTCAAAAACACAGAAAAGAGGAGAAAGTCTAAATGAACTCACAAGACCTATCACCTAACGTCAACAATTACCAGCAAATCCCAGACACTGGCTCATTTGACGCGTAAAGGTTTCGGGGAGGATCAGAACCCGTTTCCGATTCCATCTCGGCGCACACTCCTGTTCCCTTTCCCGTGCCTAGCGCGGGGCCTGCTACGTCCCGGGCAGGTTCTCCACCAACGTCCCTTAAACTGAAAGCCCGACTGCACGGCGTCGGCCCTACTTCCTCCGCTGCCTCCTCCGCTTCCCGCACGGCGTGGGTCACCTCGGCGCCGTGGTGGGCCCGACACCCCGACCTGCAGTGCCGGTGATGCGCGAGTGAGTCCCTCCGCGCAACGCCGTGGGCAGCCGGAGAATGCGCTTCCACTTCCTCTTTTTCGCGAGCTGACTAAGGCGCCGCGCGCCCGCCCAGCGTGCCCCGCTCCCCGGGGTGGGAGGTGAAAGCCCGGCCCTGGGGGCGTGGCCACAGCCCGAAGGGGCGGGGAAATACCCATATTTGGCCTTATATGGGCAGTCACGTCACAGGTCGCACATTCATTCACATAAAACGCAGCGTCGCCGGCGGAATCCCCGGCTTCTGGGGCGGCAAGTGGCCGAGCCGAGTGGAAAACGTGTGGGGTAGGAAAGAAGAGCTGAGCGGCCGCTCCCGCGCCGGACTCCGTCGGCCGACCGCAGGTCCTCGCCAGCGGGCACCCTGACTGTGGGCACCTGAGCGGGGAGCGGCGCGGAGCCGCTGGGCAGCGGCGGCATGAAGGTCACGTCGCTCGACGGGCGTCAGCTGCGCAAAATGCTCCGCAAGGAGGCGGCGGCGCGCTGCGTGGTGCTCGACTGCCGGCCTTACCTGGCCTTCGTTGCCTCGAGCGTGCGCGGCTCGCTCAACGTCAACCTCAACTCGGTGGTGCTGCGGCGGGCCCGCGGCGGCGCGGTGCCGGCGCGCTACGTGCTGCCCGACGAGGCAGCGCGCGCTCGGCTGCTGCAGGAGGGCGGCGGCGGCGTGGCAGCGGTGGTCGTGCTCGACCAGGGCAGCCGCCACTGGCAGAAGCTGCGCGAGGAGAGTGCCGCCCGCGTCGTGCTCACCTCGCTGCTCGCCTGCCTGCCCGCCGGCCCGCGGGTCTACTTCCTCAAAGGTGAGCGCATCGGGGACCGCCGGTCCCCTGTCTCCCCCCCCCCATCCTTTATCCCGTTAGCCGGGAGACGGAACGTGGGCGCTGAGGTGCCCTCCCTGGTCTGGGCACCTTGCTAGACCCTGTGAAAGTCTCCACTTGACTGTGACTGCACACCGGGGCTTGACGTGCGCTTGGTGAGGGCATAGCACATGTCAGCGCCCGGAGCTGCCACCCCCCCCCCTCGCCCGCCCACTTTCCTCGAAAGCTCTCGGCCGCCTGTCCGCCGGACTGGGTGGGGGTGGCTGTGCAGCGGGGGGCGCTGCTGCTTAGCAGTTTGAGGGCCATAGGCTAGTGCGCGGGCAGCGTTTCCCCGCGCGGGCTCCTCAGGTCTCGCTGGCCCAGGGCTCGGAGCCTTGCTGATAGATCTGTTGGAATCAGCGGGTCGCGACCCCCCAGGAGCTTGGCGCCGTGGTGTCCCCCTTCCTTCCCGCCTGGGCAATTACTGTACGTTACGCGGTGTCTTCTCCAGACCCCTCTTGCCTTTTTGACCCTGGCGAGTCCCTCCCCCTTCCTTTCCATTTCATTTTATTGCTTTTTATTGTTTTCCTCCTGCCTTCTCTCCTCCCCTCCCCGGCCTTTCTGGAGCTCAGTTCGGAGCTGACAGCCTTCCCAGCCTTTTCACATCCTCACTCTCACGCCCTGGGAACATTTCGGAGACCGGGGTCCTGAGGTGGAGGGGGGGGCTCCTGCTGTTTGCCCAGCTTGGGAGGCCTAGGCACGCCGGTGAGTCAGGACCTGAGGGAGGAGCCGCCGGAGGCGGGTGGTGGTGGAGGGGATTATGTGGCCTTTGAGACCCCAAAAGCTGCGCAGCAGGTCGTCGCGACGTGAGCATTGACGGCCTGTCCGTTTCACCTGCTGGGGAGATAATTCAGGCTTCCGGTGGTGGGTGGGTGATTGACTCTAAAACTCGAGAGCTTTGATTTCTGGGTCACTTCCTATGATTGCACCCTCCACGTATTTGAGCCCTTTGTAACCTCGAATGTATGGAGTGCAGAGATGACGGCTCAGACTGGAGGCACCCCAAGGTGCGTCTAGCCCTAGTGCGGACTCGTTGGAATCTGACAGTGATGGAGAACAGAGCAGGTTGGAGGAATAACCCTTGCCCGTCATGTGGTTCAGAACTCAGGTGCAGTGAACTGGAGAGTTGGGGCCCTGTTTTCAAGCTATGCAATCTGGAGAATTTCACACAGTCCAGGCCAGGACATTCCAGAGGCACGTGGGCAGCTCCCACCTCCATTAGCACCTCTTGCTGACTGTCTGTCCCCTGGTGATTCCTGTTAGGAAGATGTTAATCTTTCTTCTCCCTGTAGCCTCCGCCCCCAGGGGATGGATGAGTGGTCTTCTCTGGGCTCTGCAGAGGTTTCACACAGGGCTTGTGATTTCTTTCTCTTCCTGATGTGGTTTTTGTCTCCTGTTCTTAGTGAGTACAGGAAAAGCTTCCACCTCCTCAGGCAGCTTGAAAGATGTGTTCCAGGAAACTCCTCCTAGTCCTACATGTGCTCCGCACCCCTCTCCACGGGGGCCATGCTGACAGTTTAGAAGTTATTACCACAGGAAGCAGGCAGCTCTGTAGCCTGGCAGCTCAGAAAAAGTATGTTTAAAGTGTTGGTTTTTTTTAATGAAGGTAAAAATGTGAACAGCACAAAAAGCTGTACAATAAAAAGTGGATGTTTCACACACCTTAGACCCCACTCCCTGTAGATAAATAGATTCTCCCTGAATATCTTTAAAAAATGGGACAATTTCATATATTCCCTTTTCCTGCCTCTTTCACCCGACTAGATCTTGGAAACCCTCCATATCGGAACATATACGTTCGTTTCACTTTTTTAACCAATCCCTCAAGATGGCCATCAGGTTGCTTCCAGTCCCATTGTTTGCAGCAGTATGGCAGAGGATATCCTTGTCCATATGCTTTTGCCTGTGCATCAGCTGTCCTTCAGTAAAATCATGAGAATTACAGGGTCAAAGATTATGTGCATTTCCAGTTTCGGTGGAAATTGCTTGATACCGACCCTTGTAACGCTATAAAACTTTTAAATGGTTGCCAGTTTTTTTTTTTTTTTTTCCTTTACCTAACTTATGTCCAGATACAATTTCAGATTTTAAGCTGGTGGCATCTCAGATCTTGGGGCCATCCATGCCTTTTGCTGTTCTATTCATTCTTCCCCCTTAAAAACAAAAACAAAAACAAAAAAACTCACTAAAATCAGAGAGCGCTGACCGAATAAAGTTGTCAGTACATATTTGTATATAGCGTCCATGCACTGTCTCCGCCCCCGCCCCCGGCCGCCCCTAGTGCCGTGGTGATTGAAAGCAGAATCACTGAAGAGAACTGAAGCAGCCGTAAGAATCACCGTGGCTCTTACAACACAAGTGAGGCACGAGAGAGGAATGTTCTGTCTTTCCACGCCTCTGACCGGAGTATGTGAAAGACAGAGACCAGCTAATCTGTGGGACTCCTCCCGACCCCAGCTAGCCGAGGCAGGGTCCTGTTTATCTGTCCTTGTCTACACGAGACTCCTTGTCTGCCTGCATATTTTGTCAACAGGCAGGCAGGCTCCAGCTCACACCCACACCTCCCGTCTGTCCTCCTGACAGCCAACTCTTAAGTGGTCTATTTAGAGCCAAGAAATGGGGTGGCCTGAAGGCTTCTCATTCCCAAGCCTCATCCTGAAGTTGGGGACAGCCTGGGCCAGTCTTACTCCAGATTCCACTCCAATCCCTCGGTTTGTCTCCTGGAACCCAAAAGGTAGAGGCCCAGGCACGAGAAGCAACTAGGTGGTTATAACTAGGGATACCTCTTCCAAGGAGGAAGCTGTGTGTCAGAGTAGGTCTGGCATTCTCCCTGCCTCCGAGGAAGGAAGGGGGTCAAGGGTTTATTGGGGGGCAGGGAAGCTAGGCCGCTCACACCTCCACCACCTCCCCACCACCCTCATCCGGTCTGGCCTCCTGTCACCATGAGGGGGGAGAACCAGAAGCTTGTCCAGGAAGGCACAGTGGGTGACTTACTGAAGTGACCCCAGGGGAGATTTGGCTGTACTAAACGGGGACGGGGGCAGTTCAGAGAGCTGAGAGGGAGCCGTGATGGCAAGATGACTCATTCTAGGAATTGGCTGCAGCTTCTGAGAGGAAGCTGGTGACTGCCCTGTAATTCATTAACCATTTGTCCACTACAGGGGTTTAAAAAAGCCGAAGTGTTCCGCTGAGGGGTTGTCACAACACCAGAAAGCAAAAGAAAGCGGGGGCTTTGGGGAAAATACATGCTCTCAGAATGCGTATTTAATTGATGATTTGACGTTAAGTGAATTCTCTGGACCAGAAAAAGATAGGTGTCCTAGGAAGTGCCTTAGATTGCTTTGGGTTGTAAGCAAAGGGATTCCCAAGCCAGGGTGGCCTGTTTACCCAGCAGCCCTTGACATTCCAAGGGTACTGATGGTCTTTAACTTGGTGGTTCTTTTCCCACTGAGTGGAATGGGCTCTGAGAGGGCTTATTTGTATATGCAAGTTTCTCTGACTTGGGCAGAGAGTAGTTTTTACCTTACGTGATACGTTTGAAGAAGTTTAGAATAATGTTGTGAATTTTTAGAGTCATACTTACTGGTAGTTGACTTATTGAATTATGGTGTCCGGGGAGAAAGGTTAGAAGGGGAGGATAAGAAAGGAGAAGTGGTCATCAAGGAGCAAGAGACAGGTTTTGCTTACGAGAGCTGAGAATTAATTTAGAAATCCTCATTCTTCCAGTTTGCTTTGGAAGGTAATTAACTAGATTGATTTCTCTGAATTGGACCTATTGAAAGGATGCTTAGCAGTATTCTTAGCACCTTGGGGATGAGAAGGGGCAAGGCTGTTTTATTGCCCTGAGTTTTAACCTCATATTAGCCCTCATTCCCTTCTGAATGGAGGCGTTCTAACTATAGTCCTGCCTAGAGCTGAGAGGCTGGTTGAAGAAATGGACCAGTTCAGTAGTCTCTTTCTTTTCACAAATTAATGAAATGCTGCATAATCACACCTTCATTTTAAGTAAACAAGAGAGAAAATAGCTTTTGTCTTCTGGAGGGATTTCGTTAATATTTGCCAGATGTCAGATATTTCCTTTCACAGTTTAAGCTGCTTCTGGTAGACACAAAAAGTTAATCATTGCCTCTCTGAACTGTAGCTTTTTAGGTGGATGTGTGAGAGAGAGAGAGGGGGTGTGTGTGTGTGTGTGTGTGTGTGTGTGTGTTTGGAGAGCCATTTTTTCTCTGTTGGTTGGTTTTGCTCAATCTTTTTATGTCACCAGAATCTATATTAGCTTCATATTTTTGACTGTTCCACACTTAGAGTGTTGATTAATTATGAGTGTTTCCTAGCAGCTTGAGAAATCAGTGCTTACATCTGTCTCACATTTTTTTTTTGTGTGTGTGTAGGGGGATATGAGACCTTCTATTCGGAATATCCGGAGTGTTGTGTGGATGTAAAGCCCATTTCACAAGAGAAGATCGAAAGTGAGAGAGCCGTCCTCAGCCAGTGTGGGAGAACAGTGCTCAACCTCAGCTACAGGCCAGCTTATGACCAGGTACATCTCCATCCTCCCTGGCTGTTCTCTCCCTACTCAGCAATAGTGGTTAGTTCTTGGTGGCCCAGGGTGTTGGCAGAATCCTCTAATTTTAGAGAACCTGTGTTGCTTGCCAACTTGAGTTTCCATCCAAGAGTAAATGGGCTTCCTTCCAGCAAACAAGCTGACAAGCGCAAACGAGCCACAGGATGCTTGACAGCTTCTGGAGAAAAGGGGAAGTGAATGACACATTAGTATTAGCTGGCTTGGAAGGTTCAGAGAAGCGTCAGAATATTGGTTTAGGTTTCCCTGAAGACATTCCAGAGCCGACTTTCATCCTTCCTGTGTTGATCTCTTTTGTAGTTGTTCATAGTCTGCAGTTTCTGTAAACCAACATAGTACCTGTCAAGGCGTGTCTCATTGGTATTTTTAACTGCAACAGAGGGGGAGGGGGAGGGGGACAATCTACTGTTTGGATAGCTAATCTAAGGGTTTCTGAAGCTTATGATTCCATAAATTCTAGAATGAGGAGATCAAGAAACACTGTAGGTTTTCATGTTTCTGTATACATGTGTGTGCCTTTTTTCCCTCTTCAAAAAATTGTGCTTTGTGACAACTCATTAAAGAAAGAGTACAGTGGAAAAGCTCAGTGGCCAGGGGGTTACTTAGCATGATACAGGAAGATGAGGAAAAGGCAGGTGAGAACTCAGATGTGGCAGAAACTGGAAATCAAAACCAATCTTCCCATTTTACAGGGGAAAAAACTGTTGGTTGCAAAGAGCACCATCCCCCGCAGCTGGCTCATGGCAGCCCCAGGCCCAGAACCCCCTTCTCTTAACTCCCTGGCGGGGTTCTCTTCAGAACTTTCTTCTCTTTTCCACGTGGCCCTCTTTCTGAAGAAGCACCTGACTTCATGGAAGGAGCTTTTTGAACTTTTCCCGCAAGACAAGAAAATACCCAAATCATAAGAAAGAAGACATCTAGATGCTGCCTAAAATACCAGCTATCTCCCATGAGCAAAACTCTGCCCCTGGGAATGAGCTTCCAAATAAAGCCCTGTGCCTTTTCTTGAATGGAACCCTTGGTCAGGAAGCCTATTACCTCGGCAAAGTGCCAGAGTTATTATTTTATTTGTTTTCCTTTATTAAATATAAATATACACACAGTCTATGATGAACCCTGGGCTTTCAAGCCATGGGCATCTGGCCTAGTTAGATTTCTGTTTTTGTTTGTTTGGTTGGTTGATTGTGTTTTTCCCCCATTTCTCCGAAAGTGAAAGATAAACAGGAATTGGCAGTGTGCTCTGAAAGCGTGGTAGACCTTTGGCCAAATGAGGGTTGGGGAGGCCCTGATGTGTCTTGAAGATTCATCTGGGGAAATCCCTGGTGCTATTTCTTAGAAGCGCTTCTGCACGAAGAAAAGCCAAGCGAGGTCTCATCAACCTTTTGGTTTCTGAGGCCTTTGGTTTGTTCCTCTTAAGTCTAAACATGAGATTCAGAAAAGGGAAGAAACATGGTTTCAGGGTGTGTTGGGCTAAGCTACAGACGAAACTGAATAGGCTCCCAGGCCTGATGCGTCATTATTTTCCAGGCACTCAGGAGAGGGAGAGGTCTTGAGTCAACTGTCCACTTTGTTCCATTGAGGATGAGGCTGTTGGTGCCCATTGGTGGGGACCCACGGCTGGTCAGTGACTGAGTGAACCTGGACTTGGGTCTCCTGACCTCTTTCCAAAGAACTTTCCACTAACTCTGCTGGAAACTAACTAGTGGTTTCTGGTTCCTAACAAGTGGGGAGCTGCACCCCAGGGAGGGGGTCCATCTCAGGCCAGGCCTATACCTGCTGGGATTGACTAGCTCGGTATCTGCCCTGTGTCTTCCCTAGGGAGAGAAGCCGTATCTGTGTATTTGTTCTTCAGCTTTTGCATGATAATGGCAGCTATATAAAGTACCGGGCTTTAATGCATCCATTATCCCATTTATTCCTTGCAGTTATCCCAGTAGGGTAGGTATTATTATCCCCATTTTACAGATAAAGGTTCAGAGGTTAAAGACGCTGCCCCCAAGGACATAACAGCTAGTAAGTCTGGAGCTGGGGCTTGACCTAGAGCTGCTCTTCCTGATGCCCAAGCCCGGGTTCTTAACCAGTAGACCACATTGCCACCCAGGAAGGCTGCTTTCTATAGGTGAACGTTTGGGGAGTTGTAAGGGAGGGGATGCAAGTGGAAGTTTTATCTCGAAGAAGAGAGGAAGGGAGGGAATTCTTTCCATCCTGTTTTTACTTAAAACACTTGCTTTTCCATAATGATCACCACTTTGAAATGACATGCTAAGCAGTCAGAGTTGGGTTTGAATCCCAGCTCTACCAGTGACTAATTCAGACTCAGGTGAGTTGTTTAATCCCTCTGAGCCTCAAGTTCCCCATCTGTAAAATGAGGATAATGTTACCTGCCTCATAGATTTGTTGTGAATTGGTACTATGTAGACACATCTAAAGTGTTAAGCCCAGCCATGACCCATTGCCATTGGGTTGATTCCGACTCATAACAACCCTGTAGGACAAAGCAGAACCGCCCAATAGGGTTTCCCAAGGCTGTATCTTTATGGAAGCAGACTGCTGCATCTTTCTCCTGAGGAGTAGCTGGTGTGTTCGAACCGCTGACCTTTTGGTTAGCAGCTTACCACTGTGCCACCAGGGGTCCTTAAGCCTAGCCATAAACAAACAAACAAAAAAAAACCCATTGCCATTGAGTTGATTCTGACTTATAGCAACCCTATAGGACAGAGTAGAACTGCCCCATAGGGTTTCCAAGGAGCGGCTGGTGGATTCGAACTGCCGACCTTTGGGGTTAGCAGCCAAGCTCTTTACCACTGTGTCACCAGGGCTCGAAGCCCAGCCATAGTAGGTATTAATAAAAATACAAGTTGTTGTTATTACCCTATTTAAATCCTCTAGAACTTTCTTATAAGTGGCTAAACTGGCCTTTGCTTAAATCCTTGTTCTCCAGAAAGAGAAAGTTAGCAACACATGCGTGGTAAAGTGAAAACTGCCTGCTGCTGCCCCTCATGACACCCTGCCGCAATCATGGGTCTGGCAGACGACCCTTGAGTTTCCACTCCACTCTTATTCCAGGAGAGGAAATGGAAACTCAGGATGTGGATGGATGGAACAGGAAGGGCTCCCAAAGAGACAGCAACTGTCCCCAGCCCAGTGTTTTCCTCTAATCTCCAGGGACTTCCATTGTCCAACCATCATTGGCTTCTCTTACCACCTTAGAACTCTGTAAATACTAGGACTACAAAAGTCCAGCTAGCCAGCAGTTCTTTTTAGGGTCACCTCAGAGTACATGTGTATCTCGTTAACTAGAAGACTGGTGTGTGGGTGGCCTCCCAAAAGCATCTCTCTCCAGTACCTTAAGCCCCATATGAAGACCATCAGGGATGGGGGAAGCCCCTCTGTCTAAAAACTTCACTTTATCTGAGGATTCTGGGTAAACAGTGTTTATTTTCAGTTTTAAGAAACATCCATTTTGGAGAGAAGGAGGTGTATTTTAACATCTCTGAAATCTGAATACATCTTAGGATCAAGTGTTTTAGGATTGATGATGTTGCTGTTGTGTGCCATTGAGTCAATTCAAACTCATAGGGATCCTGTAGGACAGAGTAGAACTGCCCCATAGGGTTTTCTAGGCTATAATCTTTACAGGAGCAGATCACCAGGTCTTTCTCCTGTGGAGAGGCTGGTGGGTTTGAACTGCTAACCTTTCGGTTAGCAGCCAAGTGCTTAATCATTGACCATCAGGGCTCCTTGCTTGATGATATACCATATATAAAATGTCAGAGCTGGAAGATGTCATTTTGCAGATAATGAAAGCGAGCCTGCCTGAGGTTTGAGGATTTGCACTGTCCTCTCAGGGCAGCTAGAACTTCAATGTGGTCTCTCAATTCTTCCCTTCACGCTGCTGCCTCTCATCCTTGTTAGCCCAGGAAGGCTGCTGGCATTTCCTACCTCTGTGGCATGTGCAAGAAAATGAAAAGCTCTGCTGTGTGGGTTTTGCTGTCACTGAGTAATAGCAGGGAACCTGGGAAGACAGCAGTAATGTAGAGAAGAGAGTTCACCGGGAATGGAGGCTCCATCCACACTCTTGGTTGAATTGCCCTGCCTCTACCTGGAAACCAGAAAGGGAACCTCCCACATTCAAAAACAAATAGGTCAGAGTTGTTTTTTTTCCTCTCCCAAGTGAGTAAGCTAATCCAATATTTCCTGGTGTCCTTTGCCCTTGCTTACAGGGTAGCCCAGTTGAAATACTTCCCTTTCTCTACCTTGGAAGTGCCTACCACGCATCCAAGTGCGAGTTCCTTGCCAACCTGCACATCACGGCTTTGCTGAATGTCTCACGGCGGACCTCTGAGGCCTGCACAACCCACCTACACTACAAATGGATCCCCGTGGAAGACAGCCACACAGCTGACATTAGCTCCCACTTTCAAGAAGCAATAGACTTCATTGGTAGGTCCAGCCAGTCCCTCTCCGTTATTTTGGGAGCCTCCTAGGGGCATGTGTTCTTGGATTTTGATTTACTGATGGGGGCTACCTTCACCAAGAAGAAAAGTGTCTTGTCTACCCAACTACCAAGAGTTGGAGCCAAGATGGGCCACAGCCACTGAAAAGGCAGAGGGGAGGATTTAAGTTGCTATTAATAGACATTTTAATTTGCAAGATAAATGAATTAATATACTTCTATGGCAATACTCACTGCCGCTTTTGTTAGTGTTTCTAGCTGGGCGGGGAGCAGAGAATGTATCCACACATAAGGCTCCACGCGGGAGAAGGGGGGGGAAGAACCTCCCTAGCTGTGTCTACGTAGGTTGAGATATTTTTAAAAGCAAACAGAAGGATTAAGAGAGCACTACTTACGCACCGAGCCCCAAGAGCCCAGCAGCTTTCCACGGTTTTTGGCAAACAGCTTGGGGGCAATTTCTTTTGCGATTTCAGCTAATTTTGGAATAAAGATAGCACTTGACTCAAGCTCCATGCTTTACGCACAGGGAAGTTGGCATGTTTTGCATCCTCTCTGCATTCCTGTGAGGCAGTTGTCATTTAGTCCCTTGGATGGGCCTGAAAGCCAACGTCTTAACCTCTGGCCCCTCAGCCTGGAAAGGGCTTTGGGCCTTAGGCTTCCTGTGCTATCTTCCCTTTCCCGCATCCCTCCCCTCCAGGGCCCCAGGCTGACATTTTTCTGTCTCAGATTTGCAATCACCACTCCCCAACCTTGTGGGCACGCCTCCCTTTCCAGGGTCATCTTTCTCTTTGTCTTCAACATGCTTGGTTGTTGAAACCAGACATGATTTTCCTGTGTCTTGTTCTGAGGGATGTTGGAGGGGAAAAGGCAGGTGCTACGCCCAGCTATAATTACTGAGTGCAGGTAGCAATTAAAGGGCCCCCCCACTTCAGCCACGTGGTGGGCACTTTCTGCTCATCACACACAATTTCTGCTCCACAGGAAACCCTGAGGAGAAACTCACCAGAGGCCAAAGGCAGAGCCTGTGGTCCCATCCCCTGAGCCTCTGGGCTGAGATGATTCCTTTGGAGCCTCTTAGAGGCTGCCAAAATAATGGGTTCCGGATGGGAAACTGACTTGTCTCCTTGTCCCTGGGAAGGCCTTGCCCTTCTCAGCCTGTTATTTAATTACCTAGATAGCTACTTAATGAGGTCATTAAACTCACCCCAATCTATCTCTCAGAACCCTCCCTCCCCATCTTGTGTGTGTCTGCAGGTCTGTGTTTGTGTACACAACCACCCAAACCCACAGTGTTTTAAAAGCACAGGATGCATTTTCCCAGACTCTGTCCAGCTGATGGAGGCCGGGATGAGTGTCTCAGTGGGCAGTGTGCTGAGCCATGCCTAGACCTCTCCCAAGGGACGTAGCATAGGGAAGGCAAGCCCTTGAGGTTTAGAGTGGGTTCTAGAAGCAGTGTAGACTAGGCCCTTTTCTTTCTTGGATGTGACACTAGGGCAATTAGAAGTTAGACTATAAAGGAGGCCAACACAGGAGTGAAGGAGAATAGGAACCACAACCCTGTAGTCCTAGGGACTTGGGGGTCTCCCCTTTGAACTACTTATAAGGCCTTTTTTCTTGAGCCAGAGACTGAATTGAGGGCGCCTCTAATGAACTGCCCTGGGACGTCCTTTGGGGTCTTAGTTCAAAAGGGGAAACTCCAGGGTTCCTCTCTGACCCCTCAGAAATTATATCTTTTAAATCTCGCAGATGCGTTTGCAAACTTCTGGAACTTGGGAGGAGGGGAGGGGCTGATTTTTTTCCCTCTTTGAAATCTTATATATTTTTGCATGCTGTGGCCTTTGCTAGTGCCAGCTACACCTAGCTTCCTGTGATGTAATTGCTTCTTATCAGCAAGAGAGGGAATTGGAAAGACTCTGTGTTTTTTGTGGTTTTGATTTGATAGGTGTGTTTTTAACCTTTTACCTTTTCCCATTTTTAAAATAACAGTCTGTCCTCAGGAGTTGTAGCTTTTTGGGGTGCGGAGGGTGGGAAGGGCAGGAAAGGAGAGCATCCTTACCCCTCTTTTGTCATATGGAACCTAAAGAATGCTAACTGGTGGTGGTCGCTTAATAGCAATGAGTCCCATTGTGCAAGATGCAGTTTGCAAAAGCCATTTATATCCTCCATCTAGTAAGCTTCACTTAGCCAGGGCTATAATTAGAGGCTGTGCGCTATTTATTGTATGTTTGGTGGTGGGAACCCTGGGAATTGAGCCAAGCATCCCGCCCTGGTACAGCCAGACTGGGTGTCCAGAGAGGCTGGAAGGCCTCAACCAGCACAGGGGCCAAGTCATCACCATTAGAATCAGATGCTGAGAGGAGGAATGACTGACTGCTCCAGCCAGTCTTTGAACCTGGGACCCTCTCCTCAGAAAAATGTGCATACCCTTTTCAAAGATTTCCCGATGCCCTCTTAAAACCTATTCCTGAAACCCGAGTTAAGATGATATCCCCAGAAAGTCTAGGTCTAGCGCCTCCAGTGGCAGAAGCAGTAACTGCAAGCATCCTAGAGAACTGAGAAGCGGCTCTAAGGATTATAAAAAAAGCCAAACCAAACCTGTTGCCGTCAAGTCGATTCCCGACTCATAGCGACCCTATAGGACAGAGTAGAACTGCCCCATAGGGTTTCCAAGGAGCAGCTGGTGGATTCAAACTGTTGACTTTTTGGTTAGCAGCCAACCTCTTAACTACTGCACCACCAAGACTCTGTAAGGATTATAAAGGTTCTCAATAGGAATAGATTTCAGTAGAACTTCAAAATCTCTGTCCTTCCCAGTGGTGGTTAAAGACTGGACTAGTAGTAAGATCACAGTTCTTAAGCAGGCAAAATGGTTTGATACCTAGTTTCTTTAATACGTAATTCTTGTGTCTTGGCATTGCCTTTGGATTCCAAGCCCAGCTCAATTCCTGCCCTCTTTTCTTCCTTCCAGACTGTGTTAGGGAAAAGGGAGGCAAGGTCCTGGTCCACTGTGAGGCTGGGATCTCCCGCTCACCCACCATCTGCATGGCTTACCTCATGAAGACCAAACATTTCCGCCTGAAGGAGGCCTTCGATTACGTCAAGCAAAGGAGGAGTGTGATCTCACCCAACTTTGGCTTCATGGGTCAACTCCTGCAGTATGAATCTGAAATCCTGCCTTCCATGCCCACCCCCCAGGCTCCCTCCTGCCAAGGGGAGGTGGCAGGCTCTTCATTTCTAGACCATTTGCAGACATTAAGCTCTGACGTGCAGGGCTCCTACTGTAAATTTCCTACCTCAGTGCTGGCGCAAGTGCCCACCCACTCAACGGTCTCAGAGCTCAGAAGGAGCCCAGTGGCCACAGCCACATCCTACTAAATCCAGGACGGGGAGCCAGCCCAGCCCGAAGAGCAACTGTGATTCTGATTTTTAAACTTGCGGACATTTTATACCTGTGCAATACTGAAGACCTCACTCTGTCACACTGTCCCAGTGGGATAGTGAGGGGTCACCAGTTGCAAATGGACTTCAGACTGACCTTGGGGATAGGCTCTTGGGACCGAAGGAAGGCCAAGCCATTGTGCGAGCACAGCGTGTGCTGACTACTGTACTTCCAGACTCCCTGCCCTCTCAGGACGCTCAGTCCTCGCACCTCAACGTTCGCCTTTTCATTTCAAGCGTAAGGCAATAAATACCTGCAGCAACGTGGGAGAACGCAGTTGCTGGGCCAGGAGGAAAGGCAGTTAGGAGCAAATTCGTTCTGAAGGAAGCACAACTTCCACCTTATTGTCTGAACTTCGGCAGTCTCATTGTCTGTCTCTGTTGCTTCAGGGCATAAGCTGATCACCATCTAGTCAGGAGAGTAACCCCACTGGGTTTGTAGGTCCACGGGTATGAACCATCCCAATAGGAATGTTGCTTTCCTATTGAGGTGCTTCCCTAAGCTCACTTGAAATAGAATCCCTTGGGCACAGACCATGTTTGAACCTCAAATGTCTTGGGGATTCCTTTTTGAGTCCACCGGAGGCAGTTGGTTGAAGTAGCAAGACATTGACTCTTTGAGGTTTCTTTCTCACTGTGGGTTCTTCCCTGACCTTGGACTTTGGTATGACTCTTATTCATACTTGAACCTTTCTTGTTGCACCTCTCCTCCAAGCGCCTCTTGTGTCATTTGAAAACTACTCCAGACCATAGACCAAAAATCATCCCTTTGTGGTGGGGAGCAGTGGGTGCCAGGAAAACAAGGAAGCCCACTCTGTATTATGGTCAGTGGCGTTGAAAACTGTCGTTTCCCTGGCTTGCTGTCCTTATGTGTGTGTCGTGTCTGTCTCGTGACACTTGTTTTCTTCCCTGCCCCTGGGGGTTGTCTTCAAGCTGTTGACTTCTGGGGTTTGCAGATTTTGCAATGTGGTACTACTACTTTTTTGTCTGTAGGTTATTTCTCCAGGGGAAAAGGCAATAATTTCCTAAAACCCAAGTGAATGTGAAGAAAAGCAGTATGTTACTGGTTGTTGTTGTTGTTGTTGTTTTATAGTGCAAAATAAAAATTATAAAAGGAAAAATGTACTTCTCCTTTGTCCTGAGTGAACTGGGATAAGATAAGAGTACCTTGGGGGTGGGGGCCTAGCCTGCCTCACTGGGTTTTATTTCAAATAAACTCTAAGGTGATGGTAGTGGGGTACACAAATATAGGTGTGAGGCTGTGTGTCTGCTCATGATTCAGTGATCTTACCAATACAGAATGTCATCTGCCTGCCGGGGCCCTTCACACCATGACCCCAGGCAAATAGTTCCACCTGATCCTTGGATTCCTCATCTGTGAACTGAGTGAACTGTGTTAGATAATCCTGAAAGTCCATTTAAGCTCGAGGCCCTTGAGTCTAGCAACCTGAGTGCCAACCTTGTGACCAGTCTCCTCCCCCGTGTCTAACACAAGGCAGACATTCAGAAAACGTTGAATAAGTGGCCAAGGGATGGAGAAGTAAACTAGATGAAGGTTTAGCTTAATTCTTCCAGATAATTCCCTCAGGAGTTCCTAGGTAAATCCCTCAATGAGTGGGTTTAAGTCTGAGGCTGAATCAACTTGCCTTCTGAGTAATTTCCACTGCTTTGGTGGAGGGCGGAATGAAGGGGCATTATCAGCTTCTCCCCATGGCTGGCCCTACCTCTGCTCCTGCCTAACTCTTGGGGCCTCTGTCCTCAGGGGGTGTGGGTGATTGGCTGGACTTGTGCTCCCCCAATTAGCCTGGTGCCTAACACAGGGGAGGTTCCAACCATACCCTTTAATCCAAGGGTCCAAAGAGGCCTCCAACTCCCCCAGCAGGCACCATGTCAGCAAACAGCAAGATGGCAACAGAACTCAGGGTAGTCCAGCTCTTTATAAATATCTCAGAGGCTTTGCTCGAGGCCTTACTTTCCACTCTCCTTTCTCCGATTCACCCTGCACAGTTTCCTTGGAAAGCCCACAGATGAGAAAGCCATCCTGACTGGGGAGGTCATATTTTCCCTAGTCCACTCCCCTTGTCCACATAATCCAAGCAAGGGATTCCAGGGGAAGAAAGTGGACAGGGAATAAGAAGTCCTGGGTTCTAGTCCTTACCCTGGTGCTGGAGGTCCGTCTCCCATTTCACATCTCTGAGCCTCTGATAACCCTTGGAGTGTGTCCTGGAAGCCTGCCCATTGTGCAGGCCTGTCCAGGTGCTGGAGGGGCCTCAAGCAAGGAGAGCAGGCAGGGAGTGGGAAGCTGGATGCAGGCTGGGGTGATGTGCTAAGCTGCATCCCATTTGCTGACATTTGCTTTATTGCATTAAAGTCTTTCTCCGAAGGGTGAGTAAGTCCTCTAAATCAGGCATATGAGGATTGCTCATAAGCTGGTGAGTCACTGGAGGGTAAGCCAAGTGAAGCCCCACAGCTGGGGATAGCTCTGTAACTTTCCCTATATTTAATAGTCTCCTCATCAATTGCACCTCCATTTTTGCCAAGACCAACTTCACATTGACCTCCAGGACCAGGTGGAAATTCAAGCTGGCTGTCCAGTTCCTTCATCCTTGGGCTTTAAGGAAGACCTCTGTTGGTCTCCAGCATCTTCTCAGATAGAGGCATGTCTGGGAGAGTAGAGATGTTGGTTCTCCCTGATTCTGTTTCCTTGCTGACCTGGTGCCACAATTTTGATAGTAGCCAAATGCCTGAGAAAGGACCAGGGCTCAATAAGAACTCACTTCTTTTTGCATTCCAGTGGAGGTGAGGTGGAGGGGCAAGACTGATAGAATATTCATTATTCACAAAAAGTTAACAAATAGGAGTTACTACTTAGAGGGCACAGAATTTCTGTTTGAGGTGATGAAAACATTTTGGAAATAGATAATGGTGACAGTTGCACAACACTGTGAATGTAATTAATGCCACTGAATTCTTAAAAATTGTTAAAACGGAAAATTTAATGTAATATACATTTTACAAAAAAGAAAAAATATTAAAAAAAAAAAAAAAAGGCAATGAACAATGTAAGAATGCCTAAGGGATGAGTCAAGGCAGGATTCAGAATGCTTGAACAGGTAATGCACCCAATCAGTTTCTGCCCAGTTCAGAGATCTGTCTAGCTTAGACTCTCTTACAGGGCAGTCTCAGCTGGAAGGAGCAGTGATCCTGCCAAGTTGCCATGGAAAGTGCTTAATGCCTACAGATTGAGTGTTCAACAAGAAGGACACAATAAAACTCAAACCTCCCCCCTTGTCCCATCTCTGGTGAGCACCCTAAGGTGATAAATTATGGTATCTAAATTTTAAGTGCTGACTTATTCGTAGTAGCAGATCAAATATCCCCCATTCACTTATAAAGTTTACAGAAACCAATATGCCACCAGGTGGAGGGCTTAAAATAGACCCTTGAGATTGGACTGGACTGTGGGACATAAATTTATACTCATGAGGAGTGTGCCTCTTAGCTCAAGTAGGTGCAAGAGACTAAACGGGCAGCTTCTGTCCGGAGGTGAGATGGGAAGGCAGAGGGGGTTAGGAGCTGGCTGAATGGACATGGGGAATCAGTGGTGGAAAGGAGGAGTGTGCTGTCACAGTATGGGGAGAGCAATTAGGGTCACAACGATGTATGTATAAATTTTTGTACGGGAGACTAAATTGAAATGTAAACTTCATTTAAACTACAACAATAAACAAAAATAAAATAAAATAGACCCTTGAAGCTTCTGTACATTTGTCATTCTGGGCTTTCCCAGAAGCCAGGTGAAAATGTGTGCTTACGAGGAACAAACCTCCCAGATAGTGAAGCCTCAAATATATTGTTATGATAGGAAGATGAAAAACAAATTGTTTCCAATTGGCAAGGAAAGAACAATGGACTTAGAATCGGGAAGCATGGCTTCTGATACCAGACCCTGGGGAGCCTCATTCTTGGGACCTTAAAGGGGAGCTATAAGTGTAGAGTAAGGGTTTAAGGGTGAAGATTATGGGATGAGTGGGACACTGAGAACAAGTCCTCTAATCTCCCAGAGCCTGCCAAGCTGGAAGTAACTTCAAAAAGTCATGTAGTTCCATTTCATGCCTCAGAAGAACCACCCACAAACTAGCCCAGAATTACCTGTTTTTTATAGAAAAGCAGGGGAGGGAGATGACAATTTCAAAGTTCCGAGCACTTACTATGGGCAGGTCCCATGCTGGGTGCTTTGTATGTGTTCTCTCATTTAATACCTACAAGAAGCCTGCAAAATGGATATTGTTAGCCCTGTTTTACAGGTGAGAAAACTGAGAGGTCACATGCTTCACCCAACGTTACACAACTAGAGCCTTCCAATGTCAGAGCCACAACACCCAACATTGGATTCCAAAGGTCTTACTCTTTCCGATACACAGCACTGTTTCCCAGAAAAGGAAATTCAAAAGCTTCTCAGTTATATGTCTCCATGTCTACTCCCTTAAATATGGTTATGAAATCTATTAATTCTTTGGAGCAGGATTTCAAGTGATCTCATTATAAAAGTTCATTAACTTTACAAAGCCTTCTTTTCCAACACTATTGTGTTTAGATCCGGGAACTGAATTTCAGATGGGTTACGGACAAGATGGTGTGTACACAGATGATGTCAAACAGGGCAGTGAAAGGGTCAGAGACTATGTTATATGAAGAAGAGTCAGAAGAGGTGGTGATGTTTGTCCTAGAGAAAAGATTCAATGAATTGTCTAAAAGAGGTTGTATAGAGTAGTGTTTAGGAACTCAAGAGCTGGAGCTTCATAAACTCGAGTTTAAATTCTGGCTCTGCCACTTACTAGCTGTACGGACACGGACAATTATTTCATCTAAGTTTCAAATTTTTTATACATAAAATGAGTATGCTAATTGAATCTACTGTGTGGGTACAATTTTGAAAAGTAAATGTGACGAGGAATAATAGATGTGATAAGTCCTCAACGAGTGGTGGTTGTGATTGTTAATTATAACAGTCACAGTAATGGGTTGGGGCTAGGGTTGGGCAAGCAAAAGTGGGATTTCTATTGGTATGGCTGCTGTGGAGAGGATTCAGGCCTCAGGGCCTTTGCACATATCCCTCCCTCTACGTGGAAGGCTCATCCCTTCCCTTCTTCATCCTGCTAATTTATGGGTCTCCTTTGGATCTCACTCGTGACTTCCCTTCTTCAGGGAAGCCTGCTCAGATTTCAGGCTTCCATGTTAAATGCTTCCATGTTAAATTCCATGTTAAAAGAACATTTCAAGATCTATCCTGAAGTACAACGCTGTCACTGATAGGATAATATCCATACACCTACAAGGAAGACCAATTAATACAACTATTATTCAAATTTACACACCAACCATGTAACAGTTACAGCCAGCTATGTACAGGAGTCTGTACATAGGCCAAAGATGAAGAAATTGAAGACTTACCAGCTTCTGCAGTCTGAAATTGATCGAATATGCAATCAGGATGCATTGGTAATTACTGGTGATTGGAATGTGAAAGTTGGAAACAAGAAGGATCGGTAGTTAGAAAATATGGACTTGGTGATAAAAATGATGCCAGAGATCGCATAATAGAATTTTGCAAGACCAGCGGGTTCTTCATTGCAAATAACTTTTTTCAACAACATAAACAGCGACAACACATATGGACCTCACCAGATGGAATACACAGGAATCAAATCGACTACAATTGTGGAAAGAGACGATGGAAAAGCTCAAAATCATCAGCCAGAACAAGGCCAGGGGCCAACTGCGGAACAGACCATCAATTGTTCATATGCAAGTTCAAGTTGAAACTGAAGAAAATTAGGACAAGTCCACGAGAGCCATAGTATGACCTTAAGTATATCCCACCTGAATTTAGAGACAATCTCAAGACTAGATTTGACGTGTTGAACTCTAATTACCGAAGACCAGACGAGTTGTGGAGTGACATCAAGGACATCGTACATAAAGAAAGCAAGAGGTCATTAAAAAGGTAGGAAAGAAAGAAAAGACCAAAGACTCTAAAACTTGTTCTTGAACATCGAGTAGCTAAAGCAAAAGGAAGATATGATGAAGTAAAAGAACTGAACAGAAGATTTCAAAGGGTGGCTTGAGAAGACAAAGTAAAGTATTATAATGAAATGTGCAAAGACCTGGAGTTAGAAAACCAGAAGGGAAGAACACACTCAAGATGAAAGAACTAAGGAGAAAATTCAAGCCTGGAGTTGCAGTATTGAAGGTTTCTATGTGGAAAATATTGAATGACTCACAAAGCATCCAAAGAAGATGGAAGGAATACACAGAGTCACTGTACCAAAAAGAATTAGTCAACATTCAACCATTTCAGGAGGTAACATGTGATCAACGTACTGAAGTAAGTAGTTCAAGCTGCACTGAAGGCATTGTCAAAAAAAAAAGGCTCCAGGAATTGACAATACCAACTAAGATGTTTCAGCAAAAGGATACAGCACCGGAAGTGATCAATCGTCTGTGCCAAGAAATTTGGAAGACAGCTACCTGGCCGATCAACTGGAAGAGATCCATGTTTGTGTCCATTCCAAACAAAGATGATGCAACAGAATATGGAAATTATCAAACAATATCATTAATATCACACACAAGTCAAATTTTGCTGAATATCATTCAAAAGCAGTTGCAGCAGTAGACCAACAGGGAACTGCCAGAAATTCAAGCAGGGTTCAGAAGAGGACGTGGAATGAAGAATATCATTGCTGATGACAAATGGATCCTGGCTGAAAGCAGAGACTACCAGAAAGATGTTTACCTGTGTTTTATTGACTATGCAAAGGCATTCAACTATGTGGATCATAACAAATTATGGATAACATTGAGAAGCATGGAAGTTCCAGAACACTTAATTGTGCTCATGTGGAACCTGAACACAGGCCAACAGACAGTCATTTGAACAGAGCAAGGGGACGCTGCATGATTTAAAATCAAGAAGGGTGTGCATCCAACTGGACCAAAGCAAAAGCGAAGAAGTTTCCTAGACACATCCAAACAGTTTGAGGGACAGAGTAGCTGGGGCTGGGGCCTGGGGACCATAGTTTCAGGGGACATCTAGGTCAATTGGCATAACATAGTTTATAAAGAAGACATTCTACATCCCACTTTGGTGAGTAGCGTCTGGGGTCTTAAAAGCTTGTGAGTGGCCATCTAAGATACATCTATTGGTCCCATCCCACTTGAAGCAAAAAAGAATGAAGAAAACCAAAGACACAAGGAAAATACTAGCCCAAAGGACTAAAGGACCAAATGAACCAGAGACTCCAGCAGTCTGAGACCTGAAGAACTAGATTGTGCCCAGCTACCACCAATGACTGCCCCGACAGGGAACACAGCAGAGAGTCCCAGACAGAGCAAGAGAAAAATGTACTACAGAATTCAAATTAACATAAAAAGACCAGATTTAATGGTCTGACAGAGACGGGAGGAACCCTTGAAACTATGGCCCCAGACGCTCTGTTAACCCAGCACTGAAACCATCCCCGAAGCCCACACTTTGGACAAAGGTTTGACAGGACTATGGAACAAAAAATAATACATATGAGGAATGTGCTTCTTAGTTCAATCAGACATATGAGACTGCATGGGCAGCTCCTGTCCAATAGCAAGATGAGAAGGCAGCAAGGGACAGGAATGGGATGAATGGACACAGGGAAACCGGGGTGGAAAGGGGGAGGATGCTGTCACATTGTGGGGATTGCAACCAATGTCACAAAACAATATGTGTATAAATTTTTGAATGAGAAATTAACTTGAGCTATAAACTTTCACCTGAAGCACAATTAAAAAAAAAAAAAAGAGTGAATGACAACGTCTTCAAGCACTACTGAGCCCCCACAATGTCTTCAAGCACTACTGAGCCCCCTTTGACTCATACTAAGTATAGATTTTTTTTTTAATTATTGTATTTTGGATGGAGGTTTACAGAGCAAATTAGTTTCTCATTAAACAATTAATATGCCTATTGTTTTGTGACCTTGGTTGCCACCCCCACAACATGTCAGTGCTCTCCCTTTCTCGACCTTGGGTACCTGCTTTCCTGTCCCCTACTGCCTTCTCATCCTAACCCCTGGGCTGGTGTGCCCATTTAGTCTCATTTTGATTTACGGGCCTGTCTAAGCTTTGGCTGAAGGGTGGACAAAAAGAAAACAAAAAACAAAAACAAAAAAAATAATAAAAATAAAGAAGAAAAGTGTGCATCAGGGTTGTATCCTTTTACCATACTTATTCACTCTGTATGCTGAGCAAATAATCCCAGAAGCTGGACTCCATGGAGAAGAACGCAGCATCAGAATTGGAGGAACACTCATTAACAACCTTCAATATGTAGATGTGCAGATGACCCAACACAAATCTGCTACAAAAGATCTCTGTAAAGTGTTAGAAAACAAAGATGTCACTTTGAGAACTAAAGTGCACCTGACCCAAGCCATGGTATTTTCAATTACCTCATATGCATGTGAGGAGCCCTGGTGGCAAAGTGGTTAAGAGCTAGGGCTGTAAACCAAAAGGTCGGTAGTTCGAATCCACCAGCTCCTCGGAAACCCTCTGGGGCAGTTCTACTCTGTCCTATAGGGTTGCTATGAATCGGAATCAACTCAGTGGCAATGGCTGTTGCTGTTGTTTGTTCATGTGCATGTGAAAGCTGGACGATGAATAATGAAGACCGAAGAAGAATTGACGTATTAGAATTACGGCGTTGGTGAAGAATGTTGAATACACTATGGACTGCCAGAAGAATGAACAACTCTGTCTTGGAAGAAGTACAACCAGAATGCTCCTTAGAAGCAAGGATAGCAAAACTTTGTCTCATGTACTTTGGACACGTTATTAGGAGGGCCAAGTCCCTGGAGAAGGACATCATGCTTGGTAAAGTAGAGGGTCAGCAAAAAAGAGTGAGACCCTCAATAAGCTGGATTGACACAGTGGCTGCAACAATGGACTCAAGCATAACAACGATTGTGAGGATGGCACAGGACCAGGCAGTGTTTTTGTTCTGTTGTATACAGGGTGGCTGTAAGTTGGATATGACTTGCTAGCACCTAACAACAACAACAATGCATGAGATTCATACATGTTGTGGGTATTAATAATTCATTTTTTATTGCTGTAATAGTGTTTCGTTCTATCGATATACCAACATTTGTTTATTAATTCACCCACTGATGGACATTTGTGTTGTTTCCAGGTTTGGTTATTACAGATGAAGTAGCTATAGACATTTACGAACATATTTCTGTGTCATATGGTAAGTGTGTGCCTAATTTTGTAAGAAACTGCCAAATGATTTTCCAAAGTGGGTGTATCATTTGCATTCCCACCAGCAATGAATGAGAATTTCAATTGCTCCATATCCTAGCTAAGACTTGGTATTGTCAGGTTTTGTTGCTGTTTTAGTTTAGCCATTCTACTAGTAGTATGTAGTGGCACTTCATTGAGTTTTAAAATTTGCATTGCCCTAATTACTAATGATGTTGAGAATTTTATCATGTGTTCATCAGCCATTCATATATCTTCTTTGGTAAAGTATTTGTTGAAATTATTCTTTAAATCAGCTGCTTTTCTTTTTCATTATTATTGATTTTTTAAAATTTGTTTTGTTGTGGTTGAGAATATACACAGCACACCAATTCGACCACTTCTATGTGTACAATTCAGTGACACTGATTACATTCTTCGAGTTGTACAATCACTGTCACGTCCTTTTCTGAATTGTCCCTCCACCATTAAGATAAACTAACTGCCCCCTAAGTTTCCTATCTAATCTCTCAAGTTGCTTTTGTCAATTTGATCTCTGATAGATAGTTCTTAAAAGAGCAGAATGCTCAAGGCAGACATTTTTTAGTAGTTAAGCTAAACTACTGTTTGGTTTTAAGAAGACTTCAGGGAATATTTTTGGTTTAAGTTTTAAAGATTATCTCAGCACAATAGTTTCAGGGGTTCATCCAGACCTCAAGCTTTTTCTTATTATTGAGTTGTAATAGCCTTCTAATAGACTACAGCCCTCAGTATGGATTACACCTTAACATAAAGAAAACAAAAATCCTCACAACCGGACCAATAAGCAACATCCTAATAAATGGAGAAAATAAACAAAAAACCTCACAACCGGACAAGAAGCAACATCATAACAAATGGAGAAAATATTGAAGTTGTCAAGGATTTCATTTCCTTTTACTTGGACCCATAGTCAACACCCATAAAACAGCAGTTAAGGAATCAAACAACTTATTGCATTGGGTAAATCTGCTGCAAAAGACCTCTTTAAAGTGTTAAAAAGCAAAGATGTCACTTTGAGGACTAAGGTGCGCCTGACCCAAGCCATGGCGTTTTCAATTTCCTCATATGCACGTGAAAGCTGAACAATGAATAAGGAAGACCGAAGAAGAATTGATGCCTTTGAATTATGGTGTTGGCGAAGAATATTGAGTATACCATGGACAGCCAGAAGAATGAACAAATTCGTCTTGGAAGAAGTACAGCCAGAATGCTCCTTAGAAGGAAGGACGGGGAGACTTCATCTTACATCCTTTGGACATATTATCAGGAGGGACCAGTCCCTGGAGAAGGACATCATGCTTGGTAAAGTAGAGGGTCAGCGAAAGAGAGGAAGACCCTCAATGAGCTGGACTGACACAGTGGCTGCAATAATGGGCTCAAGCATTGCAACAATTGTGAGGCTGGCGCAGGACCGGGCAGTGTTTCATTCTGTTGTACATAGAGTCGCTGTGAGTTGGAAGCAACTCAAAGGCACCTAACAACAACAATAGCCAATATGACACTATCTTAATTACTACAGTTTTTTAGTAAGTTTTGAAATTGGGAAGTGTGAGTCCTCCAACTCTTTGTTCTTCTTTTTCAAGATTGTTTTAGCTTTTTCTATGTCCCTTGAATTTTTGTATGAAATTTAGGATCAGCTTGTTGATTTTTGCAAAAAGTCAGCTGGGATTTTGATAGGGCTTGTATTAAATCTGTAAATCAATTTGGGGAATATTGCCATTTTAACATATTAAGTCTTCCAATCCATGACTTGGGACATCTTTCCATTTATTTAAGTCTTTAATTTCTTTCAACAATGTTTTGTAGTTTTCAGCGTACAAATCTTACACTTCTGTTAAGTTTATTCCTAATTATTTATTCTTTTAGATGCTATCGTAAATGGAATTATTTTCTTAATTTCATTGCATGGATTGATATTTGAATGTTGACTAAATCTTGCATTTCTTGGATAAACCTCACTTGACCATAATGTGGTATATTTTTTATATATTGCCGGGTTTGATTTGCTAAGATTTTGTTAAGGATTTTTGTATCTGTGTTTATGCAAGGTATTGGTTTCTAGTCTTTTCTTGTGACATATTTTGGTACCAGAATAATGTTGCCCTCATACAATGATTTTGGAAGAGTTCCTTCCTCTTCCAATTTCTGTAAGAGATTGCATAGAATTGGTATGATTTCCTCTTTAAATGTTTGGTAGAACTTAACAGTGAAGTCATTGGGGCATGAAGTTTTCTTATTGTGAAGGTTTTTAACTATGAATTCCATTTATTTAATAGATGTGCAGTTATTTATTTCTTCTGGAGTCAGCTTTGATAGTTTGTGTCTTTCAAATAAATTGTTTACATCATCTAAATTACTGAATTTGTTTAGCATAAAGTTGTTAATAATATTTCCTTATTATCCTTTTTATGTCTTAGGATCTATAGTAGTATCCCTTCTCTCATTCCTGATACTAGTAATTTTTATCCTTCCTCATTTTTTTCTGTTTAAGTCTGGCTAGAAATGTATCAATTTTATTTGTATTTTCAAAAAAAGTAGCTTTTAGTTTCATTGATTTTTTTCTCTATTACTTGTCCATTTTCTACTTTATTGATTTCCACTCTTCAGGTTTAATGTTTTTCTTTCTTTTTTTCTAATTTCTTAAGATGGAAACTGATAATTGATTTTTGTACTTTGTGTGATTCAATCCCTTTAAATTTATTGTGATATATTTTATGGCCCAAAGTATGGTCTATCTTGGAGAATATTTCACGTACACTTCAAAAAAAAAATGTGTATTCTGCTGTTGTTGGGTGGAACATTATGAAATGTCCATTTGGTCAAATTGCTTGATAGTGTTGTTCAAGTCTTCTATATCTTACTGATTTTCCGTCTACTCTCTGTCAACTACTGAGAAAGGAAGTCTCCAGCTGTAACCGGGATTTGCCTGTGTGTCTGCTTTCAGTTCTGTTATAATTGGGGTTTTTCCTCATGTATTCTGAAGCTTCGCCATTAGGTGTATAAATGTTTAGGATTGTTATATCTTCTTGATAGGTTGACCCCTTTATCACTGTGAAATGTCCCCCTGTGTCTTACTAATATTCCTTGCTCTGTGTCTGTATTGTCTGGTATTAGTATTGCTACTCCAGCTCTCTTTTTATTATTGTTTGCATGGTATATCCTTTTATTTTCCCTTTATCTGTGTTTTTATAAAGTTGTTTTCTTGTACTTATAATGGAGTCTTGATTTTCTTAGGCAGGCTCTCTCTGCCTTTTAAATTGCATTTAATGTAATTATTGATACCATTGAACTGAAATTTATCATTTTGCTGTTTTCTATGTGTTCCCTCTGTTCTTTGTACCTTTTTCCCTTTGTTTCTGCCTTCTTTTGGATAATTTGAGTATTTTTTTAAAAAATAATTTTGTGTTTTCTCCACTTTTGGCCTATTGGTTATACCTCTTTTTTTGTTGTTGTTAATGGTTGTGCTAGCATTTACAATATACATCTTTAACTTATATCACAGCCTTCAAGTAATATACTACTTCATGTCTAGTGAAAGAACTTCTAACAGTATACTTACCGTTCCCCCTTCCTAGTCTTTGTATTTTGGTGGTACTTGAAGCAGCCTTTGAGATTATCTAATTCAATTGTTGTAATAAATTTACTTCTACATATGTTATAAACCCCCTAATGACTTACGATTTTTCCTTTAAACAATCGATTATCTTTTAAGTAAATTTCAAAACATGAGGAAACAATTTTTCTCAACCCTTAATTTATATAATAAGTGACTAGCCCAGGGAGTGTAGACGTGGCCTGAATCTTGGTGATGGCTCTTGCAGTGAGAATAGAGGACAGGCCCTGAGCCCCCAGCTGCCTGCAGCTCCACTCTGGGCCACATATCCTCCTGTCTCTCTTAGTTACCTCCCTCATAGTGGATACTGCTTGCCTAGCTCCGTAGCTGGGCTTCTTTCCCCTTTCCCTATAGAAGCCCACAGCCAAGGACAGCTGTGATGTGCCGTTGAGCAACTTTTCAAGTTTGCAAGGACATCGACCTTTATTCTAGAGCGTTAATAATCATGATTGTTCACATTTGTTGAGCTCTTTCTATGTGCCAAACACCTTGCTACGCCCTTTGTGTGCATTATCTCATTTAATTCTCACTGAAACCTGATGAGGTAGATACTGTTATTATCCCTTCCCCCTTTTTTTCCTTTTAATTGTGCTTTAGGTGGAAGTTTACAGCTCAAGTTAATTTCTGATTCAAAAGTTTATACACATATTGTTTTGTGACATTGGTTGCAATTTCCACAATGTGACAGCACGCTCCCCCTTTCCACCCCTGGTTCCCAGTGTCCATTCAACCAGTTCCTGTCCCTTCCTGCCTTCTGTCTTATTTTGGACAGGAGATCCCACTTGGTCTCGTATATTTGATTAACTAAGAAGCATGTTCTTCACGTGTATTAATTTTTTGTGTTGTAGTTCTGTCTAATCTTTGTCTAAAAAATAGGCTTCGGGAATGGTTTCAGTTCTGAGTTAGCAGAGTGTCCGGGGGCCATAGTTTCAGGGGTTCCTCCAGACTCTGTCAGCCCATTAAGTCTGGTCTTTTTATGTGAATTTGAATTCTGTTCTACATTTTTCTCTTGCCCTGTCCAGGACTCTCAGTTGTGTTTCCTGTCAGGGTGGTCATTGGTGGTACCCAGGCACCATCCAGTTCTTCTGGTCCCAGGCTGGTGGAGTCTCTGGTCCACATGGTTCTTTAGTCCTTTAGGCTGGTATTTTCCTTGTGTCTTAGATCTTCTTCATTCTCCTTTGTTCCGGGTGGGATGGGGACCAATAGATGTACCTTAGATGACCTCCCACAAGCTTTTAAGACCCCAGACGCTACTCATTAAAGTGGAGTGTAGAACGTTTTCTTTACAACCTATGTTATGCCAGTTGGCCTAGATGTTCCCCGAGACTATGGTTCCCAGGCCCCAGCCCCAGCTACTCGGCCTTCAAAGTGTTTGGATGTTTCTAGGACACTTCTATGCTTTTGCTTTGGTCCAGTTGTTCTGACGTCCCCTGTATTGTTATTATCCCCTTTTTACAGGTGAGAAAATGGAGGTGAGAGAGTATAAGTAAATGACCCAAGATCATACAGCAAGTTCAATAGTGGAACCAAGATTTTGTTCCTGTGTTCTGACATCAGAGCCAACGGCTCCTGTGTACAGGGACGTTTTACTACCTCTTAACACACGCACCGCCACTGATGTTATACGCCTGGCAAACCACTGGGCTTGGAGCTGCATCTCTCCCCATTTCATTCTACATGTGAGTGTACGTGTTGAAGCACACATACTCTATTGATCAGTGTGGTTTAGTGGCAAGAGTACTGGACTGGGAGGAAGTGGATTAGGTTCTCATTTTACCTCTGTGACTTACCAGCCTCATCTCTTTAGGCACGTTAGTTAACATCTTTGGGCTTATAGTTCTCAATACCTAAGGTAAGGGGATTGAATCTGATAATCTCAAAGGCTGCTTCAAGTACCAACATCCTATGAGTCTATCAATTAGTGGCCTTGCTGATAGAGAGCTAATAGTTACCTAACCTGGCAGGACATCTAAGATTTATTTACTTAAATAATATTTTTCGAAACCGCAGAGCTCAGCCACTCACTTTAGGCTCATATATCTTCTCTGGCTTCCTGTTTATCCCAAAGATTATCTTTTCAAACTGCCCTTTGAGTTTATAAAATCTCCTTTGTGTTCACTACGTATTATTAAGTGAACAAAAAGCAGGTTGCAAAACTGTACGTATCCCATCTTATTAACAACAACAAATTTGTATGTGTATTTACGCTTGTATTTATACTTATGTTTATGTTTATATAGTCTGAAAGAATGTACACCAAAATGTTAGGTATGATTATTTCTGGAGGGTGAAATAACTGGTAATTTTCACTTTATTTTTTCTCTCTCTGTTTTTGTCCTTAGTAACTTTTTTCCAGTGGGATTGCTTACATTTTCAATACTTATTGCTTATAAACACTAAGCTGGAAAACCAATAAATAATGTCTCCTTTGGACTCAGAAACTCTCTGCTCCTTTAAAATGGTCTCTGATGTCTTCTCTGGGGGTGGCTACATAGCTTTCTGTCTTAAATGACAAGACAGTGGGGAAGAGAGTACATACTTCTTGGGACCAAGCAATCTAACTTTAGGGAGTCAACCCTCTCTAGCCCCAGCTTTTAGCTATACCCCACCTTCCCCCACCTCCATTCACTCACTTTCCAGTTCTTTTATTTCCTTTTGTGTCACCATGGATGGATATTTTCCCCAACTGGTCTTTCCCCTTCTAGTTTCTCCCTCTACAATCAATCCTGAGCAATCCCAACATTCATTAATTCAAATTATGCCTAAATCAGACCAATAATGGAAGACGCGCCATGTTCAGAGTTGAGGAATGAGGTTTGAGTCCTGAATCTGCCCTAGGTATACCAAGATGATGTGGAAAACTGCAAAGACTGGATCAGTGCAAACTGTCGTTGTCAAGGCCCTGTGCTGAGCCCTATGGGGGGAACCTCTGCCCTCAAGGAGCTTAGAGTTGTTTGAGAGATTCAAAGCATAAATGCAAAGGGGTTCGGTGGAGACAGGGAAGGATGCAGAGATAATACCCAGAGATATGGGGCTGAGTAGACCCTGCAGAGGAGGAAAAAGGACGAGTCAAGAATCACCACAGGGATTGGGGCCAGGGTGACTGAGAAAATAGTGGCGCCATAATCGATTTATCAATTATGTAATCCATTCATTTATTCTTTAATTCCACAAATACACGTTGAGCATCTGCCATGTGCCCAGTACTGTTACTGGTGCAGAGATGCAACAGTGAGCATCCCCTACCTGTCCCAACTTGCTTACATTCTGTGGGACAACAGAGAACATGGAAACAAATAAGCCCGTAGGTAAGATCACTTCTGAAGGTGGTAAGTGCTATGAGGAAAATAAAACTGGGCAGTGTGTCAGAGAGCAACCAGGGGAGGTGACACTTGTGCTGACATGTCATTAGCTGAACCAGAAGCCAGGGTCTGGTCTGAGGAGGAAGATGATGAATTCCATGTTGGAGGTGCTGATTTAGAGATGCCAAGATTACCCTCCTCGTGAAAATATTTTAACCTCCTCTAAAGGCATTCAACTGTGTGGATCATAACAAATTATGGATAATATTTTGAAGAATGGGAATTCTGGAACACTTAATTGTGCTCATGCAGAACTTGTACATAGACCAAGAGGCAGTCGTTTGAACAGAACAAGGGGAAGCTGCGTGATTTAAAATCAGGAAAGGTGTGTGTCAGGGTTGTATCCTTTCACCATAGTTATCCAATCTGTATGCTGAGCAAATAAACAGAGAAGCTGGACTGTTTGAAGAAGAACACGGCATCAGGATTTGTGGAAGACTTGTTAACAACCTGCGTCATGCAGATGACACAACCTTGCTCGCTGAAAGTGAAAAGGTCTTGAAGCACTTACTGATGAAGATCAGTACGGATTACACCTCAACATAAAGAAATCAAAAATCCTCCCAACTGGACCAATAAGCAACATTATGATAAACAGAGAAAATATTGAAGTTGTCAAGGATTTCATTTTACTTGGATCCACAATCAACACCCATGGAAGCAGCAGTCAAGAAATCAAACATTGTATTGCATTGGGCAGTTTTGTTACAAAAGGCCTCTTTAAACTGTTGAAAAGCAAAGATGTCACTTTGAGGACTAAGGTCCGCCTGACCCAAACCTTGATATTTTCAATCACCTTGTATGCATGTGAAAGCTGGACAATGAGTAAGGAAGACTGAAGAAGAATTGATGTCTTTGAATTATGGTGTTGGCATAGAATATTGAATATACCATGGGCTGTCAGAAGAATGAACAAGTTTGTCTTGGAAGAACTACAGTCAGAGTGCTCCTTGGAAGCGAGGAGATGTTATCAGGAGGGACCAGTCCCTAGAGAAGGACACCATGCCTGGTAAGGTAGAGGGTCAGCAACAAAGAGGAACACCGTGGACAAGATAGATTGACACAGTGGCTGCAACAATAGGCTCAAACATAGCAATGATTGTGAGGATGGCGCAGGATCAGACAGTGTTTCATTCTGTTGTACGTAGGGTCGCTATGAGTCAGAACTGACTAGACACTACCTAACAACAACAAACTCTACATTATATCATTCTCTGGCTCAGAAACTTGCAGTGGGCTTTCATTGCCCTCTGGACAAAACCCCAAGTCTTTAGCTTGCTATTCAAGGGCTTTCACAGTCTCATCCAGCCTGCCTGCCTACCTCCCCCACCCTCACATGACCCTTCCAGTCTGGCTATGATGGGTTTCTTCTCTGTCCCCATTTAGGCCATATCCATGCTTATGTCCCCATACTCAGGTCCTAGGAAAGTTTCTGAGCTCTCCAGTCCACAACTCTCCTGTTGTCTGGACTCAGGCCTTTTCTCTGCCTGCCTGTTCTCTTCTTGTTATTATTGTTAGCTGCTGTCAAGTCAGCCCCCCACTCACGGCAACCCCAGGCACAACGGAATGAAATGCTGCCCAGTCCTGTGCCAACCCCACGACTGGTTGCATTTCAGACCATTGTTATCCATAAGGGTTTCATTGGCTGATTTTCAGAAGTAGATTGCCAGGCCTTTCTTCCTAGACCATCTTAGTCTAGAAGATCCACTGAAACCTGTTCATAATCATAGCAACACACAAGCCTCCACTGACAGACAGTGATGACCGCACATGAGGTGCATCGACCTGGCTCAATTATCTGGAAGGTGAGAATTCTACCACTGAACTACCAATGCCCCTGCCTGTCCTCCTCCCACACTGCCGTTGAGTCTATTCCAACTCATGGACACTCTAGGTGCTTCAGAGTAAAACTGCACTCCACAGGGTTTCCTTGGCTGTAATCTTACGGAAGCAGATTGCCACGCCTTTCTTCTGTGACACCACTGGGTAGATTCAAACCTCTAACCTTTCAGTTTGTAACCAAGAGCAAACAGTTTGACCTACTCAGGGACCTGCCTGTCCTCTTAGATTGTTTAAATATCTTATAAGCAGGGGCCTATCTCTCCAATGAGAATGCAGTCTTCTTGAGGGAGGGGCCAGCCCTTTATCATCCTTTCTCCATTGGATTTGATCTGTACACCTGTCCAGAAACATATTAAGTAGCTTTACAGACCAACTATCTTCTTGTATGAAATGAAGAAGGAAAGACAGAATGAGAAGATTCCAGACAAACAGAGTTTTCCACCCAAATTCACGCCTCAAGGAGACCAAAGAATTCAGCTGTGGCCAAAAGTGTTTAGAAGCAATAAACAGAGAATAAATTCAGTTTGCTAGAGGAATTAGACATTGCAGTGAACTCCATCTGCCTTTAGGGTCTAAGGGTAAACCTCTCTGGCATCAATGTGTCCTGAACCAGGGAGTTCTGGAATCCCTCTGATCTCTCAATCCTCAAGAGAGGGAGAGTCCTGGGGGACCTGGGACATTGGTACAATTAGGGGCTAGGTCCAGAGTAGCCTTTAACCCCCTCTCTCCAAGGCTTCCTTCCTCAGCTTCCTTTAACCTGTGGGGGAATGGAGCACCTCCATTTACCCATGTGAAATGCAGGACGATGAGGATCACCTGCCCTTCCCTTCTTCCATTTAGTGGCATTCAGTACTGATGCTTAACTTCTGATACTTTGACTGCAGGATGTCGGGGCAGTCTAGAGGTTGAGGGAGGGACACGTGAGTGTCATAAGCTGATGTTTGGGATGTAAGTCAATACCATAAACCCATATTCATTAGGACACTCCTGCCACGTCTTTCATCTGGAGGAATCTCAAAGCCCTGGACAAACGGTAATTAATTTTCACAGCAACTTCCACAGGAGGATGCGGTGCTGCCTGCCAAAGGCCAGAGGGGCATATTCCCAGAATCCCTCCTCAGCCCTTCCTGCTCGCTCCGAGCCACTGCCAGCCCCAAGGTGACAGTGTCAGGCAGATAGAACCCCTAGGTCATCCACTCGCTCCCAGCCCTTCTTTGCCTAGAAGGCTCCAGGGGCAGATGGAGACTCCACACTACCCTCCTGCCCCCACCCCTCACCCTGCTCTCCCAGAGGATGACTAAGAGTGAACCAGGGCAGGAGTGGGAGCATTTCCTGCCTCCATCGGCAGGCTGGGGCCAAACAACTAGTTAGTTGACTCAGCAGGAACCACATGGCTCCAAAAATACAACTGCCTCTGCCTGGTTCCACCTCATGCTCCCTTCGCTCTTTGAACACTGTCACCTGCTCTCCTCCCTCCTCCCCAGGGGAGCTACTCAAAGTAATTTTTGCCTTTAATTCTCATTATAGAACTATATGCTCATTGTAGAAAACTTGGAAAATATACGAAGCCACAAAGAATTATTTTAACTCCCATAATCCCACCACCTCCAAATAGCCACTGATGGAATCTTATTGTATTTCGTTTCTATTTTTTCTGTTTTTATTTTAAAACTAATACATACTTATGTAAAAAAAAAAGTATATATATTTACATATATATATATATATATAATATGGAGCCCTCTTGGCACAATTGTTAAGTGCTCTGCTGCTAACGGAAAGTTTGGCCGTTCTGAACCCATCTAGCAGCTCCATGGCAGAAAGACCTGGTGATCTGCTCCTGTAAAGATTACAGCCTAGAAAACCCTATGGGGCAGTTTTACTCTGCGCATGGGGTTGCTACGAGTAGAAACCAACTCGATGGCACCAACAACAACAATAAATATATGAGTGAGTGTGTGTGTGTGTGTGTGTGTGTGTGTATGTGTGTGTCTGTATTCAAATAAAACAGAAGGTTATAAAGTGAAAAGTCAAAGTCCACTCCCAACATTCTACTCTCACCAGAGAAAACCACTGTTAAGAGTTTCTTATGTATCCTTCCAAAAGCTGCCTATTGCATGTACAAACATGCATATACTTGCACGTTTTACATGAGTGAGGTTAGACTGTGAATAATTTAGTCTTTTCTTCACTTCACATGAATACATGAGTATTTTCCTATGCCGTTACAAATTATTGGTTAAACAACATTTTTATTGACCTCCTAACAGTTTATCTGATTGATGTGCCATAGTTTACTTAACCTTTTCCCTGTTGTTGGACATTCAACTCAAGTGAGGGTCAAGGAAGGGCACAAAGAACGAAGAAGGAAGGGAGTCAGAATGAAGTCTTAGGAGGAGGAAGCAAATAGAACATACCAATCGCTCAGTGAGAGAGTTAGGCACTCTCCCTATATTGCAAATGAAGAAACTGAGGTTCAGAGAGGTTAAGGAGTAATTTGCTAGTAGGTAAGAAAGGCAGAGTTTGAGTAAAGTTTGTTAGCTCCAAAGCCTGTGGTTGTTCTATTTTCCCAAGACACCTTGGAAAAGTCCCAGGGTTTATGGTTGACATGGGGATGGGGAGAGCCCTTCATTCATTCATTCTCTCGTTCATTCCAATGACATGTATATGCCAGGATTAGGGCAACAAGGGTGGAAAAGACCCAGTCCTTGCCTTCTAGAAGTTCACAGTTGCATGGGAGTATAAATAAGCAATCACAACCTGGAGTGGGAGAGGGAAGTGCAAGGTGCCGTGGGGATGCAGAAGAGGGGTTCCTCTCCCACCCCAAAGGTCAAGGGAGGCTTCCTGGGGAGGGATCCTGTGCTGAGTCAGTCCCCTGGCACTAGCCAGGAAATGCCAGCAAGGCCTGAGACTCACCTCTGCTTCCTCTCCTCCCCAGATCTGTGGCTGAGTCCCAGGGAGGCCTAGTTTGGCTCCTCCCCAGCCTGGGTTAGGCCTCTAGCTTCCTGCCCTTCACAAAATGTCTTCCCAGGCTCCCACAGCACTAGGGTGGGTGGTGGGCTGCCAATTTCTAAGAAGATTCTCCAGAAGATGTTTACGGTTTGTTTTCTAGAAGTCCAGGAAATATCATACTTTTGAGAACGTGTGGGCAGCATAGGAGTATTGGTTAAGTCTTAGGCTCCAGATGGACAGATCTGGATTGGAGTCCCGCTTCCGCCATTTTCTCTGGGACTGCTGGAAAATCACCGAGATTAGTCAGGGCTCTTGGTAATGAGCCACAGAAATGGACCCTGACCAACTTAAACAAAGAAGAGAATCCACCGCAACAGAGTCAGCACGGGTTAAGGGGACAGTCTTGGGAAAAGGGCAGGAAGTAAGGCAGTCCGTGAGGCCCAGAACAGCAGGAGGCGTAAAACTGTCATTTGGTCCGGAGGAGTCTAGTCTGGACAATGATGCCAACTGCAGCTAAATATCACAGCTAATGGAGTTCTAACCCTCCAGCACACAGGGGTCCCAGAGCCCAGGCCCCAGGCAGGAGCATCTGCCTGGCTGAGCCTCAGTCATGTATCCACACTCATTGCCAGGAAGCTGGAGAGGGAAGGATTGGCCCCCACCCTGGACCTTGGTGATGGGAGGTGGGGAGCTTCCTCCCTCCAGGCCAACACATAAAAGAGAAATCCTGTACACTAGACAGGGACTTTGGGTCCTGGACAATGAAAAACTCAATGTCTAAGGCCTCCCCTACATTTCTGAGCCTTTGTTTCCCCATCTGTAAAACAGATATAGTGAGAGACAGTAAACATGCCTCACAGGATTGCTATGAGAATTTTTTTTTAAAAGTAAAATACTTAGTACAGTGCCAGATACCCAGTAAATGCTCAGTGTTATTATTGTTGTTGTTGTTATTGTTACTATTACTATCCACTTCCTCTCTTTTAAAATAAAATACGGAAAAGTTTCACTATCAAAATAATATATGCAATAGAGAGGTTGAGAAATACAGAAAAGCTGAAAGAAATAATAAATAAATAACACCTACTACCCACAGAAAACCACCGTTAACATTTTGGTGTGTTTCCTGCCAATCTTTTCTCTATATATAGGTCTGGGTTCTTTCATTTTTTTCTTCCTTTTTTTTTTTCTTTCAAACAGCTGTGATCACCCTGTGTATACGGTTGTGTGTCCTTCCTCGTAGTATACACATTTCCTCCTGTTATTAAAGATCATTCTTAATAGCAAAATATTCTGTATAATGGATAGAATCATTCCCAACTGTTTTTTCCACTCTTGGGAGGTAAGGATTAACACATTTATAAATTATGAACATCTTTTCAAAAAATATTTCCAATTCTGTGATGTTCCTTGGAATACCAATCAATTCTTAATTGAGATATCATTTTGTTCCAAGGGGCTTTGAGGCAGCTGTTTTCTAAAATTCTCATAATTCTGATGGGAGTAGTAAGTATGAGCCTCCCAGATACATACCACCTCATTGTGTTTTGAGGGGACATTTCCACTGCTACCAGGGGCAGGAGAGTCCCACAGTTCCACTGTCACCTGGACGTGACTGGTGGCCCACTGCTTTCTCATGTTCCCAATCTGCTCACCGTTGATTAGACTGGGCTGGTTTATCCTGCTGCCAAATCATCTGCCATTAGTGTAGTGGAAAGTACCCCAGCTCTGCTTCCTGCCAGTGTGGGACTTGGGGCATCGTTCCTACATCTCTCAACCTCTTCTGGAAAATGAAGAGCATTACGTCTATTTTAAAGGATTAAAGACAGATGTATAAATGCAACTTAATCTTTTCTCCTTGCTAGTTTCATATTCTCTTCTGCTTCCTTACACTACACACTACACACGTGTGTGTGTGTGTGTGTGTGTGTGTGTGTGTGTGTGTGTGTGTGTGTGTGTCCGAGGCTGGGTTCCAGGAAGTGGCTGGCGCCAAAGGCTGGCTCAGAGCAGTTGGGATATCACGTGACCCAGCTCGCCACCGGGGTGACTAAAATGCCAGTGATGTTGATTATGTGAACTTCCTGGGCAGGGCTGGCACCCGCCGGTGGTGGGGCTTTGGAAGCAACGATAATTAATATTTTGTTGAGTGTAATTCCGATCGCCCCGCCAAGGCGGGGTGTCCCACCCTAAGCTGGGAGCCCCGTGGAAACGGCCCCGGCCGCATTCCGGGTGGCGATTGGGCAATGGGCACCCAGGCCCGGCGCTGTCGGGCTCGGGGGCGGGGCGGGGCCGCAGTGGATGCGCCAGAGGGGCGGAGCCCTAACCTAATACAGTCCAGTCTCCTGGACCGGGAAACCCACGTGGTCCTGAATGCACCGTGCACCTTCCCAGGGCCCTACACTGGTCGGCGTGGCTCTGCCAGGGCCATGAGGGGCGGGGGCAGGGTCACCAGGGCCTAAAGGTATCAGACGAGGCAAAGGAAAATGAAATCGTTTTTTCTCCTCCCACTCACACACACCCCCAACACCTTCCAAAGCACTATTAGCATTTGAAAGATGGAGGGGGCTCACAGATCTTGCCCTAGAGGGAACTGAAGCCCAAGGAGAAGCTGAATTGCTCTACCTCAAGTTTCTGTAGAAATGGCCAAGTTAGGAGAGCAGCTGGAGCTTTTGAAAGCACTGTCTGTGACGTTGTTTAGCGAATGTGATTTCAGTGACCCAGAAAGTCTCTCGATCCCCAAATCACACCTACTCTTTATCCCACCATTAGAAACTCCCTTCTTTTACTGAACGGCTTTGATGCCAATTTAAAGTTAAGCTTCCCTGGGCAGGGACCACTTTCCACTTCAGTGCGATGGAGCTTCTGGTCCTTTCCTGAGAGCTGAGTTTGATGGAGAGAGGGAAGGAGAGCACACAGTGCCTAGAGGTGGCAGGAGTCTTCATAAGGCCTCCAAGTAGGGCATTTTTCAGTTTTCAAGGCACTTGTGTGATCATCTCCAGTCCCCTGGAAACAATGCTTTGAGGTGGGAGCATTGCTAACCTTCATTCCCAGTCTGCAGAGGAGGAAATGGAGGCTTGGGGAGCTTAAGAATTTGCCCAAGGACACGCAATTAGTAAGTGCCCCAGGCAGGGTTGAAATCACAGCCCAGTACACAGGTTTAGGGTTAGTATTTTTGTCAACTGGTGTATGGAAAGTATGAAGGCAAGTCCAGGGGTTCCGGTTTGAGAGAACTTGGCGTAATGCAATGCAGAATGCTTGCTTTCTTTCCTTGAAGCCTCTAAACACTCCTAGGCAAATATCACCCCATTTTACGGATGAAAAAAATAAGGCTCAGAGATGTGCTAAATTCATTCAAGTGTAAGTATTTCCAGGGCAAGAAACTGAGTCATGCCTGTCTTTCTATGTTTGATTCATTACTTTACCGTGAATGTTTGTTGAGTGTTTGCAGAAAGAATTGGCAAGATCATCATCTAACACAGCCTGTGCATTTCACAGATGACTAAACTGAGATGCAGAGCAGTTAACGGATATGCCCAGATCGCGCAGTCAGTGACAGAGTGCGGACGTCAGAGCTCCCAATTCCCTGTCTGGTGTCCTTTCCACTTCATTCATTTGTTCATTCATTCATTCTACCATGCATTCATCCATTTATCCAACTTTCTGAGCTGACACACTATCAGGTACAATGCTGGGCTGTGGGAATGCAAATAAGCAGGGCAGGGACTAGGGTGAGGAGAGTGAGCCACTTGCCTTGGACACAAAATCTAAGGGGCACCAAAAAAATCACTAATCAAGATAAATAATATTTTAATGAAATATATTTTTAAAAATCAGCAAACTATGTCCCACAGGCCTGCAGCCTGTTTTTGTAAATCAAGTTTTATCCAGAGATGGAGGAGCCCACAGTTTATTGTGGGGGGTGCGGGGTGGGGGGTGGGGAGAGAGAGACCCAGAGAGTATTTAATTCTTTCTGCGTGTCCTCAGGCCTCACTTCTTCTGCATGGGGAGGGGAAGCATTTGAGTATTGGAGGGCAGCATGCACAAGCCCAGCTGTACGACACAGCTGTGTCTGTTGGGGAAAATTGCAGCAAATTCAGTGATGCAGGAGCACCAGGGTCAGGAGCCCAGGGAAGGAGTGGTGAGTGACCAGGCCTCAGAGGTGGGGTGGGGCAGGGTGGTGCAGAGCCCACCAGGCTGAGAAAGTCTGATAAAGATTTTGAACTTTATACATAGACATGGCTGGCTACCCTCAGGCTGTTACTCAAACTGGCAGGATCAGACACAAACAGGGCTGCGGGTGGGGGGTGGGGTGGGGGTGGGGGCGCAGTTCTTCCCTCAGAAACACATTTAAAACCGCAATGAATATGTGTGGCTGCTTGATTTCTAGGTGTACCTGGGCCACGTGCCCACTTCCAGTCCTTGCCCCTCAACCTGGTACTTGGGAGGCCTCATCTGTGACTCAACCCCTCCCAAGGGTAGAAGCTGCCCAACAGCTGCTACTGCCTTGATTGAGCTGCTGAAAGCCAGGGAAAACCTTGGGAGGACAGAAGCTGCTGAGGGTTCTCCTCGCTTGCTGAAAATATTCTAAGATAAAAACCAATTGCCATCAAGTCAATTCTGACTCAAGGCGACTCCATGTGTGTCAGAGTAGAATTGTGCTCCAGAAAGTTTTCGGTGGCTGATTTTTTTAAAGTAGATCACCAGGCCTTTCTCCCAAGGTGCCTTTGGATGGATTCAAACCTCCAGCCTTGTGGTTAGTGGCTGAGCTCATTAACAGTTTGTACCACCACCAGGGACTCCCATATTTAGAGATAAAACCCAAACCAAACCTATCGCTGTTGAGTCAATTCCAACACATAGCCACCCTATAGGACAGAGTAGAACTGTCTCATAGGGTTTCCAAGGCTGTAAATCTTTACGGAAGCAGACTGCCACATCTTTCTCCCACAAAGCGGCTGGTGGGTTTGAATCTCCAACCTTTTGGTTAGCAGCCAAGTGTTTTAACCACTGTGTCAGACTCCACGTAAATCACTTAGGACAGAACCTGGTATAAAGTAAATACTCCAAAAAAAAAAAAAAAAATGATGGCTGTTACTACTTTCCTATGAAAAAATTATGATTTGAAAGACTCTTCCCCACGTTTGCAGGCCATTGTGTTTGTGTTGATTGTTGATGGTTGTAGAAGTACCTGTTAGTCCAGGATGTGGCCTAGTAACTGAGAGAATGTGGGATTCAGGAAGGATTAATCCTGAGGGAGGTTTAATCCAGGAGAACTTCCTGGAGAGGGAGAGTTTGGGGCAGAGTTTTAAAGGATAGATGAATAGGAACATTCTGAATGACATGGAGTCTGAAAGACAGAGCAATTTTACCTACCTTGTATGAGTGTTAACTGAGACCACATATAAGATGGCACGTAGTAAGCGCCAGTGAATGGGAGATAGTGAAAAAAGAGGAGGATGGCAAGGGGAAATGATAGGGGCTGAGAAGCAGGAGACCCCAGTTCTAGGCACACCTGCACCTCTGATTAGCTATATGAGCCCTTAGGGACATCACAGCCCCTCTTGACATCTCAGATTTCTTTTCTTTAAAATGGATGATCTCTGACTGCCTTCAATTATAATAAATATTAAACAATAACAGCCATTGTTTGTTGCACACCTACCTCATACCAGTCTCTCTTCTAAGTGATTTACATGTAACATCTCATTTAATCTCCACAACTCTATTCGTGGATTGCATTATTGCTCCCATTATATTGATGAGGAAATAGAGGCTCAGAGAAGTAAAGTAACCTGTCCAAACCGTAGATCTGACTTCAGGAGGCAGAAGGACGCTGCCTCCTGGGGGCTGTCTATCTCCAGAGAGGCGTTTTCTCAGGTGGCTGAGATTGGCATTGGCCCCAGTTCCCTGGAGATACTAACATTGCAGGAGGCTGCTCTCCTTCCTGGTTTCACTACCCAGTTTCTGTGGCAGCACCAGCCCGTAACTTGAGCCTCCCCCCCCCCCCCCCCACCCACGCTCCCACCTCAGCATAGTGACTTTCCCTAAGGGCTGTGTCACTCTCAACAGATGACATTCAGGGAAAAGCTCTGTGGTTGAATCACTGTGACTACTTCCTGTTCCATTCAGGGTCCCCTGCCCTCCAGAGCCTTCCCTCTGCCATGTCGTATTTAGTAATAAAAGCCACAATATTCACGCCCTCCAGGCTGCTAGGGATGCTTAGTCACCTCTTCCTACACCTTCATCCTACTAGGCTGAGGGGTATCAACTCGCAACTCCAGGCCCCATCAGAGTTCTGTTCCACAACCTTGCTATGGAGAGCCTGGGTGGGTGACCCTGGTCTTCCTGGGGCTGTGTCATGAGGCCAAAGGAGGGATCCCCCTCCCTCTAGATTGATGATACAAGGCTGACAGGGACAAGTGGGCAGAAGTTCAAGCCTCAGCCATGAAGTAAAGGCACCTCGTGGGCCTGTGGGCAACTCGTAGGCACCTACTCAGTGGATGTTGTTGTCTTCAAGCACATAGGTCAGGACACCGAATGGAAAGACACACCCAGAGGGGATTGTGTGCCTTAGGGGGAAACCCCAGTTCTCTCCCATTTGCTCAAAAAGGGCTTCCTGGAGGCAGGCAAACTGAAACCAAAGTTGCATCAGAGAACCGAGGGCGTTATCGGACTCTTGAGGGCTGCCTGTGGGAGATTTCCCCTGGGTAAATGTAGAGAGCAGAATTAGGACCATAGGACCAGATTAAGATCTTTAGAAGTACTAAACCTCTAAAGATTATGGTTCTTTACCCCTCCCCACCCCACCCCTATCACACAGCTGTTGCCGTTCAGTTGATTCCAACTCGTACAACCCTGTAAGACAGAGTAGAACTGCCCCATAGAGTTTCCAAGGAGCAGCTAGTAGATTCAAACTGCTGACCTTTTGTTGAGCAGCCAAGTTCTTAACCACAAACATAGCTAAACCAGAAAACCCATTGCCATCGAATCAATTCCGACTCACAGCGACTCTACAGAACAGAGTAGAACTGCCCCCTGGGGTTTCCAAGGCTGTAATCTTTAAAGCAGTCTGCCATATCTTTCACCCATGGAGAGGCTGCTGGGTTAGAACTGCCGACCTTGCAGGTAGCAGCCAAACACTTAACCACTGCGCCACCATGGCTTCTTTCCACACCCACAAGTGATTCAAAATAAAACATACTAAACCCTAAAAAGGAGCCGTGATGGTACAGTGGTAAGCTCTCACCTGCAACCACAAGATCAGTGGTCCAGTCTGCAGGAGAAAGATGTGGCAGTCTGCTTCTGTAACAATCAGCCTTAGAAACTCTATGGGACCATGCTACTCTGTCCTATAGAGTCGCTATGAGTCAGAATCAACTCGATGGTGATGGGGGGAAGAAAAACAAACCTAAAAACAAGCACAGGAAGTTAGATTTTTTCCCACAATGATCACGCCAGTGCTTTTTTATTTTCAGTACTATTAAATATCAATGTCCCTTTAAAAAAAATTTTTTTTTTTTTCATATTTTCAGGTGCTTCCACCTTGATGGTGCCATAAGCCTCTGTCTGGTCTTCAAGCTGGATAATCCTTCACTGGTAGCAGTGGGTAGATGTCACTGGCCACACATGTCAGCTAACATAGGGAAGTTCTAACTATTTGTGTTATGTGACCACTGAGTGGGCTGCCCTGGCGGGGGGGTGGGGGGAATGCCTGGTCACTGGTGTGTTCCCACCAAGGCCAGAAGTCCCTACAATGGGGATGGAATGTGTGGAAGGAAGACTCTGGAAAGAAGGTAGGCCACCATCTAAAGTCCCTTCCAGTTGAATGATGCTAGGGTGGGGATTCCAAGTGCTTTGGGGGGAAAATGTCCATGAGGTCTGCTCTGCTAAGGGTCACCAGCTGTGGGGGTAGACTTCTGGGGTTCTGTTGGGAACTTTGAGAAGAGTTTCCCTTTTTACCATGAAACAAGAGTATCTACAGAAAATAGTGCCTATGGCAATTAGTTTTAAATTGCTGAATGATCTCTCACCGGTGGCAATGGAAACCGTGATGGCCATAGAAACTGCTCATTGGTGACACTCCCACCAAGCTGCAGTCAGGGCACTTGTCATACCTGCCATACCTTAGATAGCCTCTGCTCAGAAGCTTAGCCCTTCCTTGGAGGCCTTGGACCAGCCCAGTAGCTAAAAAAACAAAAACCTGTTGCTGGTGAGTCAGTGCCGACTAGGAAACCAGCCACACAGCCACAAGATGGCGCTAGTGATGCATGGGTCAAGACCAGATGGGGCAGAACCAAGGAACATTTTGGCCACTAATCAAAACGACTCTGAGTTTGGTCCATTTTACACGTGTCCCCCTCTACTCTACTACGAGCGCCTTGAAGGTCAGGATTGCCTTATTGGTCTTTGTATTCCCAGTGCTGGCCCTCACTTGGATTAAATGAACGAATAGAGTCAGGAGAAGTGAGGTGGCATATTTCTTTTAGGCAGTATTTACAAGCACATTCTAGAGACAATAAATAAAACGCCCTTCAGCTTTTTGGTAACTTTTCAAAAGGATACACAGGAACATAGTCATGGTGGTTACCCCTGGAGAGGAGGTTCAGGGGACTATGGTCTGTGGGTGGGAGTGAGACTATTTGTCACTTACTACCTTTGTTATCCTGTGTATGTATTAGTTACATGGAGCCCTGGTGGCGCAGTGGTTAAGAGATTGGCTGCTAACCAAAAGGTTGGCAGTTTGAATCCACCAGTCACTCCTTGGAAACCCTATGGGGCAGTTCTACTCTGTCCTATAGGGTCGCTATGAGCCATAAACTAAAATAAAAATACTGTGTTAAAATGTCTCCAGAGTGGAGGTAGAACCAAGATGGCAGAGAGTCAGACGCTTCTGGTGGACCCTCTTACAACAAAGACCTGAAAAAACAAGTGATTCGATTATATATGGCAATCTGGCTCTGAACATCAAAGGCAGAGTTGAGGAACCAGACTAAGTGGCAGAGGGAGGGAGAGATGGTTCGAAAGCAGCGAGGAGTTGCCAGAACTGACCCGGCGAGAGCCTGAGCCCTTCAGGCTCGACCAGCTTGTGGATGATCGGTGAGGCAGGCAAGCAGCCATGCTCGGGAGGCATATTCTGCACCAGGAAAGACCCAGAGCCAGAGAGTCTACATGGCCACTCAGAACAAGTGAGAAGCAGCCCTCCACGAAAGATAAGAAGATAAGTATTTGCTTACGGCCTACTGCGTGGATCAAAAACACCCCCCTTAGGGAAAAACCTCTCTCCAATTTACCTCCCTGCTCCCTGCTCCCTGCTCTGCACTGGGTGCCAGACCATCTTCAGCAATTGCCAAGTCCCCTGGGCCAGAACTATGATCCAACACAGGCCCGGAGCCATTCTCCCTGCCTTGGAGAGTGAACAAATTAACAAATAGGGGAAAAATAAACTGCCGGCTCCCCTAAGCCAGGAACCCAGGGTAGGCACAGCTCCTTTGCCTAGGCACAGGCATAAGGGATCCACAGACTTTGAGAGCCTTTCCCCCTGCATAGATGTGTGTAGGCCCATCACAACAGTGTAGGCCTTCGTTACCACAGTACAACAGGGTATATACCGGAACTTTAACTTCAATTGTTTCAGCTGTGAAGTAGCAGGTTCTTGACATTTGACACTGCTCTGCCCATTCAGCAGGGTCTTCACCTGCCCACATCAGGGGCCTGAGGACTGGTGGCTCCACCTACACCACCTAGCCACCTGCAATAGGGGTCCATGAATAAGAGGTGCCCCCCAGTCCTTAGGGCCAACAGCATTAGCTGCTTATAGTCTGGCTGCAAAACCCACACACCTACATGCTCTGGGGAACAGGGACACACCTTCATCCTGGACACTTAGTGGTGGCCGTCAGCCCCCTGACTTGCTCAGAGTGTGTCCTCCTGCTGCAGCTAGATACCTGTGCCTACAACAATCACCCATGCCTGTCTAGGACTGTAAGTGAGAGCCTACACCACACACTTGGTGGCTCTCTACCTGGGCACCTGAGCTGAATCCGATGGGAGTAGTGAGCAGACTCCTGAGCTCACATACCTAGTAACAGATCTAACCACCTGGTGACAGGACATTAGAGCTTCAAAGATGCCAATAATCAAACTAGATCATATGAGCAGCCTATCTGGGCATATCAAAACAAAACAAGAAGCTAGGACACAGTAAGCAAACATAAAATTAATAAATATAATAACTTCTTGATGGCTCAGAGACAACAGTCAGTATCAAATCACATAAAGAGGCAATCCATGATGGCTTCAGCAAGCTCCCAAAATAAAGAAACTAGAAATTTTCCAGAGGAGGAAAATTTCTTGGAATTACCAGAGGCAGAATACAAAAGATTAATATACAGAACTCTTCAAGAAATTAAGAAGGAAATTAAGCAAAACACAGAAATTAAAAAGATTAGAGAAGAGCATAACGACAAATTTAACAGGCTGCAAGAATCCACAGAGAGACAGCAATCAGAAATCCAGAAGATTAACAATAAAATTTAGACAACTCAATAGAAAGTCATAGGAGCAGAACAGAGGCAATGGAAGTCAGAATTAGTGACATTGAAGATAAAGCACTTGACACCAACTTACTTGAGGAAAAATCAGATAGAAGGATTTAAAAAAATGAAGAAACCCTAAGAATTATTTGGGACTCTATCAAGAGGAATAACCTATGAGTGATTGGAGTACCAGAACAGGGGCAGATAACAGAAAATACAGAGAGAATTGTTGAAGATTTATTGGCAGAAAACTTCCCTGATGTAGTGAAAGATGACAAGATATCTATCCAAGATGCTCATCAAAACCCACATAAGGTAGATCCTAAAAGAAAGTCACTAAGACATATTATAATCAAACTTGCCAAAACCAAAGATAAAGGGAGAATTTTAAGAGCAGCTAGGGATAAACGAAAAGTCATCTACAAAGGAGAGTCAATAAGAATAAGCTCGGACCACTCAGCAGAAACCATGCAGGCAAGAAGGCAATGGGATGACATATATAAAGCCTTGAAGGGAAAAAACTGCCAGCCAAGAATTCTATATCCAGCAAAACTGTCTCTCAAATATGATGCCAAATTAGGGCATTTCCAGATAAACAGAAGTTTAGGAAATTTGCAAAAACCAAACCAAAATTACAAGAAATATGAAAGGGAGTCCTCCGGTTACAAAATCAGTAACATCAGATAACAACCCAAGACTAGAACACAAGATAGAGCAACCAGATATCAACCAAGATAGGGAAGTCACAAAAGTAAATCAAAGCTAAAACACTGAAAATATGGAAACAGATGTCAATATGTAGAAGATGACATTAAAACCAAAAAGAGGGACTTAAAAAATGTAGACATAGATTTTTCATATGGAGAGGAAGTCAAGGCAAATAAAGAAATAAAAGACTGGTATAAACTTAGAAATATAGGGGTAAGTATTAAGGTAACCACAAAGGAAACTAATAATCCTACAAGTCAAAATAAAAAACTAGAAAAATATAAAGACTCAGCAAACACAAAATCAACAACAATGAAAAAAATGAAACAACAACAAAAAAGATAAAAAGAAAATACACAAAGAAAAATGACTCAGAACAGAAAATTAAATGGAACAAAGAAACTGTGAATAACACACAAAGAAAGACATCAAAATGACAGCACTAAACTCATACCTATCAATAATTATGCTGAATGTAATTGGACTAAATGCACTGATAAACAGAGAGTGGCAGATTGGATAAAAAAAAAACACGATCCGTCTATATGCTGCCTACAAGAGACACACCTTAGACTTAAAGACACAAACAAACTAAAACTCAAAGGATGAAAAAAATATATCAATATATATCAAGCAAACAACACTCAAAAAACAGCATGAGTGGCAATATTAATCTCTGACAAAACAGAATTTAAAGTAAAATCCACCACAAAGAATAAGGAAGGACACTATATAATGATTAAAGGGTCAATACACCAGGAGGACATAACCATAACAAACATTTACACACCCAATGACAGGGCTCCAAAATACATAAAACAAACTCTAACAGCACTGAAAAGAGAGATAGACAGCTTCACAATAGTAGGAGGAGACTTCACACCACTTTCAGTGAAGGACAGAACATCCAGAAAGAAGCTCAACAAAGACACGGAAGAGCTAAATGCTACAATCAGCCAACCTGATCTCATAGACATATACTGAACACTCCACCCAACAGCAGCCAAGTATACTTTCTTTTCCAACGCACATGAAACATTCTCCAGAATAGACCACATATTAGGCCATAAAGCAAGCCTTAGCAAAATCCAAAGCATCAAAATATTACAAAGCATCTTTTCTGACCATAAAGCCATAAAAGTAGAAATCAACAACAGCAAAAGCAAGGAAAAAAATCAAACGCATTGAAACTGAACAACACCTTGCTCAGAAACTACTGGGTTATAGAAGAAATTAAGGATGGAATAAAGAAATTCATAGAATCAAACGAGAATGAAAACACTTCATGCCAGAACCTTTGGGACACAGCAAAAGCAGTACTCCAAGGTCAGTTTATAACAATAAATGCACACATCCAAAAAGAAGAAAGGGCCATAATCAGAACATTAACCCTACAACTGGAACAAGTAGAAAGAGAGCAGCAAAAGAAGCCCTCAGGAGCCAGAAGAAAGGAAATAATAAGAATTAGAGCAAAATTAAATGAAATAGAGAATAGAAAAACAAATGAAAGAGTTAACAAGACCAAAAGTTGGTTCTTTGAAAAGATTGACAAAATTGATACCACTGGCCAAACTGAAAACAGAAAAACAGGAGAGGAAGCAGATACCCTGTATAAGAAACGAGATGGGTGATATCACAACATCACAACAGACCCAACTGAAATTAAAAGAATCATAACAAAATACTATGGAAAATTATACTCTAACAAGTTGAAAACCTAGAGGAAATGGACAAATTTTTAGAAACTCACTACCTACCTAAACTAACACAAACAGAAGTAGAACAACTAAATAAACCCACAATAAAAGCAGAGATTGAAAAGGTAATTTAAAAACTCCCAACTAAAAAAAGCCCTGGCCCGGATGGCTTCACTGGAGAATTCTACCAAACTTTCAGAGAAGAGTTAACACCACTACTACTAAAGGTATTTCAGAGCATAGAAAAGGATGGAATACTCCCAAACTCATATGAAGCCAGCATAACCCTGATATCAAAACCAGGTAAAGACCCCACAAAAAAAAAAAATTACAGACCAGTATCCCTCATGAACATTGACGCAAAAATCCTCAACAAAATTCTAGCCAATAGAATTCAGCAACATATCAAAAAAATAATTCACCATGATCAAGTGGGATTTATACCGGGTATGCAGGGATAGTTCAACATTAGAAAAACAATCAATGGAATCCATCACATAAGTAAAACAAAAGACAAGAACCACATGATCTTATCAATTGATGCAGGAAAGGCATCTGACAAAGTCAAACACCCATTCATGATAAAAACTCTCAACAAAATAGGAGTAGAAGGGAAATTCCTTAGTATAATTAGGGGTACTTATACAAAGCCAACAGCCAACATCATCCTAAATGGAGAGACTTTAAAAGCATTCCCCTTGAGAATGGGAACCAGACAAGGATGCCCTTTATCACCACTCTTATTCAACATTGTGCTGGAGGTCCTAGCCAGAGCAGTTAGGCTAGAAACAGAAATAAAGGGCATCTAAATTGGTAGGAAGAAGTAAAGGTATCTCTTTTTGCAGACGATATGATCTTATACACAGAAAACCCCCAAAGAATCCACAAGAAAACTACTGGAACTAATAGAAGATTTCAGCAAAGTTTCCGGATACAAGATAAACATACAAAAATCAGTTGGATTCCTTTACACCACCAAAGAGAACCTCGAAGAGGAAATCACCAAATAAATACCATTTACAATAGCCCCTAAGAACATAAAATACTTAGGAATAAATCTAACCAGAGACGTAAAAGATCTACACAATGAAAACTACAAGACACTACCGCAAGAAACCAAAAGAGACCTGCATAAGTGGAAAAACATACCTTGCTCATGGATAGGTAGACTTGACATAGTGAAAATGTCAGTTCTACACAAAGTGATCTACGGATACAGTGCAATTCCAATCCAAATTCCACTGGCATTTTTTAATGAGATGGAGAAACAAATCACCAACTTTACATGGAAAGGGAAGAAGCCCCGAATAAGTAAAGCATTACTCAAGAAGAAGAACAAAGTGGGAGGCCTAGCACTACCTGATTTTAGAACCTATTATGCCGCCATGGTAGTCAAAACAGCCTGGTACTGGTACAACAACAGATACATAGACCGATGGAACAGAATTGAGACTCTAGACATAAATTCATCCACCTATGAGCAGCTGATATTTGACAAAGGGTCAAAGCCCATTAACTGGGGAAAAGACAGTCTCTTTAACAAATGGTCCTGGCATAACTGGCTATCCATCTGTAAAAAACTGCAACAAGACCCATACCTCCCACCATGCACAAAAACTAACTCAAAATGGATCAAAGACTTAAATATAAAATCAAAAATGGTAAAGATCATGGAAGAAAAAATAGGGATAATGCTAGGAGCCCTAATATGTGGCATAAACACAACACAAACCTTAAGTAACAACACACAAGCACCAGAAGAGAGGCTAGATAACAGGGAGCTCCTAAAAATCAAACACTTATGCTCATCAAAAGACTTCACCAAAAGAGTCAAAAGACAACCTACAGACCAGGAAAAAATTTTTGGCTATGACAAATCCAATCAGCATCTAATCTCTGAAATCTATGATACTGTAAAACCTCAACAACAAAAAGACAAATAACCCAATTAAAAAATGTACAAAGGATATGAACAGGCACTTTTCCAAAGAAGATATTCAGGCAGATTACAGATACATGAAGAAATGCTCATGATCATTAGCCATTAGAGAAATGCCGATCAAAACTTCAATGAGATATCATCTCACCCCAACAAGGCTAGCATTAATCCAAAAAACACAAAATAATAAATGCTGGAGAGGTTGTGGAGAGACTGGAACACTTATACACTGTTGGTGGGAATGTAAAATGATACAACCACTTTGGAAATCCATTTGGCACTTCCTTAAAAAGCTAGAAATAGAAGTACCATGCAATCCAGCTATCTCGCTGCTTGGAATATATCCGAGAGAAATAAGAGCCATCACATGAATAGATATATGCACACCCATGTTCACTGCAGTACCGTTCACAATAGCAAAAAGATGGAAACAACCTAGGTGCCCAACAACGGATGAATGGATAAACAAATTATGGTTTATCCACACAATGGAATACTACGCAACAATAGAGTACAAGGATGAAGCCGTGAAACATAACATGAAGGAAGCTGGAGGTCATAATGCTGAGTGAATTTCATCAGTCACAGAAGGACAAATATTGTATAAGACCACTATTATAAGAACTCAAGAAAAGGTTTAAACACAGAAGAAAAAGTTCTTTGATGGTTATGAGGGTGGGAGGGAGGGTGAGGGTTATTTACTAACTAGATAGCAGATGAGAATTATCTTAGGTGAAGGGAAGGACAGAACACACTACAGGGGAAGTCAGCACAACTGGACTAAACCAAAGCTAAGAAGTTTCCTGAGTACAGTCAAACACTTTGAGGGCAAGAGTAGCAGGGGTAGGGGTCTGAGGACCATGCTTTGAGGGGACATCTACGTCAATTGGCATAACAAAGCTTATTAAGAAAATATTCTGCATCCTATAGATGAGTGGTGTCTGGGGTCGTAAAAGCTTGCAAGCGGCCATCTAAGATGCATCAGTTGGTCCCAACCACCTGGAGTAAAGGAGAATGAAGAACAACAAAGACACAAGGAAAGTATTAGCCCAAGAGACAGAAAGGGCCACATAAACAAGAGACTCCATCAGCCTGAAACCAGCAGAACTAGATGGTGCCCGGCTGCTACCAATGACCTCCCTGACAGGGAACATAGCAGAGAGTCCCAGATGGAGCAGGAGAAAGGTGGGGTGCAGAACTCAAATTCTAGTAAGAAGACCAGACTTAGTGGTCTGACTGAGACTGGAGGAACCGCGGGAAGCATGGCCCCTGGATTCTCTATCAGAGCAGAACTAAAACAATTTCTGAGGCCAACTCTTCAGACACGGATTGGACTGGACTCTGGGACATAAAGTGATACGTGTGAGGAGTGTGCCTCTTAGCTCAAGTAGATATAAAAGACTAACGGGCAGCTTCTATATAGAGGTAAGATGGGAAGGCAGAGAGGGTTAGGAGCTGGTTGAATGGACATGGGGAGTCAGGGGTGGAAAGGAGGAGTGTGCTGTCACAGTATGGGGAGAGCAATTAGAGTCGCATAACAATGTATGTATAAATATTTGTATGGGAAAAAAAATGTCTCCAAAGTGGTTTGAACAACCACAATAGGTGACTTAAGTGTGCAATAGAAGAAGTACTAGATGTAGAGGAAGTGTGACACTCCTTAGAACAGGCTCTTGACCTTTTACTCAAAATGTATTGACTTTCAATTTACAAACAACTTTAATAACCCAGATACGTTTATTTTCCAGTACAGAATTCACTGAAAGCATCACACTGAAAGCAGTCAAGCACACTTACCCCAAGAGAGGAGTCAGAAGAGCAATCTGTTTCGTTTAGGGTACGTCAATGAACAGTCACAAAGATGACCAAGAGCTCTCAGCAAAAGATTACATTACGTTCACATTCTTTTATTTTATTGTGGTAAATATACAGACATATATATATACATATATATATATATAAAAAACACAACATTTACCAAGTCAGTATATTCACATTCTTTTGAAGAAAGCGAGTCAAAATACTTCCTTGTTAAAATCAGCGAGTCCAAACAATCTGTGCATCTTGAGACAGTGAAGCAGGAAAAATAAAGTGTTGGCCCCAGCTAATTCTGAATTCCTGGAGGGATTTCTCAAAGCCTACAGAGTAGACTTCAACTGACTGACACCAAGAGGTTCGCAATCACCCATGAGAAAAGAGCCAAGAAAAGGGGATTTCCGCTTCAAAGGCCCACGTGGGGCCACGGCCTTCCCTCAGCTCCTCTGACTGACTCCATGGCAAAACCCACGTCCCCTTCTATCATCTGGGTTAACATCTGCTTCATTCCCCACCAGCAGCGCGGACCTTGGGACATTGCTCAAACTCTCTGGGCCTCAATTTCCTCAACAGTCAATTGGAAATGAAAATTCCTTCACTTTGTGCTGTATCCTGATTGTAGTGGTAGTTACATGAATCTATACATGTGTTAAAATGTTTAGAACTATACACCAAGAGAAAAAAAAGTCGGTTTTATTGTATGATAGTTTTTAAAATAAAAATTTTTTAAAGTTCTATGCTTCAGGCGGGTGCGGTAGTGGTTCAGTAGCAGAATTTTCGCATTCATGTGGGAGAGCTGGGTTTGATTCCTTGTCAATGTACCTTAGCACAGCCGCCACCTGTCTGTCACTGGAGACTTACATGTCGTTATGATGCTGAACAGGTTTCAACAGAGCTTCCAGACTAAGGCAGACTAGGACGAAAGGCCTGGCAATCTATTTCTGAAAATCAGTCAGTGAAAACCCTATGGATCACAATAGTTTGATCCCATTGAGCATGGGGTCCCCATGAGTTGGGGGCAACTTGATAGCAGCTAACAACAACGACAAGACCGACTACAATGCTTAAGGCTTGTGGAAGGACTAAGTGAGAAGCTCCTTACATGGTATTCTGGTTTAACTGTTTATCCTCTCTGGCATCCAGGACAAAGCCTAGCTCACAGGAAACATCCAACAAGTGGTGTATTTGGTGAATAATGAGTGAATATCAATCAGAAAGAGCAGAGTGCTGATCACAGGCAGGCACTCAGTAGTTGTTAGTTACTGTCACCACCCCTTTAGTCATTTCAGATAACAGGACCTGGTGCAGGTCTTCAGAAAATACTACCTGCTTGCTCCATTCTCTGCTGGCTTGGGCAATGTTTGCCCCAAGGGGAGAGAAAAGGCAACTACTGGTAGCCTGCTTTGATTAATAATACATACGAGTTGTAACACACTTAAATTTGATCCTGACAACAGCTCAGCAAGCTAGGCATTGTGTCTCATCCTGTTTCACAGATTCGGAAACTGAGGTCCAGGGAGTTTAAGAAAATTAACTAAATCACTTGGCCCGAATCCAACCCAAAGTGTAGAAGCTGGTTATTATATACATATTTCTTTTATTGTTATTGTTTTCTAATTTACCCCACATAGAGTTCAATGCATTACTCAGTTCAGGAAATTCTCAGTCAAATTTGCACCAGTACAAAAGGTACAACAAAAGAACAACAGAAGCCATTTTCTCTGGGGTTTCCTTCCAGGCAGGGTCAGATGAATGGCCTGGCTGATTTCCTGTGGCCGTGGATTAATTTATTCAACCTTGGCCAAATGTCTTCTCCATGCCAAGCACCATGTTAAGTAGTGTGAATATTGAGTCTTGATCGGCTTGGGCGATGGAAACTGTTTATCCCAATGCCTGGGGTTAACACATGCTGCTGTGTCACCCAGCTGTTGGCATTTACAGAAAGCACAAGCTTATTTCAAATGACCCAGTGGGAGCTAGTGTGAAGGAGACTGGGCAGAAAACCAGCCAAGGTAGCCAGAGCCTGCCAGCATGGACCTCGGGTTTGATCCTGCATTTGGCAGCATCACGGCCTTGATTCATCAGTTCCCCTAGCCCTAATCACATCTGAGGGACCAATTTGGACTAATTAATCAACAAGTATGGGATTAATGAAACAGGAAATTAGTGCATTTGTTTATAAGGCAATTTCCTGAGTCCAGCATCAGCAGGATTGCTGCAGGCAGTAGTATTGTTCCCTCTTCTGATGGAAAAGGCAACTCAAGGCTATAGTGTAAGCAGAAGGTTGCTTAGAACATGGAAAGAGTACAAAGTGACCTAGAACTTCTTTAAGGGGAGGCAAGTGGTGGAGTAAAAAGAGGGAAGCCTTAGAGTCAGCTGGAATTGACTTGAAATCATGGCTCCAGCACTTAACTGTGTGACCTTGAGCAAGTTATTTAAAGTCTCTCTGTGTCAGCTTCTCAATAAGTAAGATGAGCACAATAACAACTCAAACAGCTGCTTTCAAGTATAAATGATGTAACATACGGGAAGACCCAAAGAAGCTATCACCAACTGGTCACTTCCTTTTAATTACTTTTTAATAAATAACTTTTATTTGCAAAGATAACATATGTCCATTATTGAATATGGAAAAAATTGGTTAAGCCAAAAGGAAAAAATTAAACCTCCCATAATTCCATTAGCCAATGGTAATTGTTTGTAGCTTTTTATTGTTTGTTCTTCCAGGTTTTTTACTTTTTTTAAAAAATAATAATGGGATCCTACTCCCATCCTGTTCTACAACCTTCTCTTTTCACTTGTGAGTATGCATTAACGTCTCATGTCTTTAGATGTTCTTCTACTGCATCATTTTTAATGTCTGCAATAGTGCCGCACCATATGGACATACCATCATTTATTTAAACAATCCCATGTTGTTGAGCATTTTTACCATTATAAACAATGGTGAAACGAACATCTATCCAGATGAACATCTTTTATTACTCCCCTATGATAAATTTCTAGAGGAAGAATTGCTGATCCATACTGACAGGTTTCCAAGAACTTTGTACTAGTTTATGTTCCCATTTACCATGTCCGGCAGTGTCTATTATCTTGAACCTAGGCCAACCTTGGGTTTTGTCATTGATTTTTCCCCAGAAGCAGTAGACTGATCACTCTCTCTTATCTACTCTAGGGATATTTCTGTTCTAGTACATGGATTTGGTCTCCTGGCCTCACAAGGCCTCTTCTGCCCTGTCTAGTTCTAGAGACACAAGCTCTGACTATTGTCTTCTGCCCATTTTCCATCTCAGCCACCAAGTCTGTCTCACAGAGGACCCACAATAATTAATTAGATTACTGCTTATCTTCTACTAGCTACATTTCCCAAATCTCATCAGCCTTGTTCACAAACGTCATCGGGGTGAGTTCTTTCCTGAGAAGATTTCCACAGATAGCTAATATCACTCATTTTCTGTTTACACTCCTGGTTTCCATTTCCAAGGGTGAGGCTCTCCAATCTTGTCCCTGAAAGGCAGGGGTGGGGAGGAGGGCATTGTATCAAAGCTGAAAGTAGCAAATTTGGTTCCAGGGACAAATAGCAGGAAATGAAGGCTCAGATCAAAGGAAGGGCACCTATGGGGGAAGGGGATGTGGGGAAAGCAGAGGCCCCTGGTCACACACAAAGGACCCCAGGGCAATGCCTTTGACCCTGGAATTCCCTTTCTTTCCATTTCCACAGGCTGAGGTTGGGGAGAGAGGGCAGTGGGCAGGGGCCAGGACAAAACCATGCTTCAAGAAAAGGTGCTTCTGCTAAAGGTGGGCGAGAAGAGTTAAAATTTGTTCTGTCTTCAAAAATCAGAATTTATAATCTTTGCATTTTAAAAATTTTGGTGTCCTGGGCAAAACCCTGCCCTCAGTGGTGGAACAAGAGCAAATGGTGCTGAGGGTGTTTCTGTGCTCTCCCTCCATGTGCCACCCCACACTAGAACTTGCCAAGTTTGGGCATATTCACAGCGTCCCCCCAGTTTGCAGCTCTGTACTCTATTTTAGGCCTGTGTGTCTCTATGCATCAACTACAGAGGGAGGCATCCTGGAAGTAGAAAAGCCTCTGCATTTGGGGTTCTAGTTCTGGCTCAACCACTAACTTGCTCCCTGACCCTGGTGTATTAGTTCCCTATTGCTGCTATAACAAATCACCACAACTTAGTGGCTTAAAACAACACAAATGTGTTATCTTACAGTTATGGAGGTCAGAAGCCTAAAATGAGTTGGCGGGGCTGCATTCATTCTGGAGGCTCTAGGGAAGAACGCATTTCTTTGCCTTTTCCTGAAGCTGCCCACATTCCTTGGCTCATGGCCCCGCATCACTCCAACCTTTTCTGACTCTCCTGCGTCCTTGTTGCCCTTATGTGAGCCCTTGCGATTACACTGGGCCCACCTGGATAATCCAGGGTAATATCCGTCTCTGAAGGCCCTTGGCTTAATCATATTAGCAAAGTCTCATTTGTCAATTAAGGTCACTTATTCACAGGTCCTAGGGATTAGGACACGGGCATCTTTCAGGGCCATTATTCTGCCCACCACACCTGGGCAAGCCACTTTCCTTCTCTGGCCTGAGTTTCCTCATCTGTAAAATGTGAGTCTTTGACAACAAGCTCTTCAGGGTTGCTTTCAAGTATTGAAATGTGAAACCTAGGGACAATGAAGTGTAAGAACTGCATTGAATTTCTATGGGTTTCTCTATGTCCTTTTCTAGGACTCTAATGTCTCTTCTGGGTGCTACTGGTGGCATTTGTATTTATGCTTTTATTAATTGAATAGAATTATTTATTAAACCAAATAGAGGGTTTACTATGTACCAAGCCCTATTCTAAGCACTCTGCAGATATGAACTCATTTAACCCTCATAACAACTCTGGGAACAAGGTACTGTAATAATCCCCATTTTATAGAGGCACAGAGAGGTTGAGTAACTTGCACAAGATCACAGAATGGCAGGACTGAGTTTCAAAACTTGGCGATCTAGCTCCAGAGTTCAAGCTTTTAACCACTGGCCATCCAAACTCTCATCTAAGCTCTTCATCCAGAATCATGTGGCCGTTGTTTACATCTCCTCTCCTAGACTGTGAGCAACTTGAGAGCAGGGGCCTTGTCTAATTCTGTGAATCCTCAGCTCTGATAACCTCATAGTATACAAATGATCAAACAAACAAGCCAATAAATGAACCAATGGATGAATGAAAAAGAGCATTACTACTTACCTACTTGAGAGTTTCCTGTAGATCAGGAACTTACCTGAACTTTGAGTTCAGCTCTGCTGGACTTCCAAGCTTTTGTTGCAAAGTTCAGCACGAACTCTCTGAGGCCTGCATTTTTAAAGTTTGGATCGGGTATGACTCTGGACAACCAAAGACAAGGAAGAAAGCAAAAGAACATTTTATTGGGCAACTACTATATGCCAGGCCCTGGTGCCCAGTGCTTTACATAATATATCTCATTTAGTCCTCAAAACAACCTATTGTTCCATTTTACAGATGAGAAAACTAGAGTTTAGGGATTAAGTTAACTCCCCAAGTCCATTGGTAGAGCCAGAATTCAAAACCAGTTCTACCTCCAGAATACCATTATCTTTCCACTATTACTAAGATCTAGGTCTCAGTTTTCTCCCCTGTAGAATGAAGGGTTTGGGTGAAATGATCTCTGAGGTTCCACTCAGCTTTTTTTTTTTTAAGTCAATATTGTGTGTTTTTTATATGTCAGGCCCTGTGCTAAGAACTTCCCATACATTGTATAATTTCATCCTTTGGCAACCTTTTAGTTAGCAGCTGAGTGTTTAACTGTTGTGCCACCAGGGCTCCTTTTTTGAGGTGCTACTGTTGTTTCCACTTTACAAATGGGGGAAACCGAGGCTCAGACATAATAAATATGTTGACCAAGGTTACACAGCTACCATGTGGCTCAGCTTGCTTTAACTGACGCCTGTTTGATTCTTAAGCCAAGCTCTTAACCATTACCCAATACTGCCTCCAGCAGTCTCCGACGGCCTTTGGAGTGAGGACATCCTGTGTTTCTGCCGAATCAGAACAAGGCCAGAGAAGATGTGGGACGAGTTCCTCAATGCGTGGGCCCCTCTTCCTTTGGATTTCAAAGACTCACTTCAGCAAAGTTCTATGAGAGTCAAAAGGTGACATCCTTCCCTGGAGAGTTGGCCCAGGCTGAGCATTCCACCATGGGACCTCAAGGGCTTGGTCGCTTTTTCTAACCTTGTTGTCAAGGCAGCCCTAGATCCCTCTGTGCTTCTGTCGTTATTCTTCCTTGCCTTCCTGCTGTTTCAAGAGAACGCTTTAGAGACAGCAGCTCTGAGCAGCCCACCAGTCAATGACTGAAGGAGATTCTGGTTTGAAATAAAAACAGTTCCCAGGACCTTCATGGCATCCACCCAAAAGGGCTATATTCTCTAAACACCCTGTGGGCAGAAGCTGTCTCGTTCATGGCTGTACCTAGTGCCTTTCAGTTGCCTGGAACAGAGGAGGCGCTCATTAAATGTTGAATGAATGAATGAACTGACAGGTTAGGGAAGGGGCAGATTGTCCCTGGATAGTCTGCTCCCTAAAGTAATCAGCTGAAAAACTTGGAGAGAGTGATAGGCTAAGATCTGTAGTGGCAACCCAGAATAAAAGTGCACGTGTACGTCAGTGTGTGACCCAGATCAAAGGCTCAGCAATGCCCCTTGATGCGCTGGCCCTGTGTCCCTCCACCTCTCCCCTTCGCATCTTGTGATCCGGAGCTGTCCACACAGACAGTTCCTGCCCACTTCAGGCTGCTGGCCTGGAGAATGCCACAGACTCTTCAGTCTTACGTTTATCCCATTTTCTCCTACAGTCTTGGATTTTAGCTACAAATACATAGGTACTGGGCTTTGAAAACCTCACTGAGTCTTAATGTGGTACAGCACAGTATAGGTGCTCAATAAATGTTTCCTGGGTAATTGATCTTGGCCTATGTTTTGTTTTTTTCCTGCCTACTTCAGTCTCTTGGTTTAAGAGCAATTTTGGCATTTTGATGCATCCCACAATTATAAGTACTTCTTGACTGCCCTCTAGCGGAAAAGATGAAGAAGTGAAACTTAGAGCAATGAGTTCAGCTTTGCAGCTAGTGTTTGAAGTGGCTCTTTTTTTTTTTTTCCAGTTAACTCATTGGACTTCACAAAATCCAAAGTTGTAATCAACCCAAAGTTGGCGATTTTTATGTTTCATTGTGGGGAATCCATGCCCACTTTACAGATGAAGTAGATGCCTGGAGCAGTGCTTCTCTAACTATGGTGACGGGCCAATTAAAAAAAAAAGATTTTTTCTTCTGTTACCAATCAATGCATTTGTCAAATTCAATAAAAATGAATTACTAGATAAATTACATACAAAATTCATACAAAATTCCAACCCAATTTTTTATTATCAAATTCAACAGACATAAAATAACACTTCAATAAATATAATCAGCGAAAAAGAGGAAGACCCTCAACAAGATGGATTGACGCAGTGGCTGCAACAATAGGCTCAAGCATAACAAGGATTATGAGCATGGCACAGGACCGAGTAGTCTTCTGTTCAGTTGTACATAGGGTCGCTATGAGTCGGAACCGACTTGATGGCACCTAACAACAATAACGACAATCAGAACAAACAACATAGGGAAAAACAAAATAGTTTGCAAAATACGTACATGTTGTTCATTGAAAGCATTCTTTAGGTTTTGAACTTACTTCTTTTGTCTTGTATGCAAATACAGCCTAAGTTTTGATGGTCTCATGTGTTGTTAGGTAAGAGCCCTGGTGGTGCAGTGGTTAAGCACTCAGCTGCTAACTGAAAGGTTGGTAGTTGAAACCCACCAGTCACTCCATGGGAGAAAGATGAGGCAGTCAGCTTCTGCAAAGATTTACGGCCTTGGAAATCTTACGAACTGCTCCATAGGGTTTTCTTGGCTGTAATCTTTATAAAAGCAGATCACCAGGCCTTTCTTCCTCAGTAGGCCTTTCTACCTACTGCATGAACATGACTCATGGGACCCACCCGAAATTGCCTACACCCTGTTTAGTGAGACATGCTCCCTGGTCACTCACTTGGATGTCAAACTGCTATAAAGGTCTCTAAACTGTTACTCTTAATTTCTATAGTGAACTGGGAACCCTGGTGGTACAGTGGTTAAAGAGCTGGACTACTAACCAAAAGGTTGGCCCGGGCCACTCCTTGGAAACCCTATGGGGCAGTTCTACTCCATCCCAGAGGGTCGCGGTGAATCAGAATTGATTCAGTGGCAACGGGTTTGGTTTTCTTGTGAACTAGGAACAAACAGCTCAGAGACTTTGGGGTCCACGGAGCAAATGGAGTGGTATTGAGGAGATGACCTAAGTCACTTAGGTTTCTAATGTTTCTAATGCTTTTGTTTTGTCTCTCTGCTTGGATTTCATACTCCATAAAGGTAAGAATATTCCAAAAAAACCGAACAAAGAAACTCGTTGCTGCAGAGTTGATTCCAACTCATAGCAACCCTGTAGAACAGAGTGGAACTGCCCCATAGGGTTTCCAAGGTTGTAATCTTTACAGAAACAGATTGCCACATCTTTTTTCCATGACATGGCTGGTGGTTTCCACCTGCCAACCTTCAGGTTAGCAGCCGAGAGCTTAACGTTTCGTATAGTTCCTTGGAATTATATAGTGATTTATACATTTGTTGATTGTTTTCCATCTTTAGCCACAAAATGGGGTACTCATGATTCTGCAAAAAGGAAGAAAGAGATGCTTAAGGACTTTGAACATCATACCCACTGGACCTTGCCTTTTATTATTACTGTATTGGGAAATGTGAGTCCCATTTTATTTTTCTTTTTCAATATTGCTTTGGCTATTCAGGGCTACTTGCAATTCCATATAAATTTGAGGACTGGTTTTTCCATTTCTGCAAAGAAGGCTGTTGGAATTTTGGTAGAGAGTTCGTTCAATCTGCAGATCACTTGGGTCGTACTTAACAATATTAAGTTTTCCAATCCGTGAACATGGAATGTCTTTCTATTTATTTAAGTCTTTAATTTTGTTCAGCGATGTTTTATAGTTTTCAGTGTACACGTCTTTCATTTCCCTGGTTAAATTTATTCCTATGTATTTTATTCCTTTAGATGCTATTGTAAATGCAGTTGTTTTCTTTTTCCACCACAGTTAGTTTTGCCTGTTTTAGAACCTCACATGTCCTGCTGGCGAGGTGGTTAAGAGTTCGGCTGCTAACCAAAAAGGTCGGCAGTTTGAATCCACCAGTTATTCCTTAGAAACTCTATAGGGCAGTTCTACTCTGCCCTATAAGATTGCTACGAGTTGGAATCAACTCGTCGGCAATGGGTTTGTTTGTTTATATACATAAATTATATAGTATGTACTCTTTGGGTAAGGCTTCTTTCACTCAGCACAATATTTTTGAGATTCATCAGTGTTATTGAATGTATCAGTAGTTCATTTCTTTTTATTGCCACTATGTGGATAGACCAAAATTTATTGATTGAGTCATCTACTGATGGACAGAGTGGTATCACTAGGGTTGGTGTCACCCAGTACAGTAACTCATGGTGTCACCCCCACCATGGATCTCCTCCTATACCAGACCATACAGAATCCTTAGTAATGTTTTTTGTACTAATGTTGCCCACAAATCATAATTCTAACATATCACTCCTTCTTTTCCTTTAATTACTACTTTGTTCTCAAAAAAGTTATTGATACAGGTTCGCAAATATTAATTACCACAATAATGTACCTAAAACACCAGAAAATTTGACAAAATCAGTGACTATTAAAACACCAGCAGCAACTAAAATGCTTATAGCGTGTGCAAACAAAACCACGTGATTCAAAGCATCATTGAAATTGGGTAATAACGACAGCTCTTACTGAAGTGCATTAGAAGGTTGAAAATGTAAATTAGCAAAGAGTTTTACCCTTGTAGGTATATCAATACATGTAAGGTGGGCTTACGAAAAATGTGTTTGTTGTTGTAACTGACTACAGGAATATTTTTATTAAAAATAATAAATTTCTGCTGAAACACTGCACACAAAAATTTTATGGACAGTCATTTTGGTCTGACAGTGTCACTTGCTACGGTCAGCACCCCCACACCCCCCTAGTGACAGGTTGTTTTCAATTTTAGGCCATTATGAACGAAGTTGCAATGAACGTTCTTCTATAAGCCATTGTGGACATGTATTTTCATCTTAAGCAAATACCTGTGAGTGGAATTTCTAGGTCATAGGGTAGGTGTATGTTTAGTTTTATAAGAAACTAAAAAGTTTTCAAAAGTGGTTATACAACTTTATATTCCCATCATCAATGTATAAGGTCTCAGTTGCTCCAAAATCTTGCCAACATTTGGCACTGTATTTTTAATTTTAGCCATTCTAATGTACAGTAGTATACAAACAAATCTTAAGTGTGTTGAATTTAAAATATGTACAGAGATTTCAGGATCTTGAGAATTGTTTGGAAAGGCACCAAACAAGCGGCTAATACATATATGGTGAAAAGTATACAATATGAAGTTGCTTTAGAAAATATTGATTGAGTGTGGTGTTGATTATTTTTAAACCAGAAAAGAACAGGTGATACAATGTCTGAATTAAATGCCTTTTAAAGCAACTAGTCTTGTTTTTAGCTGAGTTTTGAGCTGGAAAAGACAAATTTAACTTCATGCTACAGGCCAAGGAATTGGAAGAAATCTTGGGCTTGAGATTCTGAGATTCAGGTCTTAAGATCTTGGCTTATAGTAAAGGCTCTAATTCTAGAAAATGGTGTGTAGGCGGTAGGGGGTGAAAGAGTGATTTTCCCTCTTCTAAATGATAACTCATTTTTTCATTTCATTGCTTTTTTCCCCAATACACATATACTAACTTTGGAGATTTTGCATCAAATGACTTTTAAACTGTAAAAGATAATTTAAAATAGCTATTAAACTGAAAAAATGTATCAGCTTACCTTATTTTTAAAGAATGTAATTTTGTGTTTTACTCTACAGTGTAACGCAAATTTAGAGATTTGAAGCATGACATATTTGAATGCCTCCCAGAATTTGGATTTCTGCACTAAACTGAATAGCTGAAGTTTTATGTACAAGTGATGTAAACATGAGATTTCTTTCAAAAGAGATTACCATTTGCAATTACAATGTATTATAATTATATATACTCCTGTGTCTTTTATGAAATGGTTCTAACATAACCCAGATAATCTATAAATCATATAAACCTGTAAACAAAAAAAAAAACCACCAAACCCATTGCCATCGAGTCTATTCCAACTCTTAGTGACCCTATCAGACACAGTTGAACTACTCCATAGGGATTCCAAGAAGCGGCTGGTGGATTCAAACTGGCAACCTTTTGGTTAGCAGCTGAGCTCTTAGCCACTTCACCACCAGGGCCCCTATAAACCTGTACATAGTCTAAATCTGGGCATGGACTGAAGATTCATCATAGACAAATTTTCTAGTATTTTTTTTTTTTGGTCAGTGTTTTTGAGATATATTTCACATATGGTAATAATCACCCACTTACAGTGCATGCTTCAGCGTTTTTAGCGACATTCACAAAGTTGTGCAACCATCACCGCAAACTATCTTTAGAACATTTTCAATATCCTAAAAGGAAACCTTGCATCCATTAGCAGTCATTTGCCATTCCTGATCCCACCCAGCCCCAGGCAACTACTAATCTACTTTCTGTCTCTGTGGATTTGCCTAGTATTGACATTTCACATATACAGAATTATACAATAATTTTGTAATTAAATTGTAACTATTGCAATATCATAATTATACGATAATTTTGTGACTGGCTTCTTTCACTTAGCATATTTTCAGGGTTCATTCCAGTTGTAGTGCATATCTGTACTTCATTCTTTTTTATGTTTTATTGTATGGATATACCACATTTTATTTATCCATTTATCAGTTGATGTAAATTTGGGTAGTTTTTACTTTTTGTCTATTATGAATAATGCTACCACGAACATTTGTGTACAAGTTTTTGTGTGGGCATATGTTTTCAATTCTCTTGGATATATACCTAAGAGTGGAATTTCTGGATCACATGGTAACTCTATATTTAATTTTTTGAGGAATCACCAAACTGTTTTTCAAAGTGGCTACACCATTTTTACAGTCCCACAAGCAATGAATAAGGGTGCCAATTTCCCCACATATTTGCCAAAGCTTACTACTGTCAGTTTTTTGTTTTTTTTAGCTATCCTAGTATGTGTGTTGCCCTGGTGGCACAGTGGTTAACAGCTATGGCTGGTAACCGAAAGGTCGGCAGTTTGAATTCACCAGTTGCTCCTTGGAAGCCCTATGGGGCAGTTCTACTCTGTCCTATAGGGTCACTGTGAGTCACAATCAACTCGATGGCAATGAGTTTGGTTGGTTTTAGTATGTGTGAAGGAGTCCCTGGGTGGGGCAAATGGTTTAAGTACCTGGCTAACTGACAGTTTGGGGTTCAAACCCACCCAGAGGGGCTTCAGAAGAAAGGGCTGGCAATCTACTTCCAAAAACTCAGCCATTGAAAACCCTACGGAGCACAGTTCTACTCTGATACACATGGGGTTGCTGTCAGTCAGAATTGACTCCATGGCAACTGGTTTAGTGTGTGTGAAGTGGATTTCATTGCAGTTTTAAGTTGCATTTCCCTAATGACTAATGGTGTTGAGTATCTTTTTATGTATTTATTGATCATTTGCATATTTTCTTTGGAGGAATGTCTATTCAAATCCTTTGCCATTTTTTAATTGAGCTGTCTTTCTATTGTTGAGTTGCAAGAGTTCTTTATATATTCTGGATACAAGTCCCTTGTCCAATATATGATTTACAAATATTTCCACCCATTCTGTGGTTTGTCTTTTCACTTTCTTGGTAGAGCCTTTTTTTAAATATATAATTTATTTTTGTTATTGTTATTGAGAATATACACAGCAGAACATATACCAATTCAACAATTTCTACATGTACAATTCAGTGACATTGATTACACTCTTCGAGTTGTGCAACCATTCTCACTTTCCTTTTCTGAGTCGTTCCTCACCCATTAACATAAACTCACTGCTCCCTAAGTTTCCTGTCTAATCTTTTGAGTTGCTGTTGTCAATTTGCTCCCATAGAAATAGATCTTAAAAGAGCACAACGCTCGAGGCAGTCTTTACCAGTTAAGCTGAACTATTTGGTTTTAAGAAGACTTCAGGGGATATTTTAGGTTTAAGTTTTAAAAGTTATCTCAGGACAATAGTTTCAGGGTTTGTCCAGCCTCAGTGGCTCCAGAAAGTCTGGAGTCCATGATAATTTGAAATTTTATTCTGCATTTTCCCCCTTTTTATCAGGATTCTTCTACAGAATCTTTGATCAAAATGTTCAGTAATGGCAGTCAGGTACCATCCAATTCTTCTGGTCTCATGGCAAAGGAGGCTGTCTTAGTCATCTAGTGCTGCTGTGGATGGCTTTAACGAGAGAAATTTGTTCTTTCATGGTCCAGTAGGTTACAAGCGCAACTTCAGGGCATCAGCTCTAGGAGAAGGCTTTCTCTGTCGGCTCTGAGGGAAGGTACTTTTCATCAGTCTTCCCTTGGTCTGGGAGCACCTCAGCAGGAACCTCAGGTCCAAAGGACTCGCTCTGCTCCCAGCACTGCTTTCTTGGTAGTATGAGGTTCCCATGTTTCTCTGCTTGCTTCTCTCTTTTATATCTCAAAAAAGAATGGCTTAAGACACTACCTAATCTTGTAGACCTCATCAACATAACTGCTGCTAATCCATCTTATTACATTATAGTGATAGAGTTTACAATACATAGGGAAATCATATCGGATGAGAAAATGGTAGACAATCACGCAATATTGGGAATCACGACCTAGCCAAGTCTGTTACTGAAAAACACAGGTTTGAGCCACCTGCCAGAAAAGCCAGTACTGAGACAGGGGTGAGGTGAGCAGCAGAGTGTTTTATTGTATATCGATATACAGGAGACAGAGGGAAAAGAGCTACTCCAAAATCCCCTTCTGAAGGCTGGTCAGAGGATTTTATACGGAGAGGATCAGGGTCCAAAGAATCTGTGGAATGTTAGTTACCCTTTGAGGTGGGCACAATGACCTCGTTCCAGACATGTTGATCTTTTGCGGGTAGTCTTGAAGATCTTCTGACATCATCCTGGTTTCAGTCACAAGATGGTTCCTTTGTTCAGTTGTCTCGTCTTCAGATTTTATCACTTGTTGCTCTACCTCCCAAAGAGGAACTTACATTTTAAACTTTGATAGAGTCATGGAATAACAAAACGGAGAGAGAAGAGAAGGGAAAAAGCAAAATCATTGGGATATGCAAAACTTAACTATGCAAGCTATGCATAACAATACCATAATACCTAAGACGCAGCCTATTTCCCCCGCAGCCCCTTTCAGTTGACAGATATTTTTGGGAGACACAATTCAATCCACGACAGAGGCCTTGATAGGCTCTTTTGAAGCACAATTTGTTTTTTGTTTTTTTAATTTTTGTGAAGTTCCATTTACTTGTTTATTTTTGGTTACTGGTGCTTTTGGTGTTGTATTTCAGAAACCACTGCCTAACCTAAGGTCATGAAGATTTACTCCTATGCTTTCTTATAAGAGTTTTATAGTTTTAGCACTTATGTTTAGGTCTATTCTACATTTTGAATTAATTTTTGTATAAGATGTGAGGGAGGGATTCAAATTCATTCGTTTGCATGTGGAGATCCAGTTGTCCCAGCACATTTGCTGAAAAGATTATTCTTTTCCCATTGAATTACCTTGAGACCCTTCTTGAATATTAACTGACCAAAAATTGAGGGCTTATTTGTGGACTCTCAATCCTATTCCATTGATCTATATACCTATCTTTATGCCAGTACCACACTGTCTTGATTATTATAGCTTTGTACTACATTTTGAAATTAGGAACAGAGTGTCCTCCAACTTAGTTTTTATTTTTCAAGATTGTTTTGGTTGAGTCCCTTGCATTTCCACATGAATTTTAGGGTCAACTTGTCAGTTTCTGCAAAAAAGCCATCTGGGATTTTGATAAGGATTGCACTGAATCTGTAGATCAATTTGGGGAGTATTGCTATTTAACAATGTTAACTCTTCCAATCCATGAATATAGGATGATGTCTTTTCATTTATTCAGATCTTCTTTAATTTTTTTTAACAATGTTTTGCAGTTTCCAGTGCATGAGTTCTGCATTTCTTTTGTTAAATTTATTCTTAGGTATTTTATTCTTTTGATGGTATTATAAATGGGATTGTTTTCTTAATTTCATTTTTGCATTGGTAATTGCTAGTTATAGAAATACAATTGATCTTTGTATATTGTTCCTTTATCCTGCCTTTTTGGTAGATTTATTACTTTTTATTACTCATTTATTACTCCTAAATGTTTTTTAGTGAATTCCTTAGGATTTTTTATATAAAATATCATGTCATATGCAGATGAAGAAAGTTTTATTAACAGTTTTGTTTTTTTTTTTGAGAGGAGGGGGGTTTCCGATTTGGGTATCTTTTGATTCTTTGTCTTGCTTAATTGTCCTGGTTAGAACCTCCAGTAAAATGTTAAACAGAAGTGATGAAAGTGGACATCGCTGACTTTTTCTTGATCTTAGGGGGAAAGCATGCAATTCAGTCTTTCTCCATTAAGTATGATGTTAGCGGTGGTTTTTTCATAGGTGGCCCTTATCAGTTTGAGGAAGTTCCTTTCTATTCTTAGCTGGTTGAGTATTTTTACCATGAACGATGTTGGATTTTTTTCAAATTCTTTTTCTGTGCTATTGAGATGATAACCGTGATTTTGTTTTTTATTCCATTAAAATGGTGTCTTAGGTTAATTGATTTTCAGATGATAAGCCAACCATGCATTCCTGGAATAAATCCCACTTGGTCATCGTGTATAATCCTTTTATGTTGCTGGACTTGGTTTGCTAGTATTTTGTTGAGAATACTTGCATCTATATTCATAAGTGGCATTGGTTTTCCAATTACTTTTAAAAATTAAATTAAATGTGGATATACTCTGGTTATATTTTATAGCACTCTTAACTGGACTTGGAAAATTTAATTTGTATGGCATTAAAGTAATAGCTATTTGTATATATCCAAAGGCTATAGAGACTTTGAAGTTCTACACTGTTAATCTTTAAATAAATGAGGATATTGATAATACGTATAAAGCAAATTTTCAATCTTGTCTCTGAGTTAAAAGAATATTTCAGGCAAAACCTCATGATCTCATATTTTATGTATTTTTTTTTTTTTGCTAATCACGTGGAATTCTAAGATGCTAGACATATCCTTGACTGAATGCAGAGAATACCAGAAAGATGTTTACCTGTGTTTTATTGACTACACAAAGGCATTGGATTGTGTGGATCATAATGAAATGTGGATAACATTGATAAGAGTGAGAATTCCAGAACACTTAATTGTACTCATGTGGAACCTGTACATAGATCAAGATGCAGTCGTTCAAACAGAACAAGGGGATATTGCATGGTTTAATATCGGAAAAGGTATGCATCAAGGTTTATCCTTTGACCATACTTATTCAATTTGTATACTGAGCAAATAACCCAAGAAACTGAACTGTATGAAGAAGAATCAGGATTGGAGGAAGACTCATTAATAACCTGCAATATGCAGATGACACAATCTTGCCTGTCAGAAGTGAAGATGACTTGAAGCACTTACTGTTGAAGATGAACGATTACAGGCTTCAGTATGGATTACACCTCAATATAAGGAAAACAAAAATACAACTGGACCAATAAGCAACATCATGATAAACAGAGAAAAGATTAAAGTTGTCAAGGATTTCATTTTACTTGGATCCACAATCAATGCCCATGGAAGCATTGGGCAAATCTGCTGTAAATGGCCTCTTTAAAGTGTTGAAAAGCAAAGATGTCACTTTGATGATGTTCTTAGTTATGTAGTGCTGCGATAACAAAAATACCACAAGTGAATGGCTTTAGCAAACAGAAATTTATTCTCTCACTGTTTAGGAGGCTAGAAGTCTGAATTCAGGGCAGCAGCTCCAGGGGAAGGCTTTTCTCTGTCAGCTGTGGGGGAAGGTCCTTGTCATCAATCTTTCTCTGGTCTAGGAGCTTCTCAGTACAGATGTGCTTTGGACTTCTTTCTTGGTGGTATGAGGTCCTTCTCCTCTCTGCTCAATTGTCTCTTTTATATCTCAAAAGAGATTGACTCAAGATACAACCTAATCCTGTTGATTGAGTCCTGCCTCGTTAATATAACTGCCTCTAATCCTGCCTCATTAACATCATAGAGGTTAAGATTAACAACACATAAGATAATCACATCAGATCACAAAATGGCTGACAACCACACACTACTGGGAATCAAGTTGACACACATTTTGGGGGGAAACAATTCAATCCACAACAATGACTAAGATGGCCTGATGTAAGCCGTTGTATTTTCAATCACCTCACACGCATGCAAAAGCTGGACAATGAAAAAGGAAGACCTGAAGAAGAATTGATGCATTTGAATTATGGTGTTGGTGAAGAATATTGAATATACCATGGACTGCCAGAAGAAAGGGGCCCTGGTGGTGTGGTGGTGAAGAGCTACAGTGAGCTACAGCTGCTAACCAAAAGGTCAGCAGTTCGAATCCACCAGTTGCTCCTTAGAAACCCTATGGGGCAGTTCTACTCTGTCCTGTACGGTCGCTATGAGTTGGAATTGACTTGATGGCAGTGGGTTTGGTTTGGCTCTTTTTTTTTTTTTTGGCCAGAAGAACAAACAAATGTGTCTTGGAAGTACTACAGCCAGAATGCTCCCTAGAAGTGAGGATGGCGAGACTTTATCTCGCTTACTTTGAACGCGTTATCAGGAAGGAGTAATCCCTGGAAAAGGACAACACGCTCATTAAAGTAGAGGGTCAGTGAAAAAGAAGATGACTCTCCAGGAGATGGATTGACACAGTGGCTGCAACAATGGGCTCAAACATAGCTACTATCGTGAGGATGGCGCAGGACAAAGCAACGTTTTGGTTTTTATACATGGGTCGCTATGAGTCAGAGCCAACACGACAGCACCTAACAACAACTAACAAGTGTACCTCAGGAGTCTCTGGGTGGCACAAACAATTAAGGGCTGGACTACTAACTGAAGGGGTTGGTGTTTCAAACCCATCTATAGAGGCACCTCAAAAGAAAGGCCTGGCAATATGCTTCTGAAAAGTTCACAGCCTTGAAAACCTTATGGTGTACACTTCTACTCTGTAACACATGGGGTTGCCATGAATCAGAGTTGACTCAACAGCAACTGGTAAAACTGGTGTTTTGAGTAATACAGAAACCCTGTTCTTGGAGACTATACAATTTAGTGCTTCCTCCCCTCCCCTACTTGAGTGTGCCTGAGGATCTTGAATCTGTGTCTGAAATGTTGAACTAATCTGAGGTGGGGCCAGGGAAAAAGAAGTAAAAATAGGGAAGGAGGTGATGCTACGTGTTGTTAATGGAATGTTTTGATGATACAAGTAAGCCAAAACAAAAAACCAAATCCACTGCTGTCATCGCTTGACCATGAGCAAGTGGGTATCCTGTGGTTGGTCTTCTGCTTTATGGTGGGAATTTCATCTGAGAATGTGATTTTGCCCACAGATAGCACATGGCTTTGATGATACTGGCTAAAGGAGATTGATGTGTTGTATGGTTATATGCTTTCCAGAAGAAAATGATGGGGAACCTTTTTATACCAGTAAACCAAAACCGCCTGCTGCCAAGTTGATTCCAACTCATAGCAACCCTATAGGACAGAGGAGATCTGCCCCATAGGGTTTCCAAGGCTGTAAATTTTTACAGAAGCATACTGCCATATCTTTCTCCTGTGGAGCAGCTGGTAGGTTCGAACCACCTACCTGGTGGTTAGCAGCTGAGTGCCTTAACCACTGTGCCATGAAGGGTTCCTTTTATACCAATAGTGATGGCATATATAAGTCAAGCATCGTGATAAGTACTTTGCTTTCAGGCATTTTTCCCTCACGAATATTTGTTGAGTGCTTTCTATGAATAAGTTACTAAGGCACGGTAGCAAAACAAAGTCCCTTCTCTCTTAGATATATTATATATATATATTACATATAATATTACAGCAGAAATACAGCATATATAGCAGAAAGATACAGTCAATAAATACGTAAGTATAAATGTTGTAAGGTGCCGTCAAGTCGATTTTCCACTCATAGTGACCCCATGTGACAGAGTATAACTGCCCACAGGGTTTTCTTGGCTGTAATCTTTACAGGAGCAAATCACCAGGGCTCAAACTGCCAACCTTTTGGTTACCAGCGGTGCATTTAACCATTAAGCCACCAGGGCTCCTTGTAAATATAAATGAACAAGATAATTTCATTAAATTGTCTGAATCACCTTTAGACATTTTAGGTTTTCATTGATCTTTATTTTTTGATTATATAAATTACATAACTAATTGTGTAAGATTCATGCAATATGGAAAAGTTTAAGGTAGGTAGAAAGTAAAAACCTTATGACTGAAAACCACGACAAATGTTTTGGTTACCATCATTTCATATAAATGTAATTTTAGCTAAATAAGATTAAGTCTAAAATCCCACAATCAGAAATTGACAGGGTATAGATGCTAACCTGGATTCGAAATGTTTAAAGAGATTACGTTTTTTAAGCCAAAGGTTGGATAGGATTTGATAGGAGCTTCAGATAAAGGACTCTGCCACCACCAAAGGGAATACGTTATGGGGGAATGAAGTTGGAAGACTATTAAGTAGTTCAAACCAGTGATAATTAGGGCCGGAAATGCCCCCCCCCCCCGCCCCCTTAGTGGGATGCCTATGGGGCTGAGGGCAGTGAGTGGGTCACTAGGGTTGGTATCACCCAGAGCAGTAACTCAGTGTCACCCCCCCCTTCCCTCCTCCATGGACCTCCTCCTATACCAGACCATACAAAATCCTTACTAATGTTTTTTGTACTTATGTTACTCGTAAATCATAATTCTCCTATATCACTCCTTGTTTATATCACTACTTCATTCTCAAAAAAGTTATTCATATAGGTTCACAAATACTAATTACCACAATATTACAGCTAAAATACCAAAAAATTTGACAAAATCAGCCACTATAAAAACATCGGTAGCAATGAAAATAACAGCCAGTGCTTGAAAAAATCACGATTCGCATCATAATTGTAACTGGGTAATAATGACAGCTCTGACCAGAGCGCATAGAAGGTTCAAAAAGTAAATTAGCATACAGTTTGACCCGTGTAAACTGGGCTCAAAAAAACGTTTTTGTTGTTATAACTAACTACACGGGTATTTTATAAAAAATAATAAATTTCTGCTGAAACACTGCACAATTTTTTAGACAGTCATTTTGGTGTCATCTCCTCTGACGGTGTCACTCCGTACAGGCCTCACTCCGCACCCCCCATCAGTCTAGTTACTCCACTGGCTATGGGGAACCACTTAAGAGGCTATTTTGTTCTCTTCCTAGTAGGTAATTTCAGAGCGGCCCAGACATCCAATTTCTCAACAAATAATTCTTCCCACAAGACTGATGCGGATCAGATATACGTTGGGCTGCTTCATGTACCTAATATCGTTCAGGTAGTATTAAAAAAAAAACAAAAAAAAAAGTCGTTTTTAATCTCATGTAGTAAATCTCTTCTTGCTGCAATTGTACAGGACTGCCTAGATTTATAGCAAATGGCAGAGCAGTAACTGCTCCCAGGGTATTAATTATCACATCATTAAAACAAATTTTCCAGCCCTCAACAAGTCCCTTTCGGGCTGTCCTACGAGTGGGCGGTTTGGAGCCAGTCGGGGGAGGGAGGATGTTCTACGTTTGTTAAGTTTCTAGAGCGAGGGACGATAATGGAGCAGCAGAGATTCCGCACACCAGCGTTCCAGCTGTCACTAGCGTTCCCAGGTTTGATGACTAGGGACGTCCGCTCGGAGTCTGCATTTTTAAACAGCCCGGGACCACGTGGCTGCCTGCACGCTCTACAACTGGCCCTCGGTGTCTCACTCTTGGCTTTGGCGCCGAACCTTTCCCCCTATGTGGACGCGACCATTGGCTCCGCGCTCGAGGGGGTATGGCCCAACCTCACGGCCAAGGCTTCCCCGAATGACGCTTCTCATTAAGTCACAGGAAAGGTTCAATCACGAATTTAAAGAATCAAATGCAATACACCTAACAATGCTGTAGAAGACACGTTTTGCTGAAAAGAAAAAGCAGTCCTGATCCGGGCTCCTCCTACACTCTGTGGGGGCCGCAAGGGTGGTTTCGCCCGAAGCGCGGGCTCCGCCTCCACGGGTGCCGCCATTTTGTTTGGCTGGAGGGGAGTGAGCGGCGCTTTGGGGGAGGGGTCTCGTAGGCGCCTCACCTGACCCCAAGGCCACCGTGCGGGTATTGCTCCACGGGGAGGCCTTCTCCCCGGATAGGGGCGCGGAACCATGTACATAAAGCAGGTAAGGCCTGCGCACTCGCCGCGCCCCTCGCCGGTCCGTGAGGAACGCTCCTTGAAGCGTGGGTGTTGTGGTGCGACCCGCGGCCTCGCACCTCTCCTCTCGCGCGGGTAGTCCCAGGGTGGGCCTGTGGGGGAGGGGAGACAGGTCCCGCCCCGCGGGCGCCTCAGCCGAGGGGCTCGGAGAACTGGGGCGCTCTCCTCTGCTGCCCGCCCCTCCCCCAGTCCCCCGCGGGTCTCACCTGAGGGAAGCGGGGTATCGGGGAGGTGTGGAGGGGCCGCCGGCGGGCGGGCGGGGGTGCCGAGCCGGGAGCGCCGGCAGAGAGGGCCTAGAGCTGGCTGGCTGCGGGCCCCGGGGCGGGAGGGGCTGTGTTGTCCTGCAGAGATGGCACCGAACGAACCCTCTGTTGGGGGTGTGAGGAGAGTCGGTCTCCTCTGTCCGGGGCGCTCTTTGGCTGTTTGCTGTAACCGGGCCCTTCCCCTCCCGGATTTACTGGAGAAGTAAAAGGGACCTCATTCTTGCAGAAAGTGTAGCGCCTCATTCAGTTGTTTACTTCTGTCAAAATGGTCTCGCGCCAGAGTCCACCACAAAGATGAGCCCATTCACACTATTTTGGACGAGGTTTTCTATGGGATTGTTGGCCTCCAAGGACTCCTTCTTTGGAAAGTCTCCTGTTTTTGGCTGGCGGTGTGTCTGACTGAACGGGGCGCTCACTGGGCTTGGAGTCGGGAAAGCTGGGTCCAGCCTGCCTCCATGATATACTTCTACAATAGGACTCTAATGTTTAGTGTTCCAGTTAGGCTTATGCACAGTACTTGATTTGGAGAGTTCCTTAACAGGTTACTAATTAATGATTCTTAAAAAAAAAAAAAAAAAAAAAAACGCACTGGCAATGGTTACTGACGAAAGGAGTATTTTAAAAAGAAGATGTTTAATCATCACTTTCCAAAATGAGTTTTTTCTTATTAAAAAATCGAAAGTTTTTCATCTTGCGTTGGATGAGAAAATAAAACGTAAAGAAATGTTACTGAAAAAAAAAAATTACGGGGAACCGTGGGTGGAAATGGGGAGAGTGCTGTCACATTGCGGGGATTGCAACTAATGTCACAAAACAATTTGTGTATACATTTTTGAACGAGCAACTAATTTGTGCTGTAAACTTTCACCTAAAGCACAATAAAATTTTAAAAAAAGTTACTCTAGAAAGTATTTATTTTTGTGTGTGTTCTCAAAAATATCTCTTTTACTTATTAGGTTATTATCCAGGGTTTTCGAAGTTACAGAGATCAAACGATTGTAGATCCCTTCAGTTCAAAACATAATGTTATTGGTAAGTGTTCCTGGTTTACTAGATCAGATTTATATATACAGACATATTAATTCTGCCCCTTCAAGCCATGTATTGGCTTGAGGAGACAGGAATTGTCTTTGAATATTGCATATATTTATCTGCTTTTTCTTCCCCCCCAGTATGAAATAACGTCTTTGTCCTTTAACTGCACAGGTGAATTGCTTATTTTGTAAATTTAAAATGCTTGGATAAAACAGTTACTCATTTTTATTTGAGTGTCTTTAAATGGGTGAAAGTGTGTTTTAATAGCTTGAAGAACTATTTTTTAAATTTAGAGCAAAGGATAACTAAATTCAGTGTTTGAGCTATATTCTATTCTTGATGTGTCATATCCTTGTTAAAATGCTTGCTATTGCTTTATGTAACAGATAATCATTCTTTAGTCATAAATTAGATTGTTCTCATTTTTTTTTTTTCTGTCATAATGTCTAAGGACAGACAGTAGCTTGATGGGAAGAGCATAAATTTTAGAGTATAACAGAATGGGGTTCAAATCCCAGTTCTTTTTGAAACTTTACTGTCTAAGAAGCCTCTGTTTTCTCATTTGTAAAATGGAGGTAATGATATCTCTTTCATAGGGCTGTTGGGAAGATTAAATGAGAAAGCATATGTAAGTGTAAGGAAAAAGGAATAAGTAATTAGTGATTGCCATTATATAATATTTAGTCTTCAGATTATATAATGTCCATTTTGCTGGTACAGCCAACTGAAGTGTTTTGTCCCCTGAACTCTTAAAGGATAGATGAAATGAGTGCTTGTAAACACATGCTGTTGACACAGTTTTGTCGTAACAGTGTCCTTCTTACTGGGTAAGATTCATATAGAAAATCAATAGATGGTAATGTTCCCAGAAGATCCTTGGAGAATCATAGTTCCTTTATTCTGTGTAATGGTTTTATCTGCACTCCGTACATCAACTGCAACCTTGTAGTTGGGAATAAAGAAAACATACTTTTCTTCCTGCTCCAGCTATTTTGAAAAAGTTAGTTAATTGAATTGATGCGCTATAAAGGTAGCTTGGTTTTACTGGGATTTGGCTTACATTTTGTTTATAGATGCTTTCTGATTTTCATCAATCAGAAAATCTCTAGAAATGGAGAAAAATGAACAATTATTAGGTTTATGTTTATATATTACAAAACATTTTGCTGTCGAGTCAATTCCAACTCCTAGCGACCCTACGGGACAGAGTAGAACTGCCCTATAGGGTTTCCAAGGAGTGACTGGTGGATTCAAACTGCAGGACTTTTGGTTAGCAGCCGAGTTCTTAACCACTGCGCCACCAGGGCTCCAGATATGTTACAAGGTAGAAATAAATATCTTAGTATTTCGGTTGTATAATTTTATAAATGATCTGTAAAATGACCATTATTCATCTAGAATGATTAAATTACTTCTGTAGACTCTACTCAAAAGTCTGTAGAATCTTCCATAGAGGGTCAGTGAAAAAGAAGACGACCCTCAACGAGCTGGATTGTCACAGTGGCTGCAGCACTGGGCTCAAACAACAGTGATTGTGAGGATGGCGCAGGACCAGGCAGTGTTTCATTCTGTTGTATGTAGGGTCGCTGTGAGTCAGAACCGATTTGACTGTGCTTAACAACAACAGAGTCTCTTTTGTTTATTGTCTTAGCTCTTGTCAGTAGTCATTTTTACAAAGGAAAATTGTCTAAGTGTTGTTTTAACTAAAACAAACCTAATATACAACTTTAAATATGTAATAGCACATTCAGGTACCTTAATGATGTAAGAAAGACCAAAAGTCATTCATACTGATTGGCCCTTAAAAATATCTGGTGATACTGTACCACTTTGATTGTTAAATGATTTTGTCTCAAAAAAAAAAAAAAAAAAAAAAATCAGCAAGATTTGAAGACACAATCTATTTCTGGCCTGATCTTCAGATGTTTGGTATATGTGCCAAACAGATGACTTTCTAAGTTTTTTTTTATTCTAGCCTTTTAACAAAAAAGAAGTAAATGGTAATTATAAAACATTATGGAAGAGCAGAAAAACTAAAGGAAGAAAATTTAAACTGTAATCCTTCTACCCATTGATAGTCATTGCTAATATTAATGGTCTGTACTTGTGTTAGCGTTGGTTTCCTAGAAAACAGCCTGAGGCAGGCTTAGCTGCCAAGGCTTTAATGGGGAGGTGTAGTCTGAGGGCAGGAGTGAGGGGAAAAGCTGGTCACAGCTTTATAAAGAAGGCACAGCTGGTTGCGGTCACACTGGATAATTTCCAGAAAGACTTTGTGGACCTACCACGCTTTGCAACAGTCAGATGGGAGAGGAAGGAGAGAAATTTGTTTGCTGACTTCTGTCTCTCATTGGTCAAAGTTTACCACTTCAGGCATTAATTTCCCCATGCTTCTGGACTATATTACTCTGGGGAGTATCCTTTTTTTGGATCTTTACAGATCTGACCTGAATGCATCCCCAGGGCAGGCTGAAATAACCAGAGCTGTTAGGGGCCTGAGGATGTCCACTGATGGACAGCCAAGACCTGGATTGAGGTGGTGAATCTGGATGGATATATATATATATACTCGGTCTTCCTGAACACCTTTCCAGTCTGTATACATCCATAAGTTATGCCCTTTTCTTTTTAAATAAAAATCTTCATAGTGTAGTTTATTGGTAATCTCTTTTTTTTCTTCAGAATAAATCTTAAAGGTATCTTTCCTTATTTAATATTCAGCATCCTTTAAAGTTGCTGTGTAATGTTCTACTCTATGGATAGGAGTAACTCTTCAAGGGAATTAAAAAAAATTTTCAGTTACTTATTTATAAGTGGATTATTGTTTGGAATATTTATATTTATTTAAGGTAAGTTATCTTTTTTAACTTATTTGTAAATAATTTCAAATTTGCAGAAAAGTTACACAAATAAGAACAGTGTAGAGAATATTCCCATACCCTTTGCCCAGATTCAGCAAGTCTCATTTTCTCTGTTTGCTTTATCATTTGTGCTTGCTCTCCCAATCTTCCTGTGCACACCACACACACTTTTTTTTTCCTCAAAGTGATGTATATAGGGGCCCTTTACCACTAATGACTTTAATGTGTATTTTCTGAGAATAAGGATACTCTCTTACATAATCACAGTAGTTATCAACTATACAGAAACGTAAATCCTCACAACTGGATCAAAAAGCAACATCATTATAAATGGAGAAACAATTGAAGTTGTCAAGGATTTCATTTTACTTGGATCCACAATCAGCGCCAATGGAAGCAGCAGTCAAGAAATTAAACAACACATTGCGTTGGGTCAGTCTGCTGCAAAGGACCTTTTTAAAGTGTTAAAAAGCGAAGATGTCACTTTAAGGACTAAGATGCACCTGACCCAAGCCATGATGTTTTCACTTGTCTCATATGCATGTGAAAGAAAGCTGGACAATGAATAAAGAAGACCAAAGAAGAATTGATGCCTTTGAATTATGGTGTTGGCAAAGAATATTGAATATACCGTGGACTGCTAGGAGAACAAAGAGATCTGTCTTCAGAGAAGTAGAGCCAGAATGCTCCTTAGAGCTAGGATGGCAAGACTTCATCTCATATACTGTGAACATGTTATCAGGAGGTACCAGTCCCTGGAGAAGGACATCATGCTTGGCAAAGTAGCGGATCATCGAAAAAGAGGAAGACCCTCAACGAGATGGATTGACACTGGCTGCAACGAAGGCTTCAAGCATGACAACAATTGTGAGGATGGCACAGGATCGGGCAGTGTTCTGTTCTGTTGTACATAGGGTCCCTATGAGTCGGAACCAACTCAAGACCACCTAACAACAACATACAGTGGAGAAATTGGACAACACCTTGATGGGTGACCAAAAGTAATTATCACTAATAAGGGGTAGAGGGACATCATGTGTCTCCAAATGTGCTACCCTGAGAAGGATTCATCACTTATTTTTCAAAAATAACAATGTTTTAAAAGACAAAGGCTGTGTAAATGATTGTTGTTAGTTGCTATTGAGTTGATCCTAATTCACAGCAACCCCATGTTTGCAGAGTAGAACTGCTCTGTAGGGTTTTCAAGGCTGTGATCTTTCAGAAGCAGATCTCCAGGCCTGTCTCCCAGTGCACCTCTGGGTGGGTTCAGACTGCCAACTTTTTGGCTAGTAGTCGAGTGCTTAACCCTTTTTGCCACACAGCCGCCTATGGAAGTAGTTAAAAGAGATATGACAACTAAATGCAATACCTGATCCTAAATTAGATTATGTACTGGAGATTTAAAAAAAAAAAAAAACTTTAAATGACATGTCTGGGTCAGTCAACATAACTGGAACATGGATAGCAGATTATTATGTTAATGTTGTCGTTAGGTGCTGTTGAGTCAGTTCCGACTCATAGTGACCGTATGTACAACAGAATGAAACACTGCCTGATCTGGCGCCATCCTCACGGTTGTTATGCTTGAGTCCGTTGTTGGCAGCCAGTGTCAGTCCATCTCATTGAGGGGCTTCCTCTTTTTTGCTGACCCTGTGCTTTACCAAGCATGATGTCCTTCTGGAACTGGTCCCTCCTGATCACAAGTACAAAGTACGTGAGATGAAGTCTTTCCATCCTGCTTCTAAGAAGCATTGTGGCTGTTCTTCCAAGACAAATTTGTTTGTTCTTCTGGCAGCCCATGGCATATGCAGATATTCTTCGCCAACACTGTAATTCAAAGGCATCAGTTCTTCTCTGGTTTGCTTTATTTATTGTCCAGCTTTCTTTCACATGCACACGAGACAATTGAAAACACACAATGTCTTGGGTCAGGCACATCTTAGTCCTTAAAGTGACATCTTTGCTTTTTAACACTTCAAAGAGGCCTTTTGCAGCAGATTTGCCCAATGCAGTGTAGTTGTTTGATTTCTTGACTGCTGCTTCTATGGGCGTTGATTGTGGATCCAAGTAAAATGAAATCCTTGACAACTTGTGTCTTTTTCTGTTTATCATGATGTTGCTTTTTGATCCAGTTGTGAGGATTTATGTTTCTGTATAGGTACTGTATTTCCCTGTGTAACTAATAAGCAACATGGCGAGACACTTATAGGACCATGCAAATGTTGTGCTCCTCATCAGAATTTTCCCAGAGGATTAGCATTCTTCATTCTGATGAGTTTCCATTTCCAGTACTCCTTTCACACTTAGCACTTGGTGTTCTGTAAGCAAGAATCCCCCTTCCTCCTTTATTTGTTTATCTTTTTATTATCAGTATGGATTCATGGATTAGTTTCCTCCCCAATGGTTTATAATTCATTACTGTTCTTAGTTATGTTGGTGCCCCATTTGTCCCAGATTTGGCCAGTGGGAGCCCCTTCAAGCTGACTCTTACGTCTTTGTTATATACCTTTTTATTTATTTATTTTCAAGAACTTTCTTACTTTCTGGCATAACAAATTATCTCTTTAGGATTCACTTTGCATTAAAGGTGATAACTTAGAATTAGGTAGCTAATTTGTTCATGATATTGTGGTTAATATAGAGATTGGTATAGTTATTCTTGACTCAACTTTGAAATATTTGCTAAATAAAGAATTTCAAATATTTATTAAATCAAACTTTTGATATTCTTTTATGTATAGAATTGCTTATTGTAAAATTGAGATCGTTTTTAAAAAGTGCCTTATAGTTGTCTAGACTTGGTTCTGTGAGACTAAATGATATATAGGGTTGAGCATAAACAGTGTAACATGTGAACAGTTTGAGAATTTAAAATGATTACCTAAGTATATTAGAATGTTAGCAATATGTGATTTTTTTAAATTGTTAAAAATACTTATGTTTAATTAAACTAGAATTACATGTCTATTATAATGAACATAAATTATGAAGGCCAGGTATTATAGTTATTTCTATTAATTTTAAATAATTGGGAAAGAGCAAAAGAATAAGTTTCTTTTAAAAAAAAAAAAAAACTGTCCAAAGTCTATAGAAAACTTAAACTCAGATGGTGAGTAAAACTTGTTTATTGGTTTCTTTTGTTCACTGCTCTGTTGTATTTAATTTTAAATATTAAGATATGTGTTAGAAAATTGAGTTTATAAATTTTTTAATACTTTTAATTTTATTTATTTTATTATTATTAATTATATTATTATTATTATTAATTTATTTTATTAGTAAAAATAACATGTACTTTTTGAAAATTTGTAGTGGGCAGAAATGGATCTGGAAAAAGTAACTTTTTTTATGGTACGTATTTTTTTTTAATTTCTAAGTATGTTAAGATCTAGGTATGTTAAGGTAATTTACTAAAATCATTCTTTTTTTGAGATTATGTCTGCGTGAAACCCAAGAAATACTTCTTCACACATGGGTACAATTTAGAGAGTTTAGAGTCTAAAGATCTGAATTCTGTTCACTACCCAGTGACCTATGAGCCATGTGAGACCGGGCAGAAACACTTAACCTCTTTGATTTTAAAAATGGAGATGTTTGCCATGTCTACCTTAGATGGGTGGTGAGAATCAAATGAAAGAATACATATGAAAGTCCTTTTAAAACTTGAATGCAGTATATAAATGATATGTTCTACGTATTTCTAGCAATTCAGTTTGTTCTCAGCGATGAGTTCAGTCATCTTCGTCCGGAACAGCGATTGGCTTTGTTGCACGTAAGTGAGACTGCTTTAAGACATTTTTATTATATATATAAAAAAATACATCATCAATCCCAGTGGACAAAAGAATTTATTCACGTGAATATATCTTAGCCTATCTCTTAAGTGTGTTATTCTGTAAAATTTAGCTTACTGTATTAATGTAAAGGAGCCCCTGTTGGTGCAGTGGTTAAGCACTTGGCTGCTAACTGAAAGGTTGGTGGTTTGAATCCACCAGCTGCTCCACGGGAGAAAAGACCTGGCAATTTGCTCCTGTAAAGATTTCAGCCTAGGAAACCCTATGGGGCAGTTCTACTCTGTCTTATAGGGTTGCTTTGAGTCTGAATCGACAGCATACAACAACATCAACGTATTAATATAGGAGTCCCTGGCTGATGCCAATGGTTGATGTGCTCAGCTGCTAACCAAAAGGTTGGAAGTTCACGTCCACCCTGACGTGCCTCAGAAGAAAGGCCTGGCAGTCTGCTTCTGAAAAAAGTAGTCATTGAAAACCCTGTGGAGCGGAGTTTACTCTGACACAAAAAGAGTCGTCAGGAATGGTTGTATTAATGCAGGATAAAGGCTTAATTTCTATATAATTGTTAGAAGAAAATTGTAGAATTTACCCATGGATGAATATGTCCTAAATGTTAATGTAAGTTAGATAATTATCTTTGTTAAAGATGCGGTCTGATAAGGTTCTTAGAATCAGATTTGCTGAGGGAAAAAGAAAGGTTTGGAATTGAGGATTAGTAACACTGAGATACGGAACCAGAAGTTATGTGAAGGCATAGAGAAGCAAACATAGCAAACCAAACAGCATACAAGTTGTCTGTTGGTAATCTTTGCCATATTCGTACTTAGGTAGTAATGTCATTTTCTGATACGAAAGACAGTATATAGTAATAAAAATTGTTAAAATTTTTATTAGATAATTAAGACTAATGAGCTAGAGTTATTTTAGGATAAAAATTACAAAAGGCTGCATAATAAAATTATATCATTTATTTCTTCCTGGTTTAAATATAGCTTGTAATTATTTTAAGACCAGAAAAGGAGATTCCTCAATATATCTTGGCAACAATGTCTCTCACACTTAAGTTCTTTTTGTTTGACCATAATAATTTTTTTCCCTTAAGTTTGAATTCATAGCCCAGTAATCAGAACTGATTCCCTATAGAAAAATCTTTTAGTTTTCTCAGACTGGTATTAGAAGAATTAATAATCTTTTCAAGTATAGCTCTCCATTGTATTGAACCAGCACATAATAATAATAATAGTTTCTAGAATCTTGGTATGTAGTGATTGGGTTATAGATTGGTCTAACTGTGATACATGTTAGATGTGTGTGTTTCCATAGCAGATTTAAACCTATATAGAATGTCTCAAATTAAATGTTAAAAAAAACAATTCCAATAATTATCAGATGATTTCTTAGGGTTCCTTTCCGTTATTAAGGTGAGTAGGAATAGCTTCAAGGTGTTTTCAATATTAGCAAATAGGTAGAATTGGGCTTTGTGCTATAAAAACGTGGTCTGCAGAGCAAGACCTAAGTACATCTAACTTTGACATTTCCTATACGTTTCTAAATTTTTTACTCAGAAACAAGTTATTTGGTTGAGAACTGTTATGTTATCGAAATCCAGTGTGTTTACTGTTTTAGCAAGAGAGCTTATACTAGTCTGATAGAAATGTTTCTCCATAGAATTAGGTTTGTTACCATGCAGTAAACTTTTAAAGTGTTTAAAGAATATGAAAACACCACTTAAAAACAGGAAATTTGTTTTTCTAATGTTTTAGGAAGGTACTGGTCCTCGTGTTATTTCTGCTTTTGTGGAGATTATTTTTGACAATTCAGACAACCGATTACCAGTGAGTTATTGTTTTTTCTTTTTAGTAATGTTCAGAATTTTGTTGATGCGGTTAATATTTTTAATACTTTAGAAACATTTGTTTATAGTTGTACTTTAGCTTTTATGCTTGAACTTATGTTAAAATAACTATGGTTTCTGTACTGATTTTGCCTTAAAATGAACATTTTGGAAAACAGCAAATGGGAATATGTGAGCTCTTGTGAAAAAATGTTTGTCCTAAGAATTGAGTATTCATAGCATGTCCTTTGTGAAATAATTGAGATTTTAAAATAAGAAAACTTATGGTTACGGAACTTTAAAATGACCTTATTAACTAAAAAGATTCCTTCTTTTACTGTTAAATTAACTTCACTCTTAAATATTTTATTAGATTGATAAAGAGGAAGTTTCACTTCGGAGAGTAATTGGTGCCAAAAAGGATCAATATTTCTTAGACAAGAAAATGGTCACGTAAGCATTTTTCTTCACATTTACTTCTTTTTTTTTTATGAAAGGGTAAAAGTATTCTTTTACTTGCCTCATATGTGAGGTATACTTGCCTTATACTCAACAAGTCAGTATGGAAAGCATAAACATAAGAATCGTAAGATTCTCTAAGGCTGATATGGCAGATGGTTTAATGACTCTCTTGTACTTTCCAATGAACAGGAAGTAGACTGTTAATATTTTGCTTATTGCTGGCTGCTTTAAATTATTTATCTAACAAAAAATTCCAATGTTTCTCAACAGGAAAAATGATGTGATGAACCTCCTTGAAAGTGCTGGTTTTTCTCGAAGCAATCCTTACTATATTGTTAAACAAGGAAAGGTAAAAAAAATTCTATGCCCTTTTTTATAGAATTTGTTTTCTGAGTATATTTTTCACTTGAATGATGAGTGTGGTTTATTGATTATAGCAGTTATATTGAAGCAAAAATGGACCTTATTTTCTGTTTTTTTTTTAATTTATTTTGTGTTGAGGTAAGCATTATCTTTTTATGGCTGTAAAGTACCAAATAAAGATCCATTGGAAAATAAGATAGAAGTATTTCAGCAGAGTTGTTTAAGTAGTTCTTGTTTTCTTTGTGACTTGTGTTATTCACTATATTCTATACAACGTTTCTGGTTTGTGGAAGTCATAATAATTATATTTAAGAATATTATAGAAATTACATAAAAATCAGATTTGAAAAAATTATTTTCTAGAATGAATATTATATTACTTTATCACAGACTGAAAACCAAAAAAAAAAAAAAACCAGTTGCCATCAAGTCAATTCTGACTCATAGCTACCCTATAGGACAGAGTAGAACTGCCCCCGTAGTTTCCAAGGTGGATTCGAACGGCTGACCTTTTGGTTAGCAGCCAGGCTTTTAAACCACTATGCCACCAGGGCTCCAAAACACTGAAAGTTTATATTATCAGAAATCTACAATAATGGTACGTATTCTTTTCCCTTACCGAGATTGTACTCTTTATAGCAGCTAAACTATAAACTTAAGCTAATTGTTCTACTATTCTCTTGTATATTTTAAAGTCTCTCTAAGATAATTTCTTTTATTCAAAGCTTACCCTGAGATACCCTAGTAGTTCTGTAGTATACTTTATTTGAGGGGGTGAGATGGGAACTAGAGGAGAATTCTCAAAGAATGTCCAATTCTTAACTTCATATTGGAGGCTTTTTTAGATATGTCTTGGAAAGTCATCGTTCAGAAGTCTTTAGGAAAAGTATGGTGTTTTACTTTTGGGAAATGTACTGGAAGAACAGTTTTTTGAGAAGACTTTTACTATTTGTGGGAGATAAATTTTAGAAAAGGAAGTTAATTTGAAAGAGCTATTATCTGAGTCTTACCTCCTTGTCATTTTATATAAGCCATCCATGACTACAGCATCTAAAAGAGCACTGCCTCCCTCCAGAACCCTAAGTGCTTTATTATCTTATTCTGTTTTATTTTTCTTCGTAACACTTAACTACACAATAACAATATGCTTAGTTTCCTAGAATGTAAGCTCCATGAGGTCAGGACCTTTTCTGTTTTGTCCATTGCTCTATTCCCAATGCCCAACAAGGTGGAACATGTGGTAGGCATTCAGTAAATATTTTTTGAGTGAATGAACATACTTAACTGGGGTGCCCAGTGATGAGGCTCTAAAGGATGATTATTCTTTGATGTATATACGTTTGATAGACCATATTTTCTTGCTTAGAGATGATTCTTTTACATGTGTTAAGAGTAACTTTCACCTCAGTTTTTTAATGCAACTGATACTTTCGACCTTTGTTATTTATTTATTGTTCATCGAGCTTTTGTTATTTATTTATTCACCTTTTTGCTTGTTATTTCTGCTGCATTAAGTTGCATCTTACTTAGGTTGCCACTCTCTCTTTCTGCCATGCATCTTAAAATGAAATTTTAAAGGATAGTACAGTGGTTAAGAGCTCAGAATGCTAACTAAAGAGTCGGCAGTTCGAATCCACCAGCCACTCCTTGGAAACCCTGTGGGCCAGTTCTACTCTGTCCTGTAGTGTTGCTGTGAGTTGGAATCGACTTGACGGCAATGATTTTGTTTTTTGCCTATATTATTTCATTTAATGCTCACTGTCCCTCTAATGTAATTATTTTTATATAGCTGTATTTAAAGTATGCCACTTTTGTTATACTTTTGATTGTATTATTATAGCTTTTAAAAATTTGCTGTCACTGACAGTTCCCCCTTGTTCTTTTAAAATGGAGCTCTTTTATACCTTATATTGACTAAGATAAAGTGGTAGTATGGGATATTCCTCCGTTTGTAAGTTAGAGTTTTTCATAAAGGAGACTCATGAGTGTATTAATTCTAGTTCGATTATATTTGGTAAATTCCATTTAATTAGAAGAGATACAGTATGTTGATATATGTACTATACAAATTATTTTAACTCAATCTACTAAAACATAAACTAGCACATGAATATATGTGTTAAAACTCTTTTAAGGTAAGATCTTGTTTCTAAAGAGCTTTCTATAGCTATGCAATGATCATTTCTCTAAAATTTTTTAGATCAACCAGATGGCAACAGCACCAGATTCTCAGAGACTAAAGCTATTAAGAGAAGTTGCTGGTACTAGAGTATATGATGAGCGAAAAGAAGAAAGCATCTCCTTAATGAAAGAAACAGGTAAAATAAATGTGCTTACACCTTTTTCTTTTTGGGAAATTACTTTGTCATCGCGTTATAATAGTTATAAAGAGTTATGTCTTTTACATATTCTCAGGGGTACATTGTATGATAGTTTGCCTGTGTACTAAATGGAGAGAAAATTAGTTTGAGGCAGTTTAAGGTTTGAGATTTCCAGTAATTCATCTCTTTGAATAAAGAAGTGCAAATGCTAGATAAGAGTGCCTTTGCATGTCAACTGTTTTGTGCCTCTAGCTTCCTCATTGTTAGTGAGGACTACAAATTTGGATGCATTCTTTAAAAAAAAAAAAAAAAAAATGCTGGATTATCAACTGGCATTGTTTTAAGTTGCTCAGAGCAAGTAATTGTAAAAGTTTGAACTTGAATCTTCGTTAATATGTTTATCATGGAAACTTTCCTTTACTTTTTAAGTGCTCTGTCATATCTTGGCTTAGAGTCAGTCCTGGGTTCAGAATCTGACTAATTGGCACTGGTGAACTTCTGTGTCTGTACAGTCCTATCTTGTAGTTTGTGTTGCTGAACAGAGGAACAGAGTAGCACTCTGACGAGTGTAGTAGGTATTCAGTATTTGGCAGCTATAAGTAATGCTGTTATTAATAGAATGAGAATCAGTAATACTGACAATGTCAGTAGGTTTTTTTTTTTTTAAATGTTGTGAGAAGACACACTGGCTTGAAAGGAAGCTTAAACCGAGGACCTTACCACATGTAATACCAAAATTATTGTCACCGTGTGTGTGTTCTCTGATGCTTTGCATAATACAGCATTTTAATTGCCATTTTAGTATCTTAAGTTTGGTTACCACGTAATATCAAGGAAATACTGCTAAAGTTCTTAAGATTAAATTTAATTCATAGTTTGAGAAGTGATATTATTACATAAAAACTTTATTCAATCCTTTTTCTCCCTCCCCATTTTTTTAAAGAGGGCAAGAGAGAAAAAATCAATGAATTGTTAAAATACATTGAAGAGAGATTACATACCTTAGAGGAAGAAAAGGAAGAACTAGCTCAGTATCAGAAGTGGGATAAAATGAGACGAGCCCTGGAATATACCATTTACAATCAGGAACTTAACGAGACCCGCGCTAAACTTGATGAGGTAGATTATTTACATTTGCCACTTAAATCAGATTAATTTTATTTTCGTGAATATGTTGAATCTATGCTATGTTTATATTTTGCATGATTTTAAATAGAAATTTAAAAATAAAAAATTATCTGAATGAATTCATCATCAAATGTTTTTATTTCAGTTTACTCAAAGGAAAATGCCTAGACTCGTGGTCCTTATAATTGTATCTTAACTATAACAGGATGGTAGTGTCAGGCAGACCAGGCTAAGAGGAAAGCCACCTTTAAAGCTCCTTGGGTTTTTTTCCTTGACTTTTTAAAAGGTATTTTGTAATTAGCATTGCTGACATTTTGTACAAAAAAGTTAATCGTTTTAGGTAATGGTAATGCTAAAACCTAAAGGAGCTATCTATTTAGAGAGAACCATTAAACTTTTTTTTTGTAAAAATGGAGCCCTGGTGGTACAGTGGTTATGCCCTCACCTGCTATCCAAAAGGTCCATGGTTCGAACCCCCCAGTCACTCCACAGGAGAAAGATGTGGCAGTCTGCTTCCGTGAAGATTTATAGCCTTGGAAACCCTATGGGGCAGTTCTGGTCTGTTCGGTAGGGTCACTATGAGTTGGAATTTGACTTGATGGCAGCAGTTTTCTTTGTAAAAACGTTTAAATGAATGATTACTTTTAGTTTATTTTAATAGATATGATAAAACATTTTTATTAGGTGTTATGAAATAATAAACACAAAATGCATCAGAAATGGTAGCTTGTTTGCTTTTTCTTTTCCTCAGCTTTCTGCTAAGCGAGAGACTAGTGGAGAAAAATCCAGGCAATTAAGAGATGCCCAGCAGGATGCCAGAGATAAAATGGAGGTAAAATGATAAATTAGTCTGAGCCTAGCTTGTAGTTTTTTATCTCAGTACACTTTTTGTACCAGAATTATGGAATGGTAATCACAATGGGGAGTCACAGAGATTGAGTATTTGAAAGACAGAGTAGTACCAAAAGTTTAAGTGAAAGAAAAAGAAGAGATAGCGTTAATGGTGTCATAATTCTGCTGTTGTACTTGTAATTGCATGAGTCATTTCTGTTCCATACTTTTTGAATAGGATATTGAACGCCAAGTTCGAGAACTGAAAACAAAAATTTCAGCTATGAAAGAAGAAAAGGAACAGCTCAGTGCTGAACGACAGGAACAAATTAAGCAGAGGACTAAGTTGGAGCTTAAAGCCAAGGATTTGCAAGATGAATTGGCAGGGAATAGTGAGCAAAGGGTAAGTTAAAATGCTGAAACTGTAAGGTTAAGTAGGAACTACAGAAGACAGTGCTTTCTGTGACCAGTGCACACCTGAATTTTTTTGTAGAAGATTAGCCACGTTAAAATAACTTGCACTGAAGTTACATTAAAAAAAAAATTTAGTTTCATGTTGCAGGTTCCATTTTCTTGTCAACTTTTTTAAAGAGGAACCATGTTAGGTTTATGAATTAAGAACAAAATTATAAGCAGATTGGATTTTTACTTATCTTGATTTATTTACAGAAACGCTTATTAAAAGAGAGGCAGAAGCTGCTTGAAAAAATAGAAGAAAAGCAGAAAGAACTGGCAGAAACAGAACCTAAATTCAACAGTGTAAAAGAAAAAGAAGAGCGAGGCATTGCTAGGTCTGCGATTTTTCACCAACATTTTCTACTTAGTTCCTCTGTAGAATCTATATGGTTACGGATTAAGAAGGCACTAACATAGTAATTAAGGGCAAAAGATAAATGTTGATTTGAAAAAATAATGGCTAGTTTTAAACAACTGCTGTGGGCTCAGCATTATTATATGCATGTTACCTACATTATTTCTACTCCAAAGCCCTATGAGATTGACATTATCCCCATTTTAAATTCAGCAGACTTGGGGCTCTGAGAGCTTAAGTAACTTGCATAAGATAAATAGCTAGACGTTGTTGGGCTTTTTAAAACATGCATAATGTTTGTGCTTTTTTTTTTTTAACTGTATGTGTCATTCTGCGACTTTTTTCATTCAATGCTAGACATTTCGTATCTATTGATGTATTGGACTTGGCCAGTGTTTGCTGTTTGACATTAATTTAGCATGTTATCATGTTTTTGCCCCTCTTATATTATTTCAGTGAGTTGCCTGTTTATCTTGTGTCTATTTTTTTTTTTTTTGATAGGAATGTTTTATGTAATCGGAACATTAATCTTTGTTCTCTATATTGTAAAATATTCTTTTTTTTGCCTTCTAACCTTTATAGTGTCTTTTATTGTAAGGAGTTGAAAATCTTTATTTTGTCAAATACAGTTGGGCCATTTTTGAAAGTTCCTGAGATGGGGCACTAGAACTGAAAGTCTAGATCTACTGACTTACCCAGACCTGATGTAAGCATAGGGTCTGCCTGAAATTCTCAGGATGTGGGCTTTTCTACCTGACTTTAACTGTGGCTTAACTAATGATATAAAATTACTCAAAGGGGCTGTATTATATATGTAGCAGTTGGTTTTTTACACTTTTTTCTATGCTTGAAAGAAATGGTTTGTTTCTGTAGTTTAAAAAGAATGGCTTATGTATAGTTGAAATTATTGATTTCTGTTAAACTTGATTATTTACTACTTTGTTTTTTATCCATTCACTTCTTTGCCTGTCTTGTATAGATTGGCCCAAGCTACCCAGGAAAGAACAGATCTTTATGCAAAACAAGGTCGAGGAAGCCAGTTTACATCAAAAGAAGAAAGGGATAAGTGGATTAAAAAGGAGCTCAAATCTTTAGATCAGGCTATTAATGACAAGAAAAGACAGATCGCTGCTATACATAAGGATTTGGAGGACACTGAGGCAAATAAAGAGAAAAATCTGGAACAGTATAATGTAAGAATTTTATAGCTACCTTATGAAAATCTTTCAAAATAATGAGCATCTTAAGTTCTTAAATTTAATGTACAGTTTTATCTATTTCTTTAAGTTTTATTTTTAAATAAGTTTACATGCTACTTACAGAATATATCAGACAGGTATTTATTTAGAAAAAGCGAGAACAATTTAATGTTGTACATATAGTAGTAGTTTTTTTTTTTTTTTGAAGACTGTTTTTTCCATTCATTGAGTGTTCATATAGAGTGAGTGTATTTGAAAATGTGTTTTTATGAATTGGTAGTATGTACCTGAGCTACCCTTAATTTCAACATGTACAAGTCTAAAACATAGTTTTATAGTAAGTTATTACATTTTTTTATTTTAACAATTTTTTGTCGTTTTAATAACATTGCACGATTTTTTGTTGGTTAAAACAATGGTGATTTTGTAATATTTTCTAAATGAATTAAACATGATTTACTATGCATGTTAAGTTAGCATTTCTTTAAGAATTGAAGTGGAAGATAAAATCATAACTTACAGATTAAGAAAGGTTTCATATTTAGAATGAGAAATGAGGAATAATTGCTGTCTTAAAGGTATGAGTGGCTGTATATACGTGAGTGGAAGGTGATGGAAGTTACTAGAAAGTGTGTAGGATAGGTATAAGATGAGGGTGTAATGCACATACGCAGAAGAACCTTCTTACCTGATGAGATCTGGACCGTCTGGTTATTGGTTGGTTTATCAGAAAAGTCACTAAAAGCATACAATCTTTAAAAATACACATATGCACTTTTATCAATATCTTAAGGTTTCTATTTTAAAACAGATAAATGTACATTCATGTACCAATCTTTTGATATAGAGTCCAAATACTTCTTTTGAGTATGCCAAATATTTCTTTTGAGCATGAGTAGTGATTGTCTTGTATGAACCACACATGTAATACAGTTTTCCTTCAAGCTGGATGAGAAAGAATCCAGGATTTAATTTAGGATCATATGTTGCAATCAGTTGTCATGTTTCTTTAATCTCCTGTCATCTAGACCAGTTCTTCAGTCTTTCCTTGACTTTTGTGACCTTGACTGTGAGTTTTTGAATTATTTTTTATTTATTATAAAGTGCATATTGCATACTAAAATATATACATTTGTATAGAATATATTGTTACATATATTTATTTCTCCCTAGTCTTTTATTGTTGGTTTGCCCATTTAATTCATATTTTAGTGACCTTTGAATGTATCCAAAACCTCAGTCAAGCTTTTAAAGAAACAACTCTTTGCTTTGTACTCATAGTCTAAGTTTATTTAATATTTAATCTAATAACAGATAAAACTAGCAAAACAAAAATATAGTGGGGAGCAAACAACTGACCAAGGGTGATAGACAGTAGCCTGCTGGCCTTGAGAGTACAGTGTGCTTTAGTCAGGCTGCTTTATGGAGAGAATGGAAAACACAGGTTAAACCTGGTAGTCAGTTAATGTAGAAATTGGTTAGTATAGTTTCAACTGTGATTGCTACATATCTTTTCTTGAAATAAGATGAGTTTTGTCTTGAGTTCATGGAAACGTCAACTTCAGCAGATGTCCTTTTTGAAAGAGCCTCATGATTAACCAAGATTTTCTAGTGTGAAGTTTTATTCATTCTTTCTCAAACTTGAAGTCCATTATTTTCCAATATTTCAGCCATACATTAGGGTATCAAAATGACCACTTGTGGAGATGAAGCCTGTCCTTAATAATGAATAGAGATAATTTCACAGTGCTGATTGCATTATGCAGAACAGCTTTTTGCTTCTTGGTATTATGCATCAGTAATCCTAAATGAATTTTTCCACAGGTGTTATTTTTAACTTGTGTAGTATGAAAAACGAAATGTATGTTTAGTGCCTTTGCTATACTGTTCTTCATTTCATTCACATAATACAACTCCTACATACTTGTCAAAAGTAAGTTGAGACTTTTCTAACTGATAAATGGAATATATTGACCCTAGCAACTACTGTGGAGAATGGGAAAGTCTTGGATAGTTCCAGTGTAAGCCACAATGTTACATATCTTTTTTAGACTGAACCACATTGTTCACTAAGGTAAAATCTACAAAACATACAAATTTTCAAGGTTTAGTGTAGGTGACTTGCTTTCTTACTGAATAGCATATGATTGTCTCAGAAAGAGAATCATTAATGTTCAGCTGTGTAGGGGATGAATTCAGTCATTGCTCCTGTTTACTCTTTTATGGTTTCAAATAGCACGGAGTCTCAAATTCTTCACGTGTAGAATGAAAGGGTTAGTCTTATTATGCAAGATTTTATGAGTCAGTAAATTTTTGAGTAAAAATACTTTTATTTTATTCTTTGATTAGTGATGCAAAGGTAAAAATTATGATTAATTTAACTTTATATATATATATTCCAAACTCATTTTAGCATATTTTAATCTCTAGTTCCATTTAATTTTATTGACATTAGAAATCTTCATAAATAGGGAAATTGATAGAATACTCCTAGCCCCACACTCCACCACCCATCCTTTGGCAGAGATTCTAATTGAACAGAATACAGTGAGCATAAAATAGCAAAAAAAAAGAAAAAACCCAAACCTGTTGCTGGCAAGTTGATTCCAACTCATAGCAACCCTGTAGGACAGAGTAGAACTGCTCCGTAGGGTTTCCAAGGCTGTCACATCTTTCTCCCATGGAGTGGTTGGTGGGTTTGAACTATTGACCTTTCGGTTAGCAGCCAAGCGCTTAACCACTGCACCACCAGGGCTCCTTTAGCATGAGATACTTCACTCCTATTGCCCCCATGAGTTGACAGAATGAGACAGATTAAAAAAAAATACAGCATTATGTAGTATCTGTGCTTATATCACCTTAGTATTAAGGACTAATGCTTCTTAGTACTCTGTGGGATCATTTGTAATTACTTCGGTATTTGCTAATAATTGGTTATGAACACATGAATGTAATGAATGTAATTATCTCACTAAGCATAATTCGAAGCTCCCTCCCTCCCCCACTGCCAAGGGTGGTTGATCTCTGGTTGATCTCAAGTTTTATCTTGGTTATCCCCTAGAAGGCAAGAATATTGAAGAATATTGTTTTGTTCCCTGGTGACTTCCCAGCTCTTAAAACAGTGTCGGGCACATGGTAGGCTTTTAGTAACTAATAACTATTTTCTAAATGTATGAGTGTCAGCTTCCCTTAAACTTTAGCCAAAGAGGATACTGGGTGCTTTTCAATTTAATGTATAGAGTTCGTTAACTATCCCTAATAAATAGTGCCTTACTTTCTTAGAAGTTCTGCATCTTGAATATATCCTAGTTCATTGTTCTTGGTTGTAAAATAATAATCTAAAATATATTTTGTGTTCTGTTGCATGTGTGTAGAGGGGACAATTTGAGAATTTTGCACTGCAGTGTTTTGAGAACTTACGAATGCATTTCTCTTCTAAAATTCTGGAGTGTGTGTTAAATATAAGTGGTAAGATTTAAATCATTAATGAAGAAATCAATTTCATTTTAGTGGTATTTTCAAGAGTAATTTATTTTATGGACTCTGTTCTGGTGCTGTGTTCTTTAAAAAGAACATTGAAATTAGATTTTTTAAACAGCTTCATTGAGGTATTTGACATACAATAAATTGCACGTATTGAAAGTATATCGTTTGATAAGCTTTGACACCTGTGAAACCATCACCACAACTAATGAACACACCCCTGGTAATTCCTCTCCCTCCCTCTTCCCTGTCGCTCTTTCTAGGCAACCACTTATCTGCTTTCTGTCTCTGTGGATTAGTTTACATGAAATCGGAATTTAAATTTGAATTGTTTTTATTTCCATAGAAATTGGATCAGGATCTTAATGAAGTCAAAGCTCGAGTAGAAGAACTGGACAGAAAATACTATGAAGTAAAAAACAAGAAAGATGAGTTACAAAGTGAAAGAAAGTTAGTATAGACTAAAATATGCCTTAAGTTTTTTGAATAATGCTAGTCACTGGCTGTTACACAGTTTTTATGTTATAAATTAACTGTTCTAGTTCCGTTTCAGTATTTTATTCTAAACTATATACTGTTAGTGCATCTTCTTAGGCTTTTAAAATTAAAGGTACTCTAATTTTTATTGATTAGTTACTTGTGGAGAGAGGAGAATGCAGAACAGCAAGCTCTTGCTGCTAAAAGAGAAGATCTTGAAAAGAAGCAGCAACTGCTTAGAGCAGCAACAGGAAAGGTAGGCAAGTTCTTTTCATTACCTCCGTTTACAGTGACAGTCATTATTACAGAAGAATTTATTAGTTTTCAATGGGTCATTGGTTCCAGGTAATAAATAGGAGAGTAGAGTGCATGTCACTTGTCCTGTAAATATGAAACAATAGGGATTATAAGCAACCTCACTGCCACCAGTACTATTAATGGTAACAGTTAGAATTTTTAGATGAAGAGCCACTTTTCAATGCTAGTTTTAAAGAGTAGAACCTATAATATAAGGTGTTGCGTATAGTTGGCATATTTCGAGGCGTGATTTGTGTGTTGGGGAGGATGTTTAGTTTAATCTCTGGTATACTTTTAAATGTACAGAACAGATTCATTTCTTACCAGCAGGAGTGCCATTGGCAATACTATTTTAATATTTTTAACATCTAACAATTTAATAGGCCATTTTAAATGGAATAGATAGCATAAACAAAGTGCTGGACCACTTTCGTCGGAAAGGAATAAACCAGCATGTCCAAAATGGCTATCATGGCATTGTGATGAATAACTTTGAATGTGAGCCGGCTTTCTACACATGTGTGGAAGTCACTGCTGGAAACAGGTAACCTTTTTTGCTTGATATTTAGGATTTTTAGAGGCAAGAGGGCATAAGGAGAACCTAAGAAACAACTTTTTGTCGTTTTAGTACAATATCTCCATTATCTTCTTGTATCCTTGATTCTTTATTTAACCTTCTGGTTAAAGGTGTAGGTGCTAAGTATTTGTTCCTAATTGTAGAAGGGGAACTTCCCTTTTGAGACTTTCTTTCCTCTATCCCCATCCCTCACATTGGAGTTTTCTAAATAGTTTTGTTTGTTTTTTGTGATATGAATTGGTTTGCATAGGAAAAAAATGAATTAAATGTTTATAGCACTTAAAAGTCTAGCAATAAAGATGTATCTTATTCTGTTTCCATGTAGGTTATTTTATCATATTGTTGATTCAGATGAAGTCAGCACGAAGATTTTAATGGAATTTAATAAAATGAATCTTCCTGGAGAAGTAACTTTCCTGCCTCTCAACAAGTTGGATGTCAGGGATACTGCCTATCCTGAAACCAATGTAAGTCGGTGTGTGTTAAGGTCTACCTCTCTTTTAATAAATTACTTTTTCTCCTTTAGTCTGTTTAGCAAATGCTAGTGCCAGGCACTGTGCATTGGAATTCAGTGGTCATGGAGCATATTTGATGAGGGAGAAAGAGGTCACTGCCAAAACATGAAACAAATCATTGCAAATGTGCAAAGTTAAAAAGCTTAAGTGTAGGATATTATTGGAGGGTGTCCCAGGTGACAAAAATAAGGCCATTATGGATATGCTTTAAAAAAAAAAAAAAAAAAAAATACTTTTTTGTGGTTTATAAATTAAATGAAAAATATCTAGCAAGATAATAGACTCTGAAAGTATAATGTTGCTTTTGTTACTAGCTGATACACTATTTATTTTATAGCTGTTGCTGAGAATATACACAGCAAAACATACACCAATTCAACAGTTTCTGCATGTAAAATTCAGTGACTGATTGCATTCTTCAAGTTTTGCAACCATTCTCACCCACCTTTTCTGAGTTGTTCCTCATTAAAATAAACTCAGTACCCTCTAAGGCTCCTACCTAGTCTTTGGAGTTGCTGTTGTCAGTTTGATCCCATATACCTGCCAAAACCAAACCTGTTGCCATTGATTCAATTCCAACTCATAGCAATCCTCTAGGACAAATCAGAACTGCCCCATAGGGTGTACAAGGAGCGGCTGGTGGGTTCGAACTGCCAGCCTTTGGTTAGCAGCCAAGCGTTTAACCACTGTGCCACCAGGGCTCCTGATCCTGTGTAGATAGATCTTAAAAGAGCATAATGCTCAAGGCAGATATTCTTTTCTAGTTAAGCTAAACTCTTGTTTGGTTTTAAGAAGACTTCAGGGAATATTTTTGGTTTAATGTTTAAAGGTTATCTCAGAGAAGTAATTTCAGGGGTTCATCTAACCTCCATGGCTCTAGAAAATTTGGAATCCATGAGAATTTTAAATTCTGTATTTTCCCCTTTTTGACCAGGATTCTTCTGTTGAATCATTGATCAAAATATTCAGTCAAAGTAGGCAGGCACCATCCAGTTCTTCTTGTCTCGTAGCAGAGGAGACAGTTGTTCATAGAGGCAGTTAGCCACACATCCATTTCCTCTTCCTATTCCTGACTCTCCTTCTTCCTCTGTTGCTCCAGGCAAATAGAGACCAGTAGTTGTGCCTTAGATGGCCACTTGGAAGCTTTTAAGACCCCAGGCACTATACAACAAACTAGGAAGTAGAACAGAAGCGCTGAACACATTATTAGGCCAGTTAACTGGAATGTCCCATGAAACCATGACCCTAAACTTCCAAACCAAGGAACTAAATCCCATGTGTTTGGTTGTACGTAAGCAGCCTCAGCAGCTACTCTTTTTGTTGGTGTAAATATATCTATCACGCAGCTTTTGCCAGTTCAACTTTTTACAGGTGTACAACTTACTGACTACACTTAAAATAATCGGCTGTGCAACACTGCCCTTAATCAGTGTGATTTTTCCATCACCATAAAGCAAAACTGCTGGCACTCTTTAAATGGATTAAAAATATTCTTTAGACACTATTCTTGAAAAAAAATTATTGCTTTGAGGTGTTTGGCTTCAGAATGTTGATGGCAATAGCAATTATATCATTTTCTAAGTTTAAAGCAAACGTTACGAGAACGTGCAACAATTTAAATAGGACAGTGAGAATCTTACAAGCTACTGAAGGGTTCAGCCTTTTTCTGCTTTCAAACCTACAAATGATCTTTGAAGTTTTGGGGAGGAAAAAAAAATGAATCTCACAAACACACAAGTGAAACAAGACACAAAAGAATGCATATAAATGTGGTTCCATTTAAACTAACTTCATAAAACTAAAATATAGATGATAGAAGGAAGTGGGAGGAAATGATTATCACAAAAGCCAAATAATAGCGGTTACTTCCAGCAGGTAACCACTGTAGGTAACCACTGTGTGTTTAGAAAAGGGCCTCTGGGATGTTGGCAGTGTTCTGTTTCTTGTCCTCCATGGTGGTTATGTTGGTGTTCTCTTTATAATTATTAATTAAGCTTACCTTATATTTATTGTATTTTTCCATGTGTAAGATATAGTTCATAATTTTTTAAAGTTCTATAAATCCTAACAATTTAGGAGAAAAAGGAAAATAGTATTTAATTTAGACTGATGCAATTTCTAAAATTAGAATGTTTTGAGGAAATACTGTTAGTCTATGTGACAGATACTATCTTAAGTGTTTCACATGTATTAACTCATTTAGTTTTCACAACGTTACAAGGAAGGTACTGTTATTATCCCACTTTTGTAGACAAACTAACTGATACCTAGGAAGGGTAAGCAACTTGTCCAGAGCAGGCATCTGATGAGTGGTGGAACCAGGATTTGCAGGTGGGCAACCTGACTCCAGAGGCACCAGACTCTTTATCTCTATGCTATACCTTTGAAAACCTTTAATGATTACCGGGATATTTCAGTGAAATGACTTTTCTAACTTCTTCAGTATAGTACTGATAATTTTGAAATATAAAGGCATTTATGTTTATTTGTATTTCATGAAAATGTAATTTATATTTCTGCTAACATGAAATTTTTTTCCTCTGTTTGATGACAAAACCATTCGTTTTTAGGATGCTATTCCTATGATCAGTAAACTGAGGTACAATCCTAGATTTGACAAAGCTTTCAAACATGTGTTTGGAAAAACGCTTATTTGTCGTAGCATGGAGGTTTCAACCCAGCTGGCCCGTGCTTTCACAATGGACTGCATTACTTTGGAAGGTTTGTAGTGGTAGTTCTTAGCTTTGAACAAATAAATTCTAGTAAATCATTTAACATATGTAATATGTCTGACGAGTGACTCTTACATAGTAATTCAGAGTCATGTTAATTTTAAGAGTATTTGAAAACGCATGTCCTTGGTGGGAAACTGAGAAGAGTTTAAGTTAGTATTAAATTTTTCCAGTTATTTAATTATTTTTCAAATAGCTATTTTGTTCAAGTCACAGTACTAACAGGCTCCACACTTTGTATTTAGCTATTATGTTCTTAAGTCTATCATTTGGTCAGTAGCAAGAATTTGCAACCTTTTTTTTGCACCATGAGCTTCTTTGACTGTTTGAAATCTGTGAGCCCTTTCTCAAAATCATGTTATTAAATGCATAAAATAAAATAACTTGGATAGCAGAGGAAACCAGTTATATTGACATGGCTATCACAGGATTTTAGAAAATATTATATATTGATATGTTTCATCTGTAATGTATTCAAAAACAAGATTTAGCTGTGGGTTATAGAACTACCATAATTTTGAAGTAGTGATGTATGTAAACAATATTTTGATATCTGTGATAAGTATAATCTGATAAGAAAATAGCTGTGATTTCTCTTGGTAACAAAGTCACAGGTACTACTGTGGTTCTTGTCACATTGATTATGGAAGGAAATGCTAAATTTCATTTAAAGTTAAATGAAAATAAAGATGTAAAATTTTTTTCTCACCCAAGTCACATATCACCTGAATTTTATCTGTGTAACCCAGGTTAAGAACCCCAATCTATAGATTCCCCTGCCCTCGTTTTTTTTTTCTTCATGATTTATTTGTTGAAGAAAGGTTAGCCCACCACCTGCCCAGCTTTATCTGTATGTATGTACATTTTTGTTTTTGTTGAACCATTTGAGAATAAGTTGCAAAACAGCACTTCACCTCTAGAAGCTAAGCATGTATTTCCTAAGAATAAGGACTTTCTTTATAACCACAGTATCGAAGAAGTATTTCCTTTTTTTTTGGGAAAATAGATTTTAATTTAAAAAAAGTATATTATTATCTCCAATCCTTTCTTTTCTCCTGAACCAATTCTAGTAATGTTTCTGTCTCCAGCACTCCACAGAATCAGCTTTTGATTTCAGTGCTTCATGTTGCTAAATCCAGTGGCCCAATCTAGGTCCTGATCTTATTGGCTTATTAATATCTCAAAGTTGATCACTCCCTTCTTTTTTAAGTACATTTTTTGTCTGGTTTCTTGTACCCCCATTCCATTAGTTCTCCTCCTGCCTCATGGGTCACTCTTTCATGGCTTCAGTTGCTAGTTCTTCCTCCTCTCACCAATGTTTAGTGTTAGCAGGGCCCCAGTACTCATTTTTTAGCTGACTTTTGTCCGTCTTCATTCACTACCAGGTGATAGAACTTAATAAACAAAAAAAAAAAAAACCTCAAACCTGTTGCCATCAAGTCAATCCCAACTCTAGCGACCCTACAGGACAGAGTAGAACTGCCCTGTAGGGTTTCCAGGGAGTGGCTGGTGGATTTGAACTGCCGATCTTCTGGTTAGCAGCTGTAGCTCTTAACCACTGTGCCACCAGGGCTCCTAGCACTTAATACATGACATTAAAAAACAAAAACCAAACCCATTTCCCTCAAGTTGACTCTCACTCATGGTGATTGCATGTATTACAGTATAGAACTGCCTCATAGGGCTTTCTTGCTGTAATCTGTTTTGAGTGTGTATGTGTTGGTGAAAGTTTACACAGCAGATTAGGTTCCCATTTGGCAGTTTATATACAAATTGTTCAGTGACATTTGTTACATATTTCGCATTGTGTCAGCATTCTCTTTAATTGTGTTTTGGTTGTTCCATTTCTAGTGCTGTAGTTTCCCTGCCCCCTTATTATCTCATCTTTGCTTTTGAGTAATTGTTGACCCTTTGGTCTCATATAGATGATTTCTCAATGAAGCACCATAGTCATGGGTAATAACCTGTATTTTATGTGCCAGTCTGTTATTTCACTGAAAAGTGACCTCGGGATAGTTTCAGTTCAAGTTTCCAAGAGTACCTCAGGGAGTCCTTTAGCCTCAAGTAGCCAGTAAGTCTGGACTTTTTAAGAATTTGAGTTCTGTTCTATGTTTTCTTTTTATTCCTGTTCTATCAGAGTCTATCTCTTGTGGCCCTGATCAGAGCGGTCGGTAGTGGTAGCTGGGCACCATCTGGTTCTTCTGGTCTCGGTAGATGAGGCCGTGACTCATGTAGGCTATTAGCCCTGTAGATTAGTTTCTTCTCTGAGACTTTGGTTTCCTTCTGTCTCTTTTGCTCCTGATGTTTAGAGACCAATAGTTTAATCGTAGATGGCTGTTTGTAAGCTTTTAAGACCCCAACTCTACTCACTTCACTAGGATGCAAAACATGAACTTTGTGATGCCAGTTGACTGAGTTGTCCCATGAGACTAAAGTCCTAAGCCTTCAAACTGAGAAAACCAATCTCTCAAGGTGCTTGATTATGTCTGAGAAACACCTAAGAAATTTAACATTAACTCAATAATATCTAAGAAGTATCCAAATTCAAATTCTCAGTTGTCCCAAAGTGTTTTGCTGTCTAGTATCCAATCAAGGACGCATGCGTCGTGTCTTCTCTTCCGATTCTTTTAATATGGGACATTTCTCCCCTGTTCCCACCCCTCTGGCTTTCCATGATACTGGCTTTCTTGTAGAATGTCTCATTTTCTGGATTTGTCATATTTTGTCATGATTAGATTCAGGTTTGATATTCTTGGCATGAATACTACATGAGTGATGTGTACTTCTTATTGCTTCATATAATGTCAGTTTGTCCCACTGTTAGTGTTGCTGAGTTTGATCACTAGCAGGTCTCTCAGTTGTAAAGATGTATTTATCCTTTGTAATTAATAATAGGCAATTACTATTAAATAGTTACAGACTTAGATTAGTTAAGTGTTTGATTATCAATTTATTATTGAATAAAGTTATTCTACAGAGTTACCACCTTTCTTTCTTTTTTTTTTTTTTTTTTTAAATAGGTGACCAAGTCAGTCATCGGGGTGCTCTAACTGGAGGTTATTATGACACAAGGAAGTCTAGGCTTGAATTACAAAAAGATGTTAGAAAAGCAGAAGAAGAACTAGGTGAGCTTGAAGCAAAGCTCAATGAAAACCTGCGCAGAAATATTGAAAATATCTTTTTGTCTTGTCCTTAGTGGTAGATACTATGGAGAAAGAACTGTATTTTGGTTGCATTATATAATCTTTTGCATGTTGGGTGTATTTTCTCTTCCCAGCAGAGAAAATTTTCATGTGTTTCATATTAGCTGTTTTATTTAAGCACTGCTTGTGTATTTAACTGCTAAGATGGAAAAAAAAAACTAAAAACTTTTAATATTGAGCCTTTGCTTAGCTGTTAAATGGCTATTACCAGTGAGCCTACTTTTTGGAGAAAAGAACCTGAGGCGCAAAGAGCTTTTGTTTAAGTGGGTTATGTCTATCGATGTTTACCATATTGGGCATTAAAACTGAGAAATTTAAGAATATTTACTTATTAAAAAGTAACAAGAAGTAATGAAGTCACTCCTGAGGTTCACCCTTCAGCCGAAGATTATACAGGACCATAAAACCAAATGAGACTAAAGGGGCACACCAACCTGGGGGCAAGAATGAGAAGGCAGGAAGGGACAGGAAAGCTGGTAATAGGGAACCCAGGGTAAAGAAAGGAGAGTGTTGACCTGTCATAGGGTTGGTAACCAATGTCAGAACAATATGTGTACCAGTTGTTTAATGAGAGGCCGGTTCGTTCTGTAAACGTTCATCTAAAGTGCAATAATCAAATAAAAAGTAACAACAGTTCATCATTGCTTGTTAACATACATATTTTTTAATGAAAAAGTATTTTCCAAAACATTTAATAAGAATGACATTGCTTTACGTTCTTGCAAATTCAAAATATCTGGCTTAAAAGACAGCTAGTTCTGAATTATCTATTTCGTCAGTCTCTTATGACACCTTTTTTTTTTTTTTAGTATTATTTATTTTGTTGAGAGCATACCCACCAAAACATATACTAATTCAACAGTTTCTACACATACCATTTAGTGACGTTGTTATGACACGTTTGGTTGAAGAGTCTGAAGAAAGTCTGGTCCCATACAGATACAGCCTTTTCAGATCATTGCAGATACTTCTTTAATATTACATCAACACTCAATAAGTAATAGTTTCCTAAAGGTTAGTTAGAATGTAGTCTGAAACCGTATCAGTGAACTTTTCATACTGTGTTACATTAAAATCCATATGTCTGTTTTGTATTTTGAATGGATTTTTCACACAGCAATGCGTGATTTTGTAACGTGCATTGGTCATTTGGAAAATATGGGCTGATGGAGTTACGTGGATCTTCCAAATGTTGACTTGTTTGATTATACAGTACCAAAATGTTACGCTCATTAATATCACCAGTCTCATCAGAAAAGGCTTTTAAGTATTGGGAAGCTGTCAGGTTTATGGTGGTGAATAACATTTTCCAAATTTCTAATTTTCATTTGAAAGCATGAATTTATGATTGGCAACAGATACTGTCACTTGTTTTCCTTGAATTGATAGGCTTACTTTGTTCATTTTCAAGGAAATGGCTGCCAGATATCCAAGTCTGAGTAACTATGTAGTTAGTCTCTCATTCATTCTTTCAGATGAAAAATGGTGTTGCATGAAAAAAGTGGCTAGCTTATCTTATAATTAAGACAGTTTTGCAAGTGCTTTTTCTTAAAACAACCATGGTACGTGGTATAAGGCAGAAGTGCTTTGTATGTACTTCCTATTTTGTCACAATATTAAAAATACAGGCAGTGAACCATTGAGATTAAGTAAAGTTAATAATGTTTACTATTTCATCAAGACATTCTTAAGTGAAACTGGCCTTTTTTTATTTTACTGTAAGCTTACAGCTTCTACACCATGAGTGCAAGCATCAGCACAGAGAAGGCAGCTGAGCATCTGAGTTTTGGTCTTGTAGGAGTCTGCATACTGCACTTTGAGAACTGCCTAAATTTGGCAGGATGTAAACACAAAGTATTGGGAAATACTAAGAAAAAGGAGGACGTTGATAGCAACTACCTTCCCATATTTGACAATCCGGATAGATTTAATTCTTTCATATTGGGCAAGGCCTACTCTTCATATAAAACTCCCTAACATAGTGCCTTAAGCATAATATATAATTGATACTTGTTGGATGAAAAGATATAAAAATATATATAATATTGTTAGATTTGATTTGGCTTCCTTTAAGGTTTCCCAAGAATTTGTTGTATAACTGTTAGTAAAAGAGTATCTGTGTTATTTTGGGGGGGGGGGGTGAAATGATGGGGCGAAATGTTTTAAGATTCTTTTTATGATTGAACTCATTTAGTCTGATATTCAGCATGGCTATGGTCCACAGATTTGAGGAAATAAGCGTCATTTAGGGGTAAGGAAAAGGAGGGGATAAACAATGTTGTATTTACTAAGAACTAAAGAGACTTCAGAGCATATTATATTCTTACAACCTGGAGAGAATTTTCCTTAGCCTTGTATATGGATTAATAATGAAATTGATCAGTTGATGAACCAAATGCAACAGATAGAGACGCAGCAAAGGAAATTTAAAGCATCCCGAGATAGTATATTATCAGAAATGAAGATGCTAAAGGAGAAGAGGCAGCAGTCAGAGAAAACCTTTATGCCTAAGGTTCGTAAGTATGCCTTTTTGTTGTCAAGCCATTTTAATTGTATAGAATTAAAAATGGATCATATGTTATATGGGTTATTCTTGAGTTTCATATGTTCCATTTTTGTTTAGACTCATACTTTTGGATATGTCTGCATCTATCTATACCACACTTATACCCACGGACACACTTATACCCACGGACACTCCTATTACAGGCCAAATTCAAACTTCAATGGACAAATAAACATTTTGAGCTGTGGCATAATAGTACTGTCAGACAGTCAGTATTTAATTGTGTCAGTAACTATTTTTGCTGTAAAACACTATGGAGTTATTTGAATACTTCATTACATTTTGTCCAGATTGTATTACAATGAGTAGAAAGCAAACTCAATTACTGTTAAATTACAAGTGATAATACATATTGGTTTAATAAACTTGAAGAAGTTTTGACCAAAAACTTTTATATAGTGCTTAAAATAAAAAAAAACAAACCCATTGCCATCAAGTAGATTCCAATTCATAGCAACCCTATAGGACAGAGTAGAATTGCCCCACAGGGTTTCCAAGGCTGTAAACATTTACAGAAGCAGACTGCCACATCTTTTTCCCACCGAGTGGCTGAGGGGTTCAAATCACCAACCTTTCAGTTAGCAGCCAAGCCCTTAACCACTGTGCCCCTATGTAGTGCATAAATAGTACTGAAACAACAAAGTAAAAAAAAAATTGTCCACAATTTTCCCACCTTAACACATCTCACAACCTTTTCGCTTTCCTTTTGTTCTTATGAATATGCTTGAAGACTTTTATTTATATAGTTTAATTATGGAATATGGTCTGTTCCACATACTCCCATAGTATTGCGTCAGAAATATTCTTGTTGCTGCGTAGTCCTAATTATCAATTTTAATGGATCTCTAATATTTGAGTTACTATTTATTTAGCTCACTTCAATATCAAATATAGATTGTTCCCAATTTTTCACTATTAGTGCAGTGACTAATACTTTTATTAATAAATGGATAATCTGTTATACAGCAACGTAGCTTGCAAAGTTTGGAGGCAAGTTTGCATGCGATGGAATCTACCAGGGAATCATTAAAAGCAGAATTGGGAACAGATTTGCTTTCTCAACTTAGTCTGGAAGATCAGAAGAGAGTAGATGCACTGAATGATGAAATTCGTCAACTTCAGCAGGCAAGTACGATTGATAGGAAGACAACTTCCATTGATGCTATTGTGAAAAGTTCTTAGTAAATACAGGAAGGCGAAAGAGTGGAATGTTAAGAGCATAAAAATGAGACTTGGACTTCTGGTATCTAAAAGAGTAAATAAGGTTTCAGTAAGTTTTTCTAAACTGTTCTGAATATGTTAAGATTATACAAGAAATCTTTATTTTCTTCCATCTTACTTAATGTACACTTATCATTAGTAAGCTTGAGCTTGTTAGCTTTGCCATAGTTATTGATCTGAGTACCTTTACATGTTTTAATATTGTTTTGATTAAACATTTCAGTAACACTTGATTTTTGGATGCAAAGATGTAAACAACCAAAACCAAACCTGTTGCCAACTCATAGCAACCCTATAGGTCAGAGTAGAACTGCCCCGTAGGGTTTCCAAGGAGCGGCTGCTGAATTTAAACTGCCATCCTTTTGGTTAGCAGCCGACCTCTTAACCACTGCATCACCAGGGCTCCAAACAACCAACACTGAGTCCAAAAAAATAAAAGCAAGAAAAGAAAAGATTAATACTTTTGGTAGCATGCCTCATAAAAAGAAGTAGACACAAAAACTTAGCGTTTTGAATAGATGAAAGAGAGAAGATGAAGAAAGTATAGGGCTTTTTGGAAGAGTTTAAGACCCTATTTCAGTACATATGAGCACCAGTAACGGAGGAGACGTTTGTATGTGAGAAATGTGCATGTTTATATGAACTCTTTTTTTTTTTTTTTCTTAATTCTAGGAAAATAGACAGTTGCTGAATGAAAGAATTAAACTGGAAGGTATTATTACTCGAGTAGAGACATATCTCAATGAGAATCTGAGGAAACGCTTAGACCAGGTGGAACAGGTATATTGTTCTTTGAGGATTCCTTGATGACCATACCTATTGAAAGTGGTTAGGAGAGTCTGATCCAGAGCATGGGTTTTAAAGGGCAGAAAGACTAGCAGTCTGACCACCTGCCCTGGGGTTGAACTCTAGTGTGTGATCTTAGGCAATTCATTTAATATTTCTAAGCCTTGGTTTCCTCCTGTGTAAAATAAGCATAATAGTAGTACCTGTTTTGTATAATTACTGTCCTGGCACATTGTAGTTGCTCAGTAGATGTTAATATTTTCTCAGTAGTAGTCGTATGCTGAGAAATTTTCTAGTAATTACTTTTTTTTTTTTAATGGATGCTACAAGTATTTGCAGTTGCATGAAGTATATTGATTTTCTTGAATGTTTATCCAAACATAACAACAACTGTAGAAACTGTTGGCAGCCTTAACAGTTTGAAACTAACAGACTTTATATTTTATGGTTTAATGCTCATAAGTTGTTTTTGTGTCAAAGGAACTTAATGAACTGAGAGAGACAGAAGGGGGTACTGTTCTCACTGCCACAACATCAGAACTTGAAGCCATCAATAAAAGAGTAAAAGATACTATGGCACGATCGGAAGGTATTTTTTTTACCCCAGTAAAAAGGTTTTTTTTGTATTTAATTATATTTTGGTTCTTCATTTTATAAAATTGTTTAGTACAAAATGAATTGTCCAAATAGGCAAAAGCACGTACTAATGATTTTGCGTGTTTTCCATCATCATGAACAATTTGTGGTGAATGGAGTTTGGTGTGTTGGTTATAAATAGTAACCATTGTTTTGTTGAAATGTTTGTCACAATTTTATTAGAGACCATAAATTATTCATTTCGTATACTCTGAATTTGGACAGAAGTATGAAATAGCTGAATCAAGTTTCTTATTACCTAGTTACTGAGAGGAAAATAATTTTTTAGTTTTTTATAAACATGAGGAACATTAAATAATGAAACTATATCTTTGATTTTTTTTCATGTACACTCCTAATTTTATTCTGAATTTTCACAATAAAATTTAAACACTGAAAAAACCTGACGTTTGTTTTTTTTTGATAGATTTTATCGTTAAAATAAAGTCTCTTCCATAAAGTAAAATCTTTGCTCAAATAATGCTTTAATATAGGTATTGTGACCTAATTTTTTGTCTTCTATTTTAGATCTGGACAATTCCATTGATAAAACAGAAGCTGGAATTAAGGAGCTTCAGAAGAGTATGGAACGCTGGAAAAATATGGAAAAAGAACACATGGATGCTATAAATCATGATACTAAAGAACTGGAAAAGATGACAAATCGCCAAGGCATGCTACTGAAGAAGAAAGAAGAATGTATGAAGAAAATTCGAGAACTTGGATCACTTCCTCAGGAAGCATTTGAAAAATATCAGACACTGAGCCTCAAACAGGTAAATCTTGTTAGTTTTAGATATGAAGCCTTACTGCAAATTTCCCTGTATGTTTCAAAACGTTATTAGAATTGAGCTTATTTATTGATAAAATTTTTTCTCTTTATAGTTGTTTCGAAAACTTGAACAGTGCAACACAGAATTGAAGAAGTACAGCCATGTTAACAAAAAAGCTTTAGACCAGTTTGTAAATTTCTCCGAGCAGAAAGAAAAGTTAATAAAACGGCAAGAAGAGTTGGATAGGGGGTACAAATCAATCATGGAATTGATGAATGTACTTGAACTCCGAAAATATGAGGCTATTCAGTTAACTTTCAAACAGGTATGTTTCTCTCTGTAGTTAAAACACATAATACCAAATAAGTTTCCACTGTTACTCAATTTGTAAAGATTTTAAAACTTTCTTCCCGCTTACATGTAGACCCTAATAAATGCGAACAAATCCAGTATATAGGTTGCTAACATGTAATAACTTGGATGTTTTACACAGCTTTTGAAAGGATCCAATCTGTAATTATCCTTATTTTTTTACCTAAGATTAAAAAATACTTCTGATTGCTCTTAAATATTTTGTCTTTGTTTTAGGCAGTAATAGGTATAAATACACCTAAGCAAAATTTGTATTTGAGTTGACATCCTTTTTTTTTTTTTTTTTTTTTTTTTAAGGTATCTAAGAACTTCAGTGAAGTATTCCAGAAGTTGGTACCTGGTGGCAAAGCTACTTTGGTGATGAAGAAAGGAGATGTGGAGGGCAGTCAGTCTCAGGATGAAGGAGAAGGGAGTGGTGAAAGTGAGAGGGGTTCTGGGTCACAAAGCAGTGTCCCATCAGTTGACCAGTTCACTGGAGTTGGAATTAGGGTAAAATACTTCACATTCGGTTTTCCCCAGAGCATTATCATAGGAGAATAATTTGTAGAATATTTTGCAAACTGGTGCATTATATGCAGTTTAGTTTTAAGAGAGTTGATGGTGATTGTACTTTTTCAGACTATTAACTCATTAAATATTTTCTTAGGTGTCATTTACAGGAAAACAAGGTGAAATGAGAGAAATGCAACAGCTTTCAGGTGGACAGAAATCCTTGGTAGCTCTTGCTCTGATATTTGCAATTCAGAAATGTGACCCAGCTCCTTTTTACTTGTTTGATGAGATTGACCAAGCTCTGGATGCTCAGCACAGAAAGGCTGTGTCAGGTACAGTGTTGTTTTGTACTTAATAGTGGAAACCTGCTTCAAGATGATAGTCTACCTACTTCATAGGGGCTTATTGTTGCCTGAAATATTTGGAGGGACTCTTTTTAACAGGTTTTTTAAAAATTTACAAAGTTTAGTTTTGTGAGAAGTAGATAAAGTTCTTTGAATCAATTGAAAACTCTCCTCCAATTAAATTTTCATACAAATGTCTGTCATTTTAAAACTTGTTACTTTCAGTGTTTGAACAACTCTTGTCATAACCAGTATTGATTCTGTGTTTAAAGAATCTAATTCTGTTTTTCAATAAGTTCAGAAGATCTTTAGGGGAGTGGGGAGCCGAGGGAAGGTTGTTTTTGTATTTTGTGTGAGAAAATTTATTTTGCTCTGGCATTTCTTATGCTGTGCTAGAAGTTGCTTTATATTAAATAAAAACTTAGTATTTTATAACTGAGATACTGAGGTTGAAGATTTATCCCTAATTTAGAAGTCAAGTTGGTAATTTCTGCAGATGTGTTTATGAAAAATAAAATAGTCACAAGCTGTTTGGCAGTTTTGAATTTCTGAATTTTAGTTAAGAGTAAAGACGCTTTTTAAATTTTCAGATCTACTGACGAGAGGAATTTATTAAATTACTTTTTTTTTTTGCAGATATGATTATGGAACTTGCTGTACATGCTCAATTTATTACAACTACATTCAGGCCTGAACTGCTTGAGTCAGCTGACAAATTCTATGGTGTAAAGTTCAGAAACAAAGTAATATTTTTTTATATGAAGTTTAAGTTCTGTGCAGTGTTTAATCTGTTTTGTTTGAATTCTGGTTTTATGTTACTTGTCTTGAAAGGAAACTTAGAAAGTCATTGCTTATCTGATGATGACATCTACGTAAAGAAAACCTTTTTCTTCAAATGCCTATGAAGTTTAGCAATTTTTAGCAGCATTCATTTCACTAATTTTATTTTCATTGTTTAAAGAAACAGTATCTTCCTTTCCAGTCTACTTCAATGCTTCTTTAATGTACAGTCTTTAATGATTGTATACACTCACTTATATTTGGTAGGACCACACAGCTCTTCCTATTCCCTTCCAGCCATAAGGTGCTTTGATAAAATACCAAAGTAATTTAGGTCAGATTTGAGGAATATAGAAACTGAACAAAAGAGATGGTTCAAATATTTAGACGTAAGTACTTATCAGAGTGTCTTCAGGGCATTAAAATGCAGAATATTTTTTAAACCCATCCATTTTCCTACTGTAGCATTGAACAAACACCATTCGTTATAAATAAAGTTTATGAGTCAGTGCTTCAGAATAATTTGGCTTGATGTATAAAGTTTATAAAAGATAAGCTGTGTATTTTAAATATTACCCGATATAATACAAACACTGTTACATTTCTTTCTTTAAGGTTTAACAGATTTTGTTTTAACATCCATTGTTCTTTCAGGTTAGTCATATTGATGTGATCACAGCAGAGATGGCCAAAGACTTTGTAGAAGACGATACCACTCATGGTTAATTGGAAAATATCACCTGCTGTTTTGGAAGATGTGTATAGTAATATGATTCTCATATCCAGGAACTGTAAATTTAAACCTGAATATTTGGTCATTAGGTTTTCAGACTTAGAACATAAATATTCCTTTTATATTTCTGTCTCTGTATTTTATAAGATGATCTGTAATGTTACATTTCTACTTATAGTTTAAGAATTTTATTTCCAGCACGATTTTTTTTGTAAAGTGTCCTGCTCCTGTTTTAAATCTTTTGAAATATGCTAAATATTCTTTCCTAATTATTTTATCAGTTATACTGCCTCTTTTTTATAGCTTCAATTAAATAATTGGTTTTATGACTAATTTAGTGTTTTATGTGACTTTTCATTTATAGTCGTGCTAATTAGAAACAGTTTTTTCTTAATAATTTACTTTCTGTTTTGCCTAAGAAAGGATTTGCCCTGGTGGCACAGTGGTTAAGAGCTCAGCTGCTAACCAAAAGGTTGGCAGTTCAAATCCACCAGCCACTTCTTGGAAACTCTATGGGGCAGTTCTACAGGGTGGCTATGAGTCAGAATCAACTCAATGGCAGTGGGTTTATAGGACGATTAAAAAGTAAATTTTAGTTTTATATTCTGTGTATTAACATCAGGTGGTTTTCAATCCTGGCTGTACATTTGAGTCCCCTGGTGGAGCTTTTAAAAATGTAACACTGCTGGAATCTTTCCCTAGACATGTTGAATCAAAATCTTTAAGAGTGGAGACTCAGTCATTGGTGTACCTAAAGTTCTCCCAGGTGATTCTGATGCTTAATGACGGTTGAGAACCCCTGCTTTAATTTGGTATAACAGTCTTTTATAAATTATTATTTTTTGGATGGCAATGTGTTGAATAGAGTTTATCTATTTGAAAGTGAGTTCTAAGTGTAACTGAGAACGTTAAAGCCAGAAAATTGAGCCCTGAAATTTGTTTTTCTGGATGTATAAAGTTTTAGAAAACATTGTTACTGAAACCTCAGTTTTTTTTCCCAGAAGAGGTCTTTGTCTTGTCTTGTTTATTGTGTTTTTTAACAGCTTGATTGAGATATAATTCATATATCATAAAGTTCATCCATTTAAAGTGTACAGTTCAGTGGTTTTTAGTATATTCACAAAGTTGTGCAGCCACCTCCACAATCTCATTTTAGAACGTTTTCATTACCCCCAAAAGAAACCTCGTACTTGTTAACAGTCATTCCCCATTTCCCTCTCTCTCCCTTCATCCCTGGCAACCACAAATCTACTTTCTCTCTTAATAGATTAGCTAGTTCTGGATATTTCATATAAATAGAATCATATAACGTGGTCTTTTGTGTCTGGCTTCTTCCACTTAGCATGTTTTTAGGGTTCATCCATGTTGTAGCATGTATCAGCACTTCATTTCTTTTTATTGCTGAATAATATTCCATTATATGAATATACCATATTTTGTTTATCTGTTCGTCAGTTGATGGATGTATGAGTAGTACTGATTTTCCCACTTAGAGATTTTAATAGGGTTACAAATTTACTATGTTCACCATAGTAGATTTGAAAAATATAACATGTATTTGTAAATCACTTTATCAGCCAGAGTGCCGCTGTTAACATTTTGGGGTTTCCTTCATATCTTCACACAAAGTTGTTTATTTTTATGTTTATACTAGATATACAATTTTGTATCCTGAATTTTTTACTTACGAATACAATATAAAATATTCCTCTGTTTAAAACTCTTCAGAAACAAAATTTTAATAGTCACATAGTGTTCTATCAAATAGAAATGGCACAATTTAATTAGATGCTTAGATTGCTTCCTTTTAGCCATAATAGCAAAAGCAACCCCAAAAATTGATTAATTCTTTTACATATAAAGCTTCGGAAATTCAGGAATATTTTCTCAAGATTCCCAGAAATCAGGCTATGAACATTTGTAAACGTGTGATTTTGGGACCTTTTAAAAAATATGTAAAATATGTGATGGATTAGTATGATAAGTAGGTTAAAGGTTTTTCTACTCAAATGAAAATATTAATTTTCTTAGAAAATGATGCAACTTCAGTTATAGAAACTTTTACTGTAAATAGTGGTGTAATAGTTACACAGTAAAAGTATGAAAAAGGTGTGAAAGCTGACTTGGAGGATTTCTCTTTTTCTTTGTTTTTAAAATATAAGCAATAGCAAACGTATTTTTAAAAGCATTTGGTTAATTCTTCAAAAGAGTTTTTCTGCTAACAACTCTCTAGGGAGGGGACTAGCCCTTCCATTCAACTTCCTGTAAAGGGAAAATACTGGTGTTCAGGGAATGGTTTTAAGATCTTACTATTGCCCAGCAAATGGTCTCCTGACACAGCAGCATCGGGTTGCTTGGGCTGTTTGAGTATGTTCTACGTAGAAGTAGTATTCATTCTTGATCTTTCTTCACCTTTCATCAGGCATATTTCTTTATCCGGGAACACACTAATAATCCAGGTTTGCATATTTATGCTGAATCTGGTATGTTAAGCATGGGAAGAGTAAATGGAAACCAGATGCAAAATGATACAGTTAAAATTGGTGATAGCAAAGGTGTTAGTGTTAGTTCTACTGCCTAGAAATTAGGAGGGTCTTTCTCTATTTTTTTTTTCTTTCTAAATTACGTGTAATTAGGTAGAAATTATCCTCTACTTTCGTGTAAAGGTTGAGCAGTAGTGATACCTTTGTTCCCTTAGTTTCATACTTTGTTAGGGAGAAACAGCTAGCTTTTCCTTTTCCTCTAGGAAGAGTAATAATGACAATCTATTTCAATTGTCTTTTGCTTAAAGTGTGTTATGGCCTGTGTTGTGGCCCCTGTGAGTTTAGCTTTGCCCAAAGAATTTGGTCTTTGTCCTTGAGGCATCCAGACCATACTGAGGGTTTATGCTACTGAGGTGACTCAGGCAGGTGCTGGCCAGGCCAGAAAGATCACCTGATAAAAGCCAACCTCAGAGGAGTGGGGGCATGACTGCATCAATACATGCCTATATAATGAGGTCCCAGTAAAGGCTGTGGACAAAGAAGCTTTATGGGCTTCCTGGTTAGTGAAAGACATCAGTTCATGTGTTTGGGTAGTGCACCCTTTTTTGGAAATGGAAGCTCTGCATTGAGAACCCTTCGAGACCTCACCGTGTGAGTCTTCATTTATATCTTTTTTGCTATAATAAAACTAATCCAAAGTATACTGCTTTCCTGAGTTCTATGAGGCATTCTAGTGAATTATCAAACCCATGGGAGTAGTGGGAGCCAGCGGATCAGAAGTGAGGGGGAATCCTGCGTACCTCTGAACTGTTACCCTGAGGGTAATGGAAAAACCTTGAATTTATAGTCAGCAGGTCAGAAATGGGGGCGCTCTAGGGAGCCTTGAGCTTGCAGCTGTCTGAAGTCTTGGGCAGACTTGGCAGTCCAGAGGACTGTCCTTGTGAGCTCTGACCTAGCTCTGGGTGGTTAGAGTCAAAAGGAGGAGGTGCTGCATGAGCACCTGGTGTCAGAACAAAAGTGGAACATAGGGGAAAAGAAGTAGATTGAGACTGATTTATTTTCCTAGTAGTCACATCAAATATTTTCTTGCTAAAATGGATTGATTCAGTTACATCTCTAGAAGGGACATTAATTTGGCAAGAAATCAGATTTTGCAGAGCATTTTGTCTTAAACGTGGGTTTTATGTCAACACTTCTCTAAGCTAAAAATACCAGGACCTTGCAGTTAGGGATATTTAGAGCCAGAGATAATTTTTTTCTAATTTTCTTATTTTTTATTGTACTTTAGGTGAAGGTTCACAGAAAAAATAGTTTCTCATTAAACAGTTAGTACACATGCTGCCCTATGACAATGGTTAACAACTCCGCTATGTGTCAACACTGTCCTCACTCAACCTTGGATTCCCTATTACTGGCTTTCCTGTCCCCTTCTGCCTTCTAGTCCTTGTCCCTGGACTGCTGTGCCTCATTAGTCCCGTTTTGTTTTATGGGGCTGTCCAATCCCTGGCTGAACGGTGAACCTAGGGCGTGATTTCACCACTGAGCTAAAAGGGTGTCTGGGGACCATACTCTCGGGGTTTCTCCAGTCTCTGTCAGGTGAGTAAATCTGGTCTTTTTTTGTGTGTTAGAATTTTGTTCTCCATCCTTCTCCAGCTCTGTCCAGAACCCTCTGTTGTGATCCCTGTCAGAGCAGTCAATGGTGGTAGCTGGGCACCATCTAGCTGTACTGGACTCAGTCTGGTAGAGGCCTTGGTAGCTGTGGTCCATTAGTCCTTTGGACTAATCTTTTCCTTATATCCTGTTCTCTTCACTGGCCATTGCTCCCAAAGGGGTGAGACCAGTGGAGTACCTTAGATGGCTGCTCACAGGCTTTTAAGACTGCAGATGCTACTCACCAAGGTAGACTGTAGAACATTGTCTTTATAACCTGTGTTATGCCAATTGAGTTAGATGTTCCCTGAGACAAATTTTTTTAGTTTAATACTTAAATTTTACATTGAGGGAATGTGAGGCCCAGATTAGATAAACAACCAAAATGACTTGAGGATAGACAGCTTAGTAATTGACACAGCCAGAACCAAACCCTGGCCTGACTCTGAGATAAGGAGACTTCCCAATACATTTGCTTTTTGTATCTCCCTAATTAGCTATGAAAATGGGGAGCTGTTGTATCATGTTTGTATAGTGTTGATTGATCCTCTTCATTACACGGAGAAGCATATTTTAAGGTATGAATTACCACCATCTTCAGTTTTCTTGCCCTCTCCCTCCCTCCCTCCCTCCCCTTTTTTCTTTAGACCTTACCTATTTAGGTACACTCTGATTACTTGTCTCAATGTCCTAGGGGGACTGGATTACTCCCGGCTGCCAGTCTTCTGCATGGAAGATGCCAATATTGCTCCATAAATCTGCCACCATGTGGCACTCAGTCTTCCCTTCCTAGAGACAGAGAGTCTCCTGGGTGTAAGAGCCCTTGTGGCAGCCAGTAACTGCCCAGGGAAATGAGGCAGCATAGAGATTAGGTTTGCAAGGAGAACATGGACATATTTACTCTCAAGTCATCACACTAGTTGAGATGATAAAGTCTCTTGCAAATAAAACATTAGCATTTGAGTGTTATCTTTTATGGATTTTGTGTGGTTCTGGCATGCTGTCAGATCAGTGCCTGGCAAATTAAGTGGATTATAGTACCAACATAAAAGTTCAAGTGATACCAAGTGTAATAATAAGTCCTGCTTGAACCTCATAAACTATTCATTCATTAAAAATAATGGCCATAGAGGCTGGGAAAAAGTACGATAAAAAATTGAACTTGAAGGACATGAGTTTAAGGCCAAGTCATCTGGGACTAAGGTCACAGAAGCCGTTAATGTAACGCAGTAAGTGTTCATGCCAATTCTAAGGTAGAGGCCTTTGTCGGGAGAGGTTTTTCAAACACAGGAACATAGCCACCTCAGAATTGGAAATGATGACATGTTGCTAAGATTGCTGGGGCTGAGGTTTTCTTCAGCTTTGTCTGTGTTGCTTTTTTTTCTCCCAGTGTTGTAAATCCCAAGTCACTTCTGTGGTGCAATGAATCGCTTTTATGTGGCCTTTCTCAATATGATCTTGTAACTCCCACAAAATAATTGGCAGGGGCTATGCAAATTGAGCGACTTAAAGTCTACCCAAGAGTCCTAGTGGTGCAGTGCGTAGGAGCTTGGCTGCTATCCAAAAGGTCGGCAGTTTGGATCCACCAGCCACTGCCTGGAAACCCTATGGGGGCAGTTCTCCTGTGTCCTGTAGGGTCACTATGGGTCCGAGCCCACTCGAGAGCAATGGGTTTGGTTTGTTTTTTTTGGTATAGTCTACCAACGGGATTGGTTGGTTTACTATGCAAATATGAGTGACTTATGGTCTGAGTCAGTATGTAGTCCTGGTGGTAGGGCCATGCCTTGAAATTGATAAGGAATTTGCTTACATAAAGGCCAAACCCCCAGAGGTTGAGGGGACCTCACTACCATCAAGAAGAGTCTGGAGTGGAGCATGTCCTTTGAACCTGGGTTCCCTGCACTGAAAACCTTCAAGACTCAGAAGAGACAGCTGTTTAACACTGAAGACAGGTGCAAGACAGCGAGAGACAGTGGCAGGAGTGAGTGCTGAGCGCCTTTGGGCAGGAGGCTTACCGGTGGAGTTAAAAGAGCTGTAACACTTGACGGTGCAGGGCAGAGGCCTGAGTGTGCCCCGTGGAGGGCATGCCTCCCTCCTGGTAGTGGGGGCCCCAGGTAACATGGCAAGAGAGCCCTGTAGGCCCAGGTAGCCTGAGGCTTAGAAGGGCCCAGCGGCTGAGGCAGAGGCTCAGAAGAGCTTATGCAGAGGTCCTCCCACTGGCGAAGCGAGGCGCAGTGGCAGAGCAGAAGCGTGGTGGTAGCCAGTGGCATGGGTGACATAAACACAGCATCTGACCTGTACCGCAGCGTGCCTGCCCAGCAACATAAGAATGGACGTGGGTACTTTGGGGAAGGGTAAGCGTTTCTTCCTTGGGAATCTGTTGTTATTGTTTACTGTTTGCTTTCTGTAAATAATAGTAATGGCTTTCACTTTGCCAACACTGCGTGACTCATGTGTCCGACTTGATCACAGATGAATGTAGCACACATGGAATGGTTGATGCCAGCGGGTGCACATGCCTCATTCCTAGCAGTCTTTGGCTGCCTGGAAGTTTGAGGCACACCTTGTCTGCATGTGCAATGCAGATAGACAAAGCATACAACTTCATTTATTTCCAGAACCGCTAGAGGGGGCCCTTGACACATGCCAACCCTTCCTCCATTTTCTCGGTCTAGTTTTTCAAACTGCAGTTTCCTCTCTAGTTCCTTATTAGTAGAGTTCTAGAAGCAATGAGAAGGTCGAGGTGTGATATTCTTGAGATTTCCCTGTACAGGAGTTTATGAGCTAAGTGTTAACTCCTTGCAGCTCAGACATAGAAATGCTTTTAGCCAAGGTACCGAGTGCTTGCAACAGGTTGTGTTGCTATTTAGAAAGCTCTGCAGCAGCTGTTTATAATAGGGTTTTGTTAGCAAAGCGGCAACTCTTTCTTGTAACAGCCCTACTTGTTTCTCCTCAGAGCAGTAGTTTTTACTGCCTGTGCCTTCTGGATTCTTACATGGATCCAGAAGAGGTTGTTTTAGTTTTACGCATTTACTATTTCTGTCACCCAGCATCCCTTAATCAAACAGCTTCACCTATTATGTTGCATTTCAGTTTCCCATTTCTAAGTCATCTCCCCAACAAGACCAAGTCCTTGTTAGGGTCTCACATTCTCTTGCAGAGTGCTGGGAATACTTGCTGATTTGTTTCCTGATAAATCACCCACATCTGTAGCCTTGGAGAAAACACTATTATACTCTTTAGGATGGTTCCGGAAGTTCAGTTTCTATACTGCTTAAGAATAAAGGGTCCTTCCCCTTGGTGAGCTGGTGTGTAGGAACATGTGTGTGCATGCCATGTGCACACACACAGCCCTGCCTCTGTACTGGAGCTGGGGCCACAGCAGTCAAAGTCTTGTTCTTCATAATGCTATGTCTACTGGGACACTGGTGTGAATACTGCATTGAGCCTGGCCTTCTGATGGGCTGGAGGTTAAGGTGCAAGCAGATAAATAAGCTAAATGGTGTTTAAGTTCTGAGACAAGAGTATCTGTCATCTCAGTTGTGAGATTATAGCTACGAGGAACCGCCAAGGAGAAACCACTGAAGCTGGGTGCCAAAGAGATCTTTCCAGTGACCTTTACCCGCTACTTTCTTCTCTTGTGGACATGCTCCTGGGGTGTCTATCTAACCTCTGCGTTCGGCTGGGTAGAATAAAAAAGAGACACTTGATTGCAGGTGGTTCTCTTGATCCCTTGGGGCAAAATCATGAGGATTACAATCTTTCGGAGATACTGTCATGGTTTGAATTATGTCCCCCCAAAAACGTGTGTATCAATTTGGCTGGGCCATGATTCCCAGAATTGTGTGGTTGGCCTCCATTTTGTGATTGTAATTTTATATTAAAGAGGATTAGGGTGGGATTGTAACACCAGCTTTACCCGGGTCACATCTAATGTAAAGGGAGTTTCCCTGGGGTGTGGCCTGTACCACCTTTTATCTCTCAAGAGATAAAAGGAAAGGGAAGCAGGCAGAGAGTTGGGGACCTCATGCCATCAAGAAAGCAGTGCCAGGAGCAGAGCGCGTCCTTTGGAACAGGGTCCCTGTGCTGAGAAGCTCCTAGTCTGGGGGAACATTGATGAGAAGGCCAAGAGGGAGAGAAAGCCTTCCCCTGGAGCTGACACCCTGAATTTGGACTTTTAGCCTACTTTACTGTAAGGAAGTAAACTTCTCTTTGTTAAAACCATCCACTTGTGGTATTTCTGTTATAGCAGCACTAGATGACTAAGACAGATACCTTCTTTGCTATGTATTGATTTATACAGGCTAACCTTGTATAATTGACTTAAAAAACTTTGCTGTCGAATTGATTCCAACATATAGTTACCCTACAGTATAGAGTAGAACTGCCACATAAAGTTTCCAAGGAGTGGCTGGTGGATTTGAACTGCTGACCTGTTGGTTAGCAGCCTGAGATCTTAACCACTGTACCACCAGGGGTCCATGTAATTGACTTAATAGTTATTAATTACCTATGAAGTCTCAGACAAGCCCTTTCACCATCTCACTGAAGGGCAACAACTTTGAAGTGGGTGGTGTTAACCCCAGGCTGCCAGAAAGGAAACAGGTTCGGTGAGGGGGAAGTAGCTTGCCTAAAAATATCTGCTAGAAAGTGAAGGAGCTTAGAGTAGAACTCTGGTCTACCGTAGTCCACTAGACCTCTCAGGCTTGCAATTTTAGACTTAAAACAGACTTGTTGCCAACACTTGCAGGTAGGCCAGCCAGGATGAAGGGTGAAAGGCCCCTCTGAACAAGTGCGTTTCAGAGCTGTCTACAAATCTTGGGTGTATTTGTGGAGTTCTGGTCTTTCCCACCTCCCTTCCTCCTGTGCCCAGGGATGTCATGCTCTGAAAGCACAAGGCTTTGCTGCTATAAGATCCTGGGTTATGCAGGCTCTTTCAGATGACACCTGATAAGGAATGGCAAATCCAAACCAGGAGTCCCTTCTTCCCCCTTACTCTGTATGACCCACATATGTCTTTGCAGATTAGGTTGCCTTGGATGCTGCTATTCTCTAGCAGTTAACCTTCAACTCTTCTCACCTCCCCACCCCGGTTCTCCCAATTTAAAAAAGGAAAAGATGACAGAACAAAACAGAAATGGTTACACACTGAGTCCTCCCACTACCCCACCCCCCTTCCTGACGGTGCCGCTTAGAGTTCACCTTTCCCTGAGGAGAGCCTGGTGTCAGTTCTCTCTGATTATCTCCCAGTGGGAAAAGCAGGAGTGTGATTCTAACCTCCCTCCTTGTTCTCTTTTGGCCTGTAAGCCCATTTAATTCATGCTTCGCTCTGTAGTTTTCATGTATACAAGGGGTTTTAAGCACAAACTTGGGATATTTGAGATGGGAGGAATACGGAAGTTGACAGAACTAAGAATAGTTCCAGGTTGCCAAGCTATTGAACATACTAGTGTACTGGTGGGGGTGAGGTAACAATTTCATTTGCCCTACAAGGTTGAAGGCTCTGAGGTTTTGGTAAGTCACGTACATTTTCTGGGACCACTACAATCTATTCCTGCTCCAACAGACTGAATCTGAAGAAGAGGCAAGGGCAGAACTTGCATCTTCTGAATTAAGCTGTGCTTTTCCCTACAGTTCTCTTCCTCTTACCACTTTAAAACCAAACAAAAACTCATTGTCCTACTTACCTTAGTTGCAAGTAAGATGTCCCTTTAAAGCCCTCTAGTTTATAAGCCTTAGGAGCATTGGGGGCATGACTGTCTATTTGCTTTCTGTTTTTAACATTTTTATCCAGTGTTTGTTGAATGACTTATTGATAATAATAGCTGGCATTTACTGAGCTTATTATGTGCCAGGCTCTGTGCTGAGTGATTTATATTCTTTATGGCAGATCAGCCTCATAACGATCCTGAGATAGAAACTTTTTAATTTTATTTATTTGGCTGTTGAGAATACACACAGCAAAACATAACACCAATTCAACAGTTTCTACATATACCATTTAGTGACATTGATTACATTCTTCGAGTCGTACAACCATTCTCACCCTCCTTTTCTAAGTTGTTTCTCTGCCATTTACATGAACTGATTGCCCCTTAAGATTCCTATCTAATCTTGGGAGTTACTGTTATCAATTTGCTCCCATATAGATAGTTCTTAAAAGAGCATAATGCTCAAGGCAGACATTTTTTACTTGTTAATCTGAACCATTGTTTGGTTTTCAGAAGACTTCAGGGGATATTTTTGGTTTAAGGTTTGAAGATTATCTCAGAGCAATAATTTCAGGGGTATATCCAACCTTCATGGCTTCAGGAAGTCTGGAAGCCATGAGAATTTGAAGTTCTGTTCTGCATTTTCCACCTTTTGATCAGGATTCTTCTATATAATCTTTGATCAAAAGGTTCAGTAATGGTAGCTGGGCACCATCCAGTTCTTCTGGTCTCATGGCAAAGGAGGCAGTTGTACATAAAGGCAAGTAGCCACACATTCCATATCCCCCTCCTATTCCTGACTCTCCTTTGAAATAGGAACTCTGTTCTCCTTGTTTTCCATAGGAAGAACTGAGCCTCAAAAGAGGCTGCTCAACACCAGGCATCCCTAAGTGGTGAAAGCCAAACTCCAATGCAGGCCTAGTCACCTCTAAGGTCCTCAGTAATGTGGTCCCTCCTGTTAGTGAATGAGCCTTCCAGCTGCTGATGGGCTGTCACCACCTCTCCTCAGTGACTTCTGCAGATTCTCTAATACTATGTCACCATATAAAAAAAACTGACCCATTGCTGTTGAGTTGATTCTGACTCATAGTGACCCTATAGGACAGAGTAGAACTAACTGCCCCATAGTGTTTCCAAGGAGCAGCTAGTGGATTCAAACTGCTGACCTTTTCGCTAGCAGCCAAGCTCCTTACCATTGCACCATCAGGGCTCCTACATCAGCATGGTTCTGTTTTAATTATTCCAGATTCTTACATAGCTGCCAGCTTCATCTCTAGGGTGAAGCAAAGTGAGTCCCACAGAGGGCAGCTTCACTCTAGTACGCCTCCCCATTTTTCTACAGGTAGAACCTGATTAAAGAGAACTATGTCACCAGGGTACAGAGGAGAAGTCCCCATAACCACCAGAACCTTTGGAAAGAAAGACCCCCAAGCTAGAGAGCTGGGATTACAGGGGTGAGTAAACCAAGATCCCCTACATCCTGGGCAGCCACGGTAGTATGCTACCTGCCCCATTTCACTTGGAACCTTTCAGCTAATTCCTATCTTGATAGGAGAGTATTTTTTAAATGTGAAAATTTGACTCAGCCCCCCTCAATAGAAGGGACCTGAAAGCTCACAGCTGAGCAGTCTGGGGCTGCCGGCAATTCTGAGGATGGAATTTAGAGGATAACCACAGCCCTGGTGTTACAGTGTGTGCAGCTGGAGGACCTTACAGCTGCTCCCTGCTGCCCTGATAGCTTTCTTGTATATTAGTAGCTTCTAGAGAGCTTTAGTTGAAAGCCAACAACCAGGACCTAGCATCTGGAATGAGGCCAACTCAGTGGTCATCTCTTCTAGCCCAGCCAGTGTGAGTCCTGCCACCATGAAAAACTTCAATGTCCCTTGCTCGGCAGCCAGACTGCAGACCTATAGCATCCTTGACCTCTGAATCCTCATCAGGCCTCTGTCTAGTAGGAAGCCGTAGGTCTGGTTATCTTGTCACAGGTGGCTTCCCACCCTCCTGCTGCTGTCATTCCTGGATCTGAGGAGCAGGTCCTTGCAGTCTGCAATCTTCCATAGTCACCCTTACCTCCTCAAGAAACCCTTCTATCACTAAGCCTTCTGGACTCTTCAACTTCCACCTCAACTTCTCAAACCTCCCTTTTACCCCTAAAGATTTCCTCTGAGGTTTTCCATTCTTGAAACACTCTCTGGTAGAAACCACATTTTTCTCATGTACCTCCTTTCTTGGGTTTAGGAAGAAGGACCAATGAGCTCCTGGTTCCTGGTTGTCAATTTGCTTCCCTGCTATTGTGCAGCAATCACTCCTTTGTAGTTATATCTACCACCACCCCGTGCCCCTCCATACACACACACACATATACACACTCACTAACCCCAGCCTAAGCAATCCATTCAAAGCATCATCATCATCTCAGAACACAGGTGCACTTCCCTGCCTTAAGCTCAGACTTCCTCTCTCTTCTATGGTGTAGCGTCATCCACCATGTCTACAACGTTCTTCCTCCCAAAATTCACCCTCAGGGGTTCTCCCACTCCACCTCTGGCTGCCTCAAAACTTGAGATCTATGTCAAGGCAAAATTTTCAAGGCCAGACTTCCTGGACCGGTAGAGACTAGAGGAAACTCTGAGGCTATCACTCTGGGATACTCCTTAAGCTCGGAACTCAGACCACTCCCAGTGGCCAACCTATTAGCCAAAAAACAGAGTCGCTCATAAAATAAATAATATCACCCATGAGTACTGTGGTTCTCTAAACAATCATCTAAATGAAACCTAAACGTCAACATTTACCCTAGACCAAAGGTGAGAAGCGGGGACAAAGAAACTAGATTAATGGAAACAGAACAACCAGAATGGAAATAATGAGAAGGCTGATACACTGAAACCAATGTCACTGAATAATATGTGTAGAAATTGTTAAATGAGAACCTAATTTGTTATGTAAATTTTCTTCAAAAACACAATAAAGTATTTTTCTAAAAAGTTAAATATAGTTACCATATGACCCAGCAATTCCACTCCTAGGTATATACTCAAGAGAAATGAAAACAAGGACTCACCCAGATACGGGTATGCCAATGTCTATTGCAGCATTAGTCACAATAGCCAAAAAGTGAAAATAAACAAAATGTGGTATATACATACAATGAAATATTATTCAACCTTAAAAGGGAATAAAGTTCTGATACATGTTATAACATAGATGAACCCTGAAGACATTGTGATAAATGAAATAAGCCAGACACAAAAAGGACAAATTTTGTATGATTTCGCTTATATGAAATATCTAGACTAGGCAAATTTATAAAGACAGAATTTGGATTAGAGGTTGCCTGTGGTTGGGAGTAGGAGTGAGGAGGAGTTATTACTTAATGGGTACAAAGTTTCTATCTGGGGTGATGAAAACTTTTGGAAATACATAGTGGTGATAGTTGTACAACATTGTGAATGGTGTCACTGAATTATTGTCACTGAATTGAACATTTAAAAAGAGTTAAATTGGCAAATTTTATGTTATATATATATTTTTTACTACAATTAAAAAAGATGATATTTAAAAAAAGCAACTCAAGTCAGTTGAGTAGGTGTGTGAGAGTGATGGGGAAGAAAGGCAAGGGTGGAGGAGAGTGGAGGTTAGGGGTCTGCACCATAGGGAATGAATGAATAGATTTGCATAATAACTCAATAAACATTTGGTGAAAACTGGGATATGAAAATCTATGAGTTAGGGGCTATGATTAAATCCGTTTTACAGATGAAGAAACAAGCTTAGACGATCAGGACAGACCCAGAGTCACCCAACCTATAAGTAGTGAAGCCCAGAGTTAATCCAGGTCTGTGTGACTCCTGAGCTGATAGTGTATGGGAGACCAGTGGGTAGGAGGTAGGAGGCGACATTGTATGAATGTACTGGGTGGGAGGTACGAGGTGATACTGTGTGTGTGAGCATGCTGGGTGGGAGGTAGGAGACAACACTGTGTGTGTGAGCCTGCTGAGTGGGAGGTAGGAGGTGATACTGTGTGTGTGAGCACGCTGGATGGGAGGTAGGAGGTGATACTGTATGTGTGAGCACACTGGGTGGGAGGTAGGAGGTGATACTGTGTGTGTGAGCCTGCTGGGTGGGAGGTAGGAGGTGACTTCCTTTGGCAGCAGGTGCAGAGCCCAGGCCTGGGCAGTATTACACATCTAAACAAAGCCAACTGCAGGATTCCACACATCCCCACTCCAGGGCCCTCATTCCTGTCTCTCTTCAGCACCAGCCGCCTAAAAGCCCAAGGAATGAGCTCAGAGGGCGGGGGCCACAGCGATGATGGCAGCTGGCAGTGTCTTTGACAGATTTGTCCTCTGACTTCAGCATTGTTCTCAGAATGGATGGGTCTCTGCCCTCCTGTGGGCTGGAAGGAGGAGGAGGAGGAGGCAGCCAGGGGGCTCTGGGGTCTGTAACCAGATCAGAGGCTGCGATGGTGACAGCTGTGGTAGGGGCCTGAGTAGGGGGCTGGGGCACCCAAGCCTGGGCAGGTGGAGAAGGCTGGGCCTGAGGTTTGCACTCATTCATTAACATTGAAGCAGCTCTCCCGGAGCTCTGGGACTCACTTCAGTGTCTACACCAGAGTCCCTGGTGTCACCAACATAGCCTGTCTGGGTGTATTGTCCCATTTTTGGGGAGGGCCTTAGGGAAGCTCCTGCCAATCAAGAGAGGCAGTAAACAAAGACTCTGGAAAAAAAAAAAACCCTGGGTTTTGAATCCTCGCCCTGTCATTTGAGAGTTGTGTGGTCTTGGGCAATTTTGCTAACTCTATGTCTCCATTTCCTTTCCGGTAAAATGGATACACCACCTGAAACTTAAAATGTGGTTCGAGAATTAAATGAAAATAGAGTGCCTTGAGCAGATTAGTTACCCCTTAAAAATTAGGTTTAATTATCTGTGCCAGTTGACATTCTAGTTACGTTTCTAACATATGGGACCAAGGACAGCTTTAAGAAAAACTCTAAGGAAATCCATACTTACAAAGTGTGTAAAATTCAGAGGTGTGTGTACTCACGACAGAAGGGACCAACAGTCAGCTCCTCTATTCTCCAGTATGTTTAAGATGGAAAGTTACTATACAGTTATGTGACAAACTATTCCAAACCTCAGTAGCTTAAAACAACTGTTTTATGTTATCTCATGATTTTATGGGTCAGGAATTGGGGTAGGGCTCAGCTAGGTAATTCTTCTGTCCCACGTGGATTGAAGGTGCTCACTCAGTGATTTTCTGCTGGTGAATGGGCTGGTCTGGAAGATCTAAGATGCTTCATTCACATGTCTGGTGCATTGTTAGGGATGGCTGAAAGGCTGAGCTCAGCTGGGACAGTCAGCTGGAGACCTACATATGATCTCTTCAGCATAGAAGTCTCAGAGTGGTTGGACTTCTTACATGGCAGCTCAAGCCTCCAAGAAAGAGTGTTAACAGGTGGAAGTAGAATTAACAAGTAGAGTGGAAGCCGCAAAGTTTCTTATGACCTAGCCTTGGAAGTCTCAGAATATCATTTCCCATATCACTGAATTTGTCAAGTAAGTCATTAAGCCCAGTTTCAAGGGGAGAAGGATTGGACTCTACCTCTCAGTGGGAAGAATAGCCAATATTTTGCAATCATCTTTAATCTACCACAGTTATTTTCAAATAGGATCCTCCAAAGTATTTCTTTTTTAAAATTTTCTTTATTTTGTTGTTATTGTTGTTGAGAATATACACTACAAAACGTACAGCAATTCAACAGTTTCTACACGTACAATTCAGTGACATTGATTATGTTCTTCAAGTTGTGCAACAATTCTCACCCTCCTTTTCTGAGTTGTTTCTCCCTCATTAATATAAACTCACTGCCCCCTAGGGTTACTATGTAATCTTTCGAGTTGCTCTTGTCAGTTTGATCCCATATAAATAAACTAAACTGTTATTTGGTTTTAAGAAGACTTCAGGGGATATTTTTGGTTTAAGGTTTAAAGATGATCTCAGGGCAATAGTTTCAGGGGTTCATCCAGCCTCTATGGCTCCAGAAAGTCTGGAGTCCATGAGAATTTGAAGTTGTGTTCTGCATTTCCCCCTTTTGATCAGGATTATTCTATAGAATCTTTGATCAAAATGTGCAGTAACAGTAGCTGGGCACCATCCAGTTCTTCTGGTCTCATGGCAAAGAAAGCAGTTGTTCATGGCGGCAATTAGCTACACATTCCATTTCCACTTCCTATTCCTGACTTTCCTTCATCTGTTGCTCCAGGCAAATAAAGACTAACTGCTGTGCCTTGGCAAAGTATTTCTTTGTGTAGAACTTTTCCAGTGGCATCTTGGGAGAGTAGAAAAAGTCCTGGAGTGACCATCAGGAAACTTGAGTTTAAGTTTTGCCAACCATCTCTTTGAGCCCCTGTGTTTGATACCGGGGATATAGAGATTGGCAAGAGTTTTCCTGGGCTCTAGGTCTCAGCCTGGACCTACCTCTAATAGGGGTGATCTCAGGCAAGTCACATCCATTCTTGGGGCCCTACTTTCCTAGTCAGTAGAATAAGAAGAAAGTTGGACTTGCTGCCCACTGAGCCTTTTCCCAGCACTAACACCCTGTGGGCTGACCAGCACTACTGGGGAAACTGGGAGAGACCTGCCTAGCTTCAGGTGGATTTTCCAGTCAGTGCCAGTGGTGTCTCTCCACCTCTCACCTTCAGCAAAGTCACAGAGAAGCAGCTTTACAAAGCTTAAAAGGGAAGCAGTGGCTGGTCTGTTTAGAGAAAGATTCATAGCAGGAGTCCTTTAACTTACCAGCTCTCCCAGAGCTCAAGAATAGGAGTGGGTATACAAAAATGGGACTTTCTGGCCCCTTCTCAGGAAAACTGAGTCATAAAGCAAGCCCCACCTGCTTTGTGAATTCCTATGTGTGAGGGACTTGGGATTTGAACCCCTGGCTGAGCCAAGGAGTAAGGGGAAGGCCCAGGTCTTGCAGTCCACTGACTCACTGGTCCTAGACAGGTCTCCTTACATGCTTGCAGAACAGGCGAGCAGTCTAAAGGGATTCCAGAAGCCCAGCAGACTACCAGGAGCTCAACCTCGGCACCAGACCCTTCAAGACAACCCTAGAGTTCCCCACCCTCTGTGGTCTCCCAGGTCTGGGCATCCAAGGGCCTAGGACATCCTGGGCTGAGTCTAGCCAACCATCTAGCTAACCCGAGAGAGAGTAAGGCAGCTGGGCTCTGACCACCAGGGGAGGCGATGCGGGTTGGATGGGCAAGGAGTGTTTTGGCCTGGAGCCAGGGATGTGGGATTTACAATTATCCTGGGGCCCATAAATGCTAGGAACAGCTTTTATATTTCAAGGCTATGAGTAATTGAGCCAACTGTGTGTGTATCCCACAGCCAGGCCTTGCTTCCTCCCAGTCACAAACACACACACATTCATTTATACATGTTCACACACACACACACACACACACACACACACACATGCGCACACATCATTTAGAGAGATAGGAGAAGTACCTTGTATGGAAGGTTTATACTCTGTGCCAGACACTCTGCTAGGTGTTTTCCATACACTATCTCATTTAATTCTCACAATAGCTCTTTAAGGTGAGCCTCATTATCTCAATTTTGTGAATAAGGAAACTGAGCCAAGGGAGGGTGAAGTAACTTGCCCAAGGATACACAACTAACAAGTCCCTGCCTCCCCTCCTCACCAGCTCAGGCCCTTCTACAGGCTCAGTCCAATGCTGCTAAACCTTGTCTGACACCATCTCCTGGTATCTAATGGGGGATTTTGGACTTAAAAATGACTCCACAGCATAAAAGAAAAGATTAGTAAAGTCAAATGCATTAAAAACAAAATCCAAACCAAAAACAAGCAAAACAAACCTTTCTGCATGGTTAAGAAGTACATCACAAGCAAAAACAAAAGACAAATGACAAAAACTGGAAAAATAAATTGCTACTGATATGAAGGCAAAGAGTTAATCTCTGTAATATATAAAAGGTTCCTAGAAATTTATAAGAAAAAGACCAAAACCCAATAATAAAATGGACAAAGAATGAAGATTGTCTCAGAAAAGGAAATATTAAAAAAAAACCTCACTTACAAAAAAAATACAAATTTAGGTTATATTGACATTTATATACGGCAAATGACTCAATTCCACAATACATCAGAAAATCCTACAAATAAAAATACAGACAACCCAATTTTAATTAAAAATGGGCAGAAGATTTCAATAAGCACTTCACAAAAGCCAATATACATCGAAACGGAGTGCAACATCATTAGTCTTCAGGTAATACAAATTAAAATCTTAATGAGTTACCACTATAGCCACCAGTATGACTAAAATTAAAAAGACTCACAAAACCAAGTGTTGGTGAGGATGACAAGCAACTGAGACGCTCAGACATTGCCGGTAAGAGTGTAAATTGATATAATTACTTAAGGTCTGCCGGTCTCTTATAAAACTAAAACATATACTCACCCTATGATCAGCAATTCTGCTCCTAGTTATATATTTCAGAGAAATGAATATGGTTTTATAACCCCAAAAAGTTCTTGCCTGCCCCTTCCCAGTCAATCCCCTTAAACCCTGGTCCAAGGAAAACATTGATCTGCTTTTTATCACTATAAATTAGATTTGTCTTTTCTAGGATTTCAAATGAATGAAATTATTTAAAATCTTTGTCAGGCAATCCTATTATTTTAATTTTGTCTGTATTAAATTTTCCTTCTTATTCGATTTTGTTGGTTTTCTTTTTTTTTAGGATTCGATTTCTTTATGTGCTTGAAAATGCTGGCTTTCAGGCTCCTTTTGAGGAGTCCGTGGATACGTTCACCATGCTTTTGAGCAATGATTTTTCCCCCATATTTTATCTATTATTCTTTCATGCTTGGAGTAGTAGTAGTGCCTCACAGTATAAACTTACAGAGCAATCTTTGAAGTCTAACATTCTACGTTTACTCTCTGGTGTGGTGGAAAAAAACTGTGATCTCAGCAGATCAAAGCTCTCGTTCTGAATCCTACCTCTGCTGTGTGATCTTGTTCAGCTTCCTCAACTTCTTTGAGACTCAGTTCTCTCCTCCAGAAATGGGCACCGTAACACCTACCTTGAAGAGTTTTTGTCCCAATTAAGTGAAAGTGCCTGACAGGGCTTCCCAAATGTTGTTGACTTTGTAGTTGGAACTAAGATGGATTCTCCTGTGCCGCATGAACGAAGCAGAGAAAGTTGATACTCTGCCAACAGGTGCAAAGGAGGCTGCTGGGCTGTTCTAACAAAGGGAGTCCAGATACGTGTGACTGTTTACATTCAGAGCGAGTGGTCCCTTAATCCGATTTCTGTCTGTGTGTCCTCAGAGGGAAAGGAAGAACACACAGAGGCGGGGAATGTGTGCTATTTCTGGAGCCAGAAAGTGGCAAATCCAGCAGCAGGAATAACCTCCTAGTGCTGATCAGTTGCCGCAATTCTGGAAACTCTCAGAACATAACTGGGCTAGACCTATGTCTTTCTTAGCCTGGGGGAGACAGTCATTCAGATCCAAACAGATGGGGCAATAAAAGGCTGGGACCTATTGGGGTTTAGGCATGGGAGGAGCGGAGAGAGAGTTCTGAGCAAAGAAATGCCTCGGTTGAGCCCTGGCAAGGATCTGAGTGAGGCTGCTCTCTTCCTGCCTATCTTCTTAGATTCCTGGTCTTGATGTCATTTTCCTGAGCCCTTCCAAGGCCAGGATCCAGCACCTTAGCTTTATCTCTACTCTCCAGGCATTTCAAGGTTCTTGTTATGGGTTCCTTTCCTGTGGAATTGCTCCCCAGCTCCCCTCTGGCCTGGCCCCTGCCTCTCTCTGAAAAGGCAGGAGTATCATGGGCAGCCCCATGATATTTAACTGATTTCTGCTTAAATGACTGACTCTTCCTTCCTGTTTAGAGTCTCCTTTGTGGCCAGTACACCCTTCACAAGGACACCACATGTAGGAATTACAGCAAGAACTGAAAACATCTGGAAACATTTGATTCACTGAAAGCCCACAAAGCAAGTATTATAATTATTTATACTATTATAATTATCTTAAATATATAATTATATTATTATTATGATATATTTTTTTAAAGTAGTAATGAGGCTTAGAGAGCTGGTAGTAAACCCAGGTCACTTTTATTTCTGTGGCTTTATTTCACTTACCATTATTGTAAATGATAGCAAAAAAATAATAACTGCTATTTATCAAACACATGTTCGTAACAGGCACCATGCTAGACACTTTAGGTATCATGTCTCATTTAATCATCACAACAAACCAGTATGGTAGATGTTAAAAATAGCCCCTTTTTCAGGTGAGGCCAAAAGAAATTGAAGTAACTTGTCCATCACTTAACATTGTCACATAATTATTTTCTTAAATTCCCATATAATCTTTGTGATTATCATTTTTAATTGCTGCATACTAGTAATGTTTCCCAATTTACTTACTTCCTTTTCCCTTGTTTTGTGTAATGATTAAAAGAGCTGGGGGGCATTATCTATTCATTTATTCAACAACTATTTAATTAGCACTTGCTATGTTTTCAGGAAGGAGCCCCGGTGGCACAGTGGTTAAGCGCTCGGCTGCTAATGGAAAGGTCAGCAGTTCGAACCCAACAGCTTCTCTGCGGGAGAAAGATGTGGCAGTCTGCTTCTGTAAAGATTACAGACTTAGAAACCCTATGGGGCAGTTCTACTCTGTCCTATAGGGTTGCTATTTGTCAGAATTGACTCAACAGCACACAACATGTTTTAATTTAAGGTGCTGTGTTAGATCCAGGGGATACAATTGTAAAACAAAAACACTTTACCTTCAGAGAGCAGCTCACAGCCTCATAGGGGATGTGGCCATAAAGAGTCAATTACAGACAGGGTGGTGATGTGGGAGGTCCTGGGTGCTGTGGGAGCCTAACCCACCTCAGCAATGTCAGAAGAACAGCTGCCAATTAAGGCCAAGGAAAGTCACTGTACTCCAGGAAGAGTAGAATGATTTTAATGACCACCAATTTACATGTGTAGTACCAATGATGGCCACCAAACATGAACCACCCAAGACCCTTGAATGGGACTTGGAACTCTGGGGGTCCCAGGAATTCAGATGTCCTAGGATTGGACCCCTAAACCATTTTCATTCCATTTCATTTCCAAACTTTACCAAAGACTTTTTTGTCATTCTTAGGCAAAACCGGTAAAAAACCCAAACCCATTGCTGTCGAGTTGATTCTGGCTCATAGCAACCCTATAGAACACAGTAGAGCTGCCCCTAGGGTTTCCAAGGAGTGGCTGGTGGATTCAAACTGCTGACCTTTTGGTTAGCAGCCAAGATCTTAACCACCATGCCACCAGGGCTCCTCCCTAGGCTAAAACAGCAAGGTTCATGCCTTTATTGCTCACAATGATGATGTCAGTGATGATGGTGGTAGTTGTGACAGCTTTCATTTACTGAGCATCTCCATGTGACAGGCATTTTATAAGTGAATTTCATTAATCTTCATTCACAACAGCCCTATAAGATGGTGATGTTATCTTTATTTTTAGGTCAGAAACTAAGCCAGAGAGGTTAAGTAACTTGCTCAAGCTCACCAGCTAACAGAGAAGGAACCAATTATCAAATCACAAGAGTTATTCCATTTAGATTGTTAATAGCAGTGAAGGAATGTCTGGCTTCACCCCAAAGGTACTACTGGTGTGTTATCATGTTGAATTTATAGATACCCTGTAGCTTTTAAAAAAGGACTTGATGATATGGAGGAAAGAAGAATGAAGGTAATTGTCATGGATTGAATTGTGTCTTCCAAAAATGTCTGTTAGCTTGGCTAGGCCGTGATTCCCAATATTGTGTGATTGTCCACCATTTTGTCGTCTGATGTGATTTTCCTATGTGTTGTAAATCCTACCTCTATGATGTTAATGAGATGGGATTAGCGGTAGTTATGTTAATGAGGCAGGACTCAATCTATAAGATTAGATTGTGTCTTAAACCAATCTCTTTTGAGATATAAAAGAGAGAAAAGAGCAGAGAGACAGGGGACCTCAGACCATCAAGAAAGTAGTGCCAGGAGAGAGTGTGTCCTTTGGACCCAGGGTCCCTGAGCTGAAAAGCTCCTCAACCAGGGAAGACTGATGACAAGGACTTTCCCCAGAGTGGACAGAGACAGAAAGCCTTCCCCAAGAGCTGATGCCCTGAATTTGGACTTGTAGCCTGCTAGACTGTGAGAGAATAAACTTCTGTTCATTGAAGCCATCTACTTGTGGTATTTCTGTTATAGCAGCACTAGATAAATAAGACAGTAATCAAAGGCTAAAAAAAGAAACTAGTCCATGGGACTAATAGCTCATATGAACCATAGCCTTCTCTAATTTGAGACCAGAAGAACTAGATGGTGCCCAACTCCCACTACTGACAGTTCTGACCAGGGACACAATAGAAGATCCCAGACTGAATGGGTGAAAAATATAGAACATAACTCAAATTCCTAAAAAACACCAGACTTACTGGACTAGAGACTAGAAGAACCCCTGAGAATATCACCCTAAAATAACCTTTGAACCTGGATTTGAAGCTATTTCTGTAGGTCACCTTTCAGCCAAATAATAGATTGGCTTATAAAATAAACAATATCACCTGGAGGTAATGTGCTCCCTTAAACACCTGACTACATGAGACCAAATGGTCAACATTTACCCAAAAGCAAAGATGAGAAGGCAAGGAGGGGAAAGGAAGCTAGATCAATGGAAACAGAGTAAGCAGAATGGAAATAATGAGAATGCTGACACATTGTAAAAGTTGTAACCAATGGCACAGAACAATTTGTACGCAAATTGTTAAAGGGGAATTTAATTTGCTGTGTAAACTTTCACCTAAAACACAATAAAATATTATTTTTTAAAAAAGGACTTGAGGTAGTTTACACTAAAAACATTCCAATAGATTAGAATTTTAAAAATAAATACTATCAATTGGAAATAAAAGCCAGTGTGCTAACTGTGAGACTTAATTTATTTGCTGTGATTGAGCTTCAGACTGGGCTCTGTGCTTCCTGGCAGCCATGATAAAAATGGAGGTACTGTAAATCACAAAGCTGTTATTATGGGGAAACTGTGCATGTTTTTCCTAGTACTGACTTAGAAAAGCAATTTTCCACAATGACACTAAGTTATGTAAAAAAAAAAAAAAAAAATCTCAATAATTTTATTTAAAAAGTAGATGATTCCCTATAGCTGTATTTTTGTATTTACCTTCTCTTAAAAAAACAAAACAAGGTCTCATATCTTTGGCTGGGTTTCCCAAGAAACAGACTCTAAGACTGAGATTTGTTTGCAGGAGGTTTATTGGAGATAACTCTTAGGAACAACAGGACTGTTGTATGCAGGACTGTGTATGCAGGTCTGGGCAGAGGGAGAAGTTGAACTGCAATGCAGTTGCAGCAGAGGCCTCATCCTCCTGATCCTGGGATGTTCCTTCAGAGATGTCCCACCCTAAGGCAAGGGGGCTGGGACTTTATACCTTTGCATTGACCGTTTATTGGATGTGGACTTCCCCAGGGGAGACAGCTTTCTTCAGTTGAGGACAATTCCCAGAAATGGATTCAGTTATGAGCCATCAGAAGCCAAGACTTCTAACAGCTGAGGGAACACATGCCTTGATCCTGAAAGGGGTACCTTGGTGGTGCCTCAGCAAACTTTACAGTCCACCCTCGCACCTCTCAGTTCCACTTGCTTTGTATAATAAGTTCACCCTATTTTGGACAGCTTCTCCAGAATTCCAGTAGTTTCTTTTAAAGGAAGACTTACAAGAAGGTGGTTAGAGAGAGATACTACAGGTCCCACTGCTGGAATTGGTCTTAAAGCTGCAAATGATACTCATCATCTGTGGTAGGCAGAATAATGACCCCTCAAAGATAATTTGCTTCAAATGATTATTCTCCTTGAGGGATGGTGCTATATCAGGAGCTCAGCTTTGGTTTCTATTGTTGGCAGATTGGATATTCAGCAGTGGCAGTAGCTAAATCAGCCTTGGTGATTGGAAACCTGTGATGCTGGGCTTAAAAATTACCTCCCAGTTATTTCACTTTTGCACTCATTGTGCCAGCACTGGGGTGGCAATGACAGAGGCTGACTCATATCAGCTGGTGAAGTGATTCTGGCTACTCAGCTGTTCAGTGTTTCTTCCATAGTGAATGTTTTCTGGTGAGCATTAATATGTGATACAATTATCTTCACAGTTTATGCCTACTCCCATAGGTCGATCCACATGCCTCTACTCTAGACTTCCTTGTGTTTCATATTCCAATCTTTCTCTTTCCAGGACCCTGTCAAATCAGCCAAGCCTCTCATCACTGCCCATGAGTTTATATATATTCTTATCTTGGGCTACTTCTATTTTTACACAAAGTGGAAGACCAGGTATACGACAGAAGGCTCTCCTCATTGCTGCTTCTTTGAAAAATCAACAAAGTATGTAAACCATTAGCTAACCTAACCAAGGAGCCCTGACTGGCGGTGCAGTGGTTAAACGTTGGCAGTTCAAATCCACCAGCTGCTCCTTGAAAACCCTAAGGGGCAGTTCTTCTCTGTTGTATAGGGTCGCTATGAGTCAGAATTGACTCAGTGGCAATGGGTTTGGTTTTGGAAACCTAATGAAGAGGAAGGCAAAATACACAAAATAAATGACTGGAATGAAATTACAGTTAGAAAAGAGAGAATTATTTTTAAAATAACACTATTTTGGACAACTCTTTGCAAATAGGTTTGATGACCTAGATGAAATCCATAATGTCCTATGAAATAAATTTACCAAAATTATTCTTAGTAGAGATAGCAGTTAAGCAAAACAATTTTCATAGAACAGCATTTCTCAATTTTTTTGGCCTCAGAATAATTTTATATTCTTACAACATTTTTAGGACACTAAAATTTTTTGCTTATATGGATCATGTTTATTGATATTTACCACATTAGACATTAAAAGTGAGAAAATTAAAATGATATTTATTTAAAAATAAATAAAACCATTAAAGTTAACACAATAACACATTTTTATGAAAAATGGTTATATTTTCCACAAAAGTATTTAGTGAGAAGAGTGGCATTGTTTTACATTTTTGACAAATTTCTTTCATGTTTGGCTTAATAGAAGACAGTGCATTATCATATCTGCTTCTGCATTCAATCTCTTGCTAAATGTTGTTTGGTTTGAAGAATATGAAGAAAATTTAAGCTCATACTGATATGTAGTTGTAAAAGGGGTATTTTACTGTCAGCCTAAAAGGCTTATGGGACCCCCAGCGGTCTTCAGGTCATATTTTTAAGAACCATTGCCACAGAAGAAACTGAGAAAGTTATCAAAGATCTATCTCATAAAAAATATATATATATTTCACAGGAGAATCAGATGATCTCACATGGAAATTTTTCCAATTTTTCAAAGACCAATTACTCCTAATGCTAGACAACAGAAAAAGAAAGAACTCTTCTAAAATCTTTTTGTAAAATCAGCATACTTTTGATGGCTAAATGCAATAAAAATAGCACACACACCAAAAAGAAGATACATAGATTATTCTTACTTATAAGCATTTATGTAAAAGTCTCAAATAAAATATTAGCAAATAGATGTTAACAGGGCATTAAAAAATATATCATGATCAAGCGGAATTTTTTATAACAATGCAAGGGTGTTTCGATATTATTCGTTAATATAATTTACCATAATAATAGATTTATAGAAAAAATCATATGATTATGTCCATAGATGCTGCAAAATATCTTGACAAAATTAAATACCCATTCATAATTAAACATTAAATAAAAGCAGGAATTAATGAATTTATTTTAATATAACGAATGTATATACTTAATTCCTAAAGTCAGCATCTTATTTAATAGATAACACACGAGGTCAGAAGAAGGCAAGGATGCTCAGTTTGCCCACTACTATGTAATGAAGTGTTGGAGATGCAATCAGACAAGAGAAAATTATTAGATGCACAAGAATGAAAATAAAGTAAACCAATCTCTATTAGTAGATGACTTGATATTACAACTCAATAGTATCAAATCAGAAAACCAACACAAACAAAATAATTATGTAAGATACACACACAATTTACATATTTATAATATGTAAATATAGATATGTGAATATATGCTTACATTTATATAAACAGTAATCAATTAGAGGAGATAATTAAAGAGAAAATCCATGATCCAATGGAAAGCAAAAATTATCGAACAATATCATTAATATCACATGCAAGCAAAATTTTGCCGAAGATAACTAAAAAATGGCTATAGCTCTGGATGGACAGTTAACTGCCAGAAATTCAAGCTGGATTCAGAAGAGGACGTAGAATGAGGGATGTCATTGCTGATGTCAGATGGATCTTGTCCTAAACCAGAGAATACCAGAAAAATGTTTACCTTTGTTTTATTGACTATGCAAAGGCATTTGACTGCGTGAATCATAACAAATTTATGGATAACATTGCGAAGAATGGGGATTCCAGAAAGCTTAATTGTGTTCATGCAGAACCTGTGCATAGACCAAGAGATAGTCATTCAAACAGAACAAGGGAATACTGGGTGGTTTAAAATCAGGAAAGGTGTATGTCAGGGTTGTATCATTTCACCATACTTAATCAATATGTATACTGAGCAAATAATCCAAGAAGCCAAATTATATGAAGAAGAATGGGGCATCAGGATTGGAGGAAGACTCATTAACAAACTGCAATATGCAGATGACACAACCCAGCTTGCTGAAATTGAAGAGGACTTGAAGCACTTACAGATGAAGATCAGTACAGATTACACCTTAACATAAAGAAAACAAAAATCCTCACAATTGGGCCAATAAGCAACATCATGATAAATGGAGAAATGATTGAAGTCATCAAGGATTTCATTTTACTTGGATCCACAATCAATACCCATATAATTTGGCTTCTTGGATTATTTGCTCAGCATACAGATTGATTAAGTGTGGTGAAAGAATAAAACCCTAACACACACCTTTCCTGACTTTAAATCACTCAGTATCGCCTCGTTCTGTTCAAACGACTGCCTCTTAGTCTATGTACAGGTTCTACATGAGCACAATTAAGGGTTCTGGAATTCCCATTCTTCACAATGTTATCCCTAATGCGTTATGATTGACACAGTTGAATGCCTTTGCGTAGTCAATGAAACACAGGTAAACATTTTTCTGGTATTCCCTGCTTTCAGCCAAGATCCATCTGACATCAGCAATGATATCCCTTGTTCCACATCCTGTTATGAATCCTGCTTGAACTTCTGGCAGTTCCCTGTTGATGTGTTGCTGTAACCACTTTTGAATGATCTTTAGCAAAATTTTTCTTGTGTGTGACATTAATAATATTGTTCAATAATTTCTGCATTCTGTTGGATCACCTTTCTTTGGAATGGGCACAATCATGAATCTCTTCCTGTCAGTTGGCCAGGTAGCTGTCTTCCAAATTTCTTTGCATAGATGAGTGAGCGCTTCCAACGCTGCATCAATTTGTTGAAACATCTCAATTGGTATTCCGTCAATTCCCGGAGCCTTGTTTTTTGCCAATGCCTTCAGTGCAGCTTGGACTTCTTCTTTCAGTACCATCGGTTCTTGATCATATGCTACCTCCTGAAATGGTTGAATGTTAACCAATTCATTTGGGTACAGTGACTGTGTATTCCTTCCAACTTCTTTTGATGCTTCCTGCATCATTTAATGTTTTTCCCATAGAATCCCTCAATATTGCAACTCGAGGCCTAAAATTTCTCTTCAGTTTTTTCAGCTTGAGAAATGCCCAGTGTGTTCTTCCCTTTTGGTTCTCTAACTCTACATCTTTGCATATTTCATTAGAATACTTTACTTTGTCTTCTGGAGCTGCCCTTTGAAATCTTCTGTTTTACTCTTTTACTTCATCATTTCTTCCTTTTGCTTTAGCTGCTCTACATTCAAGAGCAAGTTTCAGAGTTTCTTCTGACATCCATTTTGGTCTTTTCTTTCTTTCCTGTCTTTTTAATGACCTCTTGCTTTCTTCATGTATGATGTCCTTACACAAGTCGTCTGGTCTTCAGTCATTAGTGTTTAACGAGTCAACTCTATTCTTGGGATGGTCTCTAAATTCAGGTGCATATACTAAAGGTCATACTTTGGCTCTCGTGGACTTGTTCCAATTTTCTTCAGCTTCAACTTGAACTTGCACACGGGCAGTAATAGATGGTCTGTTCCACAGTTAGCCTCTGGCCTTGTTCTGACTAACGACATTGAGCTTTTCCATCGTCTCTTTCCACAAACGTAGTCAATTTGATTCCTGTGTATTCCATCTGGTGAGCTCCACATGTACAGTTGCCGTTTATGTTGTGGAAAAAATATATTTGCAGCGAAGAAGCTGTTGATCTTGCAAAATTCTCTCATGTAATCTCTGGTGTCGTTTCTATCACCAAGCCCATATTTTCCAACTACAGTTCCTTCTTCTTTGTTTCCAGCTTTCACATTCCAATCATCAATAATTATCAATGCATCTTGATTTCATGTTTGATCAATTTCAGACTGCAGAAGTTGGTAAAAATCTTCAGTTTCTTCATCTTTGGCATTAGCAGTTGGTGCATAAATTTGAATAACAGTCGTATTAACTAGTCTTCCTTGTAGGTGTATGGATATTATTCTATCGCTGACAGCGTTGTACTTCAGGATAGATCTTGAAATGTTCTTTTTGACAATGAATGCAATGCCATTCCTCTTTGATTTGTCATTCCCAGCATAGTATACCATCTGATTTTCTGATTCAAAATGGCCAATACCAGTCCATTTCATTTCAGTAATGTCTAGGATATCTATGTTTATGCATTCCATTTCATTTTTGACAACTTCCAATTTTCCTAGATTCATACTTTGTACATTCCACATTCTGATTATTAGTGGATGTTTGCAACTTTTTCTTCTCATTTTGAGTCATGCCACATCAGCAAATGAAGGTCCCAAAAGGTTGACTTCATCCACATCATTAAGGTTAACTCTACTTTGAGGAGGCCACTCTTCCCCAGTAGTACTTTGAGGGGCTTATCTTTCAACACTATGTTAGACAGTGTTCTTCTGCTATTCATAAGGTTTTCGCTGGCTAATTTTTTCAGAAGTAGATTGCCAGGTCCTTCATCCTAGTCTATCTTAGTCTGGAAGCTCCACTGAAACCTGTCCGTCACATGTGACCCTGCTGGCATTTGAAATACAGGTGGCATAGCTTCCAGCATCACAGCTACATGCAAGCCACCACAGTATGACAAACTGACAGATGTGTGGGGTCAGTACAGATCACACTTCAACATAAAGAAAACAAAAATCCTCACAACTGGACCAATAAGCAACATCATGATAAATGGAGAAAATTACTGAAGTTGTCAAGGATTTCATTTTATTTGTATCCACAATCAATGTCCATGGAAGCAGTGATCAAGAAATCAAATTATGTATTGCACTGGGCAAATCTGCTGCAAATACCTCCTTAAAATCTTAAAAAGCAAAGATGTCACTTTGAGGACAAAGTTGCACCTGACCCAAGTCATGGTATTTTCAATCGCCTCACATGCATACGAAAGCTGGACAATAAAAAAGAAAGACCAAAGAAGAATTAATACCTTTGAATTATGATATTGGTGAAGACTATTGAATACACCATGGACTGCTAGAAGAACAAACAAATCTGTCTGGGAAGTAGTACAGTCAGAATGCTCCTTAGAAGTGAGGATGACAAGACTTTGTCTCAGTTACTTTGGACATGTTATCAGGAGGGAGCTCCCTGGAGCAGGACATCATGCTTGGTAGAGGGTCAGAGAAAAAGAAGAAGGTCCTCAACAAGATGGGTTGACATAGTGGCTACAGCAATGGGCTAAAACATACCTACTCTTGTGAGGTTGGAGCTGAATTGGGCAACACTTCATTCTGTTGTACATGGGGTTGCTAGGAGCAGAACCAACTCAACAGCACCTAACAGCAACAACATAGAAACAAAAAAGGACAAAATATTGTCTTAGTTATCTAGTGCTGCTAAAATGGAAATATCATAAATGGGTGGCTTTAACAAACAAAATTTATTTTCTCACAGTTTAGGAGGCTAGAAGTTCGAATTCAGGGTGGGTGCTGCCTCTAGGGACGGCTTTCTCTCTCTGTTGACCCTGGAGAAATGTCCTTGTCCCTTTGATCTTCTGCTGCTGGATGATCTTCATGTGGCTTGGCATCTCTCTTCCCTCATCTCTACTTGCCCACGTGCTTCTTTTAATCTCTTTTATATCTCAAAAGAGATTGACTCAAGACACACCTTACACTAATCCTGCCTCATTAACATAACAAAGACAACCCATTCCCAAATAGGAGTGTAACTACAGGCATAGAGGTTAGGATTTACTACACATATTTTTGGGGGACACAATTCAATCCATAATAAATATTTAGGAATAAACTAACAAGAAATATGTGAAGCATATAGGAACTCTAACACGATCTGTTAAGGAATTGTATTCCCAATATTATGACACTGGGCATCTAGTAAATGAGTTACATAGTCATAAATAAGAAAACACATTATATATTAGACAAGTTTGGTTCTAAAAATAGCTACCTATATAACTAATTTGGAATCCCTAGAGTATTAGAAAGGAGCCCTGGTGGTGAGTGATTAAGTGCTTGGCTTTTAAATGAAAAGTTGGGGTTTGAATCCACCCAGTGGCTCCTCGGGAGAAAGTCCTGGTGATCTGCTCCCAAAAAGATTGTTTTTGTTGTTGTGTGCCGTGGAGTTGATTTGATGACTCATAGCGACCCTATATGACAGAGTAGAACTGCCTCATAGGGTTCCCTAGGCTGTAATCTTTTTGAGAGCAGATTGGCAAGTCTTTCTCCTGTGGAGCCACTAGTGGGTTCCAAACGCCATCCTTTCAGTTGGCAGCCAAGTGCTTAACTATTGTGCCACTATAAAGATTACAGCCTAGAAAACCCTATGGAGAGGTTCCAGCCTATCACATTGAGATCGCTATGAGTTGAAATTGACTCGACAGTACCTAACAACAACAACAACAGCAGCAGGGTATTAGTAGCCCAGGCACTATGAGGACAGTGGAAGCATTTTTTGGCTAGTCCCAGCGGAGGTGCTACATGTGCCACGTACTGGCTTGGCTGGTTATCCATCTCGTTCTAGGTCTTTTGTCCCTTTGGGCTGTGAGTCTGGCAGCTGGTGTCAGTGTGGTGGTTTGCCTGACTCTGTCCTCCCTTCTAGTATCACTTTTTCTGTAACAAAACTTTTTTTTTTTTTTTTTATTTATTTTTTTTATATATTTTATTGTACTTCAGGTGAAAGCTTACAGAGCAAATAGTTTCTCATGGAATAGTAGTACACATGTTGTTTTTTTTGACATTGGTTAACAACCCCACAACGTATTAAGCTTCTAAATTCTCAACCTTTTTTTTGATGAAAATTACAGATGGCCAAAGATACACCGTTTCAAAATTTTCTACATTCACAGTTCAGTGACAACAAAACTTTTTTTTTGATCTGCTGGAGCGTCAAGTGTTTTATTTGCTACCACTGAAACCATTGAAACCTCCCTGAGGAAAACTTTAAAACATTCCTAAAAGGCATAAAAATAGACTGGAACAAAGTAAAAGACATCCCTTGTTCTTTGATAGGTTAATTCAGCATCATAAAGATCTAATTCTCCTCATGTTAATGTGCAATTCTAATGTGATCCTAATAAAAATACCACATTTTTTACAGAGAAGCTGATTCTGGAGCTCATGTGGAAACATAAGCATGTGAGAATAGCTATGAAAACCCTGAAAAAGAAGAGCTGTGAGAAGAGGCTAGGCTCATCAAATGATAAATGATACTATAAGGGCTCTATAAACTGGTAAATGAATAGACAGATTAGTAGAACGAAAGAGAAAGTCCAGAAATAGGCCTACAAGTACATGTGGAAATTTAGCATATGATGAAGATGACATCTCACATCTTTTAATAAGTAGTGTTGGGACAACTGGATGGCCATTTGCAGAAAGATAAAATAGGTTCCACACTTCACATAGTACTCTAAAACAAATTCCAAATGTATCAGAGATCTCAATGTAATAAATGAAAGCAGATAAATGGAATATTACTCAGCCTTAAAAAAAAAATAAAGTCCTGATACATGCTATAACATGGATGAAACTTGAAGACATGATACCAAGTAAAATAAGTCAATTACAAAAGGTCAAATAATGTATGGTCTCACTTATATGAAAAGACAAGCATAGGTAATTACATAGAGACCAACGATTACTAATGGTTACCAGGGGCGGGAGGGGGGAGGGAGAGGGTAAATCACTCTCTGGGAAGTAGTGAATTTTTGTCTATGGTGATGGGAAAATTGGCATAGACTAAAGGTAATGGTTATATAACCAGACTAATGTAGCTGCTACCACTAAGCTGTACACCAGAAAAAAGGGGCAAAAAGGCAAATAAAGTATTTTATATAATTTTACAACTGCAACAGCAGTCAGAAAAAATTTTTTTAAAGGCTGCACCTGTTGATACTACTTAGGGACAATTAAACACTTCATGGGATTAGTTTTCTTGGTTTGAAGGTTTCGGGTCACGACTTTGTGGGTCTATTAAATCAGCCTAACCTTGTTTTTAGAGTTTCTGTTCTACCTCCTAGTTCAGTGAGTAGTGCCTGGGGGGTCTTAAAGCTTTTGAGTGGTCACCCAAGGTACAACAATTGGTCCCTATGTATTTGCCTGGAATAGCAGCGGAATAAGGAGACCCAGGAATTGGAGAAGGAAATAGACTATAGGTTTAATTGCCTCCATGAACTACTACCTCCTTTACCATGAGACCAGAAGAAATGGATGGTGCCCAGCTACCATTATTGAACATTTTGATCAAGGATCCAATAGATGGATCCTAATCAAAAGGAAGAAAATCATGGTATAGAACCTCAAATTCTTATGGAAACCAGACTTACTGGATCATTGAGACTGGGGGAACCTCTGAATCTAATGTCCGGAAATAATTTTTAAACCTTGAATTGAAACTATCCCATGAAGCTATCGTTAAACTAAACAACAGTTTAGCTCAATTAATGTTTGCCTTGAACATTGCACTCTTATAAAGAATTACCTATATGAGTTCAAACTGACAACAATTAATCTAAAAACACAGATGAGAACTTTAAGGGGCAGAGAGTCTAAATTAGTGGTGATGAAATAATATGGGTAGAGATAGTGGGAATGGTGACGCAATGTGAAGTATGTAACCAATGTCACTGAACTGTATCTGTAGACATTGTGAATGGATGTGTGTTTGGTTGTGTATATTGCCAACAAAAATAAATAAAAGAAGAAAAAAATATGAAATCATATAAGTACTAGAAGAAAACATGAGTTTTTTTTTTTTTTAATAGTCTCAGTATGGGGAAAGTTTTTTGAACTCCTACTCAAAATCCAGATGCAACAAAAGAAAAGACTGATAAATTTCACTATAAAAATAAAGCAACATTAGCATGACAAAACCACAATAAGCAAAATCAGAAGACAAAAAATAAATCAAGTGAAAATATTTGCCATCAATATCAGAGATAAAGGTCTAATCTCTGTAATTTATATTCTTAAAATTGAGTGGGAAAAAAGACCAAAAACCCACTATAAAAATGGGCAACAGATATTACAGACAGTTCCTTGAAAAAAGATATACACTGGCACTTTATTTTTGTTAATTGCCATTGAGTCGGCTCCATTGAGTCAGAATGAAACATCGCCTGGGACTGTCTTCATGATCTTTGCTATGTCTGAGCCCACTCTTGCTGCTATTATGTCAATCCATCTCATTGAGGGGTTCCTTCATTTTCACCAACCCTCTACTTTACCAAACATGATGCTCTTTTCTAGCAATTGGTCTTTCTTGATGACATGTCCAAAGTAAGCAAGACAAAGTCTTTCCATCCTCGCTTCTAAGAAGCATTCTTGTTGTACTTCTAAGACTGATTCATTTGTGCCTCTGGCAGTCCACAGTATATTCAACATTCTTTGCCAACACCTCATTGGCCCTTAATCATACAGAAATGTCCCCCACTTTACTCATAAGAAGAGCAATGAGAATTAAAGCTACACTGCAATATCTTTTGTGAAAGAAAAGGGAATTAAGAATATTAAACACACATACAAAGAAAAGATAAATCAGAAAGTAACGAAAATGATTACCTTTAGGGTGAACGGAAAATAGGCTATAGGAATGGGAGTGAGACCTCTTCAAGTATAACTTTTAATATAAGTATCTATTTATTTATTTATTTATCAAACTTCAGGTGAAGGCTTACAGAACAAATAGTTTCTCATGAAACAGTAGTACACATGTTGTTTCATGACATTGGTAACAACCTCACAACATATCAACTCTCTAACTTCTCAACCTTTTTTTTTTTTTGGTGAAAATACACATAGCCAAAGATACACCATTTCAAAAATTTCTACATGCATAGTTCAGTGACATGGACTACACTCTTCCAATTGTGCTGTTATTCTCACTTAAGATGAAGGCTTACAGAACAAAATAGTTTCTCATTTAACAGTTACTACAAATGTTGCCCTATGACAACGGTTAACAATCTCACAACACATCAACAATATCGTTACTCAACCTTGGGTTCCCTATCACCAGCTTCCTTGTCCCCTTCTGCCTTCTGGCCCTTGTCACTGGACTCCTGAACCTCGTTAGTCTTATTTGGTTTTACGGGGCTGTCCACTCCCAGGCTGAACAGTGAACCTCGGAGGTAACTTCACCACTGAGCTAAAAGGGTGTCTGGGGGCCATACTCTCGGGGTTTCTCCAGTCTCCTTTAGACCAGTGAATCTGGTTTTTGTGTGTGTGTGTGTTAGAATTATGCTGTACATCCTTCTCCAGCTCTGTCCAGAACCCTCTGTTGTGATCCTGGTCAGAGCAGTCAGTGGTGGTAGCCGGGCACCATCTAGCTGTACTGGACTCAGTCCGGTGAAGGCCTCGGTAGCTGTGGACAAGTAGTCCTTCGGACTAATCTTTTTCTTGTATCCTGTTCTCTTCATTCTCCCTTGCTCCCGAAGGGATGAGACCAGTGGAGTATCTTAGATGGCGACTCACAGGCTTTTAAGACCCCAGACACTACTCACCAAGGTAGAATGTAGAGCATTGTCTTTATAAGCTGTGTCATGCCAGTTGAGCTAGATGTTCCCTGAGACCATGGTCCCCACAGCCCTCCGCCCAGCAATTCAGTCCCTCAGGGAGTTTGTATGTGTCTATGGGGCTTCCATGACCTTTCCTTGTACAAATTGTGCTAGCTTCCCCTGTTTTGTGTACTGTCTCACCCTTCACCCAAGATACCACTTATCTATTGCCTATTTAGTATTCCCCCCCCACCCCTCCCATCCCTGGTAACCAACAAAGATTGTTACATTTTGTGTGTGAACTTTTTCATGGGTTTTTACAATAGAGGTCTCTTACAATATTTGTCCTTTTGTGATTGACTTATTTCACTCAGCATAATGTCCTCCAGTTTCATCCACGTTATGAGATGGTTCACAGATTCGTTGTTGTTCTTTCTCGTTGCATAGTACTCCATTGTGTGTATGTACCATAGTTTGTGTATCCATTCATCTGTTGATGGGCATCTAGGTTGTTTCCAACGTTTTGCTATTGTGAACAATGCTGCCATGAACATAGGTGTATGTATGTCTATTCGAGTGACGACTCTTATTTCTCTAGGATATATTCCTAGGAGTGGGACTGCTGGATTGAATGGTATGTCTATTTCTAGCTTTCTGAGGAAGCGCCATATCATTTTCCAAAATGGTTGTATCATTTTGCATTCCCCACCAGCAGTACATAAGAGTTCCCATCTCCCCTCAGCCCCTCCAACATTTGTTATTTCCAGTGCTTTTGATTCGTGCCAGTAATGCCGGGGTGAGATGGTATCTCATTGTGGTTTTCATTTACATTTCTCTAATGGCTAGTGATGGCGAGCATTTCCTCATGTGTCTGCTGGCCATTTGAAAGTCTTCTTTGGTGAAGTGTCTGTTCATTTCCTTTGCCCATTTTTTAATAGGATTATTTGTCTTTTTGTTGTAGAGGTGTTGGATTTTCTTGTAGATTATGAAGATTAGACCTTAGTCTGACTTGTACTGTCCAAAAATTTTTTTCCCAGTCTGTAGGTTCTCTTTTTATTCTTTTGGTGAAGTCTTTTGAAGAGCATAGGTGTTTGATTTTTAGAAGATCCCAGTTATCTAGCTTATCTATTGGGGTTTGTGCGCTGATGGTTATGGTTTGTATCCTGTTAATGCCATGTATTAAGGCCTGAAGTGTTGGTGCTATTTTTTCTTCTATGAACTTTGTAGTTTTAGGCTTTATATTCAGGTCTTTGATCCATTTTGAAGTAGTTTTTGTATACGGTGTGAGGTATGGGTCCTGTATCATTTTCCTGCAGATGGATATCCAGTTTTGCCAGCACCGTTTGTTAAAAAGACTGTCTTTTCCCCATTTGATGGACTTTGGGCCCTTGTCGAAAATCAGGTGACCGTAGGTGGATGGATTTACTTCTGGGTTCTCAATTCTGTTCTATTGGTCAATGTATCTGTCATTGTACCAGTACCAGGCTGTTTTGACTACTGTAGCTGTATAGTAGGTTCTGAAGTCAGGTACTGTGAATTCTCCAACTTTATTCTTCTTCTTCAGTACTGCTTTACTTATTCGGGGCTTCTTCCCTTTCAATATAAAGTTAATGATTAGTTTTTCCATCTCCTTGAAGAATGTTGTTGGTATTTGGATCGGGATTGCATTGTATTTGTAAATTGCTTTGGGTAGAATTGTCATTTTCACAATGTTGAGTCTGCCTATCCATGAGCATGGTATGTTTTTCCATTTATGCAGATCCCTTTGGGTTTCATGCAGTAGTGGTTTGTAGTTTTCTTTGTATAGGTCTTTTACTTCCCTGGCCAGATTTATTACTAAGTATTTTATCTTTTTAGGGGCTATTGAAAATCGTATTGTCTTCCTGATTTCCTTTTCATCATTCTCCTTATTGGTGTATAGGAATCCAACTGTTTTTTGAATGTTTATCTTGTATCTTGCTACTCTGCTGAATCTTCTATTAGTTCCAGTAGATATCTCGTGGAGTCTTTAGGGTTTTCTATGTATAGTATCATATCATCTGCAAACAGGGACAGTTTAACTTCTTCATTACCAATTTGGATGCCCTTTATTTCTTTTTCTTGCTTTATTGCTCTAGCTAGAACTTCCAGCACAATGTTAAATAGGAGTGGTGATAAAGGGCATCCTTGTCTTGTTCCTGTTTACAAGGGGAATGTTTTCAGCCTCTCTCCATTAAGAATGATGTTGGCCATTGGTTTTGCATAGATGCCCTTTATTATGCTGAGAAATTTCCCTTCTATACCTATTTTATTGAGAGTTTTTATCAGGAATGGGTGTTGGACTTTGTCAAATGCCTTTTCTGTGTCAGTTGAGATGATCATATGATTCTCTTCTTTCCTTTTACTTATGTGGTGGATTATGTTGATTGATTTTCTAATGTTGAATCATCCTTGCATACCTGGTATGAATCCTACTTGGTCGTGGTGTATTATTTTTTTTTATATGATGCTGAATTCTATTGGCTAGAATTTTGTTCAGAATTTTTGCATCTATATTCATGAGAGATATTAGTCTGTAATTTTCCTTTTTGTGACGTCTTTGCCTGATTTTGGTATCAGCGCTATGCTGGCTTCATAGAATGAATTTGGAAGTGTTGCTTCCTCTTCTATGTTCTGAAATAGCTTGAGTAGTACTGGTGCAAACTCTTCTGTAAATGTTTTGTAGAATTCTCCAGTGAAGCCATCTGGGCCAGGGCTTTTTTTGGTTGGGAGTTTTTTTTATTACCTTTTCAATCTCTTCTCTTGTTATGGCTCTGTTCAGATTTTCAACATCACTTTGTTGTAATTTGGGTAGGGCGTGTGTTTCTAGAAATTTTTCCATTTCCTCTAGGTTTTCAAATTTGTTGGAGTATGATTTTTCATAATATTCTGTTATAATCCTTTTTATTTCAGTTGGGTCTGTTGTAATGTCCCCTATTTCATTTCTTATTTGGTTTATTTGTGTCTTCTCCTGTTTTTCTTTTGTCAGTCTGGCCAGTGGTTTGTCGATTTTGTTGATTCTTTCAAAGAACCAGCTTTTGGTTTTGTTGATTCTTTCGACTGTTTTTCTGTTCTCTATTTCATTTATTTCTGATCTGATCTTCACTATTTCCTTTCTTCCGGTGGTTGTGGGCTTTTTTTGATGTTCTCTTTCTATTTGTTGGAGTTCTGTAGTTAATGTTTTGATTTTTTCCCTTTCTTCTTTTTTGATATGTGCATCTATTGCTATAAATTGTCCTCTGAGGACTGCCTTTGCTGTGTCCCAAAGGTTTTGGTATGATGTGTTTTCATTCTTATTTGATTCTAGGAATTTTTTTATTCCATCTCTGATTTCTTCTATTACCCACTGATGTGTAAGCAGGGTATTATTCAGTTTCCATGTAGTTGATTTTTTTTCCATTGCTCTTTCTATTGTTAATTTCTACCTTGATGGCATTGTGGTCAGAGAAGATACTTTGAATTATCTCAACGTTTTGGATCTTGTTGAGGATTGCTCTGTGGCCTAAGATGTGGTCTATTCTGGAGAACGTTCCACGTGCATTGGAAAAGAATGTGTACTTTGCAGTGGTTGGATGGAGTGTTCTATATATGTCTATCAGGTCCAATTGGCTGATTGTGCCCTTTAGGTCTTCTGTATCTTTGCTGAGTTTCTTCTTAGTTGTTCTGTCCTTTACTGAGAGTGGTGTGTTGAAGTCTCCTACTATTATTGTGGAACTGTCAATTTCTCTTTTCAGTGTTGTTAGAGTTTGTTTTATGTATTTTGGAGCCCTGTCATTGGGTGCATAGATGTTTATTATGGTTATGTCTTCATGATGGATCGTCCCCTTAATCATTATATAGTGTCCTTCTTTGTCTTTTATGGTGGATTACGTTTTGAAGTCTATGTTATCTGAGATTAGAATTACCACTTCTGCTCTTTTTTGGTAGTTGTTAGCTTAATATATTTTTTCCCAACCTTTGACTTTTAATAAATTCACATCTTTGTTTCTAAGGTGTGTCTCTTGTAGACAGCATATTAATGGATCCTGTTTTCTTATCCATTCTGTCACTCTCTGTCTCTTTATGGGTGCATTGAGTCCATTTACATTCAGTGTAAATACTGATAAATGTGAGTTTTTTGCTGTCATTTTGTAGTGCTTTTTTTTGTGGTGCTGACATTTTGTTTGTTCTTCTTACTCTTTTGTGCTGAGTTACTTTTGTTTGTAGTTTTTTTTCATTTCTTTTGTTTTTGTAGGTTTTGTTTTTGCTGAGACTTTATGTTTTTCCTCTTTTTTTTTTATAAGTATGTTTGTTAACTTTCTTTGTGGTTACCATGAATTTTACCCTTATCTTTCTAAGTTTGAAGCAGTCTACCATTACTTGGTATCACTTTGCCTTCCTCTCCATTAGAAGGTTCTATACCTATGCCATTTATTCCCTCTTTTATTGTTTTGATGTTGTTGTCATTTACTGATTAACTGCTCTGATTCCCTGTTGTATTTCTTTTGGTTTTGGATAGTTTTTGAGAGTTCATTTCCTAGACTGGTATCTGGCTCGTACGATCCTGCATCCTATATTCTGCCTGTGAGCTGAAGCTGTTTGTCCTCAGATCGAAGAACTCCCTTTAGTAATTCTTGTAAGTTTGGTTGGACTTTTACATATTCCCTTAATTTCTGTTTATCTGGAAATGACCTAATTTCACCATCAAATTTGAACGAGAGTTTTGCAGGATATATTATTCTTGGCTGGCAATTTTTTTCTTTCAAGATTTTATATATGTCATCCCATTGCCTTCTTGCCTGCATGGTTTCTGACGAATAATCTGAGCTTAGTCTTATTGTTTCTCCTCTGTATGTGACTTCTTGTTTTTCACGAGCTGCTCTCAGGATTCTTTGTTTGTCTTTGGTTTTGGTGAGTGTGAATATGATATGCCTTGGTGATTTTCTTTTGGGGTCTCTTCTATATGTGGTTCGTTGAGCTTCTTGGATGGCCAGCTTTTCATCTTTTGTGATATTGGGGAAGTTTTCTGTCAGCAGTTCCTCAATGATCCTCTCTGTGTTTTCTGTTTTCTCCCCCCATTCTGGAATTCCAATCACTCACAAATTTTTGCTTTTGATTGTGTCCCACATAACTCTCAGGGTCTCTTCATTTTTCTTTGATCTTTTTTCTGAGTTTTCCTGAAACAGAGTTGTATCCAAGTGTTTGTCTTCAATTCCACTGATCCTGTATTCCACCGTTTCAAATCTGCTTCTCAGCCCTTCTGTGACACAACCCATTTCTGAAATCTTGTTGTTTATCTTTTGGATTTCTAATTGTTGTCTTTGTATAATTTCCAGTTGTGAATTTATTTTGGCATTTTGTTCCTGCATTATTTTCCTGAATTCTTCCAATTTTTTGTCTGTATTTTCCATGAATTTGTCTATTTTTTCCTCGTGTTTGTCAGCTTTTTGCCTCAGTTCTTGGAAAATTCTGAGTATTAGAGATTTGAATTCCCTATCAGGTAGTTCTAGTGCATTTTCTTTCACTGAAGAGTCATCTGGTGTTTTATTTTGGATGCCTATAGGAACCACCCTGTCCTGTTTTTGTAAATGTTCTGATATTGTCTGCTGTCTTTGGGGCATTCAGTATTTATTTTTCTCGTTTTTTGATTGTAGATTTGTTTGTTTCATCCCTTTTTAAAAAAAAAATTAACTATGTCTGAGCAGGCAGACTGTGTATTCTTTGTTGTTTGCTCGTCTGTGGGCACAATACTTTTTGCCTCCCTCTCCAATTGGCAGGGTCAGTCACTCAGATATGGTACAGCAGGGCAGGTCCAGCTGAAGAGGAGTTACTGGGACAGGTTGTTTGTGGCACTTACTACAGCCACCATGGCGGGCCGGCAGTCAGTGCAGGGCAGGCTCCAGTAGGCCATGCCTGTGCTGCTTGGTGGTGTGATGTCAAGCGCACAGTGCAGGTAGGCAAGATGCAGTGGGGAGATTGTTATGTGTGGAGCTAAGATGGATATGGGAGAGAGGAGAGAGGAACAGGAGCCAAAAACATACAAACAAACAAAAAAGAATGCTAGGGGAGCTTGCCGTTGGAGTGGAGAGATGAGAGACTATAAAATGGAGAAAAACAGAAAGGGGAAGAAAAGAAAAGAAAAGAATGAATAAATAAAAATGAGAAAGGTTAAAGAACTGCAAAGTTCCCAGGGACCCCAGTGGTGCAGCTATGAGGTTTGGGAAGTCGCTCTCAGGTATTGCAGTACAGCCTGGCTAGAAGGCATAGAGGTCTACGACACCAGGTATTCAGGGAACAGAAAGAGAGGGAATATATAGAGAGACGAGAAACTGAGCAATGTAGAAAGATAAAAAGGGAAAAAGAGGGAAAAGAAAAGAAAACAAATTTAAAAAAAAAAAAAGGAACAAGAAAGGCCTCCTAAAAAGCAGAAAACAAAAAAACCACCAAAAAAAAAAAAACGTCCTCAGGGATCCCTCTGCACATCTGTGGAAGCTGAGGGGGCGACTCCTTGCCACGCAGCTCCGCCTGGCCGGAAAGGGCTCCCAACTCAAGAAAAGGAAAAGAAAATAAACAAACAATTCAAAACAAACAAACGAACAAAAGCCCCGGGATCCCACCTGCGCAGCAGCCCAGACCGGGAAGCAGCTCCACACTGGAATGGAGCTCCGCAGCCCCTCAGGCAGAAGCAAAGAGGGCGCACAAAGCGAGGTACTTGAGCGAAAGGAGGGTGAGGTGGGGAGAGGCAAGGAAGAAATAAAAAGAAGTGGAAAAAAAGCAACACCAGCAGCCAACAAATGGCACTCAGAGAACCGCCCATTCGGGTGTGTGGAATCCAAGCAGCCAGTGTTTCCCAGTCAAGAGATTGTGGCCGCGGGAAGCAGAGGAGGCCGAGTTGGGGTGAAGAAGGGTGGGGGGTGGGAAAGGGTATATCACAAATTACCAGTTGTTTTGTCTCCCGCTGGACGCTCCGTGAGGCTGCTTTCTCGTACCCCCTGTTTGCTGGTCTCCGATAGGAGTCCAAGATGGCAGATCCGCGCTGTGTTAGCTGGTAGGGGACCTCTGCATGAATCTTTCCTTGCTCTCCGTTCTCTGTCAGTTTTCTCACTCCATTTGGTGCTTGGCTGAGTTCTTTATCTCTTCATTTGATGTTTTAGGGTTTCAGGATTGTTGTATTCTCTGTTCAGCTTAGTTTTTAGGATCTTTGCTGTGGAGGGATGGCGTGGTGCTTCTGCCTAGAGTGCCATTTTGCCCTTAATATAATTTTGACTTTTGAATCATGTTGATGTTTTATAGATTTTTTAAAAATTAAATAAAAAACGGCAAAAAAAAGTAAACCCCAAATTTGAATACAAATAGAGAATACAAAGCAGAAACAAATGAACATGGTACTCTAACTGTATACATTTAGTGGGATGTTTCCTAAGGACAAAAATAACTTCAAAGAAACCTTGAACTTTACTAAGTAGGTTTATTTTTGGAAGTGGTGTTGGGATAGTCATTCTGAAACTACTTTGTGGTATTGTTCAATAACACAGATGAGTAAATATATTGATGTTTCAGGGTACGTAGTTTTCTTAGTGTGGGAGAGGGAAGGAGAGACAAACACATGATTAAAATACACTTCCTAACTCTGACTACCGAAAGGGCCTAGTTGCATTGACACCTCAGTAGCAAGAAACACATCTATCACCCAGATCATGATTTTTAAATACTTTTCCCAGTAAAGAAACAAAGAACGCGTCAAAAGAACATGCCAAAAGGATGTGTCAAAAGAACATGTCAAAAGGGACCAGAAGAGTCTCTCACTGGCCACATTTAGGACAATTTGAATGATTTGGAGGAATGACGATGCGATTCTGGCAAAGATCTTCAACTGATGCTAAAACCATCAGGTGAATGATTATTGGTGAATAGGATACTTACATGATCTCAAAGTATCCGTTCAAAAATTACTTCTAACTACAAAAGGGAAGAGAGAAGATCTAGCAGACACAGCTTTAACCAAACAAGCCAATAATGGAACAAACCAGCATTATGGACCTCCCAGTGTGAGGAATAGGAAATATACAAATTCACATCCGTAGTCCTCTTGCTAAAAATGTTTAACCTGAATCTAGTAATAAGAAAATGACTAGAGAAACTCAGAATATGAATTCTGCAAAACAACTCATCTGGATTCTCCAAAAATGTCAATGTAATGAGTGAGAAAAAAAAAGAAGTGTGAAAACTGTTCTAGGTTAAAGCCAACTAAAAAGAATAACCAACAAGTGCAATGTGTGATGTTTATTTGGATCTTAGATTAAAAAGGTAAGCAAACAAACAAATATAAAGGACATTATTTGGACAATTGGGAAATTCATATGTGAACAGAAAATTAATGTTATTTAATCAATGGTAAATTTCTTTGGTGTCTTAACGGTATTATGGTTACAGAGAATATCCTTGTTCTTTAGGAATACTTGCTATTTAGGGGTGATACGTCTAGTTTCTACCACTTACTTTTAACTATCAGCTACTAAGAGATAGAGCCAGAGTTTGAGCTAAGTCCACACCCGTAATGATACTGCCACAAACAAACCAAGGGCCAAGCTAAAGACCACTCTAGACTTCCAGAGCTGCGTGATCAACCTTCTTCTGCTGAATCAAAGAAACAAACATACACGCTACTAAGGGCAGATCTCAGTGTTAGATGGTGAGAGGGCCGCTGAGAAAGCCACACCCAGTCTCTGCAGCCCAGGCGTTGCTGGCCTGGTCAGCAGAACAAGGCAGGACCCATGAAAAATCACAAAAGGAGGGATTCCATTATCAAATACAACAGTACATGCGATTTACCAGGAAGTAAGGAAGATGCAGCGGTTAAGTGCTCGGCTGCTAACTAAAAGGTTGGTGGTTTGAACTCGCCAGCTGCTTCCAGGTAGAAAGATGTGGCAGTCTGCTTCCATAAAGATTACAGACTTGGAAATCCTATGGAGCAGTTCTATTCTGTCCTATAGGGTCGCTATGGATTGAGATCCACTTGATGGCAGGGGGTTTGGGGGTTTTTTGTTGTTGTTGTTGTTGTTTTGTTTTTGGTAATGGATTAACTGCCAAGTGGGTTATGCCAAGTGCCACATGCTCTTCAAGGAGGGAGGCATCCCTGGACTGGAAGAGTTAAGAAAGGCAGCCCTGGGCATGGAAGGATGAGGAGGATCTACCAGGCAGGGCATGGAGGGAGAGGGAGCATCAGCAGGGGCAAATGCCAAGCCAGAGGAGACAAAGAGTAGGGAACACAGAGGTGTTTTTCCAGGGAAAGTACTAGATCAGCCTGGCCAGACATTTCAGTGGAAGAGAAGCTGAAGCCCAGCCGGGAGGGCTGGACCAGGTGAGGCTGGGGAAGCTTTTGGATGTCAGAGTCCTTCCTTCTTGAACCATAGATCCTTGATTCCCCCTTCTTCCCTGCCTCCATTTGTCACTTGATCCAAACACCTTACTTTCATTGGAAGAAAGCTTAGTGATCCTGGGATTAGAATTGAGCTCAAGCCCTCATGGGGTGGGGGGCAGGATGAGCCACGAGAGCCCCCCCTTTCTGGCCACACATTCCCACATCTGGCTTTCTGGGCTCCCAGATCAAGGATACTAAATTCCTGGGCTCCTTCCGCTCGCTGTCCCTTTTCTCCCTTAAACATTTTACCCATGCTTCTTTACTCTTCCTTATGTGGCTTCCTGGGGAGCGAGGAGGAACATGAAGTAGGCATGTGTGGAAACCCTTATCCCTCCCCAAACCTAACAGGCCTTCCCCAGGGTTCTTTAAGTCACCAGAAGTTAAGTTCTTCATGGAAACATATTCCAAGGAGTGAGCAGCCCCCTACTCCCAATTAACCCCTCACCTTCAAAAATCAAACAAATGACACCTTTCATTCCTTACACTCTCTTAGGTGTCCTGTGCTCATTGGAACCAGGTTTTCTGAGCTGGCTGGTGTTCTGTGACTGAGCAGACACATTGTCATCACAGCCACCACATGCCTGTGCGGGTTGACTCTGGACCAGCCTTGTGCTCAACTCTCACAAGGAAGGAAAGATTTATTATCCCTGTTTTACAGATGAAGAAACCGAGGAGAGTAACTCGGCTCACAAGGGGCAGAATTAAGACCCAAACCCAGGTCTGTGTGTGTCTTTCCCACCTCTGACAATGCCTCTGACAACACCCCTTTTCAGTGGTGTCACTAGGAGGTGTGTGGGGGGTGCAGACAGCACCAGGTGACACTGTCAGAGGAGGTGAAACCAAAATGACTGTCCATAAAATTTTTGTGCAGTGTTTCAGCAGAAATTTATTTTTTATAAAAATATCCCTATACTTACTTATAACAACAGAAACATTTTTTTGTAAGCCCAACTTACATGTATCAATATGCCTACAAGGCTAAAACTCTAAGCTGATTTACTTTTTGAACCTTCTAATGCACTCTGGTTGATCAGAGGCTGTCATTATTACCCAATTACAATGATGCTTCAAATCACGTGGTTTTGGCTGCACGCTACAAGCAAGCACTGTTTTCGTTGGTGCCAGTGTTTTTATAGTTGCTGATTTTGTCAAATTTTCTGGTGTTTTAGCTGTAATACTGTGGTAAGTGGTATTTGTGAACCTGTATCAATAACTCTTTGAGAATGAAGTAGTAATTAAAGGAAAAGAAGGAGAAAAATAAAAAAAGGCTTCCACTCAGGTACTAATAATATTGTAACTAGTAATATTGTAATTCAATATAGAAAGATTTTACAAAACAATTTTGTATTCATGTAATCTAAGAAATATTACATTTAAGCAATTTACAACTATATTTATCACATATTTAGTTGAGATAGTCACTAAGGAATGAGATGCTTGTGTTTTTGTACCTGTTTATTTTTATAGTATTATTTCATTTATGAATATATTTCCATATGCATTTGTCAACAACTTCTACATTATTTGGGCCATTATTGGTTATGCAAACCTAATCCATTAATGGAGGCCTGGTGGCACAGTGGCTAAGAGCTTGGCTGCTAACCAAAATCTTGGCAGTTTGAATCCATCAGCCACTCCTTGGAAACCCTGTGAGGCAGTGCCACTCTGTCCTATAAGGTTGCTATGAGTCAGAATCGACTCGACGGCAATGGTTTAATCCAGTAGTGTATCTCATGTAATGGTAACGTTTAATGTTAAAATGAACATGATTTTGATGTAGTTCTTAAATGTTTTTACTTCGAATTCTATTGTTTTCTTACCGAATTTTCACTTTAACCACATGAAACTATGTGGTTGTAAGTACATTTAGGCTGTGTGTATGATATTGTAATGTAAAGGCATAATTTTAATTTTGTTAGTTGTTTATGTCACTACTATTACCATTACATTGAGTGATATCCAGGAATTACGATTTACGAGTAACATTAGTATAAAAAACAGTACTAAAGATTCTGTATGGTCTGATACGGGAGCGGTCCTGGGGGGGGGGCGGTGACACCATGCATTACTGCACTGGGTGACACTAACCGTAGTAATGTCACTGCCCCTTCTTCTGATTATATCCTTCCAAACTGTGGCTTTTATGTAGAAAAAGGGACCAACATCATGATCCAGAGCACGTAGCACATTATTCCCACCCACTCCTGGAAGAGTTTCCATTGGGAAGTCCAATAATCATAATATTAAAAACAGCTAACATCAGATAAGCTTACTGAGCCCTAACCATATGCCAGACACTGGCCAAATGCTTTACACACACCCTCTTATTTAATCCTCACAATAAGCTTATTCCACCAGCATTATTATTCCCATTTTCCAGATGAGAACGTGGAGGCTCCGAGGGGTAAAGTGACTTGTCCAAGATCATGCAGCTAGCAGATCATGGGGCTGAGTTTCTAATCCAGCCATTCTGACTCCCAGTCAGTGGCCTTGGGATAACAAAAGGAGCCATGGTAGAGAGTGGCACCAGTCCACCCACTCCAGGCCAGCTGCACCAGTGCCCACTCAGTAAGGTCAGCACACCGCCGACTCTCACTGCTCCGCGCGTCACAGTGGCATGCAGAGGCCTCTGGTGTTGCCTTCCGTGATGGTCACCTGATCCTTGAGCTGGTGGGCAAACGGCCTGAGATGTTTATTCCCTGCAGACCAACTGGCCTGACAGACAGACAGCCAGGGTGATAAGAGAAGATAGAGGAGGCAGCTTGTGGGGAGGGGCGGGATAAAGGAATCTCCTCATCTCAGAGAAGCGCTGTTATGCTTGGCTGAGGCCTGGAGTTACATCGCGGCTCTGAATGACAGTGACATTCTCCAGGGATTAAGCCTGGAGCTGTGGAACCTGGGTCTCTACAGGGGGTGCCGAGCCCCATGGAACTTAAATCATGCAATTAACCACCAGCTAACATTTCTCCCACATTCATTTCATACCTCCATTACTTCCCATCTCCTCCCTCCAAAAACCTTGCAGCTGCAACTTGTTTTATAACACTCCATGTTGTACCCTGCCTTGCTTTCTCTTGGAAACAGCATGTGAGACTTCTTTTTAAGGGAAACAGAGAAGATCATTCCTTGGATCCTTTGAAGCATACTCAGAACTCCACTTTACCAGGAAGCTATCCTTAGGCATTCCTGCTCTTTCCTGCTGTGAGCCCCTGGGATTCTGAACTCAGTTCACAGTTGTTGGTTTGTTCCCACCCCATGTGGGATGTTACTAGGCACTGAATAAGTACAGAGCTGTCACCACTTGGTACTTGGGACAGTGATGCTCTTAGGGGAGGCAACACTCTTGGTTTAGGACAAATGCTTTTCTGGTCAGAGACATTGGAAACACCTAAGGGCCCAGAGAGGTGGTCTCTAAATTCAGGTGGGGTATACTCAAGGTTGTACTTTGGTTCTTGTGGACTTGTTTTAATTTTCTTCAGCTTCAACTTGAACTTGCATATGAGCAATTGATGGTCTGTTCTGCAGTCAGCCCCTGGCCTTGTTCTGACTGATGATATTGAGCTTCTCCATTGTCTCTTTCCATAGATGTAGTTGATTTGATTCCTGTGTATTCCATCTGGTGAGGTCCACATATATAGTCACCATTTATGTTGTTGAAAAAACATATTTCTGATGAATAAGTCGTTGGTCTTGCAAAATTCTACCATGTGATCTCTGGTGTCATTTCTATCACTAAGGCCGTATTTTCCAACTACTCATCCTTCTTCTTTGTTTCTAACTTTTGCATTCCAATTGCCAGTACTTATCAATGCATCTTGATTGCGTGTTTGGTCAATTTCAGACTGCAGAAGTTGGTAAAAAAAAATCTTTAGTTTCTTCATCTTTGGCATTGGTGGTTGGTGTGTATAAATTTGAATAGTTACATTAACTGGTCTTCCTTGCAGGCGTCTGGATATTATCCTATCACTGACAGCGTTGTACTTCAGGATAGATCTTGAAATGTTCTTTTTGACAATGGATGTGACATCATTCCTCTTCCATTTGTCATTCTCAGCATGGTAAACCACATGATTGTCTGATTCCAAATGGCCAATACCAGTCCATTTCAGCTCACTAATGGCTTCATTTTGACAACTTTCAATTTTCCTAGATTCATACTTCATACATTCCATGCTCCAATTATTAATGGATGTTTGCAGCTATTTCTTCTCATTCTGAGTCATGCCATATCAGGAAATGAAGGTCCCAAAAGCTTTGCTCCATCCACGTCATTCAGATCGACTCTGCTTTGAGGAGCAGCTCTTCCCCAGTCATACTTTATGTGCCTTTCAACCTGAGGATCTCATCTTCCGGCAGTATATCAGACAATGTTCCGCTGTTACTCCTGAGGTTTTCACTGGCCAACTTTTTTTAGAAGTAGATCTGCATTTAGAGGGAAGGTTTTCACACACCGATTTACACATTGAAACCAGTCCTTCTTCCTAGTCTGTCCTCGTCTGGAAACTCCACTAAAACCTATCCACCTTGGGTGACCCTGCTGGTATTTGAAATACCGGTGGCATAGCTTCCAGCATCACAACAACCTGCTCCCCACCACAGTCCACTAATGACATCATATATGAAGAAAGCAAAAGATCATTAAAAAGACAAGAAAGAAAGAAAAGACCAAAATGAATGTCAGAAGACTCTGAAACTTGTTCTTGAATGTAGAGTAGCTAAAGCAAATGGAAGAAACTATGAAGTAAAAAAGATGAACAGAAGATTTCAAAGGGTGGCTTGAGAAAACAAAGTAAAATATTATAATGAAATGTGCAGAGAGCTGGACATAGAAAACCTTAAAAGAGAAGAACACACTTGGCATTTCTCAAGCCGAAAAAACTAAGGGAAAATGCAAGCCTCAATGAGCAAAACATTGAACAACGCAGCATCAAAAGAAGATGGAAGGAATACACAACATAGAGTCACTGTACCAAAAATAATTGTGCAGTGGTTAAAAGCCTTGGCTGCTAACTGAAAGGTCAAGAGTTTGAACTCACCAGCAGTTCCTTAGGAGAAAGACCTGGCGATCTGCTTCTGTAAAGATTACTGCCTTGGAAACCCTCTGGGGCACTTCTACTCTGTCCTATATAGGGTTGTTTTGAGTTGGAATCAACTTGACTGCAATGAGTTTGGTTGTTTTTTCCAATCATTTCAAGAGGTAGCATATGATCAAGAACCGACGGTATTGAAAGAAGAAGTCCAAGTTGTGCTGAAGGCATTGGAGAAAAACAAAGCTCCAGGAACTGACGGAATATCAACTGAGATGTTACAACAAATGGTTGCAGTGCTGGAAGCACTTATTCATCCATGCCAAGAAATTTGGAAGACAGCTACCTGGCCGACTGACCCAGAAAGAGATCCATATTTGTGCCCATTCCAAAGAAAGGTGATCCAAAAGAACGTGGAAATTATCGAACAATATCATTAATATCACATACAAGTAAAATTTTGCTGAAAATAATTCAAAAATGGTTGCAGCAGTACGTTGACAGGGAACTGCCAGAAATTCAAGCTGGATTCAGAAGAGAATATGGAATGTGGGATATCACTGTTGATGTCAGATGGATCTTGGCTGCAAGCACAGAATACCAGAAAGATGTTTACCTGTGTTTTATTGATTGTGCAAAGGCATTTGACTGTGTGGGTCATAACAAATGATGGATAACATTGTGAAGAATGGGAATTCCAGAACACTTAGTCGTGCTCATGAGGAACCTGTATATAGACCAAGAGGCAGTCGTTTGAACAGAACAGGGGGATACTGTGTGGTTTAGACTCAGGAAAGGTGTGTGTCAGAGTTGTATCCTTTCACCATACTGATTCAGTCTGTATGCTGAGCAAATAATTCGAGAACCTGGAATGTATGAAGAAGAACACAGCATCAGGATTGGAGGAAGACTCATCAACAACCTGCAATATGCAGATGACACAACCTTGCTTGCTGAAAGTGAAGAGGACTTGAAGCCCTTACAGATGAAGATCAAAGACCACAGCCTTCAGTATGGATTGCACCTCAACATAAAGAAAACAACCAAACTTCATAACTGGACCAATAAGCAACACCATGATAATCGGAGAAAAAACTGAAGTTGTCAAGGATTTGATTTTACTTGGATCCACAATCAGTGCCAATGGAACCAGCAGTCAAGAAATCAGACGATGTATTGCACTGGGCAAATCTGCTGCAAAGACCTACTTAAAATCTTAAAAAAACAAATTTGTCACTTAGGATGAAGGTGGGCCTGACCCAAACCCTGGTATTTTCAATTGCCTCATATGCATGCGAAAGCTGGACGATGAATAAGGAAGATCGAAGAAGAATTGATGCATTTGAATTATAGTGTTGGCAAAGAATATTGAATATACCATGGTCTGCCAGAAGAACAGACACATGTACAGCCAGAAAGGGAAGATGACGAGACTTCATCTTATGTACTTTGGACATGTTATCAGGAGGGACCAGTCCCTGGGGAAGAACGTCATGCTTGGTAAAGTAGAGGGTCAGCGAAAAAGAGGAAGACCCTCAAAGACATGGATTGACACAGTGGCTGCAACAATGGGCTCAAACATAGCAACAATTGGGATGGCACAGGACCAGGCAGTGTTTTGTTCTTTTGTACATAGGGTCACTATGAGTCAGAACCTTGTAGACGGCACCTAACAACAACAACAAAAGGTCCAGAACTCAGATTTCTGACTCCTAGTCACTCCCTGTGGGGCTCTGCAGAGGATACTGGGAGCCTGGCTGACAAATTCATGACCATAGAGATGGAGGCTAAGCCTTTTCCAGCAGCCAATGAGGGACGTTCTCGGTGAGTTGTCAGGCAGAAAAGAGTCCTTATAGGTCATGTCCTCACTTTTCCTCAGCTAAAGTTCCCTGACTGTCTCCTTCAAATTCAAATGTGCATCCAGTTCCATGAGTAACCATATTATTTTTAAACAGCATCCTTCAGCTGCTGTCTCTCCTGGGTTTTCAGAGAGAGGTGATCCTCTGTAAAGCCAGGACAGGATTTTATGATTGTTTTTAAAAACATCTGCAGGGATTCCAGTGAGTCCAAATAAAAGATTATACTCTGGTTCTGAGAGAGGGACAAGTAAATAGACAAAGCTCACCTTAGGGAGTGGCCAAGAGAAACTGGGGAGTGTAGAGATGGGAAACCAGAGGATGGGACAGTGCAGACACCAGAAAGGGTTGAACCATCAAGGATTTAGCAGAGGAGCATCTCATCACAAAGACTCTATTATATCAAGGGATATCATGGTGGAGTAGTTGAAAGCTCAAGTCTAGGCGTAATAGAGACTAGGGTTATAGTTGCAGTTCTTTCCACTCACTATCTGGCCAAGTGGCTGAACTTCTTGGAGCCTTGGTTTTCTTATCTGTAAAATGGGTATAAAAATAACTACCTAATTGAAGTGGTTGTAAATGAGAAATATTATGTGCTCAAGTCAGCCTGGCACAGGGTAACACTCAAGAAATGGTAACTGTTATTATTAACACCCAGATACTATGTTTATGGCTAAAGTAGACAGGCTGCTTAATATTTATCCAAAATCATCAAACTAGCAGATTGTAACTGCATCAACATGACTGCTGGCAATTTAATAATTGTCTCCATTGGGGCTGTTAGGACATCAAATGAGTAGAGTTTAAGTCTGGACAGTACACAGTACTTGTTTATTTTTCATTCTCCTGGATGAATTTTTGTTAAAAAAATCATATTAATGTGCTATTATTGATGATTACTAGTTGAAGAAACAAATAATTAATTTTTGTTGTTGCTAGTTAATAAAAAATAATACCTGTTCATAGTAAAAAAAATCAAACAGTATATTATACTTCAACAAACTTTTATTTCAAAAATTCAGACAATATAAAAGGTCATAAAATGAAAAGATTCCCGACCCACCCCAACCCCCCCATCTCCAGAGGTATTACCATTACTAATTACTTGTGTAACCTTCCAGAAATGTTCTACGCCCTTTGATTTTATAAAAATCTAGTCATAATACAATAATGTTACACTACCTAATTTTAGAACCTATTATACTGCCACAGTAGTCAAAACAGCCTGGTACTGGTACAACAACAGATACGTAGACCAATGGAACAGAATTGAGAATCCAGACATAAATTCATCCACCTATGAGCAACTGATATTTGACAAAGGCCCAAAGTCCGTTATTGGGGAAAAGACAGTTTCTTTAACAAATGGTGCTGGCATAACTGGATATCCATCTGCAAAAAACTGAAACAAGACCCATACCTCCCACCATGCACAAAAACTAACTCAAAATGGATCAAAGACTTAAATATAAAATTGAAAACGATAAAGATCATGGAAGAAAAAATAGGAACAACACTAGGAGCCCTAATACATGGCATGAACATAATACAAACCGTAAGTAACAATGCACAAGCACCAGAAGAGAGACCAGATAAATGGGAGCTCCTAAAATCAAACACTTACGTTCATCAAAAGATTTCACCAAAAGAGTCAAAAGACAACCTACAGAATGGGAAAAAATTTTTGGCTACGACAAATCTGATCAGTGTCTAATGTCTAAAATCTACAAGATACTGCAAAACCTCAACAACAAAAAGACAAATAACCCAATTAAAAAATGGGCAAAGGATATAAACAGACACTTTGCCAAAGAAGATATTCAGGCGGCTAACAGACACATGAAGAAATGCTCATGATCATTAGCCATTGGAGAAATGCAGATCAAAACTACAATGATATATCATCTCACCCCAACAAGGCTAGCATTAATCCAAAAAACACAAAACAATAAATGCTGGAGAGGTTATGGAGAGATTGGAACACTTATACAGTGTTGGTAGGAATGTAAAATGGTACAACCACTTTGGAAATTGATTTGGTGCTTCCTTAAAAAGCTAGAAATAGAAGTACCATACGATTGAGCTATCCCAGTCCTTGGAATATATCCTAGAGAAATAAGAGCCACCACACGAATAGATACATGCACCCCCATGTTCACTGTGGCACTGTTCACAACAGCAAAAAGATGGAAACAATCTAGGTGTCCATCAACGGACCAATGGATAAACAAATGATGGTATATCCACACAATGGAATACTATGCAACAATAAAGAACAATGATGAAGCCGGGAAACATCTTATAACATGGAGGAAGCTGGAGGTCATTATGCTGAGTGAATTTAGTCAGTCACAGAAGGATAAATATTGTATAAGACCACCATTATAAGAACTCAAGAAAAGGTTTAAACACAGAAAAAAACATACTTTGATGGTTACGAGGGTAGGGAGGGAGGCGGAGGGTTATTTACTAACTAGATAGTAGATAAGAATTATCTTAGGTGAAGGGAAGGACGGCACATACTACACGGGAAGTCAGCACAACTGGACTAAACCAAAGCTAAGACGTTTCCTGAATACAATCAAACACTTTGAGGGACAGAGTAGCAGGGGTAGTGGTCTGGGGATCATGCTTTCAGGGGACATCTAGGTCAATTGACACAACAAACCTTATCAAGAAAATGTTCTGCATCCTACCTTGGAGAGTGGCGTCTGGGGTCTTAAAAGCTTGCAAGCAGCCATCTAAGATGCATCAATTGGTCCTAACTCACCTGGAGTAAAGGAGAATGGAGAACACCAAAGACAGAAGGAAAGTATTAGCCCAAGAGACAGAGAGGGCCACATAAACCAGAGACTTCATCAGCCTGAGACCAGAAGAACTAGACGGTGCCTGGATACCACCAGGGACCACCCCTACAGGGAAGATAATAGAGAGTCCTAGATGGAGCAGGAGAAAGGTGGGGTGCAGAACTCAAATTCTAGTAAGAAGTCCAGACTTAATGGTCGGACTGTGACTGGAGGAACCATGGAAAGCATGGCCCCTGGATTCTTTATCAGCCCAGAACTAAAACAATTTCTGAGGCTAACTCTTTAGAAAGGGATTGGACTGGACTGTGGGACATAAAGTGATATTCATGAGGAGTGTGCCTCTTAACTCAAGTAGATACAAGAGACTAAATGGGCAGCTTCTGTCTGGAGGTGAGATGGGAAGGCAGAGAGGGTTAGGAGCTGGCTGAATGGACATGAGGAGTCAGGGGTGGAAATGTGTGCTGTCATAGTATGGGGAGAGCAATTAGAGTCACATAACAATTTATGTATAAATTTTTGTCTGGGAAAAAAAAAGAATACAATAAATGTTGCATCCCTTGTATTTTTCCTTTAATAGTACTTAGAGATCTTTCTACAGCAGTGCACATAGATCTACCTCCTTCATTTTCAGGGCTACATAGTATTCCATTGTATGCAGGGATCATAGTTTATGTGACCAGTCTCCCTTTGCTGGGCACTTTGGTTGTTTCTAGTGTTTGCTATTATGAACGATGCTAAAATAAACTCCCTTGTGCAAGCAACTTTGGTTATGTTGTTGTTGTTAGGTGAGGCTGAGTCGATTCCAACTCATAGCGACTCTATATACAACAGAAAGAAACACTGCCCAGTCCTGCACCATCCTCACAATCGTTGTTATGCTTGAGCCCATTGTCGCGGCCACTGTCAATCCATCTTGTTGAGGGTCTTCCTCTTTTTCACTGACCGTCTGCTTTACCAAGCATGATGTCCTTCTCCAGGGACTGATTCCTCCTGATAACATGTTCAAAGTATGTGAGACATAGTCTCGCCATGTTTGCTTCTAAGGATCATTCCGGTTGTACTTCTTCCAAGACAGATTTGTTCATTCTTTTGGAAGTCCATGGTATATTCAATATTCTTCGCCAACACCACAATTCAAAGGCATCAATTTTTCTTTGGTCTTCTTTATTCATTGTCCAGCTTTTGCATGCACATGAGGTGAGGTAATAGCTGCAGATAAACGTATAAGATAAATTCCTAGAAGTGTAACTGCTGCGTCAATTTCCCTTGCTGAAATTTTGATAAGCAGAGCCAAGTCACTTCCAAAGAGGCTGCTGCAACGAACACTTTAACCTGCAGTGTATGAGTGTGTCTGCGTCTCCATCACTTCATCAGCTCTGAGTATTAGCAAACTTTACAGTCTATTAGGTAAGATTTTAAAAACAACAGTAATAATAATATGTTGTCGAGTGCCATCTAGTTGATTCTGATTCATAGTGACCCCATGTGACAGAGTAGAAGAGCCCCATAGGACTTCTTGGCTGTAATCTCTACAGAAGCAGGTCACCAGGTCTTTCTCCTGTGGAGCCACTGGGTAGGTTAGAACCACCAACCATCATGCCACCAGGCCTCAGAATAGTATTACATATTAAGTGGTCTCATCTGTAAGTGATGCTTACAATCACGCTGGCAAGTAGTACATTTCCCTTTGAACAGAGGCCAGGGGATTGCAGTGAGTTAGACCAGGGTCTGCATACCACCTCTACTGTTTACCATCCCTGGGCAAGTTCCTTAAGCTTCTTTGTCTGCAAAATGGTGATATTAAATGAAACACGGCATGAGGAAGCTCCTAGAACCAGAACCTGCTACCTACTAGACGTTTATTATTAAGAAACAAGCCAGAGTGCCAGAATCCCTGGTAAATTTGAGGACGATTCTAGTAGTAACAGAGACCTGAGTTCTAGTTCTTGCTCCTGTCCACAACCTCCTGCCAAGTCGTTTAATTTCTTGGAGCCCCAGTTTTCTTATTTGTAAGGGGTCAGTTTAGACACCGCCTATTAATTTGCTCAGGGCCCTGGTGGCGCAGTGCTTAAGAACTCAGCTGCTAACCAAAAGGTCAGCAGTTCGAATCCACCAGCCACTCCTTGGAAACCTGTGAGGCAGTTCTACTCTGTCCTATAGGGTCAGAATCGACTAGATGGCAAAGGGTTTGGTTTTCTGGTTTATTAATTTGCTGATCTGGATAAGTATGAGTGACAGAGCTGAGCCATGATGCAGGTGGCATGTTACATCCATTGGCAGATGCACGCATCACACGTCAAAAGCAGACAGGTCACTGTCACTGTGGTTGTGCATCAAACCAAACTAATTACAGTTCTGCTTCTGCCCCTTAAAAGCCTGTGGCCCTGGGCAAGTTCTTATAGCTATCTGAGCCTCAGTTTCCTCAATGATAAAATGCTGATAACAGTACCTACCTCATGGGGTTACTGTGAGTATAAAGTAAGATAATCTATGAAAGTACTTAGCACCTGACTCGTTAAATGGTCAATATTTTCATAAACCACCACAGCCTCACTGCCTGATCGTAGTTTTTCTGTGCGTCAGGAGGCACAGTAGGCTTCTTTGGAGTGGAACAAAGACATGCTCCCAGCACTCACTTCCACGTTCGTCAAGTCGGTGACTCACACAGCTCTTCTCTCATTTCTGTAACTGTGAAGGGCATCCTAGGAGGGAGTGAGGGTGCAGGGCAGACAAACGCCAGGCTTTTCAACGGCTGCAGCCCCAGCTAGGGGTCTTCACACGTTTTCATTCTTCCTGGAAAGAAGTGAGAAAACCTTAGTTAAAAACATCTTTTTCATGGGAACTGCTTAATACATTCGATGTTTGACTTATAAAATGGATATGCATGTTCACTATTACCTGGAAAACGTTTTGTGCGGATCTGAGATAGGACTTTAACTAGCTTTAGGTTTTTGCTGCAGTGTTCCCGGCCCCCTCTGCATCTGCTTCTATTCACATTTCAGTTCTTACATAACATGCAAGTATTAGGCTATAATCATGGAAATGGGATTCTGAAAAAACATCTTGTGAATAAATTTTCTCCAACTCTTTTTATTTTGAAAATTTCAGACTTGCAGGAAGGATACAAGAAGAGCTCAATGAATACCTAAATTCATCCATTGTTATTATTTTGTCATATATACTATATTAGTACATTATTTTTGATATGCAGAGAACTGCATGTGTATTATATATGTATATACGGAACACACATCTATATGGAATAGTTTTACTGGTAAAAAATTTTATATAAAATAAATATATAAAATACGTGAAGTAAATATATAAAAATTATATATATACATACCCATTGCTGTGGAGTCGATTCCGACTCATAGTGACTCTATAGAACAGTGTAGAACTGCCCCATAGGGTTTCCAAGGAGCAGCTGGTGGATTCAAACTGCTGATCCTTTGGTTAGCAGCCGAGCTCTTAACCACTACAACACCAGGGCATATATATATATATATATATATATATATATATGTATGTATGTATGTATATGTATATATATATACATATAATCAGTAAAACTGCTCTGTTACAGGGTGGACTTAATTATATCAATATTGAGACTTCGTAGTCAGCTCCCTAGGTATCTGTTCTTTTTGGCAACAAGTGTTAGAATAGAAGGAATTACGTTTGTAGTAAGTGCCTGATTGAACACTTCCTTCAGTAGATATGCAAGTCATCCCTAATGCTGACGGTGACTCTGCAAGCCAGGACCTCCTCACTCCAGATTCAGTGTTTGGTAACGGACACTCAGGGAGGCTGAGTCACCTCAGTAAGTAGCAGTCTGGACTTAGACCTACGGAAAGTTTTCATTCTAACTTCTGGGAGAGTTGCAAAAGTCAAGGGGGAAAATCATTAAGTTTCTGGAAGCCACAGTCCGCAATTTAGTGATAGAAGCTAAAGATGATGAGCTAAGACCTTCAGAGAGCCCCAGAAAAGACGCGTGTTCCGTTGGTCTCTTAACGCCATGCCTACGGTTGGGCAAACCACCCCTGCTGAGTCTCAGTCTCCGCATTTGTGAAAACGGGAACAACATTACCTGGGATTTTTGTGAGACTCAAGTTTGTGAACTGTGACTATCTTTACGAATACAAGGAATTGAGAGTATTATTTTATCTGTCAGAAGAAAAGACGGAGACAGAGGCAGAGAGACAGAGACTTAGGTAGGACCGCAGAAATCATGGGAGGCGTCGTTTTATGAGATTGGCACAGAAGGTAGAAATCTGCAGCAGTCTGGGGAGACAAGAAACCATCTTTCAGAAGGCAATTTACTTAGTGGCCAGGTCCCAGAGAACCCATCTCCGTAACTTTCCTCCGCATGGCTGCGGGAGGGAGGCAGGTCGGCCTGAGACCCTCAGCAAGTCGCTCTCCAGGCCACGGGGCAACCTGGAACATGCTCTGGCTTCCGAGGCACCCAAAACACTTTACCTTCCAAAACGCTTCCCGGGGTTGCCGGTGTTAGGATTTACAACTCCTTGCGCCCGCCCAAAAGACGGTTAGTATCCCCTGGGTAACCACTGTCCATGGTCTTTGCCCAGCTCCTAGACGTTTCTGCCCCTTCCGGCGCGACAGGACCTTAAGCCGCACCTTGCCAGATGTCTCCGCAGCCTTCAAAAGCGCAGGATGCGCGTGCACAGTTGTGGGGCAGGTGCGGGTGGACGAGTGCACCCAGGCGCCCGGGCAATGAACTGAGCTTCAGAGGTGGTGATGGGGGCGGCGTGATGTCAGCGATCTATCTCCTTTTATCTTCTACATTGCCATTGAGGATAGCCAATAAATAACAAAAGCAAAAATGTATGCTTGATTTTTGTCTCTGCGCTCGCGGGGTCTTGGCGAGTCTTTTAGAGAAGCGAAAAAGAAATTAACAGAAAACCACGGCGGCCCTGCCGGCTGCTTCTGGGGACCCCTGAAATCAGAGCCGGAGCTGCCCATTTAGGGAGCCCTCCCACCGTCCTGGGGGAGGTTTGGGCCTTCCCCACGCTGGGTCTGGGGCCCGGGTCCGTGGGCGGGCTGGCGGGGCTCCAGCAGCCGGAAGGTGTCAGCCCCGCGCACTTCGCACAGGGAGACGCGCGGACGCCCCGGGCGCGCTCTGTCCGCCCTGCTTGGCAGGAGCGGCGACTGGCCGTGCGCGCCGCCCCCGGGGACAGCTCGCGACCGCCTGGCTACCAGGGGAGGCGAGCGCGCGGCAGCCAAGCGCGGTCCGGCGTGCGTCTCGCCGCCTCACGCGGTAGCGCCCGCGGCAGAGCGCCCGGCCCGGGAGCCTGAGGGCGCGCGGTGGCAAGGGGCGCACGCCGTTTTCCCTGCCCGCTCGCCGAGCCCGGACCGAAGGACAGAGCTCCGCAGCCACCCCGCGGCTCCTCCGGCCGGGAGACGCCCCCGGCCCCCACCCCGGTTGGCCCGGCCGGGAGCGGGAGCGGCGGGAGGAGGCGGAGGCGGCGCCGCCGGGACTGCCTCCTCCCCGCCCCTCGCGTCTACTCCCCGCGCCACCGGGAAGGACAAGGGGACTGGGTGCGGGGACCCCAGCCAGTGAGCGCCGGTGTCCCGGGGCCGCCCCTCGCGCGCGCTCTTTAGCCGCGAGTCCGGGCCGGTGTCGCCGCGCATGGTGCTGGCCGCAGCCATGAGCCAAGACGCGGACCCCAGCGGCCCGGAGCCAGCGGACAGAGATGCCTGCAGCGTGCCCGGCGCCTCGGTGCCCCTGGCGCCCCCGGCGCCCCCGGGCCCACGAGGGATGCAGCCGCCGCCGCCGCCAACTGGCCTACCCCAGATCATCCAAAAGTAAGAGGAGGGAGCTGGGAGCTGGGAGCGGGGCTGTGGGGGGTGCGACTGGGGGCCCCGGGCGCCCCCTTCTGTGACTTCATCTCCTGTCCCAGCTAAACTTAGTTCGTCTCTTTTGCGTTTGAAGTTTTCTGGACAGAGGCAGTGTTACTTATTGTGGCTGTTTGTGAGGTTGGGGAGAGGGGAGCCAAATGTTTTGGGGGAAATAACTGTTTTTCCTTATCCGTTTTCTTTTCTCTTCAGGGATGTTACTGGATATTTTGGACTAAAATAGCTCAAATTGGGGGGCGGAGGGTGGGGTGGGGGTGGGGGGAAATGGCCCAGAGACTGTTTCATCTTTCTGGTCCCCAGAGGCCGTTGCAATGTCTGGAGAGCCGTGCATGAGTGTGTGTGCGCGTGAGGGTGTGTAAGTAGAATGTTGCCACGAACAAAACCACCCATGATGGTGCCCCTGAAGTCAGCCAGTGACACTGGGGTGAAAAGGAGGCGAGGGTTTGTGAGCAAGGTATTTTGCGTTACCCTGAAAGTGTAGACACGTTTCGAGAAGGCCCTTGCGAAGAATTCTCAGCTACGCAGCCGCAGCCGGTTTCCATTGTTACCGTCTTGTGACTCGGATGAACCCTGCGACTTTAATCGCGAACTTTCAGAGTCTGCCTTACCAACGCGTGAGTAGGTGGAGGGTGGTCTGCAGGCCCTGAGAAGCGCTTTCATCCCGTTTGGTGGACGTATAAGTGAAACGGTGATGTTTTGTTTTGTTCGTTCCTTCTTTGACAGTTTAAGGCCTAGAATATTGGCTTGTTTGAAGGTTCTTTATTCCCCTGTGGGTTTACTCAGCTTATAATGAAGCCCTCAAAACTAGTTTAAGAAGTATAGGAAATTCTGAATGATGAAGGTTTTGGAGAAACTTACAAAAGGAGAGAAGTACACACAAGTATAGCGAAATCGATCGGGTACAACAGCGGAAGAGGCTTCCCCGGTGCTGCTGTATTGATGCTTGGAGTTCTATAAACCCATTAACACGTAGAAGTAGAAATGACGCGATGCAAATGGAAGTAAATAGCACTTGAATGTGGATTGTTTTTAAGACTGACTTATAGTAAGAAAGAATAGCGAAAATTCAAGTTTGACATCAAAGAACGCTGGTATCATGTTTCAGAACAAAATGGTTCCCTTTTTTTGACTGGTGGAATGTTAAAGCCCCATTGATGACAACTTTTTGCTTTCATTAGATATTTTATCTAACGTTCAACTGCTAACAGTCTTCAATATTTCAAAATGAAAATCTTCCATATTATTATCCTGTGACTATTGTTTTCCAAATTACTTCAGCTGAGACTTTCTAAATATGCTTGACAGTTTATTATGTACATCATTTAAAATTTCTCTCAGTCCTTAATATAAATACAAAACAGCACACAAAAAATATTTAAATCTAAAATTCACTTGTTAAAAAAACACTTTGACCAGTTATTGACTGGGAAACATCTGATGTGCTTCTTACCGAGCCCATGTCTTGTGGCTTGAAATTAGGCTGCATAATTGAGTTTATTGAAATTGCTCCAGCATTGTAATCAACCTGCATTATCCTATTATTTACTTTTAATTAAAAGAAAATTAGGAATTTTATGTCCACAAAAAAATCTTTGTAGATAGGTATCTGATTATGAAATGTTGCTAGATTGAAAATAAATGCCATTTTGTGAAAAATGGATCATTTAAAGTATATTTTAATTACCTTATACAGTGAATAATTTACCCGATAAATTCACCCTCGTTTGAAAATTCCGTCTTTGGAATTTTATTTGAAAAGATAAGCTGAGCTTTTCAAAGACGGCTTCTCCTGCTGGCATGGAGGATGGAGACCTCAAGAAGTACCTTCCTGGCTGTGCCTGGATTTGCACTGATGACAGTGTTCAGGGCAGGTCCAAAGCCAGTGAATGTGCCTATGGGATTTGATGTTTGCGTGCTTAGGTTTCAAAGTCTTAACTTTATAAGGATGAACTCCCCTCAGTACCCACTCACATTCTTCTGGAACCAGGCTTAACACAGCAAACGCTTTGCAGGTCCATCTTTAATGCGCTGAAACTTGAGTAGATTATTTTGAAACTACGTTTGCATAATTTAATCTGAGCAACCATCTTTACGTAGTTATGAGGTGCTGTGTATATCAGCCATCTTTGAGAAAGTGTATCAGGGAGACTGCCTTCGGCAGCAGAATGAGTTGTCCGCCTCTTGGTTTGGGGAATTTTGTGAACTAGGGCTTTGGGTGAAATTCTCCTCTAGTGGAACACATATTAAAGAAGTTTTATTAGGAAATCTGTATTTTTTCCAGTTGTTTTAGTGAGGTTATTATGTAACGCGTAAGAGGAGAAGTTTTGATCTTCAAAATGATGAAGTCAGTCTTCCACATGTTGCTTTGCTTTTAAGGATTACAAGATTTTTTTTTTCTTGTCAATGTCTACGTTCACATGTTTTCATTAGCAATGGCTTTCATTTTGGGTAAAGTTAATGACTTTGGAAAAACAATAGTAATGGTCATAATAAAAACCGATTCCTATTCAAGTATGTTATAATATTTGGTCTTAAGAGATTTGCGGTATGCTACATTTAATGGCTAAACCCATGAGACATGACGAGGAATAATGAGATTGGTTTTGGGGTTTGTTTATGGAACAGTCTCATTATGAAGACTGTATCTAAAGGTAATTTCTGCCGAGTACTTTTGTTCTAGCCAGGTGTATTCAGTTTTCTCATTTTATTGCATGCTTATCTTCTGTTAAGAAACTTCCATGCCCCCTTTTTTTTTTCTTAGCCACCTCCCTCCTCTGGCCAATATTGACATCACTGTAAGGATTATCAGCTATGTGATAGACACATTTAACTAATATCTTGTAAGATCTTTGTTTTAAATGTGCATTATCTTTACTTGTTCAATGTGGAGGTATTATTGGATACATTTAAAGCCTTATTTAAGCCATTTGGGCAACAGGAAATGTAAATAACATTTTAAGAGGAGACTTTGGATGAGTTTAAGAAATCAGAATAATTTGAGGATTTAAAATACATATATTTTCCATACTAGCAGAAGAAAAAAAAATTGCCTAGTGTGTGTGAGTGATGTTTTATAAGGATTTATCTCCTCAAATATTCACAATTCTTATGTTCAAAATCATTTTATGTTTTAATTTTGTGCTTTAAAATCCAACCTAATTCTTGATTTGTAAGAAGTTATTTATTAACCTTGGTGAATATTAGAAATTTAAATTTAGGTTTTAAGCTTGGAAACCCTCACCGGAATATACACAGAGCCATACGAATCTGTGTAAAATGTTGAAGTTGGTTGTCAGATGGGACTAAAAGTGCACCATTATCATGACAAGAAATTAACCAAACAAGCACACACACCTTCATGAAATTAATGCATAGCTGATTTTCCTGAGTTATTTTATTTGCAGCAAAATAGTCCTGGCTTACGGATGACATCAGGTTACATGTTTAACTGGAGTGTAGATGGCTTAGTTTTTCCTTTCCAGATTACTATTTTTTATAAGAAATGAATAAAAAGCGCTTGTAAAAATAAAAAACAATTTTAGGTTTTGAGCATTTGATAGCTTGTTACCTGTATACAAGTGTGTGTAGTTTAGGAAAACATAAACCTGGCTTTGGTTCTAAAGTTTATAGTCTTCTGTGTACCATTAGGATGGTTCCCTGTCTGTGTTCAGAGCAAAGTGCCCCTCCCTTCCCTGCCTCAGTATGGAAAATGTTACAAGTAGCAACTCTTGATTCCAGATCATTTTTTACATACACCCTGCATCTGGAAGGATCTACATGTAACTCTTAGGGAGTGCTGTGCGGGCAAGTTGTGTGTGATGTCCACCCACTTTGATGGGCATGCGGACAATTACAGCCAGGTTCCGGGGGAGGAAATAAGAATTTGCCAAAAAGGGACATTACCTCACACACCATTTGGTCCTTTTTTGGAAAGAGGATGGAATTTCTAACATCTGTGCCAGTTTCTAACATCAGTTTGTGTCCATTTTTAGGGGAAACAGGAATTTTGTTTTGTCGAAGGAATTTTGACAATTTTAAACACCATCTTAAACTGTGCATAAGGCAAGCATTCAACAGGGGAGAAACATCTGATAGGATTAAGCATTTATTCAAAACAGGGAAGGAGAGAGGGTAGATTCCTTCCTCAGCATTCTGAAAAGTTTTTTTTTTTTTTTTTTTTGCCTCTCTAGAAAGTCTCTTAAGAGTATTTATGTTAGACAGAAAATTTGCCTTGAGGGTTTATTGCGATAAGTATTTTTAGATGCTAAGTGTAGCTATCAGCTATGAGTTTTTCTCAAATTGCCGGAGAGATCAGTATTATGAAATGTAGTACATTATTCCCATTAGTCACGGTAAATGACTATACGTATGGGGAACACAGAGTTGTTTTAATGCCAGAGCTGTAGGGAAAGAAAAGAAGTTTTATCACCCCTTTTATTCTTCTATCCACTTATTCTTTTGCTACCTCCTTAGCTGTCTATCAAATTAATAATTTTAGAAAACCCCAAATATGTCATTTGGAATGTGAACTCTGAATTGTTAAGATCTCCTTGCCTATCCTTATGGTCACCAGGGAGAGAAAACCCCCACAAGGACTGACTCATAGAGAAATGATCCCACATTATCCAGTTTCTCTCTCTCCCTCTGGTTTATTTTTCTTGTGGCTGTAGGTTCTTGATTCCAGTTTAAACTAATATTTCTCCCCTGCCCACAACAGCTGATCCTCAAGTAAACAAACCAGTATAGCTCAGTCCACACCTTTGGTCAACAAGAATACACAAAACGTTGGGACTTGGGATCTAACCAAGGGAGAGAAATGAAAATGGAGTGGAATAAACATGGGAAGCCAGAATGGAAGCTTGAGATAGTGGAGTTATAACCTCCAATCAGAAATTCAGATTCCCTTGAAGGAGTCTCCTGTGCCCCTCAAATCCCACTTAATCTGATTTTTATTTCCTGACACAGTAATTACCTTGTTTGTAATGGTCTAACTGATAGTATTGTGTGTATTTTAACAGGGAAAGTTTCTGGGGATCCACAGCTGGTGTGAGTGACAGGTAGCTGTGTTAAAATAGAGCATTGAAAAGTTTTGTAGAAGGTAAAATGATCTGTATTCCAGAACCAGGGCAAGGGTAATTAATGCTGTTAAAAAGCAGCACATGGCAGTTCCCTTCTTGGTTAATGAACGTGGCTCAGGGCTTCAAACCGGTTTCCGTTTTTATCAAGTTCCCAGGCTATGCTGTAACCAGTGCTGTAACCAAAGAAGTAACCAATGCTGCTAGTTAGGGACCAATTCTCAGAACCACTAGTAGAGCAATGGCTCTCAAAACTTATAATACTTAAGAATTACCTGGGGATCTTGTTAAAATGTAGATTCTGATTCAGTATGTCTGGAGGTGGAAATGCAAATTCTCAGCAGGAGTTCGAACCGGAACAAACTGGTTCCAAGCCCTGAGCTGGACTTGGTGATATGTGTGTTATCCTAGGAGCCTAGTATTGCTTGCTTCCACCAGCGAGAAGACTGGGAAATCCTTCCTTTAATGAAGAAGGCATATTTTTGAATCAGGAATGTGAATTTGATTTCCAACACCCCTCGGGGGTGTTGGCGGTAGGCTGAGAGTTTGCCTTGCTCAGTGGGTGGTCACTGTTTATAAATTCCACCCAATGAAGGAGCCGTACAAGGTTTCAGTCTCCAGCATTTACCGACTGCAAGTTTAGGGACAAGTCATCACTGCCAGCTGTGCGAGGAGGTGGACGGGAAGGAGCTCCTCCCCCAACTGTTTTGTTTGTGTGTTTCGGATCTGATGCATAGATCCACCTAATATGATAAAGTCTTTACCAAGGCAGAAGTTACAGCCAAGTGAATCGATCTTCCACTTTCCTACAACTTCTGCTGGATTTTATAAGTAAGTCCCTTGAAGATTTAAAAGGCAACTTTTCTAACTCGCTGACAGCAGAGCTGTGGGGGACGTGGCACATATTGATGCTGATGTACTTTATGAGCAAAAAGGGAGCCGTTAAGCAACTTGTACGAAGAGGTGTTAATAATTTGTAGCTCAGTTTGTGGAATCAATCTTCCCCATGCGTTCAGGAACAAAAGGCTGGGGGTCATGCATGTGTTTGGGGGTGGTTATCACCCCATGAAGATGGTTTTAACACCGCTTTTCCCTTCTTTAATGTGGGTCTTTGCTTGAGCAATGTACTAGGGCCATTTGCTCCTGCCTTTTCTTTGCACCTGCTTTCTCTCCATCACACTAATGACCCATTAGTTCTCAGCCGCCGCTTCCCGCTCTGACCCAAACCTGGAAACCTCCAGTGGCAGCTCTCTGGACATCTTAAATATTTTTCAGTTTTGTAACTTGTCTATACACTTTTTCCCAATTATGTTTTTGGCTCTTGTTAGACCTGCCCTTACACCTGACCTTTGGGGTCATGACCCTGAGGGAGTAGACAAGGTCATATATGGTTCAAAGATGCATTGATTTTACCAAGTCTCTTCTTTTGGTTTATTGAATTCAATATTGGATACAATGATTAAGCTCTGCTTGATGTTGTCAAGTATAAAATGAGCATCTTTGTCCTGAATTAATTACTGGGCTTCTGACAAGGAGGGTCAGAGAGGAAAAAAACCCTGACTGGGAATGGTTGACCTAGACAAGCCAATTAACCTCATAATCCAGCCTCTCCAGGGACTGGAAATGATCAATGGAAGTTCCTTCAAGAATGAAATCTTGTGAATCTCCAGGAATATATCTGAGAGATGATTGGTGTTTCCCCCTCATGTGCTTGAGAATATATCCACATCCCTTACATTTTAGACATGGGCATAAGTACATGTTTGTGAAAACAGTCATAACCACAAAAAGAGAATTAAATGCTTCCTCCAATGTTTGCAAAGAGTATTTGGGTCAGTGACATAATTTGGAAGTCAGAAAAATAGATGATAATGTCGGTGAAAATGAGGAAGTTTTATACTGTTTTCAATTTTTAAAAAAAATAAAAGTTAAAGTAATGTTTCATATAAAAATAATTATTTTGGAGTGTTAAAGTGAATGCTTGAGTTGGCAAAAAAGAGTACCGTTTTCACTCTCGGAGACCAATGCAGTCACTTCTGTGTGTTTAAGTTGGGTTGTATTAAACACAGAAGGCAGCAGTGTGCTTAGTGACATTATCGCTTATAGAGGCAGAAAACGTAAACACAGGACCCATGGGCCGCTGGGCTGCAGACATCTCGGTCCAGTATTTAATTTTCTCCCTAAAATCTCTTTGCTGCCTGGAGGAGATCGTGGTTATCCGAATGCTGGGCCTCAGATTTCCCTGTGGCTCGCTGAATGGAAGATACCAAATGTTGTTCCCAGAGACTCCTAAGGACTGGGACCACCTACACACCAGTCCTTCATCCTCCCAGGCTTATTTTTATTTGAAAGGATATTTTTTACCCTCTGCATAAAAGGGAGATGAATTGTGTGGTTAAATCTTGATTTATAGACTTTGAGTACGTACATAATGAGGATGAACATTAGGATATTTGTTGCAGCATTGTCTAGAAAAGAAAAACAATTAGAAACCACCTAAGTGTCCCTCTGTTGGAAAAATAAATCACGTGCATCGGTAATGTCCTAGACCATTCAGCCATTATAATCATGCCATTATCTTATATTTATTGACATGGAATGAGGACCATATCGTATTGGCAACTAGAAAAAAATTCAAACAGCACGTGTACAGGGATCTCATTTTTGTTTTTAAAGTAGGTGTATGAGTGTGTATGGGGGTGTGTGAAAGCCGGGAAAACATTGAAAAAGCAACTAGAAAAATGTGAACGGTGGTTCTCACTGTGGGTGGTGCAGTTATAGTGGCTTGTCTGTTTTTTTAATTTTCTCTTTTGTTCTCCTGAGCATGCATGACTTTTACATTCAGAGAAAACAATGAACCGATTAACAGTTTTAAAAAGAAAAATGTTGTGAGATGCCATTGAGTTGGTTCTGACTCATAGGGGACCTTATGTACAACAAAAATAGCAGTAGACATTTCCCATGGGTATTGCACCGCCTTTAAGACTGAGCTGGCCATTTAGCGCCTTAGGTTTTAGCCCTAGAAGGCATTTGAGAGATGCATTCGTCCAGCCCTCTTGTTTTTCTAGGTACGCAGTGAGCATCAGAGGGGTCAAGTGAATTGTTCAAAGCCAGACAGCTAGGTGTGGGTCAGCCTGCGATGAGAACCCCGTCTCTCTGTCCACTGTGTTTTCCGCTCGCTACCCTTTTGTCTGCCTGGAAATGGGAGAGAGGCCATTCATACATTAACCATTAATTTGCTGGTTCTGATCTGCTCAAATCCTCCAAGGGGATTGAGAACAGGGTCCTTGGGTGTGTCCCTCCCCCCCCCCCCAAAATGTCCTGGACTTTCTGCACCTGGACAGTAGTCCAGGTCTCTCCAGACCATTTCATGCTTTGTGTCTTCCTGTCAATCAAAAGCAGAACATCACATTTTCTTCTTTCCTCATCTTGGTTCAGAGTTACTTTTTAAAGATCCTTAATAGAGAAAAACCCCAATAGCCAATTTCCCTTCAGACCCAGAGACATCCTCTTGACACAAGCTGTGTTGTGAAGATGAACCTTTTAAGGTAAAAGGGGTAACTGATACTTTATTTATAGGAAGCAAAACACATTTTAGTTGCTCAACTCCTAAGCCCTTCGTATCCATGTCAGGATTGTTGGAATGCCCGTTATAATTTCCGCTACCTCACCCCCCACTCACTCTGCCTCAAATTTGTCTCAACCAAGAGTATCATTTTGACTGTATTTTAAAAAATCTTTGCTTTTTTAGAGGCCACATTTGTGTTCTTGCTTGCTCTTGTGTGCATCCTCTTTTTCTGTTTTCCCCTAATTATTCGAAAATGAATTGCATAACTATAATACTGTTATGATATCTAAGAAAATTAGCCTTATTTTAATAATTATATTTAATAAATACTACATTTTAAACTTGCCCTGATGGTCCAAAAAAGTCTCATCTAGCTGTTTTTTAAACCCCCTGCTCCAAGTTCAGGTGCAAATGGTCTGCGCTCGACTACTGACCTAAAGGTTAGCAGTTCAAACCCACCCAGTGGCACTGCAGAAGAAAGGCCTGACAATCTGCTTCCATAAAGGTTACAGCCAGGAGACTCCTATGGAGCAGTTCTGCTATGCAACACATGGGGTCACCGTGAGTCGGAGTTAACTCCACAGCAATGTGGTGTTTTTTTTTGACCCAGGTTCACAAGTGCATCTGTTTATTATGTCTCCTTCATTTCTTTTAATCTAGCAAGTGTGCCCACTTTTCCCTGTCGTTCCTGACTGGAGATTCCAGGCTAGTTAGTGGTTTGTAGAACACACAGGAGCTGGATGTGCCTCGTGTTTCCCCATGACCAGATTCAGGTGAAGCGTTTTGGCAGGCAGCTGTTGTTGGGTTCCACTTTTTGCACCACATGATGTCGGGTTCTCCCTGATGCTGAGTTTGGCCCTTTGGTTAACATGGTGACTTCCAGATCTCTCCATTGTAAAGGTACATTTTTTCTCTTTGGGACTGGTAAATTATCCACGAGGGTGATAGAGGCCTGCTGAATCCCGTTTCCCAGCGAACTTTCATCCAGTGGTTTTAGCTTCTAGTTAGACCATTTTTTTTTTTTTTTTTTTTTACTGCACTTTCGATGAAGGTTTACAGAACAAGTAGTTTCTCATTAAAGAGTTAGTACATGTATTGTTTTATGACAATGGTTAACAACCCCACAGCATGTCAACACTGTCCCTTCTCGACCTTGGGTTCCCTATTACTAGCTTTCCTGTCCCCGCTTGCCTTCTAGTCCTTGTCCCTGGGCTGTTGTGCCCCATTAGTCTCGTTTTGTTTTATGGGGCTGTCTAATCTTTGGCTGGGTGGTGAACCTCAGGAGTGACTTCATTACTGAGCTAAAAGGGTGGCCGGGGGCCATACTCTCGGGGTTTCTCCAGTCTCTGTCAGGCCAGTAAGTAATTTGACCATATTTTTTAAAAAAGTTCTTGCTGCTGCTGTTAGGTGCCGTTGAGTCAATTTCCACACATGGTGACCCCATGTGACAGAGTAGAACTGTCCCATGGGTTTTCTAGGCTGTAATCTTGGGAGGAGTCCTGGCGGTGCAGTGGTTAAAGCACCCAGCTGCTAACTGAAAGGTCAGTGGTTTGAACTTACCAGCAGCTCCATGGGAGAAGGATGTGGCAGTCTGCTTGCATAAAAATTTACAGCTTTGGGAACCCTATGGGGCAGTTCTGCTCTGTCCTGTAGGGTAGCTATGAGTCGGAATTGACTCAACGGCAATGAGTTAATCTTTACAGGCGCAGATCGCCAGGTGTTTCTCTCACGGTGGGTTTAAACTGTCGACCTTTTGATTAGCAGCTGAGCCCTCAGCTGCTGCACCAGCAGGCCTCCTTTTTTAAAAAGCACTTTGGATGACATGTGTGCAGTTGGGAAGATACATAAATATCACTTTAGAATGGATTAGTTTGGATACATAGTTTAGATCAAACAGCCTGTAGCTGTTATCTGGAGGCTCTGGATTTTTCACTAATAATTCCTGACTTAATAGAAATTTAACTGGTGGACCAGCCATCTCCCATCTAACCCCTATAGCAGGCATTCTGTCATGGGCTGCGGTGCTTCTTAATGTCCATACAGAGTGGCTATAAATCCCTTTTAAATCTAATGACAGTAAGTGGATGCTACTGTACTTTTTAAAAGCTCACACAATTTTTTAGGCATCCTCTTGAAGCTATGGTGGCTCTTTGTGAAACCTTTTATCTCCCTTTTCAAAATCACTGTATGAAGCAGACTTTAAAAATGACTGATGACTTGCCCTGGAGCCTAAACTGGGCAGGTCCTGGAACTGGTCAGGGACTAGCAGTTTAAAACTTATTACTACACAGCTATTTTTGCCTGTTCCAGTTTGGTACTCTTGTTATCATACACGAAGTATGTATGGGTGGGGAAAATGGTGTGGAGTCGTGAAAAGAATCAGGAGCGGGCATGCTCTATGTTCTGCATTCAGCTTTGCTACCAACTAACCCAGAGTCTCAGTGTTCTCATCTGTACAAGGGAACAATAACAGTAAAATGAACAACACCTGACATTTATTGAGTACTTTCTGTGTGTGTGGAGCCCTGGTGATGCAGTGGCTAAGAGTCTGGTTGCTAACTAAAAGGTCGGAAGTTCAAACCCATCAGCGGCTCCTTGGAAACCCAATGTGGCAGTTCTACTCTGTCGTCTCAATGGCCACAGGTTTGCTTTTTTTTTTTGGTTGTGTGTGTGTGCCAGCTCCTATTCTGAATACTTTATGTGTATTAATGCACTTAACCCAACAATAACCCTGTGAATTAAGTGCTGTTATTCTCCCCAGTCTACAGATGAGAAAACCGAGTCACAGCCTCACAAGGACTCTACTGAGATAAGAAAAATAATATTTATGATAGAACTGGACTCTCTGGTGGGGATGGGAGAATGTTATGTAAATTCTGGGATCGTATCACCTGTATGTAAATGTGTGTGACCTGAAAATAATTTATAGAAAAGCTATCACTTAAAAAGATAACATTATAGAAAAAAAAAATGGTCCAAATAAATTTTAAAGTAGGTCGAATTTAATTTGAGGCAATCAAGCAATCCAATTAAAAATATTTTTTCTCTTTCTCTTTTCTTTCTTTTTTTTTCTTGTAGCCTTATGTATGCCTTTTGGTATAAAGTGAAATCCATATCCCAATTTAAAGTCCACGAGCAAGTTTGAGTTGGGCATTCGATTCGCTGTCTTATTCCGCCCATTACGCACGTTAGGCAAGATCTGAATTGGATGCTCACAGAGTGTATAAACACTATAATCCCCTCAGCATGTGCGAAAATAATAACAGATAGGATCGTTTGATCTGCAAAGGGAGTGTCTGCCAAGTTCTACCAGACCACTTTTGAACCAATTCAGAAAACCAGTATTCAGCAGTGATTAAAGTGTCTCAGGCACCTATTAATAGCAGAAAGAATTCCTGACTTGAAACATGGCCACATCAAACTTGCTTAGTCTCCGCCAGGCATACTTCTTGAATGGCTTCTGTAGATGTTGTTGCAGGCGTTCTTGTTGCTTTAAGAAGTCATGGTATGTAAAACCTGGATTTCAAAGAATCAATAAATCAGGGAAGGATTGTTTGCTTTTGACCCTGAAAAGGTTTTTGGTAAAGATCTTTTAAACAGTGAGTTCCTCGGTGCATTTCAAACAGAAATTAATAACCCTAAGAATTTAGAGGTTTGATGATAATTTTTAAAAACTTTTTCTGCCTTTTAAAATTTTACAGAGGTATAATTGAAATATACTAAAGTGTACGTATTTAAAATGTATTATTTGATCAGTAGAGGGTCATCGAAAGAGAGGAAGACCCTCAACGAGATGGATTGACACAGTGGCTGCAACAGCGGGCTCAAGCATGACAATTGTGAGGATGGTGCAGGACGGGGCAGTGTTTCCTTCTGTTGTGCGTAGGGTTGCTGTGAGTCGGAACTGAGTCGATGGCACTAGCAGCAGTAACATTTGATCAGCATCCATCAAACTATGAAACAATCAAGATAATAAACATTTGTATCACCCCCAAGCTTTCCTCTTGCCTTTTGTAATTCATCTGTCTATCTTCTCCCTGTCTCCTTCCCCTTTAGGCAACGACTGGTCTGTTCTCTATCACTATAGATAAGTTTGCATTTTCTAGAATTTTATATAAATGGAATCACAGTATGTACTCTTTCTTGCCTGGCTTTTTTCACTCTGCATAATGTTTTTTTAATAATTTTTTTTTTATTGTGGTAAAACACATGTAACATAAAATTTATCATTTTAAAGTATACATTCCGTGGTATTAAGTACATTTACAATGTTGTGCAACTGTCACCACTATCTAGTTCCAGAATGTTTTTTCATCACCCCAGACGGAGGCCCTGTACCCATTACAGCCATTTCCCATTCCCTTTCCCCGCCAGCCCCTGGCATCAGCTAATTTGTTTCTGTTTTTATGGGTTTGCCTATTTCTGTATATTTCATGTAAGTGGAATCATACATAATGTGGCCTCCTGTGTCTGGCTTTTTTCACTTAGTATAATGTTTTCAAGGTTCATCCATATGGTAGCATGTATCAGTACTTCATTCATTTTTATGGCTGAATAATATTCCATTCTGTGGATAGACCACATTTTACGTATCCATTCATCTGTTGATGGATATTTGGGCTGTTTCTACCTTTTGATTGTTGTGAATAGTGCTACCATGAGTATTCGTGCACAAGTTTTTGTTTGAACGCCTGCTTTCAGTTCTTTGGGGTACGTATCTACGAGTGGAATTGCTTGGTCGGATGGTAGCTCTGTGTTTAACTGTTTGAGGAGCAGTCAAAATGTTTTGCATAGCAGCTGCACCATTTCACATTTCCACCAGCAATGAATAAAGGTTCCAATTTCTCCAACAATTGTTATTTTCTATTTATTGGATTATGGCCATCCTAGTGGGTTGCTAGGAGTTGGAATCGACTGAATGACACACAACAACCAAAAAAGAAAAAAAAAGTTGCTGTCAGATCAGTTCCGACTCATAGCGACTCTACAGGACAGAGTAGAACTGGCCCCTAGGGTTTCCAAACTGCCGACCATTTGGTTAGCAGCCAAGCTCTTAACCACTGCACCAACAACGAGTGTGAAATGGTACATCATTGTGGTTTTGATTTGCATTTCCTTGGTGACTGATGATGTTGAGCATCTTTTCATGTGCTTATTGATCATTTGTATACCTTCTTTGGAGAAAATATCTATTCAAGTCCTTTGTCCATTTTTTAATTGGGCTGTCCTTTGGTTGTTTAATTGTGAGAGTTCTTTATATATTCTGTATACTAAATCCTTATCAGGTATATGATTTGCAAATATTTTCTCCCATCCTGCGGGTTGTCTTTCAGTATAATGATTTTGGTGATTCATCCATGTTGTTGCATAGGTCACAACTTTGGTCCTTTTTATTGCTGACTAGTATTCCATTATATGACTGTATCACCAATTGCTTATCCATTCATCTGTTGATGGACATTTAGGTTGTTTCTAGATTTTGACTATCACAAATAAAGCCCCTGTAAATAATCTTTTACAAGTCTTTAGGTGGATGTATCTTTTAGTTTCTCTTGGGTAATTTAATTTACAAATAACCTTTTAGGAGCACAAATGTTATACCTAAGAATCATGTTTTAGGTGAAAATACCTTTGACTTTTTATTACTGTGTCTTTGAGTGGAGCCTGTCAGTGTGATTCTTTAAGACATTTAAAGAACTCACACTTTCCATCTTAGTTTTTCAGGGTCGGTCATTCATTCATTAGCTTAGTTTATTTTCTTCTATTGATGCATATTCCTTCAGTCATTTTTTATTTGACAAATAATTGTCACCATGGCAGTTGGGACACAAGATGAATAAGACAACAAAACTGCAGAACTTCAAGCTGAAAGGGACCCTAGGGATCATCTAATTTCAACTCTCTTATTTTACAGAAAAGGAAACCAGGTTCAGAAGGGAGACTGGACTTACCAAAGACATTCAGCCTTTAGAGAATAAAGTGGAGCGGGGAAAACATATGTGCCTGTGAGGGTAATTTTAACTCTCCTAGCCATGAGGCGTCCACAGATGCAACAGTGTTGGGGGTGCGGGGGGGGGGGGGGCGGGGGAGGTGCTGTAAGTGAACAGCACTGTATTCCTGTAGTGCTCTACGGTTCACAGGGTGCTCTTTCCCCCCCCCTAGGTTATCCCATTTAACAACACTTCAACAACACTGTGAAGTAGGTAGGGATTAAATAACTACTAGTAGCTCAGGGTCACCTAGCCAATGATTGGAGACCCAGGCTCCAGAGTCAGGTCTATCTACTCCTTCCCACTTATGCTACTTTCTTCCTTTCTATTGGGCCCTCCCCCTTTTCCATGCCCACTGCCATCTCCCTTGTTCAGGCCTCCCAGCCTCCCGCCTGCCTCCCACTGGGCCTGTGCTCAGATCTCTCTTTTCTCCCCACCGGCACAGTCTTAATCTTGCCATCCCTTGCTTAAAGTCCTACAGGTTCGGATTCAGACTGCATAGAGAAGGTCCTTCCTGATTTGGCCCCACCTAGCTCTCCAGCCCCTTGGACTTGGCTGTCCTGTTTCTGCCCTCCTCTTCCTTCTGCCTACACCACCTTCCCTCTCCTCAACTAGAACATTCCAGTTCATCTTTATGGATTCCGCACAGACCTTATCTCTTCCATGTAAGGTCTGACCCCATTCAGGAAAGGGGAGCTGGTGCCCTTCTTACTGTGATCTCCACTGTAGTATTTACTCTACACTTACTTATTGTTCGTCTCCCCTAAAGACCCCGTAAAGTCCTTGCAAGTGGGGGCCAGTGTCATATTCATCTTGGGATCTTTGGCACCTAGCAGGTCCCTGGCACATAGTTTGTTGGATACATAGAGAATGAGCAACTTCAAGGCAACTTAACTTTTGACCTAACTGTCTTTGTGATGAGAAAACCACACAGGATGAGTCTCAAGTTTGGTTTCCTCCAACTTACGTTTTATTCAGGCAGCCTGTCCGAAAGGGCTAGACGGACACAATAGTCTGCCTTTATGCTGGGGAAGGAGTTCCTGCGTGGAACAGATGGCTAAGTGCTGGACTACTAACTGAAAGGTCGGTGTTTCAAACCCACCCAGAGATGCCTTGGAAGACAGGCCTGGTGATCTGCTTCCGAAAGGTCACAGCCTTGAAAACGCTATGGAGCAGTTCTACTCTGCACACATGGGTCACCATGAGTTGGAAATGACTTGACAGCAACTATCAACATGATGTTTGCAGAAGTAGTATAAGTGGGGAGTTGAGACTCAGGAAGCAAGACACCTGAGCTGTGGTTTGGGCTCCACTGTGAAGCTGCTGTGTGTCCAGAGGTAAGGCACTTATTCTCTCCGATTCCACATTTGTTAAAGGGGTGCCAGGGGCCTCTTGCAGCCCCCAGGGAGTGGGGCTTGTTATAACAATCAATGAGATGACACATGAACACGGACTGGTGGGTCTGAAGTGCCGAGCACATGTGTACTCTAATGTCATTGACTTTTTGTCTCACCCTGTCGTCTCCAGCCAGGGACTTGATTGTGCCTTTAACAGTACAGGTGATTTCCAGGCTGAATTTCTTCTGTGAGATTCCATCCAAATAAAATAGATGGTGGAAAGAACCAGGTGGAACACTCCTTAAACCCCGTTGCATCAGAGCTTTCAACACCAGAGATTTCTAGGTCACAAAAAAAAAAGACTTTCTAAGCCCTAATCTAGCACTCTACTTATTTCAAGCAATTTCCAAAACAACACAATCAGGACAACTAAAATTCTGGGATACCTTGGCATTTGCTGTCATGACAGTTTAACCATGGCAATGATAGAGATGGTTGACCTGTGGCAACTGAAACAAGGTGTCCTAAAAATAAGTTATTGCTCATGATTTCTCAACGAGACCTACCCTGACCACCCTATTTAAATTGTATCCTGAATCCATCACTCCCTGTCCAGTCTCCCTCACCTAACTCTGTTTTTTCATAGCATTATATAATTTAGTTGTTTTACTTATTCATCACATTTTTATTGTCTGTTTTGTCTCCTCCCACGCTGTCCCCACTGCATAAGCTCTACAAGAGCTGTTGTTGTTGCTACGTACCGTCAAGTTGGCTCCAACTCATGGTGACCTTGTCTGTAATAGAATGTAATTGCCCAGTCCTGCGTCATCTCTGTGATCTTTGATATGTTTGAGCCGGTTGTTGGGGCTTTTGTGTCAGTCCATCTCATTAAGGGTTGCCCTCATTTTTGCTGACCCTCTACACACGATGTCCTTTTCTAGTGATTCGTCTTTCCTGATGACGTGTCCAAAGTTAGTTCGCTGAAGTTTTGCCATCCTTGCTTCTAAGGAGCATTCCAGGGAGCAGGGGAGTTTTACTCAGAGGGCCTCTCCAGGGCCTAAGAACGGTAGCTGGCACCTAGAAGACACTCCCTTATTGACCGAATGGCATAATAAAAATGCCAACCATCGTTACACGGTGGCATTTGCGTCTTCTCTTAGTCTTGGTCTTCAGGATCTGAATTTTGTGATCCGGGAAACCTGAAATGTGTAAGATGTTAGAAGATCATAGCCGCTGTCTCTTGTGTGGTTGTTGGAGATAAAAGGAGGTGCAGAACCTGGGATGTCCGCCTCGCCCGGACATCACCGACTTGGCGCTTGCATTATGGCCTGGCTCTGGTGGCCGTCTGTCCAGGGGGACTCCCTTTGGCCGAGACCTGAGCTGTGTATTTGGTGGGATCTTGATGCTGGAGTGAGAGCAGCAGACCTCGGATCCAGCCACTTGAAGTAGGGACCAAAAAGACTGGAACAACCACACATGTCCACCAGTAAGGGACTAGTTAATAAGTTTGGTTACATCCTCCCAGTAGTATGAGGACCATCTCTGTATACCATTATTCTGAGTGCCTTCCAACCGGGGGGCTCATCTTTGGCACTATGTCAGACAGTGTTCCGCTGCTATTCATAAGGTTTTCACTGGCTAATTCTTTCAGAAGTAGACTGCCAGGTCCTTCTTCCTAGTCTGTCTTAGTCTGGAAGCTCAGCTGAAGCTTGTCTGCCATGCTGGTATCTGAATACTGATAGCATAGCTTCTAGCATCACAGCAACACGTAAGCCCCCACAGTACGACAAACTGACAGACGTGCGGGGGTAAGGGTATATTATTAAGGGGAAATTTCAGGATGTGGAAAGTGTATATAGTTGGCTGCCTTTTTGTGAACGAAAGGGAGAGAATGAGAATATATGTTCATTTTTGCCATAGTTGCATAAAAATACTGGAAGGATAAACAAAAAGAAAACCTAATAAAATGATTACCTACAGGTGTAGGTGGAGAAGAAAGTTGAGAGGATAGAGCGTGTGGGATTGAGACTCATGCAAGTTACAGCAGGTGATGGAGGGGTGGTGGAGGAAGAGGCTCGGAGAAGGATGGGCTTCTCGGGATGTGGGGTGAGGGGAGGCCAATAGAGGGAGATGGGAGGAGAGCATTCTGGGTAGAAATACCTTTTCAGAGGTGAGAAGACCATGGTGAACAGGGGACCTCAGAGTAATTCTCCTTGGCTGGAGATCAGAGCGTGTCTAATTGTGAGGGTACTGATACGGGCTGGAGTGGCTGGGAAGGGTGAGAGTCTAGGCTGTAAAATAAGGCAGGATACAGGTGATGAAGAACTTGTTTCTCAAGGTAAGGAGTTTGGACATTGTCTTATGAGTTGCCATTTGTTAGCAGAGGGGCGATGTAATGAGATTGGTGTTCTGGAGAGATGCTGGGGATATTATAGAACAAAAAAAAAAAAAAAAATCAAATACATTGCCATTAAATGAATTCTGACTCATAGCGACGCTATGTGACAGAGTAGAATGGCCCCATAGGGTTTCCAAGGAACAGCTGGTGGATTCGAACTGCCAACCTTTTGGTTAGCAGCCGAGCTCTTAACCATTGCACCACCAGGGCTCCGGACATTTTAGAGGGGACGATAATTGGCAGATGGAAGTGCGTGCGTGCGTGCGTGTGTGTGTGTGTGTGTGTATAGGGGCATACCTGGAGAGGTGGGGAGGTCAGTTAGGGGGCCCCTATAGTAGATGAGCGAGAGAGGATGAGCGTCTGAGTTGAGGAAGCAAGACAGCGTAATAGTTAAGGTTTTAGAATTGGAATGCCTGGGTTTGCATCCTGCCTCCCTACTTGGTAGCTGTGTGACCTTGGACAAGTTACTTAATGTCTCTGAACTTCCATTCCTTCAGCTGTAAATTGGGGCTGGTAGTGACATCTACCTCGTAGTGTTAGTGTGAAGAGTAAGTGAGATAATGATGTAGAAATGCCATAAATGTTAGCTACTTTTATGAAGGCAGGGGCAGTGGCGACGGAGGGGAGGGACCAGATTTGAGAGATGCTAGAAGTAGGGTCAGCAGAAAGAAGGGGCTAAGTCTGTAAGCTGCCCAATCTCAGACGCTAGGAGGATACCCAGTGGGGAAAGGGAAGCTCAGACAAAATACTTTTTGGTGGTGTTTGTGTAGATAGGAGCCAGCATTCTGTGCAGTACCATTAAAAATCCAAATCAGATCTCTGCTTCGTTAGAAAGGGTGAAAGAGGTGATTAGGAAGGAGAAAGCCCAGTGAAGCCTTACCCCACTCCCCCACCCCCACAACACACTCCTCTTGCTTCCTCCCTCCTCCCTCAATCCACCCCATGGACTTTGATTTTCCAATTCAGCGAACCGCGTGTAGTTTGAGAAATCCTAAACTAACCTATGTTATTTTCAATCTGAGTATTTAATACTGTGCCTAACATCTCTGATATAATTAGGGGAGAGAGAATTATGCGTAAAGTACCCATCTAGGTCAGAAAAGGCAGGGAATGAAGCCAGCTCCTTGAGTACATCACTGTACCTTTCTCAACAGAAATTTCCTTTGTCCAAAACCCGGAGAATTGAATTAGATGGCTTTAATTAAAGTCCCTTTTGAGATTTTTAATTAAAGTCTTTGAGATTTCAGAGATTTTTAGAGATTATTATTAAAGTTAGCATGTAAAACATATCACCTAGTGATGGGAATGTAAAATGGTACAACCTCCATAGACAGGAATTTGCAATACCTAGCAAAAATTACATATGCATTATCTTTTCACTGAGCAACTCTATTTATAGGGTTCTAAAACAGAGCCTTGGTGGTGCAGTGGTTAAGGGCCACGACTGCTAACCAAAAGGTCGGTAGTTCAAATCCACCAGCTGCTCCTTGGAAACCCTATGGGGAAGTTCCACTCTGTCCTATAGGGTCACTATGAGTCAGAATCACCTTGATGGCAGCAGGTTTTTGGTTATCCCGAAGATACAGGGGAAAAATAAGAAAAGATATATGCACAGGGTTCTTTGTCATGGCACTCTTTGTAATAGCAAAAGACTGGAAACAACATACACGTCCATCAAAGGGGATGGGTTGAATATACTGTGGTGTATCCATACACTGAGTTTTATGTAGCTATAGAAAGGAAGTAGGGCGATCTCTATGTATCACTGTGGAATGATGTCCAGGGTATATTATTGAATGAAAAAAGCAGAGTGCAGAAAATATATACAGTATACAACATTTTATCTAAGAAATACATATGTATTTACTTATAACCAAAAGAAATGGAAAAGTAAACCAATAAAAATGGTTACTTGTATGGGAGAGAGGAAATAGACGGAAGGGCCGGGGACAGAAGCTAGACTTCTCTGGATGTATTTTGTTTTGTAGTTTGACTTTGGAACCAGGTAAATGTTTTTCTTAATTATAAACAAAATTAAATTAAAATGGAAAAAGAAGTAATCCCCAAAAATCAAGAGGAAAATGAAACAAACTTACATCTCAAGTTGGTAGCTTAACCACTCAGGGAATTATTTCAGATAACTTTAAAACACAGCAGTTTGATTATACATTCCTAGTGGGATATGGAAATCCTGGTGGCGAAGTGGTTAAGAGCTACGACTGCTAACCAAGGCTGGCAGTTCGAATCCACCACGCGCTCCTTGGAAACTATGGAGCACTACTCTGTCCTGTACAGTTGCTATGAGTCAGAATCGACTCGACAGCAACGGGTTTTGTTTTTTTTTTTTTTTTAGTGGGATATATCTGAAGATCAAAATGAACTCCAAATAAATATTAAACTGTTTTTAGTAATACTGTTAGTAATAATATTGGTATTAAAATTCTGAAGCTATTTATATATATATACACATATATGTAATAAGTAGTTATGTTAACATTGTCAGAAATCAAGATTTTCATTATATAAGGAAAGAGGCACAATTTTTATAATCAAATATGTTAAGTAAAAAGCATGTAAATCCTAAATTTGAATTGTAAATATCAGTATGAACTCCTGATGTTATTTTCCCTTAAACAAATAACATACTTCCTAACTCTGTCCACTAAAAAGCCTAGAAACAATGACAACCCAGTAGCAATGAGCACCTGTAATGTCCAGATTGTAGCCTCTAAATACAGTTTCCTATTAAAAGGAATTAAAACTCTTCAGAGAAATGGCTGATTCCAGGCCTGGGGCAGGAATGTACAAGATGATCTGGAATTCTTGTACTAGAAAGTAAAGAAGCCATCAAAGACCACTGGTATCCTGTCAAAAGGAGCTCCCATTGGCTAAAAACTGAGCAACTTGAGCATTAAAAAGAATAACTAATAACTAATAATGGATTGACATACATCAAATATGTTAAAATGTGTAAAATTCATGAGTTGAAAATCGAATGCTCTCTACCAGTGGATGCTAGGGGACCAACTCATTCTGAAAGTTGGTAAAGAATCAGGCATCTCTTCTGCCTTTAAAAAAAAATTGGTTGTATTAGAATATTCAAATACTCGAGGAATTTTTTTAATAGAAGAATTCTGTCTAATAAATACAAAAGGAATGATAAAATCAGAATATCACTATTTTGCAACCCCTAGTGAAATAGTCTAGACAACGCAGTTACTAATGGTTGCCCATTAGTAATCCGTTAGGTGAAGCTGACGGGTAAATTTTATAGTGGATGGATCAGGCTGACAACATTCAAACTCGAGATTAATCTTAACAACACAGAAAGGAAAGACTTGCAGGCATCAGTTGCCTCCTGAAGTGATGCAGTAGGAAGTACACAACACCATCAAAAATAGAACCTGGACTTCTGCTAGGCTCCGGATCTAACTACCAGTTTGTAGGAAATACAGGAAACAGAGGAACATGTTAAAAAAGACACCATGGAAATAAAATCAACCAGTCTGGCATGTGGGCCATTCTTCAGGCCAAAGACTTGGTTTCTTCAAGCAATAAATTACAAGAATAAAAACAGCAGGAGGGATTATCTATAGGTGAAAAGAGATTTAAAATATTTATCAGCAAAATGCAGTCTATAATCCTTGTTTGGATCTTAGAGCAAACAAACCAACTGTAGAAAAAAATTATGAAATAACCTAGGACATTTGAACAGATTGGGTATCAGGGTTAAGGAATTATTTATTCATGTATTATTTATTTATTTTGTTATTTACTTATTTATAGTTGTGATAGTACTATGATTACATAAGATAACAAAAATTATATTTAGGAGCTCTATGCTAAAGTATTTGTAGATGAAATGATACATCTGGAATTAGCTTCAAGATCATAGGGTGGGGGGTGCGGATGGGTATAGAATAAACAAAATTGGCCCTAGGTTAATAATTGTTGAAACTGGGTGATGGGATCATGAGGATTCATTATATTGTTCTCTTTACCTTTGTATAGTTAGAAAATTTCCATAGTAAGAGTTAAAAAAAACAAAACCCACCAGCTTTGTTGGCCAGTCCCGATTTCAGATGTCCTTGAATTAAATTTTGGGCTGTGGAGTGTACCCTTGAAATCACCTGGCCAAAGAGTGGAAGGGCTGGGATTCTACCTCACTTCTCTCTGGCCCCAAAGTTCGTGGTCTTTTCCATCCTACCCTACAGAATTATGTCCCTCTTGAGGCTCCGACTATTGTGGGACTGTTTAGAATGAAGATTTACAAGCAGTCATAATATAAACTTGAGAAAATGGGGACAAAAGCAAAAGCAAAACAGTAACCAAAAAATAGAACCAAGACATCAGAGTTGTCTTCCTTTAGGGGAGGGAAATTTACTCAAGTGTAAGGCTAGAAGATGGAAGACAACTCCCTGCCTCCACCTTGACCTTGTGCCTTTTCTGTTGCCACTAGCCTGGGCTTTGATTGAGAGAGACCTGAGTTACAGTAGCATGCCCCATCACTTACCAGCTCTGTGACCTTACCCAGTTCTGTGCCTCAGTTTCTTTAACCAGCGCCATCTGGTTGTTGGGAGGATCAAATGAAATTATCCATATCATGTTTAACACAGTGCCTGGTGAACAGTAAGGCCTCAAATAGAAAATAAAGGAAGAAGCACAGTTCACAAAGATCTAACAAATCTCAAAGCTGGGTTGGGAACTGTGTTTTTAAGTGCCTTGTGACCTGGGTACCCTCACTTAGCCTGAGCACATTCTTCCAGCACTCTCTGGGGGTCCTGGAGCAGCCTTGCCTAAATAGGAAATTACCATTTAGTCTGGGTGAGGAAAGGAGCCCTGGTGGTACAGTGGTTAAATGCTCAGCCACTAACTGAAAGCTCAGTGATTTGAACCCACCAGCAGCTCCATGGGAGAAAAGACTTGGCAATCTGCACCAGTAAAGATTACAGCCTAGAAAACCCCCTGGGGCTGTTCTGCTCTGTCATATGGGATTGCTGTGAATCCCAGTCAACTTCAGGGTACCAAACAACAACTGGGTGACAAGGCTGGGTGCTGATTAAGAACGGTAATTTTTCCACCTGGCCAGGTTTTATTTTCTTATGTGGCTTGATAGTCACAGGCAGCTGTGGAAGATCCTTCTTAGGTGGGTAGAAAAGGAACAACTAAAAAAACCAAACCCATTGCCAAAGAGTCGATTCCAACTCATAGCGACCCTATAGGACAGGGTAGAACTGTCCCATAGAGTTTCCAAGGCTGGAATCTTTAAGGAAGCAGACTGCCACATCTTTTTCCCGAGGAGCAGCTGGTGGGTTTGAACCACTGATCTTTCATTTAGCAGCCAAACACTGTAACCACTGTGCCATCAGGGCTTCTTTTAGACAGATGGGTAAATAGCTAGAGACTACTTAAATATCTCATCTTTGAGATGAGCAGGAAAAGGCGAAATTGCTTTCCCTGGTCCTTTCTGAAGCAAGCACTGTGTTTTCTCTTCCTTCTGCTCTTTACCTCTTTTAAGCATAACCTAGTCCCCATTCCCTCCCCAAATCTAATGACACTCAGGGCTCCATCCTGCGAACAGGGATCTTTTCAGCAGCCCTTTAAGATCTATTGGCGACTGCACTTGGTTGAGTCACCTGGTCACCTGGGAAGCATCCAGGAGCCATACCTTGCGGAGCCTCACTGATCACAGTGCCATCCACTGTGGCCTCTCACCCCTGCGCTCGCTATGTCCAGCTCAGATTCCCCCCCGCATGTGACTTGCCCACTTGCTGCGGCCTGGGTGTGAGTGAGTGGCTGACCTCGGGCAGTGAAGCCAGAGGGAGCCCTGGTTTATTAACTGTCCAGATTTAACTGAGGCTACAGCACTTTTATTAATAGAACATGCTGCATTTCCTTTTTATAAAAATATGAAGATCACTGCACTCAGGAAAATGCCTGGTGACTTTCTGTCTTTAGTGCATGCTCATCATCAGGCTAAAATTAAAAAGTGAGGTCAGGCCCTTCTTGAGGTCTATTTTTAACCGAGTTTAGCATATGAATGTGAACGTGAAGTCTTTCTTCAGATCTCCCTTAAGTCAATTACTTACTTATGCCAAGCATCCCTGCCCCACATTCCTGAGCTGTGGCTGGGCTACCTAGAGTGGGGAGGCCCAAAGGAAACTTAGACAACTAACCTCATCCCCTCTTGATCTGAATTTGTGCATCTCACCCATTCCAGCTTCCCATATTCCAGAAGGTTAAGGTGGGGCCAGTCATTATACTGAAAACCCCATACAAGGGAAAAAACTAAGCAACCAACCTATAGCTGTTCTGTGATGCTTAGATATAAACCCAAAAACCTGTTGCTGTTGAGTGATTCTGACTCATAGTGACCCCGTAAGACAGAGTAGAACTGCCCCCATAGGGTTTCAAAAGCTGTTAATCTTTATGGAAGCACACTGCCACATCTTTTCTCCCATGGGGCAGCTGGTAGGTTCAAATCACTGACCTTTCTGTTAGCAGCCTAGCGCTTAACCACCACGCCACCAGGGCTCCTTCCTTAGATATAGAGACTCCCCTGATTGGTACATATTTTTTCAGGAGGGTCCAATTGAGGGACAGCTGCTTGGTTTGAACGGGACACGCTGGGTTGCAGGGGAGACCTTGTCATTCAAGTAGAAAGTGCTAATGGCCCTGGCATACCATGGAAGACTTGGGACAACAGGTGGAGGGAGGGAGAGGAAAAAAAAACTTAACAAGTGTCATCCTGTCCAGAGGGTTCCCAATGAGTGATGAGAGCGCTGGGGAAAAGGTCTAGAAACCTTCTTAAATTCTTCCTTTGAAATCTTTTTAACGTCTACTCTTCGAGGGCCGGGAGGGGAGGCGAGGCGAGGGCCGGGGCAGAGCTGATCCTGACTCTTCAGATTCTTCGGTCTCAAGTTTCACCTAAATTCAGGAACAGACAAGGTTCTTTTCTGGAACTTTTTAGGGCATTTGCCTGTGGACAGTTTTTCAAGTAAAACACTTTCAAAAACCTGTTTACCCTTATAAGTGCTAGCCCTCATTTTGGTTTGGTTTTTGAAAAGTGATTTTAAAAATGGTGTTTTTTTTGTTGTTGACAAGATATTTACAGTTCATCAAACTTGCGGCATTTCTCCTTGTACTTTCACATGAACGTGTACTCCGTGAACGCTATCCTGAGTCCCTTTTGCGTGTTGTCGTTTTTGAGCAGAGGAAAAACTTCCTTGTATTTTCTGGTATGGCAGGAAAGCCATCGTTGAGGATAAGCAGAAGATTAATTTAAAATGCCAGTTACGTTTGCTAATCCGCTGACGGTGAGGTTGTTTATGACTGAAGAACTATGAAAATGTTTCCAGATGGAATCTGAAAGGGGAACTCTGGAAAGGGGTGTGTGTGTGTGTGTGTGTGTGTGTGTGTGTGTGTGTGTGTGTATGTTGGTGTGTGGGTGTATGTGTGTGTCTGTGTGAGTTTGTGTGTCTGTTGAGCGTGTTTGTGTGTGTTTTTGTGTGTCTTTGTGTTTGTCAGTCTGTGTCTGTGTGTGTATATGGCAGCGTGGTCATTTTATTTTGAGGGAATAGGAATGATATTTAAGCAATGAGCTCCTTCCACGTATTATTTGTGTTTTCTGTTAAAAGCAATCAAAATGAAGTATGATGTGCTCACAGCCACTGCCATCTGTCTGAAAATTTCAGTCTCTTACGAGCTTCTGTGTGCAGTTCGATAAACCACTTACATGCATTCATGTTCCTTTCAATAACATTTTGTGTTAAGTTATAACACTTCTAGGCTCTAAAGATTGTTTTCAAATTTGAAAACATTACACCTTTGCTCGGTTGCAGTAAATTTTAAGGGACTGGCTCTTGCAGCCAAATTGATGTTTTTGGGTCTGTCCAGTTAGGTTTTTTTTTTTTTTTTTTTAACTATAAATAAAAAAAGTTTAATATATTTCAAAGTTTTCACAGTTTCACGCTGTACTTTTAAAATAAAGTTAAATGCCAGATGTGCTTCCTTCTTCTCTCGATTAGTTAGCATTGAAATATCAACTTCAAATGGTTACAGAGACTCTACCAGGTCATCCTCAGCCCATTCTTCTTCCTCATGTTTGGATTTCTTTGAGACATAATCATCCTCATAGCCTTTCCTCTTGTTTGGAATTTACATTAAGCGCAAGCTCAGCAGAGTGACATCGCTCCAACTTTTATTTCAGAACAGCAACTTCTTCACATCTGGGTGGTTCATACTTTTTAACCAAGTTTCTCATACTTATCATTATATCTAGTAACTGTGACAAGCAAGTTCTGTTCTCTTTCAGCATAAGAGTCTCTGTTAAATAACTTTCCATGGTAATTCCAGCCCTTGAGGCACTAGAAAAAATGGTAGTCAGGGCAATTTGGGAAGGTGTGTATATAAAGTAAGCATCTGTCAATGCCACTCTATTAAGAAAGTCATCAGCTGTTTTCCTCAAAATCTCTGGCTTCTCCAGCATGGGACAATGAGTCTTTAACTCAGTAAGGAAGCCCTCAAATAGTCTATAAGGATTGTGGACGCTAAAGTGGAAATTAAGCTGCTGAATCAGAAGTAGTTCATATTCCAAAATCTGTTCGAGTGCCTTCTCCTGTCCAAGAGGACTCTCCCGAAGGTTGCCAACAAATTGTGGACTAGATGCTTGAACTTATCTACTTTGCAGTGTAGAAACGCACAAGTGAGCATCATTTGGGGGTGATATTTCATTACTAAGTTATTAGTGAGGAAAGCTGTATGCTGTCACAGTCCCTCCGCACGTGGTGACTGAGAGATGCTTGCTGGCTTTTGGATAAGGCAGTTTCTGGGACTTGGTGAAAGAACGAACTCCTGATAAACAGTGTTGCTGAATTAAATCCAGTTTTGCCATTTCTTTGAAACCATTTCATTTCACCCTGTTTGGTTGTTCCAGAGATTTTTGTCTTGGCTTTTACCTTGACTCAACTTTATTCCTCAGTGATTCTAATGATTCATCTCTTTGAAACCTTTTAGTTTTACCTTATTTGGAGGTTCCTGTTAAGGAGGATATTTCTGTCTTTTTTCCTGGCTTCAACTTGACCCTTTAGGGAGCCTAGGGATTTCACACCTTGGAGTTTCAGCGTGGACCCCGGAAATAGTCAATTTCCGGGCACCATTTCACAGATAGAGATAAGGAAGCGGAGGTTGTGGCACATCCTTAAATTGTCCTCTGGTGAGATACGGATGAGCCTAGATTTTTTCACAGCTGGACTGTGCTTGCTTAGTATGCTTGCCTGTGAAAAGCGTCTGATATTAGCCTTTGCTTCTTTCACTGTTCCTTGATTTGTGGGGTTTGATGCTAGGCCTGCCATCCTCAGTGGTGATCTCAGCTGGAATTCTCCAGCACCAAGGCAGAGATGGATGCTAATTCTAGCTGCCAGCACACTTCTCCTCCTTCCCTGGCCGGCAGGTGCTGGGCCAACGGAACACTGAAATACAATAGAACTTTCCTCATTGCAAGTTTCCTTCTGAATGCTCTTGGCTTGTGGGGAGAAAAAGGTTTATTCTCATAAATACTTTGAGACATACTTCTCTCTCCTAGATTTTATTTATAACAACACTACTGTAACAACATAAAAGGAAACTTTTGAAAGAAAAAAATGATTACCAAGAATCTCTTTGTCGAACTCAGTTGTCGCCTATTTTGTGTTCATTCCTTTTATGTTTGGTCATGTGCATGGATTTAAAATATTACACAAAAATATTACATGCAATTTTCTATTCTGTCCTTTCTACTTAGCATATTGTAAAAATTTTTTTCTTGAAGTTGCATCGTGTTCATCATTTAATTTTCCACAAATGCTTGATACTCCACTAAGCAGATCTACCGAAATTTGTCTAATTATTTGCCTACTGTTGGACAGTTATGTTCCACTTTTTTACTCTTATCCGTACCGCAGTAATGGATGTCTTCATGCATGTAGCTTTGGAACACTTCCCAGGACTGGGATTACTAGGTCAAAGGGTATGAATATTGTTATTGCTCTTGATATATTTGCCATATTCCTTTAAATTACAGTTGTAATTGTTAACGTCAGCAGGAAAGTGAGGGTAGGAGTTTCACGATAGCTTAGTGGGCTCTGGAGCCACTCTGCCTAGGTTTGAATCCCAGCTTCAGCACTTACAGGTGTGTGACCTTGGGCAAGTTATTTAACCTCTCTTTGCCTCAATTACCTCCTCTGTAAAATAGGGATAACCACAGTACCTACTTCACAGGGTTATTATTAGGAGTGAGTTAATATTTGTATAGTGCCTATGGGAGTATCATGCACGGTGTTAAAGCAAACACATCTCAGTAGTCTGAAATAAAGAATACTCATTTGGTAAAAATAAAGTGACAGTTTGGGTTTTTCATATTTTTACACACCTATTAACTGTATTGCTAAGAACCACCCCTTAATTATTATTATTTATTTTGGAAATGGTAAATATTAAAATGTTAAATCACAGAACAGATCCATTTTGGTGTGCTTATTACTATTCCTATCGAGCCCTGGTGGCACAGTGGTTAAGAGCTTGGCTGCTAACCAAAGGTTCGGTGTTTGGAATCCCCCAGCTGCTCCTTGGAAACCCTATGGGGCAGTTCACCTCTGTCCTAAGGGGTTGCTATGAGTCGGAATCCACTCGACAACAATGGGTTTTGGTTTTGTTTATTCTTACTTCTTAGGAATTCTTCCGTGAGCTTTTAAAGCAGAGATCCCCATATCCCTATGGGGTAGGGGCTGATGGACAGAATGTCAGCTGGCACCGAGATGCCGATGCTGACAGTAAGCTTCTCATCTCTGAGGAATGCAGATGCTGAAATTGGGCCTCCCTGGGCACGCAGGGGGTACACATATGTGGGTATTTTAGGGCCTGTATTAGGGACCTTCTTCCCTTATTGGATTTAGGCACCCCGGTTTTTATGTCTGCGATCGTTTTCACCTGGGAGGTTGCAGGAAACCGCCCCGCCGCTCCTGGCTTCTCTCCGCGCACGTGGAGCGGGGTCGCTGGAGCGCGATGCGCGACGCTGCGGGTGGGGGCAGTAGTGAGGCTGCGCCGGGCCCCCTGCGGCCGGGCGGGAGGGCGCGGGAGGCGGCAGCACTGTTTGTGGCTCGATCAGCTTTCCTCTCCTTAATCCTGGTTATTTCTGCTGAGCTCTCCGAATAATTCAATCCTTGGGTGTGTTTAAAAACTCTGGAAGCCTGAGAAATCTCAGCGCGTCGTGGGTCACCCTGCCAGGACCCTGCGTCCCCGCTCCGCGGAAACTCGCCTCTCCGGGCTGACTGCTGTCCTCTCTCGGGCCCACGGAGCTTCCGGGGTCCTCGGCCGAAAGTCACCGGTCCAGTGCCCTGCGCCGGGACGGTCTTCTCCAGGCGCGCGGGAGGTTCTCCAGCGCCTTGCAAAGATGCGCCACCGGCAGCTTCTGTACCCTGCTTGGGGACATTTCAAGGCCTGGGGGTCATAGCAGCCCCGCGGAGAGATGGTCTTTTCTCCTGGAGTGGGAAAGCGGCTTCTTTCTTTTGGAGCGCCAGTGCCTCCAACATGCTGGGCTGCGCCATGTATCTGTACCTTAATCAGTTTTTCAAATAAAGCTTAACACATGCTCGTTATCCCATTGCAGCCGAGTGGATTCTAACTCATAGCGACCCTATTGGACAGAGTAGAACTGCGCCATCGGATTTCCAAGCACGAGCTGGTGGATTCGAACTGCTGACCTTTAGATTAGCGGCTGAGGTCTTAACCACTGCGCCACCAGGGCTCCGCGCTCGTTATAGAACAGCAGAAAAGTGGGAAAACACCCTTATGGGTGCACCCTCCAAACAACCGCGATTTGCGATAGTCAGTCCCTTTGTCTTCTTTTTTCTATACATTGATTTTCTTTTTTCTAGCTTTAATTTTACTATATGTTCAATTTTGAATTCTGCTTTTTTCACACGATTTAAAACACACGCACACGCACACACTAACTGCATAATATTCTATTATGTGTATGTAGCCATTCCCCTGTTGACTATTTAGGTTTATTTATTTTTAAAAATAACTGTGGTAAACATCTTTCTGCCTAAAGGTTTTTCCATATTAGGTTATAGTCTCATTATTGTAATTATTTGGGGCAAGAGTGGGAATATTTTCAAGGATGATTGATAGGCATTTTCAACAAAAGGTTTGTACCGATTTTCACTCCTGCTAGAGATGCGTGAGCATGTATTTCATGCCAGCCTCACCAGCACTGAGTACTGTGAGGGTCTGTGTCAGGTACAGAGGTCAATGCCGCAGGCGAGGAGCGCCTGGGAGACATCGGTCCTGAAGCCTGTGTGATGTGAAGCCTAGAGCTGCAATCCGTAGCCCGTTTATTTCCAGCGCCCTGCATTTTTGGGCCATTGGCCTGTGCTGAAATTGGGAGAATGAACTTTAGTTGTGTTTGTAGATGAAGGTGGTTCTAGTGGTCGTGTTGGATAAGTGTGTTTAAGGTGGAAGCCTTGTTGGAAATTGTCATGACTTGGTAACCTACAAGCCTGAGTCAAGTATAAAAACCAACCAACAACCAGCTGCCCTCGAGTCAGTTCTGACTTATGGTGACATCGTGTGTGCAGAGCAGAACTGCACTGCATAGGGTTTTTAAGGCTGTGACCTTTCAGAAGCAGATTGCCAGGCCTTTCTTCAGAGGTGCCTCTGGGTGGGTTTGAACTGCCAACCTTTCAGTTAGCAGTCAAGCACTTAGTCATTTGCTCCACCCAGGAACTGCTCACATATAAAAAGGCAATGCCATTGTCTGTGTGGGATATACCTTTTTTGGGCTGGCTTCTTAAACTTTTGAGGAGAATGAGTCCACCGAGGGAGAGGCTCTCCCCTGCCACTTTGAGGATGTGTCTTTCTGGGACATGGACTGGACCTGATGACACTTTGAGCCTTCTCCCTTGGTGGACTCCTTGGTGGGTCATTGCTTGCTGAGGTTGTCGGCATTTACGTTTCGGAGGTTGCTGGATGTGTTCCATCCTCTCTCTCCTACGTTCCTTATTCCTCTGGGAGTGAAAAGATTGACATTAAATGATACCATTGAAACATATTCTTTTCCTTAATAGAATTAAAAAAAAAATTTGTTATTGTACTTCAGGTGAAGGTTTACAGAACAAATAGTTTCTCATTAAACAGTCAGTACACATATTGTTTTATGACATTGGTTAACAACCCCACGATATGTCAACACTCTCCTTTCTTGACCTTGGAGGACTTTTTTTTATTTTGGTGAAAATACACATAGCCAAAATTACACCATTTAAAAAGTTTCTACATGTACAGTTCAGTGACATCAATTACGTTCTTCCAGTTGTGCTGCTATTCTCACTTTAGATGAAGGTTTACAGAACAAAAGTTTCTCATTAAACAGTTAGTACACACGTTGCCCTGTGACAATGGTTAAGAACCCCACTACATGTCAACGCTGTCCTTACTCAACCTTGGATTCCCTGTCACCAGCTTTCCTGTCCCCTTCTGCCTTCTAGTCCTTGTCCCTGGACTGCTGTGCCTCATTAGGCCCATTTTGTTTTATGGGGCTGTCCAATCCCTGGCTGAACGGTTTGAACCTTGGAAGTGACTTCACCACTGAGCTAAAAGGGTGTCCGGGGGCCATACTCTCGGGATTTCTCCAGTCTCTTTCAGGCCAGTAAATCTGGTCTTTGTGTGTGTATGTGTGTGTGTGTTAGAATTTTGTTCTGAGTTGAGTAGAATATTTTTAATGTCACATTGTATCCTCTTGAATACACAAATACACTATGTTCCCTGCTTGTTTTTTTTTTTCCCTCATCCTATAATCATTGTCAGTTTTTTCTCTTTAGAGCTGTCAGTACATTTATCTTTCACACCTAACTTCATTTTTATGGACGCAGACACAGGTGTTGTCTATGTGACAAAGAAGGATTGTGAGCACAATATGTTGTCTAGATGATTTTAGATATACAGAATCAAGAGAAGAACACAGCGCAAGGCTCTACTATGTAGCTTCCTAGTCATCATAATCCTGATGATTGATACTCAAAAGTTTATAAAATTTGCAATTATGTAAAAAAAAAATAATTTCTTGTAAGCTTTTTAAGTCTGGGGAGAGAGGTCTCTCTTCCAGACAGCATCTCAGTCCTTTTGTGTGTCAGGTGGGTGAGAGGAAATGCAGAAGTCACTCATAGCCATTCTGCCTCCAAACGTCGATCGGGAGGGCTGGGCTTTAATGACAAGTGAACTGTTAGGGTGAAGTTCATTTTTGAGTTGTCCACGGTCAGCTTTATATTCTGTAAAGGCCATTAGAAAACCTCTACCTGAATCACCAGGCGGTACAAAAGGTTAATGTGCTTGACTGCTAACCAAAAGTTTGGCAGTTCGAGTCCACCTATAGGCACCTCTAAAGAAAGGCTTGGAGATCTGCTTCCAAAAAATCAGTCATTGAAAACTCTATGGAGCATAATTCTACTCTGACATACGTGGGGTCTCCATGAGTTGGAATTGACCTGATGGTAATTGGTTTTTACTTCTATCACCAGTTTATTTTGCACCTGGCTTTCGTATTCGTAGGGGCGTTGTTTACAACAGTAGACTCTTACAACAAAGGCTGCTATATTTGGCCTACTACATCCATGTTACAGCGGGATTCCAATGTCCTGTAGTTTAGTTCGCTTAGTTCTGAGCATCTCCTTAGAGTTATTCCCAATTCCCAGCCCATTTCCAGATGACAGGCAAACTTATATAACTTGTAGCTAGACATTTGTGTCATGATCATACAACCTCAGTGATGTCTCCCAAGTCTATAAAGATCACTTAGAAGCTCACTGGATTAATGGTGTTGAAGTTGTTTAATCCAAATAATTTTAATTGCATTAGGAAGCCTGCATATTAATAAACTGGTAGTAAGTGCAGGCATTGACACTGATCACTGTTTAAGTCTTTGAGATCAAGCACAGGGTCTGGTATTTTTGAGGCTGTGAATGAACTGTATTCTTTAGGCTCTTTCTTGATTTCATTCTCCACTCTTAACATTTAAAATAATTTAAGCCAGTAACTTTAGGAATCACACTAGTTGTGTGTCATCTCCTGTGGAAGATATAGAAATATCTGACATTTGTCCTCAAGGAATGTATAACCAAGTTGTGGGCAAAAGGCAAACAAAGCTGAAATAGCTAATGAATGTGTCAAGACAACACATAATTCTGTATTCACAGTGTGTTGCTGCTTGATGATGCTGCGCTAAGTCTCAACATTGTGGATGTGCAAATGGCCTGGAAGGATAAGACCAGTGGGCCCTCAGTGTTTGGGGAAGACTTCATGGAGGAGGTGGGATTTGCAGGGGGGCCTTGAAGAAGCAGGCAGGTTTTGATAGGTGGAAATGAAATTATAAGCAGAGGAGAAGGTGGTGGGAATAAAGGAGAAGAGAGCCTGTTTTGGAGAATGAAGTTCATGCTGAATGGTAATAGGGAAAAGGTTATATAGGATGGTGGGACTGGGTTTAGGAGGAGCATCCAAAGTCAAGAAGAGAGACTTATCCTTGAAACCACCACCGCCATCATCAACAACCACATTATTGGCAGCTAACAGTTATTGTGTGCTTATGGTGTGGTTCTAAGGGCTTCACGTGTACTATCTTATTTCATCCTCAGAAACCCTATGAAATAGGTAACAGTTATTTGGTCCACTTTACAGCAGAGGAACTGAGATGTAAAGAAGTTTAGTAACTTCCAGCTTGTCTATGACAGAGCTGGGTTCAGATAGACCAAATCAGGCAGCCTGGTTTCAGAGCCCATGTTCTTCACTGTGATGTTTTACTACCTCTTAGTGACAGCTATGGTTCCTGGAGTGGTGCAAATGGTTAAGCGTTCAACTACAAGCCAAAGGGTGGCAGTTTGAATCCACCCAGAGATGCCTCAGAAGACAGGCCTGGCGATCTGCTTTCAAAAGGTCACAGCCTTAAAAACCCTATGGAGCAGTTTCTCTTCTGCATACATGGGGTGCCATGAGGCAGAATTGACTTGACAGCAACTAACAATAACAACAACAGCAAAGTGATAGTAGAGAGCTCCTGAGGGGATTAATGGGATTCAGTGGCCCCTTGGGTTCTGGGGGAGCCCAGTCTTTCGAGTCAGACAGACCGGGGCTCACATTCTGGCTCTGCTGCTTATTAGCTGTGACCTTGGAAGTTTCTTAACTTCTTTGATCCTAAGTTCCCTCATTTATAAAAGGAGGAGAATAATAATACTTACCTACAGTTGTTGGGAGGATTAAATGAGACAATACACACTTAGCAGAATACCTGGCAGGTAGTGAGCAGACAGGAAATGGTGGCTGCTATGGCTTATATTTCTCAGATATATGTTGGGCTATACAGAGGTCTCTGAGAATGAGAAGGGCAAGACATAATTCAGGTAGAATTTACTGGGCAGTCACTGCAATAACAGTTAGCCAACACAGATACCAGGTGCTGAATTCCTTCTCTGGAGCACCCCTGGAGTGCATTCCAAATTCCAGATGTGGCTCTGCACTGCTCCGGAAAGTGACTGTATTTCTCTTTGTCCTTCAAAACTGGGAGGGTAAAATGAGGACATTGCCATTGTACTGAAATTCAGCATCTGGTGCCTATTGTGCTTTCCAGGGGCTGAAATCGGGATCTACTATGATTGTTGGTGTCCTCGCCCCGCTGGTTCTCTCTGCCTAATGGTACTGACCAGAGGTAATTGCCCTGTGTCTCGAGGAAGGAAAAACAGATAGTTGAAAGCAATATATTTAAGTATCTATAAAGTTAAACAATGCATGAGATGATTATAATGAAGACAGGGACATTTAAACAAAACACCAAAAAACAGTGAAAGAAAAACCATGCTTCAAAATGAAATGCTAACTAGAAAATCAGTCTCAGAATTCATGGAGGGAAACAGCTCTTAGAGCTTTGCACACTTGAGTTCCTGCACTTCTCAGACTGTTCACATGGTAGTTCTTCTCTGCGTGATATTCTGCGGTTTTAGAGTTTTTCTTAACATTACTTCCTCCAAGAATTCCAAAACCACAGTGAAAGTGTCTATAAGGAAAAACAATTGCTTTTCTTTTTCTGAATTTTAATCCCCTTGGTTGTGACAAACCTATTTGTTCTTATCCCCGTGTCCTTAATGTAATCAATTTCGGCTTCTTTGGAACCAACAAATACTATTTGTTGCTCCTATATTGCAATATTGGTTTGGTACTTGAGGATGGCAGAGGCTATGAGGAAGAATAGAACTTTAAAAAAAAAATGGTAGTTTGCCTGAAAATTTGAAAATTTTGGTATAGTCCCAGAGTCACTGTAGGATTTTGAAGTTTTCAAATAAGGCTAGAATCAAATGGCTGCTTGCAGCTAAGCAGTATTTTGGAAAACTGAAGTGTTGACCATCGTCTAATTTTTCAGATTTTCTAATAGGTGAATCTTAAAACAGGGGATCTTAAACAGTTGGTGGATTTGATCTGCATGGATCTCGTGTTGTTTGTCTTCATTTAATGGAGTATGTGCCCAAAGGTAATGGTGTCAACCTGATAGGCAAAACAATAGCCTTCTGAATTGCTTTGCTTGAAGCAGAGAGTGTTCATACCCTCCATAGCTTGTTGTTTTCCCAGCCCAACCCATGGGACACGTAATTCACAATTCTTTTAACTAAGAGAAGTACTTATTGAGTGCCCAGTACGTGCTAGGCGCTGTAGTAGATGCTGAGCGATGATCAAAACAGATGTGGTCCTTATGGGTGAAGCTTATAGTCTAGTAGGGGAAAACAAGTATAAGCCAAAAAAGCATACAGATAACTATAAAAATAATAAATTGAGACAAATAATATGAAGGAAAAGGAAGGATTTCTTTCAACTCAAGGGGGGGAGGTGGAATAGAGTTACGGGAATACTCAGAAGTTTATTCGTGCAAAACAGGTTCCTATAAAAACCTAACCAGAGAGCAAAGTTTAAAAATGATTATGCAAAACATGTTTAGGTGTCAAGGCATTTTAAATGTGAATGGCCATTACTTGGCCATGAGGGTGCCGCTAAATGGAATTCTGTTTCAGGACACATTTGAGCCCACGGCTACACTGAGACCATGAATAATGAATCTTCTTGTGAAAAGGTTCACTTTAGTGAAAGCAGCATCACACCCACCCCATGTCCCTGGAGAAGAGACCCTCCTGACTTGGGGTGACCCATAGGAAAACATCTGATTGTGTGACTTCTCCTCCATGGTTCATTTCTGGTAAGATGCAGTTTGGTGCTGGAAGCCGCCCTTGAGTGTGGAAGGCCAGGGGTTCTTACCTCCATCTTGCTGCCAACTCCCTTGGTCAAAGAGCTTGGCTTCCCTGAGACCTGGTTTCTGCATTTGGAACATGAGGGGTTGAGCTTGTTAACTTTAAAGAGTTTTCTAGATCCAAATTTTATTTTAGGAGAATTGGGCAGTAGGAGAATGTTTGGGGTAGAATCACTTCATACTTATTCAAGACATGACATTTCATAGTGTGACAGAGTAGGAAGAGCAGTGGACCAGCAGTTCTAGTGACCACAGTACCACTGATTCACGGAGTGACTTGTTTTACTCCAAGTCATCAGGCCTGGAGCACAAAGTCATTTACACTCTGCTTCAACCTACGTTTAGAGACAAAGAGGCTGTGTGGTATAGCAGTTCTGGATTAAAATCCAGGCTTCTCCCTAATTAGCCATGTGGACGTAGGCAGGAGACTTGGACTCCTTGAGCCTCAGTTTTCACATGTGTAAAATGGAGCCTCAGTTTTGCATCTGTAAATACCTCTGTCTTCTTCCTGGGGTTGGCACAAGGATGAAGGCTGTGTAAGGTGTTAGCACGGTAGCTGGTACATAGTGAGTGCCTGTCTTAGTCATCAGTGCTGCTACAACAGAAATACCACAAGCTGATGGCCTTAACAAGGAGAAATGTATTTCTTCACAGTAGGGTAGGCTGCAAGTCCAAATTCAGGGTGTCAGCACCAGGGGAAGGCTTTCTCCCTCTGTCGGCTCTGGAGGAAGGTCCTGGTGATGCATCAGCCTTCCTTTGGTTTGGGAGCTTCTCTGCGCGGGAACCTCAGGGCCGAAGGACACGCTCTGCTCCCGGCACTGCTTTCTTGGTGGTATGAGGTTCCCATGTGTCCCTGCTCGCTTCTCTCTTTTATATCTCAAGAGATTGCATCAAAACACTATCTAATCTTGTCAACCTCATCAGTATAACCTCATCACAGTGATAGAATTTACAACACATAAGGAAATCCCATCAGATAACACAATCATATAATACTGGGAATCATGACCTAGCCAAGTTGCTACACACATTTTTTGGGGGACACAGTTCAATCCATGACAGTGCCCAATCAGTGCTCACTGTCACTGCCATTTTTCTCATTGTTAATTATTATGGTTTCTGTTATTGTAGCTCTTTAGTTGGGCACGTTACCTAACCCCCTGCATCTTGGTTTCCTACCTGTGGTGTCTGCCTCACAGGACAATTGAATGTAGTTATGTGAAAGTACTTTGTGAACCCTTAAATCCTCTCCAAAGGCAAGGTGCTAGGACTGGGCAGATGAACGCCGGGAGCTGGAGGTCTGTCTGTCCGAAGCCTGGTTGTTCTATGAGAGAAGGCTTAGCTGTGGGCTGGAAGGCAGGTCTGTCTTCCTCTAGCCCTGACAGACTGGGGCAGATGCAGATACACTTCCCATCCAGACAGACAGGCCTGGCATGCAGATGGCCACAGAGGCGATCAGGTGGTGATTGCCATTCACAGCTTATGCCATCTCATGCCAGAGGCAGGCAGAGGGCACCACCATCTCAGTTTCTTCTCTAGGCTGCCTGTTCTCCCTTTTAACCTCCCCTTCTGAAATTTCTACTTAGAGAAGGGTATAGTAAGGCGGTTCTGTTTCTTAAATGACTTTAAAACACAGTTACATAGGCTAACTGAAAACAATGAAATAGAAATTGTGAGCGGTGGCATAAGAGCCGGGCACCTGTTGTCATGCAGGCTGCCCTTGGGGAGAGCAGTTAGTTTGTTTGGCAAAACCCCTGGAATGTTCTTGGTGGGGGCGGAAGCCGGGGAGTGGGTGGTGAGTTTGCTCCTTGGGTGTGTTACTTCCTCCTGAGCAGATGGGCCCAAAAGAATTTTCAGCGGCGGGAGGCAGGCGCTGGCCCCGGGAAGTCCCAAGGGCTGTTTTCCTGTCCGAATGGTCCATTCATAAAACTCCTCCTCTTCCACCTCCAGATGGCACTGGCCACTGCCTGGTTTCCCCACCCCAGGGGTTCGTTTCTCTCGAAGGGGGGAGGAGGAGGAGCACCGTCAGCTGAAAGGTGGTAGGAGCTAACTTTTCCAAACTTTAACTGTTTTTCTGCTCATTGGCTCGGCATGATAGATGGCCTCGGCCTCGCTGGGTCGTGTGTTCAGCTGTGATCTGGGATCTGCCAAGGGTGTTTGGCCAGCTCTGGGGCTAACACACGGTTAACCAGCCTGGGCTCCGGTACACTGTCATGGCGCACGTAACCAGGGGCGGCTCACCTGGCGGCTAGAAGGATGGGGGTCTGGGGGAGGCTCCAACCGACCTTCAATGGCTCGGGTTCCCCTTCGCCCCAGACTTGGTCCACCTCCACCAGGGCCATCGGAAGGCTGCAGGGAGGGCATGTGGCTCGTGAGGGTTCTTTTGCCGGGGAGAGCTGCTCACATACCTTTCCTTCCTGCACTTCCTTTGTTCCCATGCCCCATTTTCTTGTTTCCTCTTCTTTCTTGAAATTTCTGTCTCAGATTCTGCCTGTCCCAGCAAAATTATTTATGTGATTCCTTGTTATTCATCAAAAAGCTTGAGTCTGTGTGGCATGTATCTGCCTGGGGGCAGTCGCTTGGAGGGAGAGAGGAGGAGCACCTTCTTCTGACACATTCCTCACCGACCTTGCAGGGATGCCCTTGAGAGAGTGAAGAAGGGACACAGGCTGCTAAAGGCATTTCACTCCCTTGTCAGAAGCTGGTGACAGAACTGGCCCTGAACTCTGGCTTCCTCGGAACACACTGCCTCCCTCTGCTGTCAGACCGCGTCTCCCCTGCAGTGGGCTCTGCATGGAGTCTTCCCGGACCTGTTCCCCATGTCAGCAAGGACACTTTCAAGAAAATCTTCATGTGGAAATGCCTTCCACTCACCTATCTTTTAGGGTGGTTTTAAGCTCCGAGAGTTGGCATAGGAAAGATTTAGCTACCTAGATCATCCTCTTGTTTAGTACTTTACATTTAAGAACAGGGATCCCCAAGTATTAATATGTGTTTAATGGCAATATTGGTTGCTGTCGTGTCGATTCTGACTCATAGTGACCCTATATGACAGAGTAGAACTGCCCCATAGGGTTTCCTAGGCTGTAAGTTTTATGTGGGAACCCTGGTGGTGTTGTGGTTAAGAGCTACGGCTACTAATCCAAAGGTTGGTGGTTTGAATCCACCGGCCGCTCCTTGGAAACCCTATGGGGCAGTTACGCTCTGTCTTACAGGGTGGCTGTAGGGTTGCTATGAGTTGGAATCAACTCGACGGCAACAGGTTTCGATTTTGGTTTAATCTTTATGGAAGGAGCCCTGGTGGCTCAGTGGTTAAACGCAGGTTAACCAAAAGGTCGGTGGTTCGAACTTACCAGCCACTCCTTGGGAGAAAGATGTGGCAATCTGCTCCTGTAAGGATTGACAGCCTTGGAAACCCTATGGGGCAAGTTCTCCTCCGCCCTACGGAGTCACTATGAGTCGGAATTGACTCGGTGGCAGTAGGTTTGGTTTTCGGGTTACTCTTTCCAGGAGCCAGGTCTTTTCTCCCTCATCATGTCTTTTCTCCTGCAGAGCCACTGGGTGGGTTCAAATGCCAGTCTCTAGGTTAGCAGCTGAGTGCTTAACTGTTGTGCCATCAGGGCTCCTTGAAACAAGGAGTGCTGTCTGCCTCCAGATGATTGGCCTGAAGTGTCGGTAACATTGGGATTATTTTTACAGTTGCCTTTAAGCCCCTTAAAGATAAACCTTTGGAAGAGCGATGCCAGCCTAGAGAGAGAAGGTGCTGTTGCTGTCTCCCCCTTAGAGTTCATCGCGATTATTTCTTAACTTTTATTCTGAGATAATTTTAGACTTACAGAAAATTTGCAAAACTAATACAGACAGTTCCTGTATACTTTTCACCCAGCTTCCCCTAACGTTAACATCTTGAATAACCATGGTGCATTCATCAAAACCAAGCGTGCCTATTGGTACAATACTATTAACTAAAACTATAGACTTTATTTGGAGTCTACCAGTTTTTCCTATTTTCTAATGGGTTTTTCCTATTCCCTGATCTAGTCCAGGGTCCCACATGGCATTTAGTTGTCGTGTCTCCGTATCTCCTCCAGTCTGTGACAGTTCCTTTGTCTTTCCTTGTCTTTCGTGACTTTGACACGTTTGAAGTGTTTTTGTTGTTGTTCGGTGCTGTTTCCAACTCATAGCGACCCTATGTGCAGCCGAATGAAACACTGCCCAGCCTTACGCCATCCTCACAATTGTTGCTATCCTTGAGTCCATTGTTGCAGCCACTGTGTCAGTCCGTCTCGTTGAGGGTCTTCCTCTTTTTCACCGATCCTGTACTTTACCTAGGATGATGTCCTTCTCCAGGGACTGTTCCCCCCTGATAACGTGTCCAAAGTATGTGAGACAAAGTCTCGCCATCCTCACTTCTAAGGAGCATTCTGGCTGTACTTTTTCCAAGACAGATTTGTTCCTTCTTTGGCAGTTTGTGGTATATTCAATATTCTTCACCAACTCCATAATTCAAAGGCATCAATTCTTCTTGTATGGGCCAGTTATTTTGTAGAACAGGGCTCAGCAAACTGTGTTCGTAAAGGGTCAGATAGTAAATATTTTCCACTTTGCAGGCCGTATGGTCGCCTTTGCAACTACTCAGCCCTGCTGTTGCGTCAAAAAAGCAGCCTTAGTATGTAAATGAATGAGTGTGGCTGAGTTCTAGTATAACTTTAATTATGAAAATAGGTGGAGGGCCATATTTGGCCCACGGTCTATAGTTTACCCACCCCTGTTGTAGAAGATTCCTCATTATGAGTTTGTCTGAGACTTTCTCCTTATTCGATTGAGGGTGTGCATTTTTTGCAAGGAAACCACGAGAGTGATGTGCTTTTCTCTGTGCACGCCTAAGCACTGGGTTAAAGTGGTGTTCACTGTAAAATTAGAAGTTTTTGTTTTCCTTTGTAATTAAAAATATCTCAGGGAGCTACTGTAAGATTATGCAAATATCCTGTTTCTCCTTAAACGTTCACATGCTAATTTTAGCATCCCTTGGTGGATCTGGCCTGTGATAGTTATTTCTGTGATGTTCTAATGATGATTTCCCATCCCACTCATTCCTTCTACATTTATTAATTGGAATTCTTCTGTAAGGAAGAGCTGTCTCTTCTCCCCCACCCCCCATTTATTTATCTGTGAAGTATTATTTATATTAGTATGCACTCATAGATACTGATTTTATTTTTTGGGTTATGGCAACCTTAATTTTTGAAGTGGCTGCCAAGGCCACCCCGCTTGGACTTGTTTGATCTCACCTAATTCTTGAACGCCCTTTGGATTTCATGGTTGGCTGTTACTCTGATTACAATGTGGTGGGCGTCCGGTGGCCTCAGATGTGGTAGGTCTGAGTTCTGTTAACTTGTTAATTAATGGCAGTAGGTTCAGTCCACTACACAGCTGGTTAAGATGCAGTGGAAGTGTCAGTATTCGGGCAATTGGAGCCGTTGTGGGCTGCCGGGAAGTCATTTGTGTTTGGTAATATTTTTGGGTGGATAAGGAGATTTGTAGGATCTTCTTACACATTCTAGGTCAGGTTTGAATTGTGACTACTGTCCAAGTTATTAGCTCTCCGTCCCCTCTTGCTCTTTGAGAGTTTTTTTTTTTTTTATTCTGTTATTTTTGGGAAAAAGGAGCCCTGATGGCTCAACGGTTAGGCACTCAGCAGCTAACCAAAAGGTTGGCGATTTGAACCCATCCAGTGACTCCACAGGAGAAAGACCTGGTGATCTGCTTCCATAAAGATTACAGCCTAGAAAAACCTGTGGGGCAGTTCTCCTCTGTCACATGGAGTCAAGATGAGTCAAAATTGACTCGATGGCAGACACCAACAACATTGTGGGGAATCTATTTAAGAGTGAAAGACCTCGCTTTGGTGCAGTTTAGAGTAATAGAGTTGCATTGCTCTTACATGCACATTTGTGGCTTAAAGTAAAATATCAGTTTAAGTGATATTGCCTCAATTAAAACGCCAACAGGCTTCCAAAAGTTAAGCCATCTGATTTACTTTTAAGCACCGAAAGAATACATTGAGTCAGCTTCTTAAAATTAGAGAAACTTCTATTTCTCCCCATAATTAAAATTATTCCTAAAGTGACCATGTGGAAGATTAGGTGAACAGCTGGTGAGGATGGCTTATGTTTTTGTTGGTTCTTCAGATGATTTCAGCAAATGGTCTTTACACGCAGCTCTTTGGTTAGTGATGACGGAGGGAGAGAAAAAAAAATCAAGGTGCATCTTGTGACTAAGAACAGGGTTGAATTCCTCACTTGGAAATATTTTAAACTAATTTTTTTGGAGCATTGAGTAAATTTACTCAGCTTTTAAAGAAATTCATGGAAAGAATTATCCCTTAGTACCAAGTAAGGAAAAGAATAGAAAGAAAATAATTGTTGTTATTTACCCAGGAATCACCGTTAGAGACAAAAAGGAGCTTTTGATTCTGTCCTGGTACAGAAGTCACTAAAAGAGAAAACTTCAAAAACTACAGTTTAATTTTTACCCTACTTAGCCCCAAAACAGGTGTGCTACAAAGCACTGTGGAAGTTCAGACAGGCTTCCACCAGAAATAGAAATGGCACCCAAAATTCTGCCATGCTATTTCTACATAACTTGTTCATTCGTGCCTGATTGTGGAGCTGGATGAAAAGCTGAGATTTTAATACTTTTTTTAATTTGCCAAAGACAGTCATAGACTTTGTCTCCATGCGTTTATTCTACCATCTGTGAGGCGGCTCATACAGTCACACGATAGAGTCAGGTGTAGATCTTTTGAAATTTAAAACCAGTTGCTGCCAAGGCAACTCTGACTTGTAGTGACCTCGTGTGTGTCAGAATAGAACTGTGCTCCATAGGGTTTTTTAAAAAATTGTTGTATGTTTACAGTTTTATATATAACTCAGCATTTGCCAATTTAATATTTTTAATGTGTACAATTCAAAAGTCATCAAGTACGTTAATCGTGTGCAACCATCACCAGTATGCATTGCCAGATTTCCCATCACCATAAGCAGAAACTTAGCATTTCCTAAACAACGATTCCTCCTTCCACCCCTGGTAAACACTAATAAACTGGTCTCTATACATTTGCCTGTTCTAGATATTTCACCACTCCTGAGTATATACCCAAGAGACTTGAAAGCAGTGATGGAAACAGACATATGTACACCAGTAATCATTGCAGCGCTATTGACCCACTAGCCAAAAGGTGGAAACAACTTAAAAGCCCATCAAGATGAACAGCATGTGAATGGATAAGTAAAATGTGGGATATACAGACAATGGATTGTCACTCAGTTATAAAGAGACATAAGTCCTGATACATGCTGCCACATGGATGAACTTTGAAGACCTTATGCTGAGTTGAAGTAAGTCAGTCACAAAAGGGCAAATATTGTGTGAGTTCACTCCATAGGGTTTTCAATGGCTGATTTTTCAGAAGGAGATCACCAGGCCTTTCTTCTGAGACACCTCTGGGTGGATCAGACCTCCAACCTTTCCATTGCCATGTTAACCATTTGCACCATCCAGGGACTCCTGAAATTTGTTGTTATTAGGTGCCTTCAATCGATTCTGACTCACAGCAACCCAGTGTGACAGAGTAGAACTACCCCACAAGGTTTCCTAGGCTGTAATCTTTACAGGAGCAGATCACCAGGTCTTTTCTCCTGTGGAGCCACTGATGGGTTTCGGTTAGCAGCTGAGTGCTTGCTTAACCACTGCACCACCAGAGTACTTTCTCTTGAAACTTACAGCCACCAAAACAAACACCCACAAAAAATAATGTTAAGGAGACAGAGGGAAGTGGTGGTGAAATGTCAGATGGTTATAGTGGATCCTGACATCTTGACAAGACAAAACAAAACAAAAATGAAATCAACACCAAACTAGTTGCCTTTAAGTCGATTATGACTCGTGGCGACGCCATGTGTGCAGAGTAGAACTGCTGTCCGCAAGGTTTTCATGATTGTGTCCTTTCAGAAGCAGGTTTGCCAGGCCATTCTTCCAAGGCGCCTCTGAGTGGGTTTGAACTGCCAACCTTTTGGTTAGTAGCCCAGCATTTAATCATTTGTGCCATCCAGGGACTCCCTGACATCTTGAGAAGTGAATATGTTCACAAAAACATGCCTGAAATGAGGTGGAGAGTGTGTTTGCTCATTTCTATATAAAACGAGGTGATTGACCAGCTATCAGTCTGGGAAAAACGTTGTGTGGTTCCTTCCAGTATTTTTGAGGTTTGTGATCAGTGTGGAAACTCAGCACTTTCACATGTGACCTTATGGATCCAGTGCCACCTTGTCCCTGGCAGGCCTGTCAAAAAGAAGTTATTTCGAAAGCATCGCGCTGATTGTACATTTCATTCCATCAAGAGCTTGGTGCATTTCACATAGTGGCTGGAGGCCTCTGAGATAAGCGTGGAAGGTGCCCTGTGCCCTGCTGGGTGGTGGATGATCTATTTTCGACTTGGAGACCAGTGACAGACCTGTCTTCTGTCAGGTCAAACTCGCGGTGACTTTCTTGTTTTCTGTTCTTCTGTTGACAGCTGTGTCTGCATTCATAATGGTCATGAGGCAGCTGGAAGATAGCTCTGGCATTTAAACACCTAGATAGGAAGGGGATGATGGAATGTACTTTTCTTTTCTATTTTGGTGAACAAGTCCTTAGTAGTCGCTAATGAGAGGCGAAGAAGCAGTAAGAGACCTTGGGGAGGGTGGGTAGGGAACGATGCCCAACTTCTGGCTTGGAAGGCACAGAGGGAGAGAAAGTTCTACCACTGGTGGGTTTAGTGCCTGGGAAGGGAACGGCTGGAAGGAAAATGAAAACTAGAGATCAGATTTAAGGTAGCCTTGGGGGAGGGTATGGGTAACGTGATCAACACAGCTAATACTTTTATTTTTGCATGGTGTGTAAAATGTAAGTTAAAACTCATGCACTGCACATCACATTTCTATAACACTCTTACATAATGTGGAGTCTTTGTTTTATTTATTAGTATTTTTTTGAGTCCTTGTTTTAAAAACACCCTGGTACAGGCTGCCACGATGGGAGAACTTCTGAAAGAGACCATTGAAGCTCACAGGTACTTAATGTAAGCACTTTGTGTATGTAGCACTGATGGGGCTCAGTTTAAATGCTGTCAGAACTCCTGGCATCTTGTATGCGCATTGGGAGCCCTGGTGGTGCAGTAGTTAAAACCCTTGCCTGCTAACTGCAAGGTTTGTGGTTCGAACCCACCCCCGGCTCCTCAGGAGAAAAATACAGCAGTCTGTTTCTGTAAAAATTTACAGCCTTGGAAACCCTATGGAGCAGTTCTGCTCTGTCCTATAGGATTGCTAAGAGTCGGAATTGACTCGACAGCAGTGATTGGCAATGGGTTGCATGCACATTTATTAGGTGTGGAACTTTGACAGGTTCATTCATCTTGAGAACTTTATTTTCTCATCTGCAAAATGGAGCCACATCTACCTGCCTGCTTGACAGGGCTGTTGTGAGCATCCCAGATGCAGTACTATACTTTGTTATCATGATTCTTTACATATTTTGTAAAACCTATAATAGAAACTAGGGGGTCTCAGGTCCACCCTGACCTCAGTTTCCTCTACTTACTCACATTAGCTACTGAATCTTCTCCCTGCTCTCCACTCTTTGTCTAAGGCTATGGGTTTCTTTGAGATTCTGATGGAAGTATTGCCTCCTTTCCACAACACACACACACACACACACACACACACACACACACACACACACACACACACACACGATTTAGCAGAGGGGGTCAGGAATTCACAGTCTGCAACCCAGTTAAGAATCTCTAATTTGACCTGGTTTTCTTTTATGGAAATTACAAATTTGATCTGAGAAAACTAGGTTGTTACAGATGCCTGGGGTTTGGAATTTCCGCCTTGTATGCATCTTCCTAGACCATGTATTCATTTTACAATGGAAGAAATCATTACATTGTGTTCTTAGTGTACGATCCATGCTTTCCTGGACTTCTGCAGTTCAGCTGCATATGGCAGGATTGTAAACTATCAAAAGCAAGATTATAAATTAAACTAAAGGAGAAGCTGACTCGTATGATACCTACTGGGAAAGAAGTAAGATATTAAAAGCATATAAATCAAAGAGGCCCAATTCATGATTCCCTTGCCGTCTTTAAAATGCCGTAACTAACCAGAGGGTTAACCTTTTTTTTTTTTTTTTTTTTAGTGATGAACCCGGTCAGTGTGTTGTAAATCATCCATGATATATTTATAGCCAAATGATTAAGTTGGATGATGTGACGGAACACTTAAATTGTATTTATGGTCATTGATGGTTTTACGAATTATTAGAGGGAAGCATAATTACACCAAATTAAGCGGAGACATCTGATCCAGACATCAGTTCAGTAATTTCATGGGAAAAAATAAATTTAAATGGGCAAAAAATGTTTTGGTATTAACCCCAACGTGATGGTATTAAACGTTTTCCCCGTTAATTAGTAACACATTTTGCAGAACAAATGTTTGAAACCGAAATCTCATATCCTGTCATAACAGAAATCATATTGTGCTAGTCGTCGGAAGCTGGGAGCCTGAGCTCCCCACCTTTGTGCTGTGTGACCTTGGACAGGTCACTTCACCACTCTGGGGAGGGACTACATATCTTAGATGAGATAAGATCTCTGCCACTGTTAATATTTTGTGACTTCAAATTTAACTCTTGCTTAAAAAAAAAAAACAACAACAACTTTGTATTGACCTCAAACATACACACAGAAAAGCATAATTGCCTAGCTCACCGAATTCAACCCATCTGACCAGACCCCAGAGCCCTAGTGGCACAGTGGTAGCCCTGGTGGCACAGTAGTTAAGAGCTCGGCTGCTAACCAAAAATTCACAGTTCGAATCCACCACCTGCTCCTTGGAAACCCTATGGGGCAGTTCTATTCTGTTCTGTAGGGTCGCTGTGAGCCAGAATTGACTCAGCGGCAACAGGTTTGGTTTGGTTTTAACCAGCCCCTGGTGGCGCAGTGGGTAAGTGCTCCACTGCGAACCGAAAAGTCGGTGGTTCGAACCCACCAGCGACTCCACAGCAGAAAGATGTGGCAGTCTGCTTCCGTAAAAATTACAGCCTTAGAAGCCCTATGGGGCAGTCCTACTTTGTCCTGTAGGGTCACTATGAGTTGGAATTGACTTGACAGCAATGGGTTTGTTTTTTTTCAACCAGCCCCCACATTAAAAAAACAAAACATTATCAACATGCTAGAAGCCCCTCTTGTTCCTTCCTCCCGGTCTTGAGTGCTGCTCTTAAATGTAAAAAAAAAAAAAGAGAGAAAGAAAATTGAGGTGATAAGTTTTAGAAATTTGAAAGTCTAACAGATTAAAACCCCAAAGCTTTATACATTAGGAATCCTATTAATCCAGTCCACAATTTCTTGTCTGCAAACTTGAAATCCAAATAGCTGTGAAAACTGAAATTTTTTTTGTTAAGCTGTGAGCAAAATTATTTGGCAACAAAATCCGACCTGAACCTGAAAGGACAGAAACCTATTTATAGCCTTTATTTATCCCACATACTGTGACCGCGTGCACTTTGCGGAGGAAACGTTCGTGCGCTTGGTGATAAGGTCTTGCCTCGCATCTGCTAGGCTTCAGTATACCGCATGCGCCGTGTTTCTTTTTTGAAATGAAAAAGATTCTAAATCCCAAAATAAATCCGGCCCCAAGGTTTTCAGAGGAGGGATAGTGGGCCCCATACCACAGTGTAGTAAGAGCAGATTCCCCATCTTTTTTGTTGCTTAAATTTATATGATTTTTATCTGAAAGGTAAAGCAGGTACAATTCTAGTTAACTACTGGGTGTGTTATTGAACACTTCTCTTCCAACCTCACTTATTTTTTTAAGTAAAATTTTTATTCTGGAATAGTTTTAGTTTTACAGAAAAGTTGTAGTGACAGTATCTACGGTTCCCATATACCCGTTACCCAGCTTCTCCTAAGGTTAACACTTTTCATAACCATGGCACCGTTGTCAAAACTAAGAAATTCACGTCGATACAATTCTGTTAACTAACCTATAGATGGAGCCCTGGTGGTGCAGTGGTTAAGAGCTACGGTTGCTAACCAAAAGGTCAGCAGTTTGAATCCACCAGCACTCCTTGGAAACACTATGGGGCACTTCTCCTCTGTCCTATAGGGTTACTATGAGTCGGAATCAACTTGAAGGCAATGAGTTTTTTTGGTTAACCTGTGGATAGTATTTAGGTTCCCCCCCCCCCCCCCCCGTTTTCTCACCAATGTTCTTTTTTCTGTTCCAGGATCCCACGCTGCATTTAGTCATCGGGTCTCCTTAGTCAGCTCTGGTGTGTGACACTTTCTCTGTCTTACCTTGTTTTTCTTAACCTTGACGGCTTTGTAAGAGTCCTGGTCAGGTATTTTGTAGGACATTTTTTAGGCGTTTTTGTTTGTTTGTTTAAATTCTTGACTTTGAGTTTTTTGCTTTTGTTTTTTAAATTAATTTTAGAATTACATTCAGTTATTAGAAATAATAAAACAGAGCTATCCCAAGTAAGCTTTACCCAGTTTTCCCCAATGGTGACATGTTGCAAAACTATAGCAAAATATCACAGCTGGGATATTGACATTGATGCATTCAAAATACAGACCATCACCACAAGATACAGGCATCACCGCCAGGCTCCCTTACCCAACCCACTCCCAGCACTCTCTTGGTTCAGCCCATGTTGACTGAGGGCTGCCATGGGTCAGGCTCTGAGGAGACAGTGGTGAGCAAGAGAGACAAAATGTGCCCTCATGGAGCTCAGCTTCTGGGAGATAGACATGAACAAGTAAACAAGTACATAGATAATATAATGTCAGGTAATAAGTGCTATAAGGAGCCCGCCCTGGTGGCATAGTGGTTAAGTGCTTGGCTGCTAACTGAAAGGTCGGCCGTTTGAACCCACCAGCTGCTCCGCAGGAGAAAGATGTGGTAGTCTGCTTCTGTAAAGATTTACAGCCTTGGAAACCCTATGGAGCAGTTTTACTCTGTCCTGTCGGGTCGCTATGAGTCCGAATTGACTCAGTAAACGAGTTTGGTTTTTGTTATTGTTGTTCGGTTGTTTAATAAGTACTGTGAAGAAAAATCAGAGAGAGGAGGAAATCCAGAATTTAAGCTTCTCTTGAAAATTTGAGTGCTCTGGCCCATTGGACCAACCTTCCCACACAGCCTAGTTTGGGGGTACTCAGGAGCAGCTGCTGGCTTTTGAGGGGTGAACATCAAATGAGGGTTTAATGTGTGTTTCATATTTAAGTCATGTACAACTATTTTACACCCTGTTTGAGATCCACGGTGTCGTTCTGTGTTGGCAGTGGGTCTTTAACATCGGAGGAGTCAGTTTTGAGTGAAATTTTGTGGCGAAGCCTTGCCTCTGTGGCTTTTACTCCCACGGTGTAGGGTGTTTCTTGGTAGCGATGGCATTTTGTTCTTTTAGCAACAACATAGTGTCTAAAGCCTATTATAACTATACCGTGGCCGTGTTTTCATTTCTTGGTAGTTTTAGGGTGCTGCAGAAGCTGCGACGTAAGTCAAAGAGGCGGGCACAAGGTTCTAGATTGCAAATACTTTTACCTGTCAATTTTGGGTCACTTATAAAAGGGATTTCTTCATTTTAAGTGCTTCAGGACACTGGATATTAAAAAACAATACTTAAATAGATCAATATATTCAGATCAGTACATCGAATGATATCAGTTATTTTAAAACCCTGGAAATGAGTGGCTTCAAATGAACGACTATGACCATTTTAAAACCGAACTGTTGGCAAATTAGTTACTAATATTTTTTTATTGAATTACTTTCCTGCCTAAGAGTCAAACTCATTTCAAGTGGCATGTTTGTTGTTTTTTTTTTTATTAAGTAAAGAGCCAAGGAACATGTAGATTTTGCTTGTATACTTTATTGTTGATGTATATTCTGTTTTTGCCAATAATTAATAAAGTATTTCACTGTGTATCTTATGACCCATTAAAAGTGACACAGTGTACATAAGATTATCAGGCTATATAAAAGTGATCGCAACATACCAGTGGCTTATAGTTTAGATTACAGTGCCTCTGTGGAGTTGTTGGTAAAATGGCATTATTGACTGAAAATTACCCTCACAGCTGGTAAACAGACTGTGTTTTTATATGGTCTTTAGTCCATTTAATTGGTACAACAGAGTGAACCAGTGATATATTTGGCTCAAGTTTCTCCTCAGCAACTGGGTCAGATAGAGCTGGAGAAGTCACCAGCATCTGTGTGGTAGAGAACTTTGAAACTTTCCCTTGTGTTTCCACTAGGTCCTCGAGGCAAGTGTTTTCTGGTAGAGAGTCATTCATTCGATGTTTGTTTATCATGTACCTGGCATATGCCAGCACCGTTCTAGCCATAGATATCCCAGTGGCCCCAAAAGCAGAAGCACACAAAACAGGTGATGCCCTGTGTGCTGGGAGAACCAAGAGATGCAGTCCAAACCTAAAGACAGCCTTGGTCCTCAAAAAGATGATTCTGTCATTCAAACTGCAGAGTTTAGGACCTTTTTATCCTGTTCCTACTGATGGAGTGAATCCATTAATGTGAATGGGTTGGGTTGGCTGCATCTGGGTTGACCCTTAATGTCTAAGGTTTGAGTAGCCACCTTTAAGGGGAAGGAGATGGGAACAAAGCCCATGAAAAAACCCATTGCTGTCGAGTCAATTTTGACTCATAGCAACCCTACAGGATAGAGTAGAACTTCCCCATAGGGTCTCCAAGGCTATAAATCTTTATGGACGCAGACCGCCACATCTTTCTCCCATAGAGTGGCTGGTGGGTTCCAACCACTGACCTTCTGGTTAGCAGCCGAGTGTTGAACCACTGTCCCACCAGAGCTCCTGGGGATGAAGCAATGGGTGAAATTGTGCAGGGCCTTGGAAGCCTTCCAGAATTGATGTAAAACCAGAAACACCAAACCTGTTGCCGTTGAGTCAATTCTGACTCGTATAGGGTCGCTGTGAGTCGCTATGAGAATTGATGTAAACACGGATATTTTACCCTCGGAAGAAAATATGGCAAAATGGGAGTTGAACCGTCTCATCGTGACAGGAGATGGGACTCAAGCTACCAGTATGGGAAAGATAGACAGAAAAAGAGTTGAGGTTTTAATTCTTAGAAGCTCTGCTTGAAGAGAAGAGCTGATGATGGTTTGGGTTAAAATTTAAAAAAAAAAGAAAAAAACCAGTTGCCATCAAGTCTTTTCAGACTCACGACCCCTGTGTGTCAGAGTATGGTTTTCAGGGGCTGGTTTTTCAGAAGTAGGACTTGAACCTTCAGCCTTGCAGTTAGCGGCTGATTACGTTAACTGTTTGCACCACCCAGGGATTCCTTGGGTTAAAACAGTAATTCCCAAACTATAGGCCTGTTGACAATAGCAAAATGGATCTTACCATAGGGAGATAACCAGTTAGGAAGGTAACTAATTCTGTTAGAATGTACCTCCGTATTTCATTGTAATCAGTCACCATGAGAAGCTGACTGACGTTTAATTTGAGAGTCCTAATGATTTGAAATATCCTGTGCTCAAGTTTAGGAGGGAACTGGAGTTTGTGGGGTAGATGTCCCTAGCGTGTCAGATGTGTGTCAGGAAAGATGCTAGCAGAGTACCACGTTCATGGTTCAAAGTTTGTGCCTTTCCCTCTTGAGTTACATTTTCATTGAGAGGGCAGAGCTACATTTTTCAGGTATTGTCACTTCAAAGAGTTCTCAAAACTTTCCCACAGTTGCTAGGATTTCTTTAGGACATCCCTAGAGTGAGATGACCCCTGGGGGGCTGAAATCCCTACATTTTCCGGTCCCTGAAGAGCGGGGATCCAAAGTCCCCTGCAGTTGCACTGAGGTGCTTTATTCATCTGCTGACTGGAAGCCCAGGATTGGAAATGTAACACAAAATAAGTAATTAAACCATGGCTTCCACAGGTGCAGAGGGCATAAATAATACAGCTGCATGCTGCCTGGGCATTCCATATCGTCGGCCATTTAGATTTAATGCCCAGGCACTCACTCGTAACCCAATATGTCAGAACGCGTCGCCTGCTGGGGACAGGGAGAGGGTGTGATTTCAAAGCAGTGTGCCTGTGTGTCTGCTGGAAAGCTGCCTCCACCCTTGGACTCTTCTGGAGACCCTTGGCTGGCTGGGTGTCTGGGGACATTCATCTGCCTGCCCTCGACAGCCCCGAGTACAAAACCCGACAGTCAACTCCTCTTTCTGGTTAAATGAAGGAGGTGATATATTAAAGGGAGACCCAGAAAAACGGCCCATCCGATTGGAGACATCTGGGGAAACACATGAGCTTGCTGGTGGGAGTGGACCTCAAAAACTTCACTCTTAAGTCATGAGTTTGAACCTGAGACCATGTGTGCACAGGGGAGTGGCTGAAAGTTGGTGTCGTTTTCTGCTTCAACAGCAAATCTTGTGAAGAGCACTGAGAGCAGCCATCCGTTTTCTGGTGACCACAGGTGAGGATGTGACTGGTGGTTCTAATTACGTCTGCATCGTTCACGTGGCTTGGCACGTGGTGAGAATTTAATAAAGGTTTGTTAAATGAGCCAGTGACAGAACACCAGGGCAACGTGCTGTTCCGTGCTTCCGTAACAGTCGTCTGTCTGGCCCAGTGTCACTCACAGCATAGTCCCTGGCCCAGCAGCATCACCTGGGAGCTAGTGAGGAATGCAGATTCTCAGGCCCTGTTGTAGCTTTACTGAAAGCAAATCTCTGGGGTGGGCCCAGCAATCTGTGCTTTTAAAGCCCTCCAGGGGATTCTGTTGCCCTCTGACATTTGAGAAGCACTGGCCTCCAGTTTCTTCAACCAGGGAGGTGACTGAAGAATCTTACACATAGTCATTTTCTCTCATTAGTAGGAAGCTGCCACAGCTGGTTGCAAGAGAATCTTATTCTAAATCCCTGAGTGGGCTTGTTTCTTCACCCCCCCCCCGCCCCAGGACCCAGTTAGTCCCCGGATTTTTTCTTCAGATCTCATGTTTCCAGATTCTAAGCTCAGTCCTTCCTAGGAACCCAGAGATGGGGTAGGGGTGGAGGTCCTTTTATTTGCCTGTTGCCAGAGGAGGATGAGGAACTGCTCAGACGTACTGAATGCTCACTGGGTGCTGGACCCTGGGCTACGGTTAGAATAGCGCAGTCACTGCCCCAGGATCTCAGGGACTCCCAGGGAGGCAAACCAGCAGGGGGTGACAGTTCAGAGTAAAGTGCACTCACTGGCGGTATCTGGGAGCACACAGATGAGCCAAGCTCAGACCTGGGCTAGGGTGGAGAAGGAGAGGCTTCCCGGAGGAAGTGCAGCTGGGTGAAAGGGGAGGCGCAGAAGGAATTTTAGGTAGAAAGAGGTAGCACCACTTACTTAAAAGCACACTTTACCAAAAAAATTCAACAAGTTGCCGTCGAGTCAACGCTGATGCGTGGCGACCCCACATGTGGCAGAGTAGAACTATGCTTAACAGGGTTTCAGTGGCTGATTTCTCAGAAGTACATTGCCAGGCCTTTCTTCCAGGGCGTCTCGGGGTGGACTTGAACTGCCAAACTTTTGGTTAGCAGCCAAGTACCTTAACTATTTGCTCCAGCCAGGGACTCCAAGTACACCTCAGAGAGTGCTTTATTCAGCTTTTGGTGACTCTTATTTTTATATTTACTTATCATTTTTACATCTTGAATAGGGGTATAACCTACATACAGTAAAGTGCACACCTCTTAAATTTACAGCTCGAATAATACTTAAATATGTCCACACCCTTGTAACCACCCCAGATCAACTCGTGGAACATTTTCAGCCCCCCCAGAAGGCTCACTCATACCCCTTCCTGTCCATAACCCCTCACCCCCAAAGGTAACGACTGTTCTTGTTTCTGTCAGCATAGTTTAGTTTCGTTGGGGACATTTTTGGACTATAAACTTCTTGAACAAAAAATATGTCTGTATAGCCAGAGATAGCTAATGGGATGATTGTGTGTTTTGTTTGGCCCTCACAGTTTCTTGATTTTTTTAAATGAATTGTGAACATTTAAAAATTGTGGGATCTCTTCATGAAGATCAAAAGATCTGGCAATACTGGGCACATGTATCTTAGCAGTCAGGTAGGGGCTGCCCCCCTGCAGATGGGGGCGCCCACCCTGCAGGAGCCGCTACTGCTCCCCACTGCTCACGCCTAGCCAGCGACACTGCTCTTACCTCGCCTGACCCTTGTGGGCGTTGGAGTTCGCAGTCCCTGACTTTCAGTCTTGTTTTGTTTCCTGACTTGGGCCTCCAGCATGGCTGTAGACACTTAGTAATTTTCCTTCATTCCTTCACGAGCGCTTACTGACCACTGACTGTGAGCCAGGGACAGTGCCAGCTGTTGGGAATATGAGGCGTTCACAGGCAGAAAGAGGAGGTGTTGTCAGTTAGCTTTCCATGCAGGTGACCGGAAATGTGACACAGCCCTGCCTGTGTGAGTTCACTTCTCAGTACCCTTTTGGATGCCACCCACGCTGGCTGTCTCCTGTCCCTGAGTGCATCTTGTCCTGCATAACCACCACACTCCTGCTGTCACCATCCCCTCCTCTCTTTCCTCCTGTCTGGGCCTCACTCCTTTCTCCTGCCTCTGCTCAAGTCCCACCTCCTCCAGGAAGCCTTCACTGATCATCCCTTTTTCTTGTGATGCCTCCCTCCTCTGAACTCCTGTCAACTGTATTTCCCACACCACCACTCTCTCAATTCTGAGTCATTGATGTTGTTCTTAGTTACTGTCAAGTTGATTCTGACTCATGGCAACCCGGTGTGTGCAGAGTAGAACTGCTCCATAGGGTTTTCAAGGCTGTGACCTTTTGGAAGCAGATCGCTAGGCCTTCCTTCCAAGGTGCCTCTGGGTGAGTTTGAACAGCCAACTTTTTGGCTGGTAGTTGAGCGCTTAACCATTTGCACCACGTAAGGACTCCTGAGTCATTGATACCTTCACATAAAAAAAAAAAAAAAAGCCTTGCTTCTTAAACTAGATATCGCATGCCTTGTGGGAAGAGACTTTCCCTTATATTTCTTGACATTGCCCTGTAATATCATGCACGGTTTTGAGCATACAGCAAAAACCAGTTGCTGTCGAGTCAATGCTGACCCATGGCGACCCCGTATGTGTCAGAATAGAGTTGTGCTCTGTAGGGTTGCCAGGCCTTTCTTCTTAGGTGCCTCTGGGTGGAGTCAAACCTCCAACATTTCAGATAATAGCAGAGCATGTTAACCATTTGCACCACCCTGGGACTCCAAGCATATACCAGACACCGAATAAATACTGGAGATGGACTCGGAAGTGAAACTGAGCCCTAGAAGAAGAGACTGCAGGTGGCAGCTCCTGGGAGGCACTTGAGAGAAATGTCAGCCTCCTTACCAGGAGTCAGCCTTGCGGGAAGTTGCCTGCTAGGAATCCTGTGTGTCCTTGAGGACCTGTCATCCTTGTGAGAGCATTGACGCCCTGCAAGGAGGGGACAGACACTCCGGCCACCCAGCCGCAGGCATTCCAGGCAGTGTCATCTGAGGTGGCATTTGAGGTTCTCCCCTTACAGCCTGACAGAGTGTTGTTTGGGGGCGGAGGGCAGGATAAGTTTCCCTGAGACTGCCTGCTGCTGGCATGGAAGGTGTCATTTTGATAGTCATTCCCTCAGCCTTCTCCCATGCCCCGTGGGGAGCCTGAGGTGCCCAGCCCTGACTTGCCTTCAGTTCTTGACTCAGTGATAAAGATTGCTGAAGGCAGCTCACTTGCAAAGAGCCCCACACCTTGGAATATTGCCTCCTTGAAAAGTGCCTTCGATTTTGGCAAAGGACGGTGACCTTTCTTTAACAGGCCTCTGCTCCCAGAGTGGCCAGCCAGACACTGCCATGAAGGTGGGAGAGGTAAGAAGAGTCTTTAATTTAAGGGCACTTGGCAAAGAGCCGTCTCGTTTGCTGGGTTCTGTTATATGTCACTTGGTGTGCAGGGTTCCAAGAACTACTTGGCCTCTTGACAGGGAACATGATAGAATGTCAGGACCTAAGCTAATGTAAAATATGTTTTGTCCCGCCAAGTCATGCACAAACAAAGCAAGAAGCCCATCAGTCGCTCACTCTGTAGCCAAGGGGCTCCACTGATGGGATTTAGCCTTTCCAGAGCTATGTGATGATGGAGATGAGGCACACGGTGGCTGCTTACTCAGAACTTGCTGCTTTTGAAAAGCATGAGGGCATCCTTACAAAAATGTCCATTCTTAAAGGGCCCTTATTTCTCCCCTCTCCTTTTTCCCTTATACTTTCCTCTTTCTGTTTTGCCCCCCTTCACCCCGCTTTTCCCTTTCTGTGTCATTGTGTTTATCTGTTGTCCCTTTGTACTAACTCCAAGTTTCTAGGTTGGCTAGGCTTGTAGGGTCGCTATGAGTTGGAATCGACTCAATGGCAGTGGCTTGGGTAGGTTTGTAGGTGCTAAATTTTCTTGTTTGGGGCTTCATATTTAAACACTAGTATAAAGAGACCTAGGAGTCCCTGTGTGCCGCAAATGGTTAAGCACTAACAGAAAGGTTGGCAGCTCACCTCCACCCAGAGGCACTGTCTTAATTACCTAGTGCTACTGTAACAGAAATACCACAAGTGGATGGCTTTAACAAACAGAAATTTATTCTTTCACAGTTTAGGAGGCTGGAAGTCTGAATTCAGAGGAAGGCTTTCTCTCACTGTCAGCTCTGGGGAAAGGTCTTTGTCATCAGTCTTCCCCTGGGTCTAGGAGTTTCTCAGCACAGGGATCTTGGGTCCAAAGACTGCACTCTGCTCCCAGCACTTCTTTCCTGGTCCCTTCTTTCTAAGGTCCCTCTCCTCTCTGCTCAGTTCTCTCTTTTATATCTCAAAAGAGATTGACTCAAAATACAACCTAATCCTGTAGATTGAGTCCTGCCTCATTAACATCATGGAGGTTAGGATTTACAACACATAGCATTAATACATCAGATCACAAAATGGAGGACAACCACACGATATTGGTAATCATGGCCTAGCTAAGTTGACACACATTTTTGGGGGACACATGTCAATCCATGATGGTCACTGTGGAAGAAAGACCTGGCGATCAACTTCTGAAAGGTCACAACCATTGAAAACCCTGTGGAGCACAGTTCTGCTCTGATACACACGAGATCACCACGAGTTGGAATTGACTCTATGGCAACTGGTTTGTTTGTTTGTTTTATAAAGAGACCTAAAGATTTCATCCAAGTTTCAACCCTGGGCCTTTTAAGGAGTGCGACATTGGCAACTTTAATACAACTGTTGAGCAAAATCCTTACGGGGAAGCTGTATCAACTAAGATATGTTTGGCTGCCAACAGAAAACCCAACGAACAGTGGCTTGAACACAAGGACATTTATCGTCTACTTGATAAGTCTGGAGGCAGGAGGCCCAAGGTTGGTTTGGTGGCCCACCAGTGTCCTTAGGGACCCAGGATCTTTCCATCCCTCCACGCTGCCACCTTCAGTGATGTTTTTGTTCACGTGTCTGTGTCCTTCTCTTCACCGGATGGTTGACACAGGTTCCAGGTATCATATGCTTACGTGCCAGCAACTAAAGCAGGAAGTGGGGGTGAGAGTGAGTCTCTCTGTCTGGGAGGGGACATTTTCGGACTCTTGTCGCAAAGGACACGCAGTTTAAATGTGAAAACTGATGCACAGGCCAAAGTCATTTTGACATATCTGTGATAGAGTGAGCTGAGACTCCATTTTCCGGGCAACCATTCCCACTTACATTCTCAATGGTTCTTTCTTAAAATAACAGATTGTTACGAACATTATTGTTGTTAGCTGCCGTTGAGTTAACTCTTACCCATGGCGACCTTATGTACAACAGAACAAAATGTTGCCCAGTCCTGCATCATCCTCAAAATCACCAGCATGTTCAAGCCCGTCATAGTTGGCTATTGTGTCAGTGCATCTCACTGAGGGTTTCCCTCTCCCTCGTTGCCCTTCTGCTTCACTAAACATGATGTCCTCCTCTAGCAAATGATCCCTCCTGATGACGTGGCCAAAACAAGAGAGTTGGACAGTGTTCTGTTGTGCTCCATTAGGTTTTCATTGGTTAATTTTTGGAAGTAGCTCACCAGGCCTTTTTTCCTAGTCCATCTTAGTCTGGGAGTTCCACTGAAACCTGTCCACTAGGGGTGACCCTGCTGGTATTTGAAATACCAGCGGCATAGCTTCCCTCATCATAGCAACATGCAAGCCACCCCAGTACGATAAACTGACAGATGGGTGGCGGATGAAGAATCTTATTTCCTCCTATTTTTTTCTAGCCCAGAGTTGTTAATTTTCATCAGCTGATGAGCCAAGGCTCTTGGAAACCACTAAATCTAGCCCCTACTCCCTGGTACCCATTGGATTCTTTCTGAATGGTGCCATGGCATCAGCCTGGGTCATGGTATGTGGGCAGGGGTCTCATGGCTAGAGTTAAGTCACTATTCCCTTCCAGTTGGGAGTTTGTCTTTTGAAAAGTTTGGATCTGGCCTTCCTTTTGCCCTTTCTAGTATCTCATCTTGGGAAATGATTTTTCTGCTGAAATAATTTCAGTATGTTTGTATACATATCCTCCCACCACACCCACATGTATATGCATATACCCTTGATCCCCACCACTCCAGTGGGAAAGAGAGACACCAATTTCATGGTAGCTGTCTTTTTGATGCATGTGCCTTTGTCCAGCCACAGAGACTGTGACCTTCCTGCCTTTCCCACTTGCTAATCTGAAAATCTTCTGAGCCAGACTGCCTCGTTATAGGCCTGCAACCCTGGAATGCCACATAGGTTCCGAGTTTCAATCCCCGGGGCCCACGGTGGCTAGCGTTTGTAAGGGCCTGTGGGCCTGAAACTGGTAAATCAGAGATCTAGCAGAGGCTGTCCCAAGTGTGGTGGAGAAGATACGGCCCCCTGTGATAGGGCAGCAGGACTCCGGGAGCTGGGGCGATTGTGTGTGAAGCATGACGGGATTACGCAGTCTTGTCTCAGCTAGCCTCAGCTTCCCCTTTTCATCCTCTCCCAGAGGCATTGCGCTTTTTATGGCTCCTCACTGTTTCTCTCTGAAATGTTCTCCCACATGTGCCCCTGTCTTCTCGTTTTCCAGCCTCTGCTGGCAAAGTGAAAACGAAGAGTAGACTTTGCTCTGTGGCAAGTTGTCCTTACATGTTAAAAGTATACATCCTCCCACCCAGTGGAAGATTTTACATTAGAATCCCAGGTTGTCTGTTGTTGTTAGGTGCCGTCGAGTGGTTGCCACTCATAGCGACCCTGTGTATAACAGAACAAAACACTGCCTGGTCCTGCACAGTTAATTCTTTTTAACTTGAGAGCATGTGGCATTTGTGATTGGCTTTGTGATTGGCAAGATTTGTCATACTTTCAGCATGGATTTGGGGAACCTTCTAGAAGAGCTGCTGTCAGGATTCCGGGGCTAGTCAGCCTGTCAGTCAGTCCCCAGCTTTCCAGGGTGAAATGCAGAGCTCTCTGAGGGGAGAGTTCTGGATTCAGACTGCCTGCGTTGGAATCAGTTTCCACCACCTCCTTGCCATGTGTCCTTGGACAAGCTATTTAACCTTTCTGTACCTCAGTTTCTTCATCTGTAAAATGGGAATAATAATTAGTACATACCACATATGGTTGTTAGGAGGAACCAGTGAGTTAACATGTAAGTGCTTAAAACTGTACCCGGCAATTGGTAAGCACTATATACGTGTTTGTTAAATAAATAAATCTTACTAGTTTGAGATTGTTTCCTGGTTTACTACTTTCATAATGGAATTTTTTATTGTGATAATGATAGATTCAGATGCAGTTGTAGGAAATAATGTAGTGAGACTCCACGTATGTTTATCCTTTATCCAGTTTCTTCCAATGGTAACATTTTGCAAAACTAAAGTACAATATCACAACCAGAATATATATATATATATATATATATATTTTTTAATTGTATTGTGCTTTAGGTGAGAGTTGACAGCTCAAGTTAATTTCTCATTCAAAAATTTATACACATACTGTTTTGTGACATTGACTGCAATCCCCACAATGTGACAGCATGCTTCCCCTTTCCACCTTTGGTTCCCTGTGTCTGTTAGTCCAGTTCCTGTCCCTTCCTGCCTTCTCACCTTGCTTCTGGGCAAGAGTTGCCCATTTGGTCTCATATATTTGATTGAACTAAGAAGCACTTTCCTCACATGTGTTATTTTTTGTTTTATATGCCTGTGTAATCTTTGTCTGAAAAGTGAGCTTTGGGAGTGGTTCAGTTCTGAGTTAGCAGAGTAGTCGGGGGTCATATTCTCGGGGGTTCCTCTAGTCACTGTCAGACCAGTAAGTCTGGTCTTTTTTTGTGAATTTGAACTCCGTTCTACATTTTACTTCTGTTCTGTCTGGTACTCTCTGTTGTGATCCCCATCAGAGCAGTTGGTGGTGGTAGCCACACACCATCTAGTTCTGAGCTCAGGCTGGTGGAGGCTGTGGTTCCTGTGGTCCTTTAGTCCTCTGGGTTCACAACCAGGATATTGACATTGATACAATGCATTCATCTTATTCACATTTCCCCAGTTATACTTGTAGTCATTTGTGTGTGTGTGTGTGTGTGTGTATTTAGGTTTATAAAATTTGATCACATGTAAGTTCATGTGTCCACCACTACAGTCAAAATTCTTAACAGTTCCAGCACCACACGGACTCCTCGGTTACCTTTTTATGACCACACCCACCTCCTCCTCCTTCCCCACACCCTCGACAACTCCTGAGACTAATCTGTTCTCCATTTCTACAATACTGTCATTTCAAAATTGTTGTAGAGGTAGTCCCCACCTTACAACGGGGTTCCATTCAGATGACTCCTCAACCTATGTCAAATGTCGGCTCTGATGTAGGTTGAGTATCTCTCTCTCTCTCTCTCTCTCTTTTTTTTAGTTTTCCTTATTATCGCCTTTTATTATCAGTATCTTTATAAATCAATCTTTGTCTTTGGGTGTTGGAAACATTACATATAAATTTACAGATAATGATAACATCAGCAAATTACGTGCTGCAACACTGTATGTAGTACATATTGCTAACTACAAGATGTACACACACACAAAAAAAAAGACACTGTCTTAAGTGTGGTTCGTCCTCACTCAAATCTGTTGTAAATCGAGGACTACCTATATAAGTAAAATAGTACAGTATGTGTAACCTTTTGGGATTGGCTTTTTTTACTCAACATAATTTTCTGGAGATTCATCCAAGTTGTTGAGTGTGTCAATAGTGTGTTCCCTTTTCTTGCTGAATGTATTCCATGGTACGTATATACCACAGTTTAACTGTTCACCTGTTGAAGGACATCCAAGCCGTTTCTAGTTTTTGGCTATTACATACGAAGCTGCCATGAACATTTGTTTACAGGTTTTTGTGTGAACATAAGTTTTCATTTCTCTGGGGTGAATACCCAAGAGTGCAGTTGCTGGGTTATATGATAATTACATGTTTCTGTTTACTACTTTAATAGGTATAGAGTAATACTTGTTATTTACATTTGCACCTCCCAACAATAAATTTATGTGTCACTTTTTGACTTGTGGTAAGCACTGGGTTGTTGTTGTCGTTAGGTGCCGTTGAGTCAATTTTGACTCATTGCAACCCCATGTGACAGAATGGAACTGCCCCATAGGGTTTTCTTGGCTGTAATCTTTATGGGAACAGATGGCCAGGTATTTCTCTCAAGGAGCCACTGGCTAGGTTCAAAGTGCCAACATTTCGGTTAGCTGCCGAGTGCTTAACCGTTGCACAACCAGGGCTCCTTAGCACTGTATTAGTATTTGTTAAATAAGTTAAAACAGACCACTGGCTATTACCACATGTCCAGGACTGGGTGGGAGATAGGGGAGAGGAGGAGAGTCAGATGGTATGGTGATCGCTCTTGCCTTCAAGAAATGTTTAATCTTGGGTGTGGAATTAAGTAATTGGAACTAATCACTAACAGATTGGGTATGGCCAGGTTACAGAAGGCTTAAACAAGCCTGGGAGACGGCTGAGTAGGAAATGGGAGTGGGGAAAGGGGAGGTTTGGGAGAGGGTTGACGGTGTTGATGTCACCAGTGCCCAAGATTGGGATTTGATGGTCTTTTGGATTTGAGCAAAATTTGGAAATATTTGAATTTGGAAAAACGCCATCAATTTTGCAAGGAATTTGAGTTTTTGATCAAAGGTAAGCATCTTTGTAGAGTCATAGATTCCTTTGGAAAGCCATTTTTTTACTTATAAGACGAGCACAGAAGCATCGTGTTGCTGGAAAATGGGCTGGCTTTAGTGCTTCACCATTATGGACAAAGTGCTGGACTCTTGGCCACTTTTTTACTTATAAGACGAGCACAGAAGCATCGTGTTGCTGGAAAATGGGCTGGCTTTAGTGCTTCACCATTGTGGACAAAGTGCTGGACTCTTGGCCAGGTCATACCTGGTTTCCCCAGGCACTAGCAGAATGGGATTAGTTCGATGTAGTGCAGTGATAGCTCCCCTGGCGTGTTGGACACCTGGAGCAGATAATTTTTCACATCCCTTTCCTCTGTATGACGAAGTTATTTTCAGTAATAATCACATAAATATTAGCAATCATTAAGGATCCTTGGTGGTGCAATGGTTAAGTGCTCGGCTGCTAACTGAAAGGTTGGCAGTTTGAACCCACCCAGCAGCTCTGTGGAGGAAAGGCCTGGTGGTCTACTCCCATAAAGATTACATCCAAGAAAACCCTATAGGGCAGTTCTACTCTGTCACGTGGGTTACTGTGATTCAGAATCATCTCGATGGCTACAGTAACAACATTAGCAACAACTAACAACAAAAATATTAGCAATCATTGTTTTCTTGGTTTTTTTCTTTAGTTTTAAAACAATGAACAGTTGAAAAAGAATACATTTACTTTTAAAATATATTCAAATGCAGTAAAATATTTCATATGTGAACTTAAATTTGAATTTAGCAAGAAAAATATTATGTTTTTATAGTGTTTTACGTTTTAAACACAAATAAAATCTTCAAGTGGTCACAGCATTGAATTGAGTGACAGAATTGAAGTTACTCAAATCCTGTTTCTTCATGTTTACAATCGCTGTTTCAATCTGCTGTTTAAACACAGGAATATACAGCACTGCAGGGGTTGAAGACATGAACTGTGCCCGAAGTGAAATCGAAACAATCTTACACTGTTACAGTGTTACAATTTTCTCTCCTGTGCAGCTGAGTCTGAGTCTGCTCCTGTAGAAGGGCAACTGCAAAACTGGGAGTCCTTCAAATTAACTTTCATGTAAGATACATATAATGGCTATTAAAGGATAAGTAATAAAAATAGGCTAATTTGAAGCTTACATATCTGTTGTTCAAACTCAACAGTAACTGCAATAATTGTGTTTCGAACTTAAACCAACAAAAAATTTTTTGTGGGGAAGAGTTTCCCATCATGGAGAGGCAGTCGTGGTTCAGTGGTAGAATTCACTCCTTCCATGCTGGAGACGTGGGTTTGATTCCTGGCCAGTGCACCTCATGCACAGCCACCACCCTTCTGTCAGTGGTGGACGGTATGTTGCTATGATGTGGAAAATCAACCATTGAAAACTCTGTAGATTGTAAGAGTCTGATTTGCAACTGATTATGGGGATGGCGCAGTGTTTTGTTCCCTTGTGCATGAGGTCACCATGAGTTGGTTTCCAACTCAATGGCAGCTAACAATAACAAGTTTATCGTGGACATTGTTTAGAATTGCTAATGCATGGTGAATAAAAGGTAGATGACTTTTAGTCACTTTTATTATAGTGACCCTTTAGGACAGAGGGAGCCCTGGTGGCACAGTGGTTAAGAACTGCGGCTGCTAACTAAAAGGTCGGTAGTTCAAATCCACCAGCCGCTCCTTGGAAGCCCTATAAGGCAGTTCTACTCTGTCCTATAGGGTCTCTAGGAGTCGGAATTGACTAGATGGCAACGGGTTTAGATTTCTTTTTTTCTTGGCATAGGACAGAGTAGAACTGTCTCATAGGGTTTCCAAGGAGCGGCTGGTGGATTTGAACTGCTGACGTTTTGGTTTGCAGCCAAGCTCTTAACCACTGCACCACCAGGGCTCCTTTACAGACCATACACCTCCTTATTGTCTGCACTGGGGTGGACCACTCCCATTGCCCCATGTGGGAGATTTCAGTACTGATGCAGTGGAAAGAAAGTGGGAGCTTTGGGACTTTGGTTGACTCAAATTTGAAGCCCAGTTTTGCCACTGTAGCTGCGTGACCTTGAGCAAGTTACCTTCATAGCTGTAGTCAGCTTCTTTATCTGCAAAATGGTGAGAGGTTTGTGTGGATTAATAACATGATCCACACAAAGAGCCTGGAGTAGGCTCTGACACACAGTAGGTTCTTAAGAAACGTGAGTTGTCTTCCCTTCTCCATCTGAAATGGACAATATCTGTGTGCCTCTGGGACTGGCCCTGGGCCGTGAGGACGGGGATCAGGCTGACTAGTCGCAGAGCTGACCCCTTCTCCTCGTCTTTCTGACGTCACCTCGGAAACACAGCAGTTAGTTCAAGAAGCGTTCACTGAGTGACTACACTGGGCCCCAAGGGAGGCTTGAACCAACTCTCGGGCTCCGAGATGGGTCCATCAGAAAGGTGGGTGTGGGTGGGAAGAGCTATTCTGGTGTCTCCTGCACTGAAAGGGTGGGGAGTTTTAGGATGGTGTGTGGAGCTGTCTATCAGAAGGATAAACCTCAGAAAGAAGGTGATTCTCCTTTACTCTAGAGAGAGGAGACCCTGCGCCTGTTTTCCTAATCACAGAGGCTTGGTTGTAGTAGTCAGGCTGTTTACAAACCATTTTCCCCTTTTGCTCTGTCTTGAGCTGTCTCCTCATACTGATGATTGCCAAGGAATGTGGTCCAGGCCTTTGGTGGCTTTGGGGAGTCTTTTGTAGCCGATAAGAAGGAATTCTTGGTATTCTTATCATTATAGAAGATCAGGCTGTTCTTATATCTGGCATAGCTCATACTGCATGTGGAAATACAATTAAGTGACCCAGGGCAGCTCCAGGATGACTACTTCACATAGCAACTGTGTGTTGTAAAATGAACCTGTTGCACTTTGAAGGGGCTGGAGAGATTTTGCAGGAGCCTGGGTGGTGCAAGCAGGTTGCAGTCCGCTGCCGACCTAACCTGAAGCCACGGCTCCCCTGAAAGAAGGCCTGGCAGTCTGCTTCCATAAAGATTGTTGTTGTTGTTGTTGTGAGGTGCTGTCGAGTTGGTTATGACTCATAGCAATTCCATGCACAATGAAATGAAACACTGCCCAGTCCTGCGCCATCCTCACAGTTGTTGCTGTGTTTGAGCCCATTGCTGCAGCCACTGTGTCAATCCATCATGTTGAGGGTCTTCTTTTTAGCTGACCCTCTACTTTACCAAGCATGATGTCCTTCTCCTGGGATTGGTCCCTCCTGATAACATGTCCAAAGTACGTGAGAAGTCATCTCCCCATCCTCCCTTCTAAGGAGCATTCTAGCTGTACTTCTTCCAAGACAGATTTGTTAATTCTTCTGGCAGTCCATGGTATTAGTCAGTATTCTTCGAGAATACCATAATTCAAAGGTGTCAATTCTTCTTTGGTCATTCTTATTCATTGTCCAGCTTTCACATGCGTAGAAGGCGATTCAAAACACCATGGGTTGGGTCAGGTGCACCTTAGTCCTCAAGGTGACATCTTTGCTTTTTAACACTTTAAAGAGATCTTTTTCAGCAGATTTGTCCAATGCAATATGTCATTTGATTTCTTGACCGCTGCTTCCATGAGCATTGATTATGGGTCCAAGTAAAATAAAATCTTTGACAACTTCAGTATTTTATTTATTTATCATGATGTTGCTTATTGTCCAGTTGTGAGAATTTTTGCTTCCTGTATGTTGAGGTGTAACTCATACTGAATGCTGTAGTCTTCAATCTTAAATCAGTAAATGCTTCAAGTCCTCTTCACCTTCAAGCAAGCAAGGTTGTGTCATCTGCATATCGCAGGTTGTTAATGAGTCTTCCTCCAATCCTGATGCCACGTTCTTCTTCATATAGTCCATTTTCTCGAATTATTTGCTGAGTACACAGATTGAATAAATACGGTGAAAGGTTACAACCCTGATGCACAGGTTTCCTGAGCTTAACCCATGCAGTATCCCCTTGTTCTGTTCAAACAACTGCCTTTGGTCTATGTACAAATTCTGCATGAGCAAATTAAGTGTTCTAGAATTCCCATTCTTCACAGTATTACCCACAATTAGTTATGATCCACATAGTCAAATGCCTTAGCGTAGTCAGTAAATCACAGGTAAACATCTTTATGGTATTCTCTGATTTCAGCCAAGATCCATCTGATGTCAGCAATGATATCCCTCATTCCACATCCTCTTCTGAATCTGGCTTGAATTTCTGGAAGTTTCCTGTTGATATACTGCTGCAACATTTTTTAAATTATCTTCAGCAGAATTTTACTCGCGTGTGATATTAATGATATTGTTGGATAATTTCCACATTCTGTTGGCTCACCTTTCTTTGGAATGGGCACAAATACGGATCTTTTCCTGCGTCAGTTGGCCAGGTAGCTGTCTTCCAGATTTCTTGGAAACTAACAGATGAGTGGTGCTCCATAAAGACTATGGTCAAGAAAACCCTGTGGAGCATTTCTCCTCTGTGACATTTTATGTCATCACGAGTTGAAATTGACTTGATGGCAACTTTCTTTTTTTTAGAAAATTATTTGTTTTATACAGTTTCGTCTACCAAGTGATAAAGATTTTCTTTCCCTTTACTTTTAAGGAAGTCTATTTAATAATGGCTTATTGGGAGTACTGGGAAGGAAGTACATATTTTGTTATTAAAAAAAATTGAAAGCATAGAGTATAAAATATATCCTAGACAAGTATCTAATATAAATAATCTTAGATGTAGATTTTTTTGGATGGAAAATAGAGCTTAAGATTTTATTTTTGCTAACCTGCTCTTCCAGAATGGTTTGTATTTTCACCATATTAGCTGCCTAGCCAATTCATTTCTACTGGAAAATACATTGGAAGACATATAACTTAATCAAGGTCAAGCTGAAATACACTGTTTTAAGCATTTTTCCTGGCCCTATTCTCATCCTGCCAATGTATTCCTTGTTGTTGTTGCTGTTGTTAACTGCCATCAGATTGGCCCCAACTAAAGGTGGCCCCACACACGGCAGAACGAAACACTACCCAGTCTTGCACCATCCCCGATTGTTTTGAGATCCAATTGTTGTGATACATAGAGTTTTCACTGGCTGATTTTCAGAAGTAGATTGTCAGGCTTTTCTTCCTCATCTGTCTTAGTCTGGAAGCTCCGCTGAAACCTGTTCAGCATCACAGCAACACGCAAGCCTCCACTGACAGGTGGTGGCTGTGCATAGAGTGCTTTGGCTGCAAATCGAACCCCAGTCTGCCACGTAGAAGGCGAGAATTCTGCCACAGAACCACCATTGTCCCGATTTATTTCCTAGAGGACTCATCCCAAACCAACTGCCCTGGAGTGGACTCATAGCGACCCCATAGGGTTTCCAAGGCTGCAAATCTTTACGGAAGCAGAGTGCCACATCTTTCTCCTGAGGAGCCACTGGTGGTTTTGAACCACCGACCTTTCAGTTAGCAGTTGAGCACTTTAACCACTGCACCACTAGGGCTCCTTTCGTAGAGGAGGTTAAACTTGTTTAGAAAGTAGAATGGTCTTAAAGGTGAACATGGTAGATCTGAAGCCTTAAAAGCAAATACTAAGTAAACACTTGGAAGTCGTATGGCTAAATTAATGTGTGTGGGCAGGGCCTCATGCTTAGGAGAGTCCCACACTTGGTTTAAGCTCTTTTGTCACTGATTTGAACAAAGGTCCTGCATTTTCATTTTGCGCTGGGGCCCACAAATTATGTAGCTGGTCCTGTGCTTAGGCTGCTTAGTAATTCAGCACAAACTAGTTCTGGGCCTTTGAATGTCCCCTTAAGCTTAATTAATTAACCATTTACCAGCTTTTTTTGTTCCTATGCAATCATTTGTGAGAACCAGACTAATGAACTTTTATGTAGATACATTTTTTTCCAGCTATTTTCAAAGTCCTAAGTACTGGATAAGTGGTCATTTTGAACATTTTAATTTTGTTGCGTACAATATAAAACTAAAATCCCATTTCTTTATTTGTGTCTATTAAAATATGTAGGCTGCATACATTTTTGCTAGATAAGTGAAGTGAAACTCTTTGTTTCTCAAATTATTAACAGTGGCTCTCACAGGGCGCTGGGATTTCAGAGGATTTTCAATTTCTAAGTTTTACAGCTCTGAATTTGAATTTTTACAAAGCAGGAATTATTTTTGTAATTCGGGAAGAAAAGAAACACTGAAGATCAAAAATAACCTCTTCATTTGTTGTAGCTTTAAAAAGACGAGCTGTTTCTTGAGGAGTTGGGGATCGTGGGCTCCCTTTCTGGCAGCGGAATCACAGAAATGTTAGGAAAGTTCAAGAAGAGGCTTGGAGCGAGTATGGCCGTGAGTGGATGGGACTGTTTCTGGCAGAAGCATTCAGCGGGGGTTTGTAAACTTGAGGATTATCCGGGCTTAGCGTTCACTTTTACGTGAGGCACTGACTGAATTTTAAGTCCTTGACTATCCATTGCTGTGTGTCTTTGTTTATTTATTTTTAAACATTCCCCTCACTCCTCAACAGAAGGTCAGAAATGTGTTGCTTTTGGCCAAAGCTCCAGCTTGCCTTTGAACCAGCATAGGGCTGTCCTTCTGGTTCATGGTCAGGTTCAAATGTGAGATAAACAGCTAGGGACTCTAAACCCTTGTTGACATCTCATCCCTGCTGTGCAGTGTGGTACCCCTAATGCCCTTCTGCTGGTTTTGAGATGGCAAGGTTTTAAATGCTAGGATCGAGAGTAAAAGAACCAGGGGGTGACCCTGGCATTTTTCTGCTGGACACTTGTCTCTGATTGGGCAAACCCGCCGATGTCCTAGGAGCACGGGGCACACCACCAGGCAAATCTGGTACAAGCCCACTCCAGCCAGCTGCTGCCAGGGCCCTCTGCTAAAGGGAGGATCTTCCCCAAAGTCTATAAGTCATCTCTTATTGTTCTGTCTGCACTGTCTGAGGGCAGAAATGTTTTGGCCAAAGGCCCTGGTAAATCTCAAAAATTATTTTAACAACAAATTGTGATTTCAAAAAATATAAGTCTCAAAGCAGAACAGACTCAAAACCTATTTAAGAGAAAGGCATTCGACTACGTGGATCATAACAAATTATGGATAACATTGCAGAGAATGGGAATTCCAGAACACTTAATCATGCCCATGTGGAATCTGTACATAGACCAAGAGGCAGTTATTCAAACAAAACAAAGGGATACCACGTGGTTTAAAATCAGAAAAGGTGTGTGTCAAGGTTGTATCCTTGCACGATACTTATTCAGTCTGTATGCCGAGCATATGATCTGAGAAGCTGGACTATATGAAGAAGAACTTGGCATCAGGACTGGAGGAAGACTCATTAATAACCTGTGCCGTGCAGATGACACCACCTTGCTTGCCGAAAGTGAAGATGACTTGAAGCATTTACTGATGAAGATCAAAGACAACAGCCTTCAGTATGGGTTACAACTCAATATAAAGAAAGCAAAATCCTCACAACTGGCCAGTAAGCAACATCATGATAAACGGAGAAAAGATTGAAGCTGTCAAGTATTTCATTTTACTTGGATCCACAGTTAGCACCCATGAAAGCTATTGCTTTGGGCAGATCTGCAAAAGACCTCTTTAAAGTGTTAAAAAGCAAAGATGTCACTTTAAGAACTAAAGTGCACCTGACCCAAGCCATGGTGTTTTCAATCGCCTCATGCCTGCGAAAGCTGGACAATAAATAAAGAAGACTGAAGAAGAATTGATGCATTTGAATTATGGTGCTGGTGAAGAATATTGAATATCCCATGGATTGCCAGAATAACGAACAAATCTGTCTTGGAAGAAGTACAGCCAGATGCTCCTTAGAAACGAGGGTGGGGAGATTTACTCTCACTTACTTTGGACAAATCTTTTTAGCTCTACCAGTTGTGCTGATGAGTGAAAACAGATACCGGTGGTTGGACTGTGACTGTATTGAACATTTTGCTTTGTATTTGAGGTAGTTTTTATCACAAAATGGTGGTGGTCCTGCTGAGCAGGATATTCCCCAGTGTTCTGGAAATGTAGCCACGGTTCTGAATTATAAGAACAGTAATACACATGTTTCTCTGGCATATATTACATGCTTGGCATGGTTCTAGGCACTTCATATGTGCTAACTCGCTTACTCCTCACGGCAATCCCGGGAGGCAGGTCCTGTTATTATCCTCATTTTACAGTGTTTTCCAATTTGAAGTTTAGAGAACAAGCAAATGTTGGGGCTGCCTCATAGGCCCTCTAAGAGAGGGGCTTTTCCACCATCAGTTCTCTGTCTCCCAGCCATAACTCCAGCTCCACCTTAGCCCTCCTCCTCAGCAGAGAGAGGACTGAGGAGTGAGGGAGAAGCTCACCTTTTAAAGACTGCAGTTTTCTCATAGAGAGGCTTTTCCCTCTTGGAGGAGAAGGCATGGCACTTTCTTCTCCCAGAGTCTCCTGTAAAGACGAGGAACCCATAAGAAGGGAGCCAGTGTCTAGTTGGACGTCTGCTTTGTCAGGATCTGCTTCCTGCTCTGGGATTCTGGAATAGGAGAAGTGGTGAGAGATGGCTGGGTGGGGGCAGGAACCCCTACCCTGAGGTACAGAGGACAGGTCCCACGTGAGCCCCAGGTCCTAGATTGTGACACTGGGGCCACAGTGTGATGGGACTGCTGTTGCTCAGGGAACAAACCCATTGCCGTCGTGTCAATTCTGACTTACAGCAACCCTATAGGACACAGTAGAACTGCCCCAAAGAGTTTCCAAGGAGCACCTGGTGGATTCGAACTGCCGACCTTTTGGTTAGCAGCCGTAGCTCTTAACCACTATGCTACCAGAGTTTCCTTAGGGAACAAGGTGGCTCCTAAATGGGAAGATTGTCATGAGATGCCACCTGGCAGAGGGTATCCAGACCAAGGTTTCTCTGGAGGAGCGGCTTGGGAGCAAGCCCACAGCGCAGACAGCGGACGAGGACGGCAGGCATGGCCACCAGGGGGAGCACCAGAGGCCGGTCCGGCAACTTAGGTGACCTTGGACTTTTTCCTTTCCTCCCCTCCTGTATAGCACAGGAAAGAGGCTAGGAGAGGGGGACATGTGGGAAGGACAGCCTCAAACGCGCTTTGATTCCAAGCCACCACGGCAACAACTCTTGCCTGACTTGTAGGAGAAGAGCTTTGAATCAGCTGTGAGATTGAAGTTTTCAGATGAACTGGGCTGAATTTTAGAAAGCTAAATGAGGCTGGATAATTGGAAGTGCCCAACAAGTCAAGGAATTGGGTCAGGAATTAAGGAAGCCTCCATCAATGGGAAAGGGGGAGAAGGGGCTGACATAGCCCAGCCTAACCAATTATGTAAAAAATTCTATGCTTACACCCAGTGGACGGAATCTCCTCCATAAACCTGCTCCATTTATCTATCAGCCTGGCTGAGAGAATAATTCATTCATTCATTCCACATCACTTAATGAGCATCACCTGCATGCTTTGCTGGGCACCAGTGGTACAAAGTTGTACAAACGTGCTTTCTACCTGACTTTGAGAGGTTTATTACCTGCTTCGATTCTGACTCCCTGGACAGGGATCATATATTTTTCTTTTTTTGCCCCCCACAAAAAAAAAAATACAAAAAAACCCAAACCCAAACCTGTTGCCATTGAGTCAATTCCAACTCATAGCAACCGTACAGGACAGAGTAGAACTGTCCCATAGGGTTTCCAAGGAGGGGCTGGTGGATTCAAACTGCCAACCTTTTGGTTAGCAGCTTGAGCTCTTAGCCATTTCGCCACTAGGGCTTGTTGATCTAGAGGGGAAGTAAAAGTTTCCTACCTCAAAAGAAAATTTTGGCATTGTTTCAGATATGGGAATCATATTCATATTGGCAATAGAAACCTCCTAAGAGGTGATAGGATCCAAATATGTAAATAGCACTTTCCCCCCACCCCCCAACTAAATATTCATGTTATTTTCATTAAGATCATGTTTTGGATTATCGTGTATTATTCTTCCAGCAGGAAGTGATGCATCAAACCAAACAAGGTACTCGTTTACAGTTAACTATTTAATTAATTGTTAGTTGTGTGACTGTTGAATGAATATAAGAATGTCACCTGGACACTGTTTGTTGAATGAATGTAGACATATCCAACCTAGACCCTTTCCCATGAGGGCCGAAGCTTGCTGTTGGAACCTGGGTTCCTTCTCAATCCGTTGTCCTCGGAGTAGGCAGGGCAGACGTTGTTCTTGCTAAGTGCTGTTTCCCAGGGCTGGTAAGTTCGGCCGTGCACAGGAGAGGTCAGGGTGAGTGTATGTCCGTGTGTGGGTCTGTCTAAGCATAGTCCTCCCGGCAGTAAATCACCACTGCACAGACCATGACTTTGCACACGACCAAAGGGCAAATCAGCAAGCTCTCCAGCAGCCTCCCTAATTGGTGTCATCAAAAACGTGTGGCTTCCAACTCTGGCTTTTGCTTGTGAAAGTGTCGCCCTACCTCTCATGAAACATCTTAATGTAGCCGGGTATTTTGATCTCCCTGCACCTTCTTATTCCACCGAGCTATAAAATGAAGGCCTAAAAATAGGTGCGATCAGCAGATGAAGGCAATTTATGTGTAGAGCTCCCGGCCCCACTTCACCTCCGGCCCAAGCATGTGAGCGCAGAGCAGTCCCTGGGGGAAATGCTTCTGCTGCTTCCTGGGGGCCTCAGATGATGGAGTAAGGCATGACTGGGGGCTCCTCTTCTTCTTCTTTTTTAAATAATACTTTATTGTGTTTTCGATGAAGGTTTATACAGCAGTTTAGCTTCCCATTCAACAGTGTCTACACAAGTTGTCAGTGACATTGGTTACATTCTTCACAATGTGTGAACATTCTCATTACAGTATTTCCGTTCTGGTTGTTCCATTAATTTAGTTTCCCTGCCTCCTTTCATTCTCATCTTTGTTTTCAAGTAATTGTTGACCGTTTAGTCTCATATAGATGATTTTTAAAAGGGCACAGTACTTATGGGTGATCTTTATTATTTTTTGAGCCAATTTGTTATTTCGCTACAAGGTGACCTCAGGGGTTAGTTTTGGTGCACTAGCTTTTCTATGGCTGAGGGAGATGAAGATTTCCTCCTTTGGTACATCCTTCCCTGCCGCATTGCTGCTGTGTCTCTGCCTTTGGTTATTATTATTATTCTTTTTTCTACTGGGGGGAAGCTCTAGTATGGAGCAGTGAAGTTAATTGTATTACTTTTGAATACAGTGTTTCCTCTATAGAGACTCATTGGTTCTTAGGAGCTATCAGGCAACAAATAACTAATGGCTTTAAAGTGAGACAATTGGAAATATTAATAGATGCATTTCAAGCATAAGAGCAGGCATTTAAAAAATTAAATTTCAATTCCACAAGTAATATATGAATATTCACCTTTAAAATACTAAAACGTTACATATAAGGCTAGAGTCTCTTCTGTCCACCACACCCCATCTCAGATCCTGCTCAAGAACTGATCACTGTCATCAGCCTGTTTGTATCCTTCCGGTTGTATCTCAGAGAACCCTGGCACAGGGTGATGATACTAATTACACCTTTATTACTATTAATGAGGAGTCCCTGGGTGGTGGACATGGTTAATGTGCTCGGCTGCTAACCAAAAGGCTGGAGGTTCGAGTCTACACAGAGACACTTTGGAAGAAGGGTCTGGCAATCTACTTCCAAAAAATCAGCCATTGAAAACCCTATGGAGCACACTTCTACTCTGACACACGTGGGGTCCCAATGAGTCAGAATCAACTTGATGGCAACTGGTGCTATTAATGAAGAACACTGAGGACTAACTTCAGCCAGCGCACACACCAGGGGCTACACACAAATCAGCTCAAGTACTCCTCCCAGCAACCCCATGTCGTAGGAGGTGGGTACCATTGTTGCCCCATTTATTAATAAGCGATTTATTGAGATACAATTCACATACCATAAAATTCGTCCCGTTAAAGTACAACTCAGTAGTTTTAGTATATTTACAGAGCTGTACATCCATCACCACTATCTCACTGCAGAACATTTTCATCATTCCCAAAAGAAACCTTATACCCATTAACAGTTGTTATCCATCCCTCCCCCCGCAAGCCCCAGGCAACCACTAATCTACTTTCTGTATCTGTAGATTTGCCTCTTCTGGAGATTTCATATACATGGAGTCATACAATAAGTGGCCTTTTGTGACTGGCTTCTTTCAGTTAGCATAATATTTTTGACATTCATCCATGTTGTAGCATGTGCCAGTACTTCCTTCCTTTTTATGGCTGAATAATATTTCATTGTATTAATAGACCACGTTTTTTTGTATGTATTCATCATTTGATAGACATTTGGGTTGTTTCTACTTTTTGACTATTATGAATAATGCTGCTCTGGGCATTCATGTACAGACTTTCGTGTGTACATATGTTTTCAATTTTCTTGGATATATACCCAGGAGTGGAATTACTAGGGCGTATGGTAACTCTGTGTTTAACCTTTGAGGAACTGTTAGACTGCCTTCCAGAGGGGCTGCACTGTATTGCATTCCTACCAGTTATGAATGAGGGTTCTGATTTCTCCAGGTCCTTGAAACACGTTATTGTCTGTCTTTTTTTATTTTAGCCATTCTTAATGCATTGCCGTTGAGTCAATTCCAACTCATAGTGACCCTATAGGACAAAGTAGAACTTCCCTGTAGGGTTTCCAAGGAGCCGCTGGTAGATTCGAACTGCTGACCTTTTGGTTAGCAGCTGAGCTTTTAACCACTGTGCCACCATCCTAGTGGCTGTGAAATGGTATCACATTGTGGTTTTAATTTGCGTTTCTTTAATGACTAATGATGTTGAGCAATTTTTTTCATGTGCTTATTGGCTATTTGCGTATCTTCCTTGGATAATTGTTTATTCATATCCTTTGCCTATTTTTTAATTGGATTATTTGTCTTTTTATTGAGTTGGTTACCCCCATTTTACAGATGAGCATGGCCCTTTGCGGCAGTGGACAGATAAAGGAGAATGGTGTTGTTCTTGGTTCATATGAAATTTCTCAAGTATTTGGACTGAGTTTTATTTCCTCTCCCATGTTTAAATAATAATAATAATAATAAACCAAACCTACTGCCATTGAATCAATTCCAATTCATGGCTACCCCATGTGCTACAGAGTAGAACTGTTTCATAGGGTTTTCTTGGCTGTAATCTTCATGGAAGCAGATTTCCAGGCCTATCTTCTGCCATACCACTAGGTGGATTTGAACCACCAACCTTTAGGTTAGCAGTCGAGTGCAAACTGTTTGTACCACATAGGGGCTAGTTACCACTAATGAACATCTACTATGTGCCGACACTTTTTATAGACTCTCCTCTTTGAAACAACTCTACAAAAACTGAGGCTCAGAAAGGTTAAATTACTAGGTCAAAGTTGTGCAGCAAGAGGCCAGGCCAGGACCCATGCCAGATGTATTGACTTCAAAGCCTGTGTTCTTTCCCCTTCTTGGCCAACAATACTGTAAAAACAGACGGACAAATTCTAACTGCCAGTGTTTCTGCAAAATCGGTTTGTCCCCGTGGCAGTGATAGAAAGCTGCTGGGACTTCACGCTAGTCATGTTTCAGAGTGCGCTGCTTCAGGGTTACACGTAAAAAGTCGGCTCCAGCAGGTTGCAATCTGCTCAAGTTGAAATTGCTCAAGTCACAGAACTGTAGAATTGAAGTGTCTTTCCAGTGAATTGCCACTTCTTTGTTGAATGAGGGAGTCTAAAGGTGTTTCCAGAGGCCACGTCTTTTTTTCCAGCTGCTCTCGAACAGTGCTAAATCAGGATTTTTACAGTTCTACTTCTGGAAGCAGAAGAGGGATCATTGGCTCGCTGGATCGTTGAATCCGATTAGAGTTGTGAGTGGAGAGAAGGGGCTGGTTATTTATTCTTCCCAGTGTTCGCCCATTGAACCTTTACCTTCTCCTCTCAAATAGACACCTTAAAATGCCCAGTCATGTCCCTGCAGCCACTGGTGTGCTGGGTCACGTTGTTGCCCTGCCAGGGGTCTGGCACTTAGAGACCTAGAGAGGGTACATTCTTTCTTTGTGGCCAAACTAGATTATTTTTGCGGTGTGTGACTCATACGAAGAGTGAGAACAGCAGGCAAGGAAGGCACGATCACCATTATCACCAAAAAGCATTTATCCAGCACCAGCTATACTTGTGCTAGGTTACCTACAGCAGTGCCCGGCGGCCTTGGTTCTGGTCTGCCTGCCTCCTCCCCGAGAACTTGACCTCTTGGACCCTGATTGCACACCTAGTGTGTGCTGGGGTCCTCAACACCTTTAAAGTCTTTCGGCGACCACTGCTCTCCCTGAGGTTCAGCTTTCCTATCGGCCCAGATGGATAATCATTCTTACCCTGCTTAATTCACAAGGATATCTTGGGAGTAAATGAAACCAGGAAAGTATCAGACCTGAATGTGTTAGTAGCTCTGACATTTAGGGGTCAGATATCCCCTTAAGGAGCTGATGAAAGCTTTAGACTTTCACCTCAGAAAAATTACTCTGGAGCACACTCACATGGCGTTGCAAACAATTTCAATTTCATGGTTTTCATAGACATCCTGAAGCTCATCTCGGACCCCCGGGGGGGCCCATAGGTTAATAACATCTGTTTTAGAGCTTATTCCTCAGAAGAATATTTTTAAATTACCAGGAGGTAATTCACATTATGATTTTAAGTATACCATGTTTTCCACTTATTTCTATATTAAAAATCTTTCTCCTTAAAAAAAAAAAAAGTTGTTTGCTTAAATGTCCCTTATGACTGGGAATTATTAGATTCATGAACACTAAGAGCAAAGCAAAAGCACATTAATCTGACTGACCAGACACCAGGTTTTTCTTCTGCCCTGTGTACATTAAGGTCCCTGGGTGGTACAGATGGTTTGTGCTTGACTGCTAACCTAAAGGTTGGCAGTTTGAACCTACCCAGCAGTGCTGCAGAAGAAAGGCCTGGCGATCTGCTTTCATAAAAGATTACGGCCAAGACAACCCTAAGGAGCAGTTCTCCTCTGTAACACAGGTAGTCACCAGGAGTCAACACTGACTTGATGGCAGCAGGCTGTGTTTCATTTTTTGTGTACATGTATAAAATAAAATGAAAAAAATTTGCATCGGAGAAGCCTTTTTTTTTTTAATATGCAATACACATAAACCTGGATTTTTAGCATGATGTTTTGCTTGGCTGTGCATTTTGGGGGCTGCAGAGCCATTCGGGGGTGGACAGTATGATTCCACTTATATAAAGTAGGCAGATTTACAGAGAGCAAAGCTTATTAGTGGTCACCAGCAGTGGGAAGTTGGGGGGAAGACGGAGTCATTGCTTAGTTTCTGTTCCTGGTGGACCTCCGTTTAAGGCTGACCCGGCGGCAGAGCCTGAAAGAGCATGAGCATCAGTTTGAATCCCAGCCGGGAGACTTCCTGGTGGTGGCTCTTCGGGCAACTTCGATCTGTAAAATGGGGATTCATCATCTCCACCTGCAAAGTTGTTGCAACAGTGAACTGAGATCATGTAGGTCAAGCCCCTGGCCTGAGTATGGGTGGCTGTCATGGCCATCGAGGGATGAGGCTTCTCCCTGACTCTGGAGTACACTCCCCACAGTAGTGACAAAGCTGCACCCAGCACCCCTCCTGTTCTGACCCTCCTGCCCTTGCTAGTTTCCCGCTTGCTTCCTGCCCAGGTACCCAGACCTGCTCCAGCCTCCCCTGATCCTCAGCAATGCAGCCTGGTCTGGAAACTTGGATGCTAAGGCAGCTTGGCATTTCTGGGCCGATGCTGAGCCGAGACAGGCTCGTCATCATGGCCAGGGCCCAAGGAAGGAAGCCTAGCCAGAGGCCCCCAGTTGGCTCAAGTGCTCCAGAACTCTCAAAGAAGGCTGCTTAGAATTTTGTAAAACTCTGTTGCTTGGGTGTGTGTTAGATGGCCTTGGCTGTGGGTGGGGATGGAGTAATTTTGATCTTGGAGGGTTAAGATGCTTTGTGTCCAAAGGGTTCATGCAGGCTTTTGTGGTGGAGAGAAAACTAAATTTCTTCTGAGGTTGGGTGACTTTGAACCAGCCAAACCCGAATGGGCTGGGCTGGACTGGGTCCCCAGGTTAGTACAGGCTTGGTCTGAGTGTTTCATGGGTAAGGGTGGGATCTGGGAAGAAAAGGTTGGCCAAGGTCCAGCTCAAGAGGGAGGCCGCAGGGGAGCCAGTGGGAGCTGCCTTTCTGTAAAGCGAGTCGTGGATCTGCCAGGGAGATGGAGCCGCCTTCTCTGCTGTCTCCTCCACAGCTTCCCCTCCCACCAGGGCTCAGGGGGCACGGGAGGCTTGTGGCCACCTTGACCTCCACTGGGTGTGGACTGGGACAAGGGGCGTATTACCCAGTAAGCAAGGTAAGCACGGGCCTACTTGTGCTTACTTACCAATCTGTAGTGAACAGTTTCACCAGATGTGGTGAAAAACATGTGAAACTGTTCACTACAGATTGGTAAGTAAGCACAAGTAAGCCTGTGCTTACCTTTCTTATTGGGTACTCCGTCCTGATCAGGGGATTGTAAATTTGAAAAGAGGCTTTGATTCTGTAGGAAGGTGCCGTGGGGTTGAGAGAGAGAGACAGATGCCAGCCACACCTAGAAGTGGAATCTTTGATGTGGTGAAAAAATGAGAAATTGTTCACTACAAATTAGTAAGTAAGCCCGTGCTTACCTTGCTTATTGGGTAATCTGACACTTGGACTCCTTCCTGGGCTAAGGTGACTTGGTCTTCTCTTAACCTTCATTCATCCCCTTACTCAGGAGGAAAGCAGCTCTGTCATCTTCCCTGAGCCTCAAATTTGGGTGTCCAGGGCTTGCAACCATTTTTGCATGATGTCCCCTGGCACCCAAAACTCCACGCGACCAAATTGGAACCATCACTGTTTCACCACGTCTCCTTCTGTCCTACATGACTCCACCATAGAGCAGGAGTCGTCCTGGACTCCTTCCTTCCCCTCACCTCTACCTGCTCCATTATCTGTGTAAAAACATATAAACAAATTTGCTCAAGGGGGCCTTGTTTGGCAGATGCCCCGGAGATCCCTGTTAGCACTTGTGAGCTCAGAGAAAGGAGGCAGAGGCCAGCGGGATCCGGCTGGGGAGAAACATCTGAGATCTGCCCTGTGCCTCTGTCCAGGGTAACATGGCTCTCGTTGTCCTCCTCTACCTTACTACCTGCATCTCTCTTTCCTTTTGGATTCTGTGGCCTTCAGCTAGACTTTCCCTAACTTTCTGCCCTTTCAAGATGGCAGGTGCTTGGTTAGGCCAAGCTTCCCTCAGCGGCTTCCTGACACTTCCTCCAGCTTGTCATCTCAGCTGTCTCCCAGTCTCCCGTCCCCATTAGCACATTCTTTATCCTTGCCTTACCCTTCTTGCCTTCTGTGTCACTTTTCATCTGGCACCTCTTCATCACTTCCCAGGCCAGAGGCGTCCTGTGGATCGGCATGGACAGGTACAAGTATTTAACGTATCTGAGGGTGGATACAGGTAAGAGAACGAATGGTCTACAGAGGTAATGCACAAAACACAGATAATAAGGAAATACAAGTCTCTAGTGCTGTTACTTCCCTGAGCTTCAGATTTGGATGTCCATCTCCACAGGATGTCCCCTGGCACCAAAACTCCACGCGCCCAAATTGGAACTCATCACTCGTTCACCACCTCTCCTTCCGTCCCACGGGACTCCACCGTCCACACAGGAGTCCCTCCTTCCCCTCACCCCTCCCCACTCCATGTCCAGTCACTCACCAAGTTCTTCCAGTTGTCAGTCCTAAATTTTCCTGAATCTCCGCCCTTACCAGGGCTGCCTCACCCAGGCTCCTTCCGTTCGTCAACTCTCACTTCACTCTGCTGTTGTTGTTAGCTGCTGTCGAGTCGGATCCCTGACTCGTGGTAACCCCACACACAATGGAACAAAACACTGCCCGGTGCTGTGCCATCCCCAGAATCAGTACAGGATTGGACCATTGTGATCCCTAGAGTTTTCACTGGTTGATTTTTGGGAGTAGATTGCCAGACTTTTCTTCCTAGTTTGTCTTAGTCTGGAAGTGCCGCTGAAACTGGTTCAGCATCTTAGCAACACCCAGATCTCCTCTGACAGAGAGGTGGTGACTGTGCATGAGGTGCATTGACTGGGAATTGAACCCAGGTCTCCTGCATGGAAGGTGAGAATTCTATCACGGACCCACCGATGCCCTCTTTCACTCTTTAATAGGATGAAAATTGTTTTCAGTTCCATGTAGTCATGCATGTGCTATTCTCTCTGCCTGAGTCAATCCCTTGCCCCACACTGTTCCTTGCCTAGCTTCATCCTGCTCACTCACTGAGCCTCAGCTCAGACCTCACCTCCTTGGGGGAGGCCCCTGGACTGAAGGTGCAAGTCTCCCCCTGCCCCAGGAGAGCCCAGTACCCTCTGTCGGGCTTCCACTTGTCTAGAATGCCCACTTCCCAGCAGTACTGGGAGGATCAGTCACATACCTGCCTCCTCCTGGACTGTACCCTCCTCAGAACAGCTCAGAAGCGGCTGAAGTCATCTTGGTCTGATTCCAGGGAGGCAGCAAAATGTGGAGGGAAAAACAGTGGACTGAGAGTTGGGATGCACAACACAGTACAGGTTCTGCCTCCACCCTGGCACCGCCGTGACTGCTCTGCCCATTTTCATAGACTGCATGAATCTAGCGGGTGCTCCAAAGTTCCTTCCTGTTCCAAGGCTTGGTGATCCTGCCAGTGGGTGTCTGCTGCTTTCAGTCTGACTTCTCCATCTGCTCATCCTCATCAGAGAAGCTCCAGCACGACCCACTCCCAGGCCCGGGGCTGGGTGGAGGGAAGACCTTCACTCATGAGCTCCCTGAGCCCTTCCTTCAGCAGCTCCCAGCTGGAGGCTTTTCCTCAGGACCCCGTATACAAACCTTCCAGGCACGTCCTAAGAGAAGAAGACAGAGGACTTAAATGGTGCGGTGCATGAGCCCCTGGAGTCTCCTGGACCTTAGCCATGTGGACCCCTGGACCTCAGTCTTGAGGGGGGCGTGGTCCAATTCCCTTGCAATGTGTTCATCCTGGACTTTCTCTGGAGCTGTTAGAGACAAGCCCAGCTAAACCCAACATTTCTTTCTTTTTTTAAAAATTGCACTTCAGGTGAAGGCTTACAGAACAAATAGTTTCTGATTAAACAGTAGTACACATATTGTTTTATGACATTGGTTAACAACCCCGCATGTCAACCCTCTCCCTTCTCGACCTTTTTTTTTTTTTTTTTTTGGTGAAAATATACATAGCCAAAGATATACCATTTCAAAAATTTCTACATAAACCCAACATTTCTTTCTTCACCCATAATCTTCCTTGAACAAAAGTTTTATTTTCTGGTAATACTGTTTCTTTCTATAAAAGACGTATTAAAAGAAAAAAGAACCCAAACTTCACATACTAATCTAAATATTCCTGTTCAACTGCCCAGGCACAGTTGGTCCCATAACTTTATTTATTTATTTTTCAATGGCCGTGATCTTTGGGGGGTAGATTGCCAGGCCTTTCTTCCATGGCACCTGTGGGTAGATTTGAACTGCCAAGTGCTTAACCGTTTGCACCACCTAGGGACTCCTTCATAACATTATTTTAATTGATCATCTGAGCATCATCTATTTAAAAGCAGCTCAGTAGTAACTGAGAGTCTCCGTTAACTGTTTTAAAGCCTTCAAAGCTGGATTTGTGTAAAGCAGAGACTCCTCTGGTTCCTGAGTCCCGTGCTGATGCCAGAAATAGGAAAAGAGTCATTTCCATCCTCTCCAACCACAGTCTCCACCTCCAACTCTCACCATGAAAAATCCGCTTTCTGGTGCACGTGGACCCTGAGCTGACGTGTTGTCTGGGAAGAGGCCTCCATCCAGCCTGTTGCCAGGGGCAGCAGCACAAGGCTGCTCCCTGCCCCCCCATCCCTCTCAGAGCTCAAGCCTGTGAGGGCTTCTGAGAACCGCCTGGCTTAATCACTATCCTGCTTGGGGAGCTAAGAAAAATTGCATTTTAAAAATTATTTATAAAAGATTTATGAGAAAATGGTAAATTTTTATGTTATACATATTGTACCACAGTAGAAAAAAAGATTTGCGAATTAAATAGAAGCTTTTACATATGTTATCTCTCTTAATTCTCTACGTCCATTTTACAGGTTATTAAAGCCAGGTGCAAAGAGGTGAAGTGGCTTGCCGAAGGGTGTGAAAGTATTACTGAATTAACTGGGTTTTAAACTCTGGTCAGCTTTACTCCAAAGCTTGTCCCTCTTCCCAGCTTCTCAGAGCACACACACACACACACACACACAGACACACACAGACACACACACACACACACACACACACACATGCATGTGCCGGCATGTGTGTTTGTTCTATTTTTATTAGTAGATTGCCAGGCCTTTCTTTCAAAGCACCCTGGGTGGATTCGAACCTCCAACTTTTCACTTAGCAGCTGAGTGCGTTAACTGTTTCTCTGTGAGAGAAAGATGTGACAGTTGGCTTCTGTAAACACTATGGGGCAATTCTACTCTGTCGTATAGGGTCGGTGTGAGTTGAAATCAACTCCACGGCAATGAGGATTGAGGAAGAAAGTCCCTAGGTGGTGCAAGCTGTTTGCACTTGACTGCTAACATAAAGGTTTGAACCCACACAGTGATACCGTGGAAGAAAACCCTATGGAGCAGTTTTACTCTGTAACCCATCGGGTTTTGGGGTCACCATGAGTCGGAATTGACTCTACGGCAACCAGCAACAACACTGAGGAGAAATCTAAACTATGCTTGGACCAAGAAGAGAAAGAAAGGAATCCGTGGACATGGGGGCTCAGTTATATTTCTAGTGAGGGCAACAAACCCACCCTGGTCCCCTGCCCCTCTTGTAGTGAAACACAGCAGCCCGCGTGTGGACCAGAGAAGCTGAGGTCCCAGGACCACTGGATGGATAGCCCCAAAGTCGCCATCTTCCCACAGCAAAAGGAGAACCACGCAGGAGAGGTTACCCTGCTTCTCAGGAGCCCCAGGACTTCCTCTCTGATTTCGGCCAGCGTCCCTCTTATACACGCTCGCTCTCATTGTCATTGTTGTTTGGGTCAGTGTTGTAAGCAGTTGTTTGAATACAAACCCCCTGCCTCCTGGTCCCTGTCTCTCCTAGGCAAGCTCAAGTGGTGACTGCAAAGCATCTGAAATTAGAATCAGATTTTCCTGTGTTCCACCCAGTTCAGCAAAATACCGCCACCTAGTGGCAGCCGTGCTGTGTAAGCACCTGGAGCATAACTTGTAGGCAGGGCAATCAGCGGCTGTGCCTGTTACAAAACAGTTATCACCGTGCTCCCCACAAAGATCAAAAGGCCGACAGTTTGAATCCACTAGGAACTCCTTTGAAACTCTATGGGGCAGCTCTGCGCTGTCCTATAGGATCGCTATGAGTCGGAATCAACTCAACGGCAACGGTTTTTTTCTAATATGGGGTCAGTGGGAGAGGGGCAAGAAAGGAATGGGATGTGGTTTACTTGAACTCATTCCCTATTGCTTTCTGCTTCTTCCCGCTTCCCTGAAACCATCACATGCCCCCTTTGTGCTTTCTTTGGGTCTCACAAATCTCTTAGGCTAGCTGTTCTCATTTTCTTCTTCATCTTTTAATATTCTTATCACCCAAACACATACCTGGGCATGGATTTTCCTCTACTCAGACTCTCGTGTCCACTTTCTTAGGGCTCAATTTTTATTCCTGTTTCTTTTTGCACATTCTCCCTCTCTCTTGAAAGCCTTTGTGCCTTTCCTCCTCACCTCTTTTGAGATACTCCCAGAATCCTCTGGGATGCGAAAGAACATCTCATCCTAAGCAGGCAGTGTTGTTACCTGGGTAGGGCTGTTTTGACTGGGGCCTGGGAGAGGGTTAGTACTGAGGTTATCTGGGTAGCGGGGCCAGACTCAGGCTGTCTTTAGAGTGGCTGGGTAAATCCCCGAACCACACATGATTGGTTTGAGTGTCCTCAAATTCCAGCTCATCCCCGTGACTCTTGGAGTTCGTGATGTGTGAAACCTCCATTTCCAAATTCATTGCTTGAAGCTGTAAAAAGAGTAATAATAGCTACTATTTATTAAGGGCCCACTATGTTCTAGCTGGAAACCCTGGTGGCATAGTGGTTAAGAGCTCAGCTGCTAACCAAAAGGTCAGCAGTTTGAATCCACCAGTCGCCCCTTGGAAACTGTATGGGGCAGTTCTATTCTGTCCTATAGGGACGCTATAGGCTCACTATGAGTTGGAATCGACTCCATGGCAGCGGGTTTGGTTTTGGTTTGGTTACGTTCTAGCTAGATCATTGGTTCTGAAACTTTAGAAGGTGTCAGAATCCCCTGGAGGATACTTGTTAAAATGCAGATTGCGGGGCTCACCCAGCATGTCTGGGTGGAGCCCAAGAAGTTACAGTTCTGATAAGTTCACAGATGATGCTGATGCTGCTGGTCCACTGACCACACTCAGAAACTTTGCCCTAGATCACCTGGCAGATACTTTATGGATCATTTAACTTAACCTTCAAAACAACCCTGTAAATTAGGTATTATTACCTCATTTTACAGAGCAGGAAACAGAAGCTGTGAGAGACAACAATTTGCTTCAGGTTATAGATAGCCAGAAACAGAGCCAGGATTTGAACCCAAAGCCCATGTAGCCACTTCTGCCATCAAGCCATGATGTCTCCAGATGTAATAGGGCTACACAGGGCTAAGGAGGTGCTTGGATTCTTCTTTACAAGCTTGACAGAGAACGTGAGACCCAGGAGAGCCTTTGTTAATTGCTATAGAGTGGATTCCAACTCATAGTGACCCCATGTACAATAGAATGAAACAATGCCTTGTCCTGAGCCGTCTTCACGATCCTTGGTATGCTCAAGACCATTGTGGGAGCCACTGTGTATTTTGAGTGCCTTCCATCCTAGGGGGCTCACCTTCCAGCACTATATCAGGCAATGTTCTGTTGTGTTCCACAAGGTTTTCATTGGCTGACTTAATGCTCCCTTAGCCCAGCCCCCTCATTATTCAGGGGAGGGGCCAATGGTTCCCTTCTTGCCTCTGGCTGAGATGTCGACTCTGGTGCTTGCCAAGTGCTCTGTCCTCTATCTCACGTAGTTCAATGTTCTTTACTCCCATGTTCCTTGAGATTCTCCTTTGAGAATGGCCATGTGGGTATAAAAGGAACCGTGTCATCTCTGCTACGATGGCCTTTGACCCTCTTTCATGGCAGAGGTAGAATTGTACCAGGATGAAAGATATCAGAGACATTGATACTGTTTGAGGGTGGGGGCAGGGGGTCCTGTGATGGAGAAATGTAAAGCTCACGTGAAATAATCTATAGTCATCCCTTCAAGGCTTGGTTCCTGCATCACCTCAGTTGTAAAGCCTTTCGAGCCACAAGCCCACCTCCATGCAACTCCTAAGCCTGCTTGCTCTGAGATTCTTTCCTTGCTGTTTCCCTGTTGTGCTCTGCAACCTTGACGGCTGATCCCTGCAGACTGTGTTTCCCAGGCTCCTGGCTGGGGTTGACCCACAGGAAGCACTGGTGAGGGATTGAAGGGTGGAGGCAGGGAGATGTCAGGGTATTTCTCTCCCTCCCTCTCTGCCACTGGTGGCATCTTTGGCAGTGGCTACGTAGCTTTTGTTTGCCTTCTCACCTGTATAGCAAATTCTCTGGAGTAAATTTGCTTTTTTCTAAAAACTTAGAGTAGTTTCTGTTTTCTTAGTTGGGTCCAGATGAATATAGCCCCCCTCCCCACTCCCTCACACACAGGCATTCACTCTGCTCTAACCTAGCACTCACCCCTCTGTTGTTAAGATGCATTTGCAAGTGTGTCTTTTCAATAGCTGTGGCCTTTTCAAGGGTAGGCATCATATCTAAGTCAACGTTGTGTCCTTAGCACCTACCCAGTGGTTGTCAATGCAAAATGCTCAGGTAATGTCTGATGAATGAATGAATGGCAACATGTGGTAGGGGCTAAAAATGCTTAAGAAAATCTGAGCATGCAGCATTCAAGATTTGTGCAATAGTCAAGATTCATCATGTGTAAGTACTGATGTATGCCCTCCTTAAAATAATAATTAAAAAACCCTTAAGCTAATAGTCTAGAACACAGCTTTTTTAAACATAAATCTGGAGATGTATACCAGTTATGTACTATTGTACTACAAACCACCCCAGAACTTACCAGTACTAGCTGCTGCCTTCCGGTCAACTCGACTTCTGGTAACCCTATGTATGTCAGAGTAGAACTGTGCTCCATATGGCTTTTAATAGCTAGTTTTTTGGAAGTAGATCTTCAGGACTTTCTTCCAAGGCATTTCTGGGTGGACTTGAACCTCCAACCTTTCGGTTAGCAGCCAGATGCATTAACTGTTTGACCATCCAGGGACTTCCTCTAGAACTTAGTGGCTTAAAAATTAATTTATTATTTTTCATGACTCTGTGGGTTACTTCTTCAGTTGACTTTAGTTGGTCTTTCTTGGGCTTCCTTGTTGGTGACATTTGGCTTGTGGCTCGTGGCTCTGCCGGGACTGCCTGGTCTTGGAGGGCCTCACTGACATGTCTGGGACCTCAGGAGAAATGCTGGAACAGCTGGGCCTCTCTTTCTCCACGTAGTATCTCAGCCTCAAGGACGCTAGCCCAGGCTCGTTCACAGGCAGCAGTGTTCCAAGAGGAGAGTAGAAGTTCTGAGGCCTCCTGAGGCCGAGGGTTGAAGTTACACAGCATTACTTCCTGTGCATTCTATTTCAGAGCTAGTCACCCGGCCAGCCCAGATTCAAGGGTGGGGAAATCGCCTCCACCTCTTAGTGGGAGGGGCTGCAAAGAACTCGTGGCCATCTTTAATCTACCGCAGGGTGGTTATTCTCATTACAAAGCATTCTTTATTAGAATATTCAGTAGGAGGATACCTTAAGAAGAACTTGCTGGAGCAGAATTAAAAGGTGATTCAGTTAACTCAAGGCCCATCCTTTACACAAACCAGGAGGTCCCCATTGCCACTACTTTTCATAGTTATTTGTCTGACCACCAGGTGGTGGCATTGCTCAGTTGACCTGGAGTATCTCAAGGCCAGCACCACATTCCACCCGGAGATGCTCTTTGAGCTGTGGGAATCTTGTGACTTCGTGTGGGTGGATCAGAGCTAGGTGGTGCTGACTACACAGGGGGCCTGGGATGAGGATTGTAATGGGAGTTGGCTGCTTTTCTGGAAAAAAGAAGGACTAACCCTTCTCTCCCTTATTCTTGAAGAACTGTGGTGGGAACAAGAATCTATGAAGCCACTTGATCTCCCTGAATGGGAGACTAGCGTAAGATGCTGCAAATATTGTCCCATCACAGTGGACATAATCACAAAGAAATTAGTGTTTGTAATAAATCAATGTTTGCATCCCTGTGACTACCTATGGAAAATTACATTGGAAGTGGAAATTGCATCCATTCCAGTGATGCAAACAGTTCTATACTAGTGCTGTCTCTAGCCTCTGCACTGCTATAGTCTTCTGTAAACTTAAAAACAACAGTGTATGCAAAAGCTGGTGAAATCTGATTAAGGTCTATAGTCTAGTTAATTGCATTGTACTATCATGGATTGAATTGTGTCCCCCAGAAATATCTGTGAACTTGGCTAGGCCATGATTCCCTATATTGTGTGATTGTTCACCGTTTTGTCATCTGATGTGATTTTCCTGTGTGTTGTAAATCCTACCTCTATGATGTTAATGAGGCAGGATTAGAGGCAGTTATGTTAATGAGGCAGGATTAGAGGCAGTTGTGTTAATGAGGCAGGACTCAATCTATGAGATTAGGTAGTGTTTTAAATCAATCTCTTTTGAGATGTAAAAGAGAGAAGCAAGCAGAGAGACCGGGGAATTTACACCACCAATAAAGAGTGCCAGGAGCAGAGTGCATCCTTTGCACCTGGGGGTCCCTACACCTGAGAACCTTCTAGACCAGGGGAAGATTGATGACAAGGACCTTGCCCCAGAACCTACAGAGAGAGAAAGCCTTCCCCTGGAGCTGGCACCCTGAATTCAGACTTCTAGCCTCCTAGACTGTGAGAGAATAAATCTCTGTTTATTAAAGCCATCCACTTGTAGTATTTCTATTACAGCAGCTCTAGATAACTAAGACAGGTGGGGATGGGTAGTCTGCGACAATGAAGTGGGGCCGACAGGGTGAGGCTGAGAGCTGCGCAGGACGAGGTCTGGTTCTGCTCCGGGGCGCAGCTCTCAGCACACGGTGCAGATAGGCAGGAGAGAAGGGAGAGGATGTAAATGTGCAGGGCTAAGTGGGTAGGTGAAAGAAGAGAGAGAAATAAAAGCAAAAGAAAAAAGTAAATAAAATGGTGGTGCAGTAGGATTTGGTGGGTGGGGGTGTGGCCAACCCAGTGAGGCTGTGTACTGGTGGCTCTCTAGCTGAGCTGTGTTGCTCGGCCTGTTGAGAAGGGGTGTGGGCAGCACAAGGGCCTAGGTGGGCGGCAGAAAGGAAAGAAAAGAGGCGGGAGAGAGGGAAAAAAAGGGGGAAGAAACCAACCAATGAGCAAATATATAAATAAAGAATAATTAAAAAACTAAAAACAACAATAACAACAAAATTGTATATGGTGGTGCGAGAGCTGTCCATTGAGAGCAGGGTGGAACTGGGGTGGCAGCAAGCTGATGTCTCTCTTGCCAGGTGGCACGGCACAGCCCATCAGGAAGGGGCAGAGGCAGCACAGCACAGCGCTTAGGTGGGAGGGAGAAGGAGAAAGATAAAGAAAAATGAAAAATATAGCACTGAGGGAGCCAGCCTGTGGGGCCAACACAGACCTGGGCAGGCCATGTGCCAGAGGCTCTCCAGCTGAGCCAAGAAGGGGCAGGGGTGGTGCACAGGGCTAGGGGAGTGGGAGAAAGGAAAGGAAGGGAGAGGGAAGAAACAACAATAAATAAATAAATAAAATGGCGCAGAGGGAGCTGGTCGGTGACAGCGGCGAGGACCCGGGGAAGCTGCATGCAGTGACTCAACAGCCAAGTGGTGCAGCATGGCCCCTTGAGAAGGGGCACAAGCGGTGTACAGGGCTTGGCGGGGTACAGGGCTTGGTGGGTGGGAGAGAGGAAAGGAGAGAGACAGAAAGAAGAAAAACAAGAACAAAGCAAACAAACCAAGAAAATCACAGCCAATCAAGAAGGGGAGGGGCTGACACACAGGCCTAATTGGGCAAGAGAAAGGAAAAGAAGCAAGGGAGAGAAAGAGAAGCAGCAACAACAAAAAAAGTTAAAAAAAAAAAAAATCAAACAGCAACAAAAAACACAAAAAAATGGCACTGAAGGGGCTGGCCAGCGGGAGTGGAGCGGACCCAGGCAGCAGTGAGCTGTTGTCTCTCGGCCGAGCAAACTGTTGGAAAGAGGCAGAAGCCACATGGGGGGGTGGGGGATGGGAGAGTGTGTATCCCTGGTTACCAGGTGCTCTGTCTCCTGTGGAAACTGTGGTGGCACAGTGGTTAAGAGCTACAGCTGCTAACCAAAAGGTTGGCAGTTCAGATCCACCAGGCCCTCCTTGGAAACCCTATGTCCTTTAGGGTCGCTATGAGTTGGAATCGACTAGACAGCAGTGGGTTTGCTTTGGGTTTTTTTCTGTCTCCTGTTGGGAGCTCTGTGAAGTTGTCTTCCTGTATTTGCTGTCTGCGTTCCTTGGTGGCTGTAGTTCACTGTGGTGAATCTGTGCCCGGTTAGCTGGTATGGGACTTACATTCCGTAGCTCTCCTCCTTCTCTGTTCTCTGTCAGTTTCTTATTCCATTCCATGCTTGATTGAGTTCTTTATCCATTCATTTGATGCTTGGGGTTCCAGGATTGACATCTGTATCTGTTTTACTTAGTTTTTTTTGGTCTTTGCTGCAGAGCGACGGCATGGTGCTTCTGTCTGTAGTGCCACATTGGCTCCGTGTCTGGTTGAGTGATGTTATTGTTGCTGGTTGTAGCACTGTCTTTACCCCCTCCCCCTTCAGAACTGCTAGCCACTTCCATGGAACCATACCCACACACACTCTTAGACCACCTGATAGACTGGCTGCTCAGCTGTGCAAAGACCTGGAGCCAAGATGGGGAGGTACATTCTTGCCTCCTCCCTCCTTCCCTTCCTGAATTAAGGATCCATTTAAAGCGCCTGTCTTACAACAAGGGTTCTGCCCTTTGCTAAACACGTTCCCATTTGTTGCCTTAAGTAAGTCTTACAACACCCCTTTAAGGCTCATACAGAAGGCACATTGGAGCCCAGGTGGTGGCGCAGTGGTTAAGTGTTTGCCTGCTAACCAAAAGGTCATCAGTTCAAATCCACCAGCTGTTCCTTGGAAGCCCAGTGGGGCAGTTCTTCTCTGACCTGTGGAGTCTCTATGAGTTGGAATCGACTAGATAGTAATGGGTTTAGTGGAGGAAACCGAGCCCTGTGGTGCAATGGTTAAGTGGTCGGCTGCTATTTGGTGGTTGGAACCCACCAGTGGCTCCACAGGAGAAAAGATCTGGCAATCTGTTTCCATAAAGGTTACAGCCTAGGAAACCCTTTGAGGCAGTTCTGCTCTGTCCTGTAAGGCAGCTGAGTTGGAGTCGACTCGACAGCACACAACAGAAGTGGATGGGAAAACGAACTCAGAGAGGCTGAGGGACTTGCCTGAGATTATATAAGAGGTGGTATATCCAGGGCTAGAATGCAGGACTTTTGACTTTTAATCTAGATTTTCCTTGCCAATTCCTAAATAGACTATAAGTTAATAATAAAACCCTTTATATGTTTAAACTTTTAGCCATACTTTCACACGCTTTATTTACTGGCTTGCTCTATTAAAATGAAACATATAGCACCTTTTAAAGTCTTCTCAGTGTTTCAAATAGAGAAACAAAACTTTCTGTTATGAATACGTGGAGAAATTAATGTTAATTTTTTTTGTTCCGTCAATGGGAAAACAATAGGTGGCAATGGGTTTAGTAGTTTTGTGGAAAAAGGAATTTCCTGAGATTGAATCAGTGGCAAAATGAGACTCTGCTATGTTTTACTGACCAAAGAACTGTGTGAACTTTTCAGCTAAAATGCAATTAAATTTGGGAAAAGTAGAAAGAACATGCAGGATTCCTTTCCGAGTTTCCACCGCCCAAGTCAGTAAGCCCTGTGGGGAGGCTCTGACCCAGTCCTGCCCTCAAAGAGCGTACAGTACAGCTGTGGAGACTAAGACCTGCATGAAGGAAGCAGCAGAGAACAATATAGGGTGGCCAAGGTGTGTACCACGGACGTTTCTAGAAACAAGGGCTTCTAAAGCAGGGGCACTCAGGGGAGGCGTCAGGGAGAAGGTACCAGACTTGGGCTGGTTGTAGAGGTGTAGTTGGATAGCTGCCTGTTGACTCCTAAAATTGTAGTGAGAAACTGGCTCTCATAATCATACTTACTAGCTGTGTGATCTTGGGCGAGTTACTTATATCTTCTTGGCCTCAAGTTTTTGTTTTTTTTTTAAATTGTGCTAAAATACACATAAGACTCACCATTTTCTAAAGTGTACAATTCAGTGACATTAAGTACATTCACAGTATTATGCAACCATCACCACTATCTACTTACAGAATTTCCCAGCATCCCTATTAAGCAGTCATTCCCCATTTCCCTCTCTCCACAACCCTTGGCAACCACTAAGATACTTTCTGTGTCTATAGATTTGCCTATTCTAGACAGTCCATATAAATGGAATCATACAGTATGTGATCTTTTGTGTATAACGGGCGTTTCTAGAAAGGAGGACATAATATTTTCAAGGATTATCCATGTTGCTCAGCCTCAATTTTACAATCTGAAAATCTACTACATAAAAGATATTGGGAGGGTATGACTAGGAGAATAAAACATAGTTTCTGCCCTTCAAAAGTGCTTATCTGCAGGAGAAGAGAGGTGTGCATCCACTTAATTCCCATACAAGGCAATGGCACAGAAGCAATATGGGGAAGAGCACCACCATGACTGTCTTGGTTGTCTAGTGCTGCTATAACAGAAATACTCCAAGTGGATGGCTTTAACAAAGAGAAGTTTATTCTCTCACAGTCCAGTAGACTAGAAGTCCGAATTCAGAGCGCCGGCTCCAGGGAAAAGCTTTCTCTCTCTGTTGGTTCTGGAGGAAGGTCCTTGTCATCAGTCTTCCCTTGGTCTGGGAGCATCTCAACGCAGGAACCTCAGGTCCAAAGGACGCACTCTGCTCCCAGCACTGCTTTCTTGGTGGTATGAGGTCCACATGTCCCTCTGCTCACTTCTGTCTTTCATATCTCAAGAGAGATTGGCTTAAGACACTACCCAATCTTGTAGATCTCATCAATATAACTGCCGCTAATCCATCTTATTAACATCATAGTGATAGGATTTACAATACATAGGAAAATCTCATCAAATGACAAAATAGTGGACAATCACACAGTACTGGGAATCATGGCCTAACCAAGTTGACGCATATTTTTGGGGGACACAATTCAATCCATCACAATGACTATGTGTTCAGGGTGAAAAGGTGTGTTGTGTGTTCGGGTAAATGTGGTAGTCTGTGGGGTGGCTGACATATATGGCTGCCACATATGGCCTATAGGGCAGTGAGGTGGGAGATGAACCCAACTCCTAGCTGAATGCCTGTCTGAGAAGTTTGGACTTATTCAGTGACAAGTAGGAGCCATTGAAAGTTTTTGAGCAAGGAGTAAAGTGCTTCTCCACCCTGTTCTTTAAGAAACAGCTTTGGTGGCATTGTGGAGCTTATTTTGGGGTTGGGAGTGGTAGTGAGGGGTATTAGGAGGAGAAGACCACTTGGGAGCCTGTTGCAGTAGTCTAGGGAAGAATGCTGACCCCAGGGCATTGGCAGTGGAAATAGCGAGGGGTAGATGAATTTACTGGCCATGATAGAGACTGACTCAAAAGATTCAGCCTCTGCTTGAGTGTGGGGGGCTGAGGGGAATGAGAAGGTGAAGATGGGCCTAAAGGAATCCGGTGGGAGGCCTATGGGGTACAGCTCTCCTATTCAGGCTCTCTCCCCTCTATTTTGTCCCATATCAAATTGGTTGTGCTGTGGGGCAGTCTACTGAATGTAGAGTTTCAATAACATGTTGAGGGGGCACTTTGTGTGTCTTCCTAGTAGAGGCCAGCTGATGACTTATCCCCAGTTTTCTCAGCTTGTCCTGGGTTCTTCCAGCCAACCATTCAGCGATTTTCAATGCCTAGATGTAGTGCACAAGGTCCCTGGGTGGCAAAAATGGTCTACTAATCTAAAGGTTGGTGGTTTGAACCCGCCCAGTGACACCATGGAAGAAAGCCTGGTGATTTACTTCCATAAGACTACAGCCAAGAAAACCCTATGGAGCAGTTCTACTCTGTAACACGTTGGGTTGCCATGAATCAGAATGGACTTGACAGCAGTGGGTAGTCTTAGTGCAAACTTCCTCCAGGAACTTCAAGATTTTTCACCTTCCAGGGACCAGTCAGCCTGTCCCTATCCTGCTTCTTGTTAGAATAGTACTTGGGACTATATAGTACCTGTCCCATTTTACAGGTGAGGTACTTAGAGGAGGAAATGTTGCTTAAGATGATTTGGAGCTGAGACTATAAGCCCAGGTCCTCTGACTTTAGGAGGGGCATGTTCTCTGCACCACATGCCCCTGCTCCTGTTTGACCTTTGCACTCTCTGCTCCTGAGGATGTGATCACTGCCTCCAATCATTCTGATTTCACCCCACTTGTGCAGTTTTACTTCCTGGGCTCAAGGACTCCAGTTTTTCCTTTTTCCAGCTGTTTGTTTGGACAAGGCTAGGAGAGTTTGGGGTGGGGGCGACAATGTCTCAGAGTCCTGGCCACCAATCATCTCCTCTCCTGTCATTCATTTTCCTACTGTGTACCTCAGACAAGTGAGCTAAGAGTTGGGGAAAATGACCAAAGTGCAGTTAAAGAGAATGTTGACACATTGCGAAAAATGTAACTAGTGTCACTGAATAATTTGTATAGAAATTGTCAAATGGGAACCTCATTTACTATGTAAACTGTCACCAAAAACACAGTATGATGTTATTTAAAAAAAAAAAAAAAAAAAAAGAGCTGGGGAAAATGGCCAGGTGGCATGTTTTTCTGCCTCAGACAATGTCTCAGCAAAGGGAGCAGGAGCTTTGTGGTGGGAGGGGAGTTGAGCATAAGAAAGAAGCATGGACTAGGGTTTTGCATTTTCTTTTGCTCACCACAGGCATTTTCTTGTCAGGATTGAATGGCCTTCCTGGTAGGGGGAGGGGAGGGTTGCACTGGCCACATTCCCAGGAATTACATTCTCTCTGAGAAACCAGAGGTGTGTGGCATCACCCCTACTGACCCTGTCAGCAGCCCCTTCCCACCTCTGGAGTTGCTGCTCTGCACGAAGGAATTGGCCTTTGTGTATCCCAGTAAGTCAGTGACCCATTCAGGGGCCAGTTAATCCCTCCAACTAATCCTTGTTTATAAGGGATTAACATGGATGGAGAGGATAGTCTTTCAGAGGGTAAGCAAAAATCCCAAATCCCCAAGAGAATTCACTTTTCAAAAACCAAAATCCTGTTTTCTTCTTGAAACTACAGAGCATGACTCCATGAGCTACCATCTCCATAAAGTTATACATACACACACACGTGCACACACACACACAAACACACACACGTACTGAAAAAGCAGTCATCTTAAAACAGTCTGGCCAAATGTTGCCTCAATATCTACCATATTCGGTAGGGTCAGGGAAGTAGACAGTGTCAATAAAATAAATAAACAGCACAGTAGTAGAATTTAGAGGTATATAATCAATCAGCAAACTTTTATTGTGTATCTACTGTGTGGAAGGTATTGTGCTATAGTGGATGGAAGTATGTGACATTTAATCCTTGCCCTGAAGGGGCTTACTAGTTGGGAACATGTCATCTGAGAACATAAAAAAGGCAATTATCACCCTATGGCTAGCATCATGCTTAATGGGGAAACATCAGAAGCATTCCCAGTTGAAGTAAATAAAAAAGATAAGGATACCTGCTGTCACCACTACTGTTCAGCATTGTGCTGGGGGACCTAGCCAATGCAATAAGGTAAGAAAAATAAATGAAGTGTAAGAATTGGAAATAAGAGACAAAATTCTTATTATGTGAAGATGATATGATTGTGTACCTCGAAAATCCAAGAATTCTCAGAAGTATTATATATAATAAAAAGAACTATACAGAGTTGTAGGATACAATATTAACATACAAAAAGAAATAGCATTTCTGTATAACAGCAATAACCTATAGGAAACGCTATAGAAAAAAGATGATATTGTTCCCAATAGCAAGAAAACCTGTAGGGCCTTGGCAATAAATTAAGTAGAACATTTATAAGATTTTAATGGGGGAAAATCATAAAATATTATCAGAATACATAATAAATGGAGAATCTGTTCATAGATGGGAGGAATGATTAGCATAAAAGCACCTCATTCAGGACAATTCCAATAAAAATCCTAATGGGATTCCTCTTGGTACTACACAAACCAATTCTAAAATTCACTCAGAGAAGTACAGCACATCAATAAGTCTGATAATTCTGAAAAAAGAAGGACAAGGAGGGAGACTTGCTCTAGTTGATATAAGTCTTATTATAAAGCTATAAAATTAAAACAGTGTGATATTGGTGCAGAGATTGACACATAGGTCAATAGAGCAGCATAGAGAGCAGGGAAGCAGACCTGAGAATCAGTGTGAGCTCGGCATGGCTTAATGACCAGTGGGGAAAGGCTGAGTGACTCATGTTGAGACAACTGACTTTCTGTAGAAAAATACTAGATCCATCTCTCACACCATACGCAAAGATCAATTTCAAATTCAAAGATAAATGTGAAAATCAAAACTGTAACACTGTTAGAAGATAACCCCGGGAGAATATCTTTATGACCTCAAAAATTAGAAAGCATTTCTTAGAAAAGGCCCCAAAAACCTAACTCAGAAGTAAAAAGATTGATAAATTTGACTATGTTAAAATATTGTATTGGATATGTTCAATTAGCAATAAATTAAGTTGTTCTTCAAATATTTATTTGTATTAAGATATAATTGTTCCCTACGAACCCTGTATTGGTTGATTTCTTAAGCCACTGCTATTATTCGTGCTTTTCTCTCCTCCCCCATCGTCCCTTCCCCACCCCAGCCACAGTTGTGTGATGCTTCCTCCCGGACTGGTCCCTTGGTCTGGGACAGTGTCCCTTCCTCTCTGGTATAGTGCACAGCTTTCTGCTGTTTTAGCAGCATCGCTTAGGTGAACATCTCATTGGAAGGTCCTGCTCAAGTCCAGACTTGATATTTGTCCTGTTTTCTTAATCCTTGCTGTTGCACGATTTGAATTGTACAGTTGCATCAGTATTAAGGGAGAGTCTTGCAAAAATAATATTAATTACAGGCGCTCACACATTCTGGCCATTAGCATGTCTTTCTTACATATGAAGAATAGTCAGGAGCCAGAGGATGGAGATTCAGTTCTTGGGCTATCTCAGTGCAACAGGCATAACTGGGCTATCTCAGTACAACGGATATTAACATTGAGAATCTTTCAGCTGTATTTGTGACATATAGAGTGTGTGGCGGTGGGGAGGCAGGACAGAAGGAAGTAAAAAGAATATTTCCTTTTTTTTTTTGGAAAAACTTAAGTAAAAGTTAAAAAGTTATCCTTAATCAAACGAGCCCTGGTGGCACAGTAGTTAAATGCTCAGCTGCTAACCAAAAGAAAAGTCAGTGGTTCAAACCCACCAGCCATTCTATGGGAGAAAGATGTGGCAGTCTGCTTCCATAAAGATGACAGCCGTGGAAACCCTATGGAGCAGTCCTACCTTGCTGTAGAGTAGGAATCTATTTGACGGTAATGGGTTTGGTTTGGCTTGGTTTTATCCTCAGTCATCTGTCTAGATGAAGTCACTGTGGTTTTGGATAAATCATTTAACTTCATCAGACCTTGGCTGCATCATCTGTAAACTGGGTATAATAATAATTTACTTGTCTGTAGACAGAAGGCTGGAGGAGGTAATCCCTGAGCACTCGCCTATGAATTTTTGTTCTGCTGAACACTGAGCTGAGATAGAAGAATCTGGACATAGAGTATAGTTGAAAGGGATAAGTGTGTGGCTGTTTTGTTTTTAAAATCATTTTGCAGTGTAAAATATTGCATACACACTGAAAAATGCTGAAAGCAGGTATGCAAAGCTTAGCAAATAAAGCAAACGCCTCTGCAGCTGTCACCTTGCTCAGTAAATGGACGCTTCTGACATCCAGAAACCCTGAATGTCCCGTATACCATTTTACTTTTATACTAATAATTTCCTTGTTTTTTTCTATAGTTTTATCACTTGTTTCTCTTTATAGTTTGAAAGTTATATGTACTTTCTATTCTAGAAGTTATGATAGTTATACTTACCAGAGGCTACAGTTAATCAATACTTCAGTCTTCTCCTGGGTAATACAAGGTCCTTACAACAGTTTAAAAGCATTTACCTCCTGCCAGCTTATTCTGTCTCATTGTTGTGCATTTTAATTCTCTATTTTCTACAAACACCACAAGATATGATGTTTTACCCAGCTGGTGTTAGTCCATTTAGATTTACTCATACATTTGTCACTTTCTTTGCTCTTCCTTCCTTCTTGCATTTTCAGTCCTTCATCTGGAATTACTTTACTTCTGCCTGATGGTCAACCTTTAGAATTTTCTTTGCTGGTAATGAACTTTCTCTGGCTTTGTGTGCCTGAAAACTCCTGGGTTTCACCTTCATTGTGGAAGGACATTTTTGGCAGTTGTATTAGTTTCTCCATGAATGCTGTAACATAACACCACAAACTTGGTGGCTTAAAGCAACATACATTTATTCGAGTAGGGTTCTGGAAGCCAGGAGTCTGAATTCATTTTCACTGGGCTGAAGTCAAGGTGTTGGCAGAGCTAGCCTCCATCTGGAGGCTGTGGGGGAAATCTGTTTTCTTGCCTTTTCCAGCTTCTAGAGCTGCATTAGGGAGCCCTGGTGGTGCAGTGGTTAATCGGCTGCTAACCAAAAGGTTGGTGGTTGAGACCCACCAGCAGCTCTGCTGGAGCAAAGACCTGGTGGTGTGCTTCCCTGAAGATGACAGTCTAGTAAACCGTATGGGGCAATTCAACTTTGTGCTACAGTGTCACTATGAGTCAGAATCAACTCGAGGGCACACAGCAACATCAGAGCTATATTCCTTGCATTCCTTGGCTCTTGGCCCCTTCATCCATCTGCAGAACCAGCAGTGTGGCATTTTCACATCGCTCTGCTTTTGTCACATCACTTTCCTGTCTGTATCAAATCTCCCTCTGCCTCCCTCTGGGAAGAGACTTGTGATTGCATTTAAGGATTCACCCAGATAATCCAGAATAATATCCCCATCTCAAAATTCTTAATTTAATCATACCTGCAAAGTCTCTTTTGCCACATAAGGTTACATTCATAGGTTGCAGGGATTAGGACCTGGATATTTTTTGAGGCCGTTATTCAGCCGACCACAGCAGTGTATAGAATTATAGGTTGGTCGTTATTTTCTTTCAGCAAATTAAAGATATTATTTAAGTGGCTTCCACTTTTGATGTTAAGACATCATCTCTCAGTCTAATTCTTTTTAAAGTAATCCATATTTTTTTCTTTCAGATTTTCTCTTTGTTTTGTTCACTGTGATCACGGATCGCTATGATATGTCTAAGTGTGCATTTCTTTGTATTTATTCTGCTTGGATTCTCTGGGTCTTTTGAATTAATAGTGTCTTTCAGTAGTTCTAGAAAATCCTTAGCTCTTACCTCTTTAATATTATCTCTGCCCCATTCTCACTCTCCTCTTCTTCTGGGATGCCAATCAAATGTATGTTGGACCTTCTCACTATATCCTTCATGTCTTAAATCCACCTTCTTTGTTTTCCATATTTTTGCTTTTCTGTGCTGCATTCTGAGCAGTTTCCTCTGATCTAAACTTTGGCTCTTGTTTCTCCCTTCTGCTGCTTTTAATCTGCTGCCAAACACTTCCATCGAGATCTTAATTTGTTACTGAATTTTTTTCTTTCTAGAAGTTCTGTTTGATTCTTTTCCAAATCTTCTAGGTCAACTTTTACAGTTGTTTGTCCCCTGCAGATGTTGATGTTTGCAAGCTTGTTGTTTACTTTTTTTCTGTGGTAAGCATGCATAAACTTGACAAATCCAGTGTCTGAAGCCTGTCCATGCCTGTTTCTGCTCTCTGTTGTTTTTACTGATTCTCACTCATGTTGCCTTATTTCCTTATATGCCTAATTATCTTCAACTGCTTTGCTGTTATTGCCCTTAAAATATTATTTGTGGAGATTCCCTGAGGCTTAGATTAATTGCACTCTCCTCCTTCTGGCTGCCTTCTGGGGGCATTACAGGTTGAGGACCACCTCAGACTAAATTCATTGCCAACCTATGCTGTACATTCCTGGGGTGCAGACCTGCATGAGGGCAGGTTTGTGACCACATCTTGTCAGGGGTATTTTCTCCCCTTTCCTTTTTCTTCTCTCTGTTCAGAACCAGGACAGCCTTTTCTCTGGGCCTGTGGGGCTAGAAAGGGACAGGAGGTGACATGTTTGTTCTGGTTCATCCTAATCCTGAGAGTGTAGCCCTTTGGGACCCAGGTTGATGCAGGAAAGGTCTTCTGTTAAGACTCTTCACATTGGATGTGCTCTGGGCCTTGACTTCTGTCATCTTTACCCCTCCAGTATCCTCAAGGCAAAGACAGCTTTGGCACTTCAATAATTCTCTAGTCTCTTTGGGCTGAAGCTTCCTCCTCTCCCCTACCAAATTGGCCTTATAGGGCTGCACTGTCTTTTCAGTTTTTCACTGCTTTTAAGGTGATTTACTCAGAGTTGTTTTCAGAGGGTTGATCCAAATAACTCAGCCTTCCTAAACTGCTCTCCTGGGAAATAGCTATTGCATTTTTATTGTGTAAAATTATGGATTTGTCTTTACAACTTGCTATTTGCCTTTAGGGAATTTTTGGTGCAGAAGATCAAGGGGATGTAGGACCTCACGTCTTTATTTGTTTTAAGAGATTAGTAGCCACATGGAAGACTGATCTGGTGTAGACTTTTCGATCACAAAGGTGTGAGGCTTTTGATACATTGCTCCATTAACATTAAGAAGTTGAAAAGCCCATCTTGCTTGATGCCACATGTTCTTTCTTCAAGGGGTAACTTCAATTGGTTGGCCAAAGAGTTGCATCCTTGTCTTGAAAAGATAACCACCAAAGGAAACCACTCTTTAGCTGGTTTCCCAGCCATCTCAGCCTGGTCCTGAGCGGCCCTGTAGAAGCCAACGTTCAGCCTGTTCAAATTAGGGACAGCTGTGGGGGCAGCTGGCTTTCATTAGGACTGTAGAGACAGCATCAGTCAGCACCTCTTCTCTCATGCCCTGATCCTTAACCTTCCAACGTGTGTCTGTGACAATGAAGGCAGATTCCTGACTCTGGCCATGACTTAGGGTAGTTCAGTGGATATGTTTGGGTCAGGTTTATGAGTCCAGCCTTTGGAACAGGCAACCAGAATTTGGCCCACCCACAACATCATGTTTGACCAGTTGGTGTTGAATCAAGTTTCAACACGTTAAATCCCAAATGTGAAGAACTTGGTCCTCATATCCCATGTTTGAATGGAATTATAATCAACATGATGAAAATCCTGTAAGTCATTTGTTGATTTAATTTGTGGCCGTCAAGTCGATTCTGAGTCATTGATATAGAGAACATTTAATGGATTTCTGTGTGGAAAGCATCCTGCTGGGTATTGTGGAATCCTTACCCTCAAAATGCTTATAATCATGTCCTATATGGAGAACTCAACTGTGGCCACCTAAGAAGGAAACTGAGATGGAGAGCCACTGAGGCTGGGTGTGAGAGTGATCTGGCTGTGATGTTTGTCATCCTATCACTTGTAAGGTTTGACCTGGCTGATCTTGCTGGCTCCTGTTGTCTTGCTTCCTCACACCTCAGGGCACGTTCCTCCCAAGCCTGGACTCACATTGGTGAGTGTGACCTTTCCACCTGGAGGCGGACCATCCTTTGGTCAAGATATAAGGGACCTGTGCTTCTATGTGTAAGACTCAGCAAAAGAAAAAATGGAGAAAGCCTGAAGGTGGGACAGAATCTTGCTACCTGTCACCAGGCTTCATGCAATCTTGGCCAAGCAACAAAAATTAATTCATGATGTATGCATCAGAATAGACCCAGTTTCCTGGAAATTGTTTCAGAATGGATATTGGAATTTGAGTTAATAAAATTTGGCTGGAGTGTGTTCTTGCCACTTCTTTCAAAACTCATTGTTCTGCAGTGCTCCTAAAGGAGTGAGGTCGGTGCATTTATTAATTGATGCCACTAAGAGAGCAGTTAGTTCCTCAACCAACAATTTGCATGTGAGCTTTTAATGGGAATGCAGCTTTAAATCAGATTTGTTTCCTCAGCAGGGAAACGGGGTAAGCTTTGAAGCGCCTCCAAACTGCCCCTCTTTTTCTTGACAACCTCTTGGGCTATTATCCTCCAGCCTCCCAATTTCCTTGACTATGAGGATTCTTCTGAGTTTGATTCTGAGCCACAGGTTTTGCCTGTTTTTATTTTGCTTTCTATTTCTTTTCTTATTCTCTTCTTATTGCACATGCCCTTTTTCCATACCCTGCTCCTTTGATTATATTACTGACTATGTTGATATCAATCAAGGGTGACTTTTGTACTCAGCTAGTTATGAAAGTTCAGTTACATGTGACATGTGGTATGTTTTCTAACCTTCATATCTTTATACTCTCCTGGTGTTTGCCCATGAGGATCACGTTTTGCTGAATGTGATCCTCTTGCCATTCATTTCAATTGAAGTAAATAGTGAAACAAAGTTGTATTAAAGAGGCTCCTTCTCCTCCTTCTCCTCTTCATCTTCAGTAGTGGGCATCAGAAAGCACCCACAGAGTATGAAAATTGTTAAGATACCAACTCCTTAAATTTAGGAAAGACCTTATTCTATTACTTGCTTTTGTACATTTTTCTTGCAGATAGAAGAAAAGTGATACCATGTTGGAGAGTGTTTAATACTATGTTAGAGATTTTTTTTTTCATTTTTTATTTTACTGTGCTTTAGATGAAGTAAAGAACTGAACAGAAATTTCAAAGGGTGGCTCAGGAAAACAAAGTAAAGTATTATAATGACATGTGTAAAGAGCTGGATATAGAAAACCAAAAGGGAAGAACATGCTCGGCATTCTGCAAGCTGAAAGAACTGAAGAAAAAATTCAAGCCTTGAATTGCAATAGTGAAGGATTCTATGGGGAAAATATTAAACAATGTAGGAAGCATCAAAAGAAGATGGAAGGAATACACAGAGTCATTATACCTAAAAGAATTGGTCGACATTCAGCCATTTCAAGAGGTAGCGTATGATCAGGAACCAATGGTACTGAAGGAAGAAGTCCAAGCTGCACTAAGGCATTGTCGAAAAACCAAGGCTTCAGGAATTGACGGAATATCAATTGAGATGTTTCAACAAACAGATGCAATGCTAGAAGTGCTCATTCGTCTATGCCAAGAAATGTGGAAGACAGCTGCTTGGACAACCAACTGGAAGAGACCTGTATTTATGCCTGTTCCCAAGAAAGGTGATCCAACTGAATGTGGAAATTATTGAACATTATCATCAATATCACATACAGATAAAATTTTGCTAAAGATTATTCAAAAGCGGCTGCAGCAGTATGTCGACAGGGAACTGCCAGAAATTCAGGCCAGATTCAGAAGAGGACATGGAACCAGGGATATCATTGCTGATGTCAGATGGATCCTGACTGAAAGCAGAGAGTACCAGAAAGATGTTTACCTGTATTTCATTGACTATGCAAAAGTATTCGATCGTGTGGATTATAACAAATTATAGATAACCTTGAGAAGAATGGGAATTCCAGAACACTTAATTGTGCTTATGAGGAACCTGTACACAGATAAGAGGCAGTTGTTCAGAAAACAAGGTGATACTGAATGGTTTAAAGTCAGGAAAGGTGTCCGTCAGGGTGGCATCCTTTCACTATACCTATTCAATCTGTATGCTGAGCAAATAATCCGAGAAGCTGTACTAGATGAAGAAGAAGGGGGCATCAGGATTGGAGGAAAACTCATTAAAAACCTGCAGTATGCAGACGACACAGCCTTGCTTGCTGAAAGTGAAGAGAACTTGAAGCAGTTACTGGTGAAGATCAAGGACCACAGCCTTCAGTATGGATTACACCTCAACATAAAGAAAACAAAAATCCTCACAACTGGACCAATAAACAACATCATGATAAATGGGGAGAAGATTGAAGTTGTCAATGATTTCATTTTACTTGGATGCACAATCAACACCCATGGAAGCAGCAGTCAGGAAATCAAAAGACACATTGCATTGGGCAGATCTGCTGCAAAAGACCTCTTTAAAGTGTTGAAAAGCAAAGATGTCACCTTGAAGACTAAGGTGCACCTGACCCAAACCATGGTATTTTCAATCACATCATATGCATGCAAAAGCTGGACAGTGAATAAGAAAGACCAAAGAAGAATTGACGCCTTTGAATTGTGGTGTTGGTGAAGAATATTGAATATACCATGGACTGCCAAAAGAATGAACAAATCTGTCTTGGAAGAAGTACAACCGGAATGCTCCTTAGAAGCAAGGATGGCGAGACTACATCTTACATATTTTGGACATATTTGTCAGGAGGGATCAGTCCCTGGAGAAGGACATCATGCTTGGTAAAGTACAGGGTCAGCGAAAAAGGGGAAGACCCTCAACGAGTTGGATTGACACAGTGGCTGCAACAATGGGCTCAAGCATAACAACAATTGTGAGCATGGCGCAGGAATGGGCAGTGTTTTGTTCTGTGATGCATAGGGTCGCTATGAGTAGGAACCGACTTGACGGCACCTAACAACAACAGCAACAACAGATGAAGGTTTACAGAGCAAATTAGCGTCTCATTAAACAATTAATACACCTATTGTTTTGTGACATCGGTTGCTAGCCTCACGACATGTCATCACTCTCCCCTTCTCCGCCTTTGGTCCATTATCAGCTTTCCTGTCATCCCATTCTGCCTTTTCATCCTTGCCCCTGGGTTGGTGTGCCCATTTAGTCTCATTTTGTTGTGTAGGTCTGTCTAATCTTTGGCTGAAGGGTGAACCTCAAGAGTGACTTCATTACTGAGATAAAAGGGTGTCTGGGGGCCGTACTCTGGGGGTTTGTTCAGTATTTGTCAGACCAGTAAGTCTGGTCTTTTTATGTGAGTTAGAATTTTGTTCTACATTTATCTCCAGCTCTGTCCGGGACCCTCTATTGTGATCTGTGTGAGAGCAGTTGGTGGTGGTAGCCAGGCACCATCTAGTTGTGCTGGACTCAGTCTGGTGGAGGCTTCAGTAGTTGTGGTCCATTAGTCCTTTGGACTAATCTTTCCCTTGTGTTTTTGGTTTTCTTCATTCTCTCTTGCTCTAGACAGGGTGAGTATCTTAGATAGCCACTCACAAGCTTTTAGGACCCTAGACGCTACTCACCAAAGTAGACTGTAGAACGTTTTCTTTATAAACTATGTTATGCCATTTGAGCTAGATGTCCCCCGAGACCATGGCCCCTAGCCCTCAGCCCAGTAATTCAGTCCTTCTGGGAGTTAGTTGTATCTATGAAGCTTCCAGGACCTTGCCCTGGTCAGGTTGTGCTGGCTTCCCCAGTATTGTGTACCGTCTTACCCTTCACCAGAGTTACCACTTATCTATTGTTTATTTAGTGTTTTTCCCTCCCCTCCTCTCCCCTACCTTATAACCATCAAAGATTGTTTCTTTCTGTGTGTAAACCTTTTCATGAGTTTTTATAATACTGGTCTTATATAATATATGTCCTTTTGTGATTGATTTCACTTAGCATAATGTCCTTCAGATTCATCCATGTTGTGAAATGTTTCGTAGATTCATCATTACTGTTTATCATTGCGTAGTATTCCATTGTGTGTACATACCATAGTTTATCTATTCATCTGTTGATGGGTGCTTAGGTTGTTTCCATCTTTTTGCTATTGTCAATAATGCTACGGTGAACATGGGTGTGCATATGTCTATTCGTGTGACAGCTCTTATTTCTCTAGGATATATTCCATATATTATATATATTCCATATATTTCACTAGGATATATAATCTCAATTCCAGTGGGATTGCTGGATCATATGGTATTTCTATTTCTAGCTTTTTAAGGAAGTACCATTTTCCAAAATGGTTGTACCATTTTGCACTCCCACCAAACAGCACGTATGAGTTCTGATCTCCCCATAGCCTCTCCAGTATTCGTTATTTTCTGTTTTTTGATTCATTCCAGTAATGTCAGGGTGAGATGGTATCTCATTTTAGTTTTTTAAAATTTTGTGTTGTATTACTCTTAATTATATATCTATAATATACGTAAGACTCATAATGTGAGTTGAGTTACTGCCAACTAATCCTGCTTCTATTTTCATAAAATCTTGACTTGCAGAAAACTTTGAAGCATTGTTGTATGTATAGATGTTTCTACATCATATGAATGCTACCTCTTCTAGGTGGTTTCTGAGAGGTTCTGGAGCCTAAACTTAATAAATAAAATAAGGAAGGTTGTTCTCCTTTGAGAAGGTTGAGTTCACCAGGCTAACTTCAGCAAAGGAAGACAAAAAAATAATGAGTTTATCACTCACTTTGATGCCTCTTCAATCCCATTTCCATTTCTTAATGGAAAGAAATAATTTTATTATTAAATAATAGTTGCTAATGAGTTGACTCTGATTCATGGCGACCCCAAGTGTATCAGAGTAGAACTGTGCTCCATAGCGCTTTCAATGGCTGATTTTTCGGAAGTAGATGCCAGGCCTTTCTTCTGAGGTGCCTCTGAGTGGACTCAAACCTTCAATCTTTCAGTTAGCAGCTGAGCGCTTAACCATTTGCACTACCTACAGACTTCATTTAGACAATAAGAGTACCTAAAGTCTCAGGCCTGAATTTAATGATATGGTTTATTTTAACTTTGCTTTATTAAATTAAAAGATGTTTCATTTCTTGAAAGTGTAAAACAAAGGGAAAAGGTCCTGGCATAGGTGTACGAAAAACTTAGAATTCAATCCGGATTCTGTTGATGAAGATGGCATGACCATGTAAACTTTACTTTTCATCATTTAAGAGATGAGTGTAGTTACTACCTTGATCACCTTGAGGTAAATTGACAAGAATCCTGTTTGTTCCTCAATTTGTTTTTCTTTTATTGTGCTTTAAGTGAAAGTTTACAGTTCAAGCCAGTTTCTCATACAAATTTATACACATATTGCTGTGTGACCCTAGCTGCTCTCCCTATAATGCGACTGCACACTCCTCCTTTCCACCCCGGATTTCCTGTGTCCATTCAACCAGCTCCTGTCCCTTTTAGCCTTCTCATCTCGCCTCCTAACAGGAGCTGCCCATTTAGTCTCATGTATCTGCTTGAGCTAAGAAGCACTCTCTTCATGAGCATCATTTTATGTCCCATGGTCCAGTCTAATCTTTGTCTGAAGAGTTGGCTTCGGGAATGGTTTCAGTTCTGGGCCAACAGAGAGTCTGGGGGGCCAAGTCTTCTGGGGTCCCTCCAGTCTCAGACTATTAAGTCTGGTCTTTTTACTAGAATTTGAGTTCAGCACCCCACTTTTCTCCTGTTTCATCAGGGACTCTCTGTTGTGTTCCCTGTCAGGATGGTCATTGGTGATAGCTGGGCACCATCTAGTTCTTCTGGTCTCAGGCTGATGGAGTCTCTGATATATATGGCCCTTTCTGTCTCTTGGACTAATATTTTCCTTGTGTCTTTGGTGTTCTTCATTCTCCTTTGCTCCAGGTGGGTTGGGAACAATTGATGCATCTTAGATGGCCACTCGCTAGCTTTTAAGACCCCAGACGCCACTCACCAAAATGGGACGCATAACATTTTCTTAGTAAACTTTGTTATGCCAAATGACCTAGATGTCCCCTGAAACCATGGTTCCCAGACCCCCGCTCCTGCTACTCTGTCCCATGAAGTGTTCGGCTGTATTCAGGAAACTTCTTAGCTTTTGGTTTAGTCCAGTTGTGCTGACATCCCCTGTGGTGTGTGTTGTCCTTCCCTTTACCTAAGATAATTATTGTCTACTATTTGTTAGTGAATACCCCTCTCTCTCCCACCCCATCCTTATAACCACCAAAGAATGTTTTCTTCTGTGTTTAAACCATTTCTTGAGTTCTTAAAATGGTGTCATACAATATTTGTCCTTTTGCATCTGACTAATTTCACTCAGCATAATGCCTTCCAAATTCATCCATGTTATGTTTCTCGGATTCATCATTGTTCTTTATTGTTGCGTAGTATTCCATTGTGTGAATATACCATAATTTGTTTATCTGTTCGTCCGCTGATGGGCACCTAGGTTGTTTCCATCTTTTTGCTAATGTGAACAATGCTGCAATGAACATGGGTGTGCATATACCTATTTGTGCGACAGCTTTTATTTCTCTAGCATATATTCCAAGGAGTGGGATAGCTGAATCGTATGGTACTTCTATTTCTAGCTTTTTAAGGAAGCACCAAATCGATGTCCAAAGTGGTTGTACCATTTTACATTCCCACCAGCAGTGTATAAGTGTTCCAGTCTCTCCACAACCTCTCCAAAATTTATTATTTTGTGTTTTTTGGATGAATGCTAGCCTTGTTGGGGTGAGATGGTATCTCAGTGTAGTTTTGATTTGCATTTCTCTAATGCCTAATGATCGTGAGCATCTCCTCATGTATCTGGTAGCCGCTTGAATGTCTTCTTTGGTGAAGTGCCTGTTCATATCCTTTGTCCATTGTTTAATTGGGTTATTTGTCTTTTTGTTGTTGAGGTTTTGCAGTATCTTGTAGATTTTAGAGATTAGACGCTGATCGGATTTGTTGTAGCCAAAATTTTTTCCCAGTCTGTAGGTTGTCGTTTTACTGTTTTGGTGAAGTCTTTTGATGAGCATAAGTGTTTGATTTTTAGGAGCTCCCAGTTATCTAGTTTCTCTTCTGGTCCTTGTGCATTGTCAGTAATGTTTTCTATTCTGTTTATGCCATGTGTTAGGGCTCCTAGCATTGTCTCTGATTTTTCTTCCATGATCGTCATCATTTTCGATTTTATATTTAGGTCTTTGATCCATTTTGAGTTAGTTTTTGTGCGTGGTGTGAGGTGTGGGTCTTGTTTCCTTTTTTTGCAGATGGATATCCAGTTATGCCAGCACCATTTGTTAAAGAGACTGTCTTTTCCCCAATTAACGGACTTTGGGCCTTTGTCAAATATCAGCTGCTCATAGGTGGATGAATTTACATATGGATTCTTAATTCTGTTCCATTGGTCAATGTATCTGTTGTTGTACCAGTACCAGGCTGTTTTGACTACCGTGGTGGTATAATAGGTTCTAAAATCAGGTAGTGTGAGGTCTCCCACTTTGTTCTTCTTCTTCAGTAATGCTTTACTTAATCTGCGGCCTCTTCCCTTTCCATATGAAGTTGGTGATTTGTTTCTTCATCTCATTAAAAAATGCCATTGGAATTTGGATTGGGATTGCATAGATTGCTTTGGGTAGAATAGACATTTTCACAATGTTGAGTCTTCCTATCCATGAGCAAGCTGTGTTTTTCCACTTACGTGGGTCTTTTTTGTTTCTTGCAGTAGTGTCTTGTAGTTTTCATTGTATAGGTCTTTTACGTCTCTGGTTATATTTATTCCTAAGTATTTTATCTTCTTGAGGGCTATTGTAAATGATATTGATTTGGTGATTTCCCCTTCAAAGTTCTCTTTGTTGGTGTAGAGGAATCCAATTGATTGTTATATGTTTATCTTTTATCCTCATACTTTGCTGAAATCTTCTATTAGTTTTAGTAGTTTTCTTGTGGATTCTTTGGGGTTTTCTGTGTATAAGATCATATCATATGAAAATAGAGATACTTTGACTTCTTTCTTACCAATTTGGATGCCCTTTATTTATTTTTCTAGCCTAATTGCTCTGGCTAGGACTGTTACCGCAATAACGCAGATTGGAGCCGCCTGCCGCAATAGCCAGTTCTGAGACAGGCAAGGTAAGCAGCAAGATGTTTGTTGTATATATCAATATATAGGAGACAGAGGGGAATAGATTCCTCCAAAAAACCCATCTCTCCCACTGGAGATCGGCTGAAGGCTTTTAGAGGGTTAGGATTATGGATCTTAGAAGTTTGTGTTAGTTTCCCCTTGAGGTGGTGATGTCTCAGATGAGTTAATCTTCTACTGGTATTCTTGGGGGTTATCTGGTGACATCCTTGGGGATTATCTGGTGACATCTGGTTTTTCTTGTCACAAGATGGGTGCTTTGTTTGTTTTTCATCCTTAGATCATTATTACTTGTTTTCTACCCTCCAAGGAGGAACATCAGTTAATCTTAAACCTTTTGTAGAGACTAGAGAAACAAGATCATGAGACAATGTGGCAGTTAACAATGGGGAGTAAATAATCGTGAGCCAGGCTTGTGTAGCCTCTTCCAGGACCTCCAGCATAGTGTTGAGTAAGAGTGGTGATAAAGGGCATCCTTGTCTGGTTCCTGTTTTCAAGGGGAATGCTTTCAGATTCTCTGCATTTAGGATGGTGTTGGCTGTTGGCTTTGTATAAATGCCCTTTATTATGTTGAGGAATTTCCCTTCTATTCCAATTTTGCTGAGAGTTTTTATCGTGAATGGGTGTTGGACTTTATCAAATGCCTTTTCTGCATCAATAGATAAGATCCTGTGGTTTTTGTCTTTTGTTTTATTTATGTGATGGATTACACTGATTGTTTTTCTAATGTTGAACCATCCCTGAATACCTGGTATGAATCCCGCTAGGTCATGGAGAATTATTTTTTGATATTTTGTTGAATTCTATTGGCTAGAATTTGGTTGAGGATTTTTTTCATCTATGTTCATGAGGGATATAGGTCGGTAATTTTCTTTTTTTTGTGGTGCCTTTACCTGGTTTTGGTATCAGGGTTATGCTGGCTTCATAGAATGAGTTCGGGAATATTCTATCCTTTTCTATGCTCTGAAATACCTTTAGTAGTAGTGGTGTTAACTCTTCCCTGAAAGTTTGGTGGAATTCTCCAGTGAAACCATCTGGGCCAGGGCTTTTTTTCTTGTTGGGAGTTTTTTAATTACCTTTTCAATCTCTTCTTTTGTTGTAAGTTTATTTAGTTGTTCTGCCTCTGTTTGTATTAGTTTAGGTAGGTAGTATGTTTCTAGAAATTTGCCCATTTCCTCTAGGTTTTCAAATTTGTTGGGGTATAATTTTTCATAGTACTCTTTTTTATTTCAGTTAGGTCTGTTGTAATGTTCCCCATTTCATTTCTTATTCAGGTTATTTGTGTCCTCTCCTGTTTTTCTTTTGTCAGTTTAGTCAGTGGTTTGTCGATTTTGTTGATCCTTTCAAAGATCCAACTTTTGGTTTTGTTGATTATTTCTATTGTTTTTCTATTCTCTATTTCATTTATTTCTGGTCTGATCTTTATGTGAGAGGATATTTTGATCTTTTGCAAAAAGCATGGAAGGAAGACAGCACAAGTGGTGGGCACAGTGCCGTTGATTCACTGATAGAGGCGATAAAAAGCAACTAGTGTGTTTGGAGGCGAATCAGGACAAAGTTGGGTTTTGAGTACTCTGCTACTACCTGGGAGCTCCCACAGCTCTCTGTCTTCCCAGGTGCCCCTCATGGGGTCCATGCTTAGTCATTACCTTGGTCGCTAGCAAAATAATGCTGCACTGGCTTTGGTGGCTGGTGTCCTCTGATCCCAGGGAGATGAGGTCATTTATTCAACAATATTTATGGAGCCCCTGCTTGGGTCAAGTACTGTTCTAGTTGTTGAGGATATGGCAGTTAAAAAAAAGAAAGGCAGACAAGCTCACTGATCTCATGGAGCTTAAATTACCAGGGAAGGAACAGGCAATAAAGCACAAAACAAACAGGGTAATTTCAGATAGTGATAAGGTAGGATAAGATGACAGAGAGTGACCATATGTCCCACTTTAGATTCCTGGGTCTGAGGTGACCTCTTTGAGAAGATAACAACAGCCCAGGGACCTGAGGTTGAGAATGAGTCAGACACATGAAGATCTGAAGCAGTACTGTTCAGCAAAACTTTGTGAATGGTGGAACTGTTACACACTCTGCTGTCAGTATGGTAGCCACTAGTCACATGTGGCTGTTGAGCTCTTGAAATGTGGATAGTGCAATTGAGGAACTGAGCTTTAAATTTTATTTAAGATTATTTAATTTAAAGTTAAATAGCTACATGTGGCTAATGCCTCCTTTATTGGACAGTGAAGATGTGGAGATAGGGCATTGCAGGCAGAAGGAACAGCTTGTGCAAAGGCCCTGAGGATGGGATCACCCTAAGAACCCAGCATGAGATCTATGTCTGGAAACTATGTTCAGTCTTTAACAAGCAAATCTGGAAAAGTTAAATATGCTTCCTGCTTCTGTTTTGTCGACCTCTAGAGAATGTGCAGAGGAACAACAGTGCCCATAAAAACATGGGAATTAAAAACCCCTGCTCAACAAAGAACCCGTTTCCTTTCCTAGGAAGGACTCATTCCCACACTATCTGACTCACAACTCTTGACTAGTTTCCTCCGCTAACAGGGCTGTGGCTGGCCTTTGTCTGTGCAGGATGGAGCCTTTTCAGAGGCTGAGCGTGCTCATTCCGGGAACGCATTCTGGCTGTCTTTCTTCTTTCCTTGCATCTTCTTGTAACAAGAAGCTGGAACTTCTACTATTACTCTTTCAAAGGATCACTTTGTATTCTACTTACTGCATCCCATCTGTCCCATCCAGGGGCCTGAGACGATGTCTTTTGTGTCTTAACTTACCTTTTCTCTTCCATTACGGAGATAGCATAGTCAGTCCTGGTTATAAAGAGAAACTGGTAGTTAGAGATAGTTTCACCTTGAATTGCCACTTGGGTTGAAAGGGTTAAGAAGGAAAAAAAAAGAAAGAAAGAAAAGAAGAGAAGGAAAAAAAAAAAAAAAAGAAAAAAGAAGAGAAGGAAAGGCCCCAGGAATGCTCCCAGTGGTTTTCTCACATGCCATGCATGTACTAGGGCTCTCTCGAGCCATGGAAACCTCTGTACCTCTTGGCCATGAATTGAGCTATTCTGAGCAGCCACCAGTTTATCCTAGCAGGGGGGTGGTGGGGCAATGGCAGGGACCAACTCTGCCCATCCAGCGTGGGTGGAGATTTGGCAAGATTCCCAGCCAAAAACAGAGACAGGCAGCCAATCCTGGCTCCGTGCACTGAGGATCAGAGGGGGCCCAGCTACAGTCTCTAATCCTGGGCTAGCCTGAATTAGTCATTGGTTACCACACTCTTTGCACTGGCTTGGCTAAAAGATAAAACAATTACCTAGCCCAGCCCTGAAGGGTATGCACAACGGAGCAAAGGGGATCAAGATGGAAAATCGAAGATCACAGCGCCAAGCCCACTTTCATGGGTGGAGCAGTTGCCCTGCCTTTTCTCCTTGGTCCTAAGGACCTGACTGTCTACAGCTATCTTGGGGCTTCTCCTGCGCACCCCCTGACCAGTGGTAGGGGGATGGCCAGGGGAAGGACCAGAGGCTGTGGACTTCAAACTGTGGCATGAACCAAGAAGCTGTTTTTTTGTTGTTGTTGTTGTTGTTGTTCTATTTCTAGCACATTGGTTTTTTTTTTAGTCTCCCATACAATTTTTTTTTTTACATACATTGTTATGAGACCCCAAACATTCACCCCATTCTGCGACAGCACACTCCTCCTCTCTGCCCCTGATTGTCCATGAACATTCAACCAGCTCCTAACTCTCTCTGCCTTCCCGTCTCACCTCTGGACAGAAGCAGCCCCTTTGGTCTCTTGTGTCTACTTGACTAAGAGGCACATTCTTCACAAGTATCACTTTATGTCCCACAGTCTAGTCCAATCCCTGTCTGAAGAGTTGGCCTTGGAAATTGTTTTAGTTCTGGGCTGATAGAGAGTCCGGGTCCATGCTTTCCGGGGTGCCTCCAGTCTCAGTCAGAACATTAAGTCTGGTCCCAAGAAGCTGTTTTGAAGTCAATGACCCTGGTTTCTCTGGTAGAAAAATGTGAGGTCATAAAATGAACCTTTGTGATCCATAAACAATATACCGGCATGTTCCCCCTCCTTTGTGTTGGGCGCTTCCTGGAATATAAGTGTAGAAACCCATCTGAATCATGTGCTTTGGCCTTCATGAAAGACAGATAAGGCAATGCCTCAAGTAGATGGCTTGCATGCACCTGCGCTTACTGTTTATAATGTTCTTCAGGAGACAAGTGCCTATTATCGGAAGGACTGTTGGGTTAATCTGTGTAGGTTCATTTGAAGGGCTTCATAAGCTAGATAGGGCAGTATCATCCAACTTAATTCTTTTGTCCTTAAAAACTTATATTTTTCATCGAAAAATAGCATACGTTTAGTAAAGAAAAATGGGGAAATATACAAAAGGAGAAAGGAGAAAAACATTAACCTCTGATTCCACCTCTAAACGCAACTGCCCCTGTTAACATTTTGGAGTATTCTCTATTCGCATGTTTTTCTATCAGTGGGTTATTTTGCCTTTTACAGGGCTGTAACCATAACACAAATACAATTTTGGCTTTTAATTTAGCATTAAATAATAAGTGAATAGTAAACATTACTTTTAATGGCCGAGTAGCATCCCTTTAAGTTCCTGTGCACTTGACACTTGGGCATTTTGAACGACAAGGATTTGGTTACTGGCTGGAGGTCATACAGCAAGTTAGTGATGAAGGCAGGCCCAGACCCCACCTCTCTGACCAGTCAGTTGATCTTTCATTATACCCACCAGTTTTCAACCCTTTCTCTGCCCCATCCCTCACACATGGTCTGCATGCCCCTGCCACTTGTGCCTTTTATTACATTATTGCATTTAGCCTCCTCCCCACCTTCCACTGAGGATCACTACATAACCCACTGCAGGATGTTGACCCAGGGGTGGAGGTCAAATTATCTTCTTCCATCGTGGCACCTGGAGAGACCCATAGTATCATAATAAATAGCAGAGTCTTTATTTGGGCCAGATTTGCTTCCTACTTCTCCCAACCTAAATTTCACCTCTGAACCCTTCCCATCCCCATGTGTTAATACTAGCTCTGTAACAGGAAGTCTTTATGGAAGCAGACTGCCACATCTTTCTCCCGCAGAGCAGCTGGGGAGTTCAAACCGCCAGCCTTCTGGTAGCAGCCTAGTGCTTAACCACTGCGTCACCAGGGCAGTCCTACTCTGTCCTATAGGGTCACTATGAGTTGGAGTCGACTCAACCGCAATGAGTTAATGGGTAGCAGGAAAAAACGTTAGCCAAAGGAAAGAGGGACAGGCTTGGATGCCCAGCAAACAGGCTTAAGGTGTGTGGTGCTCTCTTAACTGCTGCTGTAGGGGGTGGATGGAAGATGTGGCTCCCACCCACCCCCCATCAGAGTTCTTCTCTCCGCCTCAGGACTGGCTCCTGGTGTGTATTTGCATAGGGCCCCGTGATTAAAAGGGCCCCATGCTTGATTTAATGTTCTGCTGCTGTTGTCTTAAAATTCTTGGTAAGTTTTGAACAAAGGCCTGGCATTTTCATTTTTCACTGGTCCCCTGAAATTATGTAGCTGATTTTGCTCCCGTTATACTTTGAATATGCCTTACCTGAAGCCTTCATCTAATGTCACTATTATTACTTACATTTGTGACTCACGTCACACACTGGGAGGTATTTTAGTGGAAGGAAAAGGTTTTGGAGTCCAACAGACTTTGTTCCAAATGGTCACATTCTGGCTTTGGGATTTTGGGTAAGTTACCTAGTCATTGGAGCCCTGGTGGTGCAGTAGTTAAGAGCTTGGCTGCTAACCAAAAGGTCGGCAGTTTGAATCCACCAGCCGCTCCTTGGAAGCCACATGGGGCAGCTCTACTCTGTCCTATAGGGTTGCTATGAGTCGGAATCAACTTGATGGCAATGGGCTTGGTTTTGGTTCTGGTTTTGTGAAGGTGGAGAAAGGGAAGCATGTAGCCTATTGCCTTGCTCATCCTCACTCATCGGTACCTCTTGCTCCCTCCTCCCTCCTTGCCTGGTGTAGTGCTGGTACACGTCGGTGCTCAACACTTATTACTACACTGAACTCAATTTGAGTTTGTGATGGTTGGTTTGTACCTGTTCATTTCCAAATGAGGCCTGGAACTGTGTCGTAGTCTCTGGGTAAGAGCTGGAAGCACACAAGTAGAGGGACTCATTCTAAGTGTTGAGTTTTCCTCTCCTGGGACTCGAACTCCAAGCCATGTATCGGGGCTCCTTTTACCATAATAATCAAATTAACAATGGATGTATTACCTTAGGATCTCATAATAGCAGCTACTCATTCAGCGAAGACTCTGCCCCAGGCACTGGGCTGGGTAGTTCACACACCTTCCACCCTACCTGGAAGTGGGCACTGTTCTTACCCCCTTTCCCATGCTGGCTGCAGCTGTCCGACTCCAGGGCCTGTGTTCTTAACCACTACACACCACTGCTTCTTCTGTGGGGCCAAGCGGGAGCAGAGCTTTTGATGTGGGCTTGGGGAGATGCATGTGGTAGAGCACTTTTCAGCCCACTGCTAACTGAAAAAAGCCCAGGTATAATGAAAGAAGAGACCAAACAAAAACCTAACCCGGTGCTGTCGAGTCAGTTCTGACTCATAGTGACCCTATAGGACAGAGTAGAACTGCCCCATATGATTTCCAAGGAGCAGCTGGTGAATTTGAACTGCCGACCTTTTTGGTTAGCAGCCATAGCTCTTAACCACTGTGCCACCAGGGCTCTGAAAGAAGAGACCAAAACAAAACAAACAAAGAACCCATTGCCGTTGAGTCGATTTGGACTCATAGCAACCCTACAGGACAGAGTAGAACTGCCCTATAGGGTTTCTGAGAAGTGGTTAAAGAAGAGACAGGAGGGGCAAAATATGCAGCGCTGATTGGCGCCAAGCCTTGTGCCTTGGGGAAAATGGTAGATCATGGGAGGGACCTGAAGTCTGAGCAGAAATGCAGCTGTGGCCAGGTTGGCTGCTGCCTGTAGGTCCGGGTCTGGGACTGGCGCCTTTAGGTGTCTGTGACTGAGTCAGTGGCTGGAAGCCAGTGACCCACGGCAGCCTGTGGGCTATGACTAAGTTAGGAAGAAAGAGCCCTTGGGCTCCGTGGGGAGCTCACGGGGGCAGGTGAGCTGTGAGAGGGCCTCGGGTGGGCAACTGGGAACAGGCTGTTCAGATGATGTGGCTTTGGAACATCATGTGCTGAGACTGAGTTCAGTCCTAGTGGGAGAGAAGACTTCCTGATACCAGTGGGAGATAGACTGCACCTCCACCCCCAAGGGTCAAGTTAAACAGCAGAAAGCTAGGAAAGTCTAATCACTTTACCTTTAAAAAAAGAAAAAGCCTACCTTATTGAATAATTTGGGGAGGGGATTATATTGGATACTAAGCATCACAGATTAACATCTGACTACCCCAGACAAGACAAGTTTCGATGCTTGTTGCTTTACACAGACCAGACAAGAAGGTACCTGTGAACGACAGACTCTGAATTAGAAAATTGCTTGACAGTTTCGTTTGATTTGCCTGTTGAAGTATCACAGTGTGAGATTTGGAAAGAGGAAGGGAGAAGGATGGCAAGAGAATGGGGGCTGTTGGGGAGAAATGAGCAAGTTCACAGGGGAATTAAACCATAAATAAATGAGGCTGCACCCCTCATTTCACCCCAGGCCCTTTAGTAACTTCCTCACAGAGACGGGCTCCTTGGAGCAGCTTCTCAGCCTTGGTACTATTGACATTTGGGGTCAGATAATTCTTTGTGTGGCTGGCTGTCCTGAACATTGTAGGATGTTTAGCAGCATCTCTGGCCTGCACCCATTAGATCCCAGTAGTGTTACCTGGTTCCGACAACCTAATGTCTCCAGCATCGCTGAATATTCTCTTGGTGCAAAAAACCCACCAAACCTGTTGCTGTTCGAGTCGTTTCTGACTCATAAATGGTCCCCAGTTGAGAACCACTGCCTTACAGCAAAGGAACCCCTCCCCCCTTTTTAACTGAAAGAAGAGTATTGCAGTTCCCACCAGGCAGGTGAAATGAGGGGCCATTGCATCATCTCCTGCTCCACAGAAATGAAGAAAGGAGGGGCACGCCGTTCACGCTTGCTGGCTTGGAGTCGCTTTGTCAGTGCTGTCTGATTTGGCTACATTGCTAAAGGTCCTTTTTGGTCACTTCAGGACCAAATTGTCACCCATAAAAGCCTAGAGTAAAAAAAACAAGCAAGCAAGCAAACAAAAAAACAGGGAAGTAAACCAGTTCAGAAGGCTTTGGGATTTTTATTAAAAATGGCCAGCATGGTTAGCCCAAGACCCCCTGCTTCAGAAGTGTTCTCAGGAGGCCTGTCTGCCTAGAGCTGGCCTGGGTGTTGATATGTGAAGAGGCTGAGAACATGTGGCATAAACATCGACTGATATTGTTTGCCATTTACACTCAGCATGTGTAACCCGGCAGGAATGGCTCCCAGCGGCTGCATGTGACTCCCCTTCCAGACAGTATGTCGCGTGGGGACCGCTCTTTCTCTTTTGCCCACTCCCTCGCTTGCATGCCCCCTCCTCTGCCCATTCCCAGACTCGTGAGATTCTAAGTGGAAGTTTGTTATGGTTGGCATGCAGAAAGCTGGTAGAATGTCATTGGAATTTTCTAGGGAGGCACATGAACGACACCCAAAATGACTCCCGGCTTCAGTGGCCTCAGGTCAACGCTCAGTGCCATATGCCCTGCTCTTTTCCAGAAAGGTGAAGTTGCATGATGTCATCTTATCTTCCCCTGCACAAGGGGGAAATCAAGGAGTTTCTTCTATTTCCCAGGTCCAGGCAGCACTTACGACTATGTTCTTGGCGCTAAGCATTTGTGCATGAGTGTGCGATTTGCCTGTATCCCCACCCCTTCCTGTTTAAAAAAATTTTTCAGATGTTTCACAGCAGCAGGTTAACATGTGACCTAAAACAGCTCTCATGACCCCAGTGAAATTAGCGATCCCAATGCCAGGAAGTCTAGATTCTCTTTTTACTCTGTTACTGAACTCTTTTATAAAGAAAAGTTGCGTGGCTACTGGCAAACAGACCCCGAAATCTTCAGATCTGAGGGAATGGAAGGGGACGTATTCAGAGTCCTGAAACCTCGTGACTCATGGCGGCCTCTTAAGGTTGAGGTGTTTTGTGTTAACCGCTGGAGTTTGTCAGTGATGGAAAATGAATGTGAAGGCTTTTGAACTGTTTTGTATCAGATTCATGGGAGTGCCACATGAGAATTCATGAGCAGGAGATACTTCGCCAAGAAAGAATGCATGAGAGTTGCTTCTGAGTACGTCTGAAGTAACTGTAATATGCATCTTAGTAACTATTACATATCTTTAAGTAAAGTTAAATTTCAAAACAAAGTTATTTTAATAATCCCCAAGCAAGCAAGCACATAAGTGTATACACTTCAGTACTGAGGTTCAGGGAACGTATTTGGGCATGAATGTGAGGATCTGTTAGCAGGCTGAAACACAACCAAACTTGACTCACCTCGTTTCTTGATCTGACGCAATTAGAAGTAGTATCGACACAGGCGATAAATACTGTTTTTTTTTCTGCTTGCAAGTGGGTAAAACTAAATCCATACACAAAATGACATGTATGATGGTTTTTTTTTTCCACTTAAAAAAAAAATCCACTCTGTAGCTTTGTCATTGGTTTCTGCCTTATATGCCTTGGAATACTTTTTTTTTTTTGGGCATATCTTTGCAAAGAAGTCAGAAAACTGAAGGGGAGAGGGTTAACATTTTCACACACTCGCCCCTCCCCCACATTTATACACTAACAGCTGCCACATATGATTTTGTGGAATTTGATATTTCCAACGAAATGACTTCCTTATTTTCCATAGTAATATAATAATCAATTTTACCATAGAGAACTGTGTATATGTCAAGCCTTGACTGCTCCTAATTAGCAATGGATGAGATAGCAGGGGAAAGTACTGGAAAGCAGTTTTGAGTGAACACTCAGCTGTCAAGTTTGAACTATGCTTTCTTGCCTCAGTCAAGCCAGTCCTCAATCTGCTTGGATCTTAACCACCGGTTTAGTTTGAGGTGTCTGAGAAAATACCTAGAATGGCACGCGCAAATATAACCGAGATGGCCCTGTCCCTCTAACCATTGCTGCCTGTCTTTTATCACCACTCAGCAGTCTAACTTCTCATATGGGCCACAGCTTTGTGAGATAGACGCGAGACCCAGAGGTAACCTACATATAATATTCTCTGCCTTGGGTGGTGCCTGTGTTTCTTTGAGTACAGTCAGAAAGATGCTTCTTTTTTTTTTTTTCTTCTTCAAGCTTAACTATGGCTTTATGATTGCTTTTATGCATAAATCTAGAAGTCTCCTGCCCGGGCCCTTGCACAGCAAAGGGGATGGCATGGTCCATCACAAACTTATTTCATCACAACTGTATAAAAAATAATACTTTCTGTTAGGAAGTATGCATGTGTACAATAGCTTTTTGGTGATGACTATTTTTTTATTGTACTCTAGATGAAGGTTTATAGAGCAAATTAGTTTCTCATTAAACAATTAATACACATATTGTTTTGTGACATTGGTTGCCAACCCCACGACATGTCGATACTCTCCCCTTCTCGACCTTGGGTTCCCCATTACCAGCTTTTCTGTCCCCTCCTGCCTTCTCGTCCTTGCCCCTGGGCTGGTGTGCCCATTTAGTCTTGTTTTGTTTTATGGGCCTGTCTAAGAAAGATGTTTCTTAAAGTACCAGAAACTTTCATCCACTTTGGGAAATGGATGCTTTCTCAAATAAAGCTTTATAAATTTCCAACCTTAATGTTCTCACTTAGTCTAAGGAATTTAAAATAATTAAACCATGCATATTCCCAGCACACACAGGGAAACATATACCACATTTTTCTCAAAGAAACAGAATATTCTACTAAGGTCTATGTTCCTGTATGCTTAGGGCAGTCATAAATTCAAGTCTGTTGAACGAGTAGTTGTTCAGTGTCTCTAATTTGCCCAATGCTAAGCCAAGCAGGCAGTCAGCAGTTGGAAAGATTTCAGGATATGGATGATGTCCTCCAGGTGCTTATCTTTACAAGGAAGAGTTCTCCCCCAGCAAACCTCACCTGGCTCTCCGTAGCGAAAAGTGTGTGTATACTCTGGGGGAAGACTTGACACACAAAAAAAATTATTGAATTGTGGGAAAGATGCATCAATGTAAAGAAGAAATGTTGATTAATTTCCCACTGTGTTTGTGACTCCTTGTGGACTTGTAAAAATTTCAGTGTTTATCCTTTGGAGTAATTTAAGACATGTGGTCATGCTGTTTGGTATGAGAAAATTACTTTCATGGCTCAAAGTAATGAAGAACAGGTTGATCTTATTTCTTTATAGATCAGTGATTCTCAGACTTTGCTTTGCTTCAGCTAGAATCTCCTGGGAGAGCTTAAAAATCCCAGTGCCTGGACTAATGGACCACAACTACCATGGCCTCCACCAGACTGAGTCCAGTACAACTACATGGTGCCCAGCTACCACCACTGACTGCTCTGACCGGGATCACAACAGAGGGTCCTGGACTGAGCTGGAGAAAAATGTAGAACAAAATTCTAACTTAACAAAAAAAGACCAGACTTTCTGGCCTGACAGAGACTGGAGAAACCCCAAGAGTATGTCCCCTGGACACCCTTTCAGCTCAGTAATGAAGTCACTGCTGAGGTTCACTGTTCAGCCAAAGATTAGACAGCCCCGTAAAACAAAATGAATCTAATGGGGTACAACAGCCCACGGACAAGGACTAGAAGGCAGGAGGGGACAGAAAAGCTAGTAATAGGGAACCCAAGGTTGAGAAGGGATAGTACTGACATGTCATGGGGTTGTTAACCAATGTCATAAAACAATCTGTGTACAGAATGTTTAATGAGGAAATATTTGTTCTGTAAACCTTCATCTAAACTACAATTAAAAATCCCAATGCCCAGGTGAATCAGAATCTCTGGAGGTGAGACCCAAGCATCAGGATTTTTTAATTTTATTTTATTTTATTGTGGTGTAAGTGAAGTTTACAGTTTAAGTCAGTTTCTCATATAAAAATTTATACACACATTGTTATGTGACCCTAGCTGCTCTCCCTATAATGTGACAGCACGCTACTCCTTTCCATCCCGGATTTCCCATGTCCATTCAACCAGCTTCTGTCCCTTTTTGCCTTCTTATCTCACCTCCGGACAGGAGCCACCCATTTAGTCTCATGTATCTACTTGAGCTAAGAAGCACTCTCTTCACGAGTATCACTTTCGTCCCATAGTCCAGTCTAATATTTCTCTGAAGAGTTGGCTTCAGAAGTGAATGGTTTCAGTTCTGGGCTAACATAGAGTTCAGGGACCATGTCTTCCAGGGTCCCTCCAGTCTCAGTCAGACCATTAAGTGTGTTCTTTTTACTGGAATTTGAGTTCTGCACCCCACTTCTCTCTTGCTCCGTCAGGGACTCTCTGTTGTGTTCCCTGTCAGAGTGGTCATTGGTGGTAGCCAGGCACCAACTAGTTCTTCTGGTCTCAGAGTGATGCAGTCTCTGGTTTATGTGGCCCTTTCTGTCTCTTGCGCTAATACTTTCCTCATGTCTTTGGTGTTCTTCATTCTCCTTTCCAAGCATCAGTATTTTTTAAAAATCCCTAGGTAATTCCAGTATGCCACAGGTTTGAGATTTAGGATATAGATGACTATCAACAACTTTTTTTTTTTTAACCTAGGCATTTTGGGGTGAGTTTGGGAAGTGGGCTTTCTCATAATGATGGTGTTGCTTGACTAAAGAATTTCTGGCATTCTGGAGTCTGACACTTCTGGTCTTTGCATTAATGAACTCAGTGTGGATGAAGCTGTGCATTCTTCTCATTGAACAAACTTGATAATATGACACTGAGTCAATCAATGAACTGAATTACCTGAGGTTCCACAAGGCCAAATAACGTTGAAGGTGTTAGCTGAGTCTCTTAAAGGAAGGTAGTTATAAGATTAATTACATGTGCCCCTAAAATCATTTCTACAGAGTCTAAAACTTCTATGGAAAAGGGACCCACCCACTCTTGGTGTGCTGGGCAGATATTAGATAGATGCAGCTCATTAAAAATACCGTAGTTACTAAATTCCTTATAACTCATCATAGAGTTGTAGAATTGGAAAGTACTTTCAAGTTACTCTAGTTCAGTGGTTCTCTAAAAGTGTGGTTGCTAGGCCAGCAGCATCAACATCACCTTGACTAGTTAGAAATGCAAATTCTCCTAAGTCAGAAACTCTAGGGGTGGGACCAGCATCTATGTTTCAAGACATTCTCCTGATACCTACCAAAGTTTGAGAACACTGCTCTAGTTTGACCTTGTCATCTTACAGATGGGTCAGTGGAAACCTTACGAGATTAAGTGCCCCTTGCCAAAGTCACCCAGGATTAGAGGAGGAGTAGAGGCTAGAAACAGATCTCTCAGTTCTAAAATCTATCTCTGTACCACAGCCAGATTGCCCTAATTTTTCCGTGTGCCATAAATAACATCTACAATCCTAAACTATAAGGCATAAACCAAAAATGAAACCAAACCCATTGCTGTCAAGTTGATTACGACTCATAGCAACCCTATAGGACAGAGCAGAACTGCCCCTTAGGGTTTCCAAGGAATAGCTGGTAGATTTGAAATGCTGACCTTCTGGTTAGCAGCCGAGCTGTTAACCACTGTGCCAGCAGGGCTCCATAAGGCGTAAAGGGACCTTAAATATTGTCTCATCTGACCCTCCTGTTTCATTGATGAGAAAATCAAGGTCTGTAGTGTGGAGTGACCTCAGTAACATAGATAATTATTAAGGGCAGAGCCTGCATAAGAAGTGGGCTATTTACAGCTGAAACAGTGACTTCCCCCTACCCAATACCCTACACTGGCTCTTTAGTTTCATATGGACTCTTAGTATTTGGCTTAATCACATTAGTTAAAATGTCTAGGGGGCAGAGGGGAAGAAGAGCTATTTTGACTGAGAATTGTAATCCTTTAAAGTTAATCTAAAATTTTATTTTTACTTAAAATTGACTTGACTTTTGTAACAATCCTATACATTTACCAGAAAACTCTCAGTGATGTAAACTACTCAAAACAGAGCTCAAAGAACATAGGGACCCCTCCTGGAGCTAGTGCTTCATCTCAGAATCACACAGATTCGACACTTAGAGCTCCTCAGGTCGCTGAAATCAACATTTTCTTTAGATTTAGTTGAAAGGAAAAATGTGGCAGCAAGTCTGTCTGTTGAATATCTTCGAATTTTATACTTGATGTGGTTAGTGGTATTTACATAATTTTGACAGTATTCAAAGACTGAATCTAACCCACAAAGCCTTGTAGCAACACACACGGAACATTTAGCCAGGAAAACAAATTGATAATGTGATATACAACTAATATCTACACACACGTACACATGGAGCAAGTATAGACATGTATAAAAACCAAAAAAAAAAAACTCGTTGCTGTCGAGTCAATTCTGACTCATAGTGACCCTATAGGACAGCGTAGAACTGCTTCATAGGGTTTCCAAGGAGTAGCTGATGGGTTTGATCCTGCCGACCTCTTGGTTAGCAACCTGAGCACTTAACTGCTGTGCCACCAAATCTTCATGGTCGTGTATAGAAATGCTTGTTGGTTCCGTACACTTACCATATACTAGGCACTGTGACATGATATTGGACATATAGTTCCTGCTCTCAGAATGGTCATATGGTAGTGGGGAAGTCAGCTAAGTAACTAAATAGACAATTATGAGAGAGGGTGATAGGAGTTAGAAGAAAGTATAATTGAGACTAACAGAAGCAGCAGGGCATTAAGGGGGATCATAGAAGGGGCATTAGCCCAGCCGGGATGGGGGCAGGAGTCAGAGAAGACTGCCTGGAGGGGTGACATCTGAGCTGCATTTTGAAGGATGATAGTTATCCAGGTGAAGAGGAGTAGGGGAAGAAGTTGTTCAGGGAGAGGGAACAGCATATGCAAAGGCATTCATGTTTGTGTGCTTGTGTGCGCATCGTCCTTCACTGGGCACGGTATTGGCTTGTTGTTGTTGTTGTTGTGTGCTGTTGAGTTGATTCTGACTCATAGTGACCCTATAGGACAGAGTACAACCGCCCCATAGGGTTTCCTAGGCTGTAATCTTTACAGGAACTGATCGCCAGGTTTTTTCTCCCATGGAGTGGCTAGTAGGTTCGAACTGCTGACATTTTGGTTAGCAGCCAATCTTTTAATCACTGTACCGCCAGGGCTTCTGTTGGCATATAAACCTCTAAACATGAACAGTTTGACTTCTTAGAGATCTTTGTGTAGCAATTTTTAAAAATACATTTCGGAGATTTTTTTTTTCTACCTCAAAAGACTCAAACGTTCTCCAGAAAAGTTTCTTGGTTGAGAGATCACTCTATATTATATTGCTGAGAAAATGGAAGGGTCTCCCACTCTAACCCTAGAAGTCAAACCAACTCCTTCAGTTTTAGCCTACATAAAAGCCAACATGAGTTGTCTGAAGAATTGTGTCTCAGACAAACTAACTCCAGCCCTGCATGGATTTGAGATGCATTTCACACGAAAGCCAGGGGTGTGCCTGGGATATGCCTTTGCAGAGGAGAGCATCTTATAATGGGGCACTTTTGGTATTTCATTCAGTAAGTCTTCATGGATAAAGTTAAAGGAGCCTCTTCCTGGGCTGAACTGCACATTCAAGACACATGGGATCAAGGAAATTAAAGTATTTCAAGCTGACTGGCCTGCAACAAAAACATCTGAACTAAGCCTGTCTATAATGACAGTGGTTTCTTTAGAAGCATTCTCAGGAGCTTTAAAATAGCTTAATTTGTGAATAAAAATAATAATAGTTATTATTATTGCTTTGCAGAGCATCTGTACATGGTGTTTGATCTTTACAGCAGTCCTCTGAGGTAGCAGGCAGACATTATCTCCATTTGACAGATGAAGAAATTCAACCTTGAAGTTATTAGATTTCAAAGGTGGAAGGAACCTTGGAGAATCTTTTGTTCAGCATTCCCATTTCACAAAAAAAAACTCACTGAGGGACTAAAGAGAGAGGCAGAGCCAAGATGGTGGAGTAGTCAGACGCTTCTCATGGTCCCTCTTACAATAAAGACCTGAAAAAATAAGTGAATCAATTATATATGACAGTCTAGGAGCCCTGAACATTAAAGGCAAAGTTGAGGAATCAGACTGAGTGACGGGGGAGGGAGAAATGGTTCAGAAGCAGCAAGGAGTTGCCAGACCTGACCTGGCAGGAACCGGCACCCTGCAGGCCGGATTGGCTGGCGTGCGAGGTGAGACAAGCAGTGGCATTCAGGACATGTATTCCACATCGGGGGAGACCAAGTGGCGGAGAGTCTACTTAGCCTCCAGAACCAGTGAAAAGTGGCACTTAATCAGGAAAAGATAAGTACATGCATCTAACCTACTGTGTGGATCAAAAAACACTCCATTTGGAAAGAACCTCTCTCCCATTTACCTGCTCCCTCCCGACTCTGCACAGGTCCCTGGCTGGCTTCAGTAATTGCTACCTCCCCTGGGCTGGAAGTAGGACCCATCACATACCCTGAGCCATTCTCCTGGCCTTGGAGAGGGAACAAAGAACAAACAGGAAATAATAATCTACCAGCTTCCCTAAGCCAGGAACTCAGGGCAGGCACAACTCCCTAAGCACAGCCATAAGGGGTCCACAGACTTTGAATGCCTTTCACCCCTGCATAGATCTGTGTGGGCCCATTTCAACAGCATAGGCACTCATTAGCACAGTGTTACAGGCTATACAACTGAAGCCTAACTTCACTATATCAGCTATTTGATGGAGTGGCAGGTTTGGGACATTTGACACCACTCTGCCCATTAAACAGGGTCCTCACCTACCCACATCAGGGGCCTGAGGGCTGGTGGCTTCACCCATGCCACCTAGCCACGTGCAACAGGGGTCCAAGAATAAGTGGTACCTCCCAGTCCTTACAGCCAAGAGCATTGGGTGCCCATAGTCTGGCTGCAACCCCCCCCCCCCCCCTACACCCTCTAGGGAACAGGGACATGCTTTCCTCCCAGACATGCAGGGGCAATGGTCAGCCCCCTGCCTTACTCAGCACATGACCTCCTACAGATACCTGTGCCTACTCCAATCACCCCTGCCCATCCAGGACTGTAGGTGAGAGCCTGCACCACATACTCAGTGGCTGACTACCTGGACACCTGAGCTGAATCCATACAAAAAAAGTAAACAGACTTCTGGGTTTACATACCTAGTAACAGATCTAACCACCTGGTGACAGGACGTTAAAGTTTCAAAGCACCAATAATCAAACTAGCTCACATGAGCAGCCTATTTGGGCATATCAAAACAAACAAGAAGCTAGGACACAGTAAGAAAACATAAAATAAATAAGTATAATAACTTATTGATGGCTCAGAGACAACAGTCAATATCAAATCACATAAAGAGGCACACCATAATGGCTTCAGCAAGCTCCCAAAACAAAGAATCAAGAAATCTTCCGGAGGAAGAGACTTTCTTAGAATTACTGGAGGTAGAATACAAAAGATCAATATACAGAAGTCTTCAAGATACCAGGAGGGAAATCAGGCAAAACACAGAACGAGCCAAGGAACACACGGACAAAGCAATAGAGGAACTTAAGATTAGAGAAGAGCACAATGACAAATTTAACAGGCTGCAAGAATCCATAGAGAGAGCAATCAGAAATCCAGACGATTAACAATAAAATTTCAGAATTAGACAACTCAATAGAAAGTCATAGGAGCAGAATTGAGGCAATGGAAGTCAGAACTAGTGAGACTGAAAATAAAGTACTTGACACCAACTTATTTGAGGAAAAAATGAGACAAAAGAATTTTAAAAAGTGAAGAAACCCTAGAATTATGTGGGACTCTATCAAGAGGAATAACCTGCAAGTGATTGGAGTTCCAGAACAGGGGAGGGATAACAGAAAATACAGAGAGAATTGTCGAAGATTTCTTGGCAGAAAACTACCCTGATATCAAGAAAGATGAGAAGATACCTATCCAAGATGCTCATCGAACCCCACATAAGGTAGATACCAAAAGAAAGTCACCAAGACATAATCAAACTTGCCAAAACCAAAGATAAAGAGAGAATTTTAAGAGCAGCTAAGGATAAAGGAAAAGTCATCTACAAAGGAGAGTCAATAAGATTAAGCTCATACTACTCAGCAGAAACCATGCAGGCAAGAAGGCAATGGCATGACATATATAATGCCTTGAAGGAAAAAAAATTGCCAGCCAAGAATTCTGTATCTGGTAAAACTGTCTCTCAAATATGAAGGCAAAATTAGGGCATTTCCAGATAAACAGAAGTTTAGGGAATTTGCAAAAACCTAACCAAAATCACAATAAATACTAAAGGGAGTCCTCAGAAAATCAATAACATCAGATAACAACCCAAGACTAGAACACAGGACAGAGCAACCAGATATCAACCCACATAGGGAAGTCACAAAAATAAATTAGCTAAAATGCTGAAAATAGGGAAACAGAGACATCAATATGTAAAAGATGACAACATTAAAACAAAAAAGAGATACTAAAAAAATGTAGTCATAGATCATTCATATGGAGAGGGAGTCAAGGCGATACAAAGAAATAAAAGACTGGTTTAAACTTAGAAAAATAGGGGTAAATATTAAGGTAATCACAAAGGAAACTAACAATCCTACACATCAAAATAAAAAACAAGAAAAACATAAAGACTCAGCAAATACAAAATCAGCAACAATGAAAAAGATGAAATGAAAATACGTAAAGAAAAACGACTCAGCACTGAAAATTAAGTGGGATGAAGAAACTGTCAACAACACAAAACCAAAATGACAACACTAAGCACATACCTATCAGTAATTACGCTGAATGTAAATGGACTAAAACCACCAATAAAGAAACAGATTGGATAAAAAAAAAAAAAACATGATCTGTCTATATGCTGCCTACAAGAGACATACCTTAGACTTCAAGACACAAACAAACTAAAACCCAAAGGATGGAAAAAATATATCAAGCAGACAACACTCAAAAAAGAGCAGGAGTGGCAATATTAAACTGACAAAAAAGACTTTAAAGTAAAATCCACCACAAAGGATAAGGAAGGACACTACATAATGATTAAAGGGTCAATACACCAGGAGGACATAACCATAATAAATATTTACACACCCAAGGACAGGGCTCCAAAATACATAAAACAAACTCTTAACAGCACTGAAAAGAGAGATAGACAGCTCCACAATAATAGTAGAAGACTTCAACACACCACTTTCAGTGCAGGACAGAACATCCAGAAAGAAGCTCAGCAAAGACATGGAAGAGCTAAATGCTACAATCAACCAACTTGATCTCATAGACATATACAGAACACTCCACACAACAGCAGCCAAGTATACTTTCTTTTCCAACACACATGGAACATTCTCCAGAATAGACCACATATTAGGCAATAAAGCAAGCCTTAACAGAATCCAAAGCATCGAAATATTACAAAGCATCTTTTCGGACCATAAAGCCATAAAAGTGGAAATCAATAACAGAAAAAGCAAGGAAAAAATATCAAACACATGGAAACTGAACAACTCCTTGCTCAAAAACCTACTGGGTTACAGAAGAAATTAAGGATGGAATAAAGAAATTCACAGAGTCAAATGAGACTGAAAACACATCCTACCAGAACCTTTGGGACACAGCAAAAGCAGTGCACAGAGGTCAATTTATAGCAATAAATGCACACATCCAAAAAGAAGAAACGGCCAAAATCAAAACATTAACCCTACAACTGGAACAAATAGAAAGAGAGCAGCAAAAGAATCCCTTGGGCACCAGAAGAAAGCAAATAATAAAAATTAGAGGAGAATTAAATGAAATAGAAAATAGAAAAACAATTGAAAGAGTTAACAAGACCAAAAGCTGCTTCTTTGAAAAGATCAACAAAATTGAGAAACCATTGGCCAAACTGACAAAGGAAAAGCAGGAGAGGAAGCAAATAACCCGAATAAGAAATGAGATGGGTGATATCACAACAGACCCAACTGAAATTAAAAGAATCATAACAGAATACTATGAAAAATCATACTCTAACAAATTTGAAAACCTAAAGGAAATGGACAAATTTCTAGAAACACACTACTCACCTAGACTAACACAAACAGAGGTAGAACAACTAAATAAATCTATAACAAAAGAAGAAATTGAACAGGTAGTTAAAGAACTCCCAACAAAAAAAGAAAAAAGAAAAGCCCCAGCCCAGATAGTTTCACTGGAGAATTCTACCAAACTTTCAGAGAAGAGTTAACACCACTACTACTAAAGGTATTTCAGAGCATAGAAAAGGATGGAGTACTCCCAAACTCATTCTATGAGGCCAGCATTACCCTGATACCAAAACCAGGTAAAGACACCACAAAAAAAGAAAATTACAGACCAGTACCCCTCATGAACATAGAAGCAAAAATTCTGAACAAAATTCTAGCCAATATAATTCAACAATATATCAAAAAAATAATTCACCATGACCAAGTGGGATTCATACCAGGTATTCAGGGATGGTTCAACATTAGAAAAACAATCAATGTAATCCATCACATAAATAAAACAAAAGGCATGATCTTATCAATTGATGCAGAAAAGGCATATGACAAAATCCAACACCAATTCGTGATAAAAACTCTCAGAAAAACAGGAATAGAAGGGATATTCCTCAGCATAATTAAGGACATTTATACAAAGCCAACAGCCAACATCATCCTAAATGGAGAGAGTTTGAAAGCATTCCCCTTGAGAATGGGAACCAGACAAGGATGCCCTTTATCGCCACTCTATTCAACATTGTGCTGGAAGTCCTAGCCGGAGCAGTTAGGCTAGAGAAAGAAATAAAGGGCATCCAAATTGGTAAGAAAGAAATCAAAGTATCTCTATTTACAGATGATATGATCTTATACACAGAAAACCGCAAAGAATCCACAAGAAAACTAATGGAACTAATAGAAGATTTCAGTTAAGTATCAGGATACAAGATAAACATATAAAAATCAGTTGGATTCCTCTACACCAACAAAGAGAACTTCGAAGAGGAAATCACCAAATCAATACCATTTGCCTTACCCCCCAAGAAGATAAAATACTTAGGAATAAATCTAACCAGAGACATAAAAGCCCTATACAAAGAAAACTACAAGACACTACCTCAGGAAACCAAAAGAGACCTGCATAAGTGGAAAAACATACCTTGCTCATGGATAGGAAGACTCAACATTGTGAAAATGTCTATTTTACCCAAAGCGATCTACAGATACAATGCAATCCCAATCGAAATTCCAATGGCACTTTTTAATGAGATGGAGAAATAAATCACCAACTTCAATGGAAAGGGAAGAGGCCCCGGATAAGCAAAGCATTGCTGAAGAAGAACAAAGTGGGAGGCCTCACACTACCTGATTTTAGAACCTATTATACCACCACGGTAGTCAAAACAGCCTGGTACTGGTACAACAACAGATACATTGACCAATGGAACAGAATTAAGAATCCATATGTAAATTCATCCACCTATGAGCAGCTGATATTTGACAAAGGCCCAAAGTCCGTTAATTGGGGAAAAGACAGTCTCTTTAACAAATGGTGCTGGCATAACTGGATATCCATCTGCAAAAAAAGGAAACAAGACCCACACCTCACACCACGCACAAAAACTAACTCAAAATGGATCAAAGACCTAAATATAAAATCGAAAATGATGACGATCATGGAAGAAAAATCAGAGACAATGCTAGGAGCCCTAACACATGGCATAAACAGAATAGAAAACATTACTGACAATGCACAAGCACCAGAAGAGAAACTAGATAACTGGGAGCTTCTAAAAATCAAACACTTATGCTCATCAAAAGACTTCACCAAAACAGTAAAACGACAACCTACAGACTGGGAAAAAATTTTGGCTACAACAAATCCGATCAGCGTCTAATCTCTAAAATCTACAAGATACTGCAAAACCTCGACAACAAAAAGACAAATAACCCAATTAAACAATGGGCAAAGGATATGAACAGGCACTTCACCAAAGAAGACGTTCAAGCGGCTACCAGATACATGAGGAGATGCTCACGATCATTAGGCATTAGAGAAATGCAAATCAAAACTACACTGAGATACCATCTCACCCCAACAAGGCTAGCATTCATCCAAAAAACACAAAATAATAAATTTTGGAGAGGTTGTGGAGAGACTGGAACACTTATACACTGCTGGTGGGAATGTAAAATGGTACAACCACTTTGGACATCGATTTGGTGCTTCCTTAAAAAGCTAGAAATAGAAGTACCATACGATTCAGCTATCCCACTCCTTGGAATATATGCTAGAGAAATAAAAGCTGTCGCACAAATAGGTATATGCACACCCATGTTCATTGCAGCATTGTTCACATTAGCAAAAAGATGGAAACAACCTAGGTGCCCATCAGCGGACGAACAGATAAACAAATTATGGTATATTCACACAATGGAATACTACGCAACAATAAAGAACAATGATGAATCCGAGAAACATAACATGGATGAATTTGGAAGGCATTATGCTGAGTGAAATTAGTCAGATGCAAAAGGACAAATATCGTATGACACCATTTTAAGAACTCAAGAAATGGTTTAAACACAGAAGAAAACATTCTTTGGTGGTTATAAGGATGGGGTGGGAGAGAGAGGGGTATTCACTAACAAATAGTAGACAATAATTATCTTAGGTAAAGGGAAGGACAACACACACCACAGGGGATGTCAGCACAACTGGACTAAACCAAAAGCTAAGAAGTTTCCTGAATACAGCCGAACACTTCATGGGACAGAGTAGCAGGAGCGGGGGTCTGGGAACCATGGTTTCAGGGGACATCTAGGTCATTTGGCATAACAAAGTTTACTAAGAAAATGTTATGCATCCCATTTTGGTGAGTGGCGTCTGGGGTCTTAAAAGCTAGCGAGTGGCCATCTAAGATGCATCAATTGTTTCCAACCCACCTGGAGCAAAGGAGAATGAAGAACACCAAAGACACAAGGAAAATATTAGTCCAAGAGACAGAAAGGGCCATATATATCAGAGACTCCATCAGCCTGAGACCAGAAGAACTAGATGGTGCCCAGCTATCACCAATGACCATCCTGACAGGGAACACAACAGAGAGTCCCTGATGGAGCAGGAGAAAAGTGGGGTGCAGAACTCAAATTCTAGTAAAAAGACCAGACTTAATGGTCTGACTGAGATTGGAGGGACCCTGGAAGACATGGCCCCGGGGCTCTCTGTTAGCCCAGAACTGAAACCATTCCTGGAGCCAGCTCTTCAGACAAAGATTAGACTGGACTATAACACATAAAATGATGTTCGTGAAGAGAGTGCTTCTTAGCTCAAGTAGATACATGAGACTAAATGGGCAGCTCCTGTCTGGAGGGCAGATGAGAAGGTAAAAAGGGACAGGAGCTGGTTGAATGGACGCGGGAAATCCGGGGTGGAAAGGAGGAGTGTGCTGTCACGTTATAGGGAAAGCAGCTAGGGTCACATAACAATGTGTCTGTAAATTTTTGTATGAGAAACTAATTTGAACTGTAAACTTTTACTTAAAGCACAAAAACAAACAAACAGACAAAAAAAAAAAAAAACTCATTTAGGCCCAGGGAAGCTGATTGACCTGTAATGAAATGGGAGAGTAAACAGGGGCTGTGGGGCCAGACCTGGATCTTATGATTTCTAGCTCACCAATTTTTTCTCGCTTCACCTCACCACTGCCTTCAGCCTTCAATGAGTTAAATGAGAGTTGGGAGAATATGCATTTGTTTCTTTAGGAGAAATACTGTTGAAAGTGGACCTACATGTTGTTTTATGAACACGCGTTCCTGTAGAAAAAGTCTGTCTTTTTATACTTTTTGTAGATTCACGGATTGAAAGACCGACAGGCATACCACACGTGGATGTCTCTGGGGAGCTGAGGGTGGAATGGGGCTGGGTAGTGTCTCAAAGGGGATTTCAGCTTCATCTGTATCATATTATTTATTTGTTTTTATAAAAACTATCAGAGGCAAAGATGACCGCAATATTAGCATTTGTTAATTTTAGGTGATGAGTTGATAAGTTCACAGGTATTTGTTATTACTCTTCATATTTATTTTCAAACTCAAAATTAAACAAATATGAATATTACAAAGGAATTACCAGCTGCAACACCATCAGCTATTTTAAAGAAAGAATGATGGTACAGAAGGAAGGAAAAGAAAAGAAAACTACTGCGTGTTCTTCGTGGCTGAAGTTGACACTTAATCCTCGTTTTGCTTTAAGTCTTTCTGTTAGGACACCGGCGGAATGTTTATCCTTTTTCTGCGTTGTCTGCATTGGCAGTTATCTTTTGCACATTTTGAGCCCTTTTCGTAAACTCCAGTGAGAAAGGCAGACCACCCTCCCACCCCCCTTGTCAGTTACAAAACAACAAGCTGACCCTTTGTGACCACGCGTTCCCAACCTCCTAGAATGTTACTCTGCCTGTTGAATGTGATACAGACCATGATGGTCCAAAAGGCTGGTGATTTGATTCCAAACGTGTCCTTTAAACTCACATTCAGAGTAGGGCCAGGAGTGTGTTGGGGGTGGCGGGGAGGCTCACGTTCACAAATGTGTAACCAGAGGATGGTAATATCGGCTTTACAATAAAAACACCTGCGTTTAAGTTCCAGGCGAGCACCTTGCTTGCTGTATGACCCCACGTAGTTCATCTGATCTTTCTTGGTCTCAGTCTTCTTAATATACCTGGGGAATAGTTACATTAGCTTTATCTGCCCATATGGTTGTCCTGGAGATCAGATAAGCTAATCATGTGAAAACACCTATTAACATTCCAACTGAAAAACACAGAACAAAAGAAATGATAGGATTGTTACTGGTGTTATGAATCATTCCAAGAGACATCATGGTGATAATGAATCGAGATATGATAATGTCGTGGCTAAAGCCCAAACACTGGATAATACCAGCATTGACCCAGTAATCGCAAAATTAGTCACAGACTAATGATAATCTAGCCATACTGTTGCTACCAATAAGACAGCACTATCAAAAAAATGTGTGATCTCACTCTTCTCCCTGTCCCTGGCGAATGTTGATGGGGACGTGTCCGTTGCAGCCACTGCATCAGACCTAAGGAGTAAGGAGACTGGGGTTCCACTTCCAGCTCTCCTCTGTGTGACTTTAGTTGGCTCACATATTACACTAACTCTATTGGGTTTTACTTTTTGTCCTGTGTAGAATGAGATCTAAGTGATCTATAAGACCCCTTCTTTCTCTTAAAATTTGTGAGAATTGCCTAGAGTTTGAACATCAGTCTCAATATTACTGTGTGTTTGTAACCTGGCATTTAGGGACTGTCCCCAGTGATTTACATCCTGACCTTGCTTCTGAGAACATTGCAGTAGAGTTGAGAATTTATGAAGTAGGAGAGGCTCAGCTCTCAGGAGGCAACTGAAGGGCCCAAACCAAAAAACCCAAACCCGTTGCCATTGAGTCAATTCCAACTCATAGTGACCCTAGAGCAACCCTACTGGACGGAGTAGAACTGCCCCATAGGGTTTCATAGGCTGTAATCCTTATGGAAGGAGACCGCCATGTCTTTCTCCTGTGGAGCTGCTGGTGGGTTTGAGCTGCTGACCTTTCGGTTAGTGGCCAGGCTCTTAACCACTGCACCAACAGGGCTCCTACCTGCAGGGTAGGACCCAGCAAAGACTTGACCCTGAGCATTGTACTTTATTTGATTTGGCCACGCCATAAAAGTGTGACCAAGCCTGGAAAACATTCTCTTGCCTAGTCATAAACTCTCTTGCCTGGATTATATTTTATGTTTTAGAACAAAAGAAAAAATGGCACATTCATTACTCAGCCTGGAAAGTGAACTGGGTTGAACTGGAAGTAAATTTAAATTCATGAATTGGTTATCTTGGAAGATAGTGTGTTTATTGCAAATGTGACCAGTCAGGTTAGTTTAGACACTAATGTATTCTGGGCTGTTGTTCTTGGCTTCTGCTTCTGGGTGGCTGAACATGACCAGGGAAAACCCTGATGATGAGCCCATACACAGTCATACTGCTGAACTTCAGCTGCATCCTTGCTGTTATCATATCCCTTGTCTATTGTTTACTCCTTATCTGGTTCACCAAGCAGCTGTCACAACTCTCTCTGTTCCCCTCAAACACCAGTCCCCACACCTGCCCTCTCCTGTCTCAGCAGTTGTCCATCCCTTATCTGCTACTTCCCTTCTCTCCATATCTACATCTCTTTGTGTTTTCTGTCATCCATCTCTACCTGTCACTGTGAAAGAGTCCTCTCTCTCTGCCCTGGCAGAGCTCCCCTGCTCCCTGCACTGATGATGACATTGACAGTGATGATCATGGCAATGGCAATGGCAATGGCAAAAGTAATGGTAAGAATAATAGTAGTAATTTCCCCTCAAAATGTCTTATTTAAAAAGAAACAAAGCTAAAAGCGTACTTTTAAGTAAGAGCCTATATTTTGGCATATGACGTGGGATATTTTGTACTTCGTGTTGAACATAGGCAGATAGATACCCAAGAAATCCGTGAGGATGGTCCCTGGGTGTGGGTCACTGGGGCCTGACCCTGCCCATCTGGGGCTTTAGATTTGGACATACAAATAGGAGTTGATCACTTCCGTGTGAATTCTTTGCCCAGTTAGCTGAGCTAAACTCAGTGGATAATGGTTCTGACTGATATCTGAGCAATCCTATTTTTCAAGGTAAGAACTTGTTGCATTACTGTTAACCCAGAACTGAAACCATTCCCAAAACCCACTCTTCAAAGATTAGACAGGTCTATAAAACAAAAAATAATACATGTGAGGAATGTGCTTCTTAGTTCAAATCAGATATACAAGACCCAATGAGCAGCTCCTGTCCAAGAGCAGGATGAGAAGGCAGGAAGGGACTGGAAGTGGTCGAAAGGACACAGGGTACCTGGGGTGGAAAGGGGGATTGTGCTGTCACATTGTGGGGATTGCAACCAATGTCAGAAAAAAAAAAAAATGTGTATAAATCTTTGAATGAAAAATTAACTTGAGCTGTGAACTTTCACCTTAAAAAAAAAACTTGTTGCGTTTATTCCTTTCCATTAAAAGTGCACGGTGAGAATCAAAGATACATGGGGTTAATTTTGTGTTGGGCGCACTGGCTTGTATCATTCACCTCTCTGACTCTTGCTCCTTTGTGGCCTATCTCACAGATTTTCATGGGGCCTTAATAACAAATGTATGTAAAATTTTTCACATTGAAATTATATAGACATTTGATATATATAAAACCTTGTTAGTTTGATATTTTAAGGAATTGAAGCCTAGCGGTCTTACTACAGTCCTAAGAACGGGTCTCCAGCTGCCTTTTGCTAGATTCTGGTGAGAGTGGAGCAGGAGCCTACCTGGGGGGAATGCGCTTTGTCACACGAAAGAGAAGGGTTTGCACATGTGCATCTCACCTAGGTTTTCCAATTCTTTGCTGCAAGGCCGATTTGAAATTCTACAGGAGATAATGGTGACCTTAGCTGAGCTGCACTCAAAATACTCAAGCTAATGAGGCTCTGTTGTAGAGGTTTTGTTTTGTTTTATTTTTTCTTCCTTTTAATCTGAAGGAAAACATCTCAGGTCCTCAAAACGCTAAAGAGAAAATTTTGGCTTAGACCAGTGTTGAGTCTCGTGCTAAACTTCAGTGGCATTCAAATTCACATAGTCTGAGTTTTGTTCCCAGAGGTTGTCCTAATAGAGTAATCCTTCCTTTTGTTCTGTTCAACTGTCTGAAAACTTCCTGTTTCAGACACCTGTATTACTTGATTTAAACAATGTTAAAATTAAAAAAAAAAAAAAAGAATAATAGTAGTAATAATGGTTGCTGCTACGTTTGTTTAGTGAGTGCTAACTGTGTGCCAGGGACAATTTATGTACACCCTAACACCCTATCATTTAATTCTCAGAACAAGTCTGTAGCATAGATATAGCTATCCCCCACTGGGACTTAGAGAAGATAAGTATTTGCCCAAAGTCACCAACTAATAAGTGGCTAAGCTGGAATTCATAGCCAGGTTGATACTAACTCTGAAACCTGTGCCTTTAAGCTCTGGGCAGTGATCCTTCCCACCCTACCACCCACAGTCTGCGATGCATAGCACACTCACACGGCTGGGACTCCATAAATATGATGAAACTGATATTAACTCATTCTGCCTGAATCTTACTGGCCATGAGGTCATCTTCAGGGATGCAGATGACAAAAATTACTTCCTCCTGAGAATGAAACATCCTTTTCCCAGTAATCGCGCAAACGATACAACTACCCACTTACACCTCTGTGGCGCCTAACAGTTTACAGAGCACTCTGACAACTGTTTATTTATTTGATCAACCCTCTTAATGGAAGTGAGAAAAGTTGTGACTTCTGTTTATAGATGAGGATGCCGAGGCTCAGGGAGATAAAGTCTCTTGCCCACTGTCACACAGCTGATAAGGAATGAGTTGAGACTAGAACCCAGGATGCCTGATACCTATTCCCAGTTCCTACAGCACTGCCCACAGCCCAGGACAGGCACTCAGTATATAGTCCCTTCCCTCCCAAGTGAAAGGAAGACTAAAGAACTATTGTATCGTTAATGTTTTTCTCTCCTAAAAGGATAACTAATGGCTCACATAAAGCCAGTTCTTAAACCAAAAACCAAAGACGCAAGGGAAAGATTAGTCCAAAGGACTGATGGACCACAAGTACCACGGCCTCCACCAGACTGAGTCCAGCACAGCTAGATGGTGTCCAGCTACCACCACCAACTGCTCTGACAGGGATCACAGTAGAGGGTCCCAGATAGAGATGGAGAAAAACGTACAACAAAATTCTAACTCACACACACACACAAAAGACCAGACTTACTGGTCTGGCAGAGACTGGAGAAACCCCCAGAGTATGGCCCCCGGACACCCTTATAGCTCAGTACTGCAGTCACTCCTGAGGTTCACCCTTCAGCCAAAGATTAGACAGGCCCGTAAAACAAAACGAGACTAAATGCGCACACCAGCCCAGGGGCAAGGACGAGAAGGCAGGAGGGGACAGGAGAACTGGTAATGGGGAACCCAAGGTCGAGAAGGGCAGGATGTCGACATGTCGTGGGGTTGGCAGCCAATGCCACAAAACAATACGTGTATTAACTATTTAATGAGAAACTAGTTTGCTTTGTAAACCTTCATCTAAAGTACAAAAAAAAAAAATCTATTTATAATTGTTATAAAAGAAGATCTTATTAAATGGAGAGTTATCATGTATATTCACGTAAGAGTCAATATTATATAAACTTCCCTCAAATTGATCTATCGATTCAATGAAATCCAGTTAAATAAATGAATAAACCGAGTGGATTCTGACGCGTAGCCAGTTCTTAGTGCATCAGAGGTGCTGAGAAATGAAATGTGCCGTAGCTGGTGAGAAACTGCCCTTTTGTGAGGGCTGAGCAGGGACGGATCATGCGATAAACGAGGTACACACGGGCTTACTTGTGCTTTACTACTAATCTGTAGTGCACAGTTTCACCTGTTTTTCACCACATCAAAAAATGCGCTGAAACCCATGTGGAATTGTGCACTACAGATTAGTCAGTAAACATAATTAAGCCTGTGCGTACCTTGCTTACAGGTTAACCTGCCCCTGGGGTTGAGGCCTTATTTCTCCTCCTCCCAGGATCCCCAAACCTGAAAAAGGTTGTTGCCCACCCTACAGCTTTGTTGGGGGCATTCTTCTGCACCCCGTTCACACCCTGAGCTCACAACCACAGTAGCAGGCTCTTACCAGCAGAGCAGTGGACTTACCTGTTTCCTGAGCCTCCAGAAGGCAGGTTTCTCAGGCCAGCAGACGCTCACAGCGAAGTACTGCCCTGGTCTCCCTTGCAGTGACCGCTTGGTTCCAGCAGTCAAGTCCACAGTCAGCCCTCCCTACAGAGGAGGCTGGGGAGTGACAGGGGACATTCAAGTTAACTTGGATCCATGGTGAGGAGCCATCTGAGTTAAGTGCAGATGGCTTAAGTAGGCTGGCTTTCTTTTTACAGGTATTGTTTTTATTAAGCAAATAAAGAAATGCATTGGTTGGTGTACTGGAAAGTCCAGGGTAGCTGCAGGCAAAGGTGAACCCAACCAGGAGCTGCCTGCAGCCCTGCCCCCAGGCCAGTGTCTTCTGGGTTGGCTTTACTCTCAAGCAGCCTCTCGTTAAGAAGTGGCTTAAATTCAACTAGTTTAGCAACCCCAGCAAGACAAGACTGTCTCTTTCCTGATGACTCTAACGCAAATCTCAGGGACTGTCCATCCTTGAGCCAGTCACTGTGACCAGGAGGATGTGGAGCTCTGATTGGCCAGGTCTTGGTATTATTATACCCATTTTACAGATGAGAAAATTCTAAGGCTGGGAAAAATGAAGTGACTTTCTCCCAGTCTCACACCCAGTAATGGGCAGACGGAAGCCCAGACCTCCAACCACAGCTCATCCGACGGCTGCCTTTCACGAGATGCTTCTTCACCTCTTCAGCTGCATTCATCAGCACAGGCTGCAGAGTTCAGAGACAGCCCTTGCGTTGGCCTTTTCTTTCATTCGTTACATTTCCGTGAAGTGTCTGAGGACTGAACCACTTCCTCCCGTGCTTTGCTCTCTTGTGCTTACCTCTGCCAGAATAGTGATCACTCTGTGTGCTCATCATCTGATTCTCGTCTGTCCCCCCTGCCATCTCAGGAAGGGTTCTCTTTTTCCATCTCTGAGTTCACACCACCCAGCAGCTATGCCTGGCTGATAATAGATGCTTGATACATGTCAGCTGGGTGAACAAACTCAAGACTGTGCAGTTGGCCCCTTTAGTGGGGGCTCTGTTTCAGAGCAGAGGCCCCACACCAGTAACCGAACCAGTTGCCGTGGAATCAATTCCAACTCCTAGTGACCCCATGTGTGTCAGAGTAGAACTACTCCATAGGATTCTCAAAGGCTGATTTTTTTCAGAAGAAGATTGCCAGGCCTTTCTTCCAAGGCACCTCTGGGGGGACTCGAACCTGAGCCTTTTGGTTAGCAGCCAAGCACGTTAACTGTTTGCACCACTCAGGGACTCCAGACACCCCACAGTCCCTGCCTTGTCTTGGATGCTCTCTTCCGTTCAGAACAGGATGAATTACACAACAAAAATTGCTAAATTTCCAGCATCCGAACTTGAACTGAGGACACTTTGCCTCAGTCCTTGTGCCCAAATACTAATCCATCGTTGCATCCTATTCAGGACTCAGAATAAAATGTGAAAGAGCTGTGGGACAGATAACGGGCGTTCTCAAGGCAGGACCGCGGTCATGGTCACGTTCTTGCTGTGGACACAATGTGCCCCCGCCCTTCCGACACACAGGGATTTAACCATTAGGAGCAGCTTTCATCTGGAGCTTCTAAATCTGTTAGCGTTAGAAGGGTGACCGGTTCTCCTTTGCGGTACATAGATTTCTTAAATCTTTGGGTGAAATGCTATTCTAATTTAAAAAAAAAAAAAAAAAACCTTTTAAAGCAAGCGGGGAACCAGAGCTTTAAATCTAATTATGCCCTGTGAATTCTTTGCAACCATTAATGGCTCAAAAGTGAAACCTCACCCTGGGGGCAGCGAGTCTCCTAGAGGTCTGGATGAATCAGATGGCCATGTGCTAAATGTTCGTTTTGCCAGTGACCGTGGATCCGCCCTCGGCGTGGTCATGTGCTGGATATTCTAGCTCTGTGCTCCGCCACCCAAGTCACATAACTCACTGTGTTGCTCTCCCTCTTCCCCAGATTCAAAGTTGGACTCTTACTGCACGTGGCACAGCTGCATGAGATTTAGGAGAAGAGGGGATTACGCAGGCGCACAGAACCTCTGCTCCCCAGACAAGGGGGCATTCCTGCCTTCACCTCTGGAGCCTATGGGGGTTCCAGAAAGGGCGTACATTTTTGCATCTCTCCAGTGCTCAGCCAAGGGCCTTGCGTATCAAATGTACTCAGTATCTCTCTGAACTGAGGGGGAAACCACAAATAAATATGGGTAGAGGCCATAGTTTTGTGCTGAGACAGATCATTTGGGGCTTAGTTAAGGTTTTTGGAAGCGAAGGCTGTTCTGTAGGGAACTGGAAGCTGGGATGGATGGTCTAGGTCCTCATCAAAGTTTTGCCGCCATCCAGTTGTAAGTGACTTTGGGCAAGTCACTTTCTCTCTTTGTTAATGAGAAGGTTGGATGAGTTGACCCACTAAAGGTCTGTGATTCTAAGCTTCCCAGGTTGCCTCTCTCCAGCTGGTAAAGAAAGCAGACGTTAAAAAGGAAAAGATATCTGGGTTTTCTCACTCAAGCAGAGTTAGCTCCTGGCTGAGTTCCCAGAGGGTCTTCTGGTGCCTGGTCAGATGGTCTGTGCCCCCCAGGACCCCAGGGGGGTGAATTCATATGAACAAGATCCAGTCGACATCCCCATACCCACCACTGCCTCTCTGTGTGGAAGCTTCTTTGGTATCTAATTGTTTTAGGGGATTGTATTTGTTTTCTGTGGCTGATATAACAGATTACACAAATTTAGTGGCTTACTACAACACAACTTCATTACTTTAACTTCTGGAAGTCAGAAGTCCCAAATCAGTCTCACTGGGCTAAAGTCTAGGTGTCAGCAGAGCTGATTCTTCTGAAAATTCTAGGGAAGAATCTGTTTCCTTGACTGTTCCCGCTCTTAGAGACTGCCTGCGTTCCTTTTCCTCCATCTTCAGAGCCAGCAGTAAACCATCTTCTTTACTCTCTCCTCTTCCTCCCTCCTTACATCTCATTTCTCTGACTCTGAGTCTTCTACCTTCCTCACATAAAGACTCTTGTGATCACATTGGGCCCACCCAGATAATTCAGGATAATCTCTCCATCTCAAAATCCTTAACTTAATCACATCTGTAAACTCCCCTCTACCATGTAAGTTAACATATTCACAGGTTTAGGGAACTAAAATGTGGACTTCATTGGACAGGCCATTATTCATCCTTCTGCAGGGATTATCTACTCACCGTTAAAACCCAGACTTGGGCAGGGAGAAGAGTATGTTGGGGTGCCTGCTTTGGAATGGAGGAAGGTAGGCGGTCCCCTAGGCGAGTAACTCTGTACTTGCTTGCAAGTTTAGTTGTGCACAACAGCAGAATCATCTGCTTTTGGGGTGTATTTAGATTCTCCTTTAGGAACTGCTTGAGAACCTTTATCCACAGAAATATATACTCACCAGGGAGTTGTCCACTTCTCCTCAAAGCCACCTGCTTCAATGAGCCACACACATCATCTTCCTTCTTCATTCTGTTAATGGCAGTTACTAAGTGCCCACAGTGTGCTGGGCAAAAAATCTCCAAGACATCCTCCCTCTTTTCGTGGAGTTTCTGTCTAAGTGGAGGAAAAAGGCACATAAGCATGTATTTTTAATACCAGAATGGGTGTGCTAAGTGATATAATGGTGGTAAACCAAGGAGGACAGCATCAGTTCTAGCTCCCAGGGATGTTAGATCATGTACCCCAGTTTTTGGCTCAGAAATATGATCATTGCATACACACATTCATTAACTCCTACAGGCTAAGAATTTTAGGACTTTTAAAAAATTTTTTTTATGTAGGATGCTATGTCTTCTTCTTCTTCTCATCTAAAGGTCTTTGGTTCAAAAGAGGTGTCCAGCTCTGATGATCCATGTGAAATCACTTGTATTCAAGGTTGATTGAAGTTGGGACAATAAGAATTTGCTAGGCACAGCAGAAGTTAGAAAAAAAATCTGGTTAGTCATCTTCTTTCATACTGAATCTGAGTAGGTGAAGTCCTGTAACCTGGGCTGTACTCTAAAGAGCACTGATTTCCCATGGCTGACTTACAAACACCCAGAATGGTTGGCTTTCCTAGTTGGAAAGTTCACTGTTCCTGATGTGTCACTTCAGAGGCAAGAGAATCTCCAGCAAGAGCTCCCTCTAGCCCAGAACACAATTTTAGAAAATACAGCTGACTTCTCAGGGAGAAACAAACCAACCTTGTTTTACTCTGGTCATGGAAACCAAGTTGGCACCTCATTATTGCCTTGACAGGCCGTGTTGTGGACAAACCTGGTAGGAAGGGTTCGCCCGTGTGGGCAGGGTTTTGAGTTAAGCTTAACTGCTCTTCTAAAGCTCAGCTACTTAATACTACACAAGTTGAAATCTATCATCAGACTCTTGACCACCCTCCCCTTTTCATATTCTCGCCTACACAGACAGTGAGTGCCTCCCCAACTTTGCTGCTGTTGTGATTTGTGCCTGGGCCACACTGGGGCCACCAAGGCTTGGCTGCAACCAGCATAACTCCCCAGAGCGGAAAGGGTCTGTAATTACCTTGACCACCCCCACCTCCCAATGCCCACTCCCAGTATCTTAAAATGCAGCCAGCCCTTACTGCCCTTGAAGCACAGCAGGGCTGCTGGTGGGTGGAAGTGGTATCTTTTTAACAATTTAGAGCAAATTCCTGATTTTTCACGCAAACGGGAAAGAGTAACCCAAAGTCATTTCTGTCTGGCTCTGAAATGTGTTTTGTACTTGTATTTGAATGTGGGTGTGCCTGACATTCTGGGAACTCACTTCAAACAAAACAGTGAAGCTGCCCATGAAGAAGGGGCTTAAGGAGGGCTGAGAAGCTACATATTTTAACTGCCTTGTGCCCGTTCTCTTCTTTTCAAAGTACGGTTTGGGTCCCAAGTGTGTATTCACCAACAGTGAGTGTTTGTAAATAGATCACCTAATCTGGCTGAGTTTAGGTTCTTGCCCTGAGAAACTGGGGTGAAAATTATCTACTCCCATAGGACTAATGGAGAGATCAAATGAGATAACATAGTTTAAGCATTGGACACACAGTAGCATTGCAATAAATGTGAGTAATCTCTCCCAGTCACCTTCCTCCCCACCACCTCGCCATCTCCTCCTGACTCCCACTGCTCTCTTAGACCAATGCAAAGGGCCAACCTAAGCAGAAGCTCTGGTTCCTCAAAGCTCCTCTGAAGTGGGAGAGGTGTGACATGCCACACACTTTTCCCTTTCCCTTTCTCTTCCTCCCCTCTCCACCCCAGCCTCTTTCCTCTGTGTTTCACTGTTGTTGGGCTGTCACTGTAGAGTCTGGGACAGTGGAGAACTTGTCTAAAGTGCCCCAGCTTTGCAGTTTCCCCCACTCTTCCATAGACAGACATGTTGACTGTATCAATTTCAAGTGCTCAGTCCCATTCTTCCCATGGAAATGCCCTAGGAATTCCAATTCATCAGCATCCAAAACACGTTTCCTAATTACACCCACTCCCCAGAAGGGAATGTAAGACCCAGAAAATATGGTCTTCCAAAAAAGCTCTGACTGTGGTAACCATGCATCCTAGACTTTCTGGGAGAGCTGTCCCCGTTCCAGACCCTGTGTCCTGACTATTGGTCCAGAAAACACCACAACCAACCAACAGAGGTCACATGAAAGGCAATATCAGACAGAACACCACTGTAAGAAGTTTCTGTGAGAGCCCACCACTGCCTAATCTCAACTTCAGATTCTTCACTTGTCATATTTTTAAATTACTCCTTACCCTAGTTGGGTTTGAGAGCTGGATCGAAGGGAGTACAATTCCTGTTGCTTTTGAATGTGACAAGAGGACAAGGATGGAAATGTGTTCGGCTCACATGTGCATACGAGTCACTCTGTATGTAATTTTGAAGGCTGCTTTTTTTCCCCCACTTAACATTAGAGCATATGGATTTGTCCATGTTGTGAAGAATTATTTTTGTAGACATTGACTTTACCAAATTCAAAGACAGTGTACCATTGGCAATGATGGGGGAAACCAGGTACCAAGAGGGATTTAGGGCAGTGGAATGTTTTGTCTCTGAAGTTTGGTGCTGGGTACTCAAGGATTCATTTGGTGACCCTTTATATTTTTTGAAAGTCTTAAATATTGTGTAATAAATTAAAAATGTAAATATCACATTTATGGTTTAATAAAATAATTCTAAAGAAAAAAAGTAAATAGCAATAGTAAATGGTTACTTAACATCTCATTATGTAGATATAGCATAGTTTACTCCGTTTAAAGCTGCTATTGTTAGATATTTGTGATGTTAAACTTTGGACTCTGAAATAATGAAATAATGTAGTGTTAAACATCTTTGGGTATCAAGCTTTGTCTGCATTTTAGCTCATTTTCTTGGGATAGACTGATAGAATTGAATTATTGGATCAAAGACTATGAATATGGTGAGTACATATTGCCAAGCTGGATGAATTTAGACTGTTGTTGACATCAGATCCTTTCCACTTTGTCTTACCAGCAGAGTGCTGCTATTGTAATTTTTTTTTAAATGTTTGCTATTTTGCTAGGCAGAGTTTTATTTGTAATGGTTTTAGTTCGTACTTCTTTGATTACCAGTGAGATTGAACATTCTGTCATATAATAATTTTTTTTAATTGCTGTGTGTGTGTGAGCACAGGTTTTTGCAGATGCACTTGTATGTAGGGCCTGGGTGGGAGGGTCTTGTTTATGTGAAGGGGACCACATACAAGCAAAGAAACAGTCCCTTGTCCCCCTTGATGAGAACCAACTGTGCATCTAGACCTTTGTCTCTCCACAGTGCCACCAAGCTCCTGGACAAGAACCCGTTCTCGGTCAGTAACCCGAACCCTCTGCTTCCATCGCCTGCCAGTCTCCAACTGGCTCAACTGCAAGCCCAGCTCACCCTCCACCGGCTGAAGTTGGCACAGACAGCTGTCACCAACAACACTGCGGCCGCCACGGTCCTGAACCAAGTCCTCTCCAAAGTGGCCATGTCCCAGCCCCTGTTCAACCAGCTGAGGCATCCATCTGTCATCAGCACACCCCATGGCCATACTGGGGTGCCCCAGCATGCTGCCACCATGCCCAGTGCCCGGTTTCCCTCTAACACAATTGCCTTCTCACCCCCTGGCCAGACACGAGGCCCGGGACCCTCCATGAGCCTTCCCAGCCAGTCCCCCAGTGCCGTGGTGATGCATCCTTTCAGCGGGGTCATGCCACAGACCCCTGCCCAACCAGCTGTCCTCTTGGGTATTGGCAAGTCTGGGCCCACCCCTGCTACCGCAGGATTCTACGAGTATGGTAAAGCCAACTCGGGCCAGGCATATGGCTCCGAAGCAGACGGTCAGCACAGCTTCCTACCAGCCTCGGCCTCTGCCTCAGGCAATGTGAACTACGAAGGACCCTATAGCCACACAGGGCAAGATGGCCAAACCGCCTTTCCTAAAGACTTCTACGGACCCAACCCCCAAGGATCGCATATGGCAGGTGGATTTCTGGTTGAGCAGGCCGGGGGCATGAAAGGCGAGGTAGGCCCACTGCTGCAGGGGACAAACAACCAGTGGGAGAGCCCCCATGGATTCTCTGGCCAAAGCAAGCCTGATCTTACAGCAGGCCCCAACCTGTGGCCTCCACCCCTCAGCCAGCCGTATGAGCTGTATGACCCCGAGGAGCCCACCGCAGACAGGACCCCCCCTTCCTTTGGGGGCCGGCTTACCAACAACAAACAGGGTTTTAGCAATGCCCGACGGCGGGCCAAGGAGGAGCAGGCGGTACTGTCCATGCGGCCCCTGCAGGCTCATGAGCTGAATGACTTTCACGGTGTGCCCCCCCTCCACCTGCCACACACCTGTAGCATCTGCGACAAGAAGGTGTTTGATCTGAAGGTGAGTTAGTTGTCCAAGACAAGCTGGGAACCACAGCGAGAGCCTTGAGAGGGTTGTCGCCATGACCCTATCTTTCTCTGCTCACGAGAGAGGAACTGTTACATATGGGGATTGGGTAACAGCATTTTGCCATCTGTACCCTTGATTAAAACATAGGTATTAGAACCAAGGAGTCCTTGGGTGGTACAGTTAATGTACTCGGCTGCTAACTGAAAGGTGGATCAAGTCCACCCAGAGACACCTTAGAAGAAAGACCTGGTGATCTACTTCTGAAAAATTAGCCATTGAAAACCCTACGGAGTAGTTCTACTCTGACACACACGGGGTCGCCATGAGTCAGAGTCAACTCAACGGCAACTGGTTATTAGAATCTAAAGGAATTTCAGAAACTGCTCAGGGCCAGTCCCTTGCTTTAAGGCAAGTAAGAGATCAGTACCCACATTTTGTAGAGGAGAAAGCTGAGACCGAGTGTACCTTGAGGGCAGAGAGGAGCTCAACAACTTGGGCCTTCTGCCTCCTGGTTGAGGGCTTTTCCTCAGTAGTATGCCTTAGAAGCTACTGTTCCTTGAGGGCATACAGTGTACTAAGTCTGAAAGGGAAAAAGAAAAAGTTTGCAGAATTTCAGGTCAGGGTCAAGAGAGTAATTCTTAGGTGGGACCCAAACAAGTTATTATATAGGGCCTTAGCTTCCCCATCTGCAAAATGGACACAGAGCCTCATGAGACCTTACCAACAGTTGTAAAATGCTTTGGGCCCCTGCAAACAAAGGTCCCTTATAGTACATTTTTTCCCAATAAACATAATGATGAGGCAGTGAAATATTCCAAAGTAATGATAATTATAATAAACCAAAAAAAAACCAAAGCTGTTGCCGTTAAATGGATTCTGACTCAGAGTAGACCTGCCCCATAGGGTTTCCAAAGAGTGGCTGGTAGATTCAAACTGTTGACCTTTTGTTTAGCAGCCAAGTGCTTAACCACTGCACCACCAGGGCTCCAATAGCTGAAGTATGTTGAACTCTTTCTGTGTGTTACCAATAGCTCTGCAAGGTAAATGCTACTATTGTTCTCATTCTACAGATGAGGAAACCAAGACCCAAAGAGGTAGATGACTTGCCCAGGTACCCCTAGCTAGAAAGTGGCAGAGCGGAGATTCCAGTGTGGGTCAGACCCCTCCCAGAGCTATCCCTCTAAAGCACTGGGCTGCTATCCCTCATCCAGTTTGGAGAACAGAATAAGTCCCTGCTTAGTGGAAGTCACACCACAGTGTGACATTAACCTTAGCTTGGGTCACATCATCTAAGCGCATAACTGTCAGTAGGATAGGACACACCCTGTCACTCCAGTCTCGGGAGAGGACTGGCGGAAGTGAAGAGGTGCCTGAGGATTTTGTCTCTCATGAGCCTTTTCTAAGTCTTCACACTCATTGTAAGCCCACTTGCCGGATTCCTCTGCCTGGATGGAGAAATGGGTGGGGTCTTTCTGGGGGAAAGGAGATGAAGTGGGGGGTAGGGTCGTGCAGATGGGACCTAGAGTCATTAAGAGAGGAGGAGGGGATTGACTTGTGAGTCTGCCTGAGATGGGCATGGTATGTGCTGATAAGGCCCAATGGAGCAGGGCTAGGAGCCTGGGTGGGAAGGAGGAGGGGAGTGAGACGTGTGGGGCAGGCAGGTGCTGGGCAGTACATGCTTCCTGCCTGGCTGGCGACTCCTGCACTCGCCCCTTGCCTTCCCTGCGGTGCTCCTCCACCTTCCCGTGAACTCAGTTCTCTCTGTCATTTTTCTTCTGGCCTAGGACTGGGAGCTACATGTGAAAGGGAAACTGCACACTCAGAAATGCCTGGTCTTCTCTGAAAAGTAAGTGCTGCCCTGAGAACAGGTCGATGTATATGCTCAACAAATACTCACTGAGCACCTGCTGGGGCTTCACAGAGAACAATATCGGCAAAGTCCCTGACCTCAAAGAGTGCGATGCTTAATGGGGGAAAACAAATGAGAAACAAATAAACCAGTAAATTCTATTGCATCCCTGGTTAGGAGAAAACAAGGTCAGGGCAGGGGGGCAGGAAGTGTGTCTGTATATGCATGGGGGTGAGGGGAGGGAGCTAGTCCTTGCATTTTAAACAGGTCCTTGCACAGGAGCCTTGGTAGCACAGTGGTTAAGCGCTCAACTGCTAACCAAAAGGTCACAATTCAAACCCACCAGCCACTCAGCAGGAGAAAGATTAGGCAGTCTGCTTCTGTAAAGATTACAGCCTTGGAAACCCTATGGGGCAGTTCTTCTCCTTCGAAATATATTCAGAATCCAGAACCCAAAAGAAGCCTGGCATTCCTTAACTGTTACCCTCCTGCACTCCCCCCATCATCATCCTCTCTAGCCCTTGGCAACTACCAACCTACTTTCTACGTCTGTCGATTTGCCTATTCTGGACTTTTCATATAAATGGAATCATACAACATGTGGCTTTTGTGACTGGTGTTTTCATCAGCATAATGTTTTCCGCGTTCATTCGTGTTGTAGCAAAGTGTCAGTACTGCATTCTTTTACACGTTGTGGTGGTGGTGGTTGTGTGTCATCGAGTTGATTGTGACTTGTAGCAACCCTGTAGGACAGAGTAGAACTGCCCACAGGGTTTCCTAGGCTGTAATCTTTACAGGAACAGATCATTAGGTCTTTTCTCCCACCAAGTCGCTGGTGGGTTCAAACCACCAACATTTTGGTTAGCAGCTGAGCACTTAACCATTGCACCACCAGGGCTCCTATTCCTTTACATGCCCTTTGCCATTGAGTCGATTAGGACTCATAGGTCCTTTTCTGCACCGGAGCCCTGGTGGTTCAGTGGTTAGAAGCTTGGCTGCTAACCAAAAGGTTGGCAGTTCGAATCTACCAGCTGCTCCTTGGAAACCGTATGGAGCAGTTTTGCTTTGTCCTATAGGGTCGCTATGAGTCAGAATCAACTCGATGGCGATAGATTCGGTTTTTACTCCTTTATGTAGTTGAATTCCCTTAATATGTATATACTGCATTTGGTTTCTTCATTTATCCATCGGTAGATGCTTGGGTTGCTTTCACGTTTTAGCTATTGTGAATAGTGCTGCTATGAACGTTCGTGTGCAAGTTTTTGTTTGGACCCCGGTTTTCAGATGCCTAGGAGTGGGTCATAGGTAATTCTATGTTTAACTTATTGCAGAACTGGTTCCCTCTTTCCACCCCTCTCCAGTGCTGGCGTCCGGTGTGTACTTAGCTCAGCAGAGGGAACGCTATGTGCCTCTCCCAATAGCACAGCCATTTACAGCCTCTCTGGGAACGAAGGTGAGTGGGGGCCTGCAGGTCAGCAGCTTGAAGCAGAAAGCAGCTTCCCCAAGGCTCGTTATCCAAAGTCCTAATAACCAGAACTTCCCTTCTTATATGTTTATAAAGCAAATAGATCCCAAGACACTAAAATGCATTGGGCCTGCTGTCGGGGCCCAGTGACATTTTCTGTGATATTTTAGCTGTAAAGCTTTGCTGGCTATTAACATGCCCAGAGGTATAATCACACTGATCACTAATTGAGAAGAAACTTTCATTTTTCTCCCCCACGTGTCCTAATAATGTCTTTGAAGGTGAAGTAGATTCTAGGTTTTCACCTGACTTGTATAATTTGTCGTTTAGACTATGCCTCAAATCTTGGAGCATCGTATGCAGCCATTCCAGCAAGGTCATTTCCTTCAGCTTCCCCAGGGACGAATGTGAGTACAGAAGCATCTCCTCCTTTGTCATTGTCTTCATCAATGCATTTGTGTCACCTGCCAGGCCCGGCTCTTGTGTCGTTACTTACAGAGGAGGCTGGGATGAAGATGGCACAGGTGTGGTTTTGTGCAGCTCAGGAAAACATGTCCCCGGGCAGAGGTTACTTAATTCAGTCTAGTTAGTATTGAAGCACACAGATTAAAAAGCTGACATAAATTCTTATAATGGAGAAAACTCAGACTTTCTAGTATTCGGCCCTGGTTTAGAAGGAAGAAAAAAAAAAGTGTGAGCTCTTGTGGCTTTTTCAAAAAAGACTTTCTAGTGTTTTATTGAAGTAGACCATTTCCCATGAGAGGGTAACTCTGAAACGTGAATCAGAAAGAAAACGTGTTTAAAACCAAAGACCAGGTAGTAATAGTATTTGTTGGTCCCTTGGGGAAATGGTTGCTGCTGTATAATATGTTTTTTTGTTTGTTTGCTTTCTTCTCTCTGTAACATGTGCTTTAGTCCCCCAAAGCTCTAAAAGCATCATTCCTCCCTTTTTCTCTTCGGGTTCAACCATTGTCTCCTTCCCACTGCAGTTTCCCGTCTTCCGGCTGCAGTTTCCCGTCTTCCGGCTGCAGTTTCCCATCTTCCGGCTGCAGTTTCCCGTCTTCCGGCTGCAGTTTCCCATCTTCCCGCTGCAGTTTCCCGTCTTCCCAATGCTTGTGGCCTCCTTCCCCCCAGCAGTCAGCTTGCTCCTTGTCTTCTCCCCAGGAGCACACGAAAGGGAGTGGGAGATGCAAAGCCGACTATAAAACAAAATGCATTTGGCCGAATCCTGCTAGAGGGTGTGTGTTTGTGTCTGTACTTTTAAAATCCATGCTGTGAACAGCGGCAGCCTCTTCTTCTCATGCCACGAGTGCAAGCTCATGAGAGCAGGCCTCCACATGCAGCCCCTCCACGTGTGGGGAATTTGTGCAAGACCTCAAAAGAGCAAGACGTGAAGTACAAGTGTTAGAGCCCGGTGGGTGGCTGAGTGGGGCGGTGAGGAGGTTCCTGATGAGATGTGAGGCCTCTTGGGCCTCTGTTTATATTTGCGTCTGTTTATTTGTGATGTTTCATGGGAGCAGTGCTGTAAGAAAGAGCACCACTTGGGAGGCCCACATTACTGTGGAAAAGAATTTGTCGTTTCCCTCTGTCCATTCTCCCTGCATCAAGCCATGTACTTGTCACTGGCAGCCTTGGGTCAGCAAGTGAAATGGCTGGGTTCAGCAAGCCCTGGTCGTTTTGTCTTTGAGCTCACACTGCTGATGACCTGGCCTTGTGCCCTGTTGGGAGCGCTGGCATCTCCAGCACCACCCCCACTCTAGGGCCTTCTCCCACACTCTGTGGGCCATGGTGGCACCTCTGTGCCCACAGTCCTACTGAGACCCCCACCCCCGGCACTGAGAAGCCTATTGTGGATTGAGTTGTGTTCCCCAAAAATATGTGTCGACTTGACTAGGCCATGATTCCCAGTATTGTCTGATTATCCACCATTTTGTCATCTGATGTGATTTTCCTGTGTGTTGTAAATCCTACCTCTGTGATGTTAATGAGGCAGGATTAGAGGCAGTTATGTTAATGAGGCAGGACTCAATCTACAAGATTAGGTTTTGTCTTAAATCAGTCTCTTTTGAGATAAATAAGAGAGAAGTGAGCAGAGAGACAGAGGGACCTCATACCACCAAGAAACAAGAGCCAGGAGAATAGTGTATCCTTTGGACCTGGGGTCCCTGTGCTAAGAAGCTCCTCGACTGGGGAAGATTGATGACGAGGACCTTGCCTCAGAGCTCACAGAGAGACAAAGCCTTCACCTGGAGCTGGCATCCTGAATTCGGACTTCTGGCCTCCTAGACTGTGAGAGAATAAATTTCTCTTTGTTGAAGCTATCTACTTGTGGTATTTCTGTTATAGCAGCACTAGATTACTAAGACAGGCACTGTGACTGAGATGGGGGAACCAGATTGGGTGGCAGGTGGATTAGGGCCAGAGCTTGTGTGTCGACTCCATCCTGGAGCCCAGGCAACTGAATCCCTTTGTAAAGGGGGCCACAAGGGATGAGGGGGGAGAGACAAAGGCAGGACAACTCTGTGGTCTGTTCTGTACCTCATCCCCATCCTTCGCCACTAACCATTGTATAAAAGGCCCTTTCCTGTGAATGTGAAGTCAAGGAATCTAAGTTCAAGTCTTCGTTCTGGGGCCCACTAGCTGTGTGGCCTCAGGCAAGTCACTTTACTTCTCTGAGGCTCAGTTTCCTTAGATGGCGACAAGAACATCCCTAATAATGAGTTTTGTAGGCAAATGACGTGGCTTGGGTAATTTATCATTTTGATTATGCCACAAATCTTGGACTGTCATATGTGACCATTCCCCCAAGGCCCTCTGGCTAAGTGGTCAGTGCTGGAGGATGGGAATGAGGCACAGGATGGACTAGAGTTGTCCTGCCCTTGTGAGGATCAGATGAGACATATACATGACAATGATCTGTGAACTGTCCAGAACATAAGAAGTAACAATAGAGTTCCAGCAAAATGGCGCTCTAGGCAGAAGCACCACGCCGTCCCTCCAAAGCAAAAATCCAAAAAACTAAGCCAAACAGAGAATACAACAATCCTGAAACCCTAAAACATCAAATGAAGAGATAAAGAACTCAGCCAAGCACCAAATGGAGTGAGAAAACTGACAAAGAACGGAGAGCGAGGAGAGATTCATGCAGAGGTCCCCTACCAGCTAACGCAGCGTGGATCCACCATCTTGGACTCCTATCTGAGACCAGCAAACGGGGGTACGAGAAAGCAGCCTCACGGAGCGTCCAGTGGGAGACAAAGCAACCGGTAATTTACGGTGTGCGCTTTCCCACCCCCACCCCTCTTTGCCCCGGCTCAGCCTCCTCTGCTTCCTGCGGCCACGGTCTCTTGACGAGGAAGTGCTGGCTGCTTGGATTCCACACACCCAAGTGGGCGGTTCTCTGGGTGCCATTTGTTGGCTGTTGGTGTTGCTTTTTTCCACTTCTTTTGATTTCTTCCTTGCCTCTGGCCATCTCCCCCTCCTTTCGCGCGAGTGCCTTGCTCCGTCCGCCATCTTTGCTGTTTCCTGAGGGGCTGCAGAGCGCCAGCAATTTGTGATACACACTTTCCCACTCTCTACGCTTCATCACCCACACTCGGCCCCCTCCGCTTCCCGCGGACACAGTCTCTTGTCCAGAAACACCAGCCTGCACTGGCTGGCTCTCTGAGTGCCATTTGTTGGCTGCTGGTGTTGCTTTTTTTTTTTTTTTCCTGCTTCTTTTGATTTCTTGCTTGCCTCTCCCCGCCTCCCGCTCCTTTCTCTCGAGTGCCTGGCTCTGAGCGCCATCTTTGCTTCTTCGAGTGTGGAGCTGCTTCCTGGTCTTGGCTACCACGCTGGTGGGATCCCAGGGCTTTTGTTTGTTTGTTCGTTTTGAATTGTTTGTTCATTTTCTTTTCCTTTTCCTGAGTTGGGAGCCCTTTCTGGCCAGGCAGAGCTGCGTGGTAAGGAACTCCCCTTCAGCTTCCACAGATGTGCAGAGGGAACCCTGAGAGCATTTCTTTTCTCGTTGTTTTTTTTTTTTTTTCCCTGTTTTTTTTGGGGGCCTTTCTTGTTCTTTTTTTTTTTTTTTGTAATTTGTTTTGTTTTCTTTTCCCTCTTTTTCCCTTTTTGTCTTTCTTCATTGCTCAGTTTTTCATCCCTCTATATCTCCCTTCTCTTTCTGATCCCTGAATACCAGGTGTTGTATACCTCTATGCCTTCTAGCCAGGCTGTATTGCAACACCTGAGAGCAACTTCACCAGACCTCATAGCTGCACCGGTGGGATCCCTGGGAACTTTTCGGTTCTTTAACCTTTCTGATTTTTATTTATTCATTCTTTTCTTCCTCTTCCCCTTTCTGTTTCTCTCCATTTCATAGTCTCTCATCTCTCCATTCCAACGGCAAGCTCCCCTAGCATTCTTTTTTATTTGTTTGTATGTTTTTGGCTCGTGCTCCTCTCTCCTCTCCCCCATATCTGTCTTAGCGCCACACATAACAATCTCCCCACTGTATCCTGCCTACCTGCACCGTGCACTTGACATCACACCACCAAGCAGCATGGGCACGGCCTACTAGAACCTGCCCTGCACTGATTACCAACCAGCTCTGGTGGCTGTAGTAAGTGCCACAAACAACCCGTCCCAGTAACTCCTCTTCAGCTAGGCCTGCCCTGCTGTACCATATCTGAGTGACTGACCCTGCCAGTTGGAGAAGGAGGCGAAAAGTATCGAGCACACAGACGAGCAAACAACAAAGAACACACAGTCCGCCTACTCAGACATAGTCAAATTTTTTTTTAAAAAAAGGGATGAAACAAACAAATCTACAATCAATAAATGAGAAAAATACTACTGAATGCCCAAATACAGCAGACAATATCTAAACATTTACAAAAACAGGACAGGATGGTTCCAGTAGGCGTCCAAAGTAAAACACCAGATGACTCTTTTGTGGAAGAAAATGCACTAGGACTACCTCATAGGGAATTCAAATCTCTAATACTCGGAATTCTCCAAGAACTGAGTCAAGAAGCTGACAAACATGAGGAAAAAATAGACAAACTCATGGAAAATACAGACAAAAAATAGGAAGAATTCAGGAAGATGATGCAGGAAAAAAAATGCCAAAATAAATTCACAACTAGAAATTATACAAAGACAACAATTAGAAATCCAAAAGATGAACAACAAGATTTCAGAAACAGATGGTGTCACAGAAGAGCTGAGAAGCAGATTTGAAACGGTGGGAGACAGGACCAGTGAAATTGAAGACAAACACTTGGATACAACTCTGTTTGAGGAAAACTTGGAAAAAAGAACAAAGAAAAATGAAGAGACCCTGAGAGTTATGTGGGACACAATAAAAAGCAAAAATTTATGAGTGATTGGAATTCCAGAACAGGGGGAGAAAACAGAAAACACAGAGAGGATCATTGAGGAACTGCTGACAGAAAACTTCCCCAATATCATGAAAGATGAAAAGCTGGCCATCCAAGAAGCTCAACGAGCCCCATATAGAAGAGACCCCAAAAGAACATCACCAAGGCATATCGTATTCACACTCGCCAAAACCAAAGACAAACAAAGAATCCTGAGAGCAGCTCGTGAAAAACAAGAAGTCACATACAGAGGAGAAACAATAAGACTAAGCTCAGATTATTCGTCAGAAACCATGCAGGCAAGAAGGCAATGGGATGAAATATATAAAATCTTGAAAGAAAAAAATTGTCAGCCAAGAATAATATATCCTGCAAAACTCTCGTTCAGATTTGATGGTGAAATTAGGTCATTTCCAGATAAACAGAAATTAAGGGAATATGTAAAAGTCAAACCAAACTTAACAAGAATTATTAAAGGGAGTTCTTCGATCTGAGGACAAACAGCTTCAGCTCACAGGCAGAACCTAGGACGCAGGATCGTACGAGCCAGGTACCAATCTAGGAAATGAACTCTTGAGGACTATCCAAAACAAATAGAAATACAACAGGGAATCAGAGCAGTTAATCAATAAATGACAAAAACATCAAAACAATAAAAGAGGGAATAAACGGCATAGGTATAGAACCTACTAATGAAAAGGAAGGCAAGGCGTTACCAAGTAATGGTAGACTGCTTCAAACTTAGAAAGATAAGGGTAAAATTCATGGTAACCACAAAGAAAGTTAACAAACCAACTCATAAAAAGAAGACGAAAAACATAAAGTCTCGGCAAAAACAAAACCTACAAAAACTAAAGAAATGAAAAAAAATCCACAAACAAAAGTAACTCAGCACAAGAGAGTAAGAAGAACAAAGAAAATGTCAGTACCACAAAAAAAAGCACTACAAAATGACAGCAACAAACTCACATCTATCAATAATTACACTGAATGAAAATGGACTCGATGCACCCATAAAGAGACGGAGAGTGACAGAATGGATAAGAAAACAGGATCCATCAATATGCTGTCTACAAGAGACACACCTTAGAAACAAAGATGTGAATTTATTAAAAGTCAAAGGTTGGAAAAAAATATATCAAGCTAACAACTACCAAAAAAGAGCAGGAGTGGCCATTCTAATCTCAGATAAAATAGACTTTAAAACGAAATCTACCATAAAAGACAAAGAAGGACACTATATAATGATTAAGGGGATGATCCATCATGAAGACATAACCATAATAAACATCTATGCTCTCAATGACAGGGCTCCAAAATACATAAAACAAACTCTAGCAACACTGAAAAGAGAAATTGACAGTTCCACAATAATAGTAGGAGACTTCACCACACCACTCTCAGTAATGGACAGAACAACTAAGAAGAAACTCAGCAAAGATACAGAAGACCTAAAGGGCACAATCAGCCAACTGGACCTCATAGACATATATAGAACACTCCATCCAACCGCTGCAAAGTACACATTCTTTCCCAAAGCACATGGAATATTCCCCAGAATAGACCACATTTTAGGCCACAGAGCAATCCTCAACAAGATCCAAAACGTTGAGATAATTCAAAGTATCTTCTCTGACCACAGTGCCATCAAGGTAGAAATTAACAATCGAAAGAGCAAGGAAAAAAAATCAACTACATGGAAACTGAATAATACCCTGCTTACACATCACTGGGTAATAGAAGAAATCCGAGATGGAATCAAAAAAACCTTTGGGACACAGCAAAGGCAGTCCTCAGAGGACAATTTATAGCAATAGATGCACATATCAAAAAAGAAAAAAGGGACAAAATCAAAACATTAACTACAGAACTCCAACAAATAGAAAGAGAACATCAAAAAAAGCCCACAACCACCGGAAGAAAGGAAATAGTAAAGATCAGAGCAGAAATCAATGAAATAGAGAACAGAAAAACAATAGAAAGAATCAACAAAACCAAAAGTTGGTTCTTTGAAAGAATCAACAAAATCGACAAACCACTGGCCAGACTGACAAAAGGAAAACAGGAGAGGACACAAATAACCCAAATAAGAAATGAAATGGGGGACATTACAACAGACCCAACTGAAATAAAAAGGATTATAACAGAATATTATGAAAAACTATACTCCAACAAATTTGAAAACCTAGAGGAAATGGATAAATTTCTAGAAACACACGGCCTACCCAAACTACAACAAAGTGATGTTGAAGATCTGAACAGAGCCATAACAAGAGAAGAGATTGAAAAGGTAATAAAAAAACTCCCAACCAAAAAAAGCCCTGGCCCAGATGGCTTCACTGGAGAATTCTACAAAACATTTACAGAAGAGCTTGTACCAGTTCTACTCAAGCTATTTCAGAGCATAGAAGAGGAAGCAACACTTCCAAATTCATTCTATGAAGCCAGCATAACGCTGATACCAAAACCAGGCAAAGACGTCACAGAAAAAGAAAATGACAGACCAATATCTCTCATGAATATAGATGCAAAAATTCTGAACAAAATTCTAGCCAATAGAATTCAGCATCATATCAAAAAAAATAATACACCACGACCAAGTAGGATTCATACCAGGTATGCAAGGATGGTACAACATTAGAAAATCAATAACGTAATCCACCACATAAATAAAAGGAAAGAAAAGAATCACATGATCATCTCAATTGATGCAGAAAAGGCATTTGACAAATTCCAACACCCATTCCTGATAAAAACTCTCAATAAAATAGGTATAGAAGGGAAATTTCTGAACATGATAAAGGGCATCTATGCAAAACCAATGACCAGCATCATTCTTAATGGAGAGAGGCTGAAAACATTCCCCTTGAAAACAGGAACAAGACAAGGATGCCCTTTATCACCACTCCTATTTAACATTGTGCTGGAAGTTCTAGCTAGAGCAGTAAGGCAAGAAAAAGAAATAAAGGGCATCCATTTTGGTAATGAAGAAGTTAAACTGTCCCTATTTGCAGATGATATGATACTATACATAGAAAACCCTAAAGACTCCATGAGAAATCTACTGGAACTAATAGAAAGATTCAGCAGAGTAGCAGGATACAAGATAAACATTCAAAAATCAGTTGGATTCCTATACACCAGTAAGGAGAATGATGAAAAGGAAATCAGGAAAACCATACTATTTTTAATAGCCCCTAAAAAGATAAAATACTTAGGAATAAATCTGACCAGGGATGTAAAAGACCTATACAAAGAAAAGTACAAAACACTACTGCATGAAACCCAAAGGGATCTACATAAATGGAAAGACATTCCATGCTCATGGATAGGCAGACTCAACATTGTGAAAATGTCAGTTCTACCCAAAGCAATTTACAAATACAATGCAATCCCAATGCAAATACCAGTGGAAAAACTACTCATTAACTTTATATGGAAAGGGAAGAAGCCCCGAATAAGTAAAACACTACTGAAGAAGAAGAATAAAGTTGGAGGACTCACACTACCTGACTTCAGAACCTACTATACAGCTACAATAGTCAAAACAGCCTGGTACTGGTACAATGACAGATACATTGACCAGTGGAACGGAATTGAGAACCTAGATGTAAATCCATCCACCTACGGTCACCTGATCTTCGACAAGGGCCCAAAGTCCATCAGATGGGGAAAAGACGGTCTTTTTAACAAACGGTGCTGGCAAAACTGGATATCCATCTGCAAAAAAATGAAACAGGACCCATACCTCACACCGTATACAAAAACTACTTCAAAATGGATCAAAGACCTGAATATAAAGCCTAAAACTATAAAGTTCATAGAAGAAAAAATAGGACCAACACTTTAGTCCTTAATACATGGCATTAACAGGATACAACCATAACCATCAACACACAAATCCCAACAGATAAACTAGATAACTGGTATCTTCTAAAAATCAAACACCTATGGTCTTCAAAAGACTTCACCAAAAGAGTCAAAAGAGGACCTACAGACTGGGAAAAAATTTTTTGGACAGTACAAGTCAGACAAAGTTCTAATCTCTATAATCTACAAGAAAATCCAACACCTCTACAACAAAAAGACAAATAATCCTATTAAAAAATGGGCAAAGTAAATGAACAGACACTTCACCAAAGAAGACATTCAAATGGCCAACAGACACATGAGGAAATGCTCGCGATCACTAGCCATTAGAGAAATGCAAATGACAACCACAATCAGATACCATCTCACCCCGGCATTACTGGCACGAATCAAAAGCACTGGAAATAACAAATGTTGGAGGGGCTGTGGGGAGATGGGAACTCTTATGCACTGCTGGTGGGGAATGCAAAATGATACAACCATTTTGGAAAATGATATGGCGCTTCCTCAGAAAGCTAGAAATAGACATACCATTCGATCCAGCAATCCCACTCCTAGGTGTATATCCTAGAGAAATAAGAGTCGTCACTCGAATAGACATATGTACACCTATGTTCATGGCAGCATTGTTCGCAATAGCAAAACGATGGATACAACCTAGATGCCCATCAACAGATGAATGGATAAACTATGGTACATACACACAATGGAGTGTACTATGCAACGAGAAAGAACAACAATGAATCTCTGAAGCATCTCATAACATGGATGAAACTGGAGGACATTATGCTGAGTGAAATAAGTCAATCACAAAAGGACAAATATTGTATGAGACCTCTACTGTAAAAACCCATGAAACAGTTCACACACAAAATGTAACAATCTTTGTTGGTTACCAGGGATGGGGGGGTGGGGGGGTAAATATTAAATAGACAATAGATAAGTGGTATCTTGGGTGAAGGGTGAGACAGTACACAATACAGGGGAAACTAGCACAACTTGTACAAGGAAAGGTCATGGAAGCCCCATAGACACATCCAAACTCCATGAGGGACTGAATTGCTGGGCGGAGGGCTCTGGGGACCATGGTCTCGGGGAACATCTAGCTCAATTGGCATGACACAGCTTATAAAGACAATGCACTACATTCTACCTTGGTGAGTAGTGTCTGGGGTCTTAAAAGCCTGTGAGCGGCCATCTAAGATACTCCACTGGTCTCATGCCTTCGGGAGCAAGGGAGAATGAAGAGAACAGGATACAAGGAAAAGATTAGTCTGAAGGACTAATTGTCCACAGCTACCGAGGCCTTCACCGGACTGAGTCCAGTACAGCTAGATGGTGCCCGGCTACCACCACTGACTGCTCTGACCAGGATCACAACAGAGGGTTCTGGACAGAGCTGGAGAAGCATGTACAGCATAATTCTAACTCACAAAAATAAGACCAGATTTACTGGCCTAAAGGAAACTGGAGAAACCTCGAGAGTATGGCCCCCAGATACCCTTTTAGCTCAGTGGTGAAGTTATCTCCGAGGTTCACTGTTCAGCCTGGGAGTGGACAGCCCTGTAAAACCAAATGAGACTAACGAGGTACAGCAGTCCAGTGACAAGGGCCAGAAGGCAGAAGGGGACGAGGAAGCTGGTGATAGGGAACCCAAGGTTGAATAAGGATATTGTTGATGTGTTGTGAGATTGTTAACCTTTGTCATAGGGCAACATTTGTAGTAACTGTTAAATGAGAAACTATTTTGTTCTGTAAGTCTTCATCTTAAGTGAGAATAACAGCACAATTCGAAGAGCGTAGTCAATGTCACTGAACTGTGCATGTAGAAATTTTTGAAACGGTATATCTTTGGCTATGTGTATCTTCACCAAAAAAAAAAAAGGTTGAGAAGTTAGAGGGTTAATATGTTGTGGGGTTGTTAACCAATGTCATAAAACAACATGTGTACCACTGTTTCATGAGAAACTATTTGTTCTGAAAGCCTTCACCTGAAGTACAATAAAATTAAAAAAAAAAAAAAAAGAAGTAACAATAGTTGTTACTGAGTAAGGAGCCTTCTTTTAACTCATTTTAGCCACGAAGAGTGATGGGGAAACCCAACATGGCCAGGTATGTTACTTAGGCAAGTCTCAGTACCAGTCTTTCTCTTGCTCGAATCTGTCCGGTAATTCCTGTGGTCATATCTGCTACCCCTTAGAGACGCTGTGAGGCTCCCATGAAAACACTTTGAAATAGTACGTGCTGGGCAGGTACAACCAATCTTCCTGTTAATACTGAGATGCTCTGAGTACAACTTCCCCAAAACACCTAGAGACGGGAATTTATCTGGCTTCGGCCTGAGAAGAAACAACCCAAGAAACATTTTGCTTTCTGCACGGGCCACCAGCAAGTGGTGGAGAGCCCAAGACCACAGGCAAAGCATGGGTCATGCCTGCAAACGCTCAGTCTGGGCATGGATTTGAGTTCTAGGGACTTACTCTCCATGTTCAACATATGAACCATCTCCTGTCCTACCCCAAAATGCTGATTCTTAAGAAGTCTGCTTATCTGCTGTCTCTGGTCAAGATGTATAGCTTTTCCACCCAGTGAGATGCAACATTGGAAAGTTGGCAGACACAGCAGAACTGAAGACAGTCTTGACCTCTTACTAGTTGTGTGTCCCTGAGCAGGTTCCTGAGGGACCTCCAAACCTCGTGATAAAGAGAAAGCATTGTGGGGTGATAATATAATAGCAAACATCTGTATAGTGCCTAAGACCATTCTTAGCGTTTTTGCATGTATTAACTCATTTAATCTTCAAACAAACCCTGTGAGATGGGTACTATTATTATCCTTATTTTATAGTTCAGGAAACTGAGGCATAGAGAGGCTAAGTACCTTGCCTAAGGACATCAGAGCAAAAAAAATCAAACCCATTGCCGTTGAGTTAATTCCAACTCATGGCAACCCTATAGGACAGAGTAGAACTGCCCCATAGAGTTTCCAAGGAGTAGCTGGTGAATTCAAACTGGTGACCTTTTGGTTATCAGCCGTAGCTCTTAACCACTGCACCACCAGGGCTCCGCACCTAAGGACACCAACCTAGTAAATGGAGCCATTGGGATTTGAACCCATATGGCCTGGCTTGAAGGAGCCCTAGTGGCTCAGTGGTTAAAGCGCTTGGCTGCTAACCAAAAGGTTGGCAGTTCAAACCCACCAGCTGCCCCATGGGAGAAAGATGTGGCAGTCTGCTTTTGTAAAGATTATAGCCTTGAAAACCCTGTGGGGCAGTTCTACTCTATGCTATAGAGTCTCTGGGAGTCAAAATCGACTTGATGGCAACAGATTTGGTTTGGTTTGGTTGGCCTGACTCTAGAGTCCTCACTTTTAACCCTTAAGCCATCTGCCCCTCTCTGGGTATCTCTGAAGTCTCTTGCTTTTTGGGATCCTTCGCTTTAGTAAGCATTCTCCCTCCCCTCAAGCTGCTGAGGACTTAAGGCTGCCTTGGCAACCCATGCGTGTCAGTGTAGAACTGTGCTCCGTAGGGTTTTCAAGGGCTGTGATCTTTCAGAAGTAGATTCCCAGGCCTTTCTTCTGAGGTTCCTCTGGGTGGATTCAAACCTCCACCCTTTTGATTAGCAGCCGAGTGTGTTAACTGTTTACATCACCCAGGGTCACCATAAGTCAGAACTGGCTCTACAGCAACTGGTTTTAAGGCTGTCTTGGGGGTGGCAGGGACTTCTCCAGCCTTGGCCAATCATGGAGCAAGATGAAGAGACCAGTCAGATCCAGCCGCCCAAGATGAACTCAGATGTATAGAGGCGTTTTCTTCAGATCTGACTGATTTTATCGTGATCAACTTTGTGAAGTCCTGCTGGTCCCATGAGCCTTCCCTAGGATGTCTAGGGAACAAGGACAAAGCCTAATGTCCCTAATGGCCAGATGGTCACATCCTTATCTCAGATGCTGGTCCTCCTGTTTGCTGTTTCTGGCGAATGGAATTGAATGCAGGTGTATCTCACCTTAGAAAAACCCGAAATACAAAAATGCTGACATTTGAAGTCAAGCTAAGAAATGAAAAGCTGATTAATCCGCTACTGAAAGCTACTTTGCAAGGCTCCTTTGAGTAACAGGAGAGTCCCTTAGAGAAATTATTGATTTTTTTTTCCTGTCTGACTAGATTACTAACCTCCACAGATAAGCAGACACATCAAGGGTTGATTGCTCTGTAACCAGAGGAGACTTTGCCAGACTCTGATAAGTGCACAGCACGCTTCTTCACATATACATTTCCATTGTTTTTTTTCTGCTAACGAAATGTATGCTTCTTGTGAAAATTCAAATGGAAACAAAATGCTTAATGAGAATGAAATTCCCCTATTCACCCCTCCCAGAGCCCATGGAAAACCCGTGAACGCTTTGATGTGTTTCTAGCCCTGTGCCAGAGCTGTTTCTATCTGATTCCAATTACATACATCTTTTCAGAAACGCATTATGTTGAGTGAAACCAGGAACGCCAGGACTCCCCCAGTGTAAGATCACTATTGTTTGTGGAGCGAAGAGCAATTGCTGGTCTAAACCTCCTTTAAACAGCAGAACAAAGCAACATGGGGCTCTGGGAAGGAGTCTTCAGAATGAACTGTTACAAAATCCAAAAAGACCACAAAAACCATATACCACCACTACCAAGCTGTCTGACCAAGGGGCTTGGTGGAATTTAAACTTGACCCAACTCGGTTGGAGTCCAAGCCTTTTGTGTCCATATTTATTTTAGACAGAGATAACACATTAAACTAACCCAGTTGTGTGTTGTGTTTGCGGCTGGTAGGGTGATATGTATTTGTCTCCAGGCCCGCCCACCTCACCCCTGGGGCCCCGGGAGAGGGGTGTTCGCTCTCATTTAATCTTCTGCCATTTGGCTGAGCCGGGATACTTTATCCTTGGCTGCCTGAGCAGTCATAAACGGAGTAATCAGGTTTCTGGAAGGGGCCGTCGGGACCTTCTGGGCTGTAAATAGTTTGCTTGCGCCTGCCCAAGATGCACTTTGCCTGCTGCCCCGTAAAACCGCCTTGTAGCTTTCACCCCAGAGTTTACTTAGTGCCGGTGACACAAATAGGCCTCTGTGACCTGGGCCAGTACACATTGTTTTTATGGTTTTTTTCTCACCAGACCCTGCACACCAGGGAACTTGGACAAATAAGGAAACTGAGGCATGGGGAAACAGAAACATTGGTGGAAGCCCAAGGTTTAAGTCATAGGTTGCCCCAGGAATAAAATGTGTGCTGTTTCTAGAACACCTGTCTGCCCTGGCCATCCAAGTCCATGGCTCAAAGCACTCTGGGGCTCTGACTACCAGTGAGCATGGTGGTGTTGTTGTTGTTAGCTGTCATTGAGTCAGCTTCTGACCCCACGCACAATGGAACGAAATGCTGCCCCGTCCGGCGCTATCCCCATGATTGGTGTGGATTGGACCCTTGGAATTCATAGCGTTTTCACTGGCTGAGTTTCAGAAGTAGAGCACTGGGCCTTTCTTCCTAGTCCGTCTTAGTGTGGGAGCTCGGCAGAAACCTGTTCAGCATCATAGCAACAGGTAAGCCACCACTGACAGACGTGTGGTGGCTGTACATCAAGTGCATTGGCTGGGAATCAACCTAACTCTCCCTCATGGAAGGTCACTCACTGGCTCCCTCCTCAGCCACTCCAGCTCTTCCATTGCCCCATCCCCTCAGCAGGGACCATCTCGTGCATTTTTAAAGAGAGTAAAAGAGCCCTGGAGGAGGAGACAGAACTGGGTGGGTTTTTTCCCCCCTATTTTACAAATCTTATTTTTTCTTGCAAAAGTGTACACACAGGGTGTAAAAATTCCAAACAGTACAGAAATAACAAATGGAACATCCAACCCTGCAGAGAAAATGCTATAATTAGGTATCTCTAGCTAGCCAGTGTATGTGTGCATATTTATTAAAAGCATTTTTTTTTTGCCAAAAAACAAACAGTTGCCATCGAGTCAATTCCCACTCACGGCAACCCCATGTGTATCAGAGTAGAACTGTGCTCCATAGGTTTTCAATGACTGATTTTTCAGAAGTAGATCACCAGGCCTTTCATCTGAGGCACCTCTAAGTGGGCTCCAACCTCCAAGCTTTGGATTAACAGCCAGCGAGCTCACCGGTTGTACCACCTGGGGACTCCATAATTCATGCCACATATTCTGTTATGCAGTTCGTTTTTTTCACTTAACATAAGTTCTCAATACATATTTTTAATTGCTTTCTAAGCATCTTTCCACATCAGTACATAAAAATCTGTCATTGTGTAACACAACCTATGGTATAAATGTACTATAATTTAACAAGTTCCTGATGGACAGATTTGTCAGTGAGACCTGAGTTTCAATGGCCAATCTACCACTATTTAATTGACCATGGGAACGTCCCTTAGGAGCCCTGGTGGCACAGTTGTTAAGAGCTTGGCTGCTAACCAAAAGGTTGACAGTTCAGATTTCCCAGCTGCTCTTTGGAAACCGTATGGGGCAGTTTTACTCTGCCCTGTAGAGTCCCTATGAGTCTGACTCGACTCGAAGGAAACAGGTTTTGTTTCGTTTTGTTTTTTTTTAAGTCCTTTACTTTCCCCTAGACTTAAGGTTCCTTATCTACAGTGATGGGTGTGGGCAGGAGACCTCCCTGTTTTAACGTTCTGTGACTCTGAAGTTTATGGGGAATGTTGAAGTTGCTTGGCAGGTAAACAACCCAACGCCTGTAGGCAAGTCAGTCACCAGTAAAAGTAGATTTACTCTAAGTCAAAGCTACTATGCTCTATAAAATATTTGATATTTTTATTGAGATCCGTAGCGATGGGATCCAAGCCAATTTGCTCTCTGCATAATATGCTCAAAATCAGCATTTTAAGGAATAAACATTAACATTTGCCCTGTGTCTGTCCCCAGGTGTGTTTAAGCACAAAACCAGCAGAGGCCCACAGGCTTAGTGCCAGGTGAAATTAGGTCACACCTATGTGTTACAGAGTAGAACTGCTCCTTAGGGTTTTCTTGGCTCTAATCTTTATAACACCTAAACTAGGGGTACCCAAAAACCAAAAATCCACTGCCATCTAGTCGATTCCGACTCATAGTGACCCCATAGGGTTTCCAAGGCTGTAAATCTCTACAGAAGCAGACTGCCACGTCTTTCTCGCAAGGAGCCACTGCTGATTGCAAATCTCTGACCTTTCAGTTAGCAGTCAATCGCTTTAAGCGCTGCACCACCATGGCTCCTTAAACTAGGGACACAGAGACAGTTAATTGAAAATTGAATCTACACTTCAGAGCCCTAGGAAGGACTTTGAGAGACTTCTCTTGCCCCTCAGGCCTATTGCCCTAAGCCACATTTCTATTGTAACTCTGTGGGTTATTTGAAATGAAGATATTCTTTGAACTTGCCTGCAAAGCCTGTTCCTACCTGCACCATAGGGCACTGAAAGGTCCAGATTCTTCGTGCACAAGTCTATTTGCTCCTTTCCCATCTCCACCCATCTATAAAAGATTTATATTGAGCTAAGAGGTCTGAGACCCAGCCACGTGAACCCTTTCGAAGTAGCATCTGGTTTTCAGTGAGCAACCCCAGCATGTGAAAATGTACAGCCCAGGCTCCCGTCCTCTGTGGAGGCGTTTAAGGTCAGTGCTGGCCTGCAGACTGGGAAAAGATTGTTCCCTTTAGGTTAGTAATTAGGGCTTTGGTTACAACCCCACGATACCTTAGCTCTCTTAGAGATTTGGCCTTGGGCTGGAAGGTTTCAAGTGCACCTGGCGTATGCGTGCCTCCTGGGAGCGCACCGGGCAGAGCAGGAGGTGCGATGTGGGCAGAGCCTCCATGAACACTTCACTCCAGAAATGCATGTTGGTGAGATCTTACAATTCTCTCCAAAGCCCACCTGCTCTTCTTCCCCAGAGCATGTATTTTAAAGTTTATTTTTGGTAGTTCTTAATTTTAATATAATTGAAACGTACAGAAAAGTTGCAAGAATGGTATAAGGAACTCCTGTATGTCCTTTGCCCAGACTCCTACTTGTTTACGTTTTGCCTATTTACTTTATCATTCTTTTTCTGTGTGTCTCTCTATCATCTCCCATCATCCATCTTGCTTTCTCTAATCACGTGCATTTTTCCTGAACCATTTTAGAGTAGACGGGAGACGTTGTGACTCTCCACCTGTAATTACTTCAGCATGGATTTCGAAAGAACACGGACTTCCTCTTACATAATCAAATACAGTGACATTTTTTCCCAGCCTAGGACCTGGGCAGCACAAGTGGTTTGTGATGGACTACTAACCTAAAAGGTTGGTGATTTGAACCACCCAGAGGTGCTGTGGAAGAAAGATGTGGCGATCTGCTTCCGTAAAGATTATGACCAAGAAAACCCTATGGAGCAGTTCTACTCTATAACACACGGGGTCACCATGAGTCGGAATCGACTCGACAGCAATGGGTTTGGTGTTTTTGGTTTAGGACCGTCAGAGCACATCCTTTAACTGTTGGAGGGAAAAAGGAGCAAACATTTCGTTGCAGGAGCCTGGATGCCAGGCATTGCACCAAAGCACTTTATATACATTGTGGCATTTCTTCTTCCAGACAGCCCTATGGAATCAATTTTTATTTTCTCTGTTTTACAGATGCGCAAACTCAGGGTTGGAGAAATTCAGTAACTTGCCCAGGCCCCAGGGGTAGTCACTCAGGGAGCTGAGACACAGACTTGGTTTGACTCTGTCACTGCCCTGACGTTGGTATGCACATTTGACATGGGTCTGTCCACAGTGAGGCTCCAGGCCCATGTGTCTTTAGTTCATCTGAGTGTACCATCTCACTGTTCTGGGCATTGTGGAAGCAGAGTCATCCAGGACATAGCAGAGCAGATAAGCAAGGAGCTCGCTGCTTGGAGCTTCCTTCAGCCCTGTAGGGACGACCACCACCAACACAGACAAGCACGCCTGAAAGATGAGCATGCTTCTGAACATACGCATGGGTAAATAGCCGGTCACTAGAGAGGGAGGACAGACAGTACATGCTTTGGGACAGGGAGGGGAAAAGACGTGTTTCCTGTTTATGCCAAGCACGGTTAGGGAAAGTTATCATTATCCTGGATCTCAGGGCGGTTAGCTTGGCAAAGCTTCTGGGAGGAGTGGAGTTTTAGAATTTAGAACCACATAAGCATAGATATTTTATAGCTGGAAAAGACTTTAGACATCTAGGCCACCTCCCTTATTCTAAACTTGGGGAAATTTAAGGCCCAGAAAGAGAAATGAGTTTGTCCTTATTGTACACCTAAGGAGTGGCTGAGCTGGGATTAGAACCGGGGTCCTCTGACTTCCAGGCTCAGGGTCTTTTTACTACATCAGGGAATACTGAGCTTTTTACAGTCCAAACCCCTTTTATTATTTACCCCTCCACCCCTAACAGCTGCTGTCCTGGATTCCACATTCACAAAATTTGCATCTGCCAAAGTACTTATGTTAATGACTAATTAATTAATTACCCATCTTTATTAATCAGAGACATGGCCATATAACCAGAGATACCCAGGTTGATAGAATAAAGAAACACAAAGTATGATCTCAGGTTGGGTTTTTGAAAAGTCAAAGATAATGCTGAGATTCCCCCGTCCCTTGCCATGTTATTACTTTCCAAGACCCTTGAGGACTTTAGAGACCCCAGGTTGAAAATTACTGTACAGCGTCATGCTGCTTGCTCAGAAACACTCAGGGTATGTATTTCTAAAGTTTGAGTGGAAGCCTTAATTGAGACCCATTCATTTCAGCACCTTTCATTACCATGTCTGCAGCATGAATACGTCTCTTTCTTTGGTGACTGGTGGCTGTGCCGGTGTTGATTCTTCGGGAGGCACATTCTACCACCCAGCAGCAGCGGTTGCTGAGCTCACGCTCAGATAAAAGCCTCCTGAGTTGTTGTTTCAGTCTGGAGGAGACAGTGATGCCTGGTCACCAGGCAACTGGATAGGCAAGGAGCTAAGATGGGCCCAGAACTGTTGGCTCTGTTGTCCAGGCTCAAGCCAAGCACAGCAAGGTCACACGGGTCAGAAAGGTGCCCTGCTAAGAGGAGACCTGTGCAGGGTGCCCAGGCTCAGCCCTCCTGTTGATAAACCCAGTGGACCAGCCACTTGGCCCTGCTTGAAAGTTCATGTGGGCCTGTGTCTTTATGTGAACTGCGTACCCTGGCATCTTAACAGCCCTCCTCCTTTCATCCCTGGAGAAGGTCTCAGGCCTCATTGCCCAGGTGTGGTCCCCCAAGTCTCCCAGGGGATGGGGAGCTCCATCTGCACTGCAGGAGGCAAGGGGGTGCTTTGGGAGCTGCCTGAGCCTTACATGGAATCATCATTCACTTTGGTTAAGTGCTTGGCCTCGGGGCATTGCTGAGGGGGAGGTCTGAAAGGGGCACTCAGGTTTCTCCAATTCAGGGCAGAATCATAAAAAAGGAAATTCTTATTGCCTCTAATTGTCCTCAGCCCAGATGAGACAAATAAGAGCTTTTCATGGTGGAATTACCTGAGTTTAGCTCTTGCTAGGAGGAGGAACTCGGCCCCTTTCTCCTGTTACCTTAGCAGAGTCAGACCCCCAGGAAGTGTAATTAGATGTGGAAATTCACTTTGTCATAGAAGATGGTGATTATGCAAACCTAGGCTCCACGTTTCGGGTTTGGGGAATTACAACCTTCTCTTCCACTCTGGGTTGACTTACGGTTACCAATTCTGGAACCTCCCGGATATTCCAGGCTCTGATTAAAGTTTACAGGGACCAAACCAGACTGCCTCCCTCGCGGAGCTTTGATCCTAATAGCCTAGGTCTTGGGTTCCAAACTGTATCCTTAGAGGTGCCTTTGTGGCTGCCAGGTGGGGAGCATGGTGTGTGGGTGGGTGCTAGACCCCAAGGTTTAACCAGAACAATTCCTGTTTTATTTGTGGAATACATCAGGCTATTGAGCAAAATTTTATTTGAAGAAAAGATTCCAAGGTTAAAAACATTTTGAAAACCACTGCCCTAAACAACAGGTGGTTGCTGTGAATGTCTGTGTATATGTATTTGTTGTTGTTGGATGCAGTTGAGTCGAGTCTGACTCGTAGCGACCCCATGTGACAGAGTAGAACTGCCCCATGGGGTTTTCTAAGCTGTAATCTTTATTGGAGAAGATCACCAGGTCTTCTCCCATGGAACCACTGGGTAGGTTCAAACTGCCAGCCTTTCAGTTAGCTGCTAAGTGCTTAACCATGTACGTATTAAGCTGTTGCCGTCGAGTCGATTCTGACTCATAGCGACCCTATAGGACACAGTAGAACTGCCCCATAGGGTTTCCAAGGCTGTAATCTTTAAAGCAGATTGCCACATCTTTCTCCCATGGAGTGGCTGGTGGGTTCGAACTGCCAACCTTTTGTTTAGCAGCCAAGCGCTTTAACCACTGTGTCACCAGGGCTCCTTGTGTATGTATTAGGTTCCCACAAATCCTTTCTGTGTTTTTTCTTTACTGGAATTTTTTACAAAAATTATAAGTCAAGCAATGTACAGGTATATAAGGAAAAGGCTGCCTCTCTCCACTTCCTCCCTCCCAGTTCTGCTCTCTGAAGATAACTAGTGTTGACCAGCTGATATGTCCTCCCACACCTTTCTCCGCCAGTGCTGATAGCCTGTAAAAGTATTTTATTGTGAACATTTCCAAACTGCACAATAGCAGGGAGACTGGTATAATTAACCCCTATATGTCATCACCCAGTTCCAGTGATTATCAAAATTTTACACTTGCTTCTTCTATCCCTTTCTCGTGTATATTTTTTTCCACCAAAACGTGTCATACTAAATGTGCTACTTGGCAGGCTTTTTTTTTTACTTAAAAATATGTCTTGAAAATTATTTGCTATCGGCACATTTACCTCCTTTTAATGGCTGTGTAGTATTCCATTGTATGCTTGAATCATCACTTACTCAAATATTACCCTGTTGTTGGACATTCAGGCTCTTTCCAGAATTTTTGGCCACCTCATAAATTATCGCAATAAATGCCATTGTATATAAGTCTTTACATATTGGTGCTTGTATTTCTATAGAATTGATTTCTAAAAGTGGGATGGCTGGATGATGCCCTATGCATGTTCTAAGTTTTATTAAATATTGCTGAAGTATGTTCTCAAAGAGACTTTGGTGGTTCAGTGGTAGAATTCTTGCCTTCCATGCAGGAGACTGAGGTTCCGTTCCTGGCCAATGCACCTCAGACACAGCCACCACCCGTCTGTCAGTGGAGGCTTGCATATTGCTATGATGTTGAACAGGTTTCAGCAGAGCTTCCAGATTAAGACAGACAAGGAAGAAAGGCCTGGTGATTACTTCCAAAAATCAGCCAGTGAAAACCCTATGGATCACAACAATCTGATCCACGACCAATCATGGGGATGACACTGGACTGGGCAGCATTTTGTTCGGTTGTGCGTGGGGTCATCATGAGTCAAGAGGCTGACTTGACAGCAGCTAACAACATGTTCTCAAAGGTTGTCAGTATACAACCTTCCCCTAGCAACATGTGACACATGACCATTTCTTCACATTCTCAACAGCCCTGGATATTATTGCTCATTAAAAATGTTGTCAATTCTTTTTGTAAAGAGGTGGCATAAAACAGTTATTTTTATGTGTGTGGTGAATGGATTCTTTTTTCTGTGTTAATTTGATAAATGACAGCTTTGTAATCATTATTTGGGGAAAGATAGCCACTAGGAATATCTGGAATAGAGGGAAAGAGGAAAATGTCTTTGGAAGACCACCCACTGCTCTTTGTTCCCAATAGTTTGCACAGCGGAAAGCAGGTGCTGGACGCGTGGTGCACATCTGCAATCTCCCGGAAGGAAGCTGCACTGAGAATGACGTCATTAACCTGGGGCTGCCCTTTGGGAAGGTCACTAATTACATCCTCATGAAGTCCACTAATCAGGTAGGTCTGGGCACTTTCACACTAGTATGTTTGGGATAGACCACACATTGGTGAAGGGCAATTATATACGTATATGTATTTTTAAGGAAGCTGTTGTTAACGTAAAAAGGGGATACACAGCTGGCCTCCTATTGGTACTGCTGTTGGTGGTGGTGATATTTTGTTTCTCCTTTCTCCTTTCACCCTTGTGATGGGTACAGCCCTCTGTGAATTGCCCAGAGGTGAGGGGTGCTTTGGAAAAGGGTGCTCATTAGCACAGAAAACCTAACTGGCCCCCAAAATAGAAATCCAGGGACTTGAGTGTCTTGCTGGATTGCCAACCACTTATCCAGTCTTACCTTCCAAGCTTCTCATATCCAGTGGCCTGGTTTTGGAACTGGCTGGAACAGGTATTTTTACTGCTTCTTGATCTTAGCCTCTAAGGCCCTTGGGTCTCAGAGCAGGAGAATAAATGGGAATTGATGGATGTCTGATAGGTCTAAGGCACTAGGAACCCTTAACCCATGAGAATCGACTCTGAGCTTTCGGGGACTAAATATGTTTATTTTCATTTCTAAAGTCAAAAGGGGAGTTTATACAGTGAACAGTCACAAATCAGAATATCTTATATTTTTAATCAATGTTTTTGACTTTATGAATCAGAGGAGCAGCCATAGGAGAAATTCTTTTCTTAGCTAAGGCATGAACTTTGGAGACTCAAAGCCACACCAGATCATCAGTCTCCCTCCGTCCACCTGGGGATAGACTACTCTTAGTATCTTTCTTCCTAAGGCTCAGAAATTCTATTTTGGTAAATATCCAAAATGCAGCTTGCGCTGTTCATGCAGTGAGATTCACTGGATCAATATCATTCCCATTTGACAGGTGAGAGCTAGAGGTGCTAACATGTTGGCATCAAGACTGAAGCATATAGAATGCTGGGTGGCAGAACTGGAAATAAAACACTAGAGAATCTTGACTTCTTGGTCTTGCACACTTGTGCTTTGACAGCGTGGAGAAAGGCAATACATCTGAAATTCAAACATAAATGTGAGGGAAGGCGGAAGAATGGGCTTGTGTAGGCTTTTACGAATTCTGCCAAGAAATATTCAGTTCAGGGAAGCGGGAGAGTAGGGGCTTACTGTGAGGGCTCCATTGTGAAAAACCTCTCCCCACAGAGGGAGCAGAATCGGTACATTGTCAGAATATACAAACCAAACAAATCTAAGAAACAGTCACAGCAACAAATCTGCCACAGCAGCTACTGGGGCAGACTGACAGGTCTGTCAAAACACTCTATTTAGGATCTCTTTGTAGACATGGATTGAATGGAAAAGCCCTTTTCATTCTACAGGTTTTATTAGAACAGTTAAATACAGAGGTAAGATAGCTGTGAAAACAATTGGGGTTTTCCTCCCTAAACTCACAGGGACACAGCCTTCCCTCTAGCCTGGGGATTGGTGAGCCCCTGATTTTTGGAGTATATTTCTTTCTTTGCAAGGAAAGTGAGGGCTTGTGATTCTGTCTCCCACCATAGGCACCACTAAACAGTGAGCTTTGCAGGCATCAGCCGAGGCCCATGTGTGCAACAGACACCTGGGAACTGGGGGTTAATGGACGCATCCCATCCCGGAGGGGCTTCCATGCTGTGATGTAGCCTGGAATGGACATACATAATTAAGAAATAATGTCTAGTAACCATGGGGATCAGGAGAACGGCCATCTTATAATGAGCTCTTTTGGTGAAGTTAATAAATAGGTCTCTGAACAGATGAGATCAAAGAGATCCCTCCCTTCCTTGTGCTGAATTTTTTCTTTTTATTGAGGTATAAAATATATACTCTAAAGTGCATAACGTGCACTAATCTTAAGCGGACAGCGCCATTAATTTTTTACATGTGTGCACCCACGTAATTACCACCCAGATCAAGATACAGAACATTTCCAGAAACTCAGAAGGTTTCCTCAGTGCTCCATCCCAGTCAGTTCCCCACCCCCACCCCCACCCCCACCCCAGAGGGAAGCACAGCTCTGACTTCTATTAGCATCTATTCATTTTGCCTGTTCTTGACCAAACTTCATAAAAATGGAGTCATACCTTGTTCTGAATTTTGTTTGAGACCATTGAAGTGCAGAAGTCCACCATATGTCCGTTTCTTTCCTAGGCCTTTTTAGAGATGGCTTACACAGAAGCTGCCCAGGCCATGGTCCAGTATTACCAAGAAAAATCTGCTGTGATCAATGGTGAGAAGTTGCTCATTCGGATGTCCAAGAGATACAAGGAATTGCAGCTGAAGGTAAAGTATTCTCGAGTTTACTTAGTCATTCAACAAGCATCGGCTGACAGTCTCCTACTTGTCAGGTACTGGTCTAAGTGCTGGCAGGAAAGGGAGGGCAGGGCAAGATTCAGAGATTACTCACTGCCTTTGGGGATCTCACATGTGAAGGCAAACCATTACAACCTGGTAAGGAACATGCTCATTGATGGAAGTACAAAATGCAAAGAGATGCTTGAGGCAGGATGACTAAATACCTGGGGGCCAAGGAAGATTTTGCAGAGAAAGTGATGCCTGTGCTGGGTCTTGAAGGATGAAGTAAGGGACATATTACCCAATAAGCAAGGTATACGCAGGCTTACTTGTGCTTACTTACTAATCTGTAGTGCACGATTTCACCTGTTTTTCACCAAATCTGATTAGTAAGCACAAGTAAGCTCATGTGTACCTTGCTTAGTGTAAGCCCGTACGTACCTTGCTTACTGGTTCATCTGCCCCTGAAGAGGGGAAAGGTGGTTGCTTTTCAGTGGTGGGAGTTCCAGGCATAAGTCCCTGAATACAACCTCTCTCACTGCCCATACAAGTCTTCACTAATTTTTTATTCCTCTGCCACCACCCTCAATCTCTTATTCTCTCCTTTCTCCATATTTGTGTTTTAAGTTCAGTAGAAGTAATTTTAAGTATTATATGACTAAATTGACTGCTTTCAGATTAACCCATGGATTTTCAGGGATGAATTCACATAATTCCAAACAGGGTTTTTTATTTTGGTTTGCTTTTTATTTCTATTTTAGGTTGCTCTACATTTCTTTTCTTGCCCTTTCTTTTTTGTTTTATTGTGAAGTATAACATACAGAAAAGTGACTAATGATATATATGTACAGTTTAAAAAGTAATAATGGGTGAAATCCGATAAAACCACTACCAAAGTCAAGAAGTAGAATGCTGGCAGCACCCCAAAGCCCCCGGAAGCCCCTCCTCAAGCTCACCCCCTCATTCCCCACTCTATTGACTTGGAGAATAATGATTTCTTTGCTTTCCTGATAGCTCTACCACCTATGTATGCTCCCGAAACGTTATAGTTTAATTTTGCCTGCTTTTGAACTTTAAATGAATAGAATCTTACTGTTTATGTTTGTGTCTTGGCTTCTTTCAATCAACATGTAATCTATGTTGTTGGATGTATCTATTTATTTTCGTTGTTAAATAAATTTCCGTTGTATGGCTATACGATTTATCCATTCTACTGTTGATGGACAATGTAGGTTGTTCCCAGTTTTTGGATATTAGGGACAATACTACTATGAACGTCCTTAAAAATGTTCCCGTGATACAGATGTGCATCAGCACAAAACGAAGGGTATATAGCTAAGAGTGGAATTGCTGGGTCATAGGGCATGTTTACCCTCAACTTTACTAGATAATAGCAAGACTGTTTCAAAAATTGTTGTCCCGAATATATACTTCTTCTAGTAGTGTATGAGAGTTTCCAAAGGTCCACATTCTTGCTAACATTTTATCTTGTCCAACTTTTTGAATTTTTTCTTATCTGGGGAGAGTGTAATGGTATATCATGGTTTAATTTTGTATTTTCCCGATTACCAGTTGAGGTTGAAAACTTTTTAATATGTTTATCGGGTATGCCATCTGGATCTTCTCTTGTGGGAAGTTTCTTTTCAAGTCATCTGCCCCCCACCCCCTTTTTTTTTTTTTTTTTATTGTATCTTCTTATTGGTTTGTAGGAATTCTCTTAACTGGAGTATTTAGTCCACTTGGATTTATTATAATTAATGACGTATTTGTGTTTAAACTTAACCATCTTATTTTGTGCTGTCTACCCTGTCACTTAACAGAGATTTTCCGGTTCACTTCAGCTCATTCCACATTTACTCAGAGTTCATTTTGTTCAAGATCCATAGCCTTTGATTTGCCTTAAAGATCAGAGACAAAAGCACAGTAGTTATTCCTAGCTAGGACTAGCATTCTGACAAGTCTACATATGTGGATCCGTAATATGTCAACCAGTTGCCAACATCCTTATTCTGCTTTGCTTGCATTATTGCTTCTGAAGTGCCTTTGCCAACGGTTCTGCTTCAGGCAGAAAATGACTTTTTTTTCTTTTTTTCCTGACTAGTAAGAGCACATTACTTTTCTCAGACAAGTAAAAGATCCCACCCTGTTCTGTACACGGCCAAAGGTCTTGTTCTCCTGGACTCTCCCCTGGGGGATAGAACTGAATTTCTGCAATGAGCTCCCAGTGGAGCTTTTGTCTCAGATGAGATGTTGTCATAAGTTTCTAATTGGGATTAATAGCAGCGATCAGTTTCTTAAATGAAAGTACCAAGACAGTGTACTATCTGACTAAGGGAGATATTTTGGGGTGGTGCAAAAACCATAGGTTAAAGAGGTCAGATGGTCAAGGTTTGCATTCAGCAGGTTTTTATTGAGTGTCCACTGTGGGCAGGAACTGGGCTGGGTGGCTTGGATATGGAGATGGCAAGCTTGCAGAGGAGCTCACAGTCTGGTGGGGGAGGAAAGCGTTTAAACCTAAAACCATCAACAACCATATGATCTATGCCAGACTGGGAGGTATTGGTGCCAATCTAGGCTGCACCCCTTACTACTTTGATGAGCTTGGACAAGTTGCTTCACGTCTTGTGAACCTCAGTTTTTAGATTGGTGAAGATTTACTTGAACCTAAAACTTTTGGTTTTAAGCATTTTTTGCATGTAGTGTCTCTTCTGAGTCTCATAATCACGCTACCCTATGAAGTGTGTGTGTGTAGGGTAGACCAGACCAAACCCACTGCGTCAAGTCCATCCCAACTCATAGTGACCCTATACGACAGGGTAGAACTAGCTGCCCATCAGGTTTTAAGGCTGTAATCTTTACAGAAACAGATTGGTAGGGTAGTTAATTACAGTAATTATAATGGTACAGCAATAATAACAGTGATATGTACATTTAGTTGCATCCTGGTACACTGAATCAAGTAGTGTGCCACGCACTTTACATACATTATCTACTTTAATCCTGACATCAGATCTGTCAGACAGGTTTTATTATCTCAGTTTTACGGATGAGGAAACTGAGGCTGATGGAAGACGTTCCTTGCCCAAGATCATAGAAGAGCCATGATTAAAACCTAAGACTGTTTTGGTCTTCACTGTATCTTCATCTCGATATTGTGTTATTATGATCTCCATTGTCTAAATGAAAAGTCAAAAGAAAAGAGTAACTTTCTTAAGGTCACCCAGCCAGTAAGCAGCAGAGATAGTATTCTAACAGTGCTATTCAAATTTGAACGTGCATATAAATCCCTTGGGGGTCTTGCTAAAATGCAGGGACAGGGCTGTGATTCTGCATTTCTGAAAAGCTCCCAGGAGCTGCTGATGTTGTCAATCTTTAAACACACTTTGAGTCGCAAGGGTCTAGAACACATTGTCGTAACCTTTACTAAGGCTTTTTTGCTCCCCAGGCTGTCACACTGCCTCTCAGGGTCGTTGTGAAGGTCACATGGGATAACATATGTGAAAGCATCATAGAACATGTTTCAACTACATAGGAATGCATGCATTATGGTCCCTATGTTGAAGTGAATCAGCCAGGACTATCTCTGCAAGTAACAGAAATTCATCTCGATTAAGCATGTTGGCTTAAGCCAAAAAAGGGATTTATTGGTTCATGTAAATACAAAGTCCAGGACTAGTCCTAGCTGCGAGTACAGCTTGAGTCAGGGACCAAATGATATCACTGTTGTTGTTAGGTTCCACTGAGTCAATTCCGACTCATAGAGACCCTATAGGACAGAGTAGAACTGCCTCATAGGGTTTCCAAGGAGTGGCTGGTGGATTTGAACTGCCAACCTTTTGGTTAGCAGCTGATCTCTATGCCACCAGAGCTTCTATGATAACGTTAGGACTTGGTCACCATTCTACCTTCTGCTTGGTTAGCTTTTGTGGAGCTCCCTGGAACAGCCCTTGGCAGCCCCAGGCTTGCTCTTCTAGGTGTCCCAGTGGACTCAGTGGCATCAACAGCTCTGGATTCTTATACTCCCATTTCCTTCAACAAGGGAGGACCATAGTCTTTCCTGGTTGGTCCCACCAAAGTCCTGAGTCACTCTGACCAGACTAGCTTAGGAAATATGCCCATCTCTGAACCAATCCCTGTGGTCGTTGGTGGGGGGGGTGGGGGGAGCATGCTGTAAGTGGCCAGGCCTGTCTCCCCTGCTCCATCCTGGGAGCCAGGGGTGGAGGCCCACCGAGACCCCTGGAGTAAGAGGAGGAAGAGCACTTCCACCAGGAGAAAAGAGAATGGCTGCTGGGCAGGTCTCTGAACCCAGTGGCCACCACATAAGTTATGGTGATTGGTGCAGGACATGCAGAGGTGATTGGTCTTTCTCTAACTTTACCTTTTGCCCACCTGACAAAGTGGAGGGAGAGAAAGTTGACATTTTAAGGCATTTCTCATCTCTCTTAAGTGATATTTTGTCATGCGGGGGCAGGGGTGGGTGGGTAATGTTCCTCAGGGTATTTGCGGTGGGGCCTTCCACATATTAATAGCCTTCCACATCACAAATAGTTAAGTGCTCCAACTACTAGCCAAAAGGTTGGCAGTTTGAACCCACCCAATGGCACCTTGGAAGACAGGACTGGCAATCTGCTTCCAAAAGGTCAGAGCCATGAAAACCCTACGGAGCAATCCTGCTCTGACATACATGGGATTGCCATGAGTCAGAATTGACTCCACAGCAACTGACAACAACAACAAAATGTCACCACTTCCTCTGCCCTAGTGTTGTTTTCCTGAGTAACAAGCACGTCTTGAGAACCTACTGTGTGTTCACCAGGGCTGATATGCAGGTTCAATTCCCGATCAATGCACCTCATGCGCAGTGGAGACTTGTGTGTTGCTGTGATGCTGAACAGATTTCAGTGGCGCTTCCAGACTAGGCTAGGAAGAAATGCCTGGTGATCCACTTCTGAAAAACAGCCAGTGAAAACCCTGTGGATTACAATAGTCCAATCCCCAACTGATCATAGGGATGGCGCAGGACAAAGCAGCATTTCATTCATTGTGGAGGGGTTGCCATGAGTTGGAGGGAGGGAGTGCCTGAACAGCAGCTAACAACAGTAACAACATGTACCAGCATGACTCTCCTGGTTGTTAAAATATCCAAACACTTCAGTATTGGTTGGTAAAGAGTCACTGGCCCAAGTCCCCGAGTGCTCTTCTCCTACATCCTTCCTTATTCCCTCCCCAGGCCCCAGGCTTTCCCACAATCCAGCAACTAAAGGGTAGACAGCAGGCACAATGAGGGCCATGTGTCCCTAGTACCCTGAATTGGTCAGGCCCGTGTGGTTCTGGTGGTTGAATATTTTGAATATGCTCATGTCAAACTTCAGGGCCCACTGGATAGGATGGTGAGGCTTCTTATGTGGGGCAGGGGTTTGGCTTCCGACCATCGCCTGCTTTCTGAACCACCCTTGTGAAAGTTTCCTAGAGATAGGAGTTTCATCATGTGAAACAGTGGGTCACCTGCATGCTTTTGGCTCAGTGCAGAGCCTCATGTTGGGAAGTGATGTTCCTGCCTTGAGAGAGAGCATAGATAAAGGCCCGGGAGTGATAACCCTTCTGCCTCATACCCTTGTGGGTCTAGCTAGGTGGCAAGAGCTCTGCCCACGAGATCTCTGCCAGTAGAGCCACAGCGGTGTCAGCTACAGCACTCAAGCTTCTCAAGATCTTAGGCCGTTTTCCTTCTTGCAGACCTGGACAAGAATATTGCACTCTTTTCTGGGTTGTTCTATAAAGACCTTTCCACTGAGTACAACATCATAGCATCTTAGCTGCAGAAGGGAACTTGGAGTAATTTAAACCAGTATTTTCCAGTCACTACATCAGAGAATCATCAGAGGGAGTTTTCAGGTTCCCTGGCCCTGAGATTCTCAAATTCAGTATTTTGAGCTGGAGCTAAGATAGCTTCCAGGCAGTTCTAGGGGCAGAGGGTCTGATTTCTGAATCACAGCCCAGCCTTCTAGCCACAAAGAGAGCCCCTGGGAAGCGATGTTGTGAGTGGTCCATGATACCCTCAGTTGGTAAAAATTAAATCAGCAGATGATGGTGGCAGGACTTCTCTGGGTAAGTGGTTGTGCTAAAAGTGTTGATGTGTATAAGATACGGTCCTTATTTGGGAGTTTGCAATTTAACTGGGTAGGCAAACTATTCTTTTGCAAAGTTATACAAGATTTAAACATGAATGTATAAGTTCAGAAGCTACCATAGAAGCTGAGTAACAGAAGGCATTGTGACTTAACGAGTGTGAGGAAGGGAGAGACTACAGAGCAGGACCTTAAAGGATAAGGTAAATTTACTTAAACAGAGAAGGGGCTTTCAGGCAGAAGGAATCAGGTGAGAAGCAGTGTTGAAGCTGGAAAAGACAGTAATGTTGAAAACAATCAGGGCTTCTTTGACAGGCTCGGGCTCTGATGAATTCAGGGCTCATCTGAAAGGTTTCAGCATCAGCCCAGGGCTCTTGAGGTATGTAAAACAGCTGCGGAGCCCTCAGAGGACATTGAACTCTCTAGCAGCTCCTTTCATGTTGACTTACCAGTGTAGCCTGCCATGCCCTGAAGCTATTGGTGGATGCCAGATGGGCCTCATTATCCCACCTTTACAGGTGATGAATGTGAGTCCCCCACAGGCAAAGACCCTTGACCTCTGGTGACCCAGCCCACTGGGGGCCTGTGCTGGGGCTGCTCTTTCTGGGTTGAGATTCTCAAATATTGGTGCCCACTTTGGTGCATGTCAGCCCTTCCCTAGGACTGCAGGGGACTTGGGATCTCACCCAAGTGGATGGTCCCCTGTGAGCTGTTGAGCTGCATCGGTGTTGTCATGAATGGTTGAAAAGATATCATGATTTAGGGGGCAGGGAAAGAGGATAGGGAGTTAGATGAAACAAGTTTGCTCAGAATTTTGAAGATGGGTAATGGATTCATTGGGGTTCAATATACCATTCTCTTGACTTTTGTCTGTGTTTGAAATTTTCTACCCCAAATGTCATCATAGACCTCCCTTATTTCCATTTTTCTCAGGTGAGCACAGCTGCATTTAACCTGTCTCCTTTACACCTTTAACCACAGGATGCAGAGACTGAACTCAAAGAGGAAGGTTGAGGGGATTTTCTTGGGTCTCTGAGAATTCATTTCTGTTATCTGAAAACTTTTAGCCACGTCTCTCCCCTTCTCAGATGCCTGCTGGCAGGGTGTTTGATCCAGAGAGTGCTAAACCCTTTTCAACAATCACTTAAAACAGAGGAACTGGCCCTCTGATCCTCAGAAGGGGTCATAATGCCAGTGATGAGCAAGCAAGCCCCAGTGTGTAGCTATTTGCTGACTGTGCTCCTCATTTGACAGCAACCTCTGTAGCACCATCCTCCCATCCATCCAGGCTTCCATCTTGGAACCAGTATCATGGAGCACCTGGTCCATGCAAGGCTCTGTGCTGGTGCTGTGTGAAGATGAGCAACCCGGGGCCCTGGCTCTCTGGGGACCTGTGGCCTGAATATAAGTAACTCCAGAGGGCCCTGGGCTGAATGTGGCCCCAGGAAGATATTCTATGTTGGGGAAAATAAGGGGCAGGGAATGTTTAAGCCAAGAAGAGGCTCTTCTGGTCCCCAGAGAATCCCTCTAAATAAGCCTCTTAGATCTGGGGGACTGCATGGGCCCCTTCTCAGGGCATTCCAGTGGCCACTAGAGGATGTTTTTATCAGTGGTACCTGAAGGCCAGCTCAGCCTTCAGCAGAGGGGAAGGACATGGGACAGAGAATGAAGTGCTGTCAGTGATGAGCATGGTGCTAAGGGACCTCAAGCTCCTGGAATGCCTCTGACCCTCACCATGGCCTGACTTGCCCCAGCCCTGCTGGTGTCCCCACCCCACCCCCATCCCGGCTGCCCCTCAGTAATCTGCAGAGCCTCAGCTCCTTTCTGACAAGGCCACACTCCTCTTACCCCAGGCTCCTGGGTCTGGGCTGGAAGGAATGGTCAGGAAGATTTCAGCTTCCAGAGGAGTAGAAGAAAACAGCTTGAGACTCTGGGGACTCTTTGTACTACAGAAAGTCCCCCCATCCAACCTCCTTGGAGAATTTTTATTTTTCTGTTCTGAAAAGTTGCCATGGTGAATTTAACCCTGTTTGGTGGCGCATTCTTTAGCCTTTGTCTTTTCCAGCTTGGCAATGGGATCCATGGATTTGGCGGCCAGCATTTGGCCTCCCTAGTGATGGTGACAACAGATTATGGTCTTTGTACTTGGTCCTCATGGTGCCCACCAGCTCTCCGGAGCTCTGTCTGTACAAGGCCTAGGTGAGCTGGTTAGTCACAGGTGGCACTTTCATACACTTACAGGGGATTTCATACACTTACAGGGGATCAACCTTTATGGTTATATTCATATGTAAGAGGCCATTTGCCAAAGCAGTAAGGGCTTTGTTCGGGTGAATATCCTGACCAGTTCCTAGGCCTTTACAGAATTTACTGGCTTCCTGAATTCCTACTTTTTCACGGCCGCGGCGGATAGGGGCTGCCGTCTTCTCTTTGGCTGTTTTTTGGCATCTTGAGAACTAGACGAGAGATCTCTCCCTGTGTTAAGCATTTTATATACCTTCCCTATGTCCTAGGCCTAACCTCTTACCCTGAAACCACAGGCAGCTCTTCCTTCATCTCTCCTTTGCTTAGTGCTTTTGCCAGCCCAACCTTCAATCTTAACCATCACACAGGCAAGCAGCCATGCCATTTAGAGCACTCAGAGAATTCTGGTCCCAGCAAGCTCACTTCATGTCTCTGGTCCTTGTCTTCCTGCCTGTATGATGATACCTGATGATCCCTAAAGTTTGTATAGCTCTTTAAGATTTCATGATTCTTTGTCAACTTTATGGAAAAAAAGATCAAGGATAAAAAAGGCAGTTGATTAAATTTCTTAATAAAACTATCAAAAGTTGACATTACAGAATAAGATTTTTTTAGTCCTTTTTTTAAAAAATACTAGCTTTATCGAGATGTAATTCACATACCATAAAATTCATCCTGCTGATACATTCTTATTAAGTTGATGAATTCTGTGTAGTCTTTGGGAAATGCTCTTGGCTTTTCTTTTGTGCTTGTGAATTTATCTTTTAAAAAATCGTTTGTTGTTTTCCATTATTTTGTTATTGTTTGCCCATTCTGGCTTTAGGAAGGGGCTTTGGTTGGGATTTAGGGGCTGGAATTGGTCCTGTCCCAGCACAACCACCATTTAGTGACCTATGGCATGAGTCGAGCCTTTGGGCACCTTGCATTCTCAGCTGTGAAACATGGATCCTGGTGCCTACTCTGCCTACATAACAGATTTTCTTTGAGCATCAAATGACCCCCGTGGATGAACACACCAGAGTAAGACGTTGAAAGGGTCATGGGGCATGGAAAGGATCTTGGAATTAAAATTTCTGTTGTTGAGTTCTGACCTACAGAGACCCTATAGGACAGAGTAGAACTGCCCCAGAGGGTTTCCAAGGCGCGGCTGGTGGATTCGGACTGCCAACCTTTTGGTTAGCAGCCGAGCTCTTAACCACTGTGCAGCCAGGGCTCCAGGTATGACCTTGAACTGTCCCTTAACCCAGCACAACTCAGGAGTCACTATCTACTTAGAACACAATGTCGATGGTGCCTCTGGAGTTGTGCAAGGCAGAGACTCTGCCTCAACCTCTCTGGGTCTCAGTTTCCAGACGTGTAAAATGTGGAGGCTACAGTCCATGGTCTTCAAGCTTCCTTCTAAGTTTTAAATGCCTCCCTTCTTCCCTCACCCCTCCGTCACTACCTCCCTCCTTCTGATGGTGGTCTCTCTGACTTTGTCTAGAAACCGGGGAAAACTGTGGCCGCCATCATCCAGGACATCCATTCCCAGAGGGAGAGGGACATGTTCTGGGAAGCAGACAGGTGAGGCCCTGGCCCTAGGTCTCAGGGAAGATTCTGGGCAGTTGGAAAACACTCCTCTTTCTCCTTCTTAGGTGTATTTGAGTCAAGCCCTGCCCTGCCCTGCCTTATCCATCTGCTTTTCTGGGCAGTCCAGTTCAGAAGTTCTGCTCAGGTTAAACCTCAGAAAGATGCAAGATGCTGGGCTTCCTCTCAGCTGCTTCTCCTTTTCTGGAAAGGAATGCAGGAGGGGTTCTGTTAACATTTGTCCCTTTGGGGTCAAGTCTACACTCTCCCAAACAGCCAGAAAGTGTGTGTGAGTGACAGAGTGAGTGTGTGTGTGTGTATATATATGTGTGTATTTGTGTTCTGCTTCGAGCCAGCTCTTGATTTTTCATGCAGATGTAGGAACAGAAATGTAGATGGTCCAAAAAAAGCAGTTACTTGACTGGTCATTTACTCTGAACATTGAATGCATTCAGTATTCCAACCCATTTCATCCAACTTAAGTTTGTGTCCGTTCCAAGTTGAGGCTACAAGTTTACCACAGCACTCCCCGACAAAGATGGTCCCTGTGGAGATTCGAGGTGGAAAACAGCAGGCATGGGCACTGGCTGGCACATTCTGTGGTTCTTTCCCAGGGCTGCCACAGATGGTGCTCTAACCTCACTGTAGAGGGCACGAGCCTAGGATGTGTCCTCCATGATGGTCTGTGCAGCCTGGTCTTCATGAGCCACGTCCTGGCAGCCCCAGACTGGTGAGGGCTACATGGTTTCCTTATATCTGAGAACCAAATGAAAAATGCCTGTCCTTTTGAATATCAGGAATATGACTCAGTTGACTTGCTTAATGAGCAAACAGCCTTCACAGTGTGTATCTATAAATATCTTGGTATGTAACCATTGAGGTTGGGATTTTTGTGTGTTTGGGGTTTTTTTTAAGACATGCATGAAGCTACACTGTTGAACTGCAGTTCTTGGGCAGAGTGGAGCAGGGACTAGGAGGTCTTGCACAGAACCTTGGGCAGGTCGGAGTCCTTTTCTGGATTGCAGTTTCTTCATCTGAGACACCAGCAGGCCAGGTGGAGGAGTGGCTTCTTCAAGTCTTAGAACCAAGAGGCTGGCTAATTGAACATCGGGGTTAGTCAGCCTTACCCTCCAGGCAGACCAGGGCAAGCCTCGCCCCACTATCTCACCTCGGATGCCCCCAGAGGAGAGTCCTGCTCTCCGAGTATAGCTCACTTCCAAGAGGAAGAAAGATGACACTGAGCCAAACCAATCCAATGATTCCTCCCAGTTCCCACGAGTGGAAGAAGTAAATGGTCAGAAAGCAGTCAGGGCTGTGCTTAGGGAAAGCCATTTCTCACAGAAACCAGCCCAAACCAACCAAGTTGCCATCAAGTCAGTTCCAGCTCATGGATACCCTATGTGTGTCAGAGTAGAACTGTGCTTCGTAGGGTTTTCAACGGCTGGTTTTTTGGAGGTAGATAGTCAGGCCTTTCTTCTGAGGTACCTGTGGGTAGACGCGAACCTCTAAACTTTCAGTTAGCAGCCAAGCATGTTAATTATTTGCACCACCTAGGGACTCCTCATGGAAACCAGGATGGAGAAAAAGGCTTTCTGTGGTTCTGAACAGTTATGAGTGATGGGTGTATGACCTAAGAGTGTTATGTGCACAGTATACCTATGCATGAGACTATATGTATCTGTGTGTATGTCGAGTGGGTATGTGAACAGATTCTAAAGCCAGCTCCTCTGTTCCCTCACAGATACGGCCCAGAAAGGCCACGGTCCCGCAGTCCGGTGAGCCGCTCACTCTCCCCGAGGTCTCACACTCCAAGCTTCACCTCCTGCAGCTCTTCCCACAGTCCTCCGGGCCCCTCCCGGGCCGACTGGGGCAACGGCAGGGACTCGTGGGAGCACTCTCCCTATGCCAGGAGGGAGGAAGAACGAGACCCGGCCCCCTGGAGGGAGAACGGGGAAGACAAGAGGGACCGAACAGACATGTGGGTGCATGATCGCAAACACTACCCCCGGCAACTGGACAAAGCTGAGTTAGATGAACGACTCGAAGGAGGACGGGGCCACCGAGAAAAGTACCTGAGGTCTGGGTCTCCCAGTCTGCCCCACACTGTGTCCAGCTACAAAAGCCGGGAAGATGGCTACTACTGGAAAGAGCCCAAAGCCAAGTTGGACAAGTACCTAAAGCAGCAGCAGGATGCTCCCGGGAGGTCCAGGAGGAAGGATGAGTCCAGGCTGCGGGAGAGCAGACACCCTCACCCTGAAGACTCAGGCAAGGAAGACGGGCTGGAGCCAAAGGTCACAAGGGCCCCTGAGAGGGCCAAGGCCAAGCAGAGTGAGAAAAATAAAACCAAGAGATCTGATAGAGACCAAGAAGGAGCTGATGATAGAAAAGAAAGCAAAATGGCAGAGAATGAGGTAATGATACAATCTCTTCCCTAGGTAAGGTGAGGCAGTTCCCAAAGGAGAATAATAAAACGAACAAAAAAACCAAACCTGTTGTCACTGAGTCGATTCTGACTCATAGTTACCCTGTAGGACAGAGTAGAACTGGCCCGTAGGGTTTCCACCGCTGTAATCTGTATGGAAGCAGACTGCCACATCTTTCTCCTGCAGAGTGGCTGGTGGGTTTGAACCACAGAACTTTTGGTTAGCAGGCAAGTGCTTTAACCACTGTGCTGCCAGGGCTCAGCCAGGGAGAAAAATAGTAATAATAATAATATAAGGAGGATGATGAACAGATATTTATTGAATGCTTACTTTTTGCCAGGTACTGTGCTAAACACTTTATCTCAGTTAAGTCATTTAATTCTCACAGCATTATTCCAGATGAGGAAACTGAGGCACAGATAGCCTAAGTTATTTGCTCAAGGACACATGGTCAGAAAATGGTAGAACTGAGATTACACCCAGGCCATTTGGCACCGAATCCCACTGCACCTTCCTACCTTTACTGGAAGATAGGGAGGGACTTGACACAGAGGCTTCTGTGGTCTTGTTTGTGCAAGGTGGAGTGGCCCTGAAGTGTTTGCACCCACAGAGTGTGCCAAGGGAGATTAGATCTTTGGTCTACTCAGTCCTCTCTCCTGCCAAAAGCATCTACCAATCCTGGGGCTTCAATGAGAGGTGGTAAAGAGAAGCAGCTACCGCCCACTAAATTATACTGGATGCTCAGGGCTTGGTGTGTTTCTCTAGACATAGTCAGCTGCCCACAGTGTTTTACTTCTGCATTAATAAAAATGCACAGCAATTAGCTGGACTCTTTCATCCAGGCATCTGAAAGGACTTTGCAACTTGTTGTGTTACTTCAGTTCACACTGTGGATCATAAGAATGACACTGGGTACAAGGTTTATATTCTAACTTGGTTTACACTTCCTTCTTGCCAGAGTCTCTTACATTTAAGTAGGGGTGGGATAATGGAAGTTGGGGCAGGGGTCTGCATAAAGACCCTAATTTTCACAATCCTCCATGTGTATCTTCTAGACACCCTGACCCAGGAGTTGGTGATAACTAATGAGTCCAAATAATGGGCCCAATTCTCAACTCCATAAAACACTGAAGGAGTCATACTTACGGCCAGTATTTCAGTGTTCCTTTCCACATAAATTGCTAGAGTCCCGCTTTCCCAGACAGCATGCTAGACACAGGGTCCCAAAGGTGAAGTGGACATAGTCCATGTTGTGGCAGAGACCAAGGTCTGTCTAATGGTAAAAACAGACCTATAAAAAATAACTGAAATACAATGGGACCCATGCTGGAATAGATGGTAGAAAAACTGCTATGTGAGCAATTAGTAATTCTGCAGAGGGAAGCTGCACAGAGGAGGTGATATTTGAGTTGGGTTTTGTAGATGGAGAAAAAGGAGTTTGGGATTCTCCATAGAAGAAGCAGCAAGGGCAAAAGTCAAAAAGAAAGTCTGTTTTGAAGAACCTGAAGATGCTTAGAGTGGCTGCAGTTTTAGGACATAGCAAAGGATAATTTTTTTAAAAGTAAAATCATGACCTTCATGCAAATATGAAAAGAATATATATCAAAGATTTTCTTTAACTCATTAATTAATGCACCAAGAGGTAAAAACCAATTCAAAGGAGAACCCAAAGAGCATGCACATATATAGGCAATGAGGAATGCTGAAATGAATTAGCTAATAAATGTAGAACTGGCCTCTTTCATCAGGGGCAGGAAATCAAGTGTATTGCTACCCATAAAATACACTTGCATCTCTATGAACAGGAATCATTTGCATTACTATCAGTTTTCTGCAATTTCCATAGATGTAAGATATCTCAGTCTAAGAAATGAAAGGTGCAGACCCCAAAAGAATCAGATAACCTGAGTATGCTAGACAACTGTCCACATTCCATCCAAAGGACACCCAGTAATCTTTTTTGCCCATTTCAAAGTCAGCTACAATTTTTCTTGACAGGGGTATAGTGGGGGAAGAGCAGGAGATGAGATTGGGCGAGTGGATGGGGTGGACTCATGAAGAGTCTCAGGTGCTTCACTGGGGACTTGAACTGGGGCCTGAGAACCTGGTGAACCAATGGATGTTTTTAAGAAGAGTGTATATGCTTGGAGCTGGCAGTGGGTCAGTGCCTCAAGAAAAGACACAGAAGAGCAAGAAGTGGCAGGGGCTCAAGTCAGGACCTTATATACACACCTCCCTACCACCATCTGCAAACTCCCTGTCCCCCAAGCAAAGGAGTGGAGTTGCCCCTTTGTATTCCTACCCACACTTCTTAGACTCTTCTTTGGTAACCTTATTTCTCCTGTTATTTCACCTACCCTGCTTCCCATTGGTTTGTATCACATTGCCTATTTAAGGTGACATGCACTATGGGCTATCTTAGGAGACCTGATGTTTAAAAAAAAGAGGGGATTTCCAGAAAACCCTAGGGGTTTCCCCATAGTTCTGTCCCTCTAATTAACTCTGCTTCTTACAGCCCTAGAGTGGGGTCGGTAGGGACTTGTTTGTGCGGGTTTGGAGCCAGGCAGCCCAACATTGTTGAAATAACAGCAGAAAAAGGGTTTTTCTCACTGATCTAAAAAATTCTGTATCATAAACTTGAGGAAAGCCCAGATCCCCACAGAGTTGTCACCAGAGTAGGGAACATGCAGCAACTGAACTTGGGAATGACGCAGCAGGTCTACGGATGGTGTCCTCGCTATTCTTCCACTAAACCAGGCACCTCCCACCACAGAGCCTTTGCACGCGCTCCCCCTGCCTAGGAGGTCACCTACCCTCTCGAAGTCCACGTGGCTCGCTCCTCACATCCTTGGAGTCTTTACTCATTGTCACCTTCTCTGCAAGGTCTTTGCTGGCCACTACGTAAGATCCCAATACCCCCAGCCAGCTTCTCCCTCTTCCCGCTTTCCTTTTTTAGTAGCACTCTCTACCTTCTAACCCATCACCTAAATCTGTTTATTTAATTTCATGTCTATCCTCTCTGTCCCCCCACCCCCCACCCCCGAAATATAACCTCCATGGGGACAGGAGTTTTTGTCTGCACTGTTCTCTGCTGTGTCCCCAGCCCCTTAGAGTAGGGCTTGGCACATAGTGGGCATTTGATAAGTGTCTTTTGAATGAATGAATGACCGAAGCCAGAGTCTGGAGGCAAAGATCTGGCTTCTGAGAACCAGGTCACACCCTGTTCTCCTGTGCCTCAATTTTCTTGTCTGTAAAATGGGTGTGGACACAAAGGCTATTGTAGGACTTTAACGAGATCTCTGAGATCTCTGGAGAAAGCACCCATGGTGGAGCACCCAGTGTTTGTGCTGCTCAGAGTTTGTGGATGGCCAGGGCCATGCATGAGACCCAGCCCTGACCACAAGACCAGAGGAAGAAGGAAAGACATCAGATTACTCAGTCAGGAACACAAGGGGAAAGAAACACTTAGTGGAAGGAGAGATTAGGATTTACAGACTCAGACACTATGTCAGTTTCCTAAGCTGCTGTACCAAAAACACCACAAAGTGTGTGGCTTTAAATAACAGAAATGTATCATCTAATGGTTCTGGAGACTTGTGGTCTGAATCAGGTGTTGGTAGGGCCATGTTCTCTCCGCAGGCCCTAGGGGAAGATTCTTTCTGGTCTCTTCTGGCTTCTGGTAGCCCCAGGTGTTTGCTGGCTTGCAGCTGTAGCATAACTCCATTGTCACGTGCTCGCTTTCCCTCTGTCAGCCTCTTTGTGTCTTCTCCTCTCGCCTTTTATAAGGACGCCACTCAGATTAGATTAGGACATACCCTACTCCAGTATGACCTCGTGTTAATTTAACTAATAACATCTTTAAAGACCCTTTTCCCAAACAAGGTCCCTTTCACAGGCACCAGGGGTTAGGACTTCAGCATAACAACTTGGTGAATCCATAACAGATCCCTTCCTTTCTGGAAAGGAAGCCAGGCAGGTGACTCAAATGAGAGAAGCCAAGGGGGGATGAATGATGGGACTGTGGCCTACCAAGGAGGAGGTGCCTGTCCGTTGGAGGTGGTCAGCCCCTGCTCAGCTCCATTCTGTGGCTGCCATTCAGGAATGCCAGCCCCATGCTGCCCTATCTCCCATTTCTCTAGAGTAAGACCAAATCTGTATGAATTTTGTACATTGTAGAAACTGTATAGACCAAAACATGTCTGTGGGCCGGATGCAGCCCAAGAGCCCCTAGATTGCAACCCCCACTATGAAAAATCCATACAGAGGAGAAATATACAAACCACTTATTGATTAGTGGTGCAACGGTTAAGTGCTCAGCTACTAACCACAAAGTTCAAACCCACCCAGCTGTTTCATAGGAGAAAGACCTGGCAATCTGCTTCCCTAAGGATTACAGCCTAGAGAACCCCAACGGGCAGTTCTACTCTGTCACATGGGGTCGCTATGAGTCGAAATCAACTTGGTGGCACCTAACAGCAGCGTGCTTAGTTCAGATCCCAGACAGAGACCCAAGCTTGCTGGGAGGCAGGTGCAAGCTTGTTATCCACTTCACCCCCTCCTACCAATCTCCGTTCTTTTACTGATCAATATCCACAGAGCACCTAGCACTGGGGCTGCAGTTGTGAGTGAAGACTGAAATGACCCCTCATGTCATGGAGCTCACAGCTTCGTGGAGAAGACGTACTAGTGGAATAATTCCTCAATTGAATGGTAGAGCGTGACTGCCGAGTGCTCAGGAGGCGATGGAGGTGGTGCTGTTACTGCCTGCAATGCATCAGAGGCTTCCCTGGGTTAGGACGATGATTTCTGAGATTTGAAGGAATGGTGGGCATTTACTGGATGAAAGAGAAGGAGGACAGTGGGAACAGCATGTACAAAGGGCCGGTGGCTGGAGGACCAGAGAGGCCGGGATTGCTGGAGCAGAGGGAGCTGGGAGTAGAAAGGTAGCAGGTCAGGCTGATGTGTCATCAGGGCCCACATCCTGCAGTGCCTTGTAAGCAGATCAAAGATTTTTGTCTTTATCATAAATGAAAGAGGAAGCAAATGAAATGTTTAAGCAAGAAGTTGGGGTTTTACGTTTTGGAACAATCACTGTGATTGCCTTGGGGAGAGTAGATTGGGAAGGAGGGCACAGAGCAGACATGGGAGATCAGTCAGAAGGTAGTTTAGCAGTAGCCCTAGCCCCGTGGGGGCAGCTCAGCCCTGCTTGCAACAGTTGAGACCTCATATCTTGGTCCTTGAGCTGGAGTGGGCTGCCGGGTGCACTGGTGGCATTTGTCTGTTTCCCTTAAACTGCTGCTCTCGCCTGGAAGTGATCCCAGGGCAGACAGAAGCCCTGAAAGGCCCTGTTTCCTTTGCCTGCAAGAAGGACCAGCAGGGGCCCACCTGGTGGGGGACTTCAGGCCCAGCAAGGCTGTCCCTGCCTTCTGCCAGCTTGAACTGGAGTAGGTCTCCTTGGTGTGTTGATCCGAATAGCTAGGCATGTGGCTGCAGGGACTGCTTGGGAAGGGGAAGGATTATTTATTTTGATGAGGGAGGGCCATGGCTAGTTTATCCAGGGATATAAAAATAAAGTCACCTGTTGGTGGAAGCTGTGGGTTCTGATGACTAAAAAGGCATTTGTGGCTGCTGTGCACTTAAGTTAGCGCAGGAGACTTTAGCGAAGCTTTTTCAGTGGAATCTTCCACTGCAAACACTGGAAAGAGCAAGGGCTTGAAGATTTGAACTATCAGTTCCTGTCCAGTAATAACTGGTTAAACCAGTCAACCCTGAGCTTCCGCCCTGACTGCCTCCTTCTCAGCTCAAGGGGCGTGTGTCTGATTGTGAGAAATTAGAACTAGAGTCATTTATTTTGAACCAACCTCAGGCAGAAGGGTCTAGAAAATGCAACTTGTCTCTGAGGAAACTGGAGAGGAGTCATTGATTTGGTGGCCAAAGTTTAAATCATGGGGGTGTGTCCTCCAGAAATTTCTAAAGCAGGGGTTGGCAGACCTTTTCTATAAAGGGCCAGATAGTAAATATTTTAGGCTTTGGGAACCAGGAAGCAAAATTGAGGCTATTATGCAGGTACTTACACAACCATTTAAAAATGTAAAAACCATTCATAGCTCATGGACTATACAAAAACAGGCAGAAGGCCAGATTTGGCCTGCAGACTATAGTTTGCTAACCCCTGGTTGTTGTTAGCTGCCATCAAGTCGACTCATGGCGAGCCCATGCATGATGGAATGAAACACTGCCAGGTCCTGAGCCATCCCCGTGATCAGCTGCAGATTGGACCGTTGTGATCCGTATAGGGTTTTCGTTGGCTGATTTTCGGAAGGAGATTGTCAGGCCTTTCTTGTTAGCCTGTCTTTGTCTGGAAGCTCCACCTGAAACTTGTTCAGCGTCACAACGACAGGCAAGCTTCCATTGACAGATGAGTGATGGCTGTGCGGGGGGTGCACTGGCCTAGAATTGAACCTGGGTCTCCTGCAGGGAAGGTGAGGATTCTACCACTGAACCACCAATGCCTCTCACCCCCTGTTTAGAGACCCCAAGTCTCAACCGGCTTTCAGTTGTTAAGTTTCATAGACGTGGGCATTATCATGAGGGGTTTAATTAAGGGCAGGGAACAGAAGAGATTGTTAAAATAGGAAAGGAAGAGATTGCTAGTTTGGGCTATAGCTCTAGGACAAAGATAGGACAACAGAGAGATGAGAAGGGCACCAACTGGGTGACAACCCCCTTCCTACCCATAAATGGCCTGAATGTCATTTTGTACGTCCAAGACGAGTTTATTGGGGAGATGTCACCAGGATGACTGTTAATCCCAGGATCTGAGCCTGCCCAAGTCAATTCACCCTTGGCCTCCTCTGCTCACCCTTGTTGTCTACAGGCTTCCACAGCTACAAACATACAGTTTGCCAAGGATTTCTGCCCTCCCTGCTCCACCCACCAGACATGGGCCAGCCTTCAAGATAGTTCTTTGCTTGCATTTGTCTGTGTGATCTTGAGCAAATTACTTAACCTCTCTAAGCCTCAGTTTTCTCATCTGTAAAATGAAAATATAATAGCACCTACCTCTGAGGGGTTTTGTGAGGATAAAGAAAACGATGTACGTGAAGTGCGCCTGACTATTGCTGGTTGTGTTCAATATTGTTATTTTTCCCTTGCTGTTCCCTCTTTTCTTGGCCACTGCTCACCGTTGTTTTGGTTTGTTCTGTTTTTATCTTTTTTTTAAGGCTGGAAAAGAACAAGAGGGCATGGAAGAAAGCCCCCAGTCAGTGGACAGGCAGGAGAAGGAAACAGAGTCCTTTGATCCAGAAAACACAAGGAAAAAGAAGGTAAAGTTTGTCCAAGATACCAGCAGTTTAGCCACATCTGCACAACAGCCACTGGGGACCAAGTCATTGGAGTCTCCATTCCCCCTTCTACCCAGTGATGCCCCACCAAGTGGACTGTGTTCAAGACCTACCAGTGGCTCCATGAATGAACTGGTCCTCCCAGCACTTCTTGGAGGAATGGCTTTTGCCTGGGATCTTCACAGTCTTGACTGAGGCACTCTTGACCCACACTCCTGGGCTCTGCCTCATACTCTAGCAACTTGGCTGTGCCTTGTAAGAGAAAACATGTGCCCAGAAAAGACTCAGGCTTCAGAGCCAGCCTCCCAAAATAGACCAGCAGGTCCCTCGAGGGCTTCAGGCTCTTGAGCTGGGGCCCTAACCTCAGCAGGCCCAGACCCTGGGATTAGCAAGACATCTATTGTGCTTGTAAAGATTATTTTACTTAATTAAAATGAAAAACTCAGCTATAGTCCTCCTGGGCAGGGACTGCCACAGCAAAAAGAAATGTCCTTGGACTGTGACCAGCTTCATGCCTTTCCAGTCAGTGGAGGCAGGAGAGATGGGTATCGTCAGCAGGGAAGCTGATCTCCTAAATCTGTCTGCTGGGTCTGTAGGCTACTGGGATGCCAAGAGGAAAGTTTCAGGAGGGGCCAAGTGTGAGCCATGACTGTGGAAGTTTCACCCTTGCTGGGAATGGGTGCTTGGGGGAATTTTGTGTTGGACTTTGCCCCAGTTATATTTAGCGATACCCCAAATGCAAGGAAATAGCTCCAGCAACCTGATTCATCTAAAGTTTATAGCTTAATCATTCATTCACTCAAAAACTATTTATTGAACACTTACTGTGTGCCAGGGGTTGAAATTCTTTGTGTCACTTTAAACGTGATGGATTAAGCATTAAGGGCTTTTTCCAGTTCCTGTGTGGATGAGTCAGTGATGTGGGACCTTGTGTGGGTCAGTGGTTTACAGCTCCTGACTACCCAGTAATTGCTCCCAGCTAGAAGAATGCTCAGGATCTCCCTGCTTTGAAGGGTCCTAGTGGTCAAGGTTTGCGCCCTCTGTTTGAATACCAGGGCCCATCCCTAAGCCACTTTCTGACCACCATTCTGTATTTTTGTACAGGAACAAGATTGGGACAGTGGAAGCGAGGCAGAAGGGGAGAGCTGGTATCCCACTAACATGGAGGAGCTGGTCACAGTGGATGAGGTAGGGGAAGAAGAAGATTTTATCATGGAACCAGACATCCCAGAGCTGGAAGAAATTGTGCCCATTGACCAGAAAGACAAAACCTGCCCAGAAATATGCCCCTGTGGGACGACCACCTTACACCTGGACTTGGCCAATGATTTTGCCAAGGAGGGAGTCAAAACCATGGGCAATGGGGCTCCTGAAATCAGCCTCAAGTTGGTCAGAGAACTGCCTTCTACTTCCGGGAGCTGTCCCAGTGACATGGACGTGGAAACGCCAGGCCTAAATCGGGATGCTGAGCAGAAGCCAGATGAATGCGAAGTAGGCCACTCACTACTGGCGGCTTCAGATTGCTACGAGAAGGAGGCAAAGGGAGCGGAGAGTGCAGATGTTTGTCTGGACCCTGCAGTCCAGCAAATGTCTTCCCCCCAGCCAGCAGAGGAGAGGGCCCGGCAACTTAGCCCAGTCCTCGATGACAGCAAGGCCAGGGGAGCCCCCGAAGATGGGGCTTACGAAGGCAGCCTCCTGGAGGAGAAAGCCAGCCCGCCCACTGAAACGGACCTCCAAAGCCAGGCTTGCCAAGAAGTGTTGACCCAGGGTAACTACCTCTTCTTTTTCTCATGTGCAGTTGGGTTGATGGGACAGCTGCTCACCTAAAGAAGTGTGTGGGCATCTGCAGGCTGGAACGGACATCAGTAAGGTTTCCACTAGCATTCAGGCTGGTGCCGGAAGTAATTGAGTCACAGAGGCAAGCTTCTAAAATCCTGGTTAAACTGTTAGAGCATTTAGGTGAATGGTATAAAGGAAATCAGATAGGAGGCTGAAAGTTTTTGAGGAAGCAAACTCAGATAGGACAGTGTTCTCTGAATTTGCAGGAGCCCATATGGACTCTGACAACCAAAGTAAGCTTGAGTTATCAGCAAAACGAGTGGGATCAGCATGCAGCCTCTCTTGTCTGAAGGCAGAGGTCCACCCAGATGAATTCTGTGAGGCCTGAAGGACGGGGCGGGAGTGTGGGAGGCGAGAAAGGAGAGGACAGGGAAAAGGAGTGAGGGGCTCCTAAAGGAAGGGGTAGACCTTTTCCCCTTCTTTCTACCTCAGACCCATTTATCTCCAGGGTCTGGCAGTGAAACAAGACGTGTCCCGGGACCTCCTTTGCCTCCCTTGGAGGTGATGTCATGTCTGTGTCCAGCACTGTGACATCGTGAGAGTGAGTTTAAAATAGACTAAGCCAGGTCTTATCTGCCAAATGGAAACCAAGTCCATCAAGGGCTATGGCAGGGAAGAGGCAAGAAGGAGGAGGGAGGGCTAATAGCCCTTATGGCTCTCCTCTTGAAAGAACGAGAGATTCATTTTAAGGAAGACCTGCAGCATACCGGAGGCTAAAAGAAGGGGAACAAGAACCAGGGGGCAAAAAATATAGGGGCAAGTCTTAAATATTTCAGCCCAGTGCTCTGTGGGTGGCAGGAGCTGGTAGTTGACTTGGAGGCTCAGGTTTTTCTCAGAGTCAGCTGACCTGAGCTGTTTTTCACCTGCGTAGATCTCGGTCTCCATGGAGACTCTGCCCTGAACTACCTTCTTGTTGCTAGAGAAACCCTGAGGCCCAGGCTCGCTCTGTAGAAGGCGAGGATAAAGGAGGAGCAAGACTGTCACCTTGCTCTGATTGAACCCCTTTGATTTCGTTGTGTAGGTCTCAACACGCGTTGATGTTTGTGGATTATTACCTTACCCAGTGTTTTGAGTTCATGGTTAATGACACTGCTTGACAAGCTTAGGGTGAGACTAGCATTGCCTTTTTTGCCAGCCTCGGTGTTCCCGTGGACGTCAGCACAATTTTTGTCCTTCAGTAGTTCTTCCGGCTGCAGAGATGGAATGATATTGAGTTGAAGGGCATGGGGGGTGGATCATCCCAACTGAAGTCATCAACGTCCACTCCCCCAGGACTGAATGCACAGATTTGCCACGTTTTATTGTGTGTAGCAACCTTTTGGCAGTGGAAAACCCTCTTAATTATGGCTCTTTGGTTCTAATTAGCAGTTATTTTCCTAGTTTCATGTTATTCAGCAGCCTAAGGGACAATCCCGATTGCACAGTGTGGGTAACTAGAATAGTACTGCTTCTTTGAGGCACGTTGTGTTCCTTTAGTTTTTTGCCTTGGCTCATGTTTTGCAGAAAACTCCAGGTACAGGGTGATGAAATCCCTGGACACGAGGTCACCAGAATACACCGAAGTGGAGCTGAAACAGCCCCTTTCTTTGCCTTCCTGGGAACCAGAGGATGTGTTCAGTGAACTTAGCATTCCTCTAGGTAGGTGAAATACACAGCCCTTCCTGAGAATTCAACTCCAAGAACTGGTAGTTCGATAGCAACATCTGAGAGCATAAGAGGGCTTTTTGTCGTTTGTTGTTGTTGTTCATGGCTGGTGCAATCAGCTAGATTTGCAAGGTGCTACTTTAAAGTTGCCTGCAATTTCAGTCTCCCTTGATAGACCGGATGCCCCATGGGGCCTGACCTTAAAGAGCACTGCCCTGGGACCCAGAGCTAAGAGAAGCTTGTTTGCCCCATCAGAGAATGCCTTCTTCCTGACCACACACAGCCTCTATGTTCAGCCCTTGTTCAGACTGGGAAGTAAAGTCAACACAAACAAGCCTCTTCTGCTGCTATACATACTCCTCCTCCTCTCCTCTTGCCCCAGTCCTGCCCCAGACAATGCCTCATTCTTCCTCTTTGAGTGCCCAGCTTCTCTGAGGGAATGATGAGGAATAGACTGTGGTTTGAGGGAGACCCTATATGGTTGATAAAGGGAACACTGGACAGAGAGATACTGGGTCCATGCTCTTCCTTTTCCATTTTACTGGGTGACTGGATCCTCAGATAAGTCAGACCCCTTCTTGAGCATCAGTTTCCAATTCCACCACCTGGAATTGGGCCAGATTGGTGGTTTTGTTTTCAGTGGTGATGTGGAGGAGTGGTGGTGGTATTAGAACCATCTAGGGCTCATTTACAAATAGGAGAGTTAATCCAGAGTTCCAGGCTAGTGAACAAAGGTAGTTTGGGAAGGTCTCCCGGGAGATTCTGATACCACCACTACCCCAGCGACTCCCACTCAAATCCATATCATCTTTGAGTCTTTGCATTGGCTCTGAAAGGTGGGCAACGCAGTGAGACAAAGGGAGAGTAGAGCTGCTCAGCGAGAGAATGAGGCCTTAGATGGGAAAGTGTGACAAGGAAGGGCCAAAAGCTGTTCTATGATGACCGATAACCACAAGTCTGCTCATACCAGCGAGGAGCTAGTCACCCTGGAGGCTCGCCCTTTTCCATCCAAGTTTCTATTTTTCTTTTCTTCTCCTTTTACAAAATCTCTTATTATTTCTTCCCTCTAAATGTGCCCTTTTCATAGAGTCAGATTAGAGAGGAAACTTCCTTCTTTTGTTTCTTAAGGGGTAAAGTTGCACAGCATCCTCCGGGATTGAAAACTTAAAGAAAAAAATGCTGACCTTAGAATGAACTGAGATGAGTGCACCGGGTGTTTTTTGTTTTGTTGAAATAAAATTCACATTTGAAAGTGTTCAATTCAGAGGCATTAAGTACACTCACAATGTTGCACAACCTCTGTCTAGTTCCAATACATTCTCATCACTCCGAAGGGGAACTCAGTATCCACTAAGCAGTTACTCCCCATTCTCCCTGTCCTTCAGCCCCTGGCAACCACTAGTCAACTTTCTCTCTCTATGGATTTGTCTGTTCTGGGTATTTCATAGAAATGGAATCATACAGCATGTAGCCTTTTGTGTCTGGCTTCTTTCACTTGGCATAGGATTTTTAAGGTTTATCCATGTTGAACCATGTATCAGTACTTCATTCTGGGTGTTTTTACCCTGGAAGAGAGTTGCAAAGGCTGACTTTCAGGAGAAAGGTATGCAGGCAATTCATTCATGCATTCAGTAACTATTTACTGGAGAACATGGCACTGTGCTGGGAACTCTGGGGAAACCAAGAAATGTAACATGAGTCTCTTGTCATCCAGGAACTTGGAACTTAATTGACACACACAAGCAAAAACCAAGAATAAATTCTGCTACCTTATAAATAGTGTATTTTTCGTTCATTTATTTATTTTTAACGCAAAAAGTATGAAAGATAGAGGCAAAAGTTTATTGGTGGTTACCAGGGGCTGGGGAAGGGAGATGGGGAGTTATTGCTTAAGGTGTACTGAGTTTCTGTTTGGGGTGATGAAAAATTTTTGGAACTAGATAGTGGTGATGGTTGCACAACATGGTGAATGTAATTGACATCCCTGAATTGTACACTTAAAAATGTTAACGTGGCAAAATTTTGTTCCATACATTTTACCGGAATAAAACTTTTTTAAGTATGAAAAGTTATTGTAACAAATTAAAAAAATAAAAACTATATAAAGTGAATATTAAAAATTGTATCTCTTCCCTCCAGTCTCTCCCCAGCCCTCAGAAGTAGTCACTGTCGTATCCATGAATGGTTTTCCTCCCACAAAAATAAGATCACACTATACACATAATGTTCTGCAATTTGTGTGTTTCACTTTCCATGGGTCATAGATATCGCTTCGTGCTGGAACATAGAAAACACATTCTTTGTAATCATTACAAATGTTCCATCTTAAAGATGTACCATACATTGCTAATCCATTTCTCTACTGATGAACATTTAGGTTGTTTAAAACTTTTTTTTTTTTTTTTTTTTGCCATTATAAAAATCCTATAAGAGCTAAGGTTTTATTTTTATCATTTACCATACAGGCACTCTTCTTAGTGCTTTGTGTGTGTGATTTCATTGAACCCTCACAAAACCCCCTATAAGGTAGGTAATATTTTTATCCCTATTTTACAGATAAGAAACCTGAGATGAAGGGCCACAGAGCTAATGCTTGGCAAAGACTGAAGTCAAGATTCAGACGCCAGTCATCTGTCTCTAGAAACATGTCCTTAACCTCTGTGCTCCGCTGCCTTCTACACGTGCTTGCTCAGTTCCCTTTATGTGTGTGCCAACATTTCTGTAGGACAGAGTCCTAGCCGCAGGGTTGTGGGGTCATATGTATTTACATTTTAAATTTTATAATTGCTACTAAATGGTATTCCAAAAAGATTACACCAGTTCTCACTGCCACCTTGTATGAGAATTCCCATTTCTCCATGCCCTTGCCAGCACCAGATGTTATCATTCTTTAATCTTTGCGAATCTGTTAGGAGGAAAATGGTATCTTTTTTTTTTTTTTAACAGTTCTATTGAGGTATAATTGACATGCAATAAACTGAACATATTTAAAGTGTACAATTTGATCTGTTTTGACATATGTATATACCTGTGAGACCATCACCACTTTTATTTAATAAGTCACAAATGAAGTGTTTTTGTTTGATGGTTCAGATATAAAAACTGGAGCAGGATGGAAAATGTTTATGATATACTATTACATGAACAAGGGAGGATACAGAATTGGACTTAGGATATGATTAAAAAACTGCTATATTTTATATATATGTGTGTGTATATAAATAAATATGTGTGTATACATATATAGAGTATGTGTATATATATATATATACATATATATATATATATATATACACATACACACATCCTATGTATAGATAAACAGGGTGGAAGAAAAGATTTGGATTGGCGTGACTCTGGGTGATTTTTCCTCACTTTTATTTATTTTTAAAAATTTCTTTAATGAACATAATTCTAAAATAAACAAAACTGAGGAGAATTCTTCCAGACCCTTGGCCGTGTCAGCTGGGAAGAGGAGAGGTACGGGGTGGAGGAATGAAATCCAACAAGTAAAAATGTAAGAAATCGGGAGAACTTTCTTCCTCTTATGTTCCTGAAAGCAGTCTGATAGTAAGAGAGTCTGGTCCTAGATTCCCAAAGGCCGGTTGCCAAGCAAATAATTGTTAAGCACTTCACCCTGTTTCACAGAGTCCTTCCCTTAGATTCACAGCCACCTGTGAATGAAGTGGGTGCTAGTCTCTTGAGCCTCTTTTGCAGATAAGGAGACTGAAGCTTGGAGAAGCTAGGTAACTGGCCAAAGTCAACAGCAAGTGAGAGGTGGAGCAGGTCACTGCCATTTCCACCCGGGCCACAGGGGCCTCCTACTGCCTTCCTAACGCCTGCCTGTCCATCCCCCATCTCCCCAGGGGTGGAGTTCGTGGTGCCCAGGACTGGGTTTTATTGTAAGCTGTGTGGGCTGTTCTACACGAGCGAGGAGATGGCAAAGATGAGCCACTGTCGCAGTGCTGTCCACTACAGGAACTTACAGGTAACTGTTGCATTCCTTGCCCAGCACCCTGGATGGCTTCCCAGGCTCCATGTTTAGCGCAGGTATCAGGCTCCCTGGCCAGCTTGGCCCTGCTTGCCTCTGTTTCTAGCTCCCACCTTCAAGGCTGACTCCAGGCCCAGGCTACTTGCCGTTCCCCAGGCACACCATGCCGTTCTCAGCTTCTGTGAGTTTCTATCAGCTTCCACTGCGCGGAGACCTCCTAGCCTTCCTTTAGACCTAACTCTACCAGGCTGCTCCTCCTAGGTGCTCCCAGAGCACCTGTCTCTATGTTCGTATGCACTTAAAGCATTGTATTTGGGTTGGTTTTTCATATCCGCCTCTCCCTCTAGCCTGTGAATGGGGCCAGTGTTCACCTGGCCCATGATTGGAGGGGGGATTCCCTCTCCAAAAGACCTGGCTCTTCTAAATGCAGATACTGCCCCATAGTTCTGTTTCCCTGTGCAGGTGTCCCTGTTTGCTGGAATAAAAACCACACTTAAGTTCTATTTAACTGTTCATTCATTCAGCAAATATTCATCACAGGCATACTGTATGCTGGATACTGTTCTAGGCACTGGGGATACAATGGTAAAAAACAGACAAAAATCCCTGCCCTCATGGAGCTTTCATTCTAGCCCAGGAGACACATAGTAAATAAGTCAGCAGATTAAAAGGTGACATATGAAAAATACTCTATATGCCACGTTTTATCTAATCTAAGGTACCACCAGTTATAAGACACAACACTGTTTTTGATACCAACAACAAAAAATGTTGCAAATTAAACAGTGATACTCTGTTGATTGTAAAACACATCTCCATTATAGACAGTTAATGAGTTAAAAAAAAATGTGTCTTAGAATAAATGAAATACAGTGATATATTTTATAATATATACCTAACTAATGTATATTAGAATGTGGTTTTCATAAGTAACTTCTGGTGTAGCCTAGGATTTAGTAACTTAACAGAAAGCACACTTTATTAGAGGCCCAAGGTAAGTATCTAAAGGCACCTGCAGTTTTTGTTACAGGGAGTCAGACTAGCTGTTGGACCTCAGCTTGGGAAGCCCCTGGTGGTGGCAGCGTGCTCTAATTCCATCAGGTCTATGAATTGTTACAGTTACAGAGCTGCTGTTCCAGTGGTTCTTACCCAGGGGTGTGAACCAGAGTCACCTGGGCAATTTTTCTAACATGCATCTACTAGGTCAGATTCAGTAGAAACTGAGTGGGGCCCTGCAATACAAAATTTGAGAAAGTACTCCAAACTATTCGAATGTGTACTCCTAGTTAGGAAACTGAGATGTGGGCCGACTCCCTCACTTTGTAATGGAGGAAACTGAGGCCCAGAAAAGGTATATGATTTGTCCCAGGCCATGCAGATCATGAGTTACTGGACCTGGGACCAGATCACCTGATTCTTAATTACTTTCCTATTTTACTCTATTAAACTGGTCATGCAAGCTGAGACATGTAAGTCATGGCCTGGGTCAACATCAGCAAGGGTCCATCATTGGCTATGCCCAAACCTAGGTCATTTAAGCCTCTTGATTTCCCTGTGGAGAACAACTGCTCCATGACCATGGGGCCCGGAGCCCAGGAGAAGGCAGTGAGAGTCTGACTTGGCGAGCTCCGCCAGTTCAAACTGGTCTCCACAGAGCCAACTGAGGTCAGTTGCCCATGCTGAAGACACCGTTATCACCATCCCCAAGAAGATGAACCCATAGAATGGAAGGGCTGGAAGGGGTCTTAGAGATCATCTGGTTCAAGTTTTCCCAAACCTTGGTCCTCATGCCAGCTGGCATCTTTTTAAAATGCAGCTTCCTGGGCCCCATCCTATCCACACTTACTCGTCATTCTCTCTAGAGCTAGGCCTGGGGATCTGCATTTTAAAACAAGCTTTCCAGTTGGCTCTGATACTCACCCCAGTGTGAGAAGCCTTTTTCTCATCCAGATTCTCACCTGGTTTGTGTAGTCCCCTGGAGACCACACAGCTCAGGGTCATCCAGGGAGTTAGGAAGAGTCAGAATTTGCCATGACCTCTGTCTCAGTCATCTAGTGCCGCTGTGACAGAAATACCACAAGTGGATGGCTTTAACAAAGAGAAATTTATTTTCTCACAGTCCAGTAGGCTAGAAGTCCCAATTCAGGGCAGCAGCTCCAGGGGAAGGCTTTCTTTCTCTGTCGGATCAGGAGGAAGGTCCTTGTCATCAGTCTTCCCTTAGTCTGGGAGCATCTCAGCACAGGAACCTCAGGTCCAAAGGACGCGCTCTGCTCCCGGCAGTGCTTTCATGGTGGTATGAGATCCCCAACTCTCTGCTTGCTTCCCTTTCCTTTCATCTCTTGTAAGATAAAAGGTGGTGCAGGCCACACCCCAGGGAAACTCCCTTTACGGTGGATCAGGGATGTGACTTTAGTAAGGGTGTTACAATCCCACCCTAATCTTCTTTAACGTAAAATTACAATCACAAACTGGAGGACAACCACACAGTACTGGGAATCATGGCCCAGCCAAATTGATACACACATTTTTGGAGGGACATAATTCAATCCATGACAACCTCTAACTCCAAATCCAGTATTTTTTGCCAGGTCAGTGGGCTGCACTGTCTTCTGGGCCAGGCCCCCAGGCAGATGTACCTTTTCCCCACAGCAGGCCGGGGCCTTTCCTGTGATCCCCAGGTCCATCAGGCCCAGCCACTGGCTAAGCCCCTCATGCTGGCCAACCACAGTTCAGGTTTCCTGGGTGTACCTGTTGGGGAGCTGGAGCCCCCATCATGGGCTTCCCAGATAGGGTTTCTATCAGTGGCCTTGAGAGAATGCCTCTGTCCCCACAGCCTCGCCCACCCCAGGTTGCTCATGTGAAAAGTGAAGAATCCAGAACAGAACAGCAGGTGCTGGCTGACCCCTAAGTCAGGCAACTTGTAAAATTAGCACCCACCAGGATTGCTCTGTGGGGCAGGGCAAGTGGAAGGAGCCGCCATTCAATCCATGCAGCCCCTGTGTGCCCTACTGCTGGTCATGGCTGAGAGAACCTACCCAGAGTGAACAACAGGTGGAGTCAGTGCTAGATAAGAAAGCTCCTGTTCCTGGAGAAGAACATGCCTAGACCCAGCACATTCATCCACTTACCTTCCTCTGCACACATTTTCCCTCCCGTGGTGGTGCAACTGTTAAGCACTTGCTGCTGACCAGAGGGCTGGTAATTCAAACTCAACCAGCTGATCCTTGAGAGAAACGCCTGGTGATCTGCTTCTGTAAAGATTACAGCCCAGGAAATCCTATAGGGCAGTTTTACTCTGTAACACATGGCATCACCATAAGTCAGAATCGACTCGATGGCACCCACAAATAACAATGAGCTGAGGCACAGGAGAAACTGGGCTCTGGGTCAGCAGCCTTGCCCCAGGTCCACGCTTTGCCCCTCTCTCTGCCATGCTGTACCCCCCTCTGGAAACCAACCACAGCCTCTTTCATGGAGCCCGAAGTAGACCCAGTCCTCTTGCACACATCACCTTGCCTGATCCCCAGAATCATCCTTGAAGGGGGGAAAGGAGGACACTGTTTCTCCCACTTAACAGATTAGGAGTCTGAGGCTGGGAGAAGTAGAGTGACTTTCCCAAAGTCAGATGGCTGGTAACACTGATGATGAAGGCCAACATTAAAACAAAAACCAGTTGCCATCAAGTTGACTCCGACTCATGGCAGCCCAGTGTGTGTCAGAGTAGAACTGTGCTCCACAGGGTTTTCAGTGGCTGAATTTTTTTTCTGGGAGTAGATTGCCAGGCCTTTCTTTTGAGGTGCCCCCCGGGTGGACTTGAACTACCAACATTTCAATTAGCCACCAAGTGCTTAACCGTTTGCACTACACGGGGACTCTGAGTGTTGATTTTGTGCCAGGCACTGTGCTGAATGCTTTAAGCTTTATTACTGACTTTTAGACTTCACTTGCCTTATGCAGTAGTTATCATTATTACTCTCATTTTACAGATGTCAGAGATGTTTGACAATTTGCCTGGTGAGAAGCTAGGATTCGATTCCAAATCATCTAATGGCAGAGCCCACACACTCAACCACTGCCCTGGACCTAAGCCAGGCTCTCTGACTCCCAATCCCGTGCTCTCTGCATTGCCCGTTGCAGTTCTGGCACAGGCAGAGAACCCAGGTTGGGGCCCCAGCCGGCTTCCTGGTCTGTCTCACTGCCTTGAATGCAGACATCCAGAGAGCAGCAACCTGGACAGGCTCCCCATGTTTGGTTCAGGGCCAGTCAGAGCAGCGAGTGTTTACGGGGTGGTGTGGAGGCAGCCCCCAACCACAGAAACAGACAGGCCCATTTTTAAATACGTAGAAGGACCTCCAGCACACTCAATCTATGAGCCTGCCCAGACAGGAAACAGGCTGTTAAGAGTCTCGGATGTCAGGCTGTGGTTTTTGTCTTTCGCAATTGCTATAGGACAGCCTTCTCTCCTCCTGCCCTCCCTGCTCCCCTCTCCCTCCTTCCCCTCTAGGAGTAGACCGCTGCCTAGAGACTGGGACTCTTTCTGGAAAACAGACAGAGGAGCTGTGAGGATTAAATGAGTATATATAAATAAGGCAGCTAGAACAGTGTTGGCTCAGAGAATAAGGGCTGCGGCAGTGTTTGCTATTCTTAGTATCTGTACTTTCTACTGTTTCCGCATGTAGTACTGGTAATGAGGGGAGGAAGCACATTGCTTAGTATGGGGCCTGCAGCCCCAGATGGGGGAGACGACAAAGGAGAGGGCGTCCCAGCCACTGAACACAGATGATAGAAAAGGGGGGCTAGGCACACCCCTCGTCCTCTCCTCTCCAGCTAGGTCACTACTAACCTCTTTCCCTCCCCTCTTCCTCTCTCCCTACCACAGAAGTACTTGTCCCAGTTGGCCGAGGAGGGCCTGAAGGAGGCCGAGGGGGCTGGCAGCCTGAGTCTGGAGGACAGCGGAGGAATCGTGCCGCACTTTGAGAGAAAAAAGCTCTGATGCCCCTGCTGTGCTGCTGCCAGAAGGTGGGAGGGGAGGGCCTGCTGAGGTGGGGCCTTCCTGGCCTCCCTCCAGGACAGGAACCAAAGCGAGGGAGGAAGGAAAACTCAGGCAGGGCATGTTGTTGAGTTTGTTCTCAGAGACTCATTAAAACGCCCCTCCAGTGTCTCCAGGGGCCGGATCACCCTGGCATGTCCAGCCGGCTGAGGGCGACAGGCTGCCTCCTTGCTCTCTTGTCTCACACAATCTTCCAATTAACTTTCTCTCGTCTTCCTGCTCACTCCCTCCCTCTCTCGTTTTGTGCCAAGGGTCATTTCCTTTTCATAAAATCCAACTTCTCAGGGATTTTCACAGTGTTCAAATTCTTGATAGGATGTAAGAGTTCAGTCCAAACCGAGTCATCCAAGGAAAAGATTTAGCAGAAACTCCCGGGTAAAGAGAGCCACTATGGTAATCTGCAGTGGCTTCTCTGCCTGGGGCCCTTTGCATGGTAGAGCTAAGTCAGGGTCCTGCTGTCCAGGAGAGGCGGTACCAGGGTAATCAGTTGGCAGAAGCTGGGAGTTGTTTCATGACCCTCTTCCTGCAGCTGAGCCACCTTTTTGAAAAGCCCTTGTTTTAAATAACTCTAATCCTCTCAGTTATTCTAGAAGTCTGCCCGATTCATGCCTTAAGTAAAATTAAATGACTTTTAAGAAAAGGGAAAAGAGCCTTTCATTTTGGAAGCTCTGATAAGTTTCCTCCAAACTCCTCCCCAAAAATTTACCTACTCTTGATTTCAGAAAATGTGAGGGCTGACTCTATCCTGGACAACGAATTTGGCAGAGTCACTTTAATTAAAAATGAAAACAGAAGCTTCTTCTCCCTCCAGCTAAAACAGCACTTGGTAGGCTTAGGTCAGATGTGGGCCTCTCTGCAATGTGTGACATTGGCTCAAGAAACATAAAAACAAGGAAATGGCATCTGACCTTGTCTCACCCTTGGTGCCTCCACTCTGGGGAACAGGAGCCTCACTGTGATGAGAAGGTGGGAGCTGAGGAGAGAGATAGCTGCAGGACTGAAGAGTGGCATTTGAGGTTTGTGGGGTGTTTGTAGGTGAGCCCTTTCCAACTTGACAGAGATGTTTGAAGGCTCTTCAGAGTCGACCCCGTGTGCAGACTTTGATGTCAAAGTGTTATGAAGGTCAGGCCCCTTATTCCTAACATGCTTCTGATGTGGGAGGTCAGTGCCTCCAGGCCCCAGATGGACTGCATGTCTAGTATGATGTTCCACTGGAAGAGTTTTGGGACAAAGGTGCTTGGGAAATTAGGGTTGGTAACAGCCTTTGGGGAGACCTCAGGAAGGTCAGCAGGGAGCCTGGTGCTGTTTTCACAAGTAATATACTCCCCTGAAGGCACTCAGCCTGAAAAACAAGAGAAAAACAAAACGAGGAAGATGTGTCACTCCCCTTAGCGGTTCCTGTTGTTTCTGTTTCTACCACAGGCAGGTACACCGGGAAGGGGTTGGTTTTTGTTTTGTTTTGTTTTTTTCCTTTTTATAGTGGGTAAGAGTATATCACACATTCTGTCCTCTGAACTAATGAAAGAAGAGTTGAAAGATTATCTGGTTCAACACTGATGTTTTATCAGTGAGGAAACTGAGGCACAGAAAGGCAAGAAATGTAGACCATAAAATGATCGTGTGTAGACCTTGAGGCAAATGGTGACCGATGAGGAGACCATTACTGGGAACTTGTGAGAGAGAAGAGTTAAGGCAAATACCAGAGGAAAGCCGACCAGTTTGGACACGTGTGAGGAGAGGTTGAGAGAAGCAGGGAACTTGAACTCATTATCGGGCTATTTGGGGGCCTCGGGAAGATTGGTGACTCAAATAGAATAAGGTCTGAAGATTGTGGCTCAGTCGACCTGTTCCCTGGCTGATTCCACAGGTTTTAACCGACATCTAGACTCCAGTTTCTCAGAAAACCTTTGACCCTGCGTGTCTTTCTTCCCACTGGAGGGAAGTCTGGGGGCAGCTCTGGCCTCCTCACTGAATGTTGCTGAGAAAAGCCTATAGCCTCCACCAGAGGCCGGAACTCTGCCTTTTCAGAGAGGCTGGCAGCCTCATCCCCCAGCAGAGTGGGAGCTGACCTCACCAGCTCATCCCCCCAGTGGCGTTTCCATGGAAATCCTGACAGGCTTTCAAGCAGCTGCATTCTTCAGTAATGTAGTGGCTCCCTTGCTGTAGACCTTCTCCATATTGGAAAGCTGGAGAGAGTCCCCTGGAGGGAGGGAGGGAGGACAGGCTCTCTGCGTTCAATCAGAATCTTCAGGTTTAAGATCATCTAAGATTCTCTTCTTGTGCGTATGTATATTTATTTTTATACAATTCCATTGGCATGGTCCTTCAATGAGTATATAATTTGCACTTTTTATTCCTCTGTGTCACACACAATGCAGTGTTAAAGGCAACCAGGAAAATATTGATTTTTTTAAAGCTTTTCTTCAGTGTTTGTCAGCCATTTCAAAGTGTCTCTCCTAAAAGATTCCACAACAGCAGTTGTTACCTTGAGCAAACAGATTCATTTGTACCTGGGTTAATGTAACAATGCCTGTGTAATTTTCTTTTCATTGTAAACAACTGAAATAAAATCCATCGACATTATTCCCAAAGAATTTGGCAAATTTGATGTTGGTGTGAGCAGCAGCTGTTAGTATTAAGGTTCCCCATTCTTGGACAGTCTGAGGCTGTGATCTGTTAGATTATACTTGAACTGGACCAGAGCTTGTTTTTTGAGCTTATGAGAAAAAGAAAAACACTAGTTAATTTAAGTTTGAGTTTGTAAAGTATTGGAATTTGTTGGGTGTCTTCCTATAAATTGTCACCACTTTTCCTAATCCGCATAACTGACCGAAAAGTGTTTGTTTTTACAAAAGGAAAATAAAAAGATTTTTAATAAAGAGAATTTGAAATCTTGTGGTTGTGTGGCAGTGTGTCATGCAGGAAATTGGCTGGGGGATGTCACTGAAGATAGAGGGTGGGATTTGGTCCCCCTCTGAATTTAGATGTTTCTAAAGCATTTAACAGAGAGGACAAAACAGCTTCTGCTTATAGCTTCATTAGGCCACCAGAGAGAATCAGAGGGTCTCAGGGGTGAGCCTCCAGAGGGTTGAGTCTTAAGGAAGTGGGGGAGCTGCTGACCCTTCTGGAGGCTCAGGAGAGAAAACTCTCATGACCTCTTTAAAAACTCCTAGTTTTGCTACATACGGTACAATGATGGTTCAGTGGTAGAATGCTCTCTCGCCTTCCATGTGGGAGACCTTGTTTCAATTCCCAGCCAAAGCATCTCGTGCACAGCCACCACCTGTCTATCAGTGGAGGCTTGTGTGTTGCTATGATGCTGAACGGGTATCAGCAGAACTTCCAGACTAAGACAGACTAGGAAGAAAGGCCTGGTGATCCACTTGCCAAAATCAGCCAGTGAAAACCCATGGATCACAACGGTCCGATCTACAACCAGTTGTGGGGATGGAGCAGAACTGGGCAGCATTTCGTTCTGTTGTTGCATGGGGTCGGGCTGGCTTGATGGCAGTTAACAACAAGAAGAAGCCTTGCTACCTTGTGCTCACCAGTTTTCCTAGTGACTGAACTCTGGTTGTCCTGCACCAGGCCGTTTCTCGTGGTTTTGTCCCCAGTGAAGATAAAGACCTGGTGGTCAGTGCTGTGGTGGAAATACAAAGCCCTAGCTGAGTCCTGGCCCTGGCGCCTGTTAGCCCTATGACTTCCTAAGTCTCTGTTTCCTCAGGGTAAAGATGTTAATCACTTCCCAGGGTTGTTTCAAAGTTAAGGTAATTGCTAGTAAAAGCACTTGGTCTGCTGCAAGGCAGTGAATCTTGTTTGTTTTTGCAATCCGTGCTCTGGACAACAACCTTCCAAATTTCAGTGACTCTTCTTTCTCCACCATTTCTTGTACCAAAACAAGGCCCATCTCCTGGACCCCGTTGACCAGTCCTTTGAGTGGCCTGGAACCTTCTCTGGACCCTCCTCTCTTGTTGGCAGTGCTCCTGAGTCCTTGGGGAGGGGCCGGGCGGTCTGGATCCAGAGGGCAAAGTGGCATGGGGGGCTGTAATTACTGGGAGCAGATTGTAGATCTGAGGAAAGTTCCTGTTGAACCTGTAACTGCTGCTCCCTCCCTCCTGACCTATTGTGGCCATCCTTGGGCTAGGCTCAGGCCTCTTGTTCCCAACCATGAGGTGTGGGGAAACATCCTTCCTGGATGGCTGGCTGTGCCCCAGCTGGCTAAAGCAGTGAGTGGGCCTCAAGCTTATCCTGCTGCCCTAAGTTCAAGATCCAGGATACCTAGGGGTTCCCCAGGTGCCTAGTCCCAGCATGTTGCTCCATGCTGCACAACTCTCAGGGACACCAACCAAGTTGTATTCTATAAGATGGTATCTCTTGGAGTTGTACCATGCTGTCACCTGTCAGGGAGCCCCCTGAGTTGCAGCTGTCCCCCCATGCCTGGGTGTCTGCCCTGTTCTCATTTGCTCTCTGATGCCTCTATAGGACCTTGAGTCTGGTTCTGAGCCAGAGCCCTGACATTCAGACCCGCTCTCTGTGCCCACCCTCTCCCCAGGGATCAGCCCCAGGCTGCCTCTGGCCTGACTGCCCTGTCTAGACACTGGTGTTCTCCACACAATCCCCCACTAGGCCAGGCCACTGGGATAATGGGTTTGGCCCCCATCTGGCCCAAGACCTCTGTGCACCCCTGAACATCAATAGTGACTGCTGGCTCTCCACCCAGACAGTGGTGGGACATCTGGGCTCACCGTCAGCAGCTCCCAGTTCTCCTATCCCACCATGCTGGCCCTACAAAGAAGCCTGTCCCAAGTGGAATTCCAAGCGTGTTAGAGCAGGATGACCCCGGAGACCTCCAAGTCCTGCCCTTCCTTTTACAGGTGAGAAAACCAAGGCCCAGAGAGGGTAAGTGACCTGCCTAAGGCCTACAGCTTAACAGTATAAGACAAGACTAGACTTTGGCACTCAGCAAGGACTCAGCAAATCAACAATTCTAATGCGTAAATATGCATCAGAATCGCCTGGGGAGCTTGTTAGAAATGAAGATTCCTGGCACCTTCCTTTGGAAATTCTGACTCACTAAATCATGGGTGGCATGGTAGTTGTTAAGAGCTACAGCTGCTAACCAAAAGTCAGCAGTTCGAATCCACCTGGCGCTCCTTGGAAATCCTATGGGGCAGTTCTACTCTGTACTATAGGGTTGCTATAAATCGGAATCGATTCGATGGCAATGGATTTGGGTTTTTTTGTTTGTTTGTTTAAGTCATGGGTAAGCCCCTCAAAAAAAACCAAACCCTTTGACATTAAGTCGATTCCGACTCATAGTGGCCCTATAAGACAGAGTAAAACTGCCCTGTAGGGCTTCCAAGGAGCGGCATGTGGATTTGAACTGCTGACCTTTTGGTTAGCAGCTAAGCTCTTAACCACTACACCACCAGGTCTCCCAAGTGTAGGGCCCAGGAATTTGCATTTTAGCAAGCTTCACAGGTGATTCAATGCAGACAGAGTCCACTGATCACACTTCGAAAAACACTACCCTAGATGTCAACCAGGGTCTGCCCCAGCGACTCCTAGAATAGAAGGGACACTTATCTTACTGGAGCAAGGGTAGGAGAGATGTGAATGGAGACCATTCAAAGTAGGGGAGATTCCAGCTGAAAAAGGCTTGAGGGTAGGGGACAGAGTGGAGGAGACGCGCCTGGCCATGGCAAGAGGAGGTGGTGAGAGCTGGTGGGGAGGGACGTCATCAGACTGGGTGTGGGCCACGTGTCAGGATTTTTTTCAGTTGGATTCATAATTACTGGGTTTAGGCAAAAGTCACTCTTCCATTCTGTCTTTAGCCTGGCTAGTGGCTGAAAGCATTGTGGTTATTTAGACGTTCATTGAGATCTAGTGATAGCTCTGCCTCTGCGGACAGAGAAGCGTGCAGAGTCAGCAGTCCATTTGCGTAGACTGGAGTGACTGGGTACAGGGCATCCCCTAGGGCCATGTCACTGCCAGCGAGGAGCCCTGGGGTTCACACACACTCTCTCCCACCCTCTGAGAGCCACTACAAACACAGTATCAGTCCTGCCCTCGACTGATCCTGTCTGTACACCACATGATGTACTCTGTAGAGACATTGCCTCGTGGACTCTTCACAATGCTAGGAGGCAGGTACTGTTCTTCTCCCCGTTTCACAGATGGGGAAAATGAGGCTCAGAGAGACAAGGTGGTTTGTCCAGGATCCAGTAAGTGGCAGAGTTGGGATTCACACCAGGTCCGGGTGACTCTCAAGCCACGCTCTCAGCCACTCTTCTCCACTGCGTCAGGGCTGGTGTCTTCTTGTTTCTGTCTCCCTAAGGTCTCTAAAACCTGGGTCTGCTAGGAGCAGTGGGCTGGGGTAGATTGGACACCCTAATTTAGCATATGCTTCAAGTGCTTATGATGGAAATCCTGATTGTTAATTTCCTGAAGCTGACCTTCCCAATACCTCCTAGGTAGCAGATAAAGAAAGGTCCCCAACCCACAGTATGGCAGGAAAACAGGCAGGAAGGCAAAGAACCCTGTTTCTTCCTTCTCACTCCAGAGAGTTTGCCAGGGGAGCTGGCTCTTGGGGGACAAGAGAGGGAGAATGCTCACTCCTTAAGTTCTCCAGCTGCAGGGAGGAGAGGAAAGCCCCTACTCTTTTGCTCTCGGGGAACACGGGGGCCCAAGGGGGCGTGACCTAAAGGGGATTTCCCAAGGCTCCAGAAAGCCAGCCAGACTTTGCGCTTTTGACCTCTCCTTCCTGAGTGAAACTTCAGCTTTTATTTACCTACCACCCCTTTTCTGACAAAGATTTGAAATGATGTACAAAACAGGCCTTGTGTGATGAGATAAAGCAAAAGAAAAATTTTAAATGAGTACTGGGGAAAGGAGGATGTGGCAAGTATGTGGGCCCTAAGAGCTGACAGAGTGGCGGTGAATAAGCATGAGATGACCGGGAGCCTCCTGGGAGCCAAGGCAAAAAGGGGAAACATGCTCTTATTTTATAGCTCTCCTTGTTAGAGTGGAGAAAGCATTCCAGTTTATCTGGAGGAAATTGTTCTTTCTAACTATATTCTAGAAGAATTCTCCTGTGGGGCACAGCGTGAGTAGAGGCACTGAGCAAGGCGTGGGGAAAATCCTTAGGTAAGTAGCTGACAGCCTAACTTTGGAGAAGAAACATCAGGATGGCTCCCGGTCTATGTGATGTGATTCCTGATATCAGGGCAACACCTCCCAGGGTCCGAAGATCTGACCCTTGCTCACACCTGGCCAGCCCACCTGAGGGTGAGTGTAGTGTGCTGCTTTGAGTTTGTGGAGTTTTATTTTGTTTTCATACTGTTTTTCAAATTTCTTCTATTTAGCTCAGCTTCCGGGAACCAGTGTCCATAAGGCAAGGAAGAGGCCATTGTCATCTCTACCATCTGACTACCCTGCCACACCCACCTGACAGCAGAGAGCTCTGGCTGGGGACTCTCCCATCTGCATGATGAGAAAGTGCCTTACTCTCTGGGGCTCCCTCAAAAGGATCACGCAGCCAGGAGGGAACCCCATCTGACTGGAAAGTGCTGGCTCGTTCGGGCTGGGCTTGGGCACTGCCTCTGAAACCTGTGGAGTGGCCCTGAGGAGGAGGGGTACAGAAGAGACCCCCATTTTCCCATGAGATCTCTCACTCTCACTGTCTGCAAATTCAGGAGGGAGAGAACTTTCTGACTCAGGGGCAGGGTCTGTGTGCTGGCAATCAGGATCCTTGAACTCCTGGGTCAAATCCATGAGAAACTCGCTCTGAAGCTTGGGCCAACATCCACCTCCTGCTGCCTCAGTATTCCTGTCTGTGCATTCTGTGTGTGCTTTTTGCTCTCCTGCAGTGGTTGCAGCAAAAGAAAGACAGTGGAGATGCAGTGTCAGTCAAAAGGGGTGGTGGTTGCTCCTCTCCCTGGACCCTCCTATGGCCCCAGTGCTACATGCCATAGGCCTGTTGGGAAATAACGGTCCTTGTTACTATCCTCCTACCCCTACCAGGGGGAGTCCACCAGCTGTGGAGAACAAGCCCCACTCAGGGGCAAAGAAAGGTGCACCTAGGAAGCAGGCTTACTCAGGGGTGCCACTATGCCTGGTCCGTGTGCTTCTCATATGCCTCAGCCTGGCTCTCAGCTGACCCTACTTAGCCCCTGCCTCATCTCCAGCACTTTCTCCAGCCCCACAGCCTCCACCTGTGGTCAGCCACGCTCAGTGCCTCATCAGTCCCCAAACAGGCCCTTCTCAGCTGCTTGGTTTTGCACGTAGTTTTCTCACTGCCTGGAGTGCCCTTCCCCTTTCTCTCTACTTGGAAACTATGACTTTCTTTAACATTTTAGTTAAATGTTACCTCCTATATAAAGCCTTCCGACCCTGTCTATCCTCCCCTCCAGCTGTTACTGCTCCCCCACTATGTCCCAGGACAATTTGTGTCCCCCAATACTCATCTACAGAGGCCCCTCTTTACAGCCCTTATCATGTTGCCTTGTGATCTGCTTATAGGTTTGTCTCTGCATTAGCCATTGAGTCTGCAAAGACAGAGAGCATGTCCTGCTCCGCTTGTGCCCACCACAGAGCAGGTACTCATGAATGTTAGTTGAATGACTAAGCAACCCCCTTGCCCATTCTTGGTACTGGCTAGAGCAACAGAGGCCTCTGCCCAGCTGACTGGCTATAGGAGCAGGGTGTGTCCTAGGAACAGTGCTAGGGAGCACCCCCCACAGTAGCCCTGCCCATCCTTCCCTTTTCAGCTCCCCCCAGCCAGGCCTAGAGGTGACTCTGACAGTTGGTGACACAAGCCAGGCTTGTGTTGCCCAAAGCCCAACCTTTTAATAGCCAGATTCTGCTGTAGCCACAGAGCCAGGCTTCCTCTGAGGCCTCGTCTCTGTTTCCCCAGGGCTGTCTGCTCCCCAGACCTGTCTGTCCTCACTCTGCATTCCCAGCTAGCCAGGCCCTCCCAGCTCTCAGGGACCTTCTCAGGCAGAGCTGGGAACAAAGCCGGGTCTGTGGCAGTTGCATCATCACTGAGTGGAGTCTCTGGTTCACCCTGCACTTAGTAAACCACACCTCCCTGCCTGAAGTCCACACCTAGTCAACTCCTTCTGAAGACCCAGGAGTGCCAGGAGCCTAGAAAGCACTGGGGGGCTTGGACCAGTGAGTGGGGATTTCACAGCCCTGGAAGAGAGGGATCTTGGTTTAGGTGGATTAGGCTGCCTAGATGATTAATAATTAAACCCAGCCTGTTCCCAGCCACACACGCACCCTGCAGCCAGGAATCACCAGAGTAGGGGCTGAGAGAGAGGTCCCAGATCCCAAAGCCTACAGGGAAATAGGTCTCCTAAGAGTCTCAGGGCTCCTTCCCACCTTCCCAAAGTCCTCCAAGCCCACCTCCCAAATAAAGTCTTCCCTGAATTTTTCCCATGGGCTCAGAGCTCTGAGCAGCCTTGGGTAATTCCTTGGGTGCAGCCAGCCTTGGCCGCAGCTCTGTACTACAATCTGCAGATCAGATTGGACTTCAGTTGCACCTGTGTTGATGCACGATTTCCTCAACTCCATTGTGAGTTCTTCCTGAGCATGGCCTCTCTCCTTTCTTATTATACTCCCACAGTCCAGTGAAGGGCAAGGTACACTCAGCATGCCCAGCGCCATCTTTTGCCTGACTCCTGGCATTGGAACAGCATTCAGCTCAGAGATGGGAACTGGTTAGCCAGGCTGCAGCCCATCGTCAGGGGCCTCTGAAGTCCTCTCAAGAGCCTTCCTTCTGTCACAAGAACCCTGAGACCCTGCTGGCTGCTGGGCATCTTGGTACCTGAGGACTCAAATACCAGGGCACAGCTAGGTGGCCAAAGTGTGGCTCCCACTCTCTGCAGACCCAACCTCGCCAGCTGCTCCCTTATTTTCTCTGAGGCCCTAGGGAAGCACATCTCCTCTTCAGAGGATACCCTCCCCCCACCCCCAATTAATCAACATTATTAATTAATTAACGATTAATTAATCAATCAAATATTGATACATTATTATCAACCAAAAGCCCCCCAACCAAATGCAGAGCAGAATTTCAAATTCTCATGGAATCCAGACTTTCTGGAGCCATTGAGGCTGTCTAAACCCCTGAAACTATTGCCCTGAGATAGTCTTTAAACCTTAAACCAAAAATATCCCCCAAAGTCTTCTTTAAACCAGACAATAGTTTAGCTTAATTAGTAAAGGATGTCAACCTTGAGTAGACTAACTATAGAGAGAGTTAAGAACTATCTACAGTAAAACCTGTGAAAGCTGGAACCTGTGTAAGGCGGAAACCTGCCTGAGAAGAAAAACTCAAATATTTTTGACAGGATGACTGCATCCTGCCAAAGGTGGAAAACTCGTGAGACCTGGAAAAACAACGCAGTCCTGTTGAGTTCCAGCTCTCACAGGCTTCGCTGATGTGGGATCAAATTGACAACAGCAACTCAGAAAGATTAGACAAACAGGCCTATAAAACAAAAAATAACACACGTGAGGAACATGCTTCTTAGTTCAAATAAATATATGAGACCAAATGGGCAACTCTTGTCCAAAGGTCAGACGAGAAGGCAGGAAGGAATAGCAACTGGATGAACGGGCACAAGGAACCTGAGGTGGAAAGGGGGAGTGTGCTAACACATTGTGGGGATTGCAACAAATGTCACAAAACAACATAAATTTTGTAAATTTTTGAATGAGAAATTAACTTGAGCTGTAAACTTTCACGTAAAACACTGTGTGTGTGTATATATATATATAAAAAGATTAGATAGGAAACCCAGAGGCAGTGAGTTTATGTTAATGGAGGAAGAACAATTTGGAAAAGAAGAGTGAGAACGGTTGTACAACTTGAAGAATGTAGCCAACGCCACTGATGTACATGCAGAAAGTGTTGAATTGTGCATGTTCTGCTGTGTATATTCTCAACAACAAAAAATGCCCCTCAGCCCCCTCCACCTCCCCCAGGCTCCTTCTGAATCCAACACTTACTATCTAGTAGAGATCTTTTTGTTTACCATGTAGTCCAGCCTTTTGTGGTTAGTTTTAATTTGGGGAGGTTGAGAAGGGGTAATGTAGCCCTACTGCTCTGGGATGAGACAAGTCCCCCAGCTCTCTGCACCCTAGTCTTCCCATCTGTGAGTCAACCTGGCCAGCACAGGAGAGTTGGGTTCATGTCCTGCCTCTTCCAGTGATTTGCTGGGTGACCTGAGTGAGTCACTTCCCTCTCCCCTCCCCTTCATCCCTGAACAAGAGACAATCATCCTGGGCCAGGCTCCTTCCCTCCTGGTAGGACAGAAAGGCCTCAGCCTGTGTTTTAAGTGCATGCATGCATGGGCATGTATGTATGTGTGTGTGTGTGTATGTGTGTGAAGCTCCTGGAGAGGAGAGGTCACAGCTGAAAGTTTTAAAATCGGAGCCTTCTGAAGATTCCTTGTCAAAGGTTGCATTCTCATCCTGCACCTTGCTGCAACCCATTTCTGTTTTAACCCACATCGTGAGCTGCCTGTCACTTTTGTACCTGGCCCAACAATTATTCTTGTGGGACCATGCATAGCCTCTTTCCCTTCCCCCTTCCTTGCTAAAGAACATTCTAACTGCAGAACATGTCCTCCTCCCTCTTTCTTGTCAGGTGGAGCAAGTCTGTCAGTGGGTTGGGGAAGGACAGAGGAGTGGGGCTGGAAGATTTCCATGGAAAGTGGCCGAGATTGATGCCCAGAAAGAAAAGCGGGAGAGATGGAGAGCAGGAAGGCGAGGAAGACAGAGAAAGCACCCTCTGGGGAAGATGTTAGGGAGGTTGTGTTGCTTCTTTGGTGGAGAGTAGAGAGTTAGGGATGGAGAAAGGGAGGCTTCTGGGCAGCTGTGGGGTGTTAGAGAGTTGGAAACCAAAAGAAATGGAAGCCAGGATTTAAGGACACGTGGCTATGGATTACAAATTTGATCTCATTTAATGTTCTTTCAGAGACCCAACTATTTCTCATTTAATCTCAACATCAGTTGTAAATTTTATCTTTATTTTTTGTACAACTAGGAAAGAAAAAACACTGCCAATTAAATTCTAACACAATGTTTCCTTATCAAATTATTAGACAGATCCTGATTTCAGGAATGTCAAAATGTAAAAAATTGTGTGTATTAAAATATATGGGTATAGTATTTTTACTTCAGATTGTTTAAAATGCAGCAAAAGGCTGGGACTGGACCATGTGGGGCTCTTGAATTTATTCTGATTACAGTTGTGAAGCAGTCTTGATGGCACAGTGGTTTAGAGTCCAGCTGCTAACCAAAAAGTCGGCAGTTCAAACTCACCAGCAGCTCCCTGGAAACCCTATGGGGCAGTTCTACTCTGTCTTATAGCGTCATTATGTGTTGGAATCGACTGGATAGCAATGGGTTGGTTTGGGGTTTTTCGGTACAGTTGTGTATATGTCAGTTCTTACCCCCACCCTCCATCCTCTAGCCCTTCCTAGGAGGGAACACTGCCTTATTCACCTTTGTGCCCTCTATGACACCTACTACATGTTCCTGGAAAGTACTAGGAACTCGTTTACTCAGATTTTATGGAGCAATCACATGTTCTCAAGAGGCTGCAGTCAGGTCCTCTCTAAAAGCCTTTAAACATTTTTTTCATTTTAATGACAGTCTGAAAGAGATAGGAAGACTGGCACATGCAAGCACGCACACACACCACAGTCTGGACAGCTGGATGGTCAGATGACTTGGTTTCAGTCCTCCTGTGTATGCCTGGGTTTATGATGGTGTCAGTGCCAATAGCGTACCAATTGCTCTGATTATCCCAGGCTCTTGAGGCAAGTATAGATGGGGAGTTAACACACAAAGAATGTGTTTGTGCATGCTGAAGGGGGAAGAAAAGGTTTTATAGTGGTTTTGAGAAAGGAACGTGGTAGTAATTGAGAACACAGAGACAGATCAGATTGCCTACATAGGAGAAAGAAGGTTTTATGGCAGAGTCCCCAAAGACTACCATCCTTTAAGGGATGTGGAAAGGAGTCTGAGAAACAGCATCCAGAGATTTAGAAGGAAACCTGGCAAAGTATAACGTCCTGGAATCCCAGGAAAGAGAGTATTTCAAGGGAGCGGGGCTGGTCACTAGAGTTGAATGCTCTTGACAGGTCATGTTATTGAGCGCTTCAGTTATTCTGAGCACAAGTAGAAGACACAGTGTTAAAAGATAAATGTGGAAGAGCCTAGACAGGTAGAATTGCGTTTGAGTGAATTCCATTATAGAACTGTAATGCCTGATTTAATTTCCATCGACCTGTGGCTGGTCTAGACCTGAAGTTTCACTAGGTTCCATTCCTTGAGTCAAGCCTGACCAAGATAGGAAACATATAAACAGCCACAACTCCACCATTGTTGAAGGGAACCATAGAACACACCTACCCCTGCAAACACACACACACACACACACAAACAATTTGACCAAACCTGGGGTCTGGTTGCCTGGTCCTACCTGCTAGGCTCAGAGTTACTGTGCTGCCAAATCAGCTGCAGAACCTGGTGCCCTCAGAGGCTTGCCTGGGAACCTTCTCCTCAAGTTTGATCTATTCTCCTGACTGATATTGTCCTCAGACTTCCTTAGGGATGTGCCCAGTCTAATAGCTCAGGCACTTACCCTCTTGAACTATAACCAGTTGCCATTGAGTTGATTCTGACTCGATGTGTATCAGAGTAGAACTGTACTCCATGGCATTTTCAGTGACTGATTTTTCCACAGTAAATCACCAGACCTTTCTTCTGAGGTACCTCTGGGTAGACTGAAACCTCCAACCTTAGCAGCTGAGTGCTTAATCGTTGTGCCACCAGGGTGCCTTTTATTATAATCACATAGATATTATTCTTTGGTGAGCCAAACAGAAAACTAGTATCACATTGCCTTTCTTATACTTTTTTTTGGAGTTAATAATGACCTCTTTTTGTTGTTAGTTTTCTTGAACCTATGGATAGGTCTTTCTACAGCTCTGTAAGCAGAATTTTCCATGGGGTCAGATAATCTCTCTGTGTCATTTTTTTTTCCTGAAGACTTCCCTCCAGGACTCTTTCCCCAACCTCCTGCCCCTTCATCCAGGTCCAGTCAGAACCAGTTGCCCTCTGGACTTGCCGCACAGCTGTTGTTCTTAGACTACTGTTGCCTCGTCCTAGAGGTACCCTTTGGCTCTCTCCTGTGTTGAATCTCCTGTTTCCTGGAGCCCATGCCTTTTTCTTTGTTCACTGATTTGTCAGTAGAGAACGTATTCAAATAATTCCGGAAAAGCTTGGGAGATAATATGTTTGAGGCTTTGCAACCTTGAAATGCCTTTATTGTAACCTCAGACTTGATCAGGAGTCTGGCCAGGCATAGACTTCTGGGCTAAAAATCATTTTTACTCAAACACTGAAAGGATTGCTACATTGTCTTCTAGCTCCCAATGTTGCTTCTGAGAACGCCCAGGCCATTCTTATAACTATTCCTTTGTATGTGACCTGGTTTTCTCTCCAGAAGCTTTCAGGGTCTTCTTTATATCTCCAAAGCTTTAAATGTCACCATATTGTACTTTAGTGTGGTTCTTCTTCTTCATTTTTTTTTTTTTTTAATTTACTCTGCTGGTTTCTTTCAGCCTGAGACTTACATGAATATTGTGCTTTGACTTCCTGGCCCCCTTCCCTAAGGCTACCTCTGAAATGTGGTCAGTTTGCCCAGCTGCTGAACTGTCTCCATTCTGACCTGTTCTGTGGAAGGGCTTCCAGCAGGGAGCTGAAGAGTAGCCGTGGGAGCACTGTGCTGTCCAGGCTTTGTCCCTGGACTTACTGAGGTCAGTGCCTCATACAACTCCAGGGTGCATGGATGTGGCAGCCTATGCGAGTGATCCCTCTGCAGTTGTTCTGTGCACAACCTACATGGTTGTATACAGTGGTCCTGAGAACAGTGTTCCCCAAATTAGATTCTATTGGGCCACAAAATGCGGCTCCTGTAAAGGACACCATAGTTAAATGAGCTTGGGGATGCTGCATTCTATACATCCCTCCCTGACTTTGTTTCTTAGGGCTTCCATAACAAAATACCGCAAAATGGGTAACTCTAAAGAGTAAAAACTGATTTTCTCACAGTTCTAGAAGCTGAAAGTCCAAATCAGGGTCTCGGTGTATCGATTCCTTCTATGGGCCTCTCTCCTAATTTCTGACAAAACCAAACCAAACCCATTGCTGTCGAGTCAATTCCAACTTGTAGTGACCCTATAGAACAGGGTAGAACTGCCCCATAGGGTTTCCAAGGAGTTGCTGGTGGATTCAAACTGCCAACCTTTTGGTTAGCAGCTGAGCTCTCAACCACTACACCAGCTGTTGGCTGCCAGCAGTTCTTAGTGTTCTTTGCTGCTTATAGATACATCTGCATCCATCATCACAAGTTGCCTATATCCCCCCTGTGTGTGTCAGTCTCTTTTTATAAGACACTGCTCACAAGGTATAAGGATGAGGACTCACCCTACTCTGGTATGATTTCATTTGACCCAACTGGTAATAAAAGAAAAACGCTATTTCCCCAAACAAGGTCACATTCACAGGTATAGGGGTTCTCAATGGAATGGAAATCCTCACACTAAAGGTTCTGAGGTCATATAGTAAAGCAACCTGATTGACTTTACTTAACTTCTTCTTTCTCCAGCTACTTTATGATGCAATCATTATAATTAAAGGAATATTGAATACTATCTTGTGTAATACTGGGCTTTAGCAAATGCTGTTGAATAGTCCCGTAAACGCCACGAGAGCAGAGACTATGTCTGATTTTCTACAGTATGTCCAGGGCCTAATACGTTGCCTGGCACATAATAGATCCTTAATAAATATTTTGTTAAATGAACTAATGAGCAAATGAATGATGGATGCTTTCACAGATCCCTGATTTCCTCAATACACTCCGTCTTTATGAAAATTGAGCTCCTTCTAGTGCATTATTTAGGTCCTTCGATCAACTTCAAATTGTATGCCACGGCCAGTTATCTTGCCAACGTGACATGTTTTTCAGGATGCGACAAGATTTTAGACGTTTTACTTTTTTCTCTGTGCATAGGGCTAGGCAAGCACCACTGTTTCCCATTAACGCAGCCTCTCTGAGGCCTCCCTTCTGTCTGTGGTTTGGGCTGGAGAAGCAGCACCAGGAAGCCCTTCCCAGCGGTTTTCATGTGGTTGGCAAAGAGCTAGCGATAGTCTTGGAAAAGGAAGGGCCTGCAGCAGCTTGGACTCCACACAGTACTGGGCAGTCGGGCAATAACGAAGGCCCAGGGAGACTTTCTCCAGGAGTGTCAGGCACAGCCTGTTTCCTTCCTTAAAAAGAAAGGGGCACCAGAAAGGGAGGAACAGTATCTTGGAGACCCCAAAGTTTTAGAAAATGTAGGATTTGGAGGGCTGAGGCTAGAAAATGAGAACATCCTACTGTCTACTATCCTCAGGTGCCATGGTTGGAAAGTTACAGCCCGCAGGCTAAATCTGCCTGGCTGCCTGTTTTTGTGTGACCTGCAAAAGAAATATAGTATTTCACAACATGTGAAAACTATATGAATTTCAACTTTTATTTTCAAAGACGAAACATGTAACATCTCACTACATGTCAGCATTAACGGATGAACATTTGCAATGGATTTTGATGATAGGGGATATTAACTTTGAACATCAGTTAAGCTAAATATGATTCCCCCCAAATGAATTCTATTCTTCTCATTTGTAAATCTATATTACAAAAAAATTGTAGTTGCTGTATTTTCATTATATTTTTATGTTATCTTCCAAATTTCATCAATAAAAACATTGAAGGAATTTGTTTTCTCTCTTGCTATATAAATTCAAGGTGACCCCGTTGGTGTCAGGGTAGAACTGTGCTCTATAGGGTTTTCAGTGGCTCATTTTTTGGGAACTAAGTTGCCAGGACTTTCTTCCTAGGTAACTCTGGATGGACTCAAACCTCCAAACTTTCGGTTAGCAGCCAAGCACATTAGCCATTTGCACCACCCAGGGACTCTTGTGCTGTGTAAGTACCTACATAATACCCTAGATTTTGCCTCTTGCCTGCAAAGACTAAAATATTTATCATCTGATCCTTTGCAGAAGAAGTTTGTGGACCCCTACTCAACTGGATTATCGGATGTGTTATAATGACTTATGTTGTCATATGTGACAAGGGAGAAGGGAGTCTAAGATTCATCCAGTATTCATTTAGTCAGCAGGTACTTGTGGGAGCCTCCTATATACCAGGCCCTGAGTATACAGATGGTGGACAAAGTTGACATGGACCCTGACCTCAAGGAGCTTACAGTCCAGAGGCAGGTCAGTGGGAATCCCGCTAGCCTGCACCTGCATGTCTATAGGATGATCAGTCAAAGTGACTCCTGTCAGCTTTTAAATGTGTTGACTTGTTAGCGGGTCACCTTGGCCAGGGTAGTGGCAGGGCAGGGCTGTCCAGAAGCTCTCTGTCTGGGAAGTTCCGGAAGGGTGTATAAGGAAGGCAGATCAGGTGAGCACCATGAGACTAGCAAGGGAGAGCCAAGTGCAGGAAAGGCAACCAAAATGGGGCTGTTGTGTCATATTGGTTCAGGCAGAAGGCCAGGGGGTTAGCCTGGGCAGCACCAGCACATGAAACACAAGGAGGTGAGCACCATCCCAGAGCAGAGTTGCTTGTGCTGAGACCCCACTTGAAGCCCTGGTGGCTCAGTTGTTAAGAACTCAGGCTGCTAACCAAAAGGTAGGCAGTTCGAATCCACCAGCCGCTTCTTGGAAACTCTATGGGACAGCTCTACTCTGTCTGGTAGGTCTCCATGAGTCAGAATCGACTTGACGGCAACGGGTTTAGGACTGCTTTTATGTTCTTGGTGGAGGGTGGCCAAGCAAGAGTCTTAGCCTGTATGGATTCAAGGTGTCCTGAGTACAGCAAGGGCAGAGGAATGTCCTCTCAGGAGGCTAAGTAGTTCCCAGACTTTGCTTCATTTTTTTAAATCAGGAATTTCTCTTTTCTGACGGCTACTGCCCTCAGAGGAATTCACAGGGACCTCCTTTGGGCCTCCCAGAAAATCTGTGACTAAGGCCACAGGCACATCATCTTCCTTACACCCCACAACCAAGAAAATGGTACAAAGGAGGAACTGAAAAGTGTCCCAGTCTGCTGAAGCCATGAGACCTTTGGTCTGAAGCAGTGTCAGTTGATGGTCTGGTCCACCCTCTGTGCCCAGGCTGGCAGGTAGCAAACCTAGTCTAGACTGTGTGACCTTTTCTTAAAGAGGAAAGCACTTCAGAGAGGCCATCTGAGTGTCCCAGTGATCACCCCCAGCACCTGGCATGGGTTTCTGAGACTCCACGGACAGGGCCAAACTTAAAGCCAGAGTGCCTTCCTAGGACAACCCCACAGCTCACCCTGGCCCCTCTGCTGCCAGAAACCACCAGAGAAATGCCTGAAGACTAGCCATGAACTTAATCCTGTCTGTCTGGGTCCTTTGGAACCCATGTAGAATCCTGTAAGCTACACAGCCCAGGAGCAGCTTGGAAAAGTGGAAAGAAACATGGGCTTTGGGGCCAGGTGAACTTCACCTGGAGTGCTGGTTCTGCACTCAGTAGCAATGCTGTTATATGACCTTGGCAAGCAACAACTTCCATAAGCCTCAGCAAACTTATGTATAAAGTGGAGATAATAATCACATCTATTATAAAGATACATAAAGAGAGAATTAAAATCCTCTTCTTCACCAACCAAATCCTCTTTTCCAGATATATTCACTAGTAGTACTTTGGTTCAAATACTTCCAGACTTTTCCCTAGGTTCATACTGACATAAATATGTATGCATACAGACATGAATTTTTACAAACCAAACATTATTGTACATATTTATGGGCATCTTGCTTCATTGCAATTCAACAATATATCATATACATCATTTCATGTCAACACATAAAATATAACTCACTCCTTTTACTGACAGCACAGTATTCCCTAACATGGATACACAATAATTAATGCAACCTACTGATACTTAGCTTGTTTCAAATATTTTTCTATTACAAACTTTGCTGCAATAGACATGAATGTTTATGAATCTGCGCTGTTATTTCTGTAGGAGAGAATCCTCAAAGTGGGATGGCTGGCTCAAAGGTATACACATTTAAATTTTAGTAGATTGTACCAATCCACCTTCCCTCCAAAGCTGTACCAATTTACACTTGACTTAAGAGTATATGAGAGTACTCAATTCTAAATATCCTTTTAAGCACTGGATTCTATTATTTTCTTACCTTTTGCATTTCCCTGACAACAGTGAGGCTGAACACTTTTTATGTTTATTGGCCATTTGCCTTTCTTCTGTGAATTCTCTGTTTATATTATTTGGATGTTTGAGTTGTTATTTGAGACATTCTTTGTACATTAGTTGGAATCGACTCGATGGCAACGGGTTTTTTTTTTTTTTTTTTTTTTTTGTACATTAAGTATGGGCATCTGTTGGCAGAGAGAAGACACCGTTTTGAAGCACCCAGGGGTGGGGTGGGAGTAGGCGATCTGCAGCAGGTACCTGGGTGCCAGAAGTCTATGTTTGACATTAGGGATACTAACCCTCTGTTAAATGTTGCAAATATTTTACATAGCTTCCATTGGTTTTTTTTGTTGTTGTTGTTTGTTTGTGTTTTACTTTTTCTATGCTGTCTTTCATCATGTGGGAATTATTTTTTTCTTTATGGCTTCTAGGCTTCCTTATTTAAGAAGTCTGCCCCACTCTGAGGATACATAATTAGTCCATTGTCTTCTAATATGTTTATGTTTATGGCTTCCTTGACTAACATTTATATCTTTGCCATCTCAGAATTTATATTTGGAATAGATGGGGAATTTGTATTCCCAGCATAGGTGATGTATTTCTGAAGTTTTCTTTTCTCGTCACTGTAGGTGCATTAGGGGACCCATACTTTTTTGAGTAAAAACAGTCAGTGTGAAGTATGATCCTAGTAATGTACTCTTAGATATGAACAATTCTGTAACTTGTTAACCAAACCAACCAAATCTGTTACCGTTGAGTTGGTTCTGACTCCTAACAACCCTATAAGACAGAGTAGAACTGCCCCATAGGGTTTTCAAGGAGTGGCTGGTGGATTCGAAGTGCAAATCTTTTGATTAGTGGCCAAGCTCTTAACCACTACACCACCAGGGCTCCCATAACTTGTTAATATCAGTTATTGATACAAATGCTGATACTGGTTATTTCTGTGCGGTCGGATTACAGATGCTTGTAATCTTTCTCTTTTACCATCTGTATTTTCTTGTTTTTCTATATAGACAAGTATTATCTGTGTAGAAGTGTGTATTTAAAGAAAAAAAGATATCCAGAGAGATGCTGTTTGCCTGATACGTCATATCGACCTGGGCTCTGACCTTGGAAAGCTACTAGACTGTGCCCTCCAGAGCACTCAAGGAGTATATGTGTCTTTTCCAATATGTGAGTGTTCAGGATATTGGAGAGTTTCCCCTTTAAGCACCTAAATTTTATTTGTTTGAAACATTTGGAAGGAAATTTTTCTAAAAATAATATTCTGTAAAGCCCTGCCTTGCTGAATAGTAGATATAGAGTGTAATCGTTTGAAAATTTCTTTGGAAAGTCCTTGTAAGTATCAGTTATCATTCTAGGCTCCTAGGCATGATGGCCTTCGGAGCTATTGGCATGTGTAGGTCTGTTTGCCCTGATACTAAATGGCCCCCATTGCTTTTAAAGATCTTGTATCTGCCCCACAGATTTTCCTTCTCTCTTGCTCTCCTGGTTGTCTTTTATGTTTCTGTCAGTTATCAGTATGCCTATCTCTAGCAGCCCAGCTGCCTGCTAATCAATTGTTTCTCGTCTGTGGTTGGCTGGGGAGCCAGAAAACCAAGCATATTCTCATTTTATGGAAACTAAGAAAACATAGACTCCAAGAAAAGATGTAAGGGGCTTCCCTCTGAGTAAAGAGTATGAGGTAGACTGACAGGTGGATCATTTTTTTTGATTTCTCAGAAGTCTTCTGGAATTTTCTTCCCAGTTTTCACCTTAGCGTCTCATTGATGCACTAGTCCCACTTCACAGATGAGGAAATGGGTGCCAATGAGACCAGGTAACTTGGTCAAGGTTACATGGTAAGTGAGTGGCAGCACACCGACTAAAACCTGGTGTCTTCCCTGACCCCATGGCCATGTTGCCTTTGGCCTGAGCCAGGTGGTGAGAGCTTGGCCGGAGCAGAGCTCACCATGCACCCCCCACCCCGGGTTTCTCACTAGGAGATTTGGCCAGCTGCAGACCCTTGCCTCTCTGAAAGGTTTAGCCCCGTGATCCACCTGGATCCCTTCTGGGAATGAAGCAGGCCCGTTTCTCATCAGAAATTGGAGCTTGGCACACAGCTGTGTTTACAGCAGAGGCTAGTTTATCGCTTGGTCCTGGAAGGGATTGTTCGAGCTTATCTTCTCTAGATAACCATATGCTGAGGGCCGCACAATTCTGACCTAGATTGAAATCAGCTGCAAAACACTTTATCCTGAACACACACACACTTTTCTCAGGAGACTTAAGCCAGCCCAAGCCATGTTATGCCAACTGCAATTCACTGACAGGTCCTTTACTCAACAAGCCAGCTCCTTTCCAGATGACTGTCAGCTGGGGCCAAGGCAAGCTGGCAGGATAGCCAAGGTCCTAAGGGACCCTGTGTATTTAGCTGGGTGCCTGCTTCCTGCCCCATATACCTCATTCATATGTCTTTTGTGCCAGGAGACAACTGGGTAAGAGGGCACGGGGAGAGAAATAGTGGGCATCAGGCCACAGCACACACAGGACCAGGAACACATGGCAGCTTTTGATTACTGCACATTTTATGCAAATCCTTAATGATTTCATTAGGGGAGCAAAGTCCTTGTGGAAATGGTGGAAACTGAGTCCCTTCTAGATAACTCCACAGACTGGCTGCTCCAGATGGTAGGGGACTAGCAAAAGGCTCCAGCCCCCATGGCTCTTATCTGCTCTCTGCCCTGGCTAGAAACCCTCGATGGCTTCCAACAGTCTGCCCCATAAAGTCCAAACTATTGTTCACAACTCTTCACGGGCTGGCTGCAGCTTCACTTCCCGGCCCAGCCAGGAATCACCCTCTCTTTGCTCTCAGCCCCCATGGTCTTTTATCAGTACCCCACCTAGGACATTTATCACCTTCCACTGCATATTATACTTATTTTTGTGGGTCTTATCGTTCCTACTGGTCTAGTCTCTGAGCTGCTTCAGGACAGGGCCTATGCTTGTTTATCTTTGTACTCCAAGGCCTTAAAAGGATGTACGTTATGGAGTGCTCAATAAAATTTGTTGAGCTGAATTGAATCAACAACTCTCCCCCAGGGCTGTGTTCACCCTGAGAGAACCAATGAGGCACCCATCTTTCCCATAGTACCCATGAGCAGCAAGGACACTTCACCACCAGCCTTCATAGAGAGCAAGCATTTCAGAAAAAAAAATCTCAGGGTCATGTGGCCCAGTCCTCCCATGGCAGAGACAAGGAGACTGAGGCCAAGCATGGGGCTGGGGACAGATGTTGTTAACTTTGCTTTATAGCTGAGGGAGCTGAGGTTGAGGAACAGAAGCCACTTGCCTATGGTCAGACAAGTGGAAAGTGGTAGAGCTGGGCTTTCAGCCTAGGTCTACCTGACTGCAAAGCTCGTTTTCTGTTGTGAAGGGGCCCACAGGCTCAGCCCCTGGAAATCTAGCTGCCCTGCTGGCTTCCCAGAAAAGGACTCTGGCTGGCCAAGGCCTGGGAGGGCTTAGGCACTGAAGCAGGCTGCACCTGGCTCTCGTCCATTCCGAGCACTGGAGCTGGAGAAGCTGTTCATGAACTGTTTGTCCAAAGCCTGGCAGCCCAACTACCCCAGCTGGGTCTTTTCACAGAAGATCCGTGAATCAGGTATTAGGACGTCACACAGGGCCTTTGTCCAGAGAGCAACGTATTTTCCAGAGAGAAGTTTGCTTTGGCCGTGTGGGTGGGGGCAAGGGAAGTGGAGGCCTCTGGCCCTCTGTCAGCAGTGCCCTGCTCCAAGAGGGCAAAGCCTGTGACTCCCAAGAGGGAAGAGGGCAGAAGGGAGGAGAGGGAGCTCGGGCCAAGAGGAGCCCAAGTGAAAACTTGGGAGAGAAATGGCCTGGATAGTAATCAGGGCAGTGGATTAGGAACACCTCAAGAGCTTGAATCGGATTTTGGGTTGACAGGCTGCAGGGGGCAGTGGAAACAGCTCAGGCTAATATAGTTAGCTTAGGTTCAAATCCCAGCCCTGCCTCTTACTGCTTGTGAATCCTTATTGTTGTTGCTATTGTTAGTGCTGTTGAATTGTTTCTAACTCATGGAGACCCCATGTATGCAAAGTAGAACTTTTCCATAGGGTTTTCAAGGCTGTGACCTTCTGAGGTGCCTCTGGGTGGGTTCGAACGGCCAGCTTTTTCAGCTGGCAGTTGCGTGCTTAACTGCCCCCACCAGGGACTCCTTGTGAGGCTTAGGACAATTTATTTTGCCTTTCTGAGCCCGCAGTTCTCCTCTGTTGTGTGAAGAGGAGAATAGCAGTATCTTGCTGGGTTGTGATGAGATTCAGCCTGGAGCGTGCTGGGCACACAGTAGTCACTCAGTAAGTGGTGGCTCACTTATGAATATTTGTAACCATCCCCTTAGTTTTCAAATATACGAACTAATAAAAGGCTGGGGCTGCAGAGAACACCGAGGCAGTGGTGTCAAATGACTATTGACTGAGAAAAGGAAATGAAACCACCATGAACAGATCCACATTTAGAGGAACTTTGGCCCAGAAACAGTGAGGGCAAGACAATCTGTTTCTAGTTAGGGAGCAGCAGATGGGAGAACTGAAAAACTTAAGAGTTGTTGCTTCATGACTGTTCTAAACTTAGCAGATATGTGTGTGTGAGCATGTGTGAGGGAGTGTACGTGTATATATATATATGGTGTGTATGCATGTATGTGTTATGTGTTGTATGGGTATATGTGTAGTGTGTGGTGTGCATTGTGTGTGTATATACGGTATGTGTAGTGTGCATGTGTGTTTGTGGTAGGGTGTGTATGTATAGTGTGTGTGTAATATGGTGTGCGTGGTATATATATGTGTGTGGTATGGGATGTGTGGTAGTGTGTATGGTGTGCATTGTGTGGCATGCGTAGAATATGTGATGTGTATGTGTGTTTGTGGTGTGTCATGTGTGTAATATGGTGTGTGTGATGTGTATATATGTGTGGTATGTGTTTATGGTGTGTGTGTGTGTGGTGTGTATAATGTGTGTGGTGTGAGATGTGTGTATAATGTGTGTGTGGTATGAGATGTGTGTATAATGTGTGCATACGTGTGGTGTGTATAGTGTCTTAGTTATCTAGTGCTGCTATAACAGAAATACCAAAGTGGATGGTTTTAACAAAAAGAAATTTATTCTCTCACAGTCTAGGAGGCTAGAAGTCTGAATTCAGGGCTTCACCTCCCGGGGAAGCCTTTCTCTCTCTGTCGGTTCTGGGGGAAGGTCCTTGTCATCAATCTTCCCCTAGTCTAGGAGCTTCTCAGTACAGGAACCCCGGCTCCAAAGGACGTGCTCTGTTCCCGGTGCTTCTTGCTTGGTGGTATGAAGTCCCTCTCCTCTGCTCGGCTTCTTTCTCCTTTTATCTCTTGTAAAATAAAAGGTGGGATGCAGGCTACACCCTAGGGAAACTCCCTTTACATCTAATCAGGCATGTGACCTGAGTGTGTTGCATCCCACTCTAATCCTCTTTAACATAACCTAATCTTGCCTCATTAACCACAGGTGGAGATTAGGATTTACAACACAGGATAATCACATCAGATTACTAAATGGTGGACAACCACACAATCCTGGGAATCATGGCATAGCCAACTTGGTACACATTTTTGGGGAACACAATTCAATCCGTAACAGTGTATGTGGTGTGTGTGTGTGGTGTGCATGTTATCTCTACGGTTAGATTGTGGAGCCCTCATCTTTCACTTTCACTAGTACTCAATAGCAAAGGAAGGAAAGAGGCATAGTTATTGGGCAAATGCTTGATCCTTTTGCATTTGTTTTTTTTGTCTAATCCTTTCAATGGTTCCCAGACAAGGAAAGTGAGGCTCAGAGACGTCTAAGCTGAACCTGTGGGTCAGAGGCAGAGGCTGACCCTGGACTAGATCTGCCTGATCCGAGTAGGTGTTGTAACCTGACTTCTGAAAGAAGAAACCTCCAAATGCAAACAGCGGGGTTTTGTTCCACTCTCTCATCTTCAGGCAGCTTATCTTGTGGTGTGTCACCCAAATACTGCACTCTGCTCTGGCTCCGACCTGCAACTTCCTGCGCAGTGTTGCCCCTCTGCCTTTATTTTTACGTCAGCCCTTCCTCTGAACCAGGCCTCACCCCAGTGAAGGAGGCTCACTGTGGGCAGAAATAGTTCAGGGGGCTGCTGGGCTGGGCCCCTGGGCCAATGCAGAAGCATCACCCCTGCCTCAGCCAGTGGGCAGGAATGTTCCAGGGACAGCGGAAGCAGTGGAACCCTCCGCCTGTACATTCCTCCCTGGTGGAGCATGGCTGGGGGCCCTTAAGAGCGCCAGCTTCCTGGTCTCCTGGGAGGCCCCTACAGATTGCCACACAGTTGCCCTCCTGCCATGTTCTCAGCAAAGTCAGGCTTCAGCTGCAAACGCTGAAGGCTGCATGTTTCACTGTATGCTCTTGAGCAATTCCCTGGAGACCCAGTGAATGACAGGCTGGCTTCTGCCCCGCTAAACCAGGAGGTGAAACTTCCACGGACAGCCTCTGACAGGCATGTGTTCAGGAAACAGAAAAGTTATTAGTGCCTCCATTCTTCCTTCAAGTATTTATTTACAAGCACCTACTACGTGCCAGAGGCAGGTGTTTGCCCTTCGGGAGCCCACAGTCCATCCACGAGGGAGCCAACATGAAAACAAAGAGCTGAGCTGTGAGACCGGCATGAGATTAGTCTGGCATGTCCTGGGAGCCAAGTAGAGAGACATGCTTCACCAAGAAGTGCTTGGGGAAAACTTCTTGCAGTGGATACTATTTTACTTGAGTCTGAAGGATCAGTCAGAATTCAATAAATAAAAATAATATCATTCATAACCCAAGTATTATTATTATTATTATCATCATCAGTGGTGCTTACAATATGTCAGGTATCCTGCTAAGGACTTTCCAAACATTATTTCATTTAATTTCAACAACAGTCCTAATGCAACAGGTACTGTAATTATCCCTATTTTACAGATGAGAAAGCCGAGGCTCAGAGAGGTGAAATAACTTCCCGAAGCTAGGAAACAGAAGTATTTGAACCTGATTCTCCTGGTAGCAGAGCCTAGGCTTTTATGTCTTTTTAACAGGTTCAAAAATTACAATGATATGTAGATATTTGCTGAGAAGTTTTGCTTCCCTCTTGGTCCCTTTATACCCCATCTCCCCACTGCCCTTATAAGACTTAACCATTTTTATTAGTTTCTTATTTATCCTTTCAGTGTTTCTTTATGCAAATATAAGTAAGACTGAATAAACTTCCTTATTTTCTCCATTTTCTTATTCAAAGACAGCATATATTAACACTGATTTGTACTTAACCATACAGACTTGTAGTGTTTTCCATTGGTGCATATAGAGAACATCCTTATTCTTTTATACAGCTGAATATTGTTGTTGTTTGTTTTCAGGTGCTGTTGAGTCAGTTCCAGCTCATAGTGACCCTATAAACAACAGAACGAAACTCTGCCTGGTCCTGCGCCATCCTCATAATCCTTGCTATGCTTGAGCCCATTGTTGCAGCCTCTGTGTCAATCCATCTCATTGAGGATCTTCCTCTTTTCTGCTGGCCCTCTACTTTACCAAGCATGATATCCTTCTCCAGGGAATGGTCCCTCCTGATAATATGTCCAAAGTACGTCAGATGAAGTCTCCCCATCCTCCCTTCTAAGGAACATTCTGGCTGTACTTCTTCCAAGACGGATTTGTTCATTCTTCTGGTAGCTCATGGTATATTCAATATTCTTCACCAACACCCTAATTCAAAGGCATCAATTCTTCAGTCTTCTTATCCATTGTCCAGCTATTGCATGCATGTGAGGCAACTGAAAATACCATGGCTTGGGTCAGGCACACCTTAGTTTCCAAAGTGACATCTTTGCTTTTTAACACTTTAAAGAGGTCTTTTGCAGCAGATTTGCCCAATGCAATATGTCGTTTGCTTTCTTGACTGTTGCTTCCATTGGTGTTGATTGTGGATCCAAGTAAAATTAAATCCTTGACAACTTCAATCTTCTCTCCATTTATCATGGAGTTACTTGTAGGGCCAGTACCCCCAGTTGTAAGGATTTTGGTTTTCTTTATGTTGAGTTGTAATCCATACTGAAGGCTGTGGTCTTTGATCTTCATCAGTAAGTGCTTCAAGTCCTCTTCACTTTCAGCAACCAAGATTGTGTCATCTGAATAATGGAGGTTGTTAATGAGTCCTCCAATCCTGATGCTTCATTTTTCTTCATATAGTCCAGGTTCTTGGATTATTTGCTCAGCATACAGATTGAATAAAATGGTGAGAGAATACAACCCTGACACACACCTTTTCTGATTTTAAACCATGCAGTATCCCCTTCTTCTGTTTGAACGAATGCCTCTTGGTTTAAGTATAGGTTCCTCATGAGCACAATTAAGTATTCTGGAATTCCCATTCTTGCAGTGTTATCTATAATTTGTTATGATCCACACAGTTGAATACCTTTGCATAGTCAATAAAACACAGGTGAACATCTATCTGGTATTCTCAGGTTTCAAAGATCCATCTGATATCAGCAATGATACCCCTCATTCCACATCCTCTTTTGAATCTGGCTTGAATTTCTGGCAGTTCCCTGTCAATGAACTGCTGCAACCGCTTTTGAATTATCTTCAGCAAAATTTTACTTGTATATGATGTTAATGATACTGTTCAATAATTTCCACATTCCAATGGATCACTTTTCTTTGGAATGGGCACGAATATGGATCTCTTCCAGTCGGTTGGCCAGGTAGCTGTCTTCCAAATTTCTTGGCATAGACAAGTGAGTATTTCCAGGCATTACATCCGTTTGTTGAAACATCTCAATTGGTATTCCGTCAATTCCTGGAGTCTTGTTTTTCACCAATGCCTTCAGTGCAGCTTGGACTTCTTCCTTCAGTGCCATTGGTTCTTGATCATATGCTACCTCCTGAAATGCTTGAATGTCAACCAGTTCTTTTTGCTACAGAGACTGTATTCCTCCCCTCTTCTTTCGGTGCTTCCTGCATTGTTCAATATTTTGCCCATAGAATCCTTCAATATTGCAGCTCAAGGCTTGAACATACAGCTGTATAGTGCTCCATAAGTGTCCCTGGGTGGCGCAAATGGTTTACACTTGACTACTAACCTAAAAGTTGGCAGTTTGAACTCACTCAGTGGCACCACAGAAGAAAGGCCTGGTGATCTGCTTCCGTAAAAGTTTATAGCCAAGAAAGCCCTATGGAGCAGTTCTACTCTGTAACACATGAGGTCGCCATGAGTCAGAATCAACTAGATGGCAATGGGTTTGGTTGTTGGTTTGGATAGTGCTCCATTGGTTGAGCCCAGGCTTTCAAATACAAGACAGAAGCCAGTTGGGAAGACATGGGTATGCTTTGCTAAACTGTTTAGCTTTCATGGGGCACCAAGAGCAAAGGGGTAATGGGATCGACTTATTATTGAATGAGTCCTCATATGAGGTGGGAAATTGCACACAGCACAGCCTGCCTGGACACGTGGCCCTACCTGGGTACGAGGACACACACACTCTGCCATGGTGGTGGCTGGGGAAAAGCAGCAAGTTCTAACTCATCTCTGGCCCTACTGCCTGCAACCCTGGGCCCTTAGCTCTTTATGACATCTTCCCCATGCAGTGTCTGCAAAAATTTTATGGAGCTTCCTGAGCCTTGGATGCAGAAAGCATTTGGTCTTAATGCATCACCCTGGGCTACTTCCCCACTGATTGTGCAAGAGCTCAAGACAGTTCACAGGTGGTACTTAAAGTATTCCCAGGCCTCTAGTATTCCCTGGGAAAGCTTGCTGCCGGGGCTAGCACTGACTCAAACACCTTTGAAAGTGAGCAGTGTCAGCACTCTTTTTCTCTGAGATAGGGGATTCTCCCAGTGGGTAACAATGCCTGTGGGAATAACTTTTGTTCTTTGGAAAAGGGCGTTTGCTCTTTAAGGTCATGTGATCATGCTTGGTGAAATCTTTAAAGAGGTTGTGCAGTTTCCAAAAAACCAGCACCATCAAGCACAAAGGGTCACCACTTAGCTGTATTTGTGTTTGTGAAAGTCTATGGTTTTGAGCCTACCACATATACTCATCATGGTGAATAAAACTGACCCAGGTTTATGTTGTTGGTGCCATTCTGCTCTAGTGCCTAGACATTTAACTTATCTCTTCAAAGGATTCTCAGGAGACGTGGCTTGTGAGATAGTAGAATATTGTTTCGCACAGTCTCCTGTGTAAGAACATGCATAATCAGAGAAAATGGCTATAAGCAGAATCTCAGACCAGCAGCCAGCCTGGCGATCATATTGGATAGATCACAGCCCCAGAAAGAATCTGGGGAGCCTTTTAAGTTCTACACATCAGATCAGTCAAATAGTCTAAGGTCACACAGCCCTTTGGTAGCAGAACTAGGATTGGAATCTAGGTCTCTTGCCTTCTAGCCCTGGTCCCATTCCACTACATCAATGCTTCCCAATGTGAATTCTATAAAGCATTAGTAGGTATTATATAAAAAAGAAGTGCCAATGCTCAAGGAATTTCAGCAATTACTGGGTTAAAGAAAATTAAGTAGGTTTCCTTATGACAGGACTTCTCAGAGCCTTTAAAAAAGATTATTGTTTATTGTGATCCCCAAGAAGGGAAGTGATAAAGCATTTTCCCAAACTTTTTTGTGGTAGAACATCCATGGAGCATATTTTGAGAGACACCATATAATACTTCCTGTTTTAAATATGTTCAGGGTTTTTAAAGATGAATTCACGGGTAATGGAGCTCTGACCTTTGTTTAGGGAAAGATGGGAAGTTCAGCATATATTTGTGGCCCATTGAGGTCAACCTAATGGAAGGTGGTTGCCATACCTGACTGGAATGACTATTAGGATGTCCCAAGATGGAATTCCACCTCTGTTTAGACCACTGATGCCTTAAATATAAATTTTGTTTTATTTCCCTGTTGTGGTTACTTTGACAGCACTCTGATTCTGTACCTGGTTTGATATACAGAGGAAGGGAAAACCTAGTGGCATTTCCTGGTGGACCGTGGGCCCAAACTCAATAACACGCTTTATTCCAGAAGTTTTTGGTCTTTTTTTGGAGACATGACTCTTCTTGGGGTCTTATGAAAAAAAGTTAAGAGCCCCTTTTGGCCAGAAGATGCATGTCATGGATGCATTGTTTCCCCCCAAAATGTGTGTCAATTTGGCTAGGCCGTGATTCCCAGTTTTGTGTGGTTGTCTACCATTTTGTGATCTGATATGATTTTCCTACGTGTTGTAAATCTTGCCTGTATGATGTGAATGAGGCAGAATTAGAGGCAGTTATGTTAATCAGGCAGGACTCAATCTAAAAGATTAGGTTGTGTTTTAAGTCAATCTCTTTTGAGATATAAAAGAGAGAAGCTGTGTGGGGGGGACCTCATTACCACCAAGCAAGAAGAGCCAGGAGTGTTTGTCCTTTGGATCTGGGGTCTCTGCTCTGAGAAGCTCCTTGACCAGGGGAAGATGGACAACAAGGACCTTTCCCCAGAGCCGACAGAGAGAGAAGCCTTCTGGAGATGGCACCCTGAATTTGGACTTCTGGCCTCCTAGTCTCTGAGAGAATAAACTTCTCTTTGTTAAAGCCACCCACTTGTGGTATTTCTGTTATAGCAGCACTAGATGACGAAGACAATGATATTCATCATAAAATTTGTAGAAAATTTTAGGGTGTTCTTGGACTCCTTGAAACCCATCAACAAATCACTGACCTAGATTCGTTACCTTCAAAGAGAACTTTCTAAAAACAAGCACAAACACGTACACATACGCACACATACATACAACACAAGCATGTCGGTAAGACTTTCAGTTGCCACTTCAGGAGTTACTTCTTTCTTTCTTCTAGATTCTTGTACTTGGAGGTGAGGGGGGCGGGAGGGCTTGTTGCCTGCTAGTTCCTGTTTCCATGATGGCGTTGTCGATTGTGCTGAAAGGCTGCCAATCACGTTGCTTCAAATGCAGAGTATAGGGATTCCCTGGAGCTGTTGCTTAAAAACATAGGCCCTAGTTTTTCTTTCTGGAAGCTGCCCTCCTAGCTTTTTGGAAGGAAAAAAAAAGGCCAAGGGATAAAACTGATGCAGAGAATCATATGGTGAAAAGGAAGGCAGCCGCCTGCGGTGGGGTGAGGTACTGTGGTCTCATCCCAGACTCTGTAACTTGCCAGGAGCCAGGCCTCTTCCCCTTCTCTGGGCCTCCGGTTGTAAACTGAGCAGGTTGACCTCACTAGTTCATCTCCCAAGACCCTCTTCTGTCTCTGACCTTTCATGGGGCTAACTTTAATTTTGTTATAAACATTTAATAAAAGTAACATATCCCTTGTGTTTCTCCTGTCCTCCTCTTATTTGCCACTACTTTTATTTTTGCTCAAAATAAAATAGAAGTTTGATTAGTTCTCTTAAAAACCTTCCTTTTCTCTGTGTGTCTCCCTCTATGGAGTATTTAGCTCTTGAGCCCACCCCTGCCCCCTCCTGCAGTCTTCCCTGTTTGTAGATTTGGCTTGTAGATTTGGCTCTCTTAATCATAACCCAAGATCATTCATTCCTCATACTTTCCACAATGAAAAGTCTCTCATTTTCACACCAGATCCTTGGTCTCTACTTCCTTGTTTGGGAGGCAAGCAGAAACTGTAAATCCAGGGAGGAGGCGGGTGTAACAGAGCGTGTGTGCACTCAGGGCTTGATGAGAAAAGAGGACTGAGTCTGTGAAGTGTGAAGCCTAGCGATGTTCCAGTAGAATGCAAACCAAACCCCCAGAGATACGTTTGGAGGAACTTTTCTCTACCCTGACTCGACATAATTAAGGGCAGGGTGTGGCACTTACAGTAAGCATGGGAAAGCACAGGGTCAGATGATTTGTGATTGCAAAAGTCTGAGGAGATGGAGTTTTCACTGGCTTAGAACTCAGGTTAGGTTTAGGAGATGTGTTAAAATTAATGAGTTCTTGGGAAAAGATATCCTGCTGGAGTTCCCGAACCTTGCTTGAACTTGTTTCTACATCCTCGAGGAAGCAAGAGTGATTTGGTGGTGGGGGGAAACACAAAGACAAATACACCAAGAAAACCTCTCAAAACTTGCATTAGGGAAGTAAAACCTTATTAGCATTTCGATATTTCTTGGTACACACTATTTTAAAACATTGCATCTACTTCTTTGTGCTATGCTTCACATTATGTTCTGCTCACTACTCTAGGAAATAAATTCTTGAAATGCTCCATAAACAACTCCTAAACAACATAAAAAACATCATGGGGCTAACCTTAAAATGGATTCACGTGCCACCAGGAAGCTCTAGGGGCCAGAAATGGGCTCAGATATTTGAATTTTATTCAAGAAACTCAAGGATGAGTGGCAGAACTTCAGCCCAGACCTGGGTGCCAGGTCTGGACTTGCCTGTCTACCCATTCTCCAGCCTGTATAGTAGACCCAGGGCAAGGCTGGGGCACTTTGATCTCCTTTGCACTTCTAGCTTTGCTACTAACTAGCTGTGTGGCCCGAATAACTCACTCAGTCTCTCTTGGTGTCTGTTTCTTCATTTTTATAATGAAAGGTTTAGACAATAGGATCCCCAAATGTCCTTGCAGCATAAAATCCCACCAGTACCAGTGGCCTGCTCAAGCCTCATTTTCCTCATCTTTAAAACAGGGAGAATGATATCTGCCTTGCTACTTCATAGGGAGGTGGTAGATGTGAAAGTACTTAGTAAGCCTTGAAACACAACATAAACATCAGCTATCATCGTTATTAGAATTCTTTATGCATCTCTCTTCCTTCAAAGCATGTTTCATGTCTTTTACCATTTGTTCTCAAGAGCAACTCATCAGCCAAAAGACAGAGTGACTCATAAAATAAATAATATCACCCGTGAGTACTATGCTCCTCTAAACAATCATCTAAATGAGACCTAACGGTCAACGTTTTACCTAGCCAAAGATGAGAAGGTAAGGAGGACAAGGAAGCTAGATTAATGGAAACAGAACAACCAGAATAGAAATAATGAGGCTGACACATTGTGAAAAGTGCAACCAATGTCACTGAATAATATGTATAAAATCCAAACCAAACCCACTGCCATCGAGTCGATTCTGACTCATAGTGACCCTATAGGACAGAGTGGAACTGCCCCATAGGGTTTCCAAGGAGTGGCTGGTGGATTCAAACTGCGGACCTTTTGGTTAGCAGCCAAGCTGAGAACCTAATTTGCTATGTAAATTTTCTCCAAAATCACAATAAAATATTTTTTTAAAAAATTTAAAAAATGAGCAATTCAGTGCCATACAGGAAATTTATTTCTGGTAGATGAAGTTGTTGCAAATGGCAGTAGCACCTGAAAGTTCTTTGGAAGGCTGTGGGCTAAGACCCACTCTTAGTCCCCAGAGAGATGATCTCTTTTCAGTCTCATTCAAGGGCGTGAACAGTGCTTACTAAGAAACTCTTCTCAAATGGGGCTTTTCCCAAAGAATGAAAAGGCCTTGGAGAATTTCAAGGGCAATAATAGACATTGCAGGTGCTTATCTTTTACCTTTCATCTATGCTTTTCCAAGTAATTTACCCACATTAACTCATTAGCACTCCCAACCCTATAGCAGCCATCACTCTTGCCTTTGTGATGAAGGCAGGTGATTATACCTGAGCTTTTGAGTCAGAGAAAGCCCCTGGGTTGAGAGCCACAGTCCCTTTGTCCAGTGGTGCCATCTCACCCAGCATCACAGAGTGTCAGAACTAGAATGCCTCCTTAGAGACCCCTTGCAGAGGCCACCTCTCCCTTTTAAAAAATTTATTGTGGGAAGATATATATAATAAAAAGTTTGTCATTTTAATCATTTTTAAGTGTACAATTCAGTGACATTCACTATGTTGTGCTGCCACTATCCATTTCCAAAAGTTTTACATCCCCCCAGACAGAAACTCAGTACCCCTTCAGCAATAACTCTTCATTTCCCCCCTCCTCCCAACCCCTGGTAACCACTAATAAACTTTGGTCTCTATGCATTTGCCTATTCCAGATGTTTCATGTAAGTGGAATCATACAATTTTTGCCCTTTTGTGTCTGATTTATTTTACTTAGCATAATGTTTTCAAGGTTCACCCATGTCGTAGGCTGTATTAGAACTTCTGTCTTTATATGGCTGAATAATACTCCATTGTATGCCACATTTTGTTTACTCATTCTTCTGTTGGTGGACACTTGCATTGTTTCCACCTCTTGGCTATTGTGAATGAACAATAAACACTGGTGTAAAAGAATCTGTTTGAATCTCCGCTTTCAAGTCTCTTGGGTATATACCTAGGAGTGGAATTTCTGAGTCATGTGATAGTTCTATGTTTGTTTTTATATTTAGATCATTGATCCATTTGGAGCTAGTGTTCGTATATGGTGTGAGGTATGGGTCCAACTTCATTTTTTTGCATGCAGAGATCCAACTGTCTCAGCACCATTTGTTGAAGAGACTATTCTTTCCCCATTGAATGGACCTGGCGCTCTTGTCTAAAATCAATTGGCCATAGAAGTATGGTCAACACCTTCTTTTACAGTGCAGGAAACTGAGGCATTCAATTGAGGCCCAGAGAAGGGAAGTGAAATGCCCAAACCAACATAGCTAGTTAGGGACATGGTCAATAATTTGTCTAAAGAGATAAAAGAAAAAAAAAAAGAAAAGAAACTACACCCACCAAACATTTTCTCCCCCATACATACTATCGAACCATATACTGTTTGTGTCTCTTTAGGCATTTCAATAGTGCTGAAGCCTGAGGAGCAGGGAGAAGATGAGGTATATAATGTCTCTGATCACACAGCACAGTTTCTGTTTCCACTGCTGAATAGTGTTCTGGGCAACTGTGGTGGCCAGGGGCTTAGTGAGGGTAATGAGTACCCAGGGGCAATCTCTAAATCATGCCCACCCCCATTTGAGCACCCAGGGTGATTGCACCAACCCCAACCTCAAGATAAATAGGCTTTATAGCAGCAAGCATCAGCAGAAATGCCTTCCCTTCTCTTGTCCAGCTGCTTCAATCAGATGCCTTTCATATTTGTGGTGTCTCAGAATGTCATTTCGCACCTCATCTGGTGCCCACTTGACTTGCACCAGGGGCAAGTGCCCCACTCCACTCCCTCCATCCCCTCCGCCCCCACCCCCTACACCTCTGGTGATGTGGTGGTGTCCCTTCCTCTCCTAAGCCCCTGGAATGAGACATTCTTAAGGGAAATGGAAGTTGCAGCCCCATCATTCTGGGTAAAATGACTTAAGGGGGAAGGGCTCTCTCCTTTTCTCTTATCCAACACCTAAACTAACACAAGCCCATAGGCAAAGGGCTTTAGGAAACGGAAAGTCAGTTTATGGGCAATTATAACTGAAATGAAAATGGACATTGTGACCCGGAAGCCTAGACAGATCTAGGCTTCAGATATTACCTACCCTGAAGTAGAATACTGTAGTGCCTTTTGCCAAGAACACAGCTGGACCAGCTCCGTGCTTTTCAAATAGGCACACAATACATGTTTGTGGATTGATTTGGTGAGCAAAAATTCTTGGCACTTGGATCCTTTTCTGTTTTCATCTTTTTTTTTAATGTTTATCTACAAAGGCACAGGTGGCCAGTGTCCAATACAGCTGAAAGGAATCTTGGTGATTGTGGCTGTCCTTTATAGGCCATCATTTTCTAAACCGGTTTCTAAGCAGCACTGATCCTGAGGTTTCTTGACAAAAAAAGGTTCCACGTCCAAAGAAGTTGTGAAAACAATCCCTGTCACCCAAGTTTCAAAAAGCACATTAGCTTATTAAACATACTGAGAAGAGTTGGGGTAAAGAAACAGTTGTATCTTTGTTGAAACAAGTCCTTTCCAAATCAATTTGACCACAGAAATTGATCCCTCCCCCCCCACTTTGGCATGACATTTATTGAAGTTCCACAAAATTCATGTTCTTTGGAAAAAAAATCTTAAGAACTGCTGATTCAGCCCAATCTCTGAATTTTTGTTGTTGTTGTGTTGTTAGGTGCCATCCAGTTGGTTCCGACTCATAGTGACCCTACGTACAACAGAATGAAACACTGCCTGGTCCTGCGCCATCTTCACAACTGTTACTATATTTGAGTCCATTGTCATAGCCACTGTGTCAATCCATTTCATTGAGGGTCTTCCTCTTTTTCACTGACTCATCACTGGTGAATTTTACTGGTGAAGAAAGAGAGGTCCTGAGAGGACTGAAGTTCTCACAGGTAGTTACTGGGGGAGCTAGGACTGGAACTCCATCTCCTGACTGAGTGGCCAGAACTTGCCAATCACACCCAACCAGTCTGGCATACCCTAAAGTGGGTCCTGAGATGCCAGGCATCATGGATTGTGCTTGAGATCATGGGAAAAAAGGATATGAAATCTTACCCTCTAATGGATCCTTCCAAGGTAATTTGCTAAAAATAGAGGTTGTTTTAGATGCTTTCTTAAATGGCTAATTGTATCCCACTCTTTCCGTATTTCATAGATTTTGGGATGCCTGCCGAACACAGCTTGGGTATGCCATAGGTACTTAGTAATTGTGCTAAATGAGTAAATGAAAGAACCTAGCAGGAGTCATAGGAGGTTGGTGGCAAGGAAAAAGGAGAGGGGTCACGAACCAAAAAGGAGAGAAAGAAAAACATGTAGAAAGAAAAAGGTAGATGGAAAAAGGAGCCAACAGTCACTGATTAGTGGAGACAATAGTGAAGTCCTGGCAGAGGAGGAATAGGAGACAGCTGGAGACACTGAAAAACAAAACACTGGGTGGAGGGTAAGCTTTGATTTTAAAATGGAAGGTGACTCACGAAGCTAGTTCAGATGCTGGCCATGCAGGGAGGCCTCTGCCCAGGAGATGGGGCTGAGGATCAACCGCTGAGAACCTTTGTGAATTCAGATCAAGGTGTATTTATTGCACAAGTACAATTAATTTTCAAGGCATCTTTTTAAGCACTAAAACAGACACAGATCTTGCCCTCAAGAAGGTTATAGTCTTAACGGGGAGAAGAGCTAGGACAGGGATTCAGATAAAATAATGCTAGGCAGAATGTAATCAGTGCCTCTAGAGATACAATAAACTACACACTGTGAAGAATTGGGACAGGAAGATCATATTGAGTTATGAGGATCAAGAAAGAGTATGTGGGAAAGCCCCACAGTGTGGATACGATTTCACCAGGTAGAGACGGGATATAAGAGGAGAGGCATTTCTATGTGATAGAATATGATAAAGAAAGGCCAGGAGATGGGGAGCCGCATGGAACAGTGAGTGGCCAAAGTCAGTTCCAGTGAAGAGCATGTGGGGACTGGGAGGGGTGTGGAGAGCCATAGCCAGAAAAAGTCTTGAAGCCACACTGTGGGGCACTGAATGCCAGGCTGGGGTGCTGACATTCCAGGTAGGCAGTGGGAAGCTAGTGAAGGATTTTTGTGCAGAAAATAATAGCATTAGAGATGATTCGCAAGCAGGATGACTGCGCAGGAAGTGTTAAGTCAGGGGAATGAGGCAGTTCAATTGTGGATATGGCAATGAACCATTCAGGTGTCATCCATCAGAAAATCCTGCCAGAGCTAGCGGCTGGAGACAGATCGGAGTCTTCTCTTGAGAGTACATAGGGACTTAGAATGAGAAGACTAGCCAAAGAGAATGCAGCCAGGAGGAAAAGAGGGAGACAATAGCCGCAGGAGGCAGGAGTTTCAATAAAGAAATTGTAGCCATGGTTCAGAATCCCAGCTTTGGCGACCGGACTGTGTGGATTTGAATTCCAGTGGCCTGGCTAGCCGTAATTAGCAAAAGGACTTCAGTTTTTGAGTCTGTTTCCGCATCTGGGAAATGGGAGTGTCTCAACGGGCAGAGAGCATTGGCTGAACGTTCTTAGCACGGAGTCTGCACGCCTAGTTCCCACCGCAAGGCACTACCCTTTGGCCTGTTTCCATATCGCTGCCCTTCCCAACTTTCCTCGCCCCGGCTTCCCGCTCCTCGCCAACTCCAGTCCCTGGGAGCCAGACGCGCATGCGCCCTCCAGCACCCCTACCCAGCTTTCCACGTTTCACTTCCCTCTCGCATCCACCTCAGCTCCCGCTCCCTGGCTCCCGCTCCCCCGCCACGATTGGCCAGCCGACCTCTTCGTCTTGGCCAATCAACGTAGCCCTCTCGCCCCCGTGTTACTGGGTAGAACAAAACAAAAACAAACAGAGCGAGAGGGGCCAGAGACGCGCCGAGGCGGCGGCTGAGGCTGAGGAGCGGGTCCGGGCCGGCGGACGGTAGACCTGAACGGGCGGCGGCGGCGGCGGCGGCGACGCGAGGGGTCAGTACCCATGGGGCGGCTCGCACCCTCGGGAGGACTGCGCCCTCTTCTCCAGCGGCCCTGTCTTTCCTCGTAGGCAGCCGCACGTTGGGAGGGGGAGGGGGCACGGGTGCCGCAGCCTGGTACGGTCCGGCAGTCGGGGCGAGGGTCCAGTCGTTCCTCGGAGTCCCGCAGGCCCGCCCGTGCCTGCCCCAACGCCCCGGGCTGCCGCTGCGGAGAGCTGGCCCAGTTCCCTCCTCCGGGCCCCGGGCCCCGAGCGCAGCGGCGCGGGCCCGCCCCCTCTTTGGTAAGAGGGTCGCGCGGGGCGCCTCCCAGCGAGGGCTCCGTCTCACTCCCTCGAAGGCCAAGTTTTCATTTTGGTTTTTGGTGGTGGTTTTTTGGTGGGGAGTGGGGTTGGGAGGTGTTTTCGGCGGGAATGAAATTCTCTGAGGAAGGTGTGCGCGCTCCCCGCGCCTAGATCTCCCCGGCACCCCTGAGAAGACGCGGCTGGCAGCTCGGCGGGTCCTATCCCGCGCTGCGGAGCCCCAGCACCCCGGGGCCTGGCCGTGGCGGGGTGCCGAGGGTGCCCTGGGCCTGCGCCGGCTGTGGGGAGGAAGGCCTGGCCGCCCGGGGAGACCCTCACTCTCCCGGGGACCCTGGGGGACCGACACGTGCCCGCCGACCCGGCCCTGCGCGAACTTGGTCGCACCCCTCCCTCCTCGTGCAAAGGTTTTTTCTTTTAGTTTAGGTAAAATCAGAGAAAACAAAGACAGGAAGAGAGCCCCCTTTCTGTGAAACGCAGGCTGTGGCTGCTGCGTTTGTCAGTTTGGTGCTGTAATGCACAGAGTTTTTTTGCAGGAGCTTCAAAACTGTCTGCAGACGTCACCGTCGCCCATCTCCCCCGCGCCCTTGTGAGAACTGGCGACGTAGGCAGCAATTGTGTAGTACCTACAAATGATTAAAATGATTAAATGTGGTGTGGCGTGAACCAAAAATCGACTACCGCCTAGTCTGCTGAGTTTTAGAATTTTGTCATTCTTGCTAATGTAAGGCTTTTGGGGAATCCACCATATGCTTTTTAAAAAGGGAGAACACTGCAGATGTGTTCTAAATTTAATTATTTGTATTTATGCCCTTAATGTTTCATTATAGGTTTATTGAATTCCTTAATATCTCAGCAGGCGTCTTTGAATTATATTTTGATTGGCTTTTCTGTAGTATTAATGTGAAAGGAAAATAATCGGTAGAGCTGCAAAAATAAATGCCACTTCGATATTTTCTATACTGCTCACTTGCATCATTGTGGTTGGCTGCTTTTAATTGATTTTAAGTTGCCTAATCAGCTGTGATTGTAGTCAGGGAATGAATACAAGTAATTTTCTGGTTGACATATGGCCTAAACTTGACACTACTACCCAGAACGTCAGAGTAGTTTATGAGGTATATTTCAGAAAATAGAGGTGTTATGGAGGAGGCTCTATCTTTTAGGGAACCTCTGTATGTAACACATGGGAGAAAACAATGTTTAATTTCAGCCTTAGTTTTTTCTAACTTATAGGTAATTCTTATTGAAAATTCATTTTTATGGTAAGAAAGGATGTAGGGTTTAGATTTTTGCTTTAAATTTTCTTTTATTAAATTAGGAGGTAAAAATCTTAAGAATTGGTCAGTAAATTGAAAAAAAAAAAAAAAACACTACTTTGAAGAGAATTGAAAACCTGGAACACATCTTTATCCTTTTCTAAGCTCTTTTTAAAATAGTGTTGCTATAAGTGTGACTGAGTTCTTGATTGCATTATTGTTGCCCTAAGACAGGTCTTTGTCATGATTACTTCGTAAAAACAAACTTGGTAAGCTATAGATGATAGCCATTGCTGATAATTTTCTCTGTCCATCTGAATGTTTTTGGTAGTCTTTAAAATAACAAGTATTATTTTAGTGTTTGGAAAGTAGTATTTAAATTTTTCACACAACAATAGAAGTCTGTTTTAATAAGCTTCTCTCTGTTAATCCTAAAAGACAGTCTTCTTCTGGGATATTAAAATTTTGTGCTGAACTTGTGCACACAGTCCTGGACTTGTAATTAGAAGATCTGGGTTCTAGTCCTGGTTCTTCTACTGACCGGCTGTCTCTTCTTGGACAATCACCTACCCTCTTTGAATCTGTTCAGTTGTCTTCAAAGCGGGAGTACCTGCCTCAAGATTGTTCTAAGAATTATATGAAATAATGCATGTAAAATTCTTTTTGAATTATAAAGGGCTCTATAAATATCAACTGTAAAATTTCATTTCCTTTATTACCTCATTTCATTTCCTTTATTAGCTAGGCTGTGCAGAAAATATTTTCTCAAAGCTTTTTAATGTAACTCTAGTTTAAAAAACTCATACACACATTATATGACATTATCCTTTTTCTATACCATGTAATTCCTACAATGAAATGAAACATGTCTCATTTTTAGCCATGGAGGACACTCAATGTTTAGGTTTACAAACTATTTTTCATATCTCTATATGTATATATACCTATTTTTAAGGTTCAGTTTTCTTCCTAAATCCAGAGTTGGTGGGAATTATCCTGAAAAGTGATTATAGAGAACCACATGTCCATTTATTTATTTTGAACAGAATTAAAGAATGCTGTCACCATTTTCTTAACTTCTGAAGCAATATGATAGCATTTTAGTAGTCTAGAATTATACCAATATTAAGTTTATATTAACATAGTAGGTTTATTTATTTTCATTTTATAAAATAATACCCTTTTCTGAAGAAAAAGGCTATAAACTTAAAAGATTTTTAAAATTAATAGTACAAAGGAATTTAAATATCATTTTTGCTTTTGAGTCCCAGAAGGCATTGTTATCCTAAAATGACATCTAACAGTATGTGGTTATATGAAAAACATATGCTTTTCTGTAATTAATAGGTGTTTTCATTAATTTGTGCATTTTATATCTTAGAAGAGCACACTGGTAGTGAAATGATTGTAAACAACTGGAATAACTTATATTTAATGTATGGTTTAAACAGATAAATACCTCAGTATTCTAAACCAATATTTGAAGAATAGTTTCAGAGAGATTCTGAAATCTTATTTCGTTATGCTTTCTAGTATTATATTTTTAGGAAAACTATTTTTGATAGTGATACAAATCAAATGTCATTTGAAAGAAGGACTAAGTTAATTTTCTGAAGAAAAGGGAACTGATTTTATCCAAACCTTCTAGAATTGGTAATCTTAAGGCCTTCTGAAACTGAGCTCTAAAATATTGAGATACTTACGTCAGTGTGCCTATCCCTTTCTAAAATAGGTCAGATTTTCTTCAAGAAACGGATTTTTTCAGATTATAAAATATATGCTCACTAGAGAAAAAAGCACAATTAACTTTTTTCACAATCTCAAAGTGTTAAAATGGGAATTATAGAGATCTAGGTAATGCAATGGCAGCTATCTCTGCCTTCAGACATGTCGTAGATCATCTGATAGTCTCAATGAACAAAACTGTGTTGTTTTGTATTTCATAGCAGTTCTGACAATCTAATGGTAACATATCTTAACATCATATTTATGTTTCCATATATGTATATCAGATTAATTTTGAGGCCTAGTATTCCTAAAAGATTTGGGATGAATGTGTATGTGTATATTTCTTTAATGTGAAATAAACATGTATAGCAAATATATCTTTTACTTACATGTTAAAGGTATGCTTTGACACACATGCTGAAATCTGGATTCTTCTTGACCTGTAAACTTGTCAAGAAGATTGACAGCAAATGCTGTCTTTGAAAGTAAAGTGAATTCTTTTTAAAAATGGAGTTATGTGATTTTAGTGTGTAAGTCAGTAAATTGAAGTTAATTATATCAGCTCAGAAGATGTTAACTTTTTTTTTTCTTTTTAAAAAAATAGATTCCAAAGGAAGACTTCCATTCGGTAATTTGTTTAATCAGTGCAAGTGAAATCAGGGAACGATGGATGTAGAAAATGAACAGGTACTGGATGTAAACCCTACAGGTAAGTAATAGTATCTTGAACCTTGACTGAGCATTTCACGCCATACCGTATTTTTATGATAACATGAACATCATCTTTACTTTAAAAACCATCTTATTCATGCTATAAGAATAAGTAGGTCATGTTATTTTTCAAATTTTCAAGTTTGTGATTCTTGTTTTTATGGAAATGCATTAAATGTCCTTATTATTTCTGCCCATCCTTTCACATTCCATACATTGTTATTCTCCACTAATTATAGTGAAGTATAGTGTAGTCTGGAGAATAATGGTGAACCTACTTATTGATATTTTTATACAGACTAGTCAGTGATTTTTACAGTTTAAATTATTATTGGTATCTTTGCCAGGTAATTTATATATTATAAATAACCTGAGGGCACTTACCCTAATTTTCTGTGGTGATTAGTAGTGTGTTATCATCATCATAAAAATGAACATGGTTTTGTAGGATAGATATGCAAGTGCTGAGTAATTTAAGACAAATGTGTTTATAGCTTTCAGAATAATCTTCCCAAAGAGTTAATTAGTATTTCACAGTATTCTGAATAGTGAGAGCTTGTCATCTTAGAGTCCCTAGTGGTGCAAATGGTTAAGTGCTCAACAACTAGCCAAAAGATTGGCAGTTCAAACCTACTCAGAGGCAGCTGGGAAGACAGGCCTGGTGATCTGCTTCTGAAAAGTCACAGCCTTGACAACTTTATGGAGCACAGTTCTATTCTGACACACATGAGATCTCCATGAATCAGAGTCAACTCAGTGGCAACTAACAACATGTTTTAAATAATTTTATTAATATTGAAAGTGCTCTATTTTCTGTAACTTAAATATATTTATCATATTTTACATTTAAATACTACAGCTTAATTACTTTCATGACTATAATTCACTATTATGTATAACTTATAAGGAGCCCTGGTGGTACAGTGGTTGAGTGTGTGGCTGCTAACCAGAAGGTTGGCTGTGTAAACCTACTGGTTCTGCAGGAGAAATATGTGACTGTCTGATCCCGTAAATATTTACAGCCCTGGAAACCCTAAGGGGCAGTTCTGGTCTGTCCTGTACGGTTGCTACGCATCAGAATCCACTCATGGCAATGGGTTTGGTGTTTTTAGGTTTGGTGCAACTTACATAGTTTTCTTTGATCCGAACAGACACTTTATAGTTGAAACTTATCTGCTGTTTTGTATTTACAAACCTTCTGATTTAAAGTGTGCTGGAAAATTATAGTTGAAAAAATTGTTACAATAATAGTTATTTCTGTGCTTCTATGTGCAATAGCTATATGAGTACTTGGTTTTTAGGGTAATAAATGGGTAACATGTCCTCCCTTCCTTAAAATGGGAATGATGATACATTTTAAGAATACATTCACGTATACGTAATTGCTGCTTTTTTCCATTTTCTAGTACGGTAGCCACCAGCCACATGTAGCTATTGAGCATTTGAAGTGTCGCTAGTCTGAGTTGAGGTGTACTAGATGTGTAAAATGGAGCCCTGGTGGCACAGTGGTTAAGAGCTACGGTTGCTAACAAAAAAAAAAAAAAAATGGTCGGCAGTTTGAATCCAGCAGCCTCTCCTTGGAAACCCTATGGGGCAGTTATACTCTGCCCTGTATGGTTGCTATGAGTTTGAACTGACTCACTGGCACCTAACAACAACAACGTATGTGTAAAATACATACCAGATTTCAAGAGACTTAGTATGAAAGAAAGGTGAAATAGCTCAGTAAATTTTTTGATTGATTGCATGTTGAAATGATGATATGGATATATTGGATTCAATAAAATATATTAAAATTAATTTAATCTGTTTATTTTTTAATGGGGCTGTTAGGAAATTTAAAATTACATATGCGGCTTTTATCCTGTTTCTTTTTGGCAGGGCCACTCTAAGATGTATGCTTTCTTTTTCTGACTACAATAAGACCTAGTTCTAACCCTGTTCTTGGTGCCTCTGCCCAGTACTGCCTTAAAATAAGGGAATTGCAGATTGCAGTTTTTCAGTTCTTGAATGGGCCTAAAGTAGACCTTTTTTGCAATAAATTCTTCCTATAGCAAATAGTCCAAGTCAGACAGATTAGTGTACTAATCCCAACTTCTACCCTTACCAGTTTTGTTACTTTGAGGAACTAAGTTATTGTCTTTGACCTTCAGTTTCCTCATGTGTAAAATTCAAGTATAAATACTCTCTATAGACAGTCTATAAAATGTGATTGTCTGGTTCTGTGGTGATATAATTTGGAGTGGTTACTATTGAGATGTGACAGAATTCAAGAAAATACAAAATAGAAACTGAAGCTTGTTTATTAAAATGCAACCAAAATTCATGACAATGTGAAATGTGATTGTACTAGTAGTCATTTATTAGTTTGAACCATATGAGATTGCCTGTACATGATTGTTACTAACCTACAAAAATGGTAATTTCCTATGATTCAATGTAATATAACTTATGAGTATAACTGGTATAACAGTGGATGCTTAAAGTACTTGGAATTTTTTTTCTTCATTTTTCTCTTTAAGATCCTGATAATTTAAGTGATTCTTTCTTTTCTGGTGATGAAGAAAATGTGGAGACTGAGGAAATAAAGAATGAAATAAACGGAAATTGGATTTCAGCATCTTCCATTAACGAAGCTAGAATTAATGCCAAGGCAAAAAGGAGACTGCGGAAAAACTCATCCCGGGACTCTGGCAGAGGCGACTCTGTCAGTGATAATGGAAGTGAATCCCTCAGAAGTGGAGTAACTGTGCCAACCAGTCCAAAGGGAAAGTTGTTAGATAGGCGATCCAGATCTGGGAAAGGAAGGGGACTACCAAAGAAAGGTTGGTACATGCTACATCCGGAGAAACAAATGGAAAAAAATAATCTGAATCTTTGTACTGTAATTTCCTTGTCCTAGGAATGAGAGAAATTTAAACAATGGTAATATAAGGGTTTATGAATTATGTATATATTTTACATAGTAATAACTGGCGTTTAACCATTCCAGTTTTTCTTTAGGCTAAGACTGTTTTGCTTGTTTGAGTTGATTTAGTTTTCTTGAGCAGAACTTTTCTTATTTACAGCAAGACATACACTGATAGTTTTCACAGTTGTGAATTGTGCATGCACTCTTTAACTTTGCTTGAAAGAAGCAGAGTGAGAAATTCAGCATACCTATTATCTAATGAATCTAAAAATATCCGTTGTTCAGAATACATGATAAATACAAATTTGATTGGTAATGTCTGGATCAGAATTTTAATGATTTCATAGATCTGGTTCCTAGTTCTCTTTAGCTATATTTATTTTGTGTACTGGAGTGGACTGTTTAACTGCTGCCTGCCCATTGCCTGGAGCATTGATGAGCACATGACAAGCACTCAAATATTTGTTGAAAGAATGAATGATTATTGATTTAATCTGGCCTGTGAGCTTTTCTGTGTAGTAGGATTTCAATACAATTTGAGATTTCACCAACTTTCAAATGATGGAAACTTCGTTTATAGCCTAGGCTTTTTGCAAAATGTTTTTGTGATTTGTAAAACATTGCTATTTGTGTTGAAGGGCTTTACAATAATTGGCTGGATCAAAATGAAACCTAATTGTCAACTTCTGTTTTGCTCTGGTTGCGAGGATTATGCTCCAGGTATAGGATAACCTCCTCTCCACCACCACAAAAAAAGAAAATATTGGTAACACTGTAAGGTTCTTTAAAAAACAAACAATATGTTGAGCCCTGTAAAAACAATTCAGTAAGTTTATGCTGAAAGGAACTTTAAAAGTTGGAATTGTTAAACTTCTGGTTAGTTTGTATATAGAAGTAGAGAAGAGTAATTATCAATGCTGTTAATGCTTAAATAGCAATTATTTGTAATTTATACTTTCATGTCTATGAGTATTTGACTTTAAAACATTTGGTGGTGGTCACTGTGTTTCTCCCTTGTTTAGTTTTCTGTGGTATATGTTATTGGCCCAACATGTTTCTTTTTGTTTTGGTCCCAAGAAATGTCAAAATTAAAATTTAGAGATCAAGTGCAGTATCAGCTCCTTTGAGGTCCCAATATAGCTATTTGTTGGGTTTTTTTTTTTTTTTTTGCTTTTATTTTAAAGTATTTGCCTGTTTAGTTTTAAATTTATGAGCTATTTCAAATGGATGCTTTTGGAAATAGGTTATAAGATACATAAAATCTAATCAATATTGAGAAAGCAATGATCTGAATGAAAAGCAATTTAAAGTGTAATCCTTAGCTGGAAAAAACTAGCATAGAAATTAAAATTCTTAGCAGTTATTTAACTGAACATCTAGAATTATTTCAGATTTCAACTTCAATTAAAATTTATGAACTATCTCATATACAAAATCATATGTGTACTTGAATTTCAATTCAGGTAAGTAATTTTAAACAATTGAAATTTTAAAATAAAACAGCATGCATTTTCAGTGACATCACACATTTTATACTAGTGTGGTTCTTACAGCTAATGTACATGTGTATGTCATTCTTACAGATGAGGTATTTATTTTTTTCAGGCGGGGATTAGTATTTATAATGTTTTCACCTGGTGACTTATAGGCTACTAGGATGGTATATGTGACATTAGATTTGTGGTCATGCCTTTCTCAATTCTAAACTTTTTCAGGTGGTGCAGGAGGCAAAGGTGTCTGGGGTACACCTGGACAGGTATATGATGTGGAGGAGGTGGATGTGAAAGATCCTAACTATGATGATGACCAGGTATCACTGTTTTTGCTTTACTTTTTTAAATTTTTTTAATTTAAAATGCTTATAGACTTTTTTGATGTCATGTTTGTCATTTCATCATACGTTTATTAACAGAATCTTTTACTTTCTGAATCATGTACACACTTGGAGTGCTTTCACATTGTTAGGTTAACTTTGGATTAGGACACCAAGTCACCTGATAGTAATGTATGCCATAATTTTCACATGATTTCTGAGGTGAGTCAAAAGGAGGAGTTTAAAATTCATTTAGGAAGATTATCAAGTTGACCATTTTTTCAGTAAATTCTGTTAATATAGTTTCTTCCTATAGTAAATAAAAGATAATTGAGAAGACTATATGTTCTTTTGAATATCATAAAAGCATTATAGAATTGTTAGGTCTTTTTTTATTGCTTAGGATGGTGACTGCACGGTAAGTTTTGTTTTTGGAATGTGGATTTTTTTCCTAGAGATAATCTGAGAATGAAATTTTTAATAGATTTTTAACAAATTTATATATATTTCTGTCTTTTGTGTGTGTACTTTAATATATACACAACAACACACATAATTAGTTTCCACACGTATACTTCAGTGACCTTGATTACATTCTTCAAGTTGTGCAACCATTTTTGCTTTTTGTCCAAATTATTCTACCACCATTAACTTGTCTTCAGTGCACTCTCAGCAAAAGCCCCTTTCTCCCCTTCCCTCCCAGCCCTGGTAACCGCTAATTACTTTTGGTTTCTATATGTTTGCTTATTTCCTGTAAGTGATATTGTACAGTATTTGGCCTTATAGCATCTGACTTATTTCGCTCAAACCATAATGTCCTCAAGGTTTATCCATGTTGAGGCATGCATCAGGACTACAGTCTTCTTGATGGCTGCATAATATCCCATTCTATGTATATACCACATTTTGCTTTTCCATTCATCAGTTGTTGAACACATAGGTTGTTTCCACCTTTTGGCTATTGAGAATAGTGCTGCAATGATGCATTTGTCTGTTCCAGTCGCTACTTTCAGGTCCTTTGGGTATATACCTAAGAGTGGAATTGCTAGGTCATATGGTAGAACTATGTTCAACTTTTTGAGGGGCTGCCAAGCTGTTTTCCACAGTGGTACCATTTTACATTCCCACCAGCAATGGATGAGGGTTCTGTTTCTTCATAGCCTTGCCAACCTAGTGTTTTTCGTGTTTTTGATCATTGTCATTCTTACAGGGGTGAGTTGGTATCTCATTGTGGTTTTATTTTGCATTCCCTCATGGCTAATGATTGAGAATTTTTTCACGTACTTGTTGACTATCTGAATAGCCTCCTTAGTGAAATGTCTGTTTCAGTTTACGGATTTTTTGATTGGGTTGTTTATCTTTTTTATTTTTTTAATGGAAGATGTCTAACTTATACAAAAGTTGAAAGAATAGTATAATGAACCCACTTGTACTCATTTCCCAGCTTTACCAACTTCAATAATTATTGACTCATGGCCAATCTTATTTAATCCTCTACCCACCATTCACTCTTCCTCCTGTGTCTCTCCCACCCCCACCATGCTCTGAATGGTTTTGAAGCAAATTTCAAGACATTACATATAATGTTTTTAAGAATATTGTCTTTGTATAAGATAAGACATATTAGTGAGAATTTTAGATAGGAAAATATTAGGATATATGTTAGGCTGTTTTTATTGTGTATTGTTTGCATGTACGTACTTACTGATTTCAGCTAGCTGGACATGGAAATCTTTTTAAGAGAATATGAAAAAATACATATTATAGAACTTTGCTAAATATTCTAAGTTTAACATAGTTTTTCAAGTCTTATTAGACTGAAGCCTGTCACAAATTGCAAACAAACATTTCAGGAATTTTTTTGCTGGAGAGTGGGGATGGTTTGGTGATAGACATTAATCTTAACACTTTTTGAAATTTCATGTGAACCATGTTTCTCTTTAGTGATTTTTCAGACATTACAACTTTGATTTTCATTATAGGGACTTTTATTATGATACAGATTAACTAATCATGAAGCCTTTGGTTCTTGCTTCATTTTTTAAAAAGTGAACTTTTAATGAAAATGATATGATAGGAAGCCATCATAAAGCCTTTTAGTTACAAAGGAGAAGTTTTGTGAGTTATATAAAAAATTAACAGAAGGTATGGAGAATTGGTACAGGTCATGTATTTGCTATGGTTTGTGGTGTAATGTTGCATATTGATTTATTGTACTCAGATTTTGTAAAAGAATAGTGATAAACGGATTCTACTTTTATATAAGTGATCCGCCAAATACGTTGTGAAATTGGTTTTTTGGGTTTGAAGGCTTAGGACCATAGTTCCATGGGATAATTCATTAATTGGCATAATATAGTTCATTAAGCATGTTCTACATCCCAAAGTCTAAGTAATGTCTGGGTTCTTAAAAGCTTGTGAGCAGCCATCTAAGATACAACTATTGGTCTTCTACTTGTCCAGAACAAAAGAGAAAGAAGGAAACCAGAGATTCAGAGACGAAAGCAGTCTAAAGGACTAATTAAAAAACGAAAAATCCATTGCTGTTGAGTTGATTCAGACTCATAGCAACCCTATAGGGCAGAGAAGAACTGCCCCATAGGGTTTCCAAGGCTATAAATCTTTATGGAAGCAAGCCTGTGGCTGGGGGCTGTTGCTGTGCGGCCACCCCGTTCCCAGATAGGCTGCCAGCCCTCCTGGCTCACCCCTGCTGCTGCTTCATGCCGGCGTGAGCCATCAGGAGCTGGGCATCTGTGCCCGCCACCAGGAAGTGAGTCCCGGTAGCCCAGGGCTCTTTCCCTGCAGACTGGGGCTAGTACAGAAGGAGGTCCATGGCGGGAGAGGGTGACACCATGAGTTACTACACTGAGTGACATCAGCTCTAGTGATGCCACTGCAGCCAACGTTACTCTCGCCTTGCACCTCAGCGTTTGTTACTGCCAGATGCATGTCATTAATGCACAAAATAGCTGGATAGTAGATTTTTTACTGTTGTTGTAAATGTGAAACGTTGGATGACAAGATTGTAAGTGAGGAGTAGGTGTACTTAAAAAAAAAAAAAAAGGTGATTAAAGCACGTAGCATGTCTTTATCTTGCCCTGAATGGGGATTACTAACCAGTTAAAATTATGAGACAATTTCAGTTTATCTGAATATTGCATTCTCTAATTTATAACTTTTTCTCCCCCTTCCCTTCTCAGGAGAACTGTGTTTATGAAACTGTAGTTCTACCTTTGGATGAAAGGGCATTTGAGAAGACTTTAACACCAATCATACAGGAATATTTTGAGCATGGAGATACTAATGAAGTTGCGGTAGGGTCACAGTTGCAAGCATAATTCGTTCAATATATGAGAGAAAACACAAACTGTTATAAGTAGAACATTCAGTGTCTAGAATGAGCTTGGTTCACTGATTAAATTTAAGCATTTTCTTGTATATAAATGAATTTCTGTAAAACCTTGTTAACTTAAACCAGTTCTTACATTTTTGGAATCACAGCCCCTTTTGAGATCTGATGAGAGCTATGTGCCATCTTTTCTCCTGAAAAATGCACAGCGTGATACCCTTTTTTTTTTTTTTTTAAACAGTTTTACATGTATAATTCAGTGACATTACATTCTTCTGGTTGTGCAACCATTAACCATTCTTGCCTTCCTTTTCTGAGTTGTTCCTTTCCGATTAACATAAACTCACCCCCCCCACCCCCGCCAAAGTCAGCATGAAACTTTTTAACATAGTTTCAGGGCATTTATGGACCTTCTGAGGGGACAGTGGTGGTCCAGGGGTAGAATTCTTGCTTTCCATGTGGAAGACCCAGATTTGATTACCAGCCAACGCACCTCAGTGCAGCTACTATCTGTCATTGGAAGCTTGTGTGTGGTTTCAGTGGCGCTTCAAGACTAAGACTAGGAAGAAAGGCCTGGCGATCTACTTCCAAAAAATCAGCCATTGAAAACCCTATGATTACAATGATGCAATCCCTTTGTGCACTGGGGTTGCCATGAGTTGGGGGTGACTCAGTGGCAGCTAACAGCAACAGCATGGACCTTCTGAAACCTCTTAAGGGACCTCAGTTAAAAATAACTGATTTTAGTTCCATTTTGTTGACATTTCAGTGCTCAGGATTCCAGGATAAAATTTACCTTTGTATTTTTTTTTTTTTTTTTAAGAACACAAGCATAATGATTTAATAAAAATGTATTAAAAATCAATACATTTTTAGGTATTTTTGAAGCATAATTTGCATGGGAACATTTACTGTGTTAATTATAAATTGTTCATAAAGTAAATCTGTGTTCTTGTTGTGTGCCATCGAGTATTAAGTAAATCTAAACCCATTGCCATCAAGTCAATCCCAACTCATAGTGACCTTATAGGACAGAGTAGAACTGCCCCATAGAGTTTCCAAGGCTGTAATCTTTACAGGAGACTGCCACATCTTTCTCTGGTGGGTTCGAACTGCTGACCTTTCAGTTATCAGCCAAGTGCTTAATCGCTGTGCCGCATGGGCTCCTTAAGTAAATGTTGAAGGGTGAAGAAAACTATTGGTCTAGTAAAGATTACTAGGGTAAGTTAGTAAATTTATAACATTTTAGAAGACTATAATTTAGATTCTTATAATTTAGACTGGATTTTCTTGTTTGATACAGCAGTTTGATTATCTTTGGACTTGTAGGATTTGAATATAAAACAAATATTTGCTCAGTGCATACCATCTGAAGGAATTTGTGATACGTGATTCCTGCCCTTTGAAGCTCAGTCTAATAAAGTAAATAGCATGTATAAAGAGATTATTATTATAATGGGAGACATTCTGTTACAGAGTTGGAGTTTAAATAAGTCCTGTGAAGACGGGGGCTGCTGAATTCCCTGTACCTACCTAGCATAGGACCAACTGCATAATATGTATTTATTAACTGAGTAGTGCTACGAGTAGGGTATTCTGGAAGCATAAAATGAAGAGTAATAGAAGAAGTGATACTGTGCTATCTGAAGGATACTTAGGAGCTTGCCAGGATAAGACGGTTTTCCAGGAAGGAGTATCATGTTTTAAAGGTATTGAGTTAGTTGTTAAAGGGTAGTCCAGGAAGATGAAATGGAGTAGGAAGGGACTGCTAGCAAGGATATTAGTTAGGTGACTGTGAAAATCGCCCTGGCACTTTCTTAGTTGTATACCATGATTTAAAGGTTCTGAGAACACTTTGAGTGAAGAGGAAAAGACTCTTTAGTTACTGATTTAGAACTTAGCCTCTAGGATTACACTGCCTGTATCCACTTCTAGCTTAGCCACCCAGCTATGTGTCCTCCTTGGGTATGATTGGTGTGATAATAGTACCTCTCTCATAGGGTTGTTTTGAATATTAAATGAGATAATAGAAATAAAGAGGCTGTTATAATACCTGCTATGTTATACTGCCTCTAATATTGTTTTTAGTAGAAACCATTTTAACTTTATCCTAGCATTTAAAACATTAATCCCACTTAAAGACAGTGGTTTAAGATCTCATTTTAAACTTTATATAAAAGTATAATTCTTTTTTGTTTGAAGAGAAAGCTTTGAAGAAAAATAGCATGTAAAACAGCTTATGATAATGGAGAATAAATCTCTTCACAAATGCTTATAAAACAATATTCCTAGAAATAATATGTAAGGCAGAGGGTTAGTTGTAACTCCTAATAGCAAACTAGCAATATTATGTAGTTTAATAATAAACTTTTCTAGGTATAATTTCACATTCCTGAGTTCAGTGATGTTCAGCAGTTAGAGCTTGACAAAGTGGATCAGTATTTAACTTGTATGCAAGGAAAGATATATTTGTTGCATCCTGCAAAATATGACTGCTGCTTTATTTCCAAAGGGGGTAAGGTTATTTGGATAAAAGTTTGATTTTTTAGAATAAAATTTTTATTAAACATTATTATTATTTTTTTTAATAGGAAATGCTAAGAGATTTAAATCTTGGTGAAATGAAAAGTGGAGTACCCGTGTTGGCAGTGTCCTTGGCATTAGAGGGGAAGGCTAGTCATAGAGAAATGACATCTAAGCTTCTTTCTGACCTTTGTGGGACAGTAATGAGCACAAACGATGTAGAAAAATCATTTGATAAACTGTTGAAAGATCTACCTGAATTAGCACTGGACACTCCTAGAGCGCCACAGGTTTGTATGATTCTTCTTTTGTTCATCTCCCACACCCACTTCAGTTGTAGAGATAACACATATTCCTGGGAAATGTTAGTAGATGGAAGGAGGAAACTGGCCCATATTTCCTACCACATAAAAATAGCTCTCTAACATTTTAATGTGTTTCTCCTATCTGTTCTTTCTTGCTTGCTTTCTAATTTAGCATGTTTTTTATCATACTATAAATTCAACTTTATATTCTATTTCTCCTTTGTATAGTTTTTTGTATACCCTTCATGCTTTGTAGTTTTTTGGTTGTATTTTTTTCTGTCTGTATATTTTGTTTATATATAGTCAAGCTGTTTTATGAGCCAGGATTTTTTAAAAATGTAGATTGTTAAGGGTTGAATTTGCATGACTAATGTTTATTATGAAAACCAAACAAAAAACCAAACACGTTGCCACTGAGTGGATTCCGACTCATAGCAACCCTGTAAGAAGGAGTATTAACTGCCCCATAGCGTTTCCATGGAGCAGCTGGTGGATTCAAATTGCTAACCTTTTGGTTAGCACCTGCGCTCTTAACCAATGTGCCGCCAGGACTCTGTTTGTTATAACAATTTAAATAAGACTGTTTCCTTTTGAAGCTTTGTGGGGAAAGAAATTAGAAAATTTATGAGTTCTGTAGAGTTTCTCCTCAAGACCTTGTATTTTTATCAGAAGTTAATACATACTGACACTATAAGGTGACTTTCTGGCTTGAAATTGAAAACATATGAAATTGTTGATAAAAGTTTTTTAATCAAGGTAGGAGCACTTTATACTTACACATTCATTTGGAAATAAAGAGTATAAATAGGCTAGTTTCTAAATGTTACTTTCCTGTGACAGACAAAAGTTTGTGTAAGGTATTCAGCTGTGATTCAGACATGGCCTTTTTTCCTCCCTGTACACATACTTTAACAGATTAATTATGTGAATTCATATATGTTATAAAATTTTTGAAAAATACAGAAAAGCAAAAGGGGAGAAGAGTCAGAAAAAAATAACCACTGCCTACATTTTGGTATCAAGCCTTCCATTCGTCTTTCTGTGGATATATGCCAGTGCATGGCTTACATACATTTATTTACATTTTTTTTTTTTTGCTTTAATAAAAAATGGAATTATACCATATGTGCTGTTTTGTAAAATTGATTTTTCTCACTCGATAAAATATGGTGAACATTTTTCCCTATGGCCACACTGTGTACCATCTTACGTATTTTGTTGTTGTTGGACACTTAACCATAGTTTTATTGTTACACACTGAAGTTGTTTCCAATTTTTATATAATAAATAATGCTATGAACATCTTTATGAATGTTTCTACACAACTTTTTTCTTCATATTTTTGATCAGCTATTATATGTGAGGCAGTGCTCAAGGTATTGAGGATTCAGTAGTGAGCAAAACAGACATGGCATCACTCTGGCGCTTATGTAGTTTCTTACCTTGAATGTAAGGAAGTTGAAGTGTTCCAAGCATAACTAGTAGGTGCTAAATAGAGGTTTGTTGAATATTCCAGCGTGTCTTTTAGGTATTGACTATGTAGTTCAACTAGTCTTCATCATTTATGTATGGAGAAATTGTGTCCTATAAACATTTATTTTAGTTTGTTTTTTTTTTTTTTTTTAATAGTTGGTGGGCCAGTTTATTGCTAGAGCTGTTGGAGACGGAATTTTATGTAATACCTATATTGATAGTTACAAAGGAACTGTAGATTGTGTACAGGCTAGGTAAGTAAATTAATTTTCCTACTTAGAATTTCAAAGTAGGGGAAATTCTCTGTTAGTCTATTGAAATAACTCTTGCATTCATCAGACATTGTGGGCATTAATTTGTCAGTTGTCTATATTCTCCACTGTTAAAATTGAGAGATTGTTGGCATGATACAAGGGGAAGAGAATGGTACTATAATACAGAAGTCAGAAGTCCTGGCTTTTAGCTAAACCATTAGTTACCTTCATGTCAAAGCTACTCTTCTCTGGGCTTAAGTTTCCTTATTTATAAAATAATTGAACTTAAAATGTAAGATATTTATGGTTTCCTTTGTGTTACTGCGTAGGTGTGGTTTATGGGATTAGGTAATATTCACGTGAAAACTTATTCTTTGGTGAAATACAGCGTAAGCACACGTTGTAGCGTCCTTGATGTACTGCAGGTACATTTCGTATACCTGTCAAGGACCTATCTTCTTGTTTCTGAGCTTTAAGTACTTGTTTTGCAGTAAGAAGTAATTTATTGTAGTGGTAATGTTCCCACGACAGTATTTCCTTTTGGGGCTTTATTTTTTACAAGAGGCTGGAATTATTCAGTGTCTCCCCTTGTGTATTCTCATATTGGTTTGGAGGTATGGTATTTGTATTATCCTAGTTTTGCTGACCCTGGAATTACTTTTCCTGAATCACTCCTCTTTTTCAAAAATGGAAAAATACACAGCTGAACAGGCTCTAGAAAACCTTTCTATATCTGACAATGCCTCAGTCTACCTGTTTTACCTCCAGAGTCCACTGGTAGATATGTGTACCATGTAATATTTATAAAAAACCATCTTACATAACAAAAGACTACCAATACTCAATGATTCAGCTTGCATTCATTTAGTGAAAAAACATTACATCACCAAAAAATTACAAACATAATTCGTTCTTGAAAGGGTTAAGATCCCCTTAGGTTCTGACATTCTGTAATTATTTCATAATCCAATAAGATAATTAAGATGGACATTTTAAACAAAGGAGCCCCATTTACAATTTTATTTTGTGTGTATCTGCTGTAGACATTTTTCTTAATCGGGAAATAGTGTCTTTTTCACTCTTGTTCTTTGGTCTAGTAATTGTAGGCTGGATGTGGTTTTGGGGAGTTAAACACTAGATGATTTTTCGGAACTTCCTGGGAACTAGATTTGGACTTAGCCATGTCTTAAGTTCTCTCACATGTACGTGCTGAACCTAACTTAATTTTCCTAGGGCTGCTTCAGGCCATACTGGAATGGTCTCCTTGGGTGGGAAGGCAATTTCTAGGTAAAAGTTATATGTGAAATGTCTCTTTTCAATGTAGATCAGTTATTTTGTAGTATGTTTTCTGTTGAGTGAGAAACGGAAATAACATAGTGTGAGAAAATTAACATGAGAATCAACTTACTTTTGCTCCCAACCTTTTATTTTGAAAAATCGTTTTTACTAGAGTTTTGAATTTTACGTTGCTTTTATGTTATATGAAAGCTTTTAGCATATTTGAGGTTTCATCAGTTTATCCATAATTTGGTAAAGCATGCCAGTGGGTCAAAGTTGGATTTAATTTTTTTTCTTTTGTAGAGCTGCTCTGGACAAGGCTACTGTGCTCCTGAGTATGTCTAGAGGTGGAAAGCGTAAAGACAGTGTGTGGGGCTCTGGAGGTGGACAGCAGTCTGTCAATCACCTTGTTAAAGAGGTAACTATTGGATATTGTCTTTAATTTATATGTGTTTCTCTGGGAGAAATAAACTATGCCTACTAGCTGGTATTTTTGTGGACAAAAATTAAGTCCAGTCTTATAGCTGCAAATTTGAATAATCCTTTTATATTTGGCTTTATATTCTTTTGGTATAAGTTATATAATATGTAATTTTTTACTGTTTCCTTGACTTAAAAATGAACTTTTATGCTTTATTGTAAGAGGACTATGTATGAATGCAAAGACCTGAAGTCTTTTTTGTATTGGTATTTAAAATATTTATATTGGTATTCTGATCACTGTTGAAATAAGACTTTATATCTTGTAGTTATTCAATTAAGTATCTTCACATGAGCAATTGGAAACTTGATATCCTTATATCATATGTTACAAAATGAATTATGAGCACTAGAGTGGGTAAGAATGGTGGATTTTTGTGAGGAAGCGTCACTACCTGTATGCATACTGTAAAAGAAAAAGTAATTGATTTGTTGCATTAATATGCAAGGTTTATTCCCTATGGATTTTTCTGTCTGTAATGTGGTGTTCTGTAATAGGAAACCAAAAGTTATTACTTTCTTTATGTGAAAATATTTAAGGCAAGTAATTAGAAGATTTGTAGTTCTTGTGCTTCTGATTTTTGAGTATAATCTTTTCATGTGACCATAGTTTTGAATTTTAGTAAGTCTTTTAATGCTATGTATAACTAATTGTTAAGGAGCTTAAAATGTAGTTAAAGCTTTGACCATTTTTGCTTTTATGTGTTAAGATAAAGGAGTTGTGTGTTTGTGATGTCATGATTACCCTATGTTTTTTTTTAAGAATTAAAGAATTAGGACAAATATTGAGGTATAAAAATAGTCAAGATGCCAGGGCAGCTAGGAAAGAAAAAGAAATAAAAGGCACACAGATTGGAAAGGAAGATGTAAAACTATCTCTATTCCCAGATCTTGTATATAGAAAATCCTAAGGAATCTACAAAATAAAAAGAAAAACAACAACTATTAGAACTAATAAATGAATTCAGCAAGGGCACAGGATATAAGATCAATATGCAAAAATAAAATCTGTTTCTATACACTAACAATGAATGATCTAAAAATGAAATTAAGAAAACAATGCCATTCATAATATGAAAAAGATTAAAATTTCAGAAATTTAACAAAAGTAGTACATTTGTACACGAAAATCGTAAAAATCATTGAAAGAAATTAAAGAAGGCCTAAATAAATGGGAAAATATCCCATATTTACGGATTGGAGGACGATATTTGAGGAACTGCTAAACTATTTTTTGGTACGTGAATTATATCTCAGTTAAAAAATGGTCAGGATACCCAGAACAACTAGATGGTGCCCGGTTACCACCACTGAATGCTCTGGCAGGGATCACAACAGAAGGTCCTGGATAGAGCTGGAGAAAAATGTAGAACAAAATACAAATTCACACGCAGAAAAAGACCAGGCTTTCTAGTCTGGCAGAGACTGGGGAAACCCTGAGAGCGTGACCCCTGGGCACCCTTTTAACTCAGCACTGAAGTCACTCCTAAGGTTCACCCTTCAGTCAAAGATTAGACAGGTATATAGGGCCAACAATAACACACGTGAGGGATGTGCTTCATAGTTTAGTCATGTATATGAGACTAAGGAGCATACCACCCCAAAAGCAAAGACAAGAAGGCAGGAAAGGACAGGAAAACTGGACGAATGGGAACAGGGAACCTGGGGCAGAGAAAGGGAGAGCGTTGACACATCACAGGGTTGGCAACCAATGTCACAAAGCAATTTCTGTATTAACTGTTTAATGAGAAACTTCTGCTATGTAAACTTTCACCTGAATCACAATTTAAAAAAAAAAAATCAAGGTAAAAATTGAAATAGAACTGCGAGTATATAAGTTTGAGGTTGACATTATTTGAATATTCGTTCATATTTACATAGAAGGATGAGTTGGACAAAGAGAAATTTTGGAAATGCATACATGTATTTATAATTTTATCATTCTAAAAATGCAAGAAGTCTAGTAAGAAACATTTTAAATACTTTTTTAAGCAATGTAACAGATGTTAAAACTAAGTAATATAATTTTAATAACAAAGATATTAATTTATAATACGTGAAACTTTATTGAAATGCTATGCTTTAAATACTTATTTTTTTAAAACAGGATAATAGGAAATATTTATCAGGATGTATTCTAGCAATCGAATTTTTACTTTACTGTTTATGAAAATACATTCTTGAAGTTGAAAGCAGAATTATTTTATTCTATCACACTACATTTACTGGGTACCTACTAGGTGCAGGGATCCCTGGTGGCGCAGTGGTTAAAGTGCTCAGCTGCTCACCAAAAGGTCGTCAGTTTGAAGCCACCAGCTGCTCTTTGGAAACTCTACGGGGCAGCTCTACTCTGTCCTATAGGGTCACTATGAGTCGGAATTGACTCAGTAGCAGTAGGTTTGGTTTTGGTACTAGGTGCAAAGGTGATTTTAAACAGGTGTTGTATAAGAACATTCTTAGCTGAAGTTCTTGTGTTAAAAAACATTTCCCACGTTTTTCTCTAGAGCCATAGATGTTATTGTACAAGTTTGAGCAGGAGTATCAAGACTTGGCTCTTCAGCTATGATTTGAAGTTTGCTAAATTATTCATTTTTTTAGATAATGGGTTCCAAATCCTCGGTTCTAGAAAAGAAACTGCATGAAAATCTTTGTCCTGTCTAGTAAGACCCTGTTATCATCTCTCTCATGTTTTGGCTTCCAGTGCATTATTCAGGTCATTCTGATAGAATTGAAACATTTTATGCCACTTTAAAATTTTACTTTGAGACTTTCGGTTAGTGCCCTCTTGTGGACTTTTAACGCCTTTGTTTTATTGCAAGCACTGAAGCCTAATCACAACCCAGGCTGCACACACCATAAGCCTACTTATAGATAATCAGTGATTATTAAGATGCACTGAAGCCACTGCATTTTCTTCATAGTTATGAACCATTTGAAAATTGGATAATTACTTTTTATTATGAAAAAAATGGTTATGAAGGTGCCATATCAAGTCTATATGCTCCTAGACATCTGTTCTAGCTTTTTGGGATCTGCTCCTTCATTGGGATAAGCGTAAATAAATCCTTACGCAAAGCACAATTTTTCAAAAATGATGAACTATAACACATCTCAATTTTTAAATTTAATAGATTGATATGCTGCTGAAAGAATATATACTCTCTGGAGACATATCCGAAGCTGAACATTGCCTTAAGGAACTGGAAGTACCTCATTTTCACCATGAGCTTGTATATGAAGTAAGATTACCTTGACAGTCCAGAGATAGTTAATACGTTTTCTTTTTTTGCACCACAGTGACTTAATGCTTTTTTAATAGCATGCTTTTTTTTCTTTTTTAAAAAATAAAATTGTTAAGGGAGAAAGTTGTTTTTAAATTTTTGTAATGAACATGGTTACATATTAGAGAAGAAGGATCTATTTTAGGAGCAGTTTCTTACATGAATTCATGACCCCCAAATTAATCATTCATTCCTTCAATTTTTAGGCTATTGTAATGGTTTTAGAGTCAACTGGAGAAAGTACATTTAAAATGATTTTGGATTTATTAAAATCCCTTTGGAAATCCTCTACTATTACTGTAGACCAAATGAAAAGAGTAAGTATAACATCACAATGTTTAAGCTTATACCTTAAAAATATATAATAATTGAATATAAAGTTTGTGAATAGTCAATGAGACTTTCTTATAGGTATTTTTAGTATTATTATGCTTATAAGGTTTTTTTATTGTTGGGGTTTTTTTTTTAAATGGAACTGTTTGAACCTTTTTTAAGGAAAGTAACACTTTCTACTTTCAAGTGGAAAGTAACACTACAGTGTTTTTTTTTTCATCAAATTTTTGAATGCATGATTATATATTCTTCAAGGGTTCTTTTTTTTGAATATTTCTGATTGTGTATTCCTCTTCAAGGGTTCTGTTTTCAAGATTTAATTTTATATAACATGAACCTTTAACAAGTTATAGTTTAAAGTACTTAATTTTTCCTATTTAAAATTGTATGCATTGTTGTTGAAATGTTAGATATGATGCTGTCTAATATTGAATACCCAATGTCTGATGTCTGTCTGCAGCTCTTTTGAAAGAAAATGTTCTGTTAACAAATGTTACTTTCTCTACTTTTCAAGGTCCAAATCTGACTTCAGTCTAAGTGTCTGAACATTTGGCCTTAAATGTAGATTAATGACATAGTGATGGATTGTGGTGTATGGCATTATGTATTTCATATGGCTAACAATTCTGCATCTAATTTCATTGTTTTAGGGTTATGAGAGAATTTACAGTGAAATTCCAGATATTAACTTGGATGTCCCACATTCATACTCTGTGCTTGAGCGATTTGTAGAAGAATGTTTTCAGGCTGGAATAATTTCCAAACAACTCAGAGATCTATGTCCTTCAAGGTACTTTATTTACTCTTTCTCAGCATAAAATACTGGATGAGGTGCTTGGTGAGGGTAAACTAAAGACAGTTTCCATCATTTCAGTTCTGTCAAAAAGTAATAGTATCTTCTCTGAGGTCACCGAAGAGCCTGAATCATCTGAGCGTTTGGAGAGAATGAAGGGCGAAGCTCGTTTTGCCCCCTTGTAAATCTATATAGACTACTTCATGAAGCCCAGTTCACTTGAAGGAAACTAATTTTATGGAGCAGTTCAGTGTACCAGGTTCTGTACTAAGTAGTTTAAATATTATTGTTACTGTTCTAAGTAGTTTAAATATTAATTTCAGAGTAGGTATTATCACCATTAAGATGAGAAAATGGAGGTTTAGAGAAGTGTAATGTGCCTTTTCTACCGTCACACAGCTAGTAAGTGGTAGATGCCATGCATGAATCCAGACTTTTACTGCCTTCAAAGATCTGCGCTGTTTCTTGTACATTATGCAGCATCCTTTGCCTCTGCACAGGGTAGAGAATTGGGGCTAACTGAATCTTACCTTGAAAGTGTGTGTGTGTATTCTTTGGAGGTGTTACATTTGTGCTACTAGGATCTAACTGTTCAGGAATTGAGGATTTTTTGTTGTTGTTAAAATAAAGCTGATAGCGAAGGTTATAATGTAAAAGCTGTAACAGTTTAATAATGTTAAACTTCTTGTGTGTCAGTTTTATGTACATTTTAAGTTTTTATAATTTTTTATCTGAAAAAATTTCTGAGCTTTGAGTATTTTTATTTAAGACCATTATAAGAATTATATCTCAGAAAAACACTTTCTGGGAGGGTTCTTTGCTCTAGAAACTTCAGAAGCCATTAAGAGGGAAAAAAAATTGTGAAAGGTACAGTTTAATGGCTTTGATAGAAGTGTTTCAAAACATAGATCTCTACTTTTGGTTGGCATCATTTGTGTACTGATGTGCCAAATGATATACATTAGTAAAAACTGGCAACTTTGTAACAAGGCTTCTTGCTGCTTACTGCCTTGTTCATTACCTCAGTTGCCTAATAGTATAGTTTGAAGCCTTTATGTTCAAGAAGACGTAGCTGGTTTTCACTTAGCCTTACAAAATATAAAAATGAGTCAGCATCATGGCACTGGCCTTTTCAGTTTTTCATCCTGTTTGCAAGTCTAACTGGTTGTTTCTATTGTAGCTTTATTGAGGGTCATTTGAGGAGATACCTAACTTTGACTTTTTAGTCTCTACCCTTTTGCTTATTTGATGAAGTGTACATTTGTGTGTGGGTTCGCATGCCTGTGCATGTTGATCTGGGCCATAGAGAAGAGGTTAATCCTGCCCAAGCTCTGTGTTCCACTTAGTGCTTTGTGCTACTGGTCAGCTCTTTCTCCTGGGTTGGTGTTATTGCATATAGCTTGAGTGTGGTCACATTACAGAACAAGGCGTCGTGAGTTCTGAAATAGCAGGAATCCCAAAATGGGGGATAGGCTGGAATTAACTGGATTCTAAGTTATGTCTTTTCTACATCTGAGGAAAAAAAAACTTTTGATAGGTTCCATAGTTCCAAAACCAAAAAAAAAAAAAAAACACCCAAAAACCGTTGCCGTTGAGTCAATTCCAACTCACAGTGACCCTATAGAACAGAGTAGAATTGCCCCACAGGGTTTCCAAGGAGCAGCTGGTGGATTCAAACTGCTGACCTTTTGGTTAGCAGCCTAGCTGTTAACTACTGTGCCACCAGGGCTTCTCCATAGTTCCAGTTTATATTATTCCAAATCATATGAATGTTTCCTGTTTGGCTCACTTGTTTAGCTTTCAAATGATACTAATAATGTGGTAGAAATAAATATTAAATTTTTAAATAAATGGTTTGCCTTACATGACTCCATTTGGATAATGAACCTACTTCAGTAATTAGCTTTATTTAGCTAAAAATTTATATTAGCTGTTTGATATGTTATATGCTAAAATGTACAGCAGGGAAAAAGTCTTCAAATTAGAGGCATGCTGACTTTTTTCAAACAAGTAAGATCCTCCAGAACTTCACGTGTAATCAAAAAATACCAAGTTCTTTTCCCCCGCTTCATTACTGTAGTGAGAATTTGAATCTGTTTTCATGTTTGTGTTCTTTTCATTACAGGGGCAGAAAGCGTTTTGTAAGTGAAGGAGATGGAGGCCGTCTAAAACCAGAGAGCTACTGAATATAAGAACTCTTGCAGTCTTAGATGTTATAAAAAATATGTATCTGAATTGTAAGAGTTGTTAGTACAGTTTTTTGTTTTTTAAAAGCACTTGTTTTGGGTACAAGGCTTTTCTGAAATTTTATAAACTTACATTTAAGGGGAATTTTTAAAGGAAGTGTTTTTTTTTTTTTTTTTTGAGGGTTTAAGGAGGGACAGAAAAGTAACCACTTCTTAAGTGGAATATTCTAATAAGCTACCTTTTGTAAGTGCCATGTTTATGACCTAATCATTCCAAGTTTTGCATTGATGTCTGACTGCCACTCCTTTCTTTCAAGGACAGTGTTTTTGTAGTAAAATCACTGGTTTATACAAAGCTTTATTTAGGGGGTAAAGTTAAGCTGCTAAAACCCCATGTTGGCTGCTGCTGTTGAAATACTGTGCTTTGGGAGTAAGAAAAGAAAAAAGTTATTTCTTTGTCTTAAAGAATTCTAAGAAAATGAGTTAGTCATGAGACTTATTCATCTTTCCAGGGAACATATTGATTGGTCTTAAAGACTAGACAGTTCAGTAAATGGTGGCTGGAACATCTATTTTTGTACAAAACTGGAAAAATGAACCTAGTTCTAGAAGAATGTATGACAAAATAAAACATGTGAAGCAGTGTTGATTCCTTATTTGGAGTACATTTATTTTGGTTCTTTAAAAAAAATACTTTTTAACTTTCACTTCACATAGCAAATTTTAAATCATAGAAGGAAGCACACTGGAATTTTAGTTTTGTTTCCTTGCCAGCATTTAAATCAAAAGTACAATAGTAATTGATGGTTCCCCCTACCCCTGCCCCCTCCTGGGGGGAAACACTAAATAGACAAGTGGTAACTTTGGTAAAGGATAAGACAGTACACAGTACTGGGGAGGTCAGCACAACTTGTACAAGGCAAGGTCATGGAAACTCCATAGACACATCGAAACTCCCTGAGGGACAGAATGGCTGGGCTGAGGGCTATGGGGACCACGGTCTCGGGGAACATCTAGCTCAATCGGCATAACGTAGTTTATAAAGAATATGTTCTATCTTCTACCTTGGTGAGTAGCATCTGGGGTCTTAAAAGCCAGTGAGCAGCCATCTAAGATACTCCACTGGTCTTACCCCTTCAGGAGCAAGGGAGAATGAAGAAAACTAAAGATAACAAGGGGAAGATTAGTCCAAGGGACTAAGGGACCACATCTACCATGGCCTCCACCAGACTGAGTCCAGTGCAACTAGATGGTGCCTGGCTACCACCACTGACTGCTCTGACAGGGATCACAATAGAGGGTCCCAGAAAGAGCTGGAGAAAAATGTAGAACAAAATTCTAACTTACAAAAAGACCAGACTTACTGGCCTGACAGAGACTGGAGAAACCCTGACAGCATGGCCCCTGGACACCCTTTTAGCTCAATAATGAGTCACTCCCAAGGTTCACCCTTTAGCCAAAGATTAGACAGGCCCATAAAACAAAACGAGACTAAAGGGGCATAACAGCCCAGGGACAAGGACGAGAAGGCAGGAGGGGACAGGGAAGCTGGTAATGGGGAACCCAAGGTTGAGAAGGGAGAGTGTTGACATGTCATCGGGTTGTTAACCAATGTCATAAAACAATATGTATGTTAACAGTTTTGAGAAACTATAGTTCTGTAAACCTTCATCTAAAGTATGATTAAAAAAAAAAATACAATAGTAAATAACCTAAATCAAACCAGTTGCTGTTGAGTCGATTCCAATTCATAGCGACCCTATAGAGTAGAACTGCCCCATAGGGTTTCCAAGGAGTAGCTGGTGGATTTGAATTGCCATCCTTTTGGTTTGCAGCCATTGCTCTTAACCACTGTACCACCAGGGCTCCACAACAGTAAATAGGTCCTTTTAAAATTTCACCGCAGAAAAATGCATGCACACGTACTCCCTTGTGTTTACTGATCTTATCTGGAGCTTAGTGAAGCTCCTAAAATTTGTATAATGGAATAATGTTAGTGCTATAAAAATTTATTCTTCAAAGACTCAAATTTTTACATCTACCAGAGTCTAAGAAAATAGTTGCTGCCAATAAGTTATCTAAAGAGTAACATTTCTTCTTTTGCAGAGCCTAATGACTCAGCAAGGTCTCAAGTCTACATCTATTTAAATTGCCTATTGACTGTAGCAAACCTACTTAGAACTACAGTCAGAATTTTTATAAAGGCATTTTTAGAAATATAGGTTTAGGTGCAGTCTTTTAGAACTAAAACTCCAAATTTAACCTTCAAATTTAAGGCTCTCTGAAGTCCCTATTTGGCTTATGTAGATAATTATAATAAACATTTTCAGGTTTTTGTTTGAAACCTTGATGATAAAGGTAGCCATGTAATTCTTAAGTTTTGAAAATTAGTGTAATTGAAATTTAGGTGACCTTATAGAATAGGTAAGCGTTTTTTAAAACATCAAATTTATTTTAAGAAACAGTTTTGTCATTACTGCTTGGATCAGCTGGTCAGGAAAGACGGCCTTAAACGTGACATAAAATTGGTGAAAAACTAATATATAAGTGCACACACATACATTAGGTATTGTAAAAGCCCAGCATGAAACTTCACCTTAATGCAAGTTTAGAGTGTATATTCAAATGCAGGTTTTTAATGAACATGTAAAGATCCTCTGTACACAGAAGATGCATTTAGCCACTTGTGCCTGAGAATGTTAACTATAATACTGATAGCAACAGGAATGTTAAACAATAATTTAATTTGCAATTCCCAAAACTTGACAGGTAAAAGGCCACAAAAGTTGGCTAAAAGTATTTTGATTGCTTGTGTTCAGTGGAAACCAGAGTGTTTAAATTCACAGTGTAGGTGTCTTCAATCTTGGGGTATTTTGTAGTATTTATATGAGTACTATTAGTTTTATTAACAAGTATTACTTTCAACATACAGATGTAGGTTATTTTCTGGTTATTATTAAATAGTAGGTAGGGTGTTTGTAGAAGTGCTAAATCATCACTTAGTGGGTTATTTGCTGTTTTTCCTTTTCTGCCATTTCTTGTTTGCGAATTGTATCCTGTGCTGCTTGCTGCATTTTCTCCAGTTTTTCCAGAGTCAGAGATTTTAAGGGTAGAAGTTTTGGCTTACATAGCACCATTGTGGTTACATCTTCTACAGACAGCTGCCCTAAGTTTAACAAAAAATAAGAATTACTTCATCAAGTAAGAACCCAGTGGTTTGGATTTGCAGCTAGAGTGAACATCTAAAACCGTAATCCATTGTTAATGAAAATCTCTTGTTCCTAGACTGAGGTTAGTTGTGGGGCCAGAAACAACATGTTGTTAGGTGCTGTTGAATCGGTTCCAACTCACAGTGACCCTGTGTACAACACAATGAAACACTGCCTGGTCTTGTGCCATCCTCATAATCATTGCTATGTTTTAGCCCATTGTTGCAGCCACTATGTCAGCCCATCTTGTTGAGGGTCATCATAGTGAACCCTTAAGCAACGACGATTTTTTGATCCTGGCGGAGTGTTGAAGAAAACACGTTTTGAACTTTCTACCAAAGGTAAGTCCCTAGGTGGTGCAGTTTGCTCTCGACTACTAACTTAAAGGTTGGTGGTTCAAGCCCACCCAACGGTACTATGGAAGAAAGGCCTGGCAATGTGTCGTTAAGATTATAGCCAAGAAAATCCTATGGAGTAATTCTACTCTGTAACACATGGGATTGCCATGAGTCTGAACTCAATGGCAATGGGTTTGGTGTTTTTTTCCTTCACCCAAGATTCTAAGCTAACATGAGACAACTTGCTGTATCAAATGTCTAATCTGAAATAAGATCTAGGAGAAATACATAGTAGACAAAAATATAACAAAGCATGGTATTTAACATGAATATTCAAATTAACTGAATGTCTAATTTGAAACTTCAGCTTTTCTTACTGTTGCTTAATTTAGGTTTCTTTTCCCTTGCTTTCAGACCTTATTTAATATGGTGAATACCATCAAGTACTTTCTTTTTCATTGGTAATATGATACTGTAATCTCCAGTTTTAAGTATAACAGGATTTTTAGGCTTAAAAAAATGCTCTGTCATCCTTTTATTGGAAAAAGAAGTGATGGAGTCTCCCTTTACAACATACTCATGAAAGAAGTACAGTAAAAAGTAGACAGTAAATGAGGCATATAGAATACAAAATAGTTACAGATGTTTAGCTGTTAAGTTTATTATGTGACACTGCCTATCGCTTTGTCAGTTCCTATAATATTCCATGACCTAAGTATTTGTGATATAAATACCTTGTTTTGGAAGAACTTCCCGGAACATTGACTTCACTTCCGCCATATCTTAATTGTTGCATACAGTGGTAAGTTTTTTCCTTTAATGAGAAATCAGTTGTTAATATTATCCAAAAATAAACTCCCAAAGTATATTGTCTATGCCATTTTAATCGTAACTTAAGAAGTAAAATCACAATTCCTATAGAAAATGAACTACCCTATCTTTGCATAATTTTCCCACTAATTTCCCGTGGTTCTTTTCGTTGAAACAAGGTTGAGACAGTTTATGCAAGCATCTAGAGCTCCTTGTCAACTTTTATTAATCAGTGGTGGTGTTAATCAGGAGGCTAGGTGTTGTAAAAAGAATGTGACCACCATTTGGGAGGTAGGATAAGGCAGCCAGTTAAGAGAAAGGAGGAGCTAGTAGGCAAACATTTCTTAATATTTCCACTTTTCTCAACAGCTAACAGCTGGTGTCTACTTTTAATCCCCTTGTTGTAATAACAAAAAGCATCCAAAAGGATCAGTTACGGCTACACAGTTGCAATCTGTAAGGAGGTAACACAAATGGGTAGAGTTGGCTCTTGCACTGAAAGGAGGTATGTTTTCAGCTTACTATTTTCCTGTAATCACAGAAATACTATATACCAAAGTGCCAGCATATACTCTCAAACAAGAATTCCATGAATATCCCATATACGCCATCTTTGGCCAGTGACGTTTGCTCCAAATGTTACATCCAGATTACAGCTATGCTATGTTTTAAGGTGTGCTGGACTGTAATTTGTAACATGACCCCTTTCCAAACACATGCTCCTCCAAACAGTCCCACCCATTTTGTGATATTTCACCATAGTGATGCAAGCTCACCATGCCTCTTCCCTAACATCACTACCACAGAAGTAATATTTATAAAGTGGTGACGCTGGCTTAGTGCCTGTCTTTACCACCCACTGCAAATTAGTTATAATCAAGTGCGGCTGCATCTGTTCTTAACTTATTCTCACTCCACTACTTTGACATTCCTAATAAAAGCTTCCCACACTCCATCCACCATGCTGCTTCCCCTCTCTTTTGTTCAACTTCCTATTCTGGGAAGTATACCCCAAAAAGTTCTAAGGAACCTCTATCCACTTTCCAGAACTTGGTCATCAAACTTTGACCCTACACTGCTCTATCAGGGAGGGAAGATGAAGTAGGGAATGGTCCAGGAATAAAGCAACTCCTTATAAATGGAATCTGAGGTAAATGCAATATGTGATTTCCTTCGAATGCACAGCTTCTCCTTCCACCACATTCTTTCCTTCATGTTACTTAGGCTTGCCAGTGGTACCTAGTGATCGTTGCCTTTTTCTCCCTCCCACCCCCAAGTTACCTTGAAGGCTAATAACACTGCAGACTGATTAGCCTCGCATTTATTAAACAACACCTAGCCTCTCCATTTGGGGCAGTGGTGGTTCAGGAGAATTCTTGCCTTCCATCTGGGAGACCAAGTTTGATTCCTGGCCAATGTACCTTAAGCACAGCCACCACCCATCTGTCAGTGGAGGCTTGCGTGTTGCTATGATGCTTAACAGGCTTCAATGGAGCTTCCAGACTAAGACACTAGGAGGAAAGACCTGGTGATCTACTTCTAAAAAATCAGCCAGTGAAAACCCTATGGATCACAATGGTCCAATTCTGTTGCGTCTGGGGAGTTGACTCGATGGCAGCTAACAAGCCTCTCCATTAAAGTCATCACAATGAAAACATTCACAAGGACTTTATTTCGTGCAAATGTAACATGATATGCCACTGAAAGGGAGGATAGACATTACAGATGTTGATAAATGTGAATGAAATACATACTAGCTAAAAATTTTAATATGTATTACCAAAATGCTAAAATAGTGGGTGAACAAATAATTAAATCTTAACTATTTTAGAGTAAGGAACTTCAGCTACTTACAGTTCAGTCATTATCCTTTGATTTCTCTTTTATCTATACCTCTTTCACATCGAAAATCTGACCTGAGGAGAACAATGAAACTTGGTGCTCTACCAAGCCTCAGTTCTGTTTTGACTAGGCTGCCATTGTTACTGGATAGGGTGTGAACCAAAGGCCTGGTAGGCAGTGGGTTGGTACTGGTGTGGGGAAGATCTGTGATCTCCCTTGCCTAGGTGGATTGTCTGCTTTCCTTGGGTTGGTTCTTGTTTCTAGGCCCCCTTAGGCATTGGTAGGAGAGAAACAGGAAGGGAAGGGCTAAAATAAGCAAGGTGGTGGTTGGATGGCCAGTACTGGCAGGGCTACATTGACTTGATAATCAACTGCTCTGGAAGCCCAGAGTGGGAAGGGGCATTTACTTCCTTCTCCCAGGTGGCCAGTTAATAGCCAAACATGGGTGTTTTGTCTGGTGCAATGTGCTCTAAGGAGTTGTGGCTACTCCCGAGGGTACTTTCTTATTGGTCAGGTGAGATGTATGGAACACCAGGGACAGATGGGCCAAAGGAGAAACATAATATGGCTGAAATTCATGTATATCGTACACCTGCCATGGGAAAATTATTGCTACAGTTCTATTTTTCATTTTTACAGATGTTAAGCACTGAGATAAGGAGCCCTGGAGGCACAGAGGTTGTTTGGCTGCTAACAGAAAGGTTGGTGGTTCAAACCCACCAAAGCTCCACGGAAGAAAGACAGCAGGCTGCTTCTGTGAAAATTACAACCTTGGAAACACTATGGGGCAGTTCCACTCTGTCCTATAGGATCGCTATGAGTCGGAATCGACTCAATGGCAATGTTTTGTTTTTTGGTTTTTTAAACCACTGAGGTGGGTATGGGAAGTTTTCTTCAATCTCTGAACTTCTAAAGTTATGTTTAAAAATCAGGTAGTGATCTAGCATCAAAAAATAATTTTAAATGATAAAGACTATTAAATTAAGTCTTCTTTCAGTTTTGTTGAAAGCAGAAACTTAAACAGCCTCCTGATTTGCAAAAGTGCTACTTACCTAATAATCAGTGAAGTCTTTGGCCTTTCTCATCATAGTTACCAACGTTTTCTTTTGTCTCTTGGTTTGGTACCTAGGAGATTTTTACTTTCAGGTGTATTTCATCCTACTAAGAGTCTACATGGGTGAGAGAGATGCCTTTTCCTTGGTAAAGTCTAAGAAAGGTGATTATGAAAGGGGATATGGGAAATGAGAATCAGCATGATGCCTTATCCACAATGCCCATTTTCTCAGAAAATTCAACATTAGCAGAGATTACATGTGGAAGTTTAGGATCTAGAAACGGATTACTCTTAATCATGCTTGCCTGCATACCACTCTGAACGTCTTTAGGCATCTTTCAGGACACGCAAACCCTGTTTTGAAGATTGCTAATCTACGTAATAAGTTACAAAATGATGTTCTTTGGGATGTTAATTGACTTTCTGGGAAGATTCTGTGGTCTAATAAATTTAAAAGCCCAGGGATGGAAGAAACTCAAGTTTTTTGTTTTTTTTTTTAAACTGCAGGACTTTTTAGAAACTTTAATATGCTAACACGTGATGACGCTTCAACAGGACAATGAATATGTATTGCTTCCTAAACTTATTTAATCCTGGGATCCTTTAAAAGTGTTTTTATGGGAAACCAAAAACACAAGGGAAATATTAGTCCAAAGGACTAACAGACCACGGCCTCCACCAGCCTGAACCCAGAACTAGATGGTACCTGGCTACCACCACTGACCACTCTGGCGGGGATCACAATAGACGGTCCCGGGCAAAGCAGGAGAATAATGTAAAAATTCAAATTCACAAAAAAAAAAAAAAAAAAGACCAGACTTATTGGTCTGACAGTGACTGGAGGAACCCCCAAGACTATGGCCCCCATACACCCTGCTAACTCAGAACTGAAGCCACTCCCAAAGCCCACCTTTCAGCCAATGATTAGACAGGCCTATAAAACAAACAGGAACACATGTGAGGAATGTGCCTTTTAGTTCAATCAAGTACACGAGACCAAATGGGCAACACCTGCCCAAAAGCATAGACGAGAAGACAGGAAGGGACAGGAAAACTGGATGAATGGACACTGAGAACCAAGAGTGCTGACACACTGCAGAGTTTGCAACTCATGTCACAAAACAATTTGTGCGTAAAATTTTTGAATGAAAAACTAATTTGCGCTGTAAACTTTCACCTAAAAACACAAAACAACAACAAAAGACTCCCTTTCCAGCACAGGAATTTTTTTTTTTTAAAAAGTGTTTTTATGGGACTAGTAGTCCTTAGAACACATTTTGTACTCCTAGGGCAATATGGCATGTGTAATAAGCAAGTATTAAGGAATATACATTCAGTGTTTTCAAATAACTAATTTTGAAATAAGTAAAGGCTATATTCCTTCCGAATGTAACATTTATTAAGATGACCTGAAGGTTTTTGTTTTTTTCGCCTGATCTATTTCAGGTTTATACTTTAACTGGGGTACAGGGTTTTACTCTGGCTCCACCATACTAATTAACTGTGACTTTGAATGAATTTCTTAACTAATCAAAACTTTGGTTTTCTCATAAAAAACAGGGTTAGTATCTGTACTGAGTTGCAAGAGTCAAGTAAAAATGGATGTAAAAGTGCTCAGAAATACAGCATGACATTTATTATTCCATATCTAACTTTTATAGCCCTATAATAAAGGATTTGTTGTATACTACCACTAAGGTAACTTCCAACTCTAACAGTCCTTTGAATCCTCACAAACACCATGGTACTAGAAGACAGCAAATTGTGTTCTTAAATAGGTTTTTTAAAATATGGTAATAAAGCAAACCCATTTCATAATATAATTCAAAGTTGAGAAAATGTGGAAAAGATTTTAAGTGCACAGCAAAGAGTAAAAACCTTTCAAATTACAATCAAGGAAACAGAATGGAAGCTTGGTGCACATAAGAATCTATCTTGAATTTTTGTTGGAGGTGACAAGTGACTTGTTGCCTAACCTAGAAAATACACCTGAAAAACAGCAAATAGAAAACATTTTGAAAGCACTTTGATTCTCAACCAAAGTATAAATCATCTTTTCATGAAAGAAACAGAGGTCATAAACTGGTGGCCCTTGGTCCTATCTAGCTGTATATGTTTTGTTTGGCTTGCTAGATGTTTAAAAGTATTTGAACCAATGTGTAAAAATCAGGAGATTTCACATAAAATCAAAATTGCAGCTCCTCTTGACAAGTCTGGCAATACCAGGCCCACATTCCCACATGGCAAAGTTTGATGAGGGCTGGGAAGTGTCCCACTTCAATGAGCATGTGCTCTGGAGTTTTCCAGTCTCCACTACTGCCTATTGTTTTCCTTTACCTTAACTGTCTGGCTGCTACAGACACTTAACTCTGTAACCTCAGTAATATACAGAGCCACTGCAGCAATACTGTATGTCATGTGGTCTTATTTTATCATTAATGGACATTGAGAAGCAAAAGTACAATCTCTGGTAATTGAAGGACACACCAGGAGTAATTCTGTTTATGTAAAGGACATTAGGGGATATTTTTCTTCTGTGAATATTAAGCTAATTCCTTTTAAGTAAGGTCAACCCATCTAGTGCAGAGTTGGGGTAGGGTGGGAGAAATAGTAACAACAATGATAAAAAGTGTTATCTTTTGTCTTATCCAAGACTTGTGGTTAACTGATAGATGAATTTTCAAAAGCATTAATCTTCTGAGTATAAACTAACATGAGAAAAAGATGAGAGGGGGAGCCCAGTTAAGAAAGTGTTATTTAGCAGACATAAAGTAGAAATATTCATTCTCAGGTAACTGCCCCATTGCTAGCAGAGTGCTTAATTTGGATTGGTGATGTTCTTCTGGAGATACCAAGCAACATCATAAGTCATATAGTTGGAAACCATAGTAGATTCTATTCTGTTATGCTATCTGGCATCTGCTGGTAGAGAAATGCTGCAACATGTCCAATTTGGCTAATTAATTCAGACTCATGTAAATAAAATTCGCAGTGTCTAGCTTCTGAAATGTGCCTAGGCTTAAGAACAGAAACTGTTCTTGGGTGAATCTGGATGATGTCATTGGTTCTGGTATGCCCCAATGTTGTTGCTGTTAGCTAAAGCACATTACATATATTTGAATTCATTCTTACTCAACAATCTTAAGAGGTTTTATAGCTCCGTTTAATAGATGATGAACAGAGAGGATGACTAACTGTCCAAGGTTACAAAACTAGTGAGTGGCCTGGCTCCTGAAACCCGGATCTGATTCCAAATCCTATGGTCTTAATTGGTACATTATTTTGCCTTACTTGAATCTGGAGTCAAATTTGTTTCATAGTCCCACACGAGCAAGCTTCTTTCTGTACAAAAGTGTCTGATGTTTTGCATTACTTAACTTACAATATTCTGCCCCCGAGACTATTTTCTTCTGTTCCCTTAAGTGCATTTTTTCCCCTTTCACTTAATCTTTCATCATCAAATATAAGTCTAGGATAGGAGTACGTGAGCTTGGTACTCCTGGGAGTTTTCCTTCTTGTGATTCTGAGGTAAATTCCCCACACACTTCTCTATCCATTGAGCAGGGAATGTTCCCAATGTACTAAATGTTAAGTATAATCTTGATTTTTCAATTTTTAGTAGGCTCTACTTTATGCTATCATATCAAAAAGTTATCACAAAAACACCAGGACCAATTAAGACTTGCAAGAGAACTTCAGGGATAAAATAACATAGCCTAAACTGGAATGTGGCCAGATGGCCAGTATTTGCCTTGGTATCTGCTTTGATAACATCAAAATTCATCTGTATTTGAATTACAGGGCCCACACATCTTTCAACAACAGTCTGCAGGGTGCCAGTGGTTGAAATTCATGAAACTAAGTTGACATCAGTACACTTTGCTGCAGATTACATTGCATCAGCTCCAAGTGTAGGCAAAGTAACAGCAAGACTTTATTAAATGCAGGCAGTCTATGCTGCCAGCCCAGGAGGAATAAATGCTGAACTCTTCTTTGCAGGACATCATAGAGAGATGTGTGTTGAGAAGTGGGGTGAATTTAACTAGTAACAGCATAATTAACGTAGCTGCATTTGAGAAGGCTTAATCATGACTGGAAAAATATGAATACTGTGAAGTATTCTTGCCAAAAATATTAAGCTGAATCTAATCAAGCCGCTACATCTACTTCTGATTTACAAGAAATAAGAAAAAAGGACATCATGAAGAAATAATCAGATAAATCCAGAACATGGGACATTTAAAAAGACTCCTGACCTGAATTCTTCAAAATGCTAATGTCATGAGGAAAAAGAAGACTGGGGGGCTAAAGAGTTAAAATGTCCAAATACAATGTGTAAGCCTTGACTGGATCCTGATTTAGGGGGATGGGGTGGAGTATAAAAGATATTCTCTGGTCAATTGGGAAATTTTGTACATAGACTGGATTTTAAATATTACTAAATTATTAATTTTCTTAAATTGCTTAGTCGTGATAATGATGTGTTTTATAGGAGAACTTCATAATTTTTAGGAAATTTATCAGAAATAAATTTAGAAACATGTTTAGAAATGTTAGGGAAGTGTGCCTAACAATAGGTATCTGCGAGCTATTTCCAAGTGGTTCAACAACAGTGAAAAAGTGCGTATGTGGGAGAGGGATAAACTAAATATGGCAAAATGTTAACAACTGTTTGATCTAGGTCAAGACTGTATGTTCACTAAATTCTTTCAACTTTTTAATGTATGAACATTTTCATAATAAAAAATTTGGGGAAAAAATCATGTTAGAAAAACTTCAGAAGGAAAGTCTAAGAAAAGGTTGTGTATTAAGAACTATGACAAACTAAAGTGCCATAAAACCTGGCAGCAGTGTCCTGGGCATTCAGAAGGACCCAATATATTCAATGTTTTAGTATTTACCAAAATATCACATGTAGGGTGAAATGATAGGCAGATGAATCTGATACAAACCATTCTATTTAGGAATAAATATAGTAGTGAAGCTAAGAACATAATTAGCTGTTATATAGTAAAATAGTGATTGTGATTTAAAAAAGGTACAAAAAGTGCTAGGTAAGCTCAGAAGAAATTCTTATTGGAGAGAATCTGGAAACGTATCTCCAAGGATAACTAGGACATGAATACAGAATAAAAAATGATGGTACTGCAAAAGACTTCAGTGATTAACCTGGGAGGAAACAAGAGTAGTTCATTTGGCTGGAGCATGAGTACAAAGGAAACAGAAGGAAATTAAGTAAAGAAGGTAGAATCGCATCGTCATTGTTGACTGGCTGGTTAGAAACAATTTTAATTTACCTTCAAGTTCTCCTGGTCTTTTTCCCGCAGCTTTAGGCATCCAACCCAGTATTACCAAGATGACTGATTTCTTGACACAAGCCTACAGAAGGAACTACATGAAATAATGCGTGACACCTACTGTAAAGAGCCATATAAAAGAAATATATGTATATTTATTAATATTCACAAACATTAAGGGGCTGTTGTTAATAAACCGTAGGATTAGGACCCTACACCGTTATCCAGAGCTGCAGTTAATGCTTACAAAGCTTCTAGAGAGGGACAAGTAAAGGGAAGTAAATTCAGAATATAAACACAGGCGGCGGGGAAATAGAACTTAGAGGTCTTGCCGCGGTGGTAGGGACCATCTTTTCCCTTTACGGCTAGGGGTGGAAAACGATTTGCTCAAGTTTCCAAATTCTCCATCCTCCAAAGGTCGGGGGTAAAGTACATAAAAACACGTGGGGGCGTGGTCAGGGGCTCCATCTTGTCCGGGTCTAGTGCTCCGCCCCGCAGCCCTAGGCCAGGCAGCTCCAGGACCCGCCCCGGCCTGGATGGGTGGCGGGGTTTTGTCGGCCGGTAGAGCGGCTTCGCCTCACAGGGAGTCTCAGGACGGCAAAGGGAAAGAGGGCCGCCGCCTGGCCAGCCTGGACAAAAAAACCTTCCAGGGGAAGCGGCCCTCAGTCTCCCAGGGACTGTCCGGCTCGGGCCTGCACCACGGGTCGAGGCCAGGAGACACTCACCTCACTTCGTAACTCGGGTCGAAAGTGGGAGTCCCCTGGGGCGTGCGAGGCACAGACTATTGCCACTCTTCCGCTAAGACTCCATTCGGAAGTGCTAAATGCGACTTCCGGGCAGGACAGGGCTTTTCGGAGCCCTAAACTGTTGTACACCTAGGTAAGTGACTAGACATCTCAGCCAAAATAAGAGCCAGGAAACATGCTCCCTCTTGATACCCCTTCCCGGGCAGGTGTAGTCCTGATTACCCAATTTGTCTAAAATGGGATGTCAGGTCACCTCTACTCCTTTAGGCCTACTTATAGATGCATCCCTTCCCAGAAGTCTCAGCTGTTGCCCAGGGCAACTGTGAGATTGGGCGAACGAAAAATATGTCACATTTGAGACAGGAAGTTATGAAACGGTCTTGCCATGATCGGTTATGGCTGCCTCAACTTCAACAGTAACTTCCGGTTGGAAGTGTCACTCTACCCTGCCGGAGGCTTACTCTGTGGCTTAGCTAGCCAGCGGCGCCCAGTGGGCGGGAGACAGGCGTCGAAGAGCAGAGGAAAGGAAAAGGGCGGAGTGAGGGAAGCTGGCGAAAATGCCTCATTCTGACTGGGCAGCGTTGCTCGTCCTGGCTCCACCCATTTTTCTTCCCCAGCGAGTGACGAGCCCGCGCCGGAGGGATGGGGCGGGGCAGTTGGAGCGAGAGTACTGGAGGGGCGGGGCGGGGCAAGTGGGGGAGGGGTGGGCGGGGGGCGGCGGTTGGGCAGCGTCGCTTCTGAGGAGGAGGAGGAAGGAGGGCGAGAGGAGGATGGCGGAGTCTAGGCTCCTGACGGTAACCAGGGGCCAGGATAGGGCGGGAGGGAGTCTGTTGGTCGGCTCTTCCTGCCTTCCTTCCTGCTCGTCGGGCGGTCGGTCTGGCTGTCGGTAGAGGGAGGCTCCGCACGCCCTGACAGGCGCGAGCCGGCGGAGCTGGGGCGAGGCCCAGGGAGGCGCCGCCGCCGCCGCTTTCCTGGGTGCTGTCGCCAGGAGGGCTGGGGCCTCAGAGCCTGCTCTCGTGTGTGGCCCGCAGCCCTGCGCCGAGAGCGAGCCGGCCGCCCCTGACAGCGACCCGAGCTGGGCCTCCGGTGGCGGCTGGCGGCCAGGACAGCGCCAGGACGCGGGGGCGCGGGCCGGGGGCGCCGCGGACGGTCCTGTTCACTCCGCTCCCGCTGCCCGGGCCCAGGCTATGGGGCGCCCGTGGGCGTCCCGAGGGCGTGTTAATCGTCGGAGGGGCCTAGGCGCAGCGGTAATGATCCGGGCGGGGTCTTTCATCGTCTCTCTCCCCCCTCCCCCCCCCCCGACAAGCCCACCACCCTCTTCGCATATGCTCTCTCTAAAGACCCTTCGGTGAGGAGTGGTGAATCGGCCTTGGGTGTGTTGCTTGGTGAAGCGAGTTGTAATCATCCCAGATCGCCTTCTTGAACGTGCCTGATGGCAGCCTCTCTCCGCGGTGGCTTTTAGGGATAGAGGAAAAGTACTCTAACTCACCCCCCACCCCGCCCCCAAGCTCTTAACGCTGGGGGCTTTAGGACAAAACGATTTCCCCCCCAGCCCCTCAGTATCCATTGTTTTGTACCATCCCTCTCCCCCGCCCCATGCTTAGGTAGAAGAATAAAGACTCCAAACCATTTAATTCGCCTTTTTTTTTTTTTTTTTTTTTTAAATCAGCAGAGGGTTTATGCTATTGTGGCAGTATGGGTTTATAAACAGGTGGAATGAATACCTATTCGAGAATTGGAAAGAAGATGCTTTTTTTGTGGTTTTACGCTTTCGGCCTGTACAGTTAGGGATCTGATTTTCTTGTCTGTCTGTTTTATATCGTAACGGGGGTGATAAGGATAAAAGAGGAAGCACTGTTTTGCAACCTACCCATAGAAATATTTTCGAAGTCTCTGGAGATGCTGAAGAAAAATTAGGTTGCAGATGTCGACTGTATAGTGTTTGCCTCCAACATGATAACTACCAACAGTCAGTATCTAAGCTTACACCTGTGTTATTTTGTACACTCCTTCGTAAACGTCAGGAGCTTCTGGTATCTGCTCGGAGATTCTGTATCAAAGACTTATTTAATTTTTCAGAATCCTAGGGTACACTTGTGCAACCAGTTTTTTTGTTACCTGAATGTAGCATTAATGCTGAAAAAGTCTTAATGTTAAAAACCTCAATTTATTAGTGTACTAATCGTTACCTTCACCCGTCTCTCCCTTTCATGGCCTTTATAACTGTTACTACGTATTTGAAAACACTTAGCTATTGGATACAATTCATAACATTCATTAAGCTTACATTTATGATTTGAATTTATGAAGTATTGATTTTTTTCTATGTGTTGTTGACAAGAATTTTTAGGAATAAAGTATGTAAATGACAATTCTTCACACGTGATAAACCTTTTTAAATAATGTATTTGGACATAAGGTACATTGTGAAGTATTTTTATTTATGCATATGCATTTGAAAAATAGACCATGCACTATAATAAATGAAGGCTTTCTTGAAATGCCAATTTCCAGTTATGGACCTGTCCTGTTTCTAAGGATACCACACTTCCCCAAGTTTGCTTGTTCAGTTTTTGAAGAACAGCTACTCAGGTTGGCATTTGTTTACTGATCTCTCATTGTAATAAGTACAATTTTCAAGTAAAAAAAAATTTTTTTTGTTATACATTGATATGGATTAAAGATTTATGTTAAGAGGTATCTTGTTTGTAGCTGAACTCTTTTTTTTTTTTTTTTTTTTTAAGTTGTTAATGACCATATTCAGAAAGTTGGTCCGAGCTGTTTTTTGGTAATTGTAGCAAGTAAAGGATCATGTAGATGGGGTCACTATTAGTCAAAATCAACTCGATGGCAGTGGTTTTTTTTTCTCTTTTTTTTTTTTTTTGGTATCAAGTAAGGATCATACAACAACTAGTGAACTATAATAAGTCATTTCGTGTTTCAAAAGGAACACCAAAATTATAAATTCTTTTGTTCTACTTGCCAAAATTATGCTTTGTAAATATTATTGTTTCTTCAGTGACTTGGGACAGGGCAGAATGATGTTTTTTCCTCCCATATTCAGAGAGCTATAAAATGGAACTCTATATGGAATACTCCCAAAGCTGGTTTCTAAATAACTGCTGCTGTATTTTTTTTTGCCTTGACTTACTGATATGGATTGTGAGAAGGGTGAATAAAGTTGGAATTCTTTGTTATCTAGGCAGTTAAATTGCAGTAATTTTTGTTTTGAAAATAAGCTAGATTATTAATGATTGTTTTTAGTAAGAAGATATTTAAATATAAAAAGAATCTGTTGTATATTCAACTAAAAAATTATAACCCATATGTGCAGATATACAGATTAAATGAAAGAATATATGTTTAAAATGTAGTTTACTAAATTATTCATGTATCCTTCACGTATGAAAAGGCATAAAGTCTATGCTTATAAGCAACAAAACAAAATGACAAAAACAAAAAATTGACCCACAAACCTTTCAGTGAGTTCTAAGGTTTATAGTTTGGCCTGCGTGGACTAGTTTATAAAACATCAGTTCAGAGAGGAAATTTAGATATAAAATAGACGCTTTGACATTTCCTAATAAGACTACTAGGGAATTGTAAATATTTTGTTATAGATGAATTAAATAGAAATTGACTGATTTAGCAGTAGAGTGGTATAATTACTTTTATGTGATATATGACAAATGAGTGCTGCAAATATTAAATTGGCTGATATTTTTGCTTATTAGACTTACTATATTTTATGCATTATATATTATACAATAAACCAAAAAGCAAACCCGTTATTGTTGAGTCGATTCCGACTCATTGCAACCCTGTAGGACAGAGTAGAACAGCCCCATAGGATTTCCAAGGAGCATCAGGTAGATTCGAACGGCTGACCTTTTGGTTAGTAGCTGAGCTCTTAACCACTGCATCACCAGGGCTCATAATTTAAGGCAAAACCTTTCATAGATTAAATTATGGAAATATATCATCTGTTATCCTTGCTTCCCCTATTTTAACTGCTTGATCTGTCTTCTGAATTTTCACTACTTCTTGTTGCACTGCATTAAAGTTGCACCCCATAACTCTTTTTCGAATTATTTTCTGTTAATATAGTAGTTTAAAAATTCTATTACCTTACCTACCTGTCTAAACTGACTTCTAAAATGTAAAAAATTTCTCAGTTACAGCTGATCTGTGGTGTGCTTGAACTTGGTATATTATAGACTATTCTGAAATATGATGGCCAATTTATGCAAGTTGAAAGAACATGTATAAGTCTGAAAAACTGATTTATGTTCCAAAATATGTAATTGGATTATTGTAAGGTAAACTAGCATTCATTGTCTTTGTTTGGATATTTTTTCCTGGTTACCAGCTTTTTAGTACAATATCTTTAATTCAGCAAAGCAATAGTTCTAATGTGTAAAAAGAATATTCTAATTACAAAGGGCTCTTCAGCTTTTGAGATGCTGGTAACTTAAGGGCTTGTGGAGAAAGTATGCAGTTCCTATTATAAAGATTTAAAAGAACTAGTTAGATTTCACACTCTATAGTTCCAGCTTCTCTAAAGATCAGAACTGATTGCAAAAAGTAGTGCGTGCTGTAAAAGGTAAGGGTTCTTTTATTGGAAAGAATGAACATATTACTTGTAGCTGAAACATTACAGGAAACGTTAAAAGAGTGTATAATTGGTCCCTGTGTGAAATGAACCTGGAAGACTTTTATGAATTATTTTGGCATATTTATTTTCTAATGTTTATAGCACTGCGAAGAGTCACAATTTAAGCACTTCTTTTGTAATTAAGTATTTCACTGCTGGCAAAGATAATTTGCTTAAAAATTTTGGGGAGCAATAGATTAAATTTTTTTAATGACCTGTAGGTAAAGTGGAAATAGCTTGTTTGGATGCAGGTAATTTCTAGGACTTGGAGTTAATTTCATCAGTTAAATCTGGGCTTTCTTAGTTTCCAGTTTTATGTTGTACAACACTCTTTCCTGCTTTCAGGACTTTCAGTCTTTCAAATAGTGTTTAACTTTTTAATTTCAATCTATAAATATTTCTTACTAAGCACAGTTTCACATTACTAATGTCATAGAACTTCTGTTGAGTGACATGCATGTTCAGGCTCTGAGGATAAATAGAGACAAATATGTTTCCTGCTTTCAATAAATTCATAGTTTGTTGCAGGAACTAGACGAGTCAGTAGTTAATTGTTATACCCTGTTACAGTTACTTCTGCAGCAGTATACGCTCAGATGAGTTCTTTTCCTTAGACTGCATGTATAACCATCCATGTTTACTGGAGGATAGGACTAGAATTGATTCTTCAGGATAAGCAGGATAGATAGAGGATAGAAGAAGCATGAGAAATTAAAGCCCGTTTGGAGAATTGCAGGTGGATAGCAATTTGGATTCCAGTAATAATATTTTAGGTCATATGCTAGACTTTCATTAAAGCATTTCTTTTTAGAGATTGCTATTTTTTATGTGCCTACTTTAATTTGAGCCTTGAACTGTGGACCTGCATTAATGTTAGGGTCTGCTCCAAATCATTAATTAAAACTTTTACATAAGTATATTTTTCCATAACATTTTAATAAGTAGAAGAACATACCAGCCTGTTGTTGTTAGGTGCTGTAGAGTCACTTTCTACTTACAGCGACCTTATGTGACAGAATAGAACCTGCCAGCGACGTTATGTGACAGAATAGAACCTGCCCCTTAGGGTTTCTTAAGATGTAATGTTTATGGGAACAGATCACCAGATCTTTCTCCCACAAAACCGCTATGTGGATTGGAACCTCCAGCCTTTTGGTTAGCAGCCAAGTGCTTAACCGTTGTGCCACCAAGGCTCCTGTATATATCTATCTAAAGATATTTAATATTGAAAGATATTTAAATATGATTTTGAAACATAGTATCCTTATCCAAATTCTGAGCAATGGGGACACAATGATGGTACATTTACTCTGTCACATGGGATTGCTACGAGTTGGAATCTATTCGACAGCACCCAGCAACAACAGATCCTTATCGGTGTATCTAGATATATCTAGATTATTGATACAGCTTTAGATATTCACGTATCTATTTCTTAGCACTTATGTATCATGTTGAAGAGTAACATTTATGATCTTTCTTAGAACTCATGGTAAGTTTTTATTACACAAGAATTCACTCTTAGGACATTTTTAAAAACCTCTTTTCATACTTATCAGTGCCACTCTTCCTTTAGGTAAGTCAGACTACAGGATCAGCAGTTGGACTCTGAAAGAACACTTTGTGTGAGTCTTATATAATTTAAAAGTTTTTAATTTTGACATTTTAGCAGTTTCTGTATTAATGTTATTACGTCTTATTTATCTTGAGGTTATTTATTAGGATACTAAAACTTCAACAGTGTTGTCTGCCTGTCTGATCACCCCCTGTACTCTTCACCTGGCTAACCTCCTAATTGGGTCTCTATATTACATCCTTTGAAAGGCCTTCTTTGATCCCTGGTTAGGTTCTCCTGTCTTTTTTGCTAGACTGTAAGCTTCATCATGTCATCTTTAGTACTGTTTCTCTAGTATACAAGGTCTAGACCTTGTAGGCTCCTAGGAGAAAATTTGTTTTAAATTGATAGTCTACAGCCCCAAAGAAACTGAATCGGCGACTAGAATGGACAAAGAGGTGCCATTGAGTTCTTGCTCTTAAACACACATTTCCTGCCTTACAACCCCTCAGGCCTTAATTCAGGGCTCTTTTACTCTCACATAATGTACAATTTTAAAAAAAGTTTAGTAACCAAATGTAAAAAGGCCATAAGAGAGTTGAAAATAAGAGCAGAGGGAAATACGTAAAAAACAGATGCAAGACATTTTTAGAAAAATGGTTTAGGGCAATTTAATGTTGCAGTAAAAACACTTGGACACCATTTGTTTTATATATAGACTAGTATAACAATAATGATGATCTAGGATCATGAAGAAGAAGCTAATTGCTGTTAGTAAATTTTGTTAAAAACAACACAAGGCCATGCATTTCAAAAAGATTTCTATCCAAATGATGTAATTGACAACTTCTAATGTGTTAAGCCTTTGTTATTGGAAATACTTGCTTAATGAGGCGAAACATAGTATACCATTGAGTATTTACTGAATAAAATGAAGTTGCAAGAAATCATTTTCTGGAGGTACTAAATTAGGTATGATATTACTACCTTATAATTCCTTGAGACTACTATGTGCTTCTTTGTTAAATTAGCTCTGAAATACGTAAAATTAAGTAACAGAACTTGTTTTTCTTGATCAATTTTAAACGAAGATATACCTGTTGCAATGATATGACAAAATGGCATAAGTATTTATTCTGTTAAAGAGAGTTAGATTTATTCTCTGGTATTTTCTGGTGACCTAGACTGGGAAAATTAGGTTAAAAGCTATACTTTACTTTGCTAGAAGTGTGTGGTGTATAACAGATTGGATGATCTGAAATAAATTTTTTAATTCTGTTTTGGCTCACATATCTTTTGGGATATAGAATTCAAAATTTGACTGAAGAGCTTTAGTTCTGGTTCAGATAAATTGAATTTTATCTTAATATTGACTTCTATGACTGTATAAAGATAGGTAGAAGAGCTAGTTATTCCTTATTTTGTTGCTAAAGCTAATATTGGTTTATCTACCATGTGTTAATTACAGTTCTAAACTCATAGAAATGTCATGCTTGTATACCAGGCAGCTTAAAATAGTAAAGTTTATGATTTAATCTTGAAGACGTTTATTTCTGTACTTTGGAAGTAGTGATTTGAAATTCTTAATACTAGCAATATGGCCTAGTTTCAGAACACCCACTAAGCAACTGTGGGAACTCAGCATGCTAAATGGCTGTTAGTGCTGCAGTATTTTTTAATTTTCCACACCTACTGTTATATAATATCTTACAGTAGTACATGCAGAACAGGCGTGTTTGGGACAAGAACAAAGTGTATTGAAGTTCAAAAAATATTTGAGACTGTATCAGGCTGTGTGTTGGGCACTAGGGACCTACAGATGATCAGATGTAGTGATATCAATGAGTGTTTGACATAAATCAGATGATAATGTTTCAGGTTGCAGTTGAGTGAAAGCAAGAATTGTTATTTGGCTTAAGAAAAAGGTCTTATTAAAAATGGAATAACTATTTTAGGAACAACTTTTTGAAATTTTATTCAAGTTTGATAACTCTGATATAAACATTTCCATGATGTTTGTATACGGTACTTAAAAATTTCAGTGAAAATAGTTTGTATTTAAACATTTTCCCTAGAGTGTTGTACAACCCAGACTGTCCAGCATTGTGTCAGCCTATGAGAACCAGATACTGAAACTGATGAGAAAGCGTAAAGAATGAAATCCACTAGTTTATTTTCATTGTTCAGGAAAATATGATTGTAAAGGGATTTGATAAAACATACTTTATCAGCTTATTTTGTTGATTAAAAAGAGGGCTGACTTGAGCCTGCACTGATTGTAACATCATGCAAATAGATAATGGAATTAAGTGTTTCATTTAAAGATTTTTATGATATGTAAAAGGAAGGACTTAATACTTTTAAAGTCAGCTATACAGCTCTTGGAGAGTTAGCTCTGTGAGTAATGTCTTAGTGCATGACTAATTATCTCTATGCAAAAATATAAGAAACTTAATCTGGCCTTTTCTCAACTAGAACTCAGTAATACGTGACATTTTCATGTATAGAATATCACCATAATTGGTGTAATAATAATGATCCTATAGAAAGATCTTGAAAATGTTTGTTTCATCTAAGAAAATTGAATTTAAATTTAATATAATTGAAATTTTACTCTTTTATTATATTCAAATTCTTTGAAAATTGATAATTCATAAATGATAGATTCATATGGTAAAAATAAAGATATTTTGTTAATTAGCACATCACATTCTTGACTATGATTGTTATCTGGTTTTTATAACTAATGGGTTGTTTCTGAAAGCAACTAAAAGTAGTTATTACAAATAATATTTTTTTCTTTCTGGCATGATTTGCCGTCTACAAATTACTGAATGATTTGCGTATTTGTCGTGTGAGAATTTTTTACACCAGACTAATTGTTGTGCAGGTTTTCACTGCCCTCAGGGTTTATATTGTATTTTTCTCCTTGCCTTTGAAATTGCTGTTTGTATCCAAATGTTGAGTCTAAGTTATTATTTCATCTAGAACCTGGTGGGAATCATATTCTGGGACTATATTCACAAAACAGTAGATCGTACATACCAGTTGGGAACCATAGAGTTTTGTTTAATTTGTTACATTACAAAAATAACGTCTTTTTATGTATATTAAAAAATGTAAGCAAAAATATATTGTGAGTAGTTCTGATGGCAGAAATTCCTTATTAACCTTAAATTAAGCTAAAGGGATGGCTGATCAGTATGTTTCTTTTGATTTTGTATGAGTAAGATTTCTACTCTGGGATATTTAAAAAAAATATGGTACAGAGTTAAATGAAATTCTGTTTTAAAACTCAAAATATATTATGCTGATCCTATAAAAAAGACTATTAAGTAAGTAGATAAATAAAATAATCAATTGAGAATAGAGGTTTTTGTCTAAATAAAATCTCAAGAACCTTATAGAAGTGAGAAAGGCTGTTTATTTTATACTTTTACGGTTACTCACTAAATACTGATCCTGAATGTAAGGAACCTACCCTGAGGCCACAAACTGAATTTTTAGTTCTCTCTAATCTTGCTATTTATAGTACATTTATTTTTGTTTATTTTTTTGTGACAATTTCTGATAAACAGTTTGTAGAGTAATAGAAAGGATTTATAATCAGATAGACCTAGTGAAGGAATATGTGGGTACATACAAAAATGAAGCAATTAAATGTAATTTAATTATTTTTTTAACTTAAAAATACTAAAATATATCTGTTTTTTTTTTTAGTTGAAAATACTTCCTTGAATACTTAGCCTAGTGCGTATAATCTAAGATAACAATTATATTTTGTTTGGCCACACACTGATAAATTAGGTAACTGACTTTTTGATTTATTGCCACCGTGCCCATGGGAAATGAAGAGTTAAATATACTTTGGGAATGCTTAGGTTGTTTCTGACATACTTTCAGTTCCCTGGCAAGAAAGGCAGTTTAAACAAATATTCATAGGTAAAATATATATTTTTTTTTTTGGTAGTAGTTGTGTGGCATTAAAGTTTTCAAATAATGTTTGGTCAGGATATTAGGTATTTAATATTATATGTTAGTTATGTTGAGACATTTTAATCCTCCCTCCCACCCCCCAGGCTTTTACTTTGAGACTTTGCTGGATAATTTTGCAACTCAAATGTCTGCTGAGTTGAAATGTACAAGGGAGCTGTGATCTCAGTTAGAATTTATATCATGGGTTAGATAAACAGGAATTTTCAGTTCTTTGCTTGGAACTCTATAGGAGCCCTGGTGGCTGCTAACTGAAAGGTTGGCGGTTGGAACCCACCAGCTGCTCCGCAGGAGAAGGATGTAGCAGTCTGCTGCCATAAAGATTTACAGCCTTGGAAACCCTATGGGGCAGTTATGCTCTGTCCTGTAGGAGGGTTGCTGTGAGTTGTAATCGACTCGACAGCAATGGTTTTGGTTTTGGGCTCAAAACTCTTGTTTGCCTGGGATCTAAAGACATATGAAGTCTTTTGCTTTCCCATAAAGAAGGGATGTAGATTTCCTGAAAAACTCCTGTGTGTTTGCTACTGTGTAAAGTAAATTAATTCTGTCTGTCTCTACTTTTGTCCAAACTATTTTATCATGCCTCCTTACCAAAGGGAGAAAAGGTTGAATGAGTGACATTCCCTTAAACATGTTAATTTTGGGTGTTTTCTTGGTCTTTGGACTAACCTTTTGGTCTCCCAGTTTTAAGGGTGCCCTTTTTAACTCCTGAACTACAATTATGTGATTTGGAGAGGAGAGCTGCTTATTTGTGTTCTTTAAGCTACTTAAAAGAGTAAGAAGCCTTTCAGACGTTTATAAACAAGGGAAAATACAATTGAAGTCTTGCTGTTTTTAGGTATTCATATCAAAATCTGAGTGATCTAGTGTTAATTTTAAGTTCAATATAGGGAAACTTCATGCATAAGACTTGGTTCATCTATCTTCTTTTAGCAAATGTTGATTAAGTACTTATTGTGTGCTCGGTAGGAAGTTTATAATGTGTTTTTTAAGTTTTAGAGAGCTTTATAGAGTAAAATTGCTTCTTTATATACGGAGCCTGTTGTCTAGTAGGGTAGATAAGCCAAGTTAATGTTTATCACTCTTTCAGTAAATATAACAGCTATATGTGCTAGGTATTGTTCTAGGATACAACTGTGAAAAAGACAGTTTTTCTTATTCCTGTTTTCCCATTTCTTTAAATGAGGAAGTGAGACAACTAATCTGGCAAGTATAATTTGTATAAGTATAAATTGTTCTCATCTGACACTGGAAGTTTTAAGTGGTTGCACTGAGGAGGGGGTATTTGGAAAGGCTTTAGATCTCTAAGCTGAGATCTGAAGAGTAAGTGGGAGTTAGCTCAGTGAAAAACTGTAGATCTGTGCTTCTGGCAGAAAGAAATAGCAAAACCCTGGAGATGAGACAGCAGGGCCTGCTATGGGATCTGAGAGATGCTTATGTGACGGGAGTGCAAGGTGGGCAGTATTAGAGTTGTGGCAGGAGAAGTAGGAGCCAGATCTTGAAAGGCTTGGTAATTACTGCTAAGAGTCTAGATTTTATCCTGATGGCTGTATGTGCGAAGGCCATCCACCCTCCCCTAAAGTATTTTAAATTGGACAGCAACCTGATTAGTGTTGTTGTTAGGTGCCAGGGAATCAATTTCCACTCATAACTATTCCACGTGACAGAGTAGAGCTACCCCATAGGGGTTTCTGGGCTGTAATCTTTATAGGAGCAACTCCTGCGGAGCTGCTGGGTGGGATTGAACTGCCAACCTCTTGTGTAGCAGCCGAGCTTAGCCATAACTCCAGTGTAGTGATTAAGTTAGGAACAGGATAGCTAGTTGCTGTTGCTTCTGACTCATGGTGACCCCATGTGTCAAGAGTTAAACTGCTCTGTAGGGTCTTCATTGGCTGATTTTTTGGGGGGTAAATTACCAATCCTTTCTTCTGAGGTGCAGCTGGTGAACTCAAACCTCCAGCCTTTCTGATAGCAGCTGAACACGTTAACTATCTGTACCACCCAGGGACTCCAGGGACAAGGTAAGGGAGTGGATATGATGAGACAGTTAGAAAGCTGTTAGAGTAGAGAATTCCGTATACCCTGGAATAGGGTAGTGCCAGTGAGAAAGGAGAAATGTTGTGGAGCCAGGAGAACTTTAGGGGGAGAAATTGAAAGGATGTGAGTTGAAGGAGAGTGAGAAGGAATCAGGATGACTCCAGGATTCCTGACCCTATCCACCCTTTTTAGTTAATTCCTTTTTAGATGTTATTTCTTTTAGAAAGCCTTTCCTGATTCCTGCAGCCTCCAATGCTGGTATAAGTATTGTCCTTTTGTGCTTCAACAACACCACACTATTTTCTTGCCTTCCCCGCTTGTTTATAATTTTTTAGCAAGGGCTGTGCCTTATTATTGCATATTTAGCAACTTGCACAGTGTATGACACTTGTTAGATGTCATCTTGTCAATCCCAACTCATAGTAACCCTGTGTACAACAGGACAAAATACTGCCTGGTCCTGCGCCATCCTCACAGTCATTGCTGTGTTTGAGCTCATTGTTGCAGCCACTGTATCAGTCCATCTCATTGAGGGTCTTCCTCTTTTTCACTGACCCTCTACTTTACCAAGCATGATGTCCTACTCCAGGCACTGGTCCCTCCTAATAACGTGTCCAAAGTATGTGAGACAAAGTCTCGCCTTCCTTGTTTCTAAGGAGTATTCTGGCTGTACTTCCAAAACAGATTTGTTTGTTCTTCTGGCAGTCCATGGTATATTCAATATTCTATGCCAACACCATAATTCAAAGACATAAATTCTTCTTTGGTCTTCCTTATTCACTGTCCATCTTTTGCATACATAGGAGGTGATTGAAAATTCCATGGCTTGGGTCAGCATACCTTAGTCCACAGAGTGACATCCTTGCTTTTTAACACTTTAAAGAGGTCTTTTACAGCAGATTTGCCCAATGCAATATGTCGTTTAATTTCTTGACTGATGCTTCTATGGGTGTTGATTGTGGATCCAAGTAAAACTAAATCCTTGACAACTTCAGTATTTTCTCTGTTTATCATGATGTTGATTATTGGTCCAGTTGTGAGGATTTTCGTCTTCTTTATGTTGAAGTGTAGTCTTTGATCTTCATCAGTTAAGCGCTTCGAGCCCTCTTTGCTTTTAGCAAGCAAGGTTATATCGTTTGCATATCGCAGGTTGTTTATGAGTCTTCCCCCAGTCCTGATGCTGTGTTCTTCATATAGTCCAGGTTCTTGGATTATTTGCTCAGCATACAGATTGAATAGGTATGGTGGAAGGATACAACCCTGATGCACACCTTTCCTGATTTTAAACCATGCAGTATCCCTTTGTTCTGTTCGAATGACTGCCTCTTAGTCTATGTACAGGTTCCACATGAGCACAATTAAGTGTTCTGGAATTCCCGTTCTTTGCAGTGTTATCTGTGATTTGTTGTGATCCACACAGTCGAGTGCCTTTGCTTAGTTGGTAAAACACAGGTAAACATCTTCCTTGTATTCTCTGCTTTCAGCCAAGATCCATCAGACATCAGAATGATATTCCTTGTTCATGTCCTCTTCTGAATCCAGATTGAATTTCTGGGAGTTCTCTGTCAGTGAGCTGCTTCAACTGTTTTTTAATTATCTTCAGCAAAATTTTACTTGCGTGCGATGTTAATGATATTGTTTGATAATGTCCACATTCTGTTGAATCACCTTTCTTTGAAATGGGCACAAATATAAATCTCTTCCTGAGTCAGTTGGCCAGGTAGCTGTCTTCCAAATTTTTTGGCATGGACAAGTGAGCGCTTCTAGCATTGCATCGGTATGTTGAAAGATCTCAATTGGTGTTTTGTCAGTTCCTGAAGCCTTGCTTTTTACCAGCACCTTCAGTGCAGCTTGGACTTCTTCCTTCAATACCATTGATTCTTGATCATATGCTGCGTCTCTGAAATGGTTCAATGTCAACCAATTCTTTTTGGTACAGTACCTCTATATTCCTTCCATCTTCTTTTGATGCTTCCTGCGTCATTCAATATTTTGCCCATAGAATCCTTCAGTACTGCCACTTGAGGCTTGAATTTTTTCTTCAGTTCTTTTATCTTGAGAAATGCCAAATAAGTTCTTCCCTTTTGGTTTTCTAACACCAGGTCTTTACACATTTCGTTATAATACTTTGTTTCTCTAGCTGTCCTTTGAAATCTTCTGTTCAGCTCTTTTTACATCATCATTTCTTCCATTCATTTTAGCTACTCTACATTCAAGAGCAAGTTTCATAGTCTCTTCTGACATCCATTTTGGTCTTTTCTTTCTGTCCTATCTTTTTAATGTCCTTTTACTTCATCTGTGATGTCCTTGATGTCATCCCACAATTTGTCAGGTCTTCAGTCATTAGTGTTCAGTGTGTGAAATCTATTCTTGAGATGGTTTCTAAATTCAGGTGGGATATACTCAAGGTCGTACTTTGGCTCTTCTGGACTTGTTTTAATTCTTTTCAGCTTCAATTTGAACTTGTAAATGAGCAGTTGATGGTTTGCTCCACAGTCGGCCCTGGCCTTGTTCTGACTGACATTGAGCTTCTCCATCGTCTCTCTCCACAGATGTAGTTGATTTGATTCTTGTGTATTCCATCAGACGAGGTCCACATGTGTAGTCGCTGTTTATGTTGTTGAAAAAAGATACTTGCAATTAATAGGTTGTTGGTCTTGTAAAATTCTGTCATGCAGTCTTCGGCGTTTTTTTAATTACCAGTGCCATATTTTCCAGCTACTGATCCTTCTTTTTTGTTTCCAACTTATCGATGTAATAATACAGTAATTATTGATAATCTTGGTTGCATGTTTGATCACTTCTGGACTGCAGAAGTTGATAAAAATCTTTAATTTCTTCATCTTCAGCGTTAGTAGTTGGTGAGTAAATCTGAATAATAGTCATATTAACTGGTCTTCCTTGTAGGCCTGTGGATATTATCCTGTCACTGACAGCGTTGTACTTCAGTACAGATCTTGAAATGTTCTTTTTGACGATGAATGCGATGCTGTTCCTCTTCAGTTTGTCATTTCTGGCATAATAGACCATATGATTGTCTGATTCATAGTGGCCGATACCAGTCCATCTCAGCTCACAAATGCCAGGATATCTATCTCCAAGTGTTCCATTTCATTTTTGACAACTTCTACTTAGTGTGTATTAAATAAGTGTTGAGTGAATGAAAGAGGTTTTATATTTTTAAAATTTTAAATATAACCGGAGGGGAAAAGGTGGTTTTCTGAACTTCTGATATCCAAAAGGAGCCTTGATGGTGCAGTGGTCACAGTGCTCGTGGGCTAACCAAAAGGTCGGCAGTTCAAAGCCACCGGCTGCTCTAGGAGACAGAGATGTGCCATCCTGCTTCCGTAAAGATTTACAGCCTTGGAAGCCCTATGGGGCGGTTCTATTCTGTCCTATAGAGTCGCTTTGAGTTGGAATCGACTCAACTGCAATGGTTTTTTTTTTTAAACCATATCCTGGAATGTTACATAGATACTGCAAATGATGGTATACACATCTGGTATACATTTATGTATATTAATTATCGTTTTGTATTTAAATTATAAACAGTACATTATGGACATCTTTCTATCCAGGAATACAGATATACTTTATTCTTTTTCATTGCTGATTAAGAATTGTGTGGTACGTCTGCTCCACCAGACTGAGTGCAGCACAGTTAGATGGTGCCCGGCTACCACCAGTGACTGCTTTGACAGGGATCACAATAGAGAGGCCGGGACAGAGCTGGAAAAAAATGTAAAACAAAATTCTAACTCACAAAAAAAAGACCAGACTTACTGGTCTGACAGGGACTGGAGAAACCCCAGGAGTATGGCCCTTGGGCACACTTTTAACTCAGTACTGAAGTCACTTCTGAGATTAGAGCGAAGATTAGACAGGCCCATAAAACAGAATGTGACTAAATGGGCACACCAGCCCAGGTTCAAAGAATGTGAAGGCAGGAGGGGATAGGAAAGCTGATAATGGGGAACCAAAGATTGAGAAGGGAGAGTATTGACATGTCGTGCGGTTGGCAACCAGTGTCACAAAACAATAGGTGTATTAATTGTTTAATGGGAAACCTTCATCTAAAGCACAATTTAAAAAAAAATTGTGGTACGTCTATACCATAATTTACTTAATCATTCCCAAATCAGCTAATAAATTTGTTTCTATTTGTCTTTTTTTTTTTTTTGACCAAGACAGATAATGTTTCTTCTGTGTAAATATTTACACAGAGGAACTGATATTTCTGGAAGGCAGATTCCTGAAAGTAGAACTGTTAGGGCAAAATTAATATACATTTTAAATTTTCATAGGTAGTTCCAAAGTCCCTTCTTCCAAAGAGATTGCATCAATTTATACTCTTCTACCCTTGCTTCTGCTAGATATAATTCTTTTTAGTTTACATCAATTTGCTGTATGAAAAAATGTTATTTTAATTTGTATTTCCCAGATTATTTGTGAGGGTGAGCAAATCTTTCCATTCTTTCTCTGCAAAGATTTATGGTCTTCAGACAAAATACAGTGTATAGCTACATTATATTTAACAGATTGTGGTTTTAATTTTTATAATTTACCAAAATTTAATAATTGAGAGCTTTACATAAAAATGTAGCCCTCTACCTTAGGATGTGAGACTTCGTCTTACATACTTTCGACGTGTTATCTGGAGGGAACATCTTTTGTAGCTAAGGGTTTAAGAGAGAAATCACGCTAATAATTCAAAGCAGTGCAGTATAGAGGTGTAAGCCTACCTCATTCCATATTCTTCCCAATTTTTGTTGTTTGTATAACAACATTTCAGGCTTTATGACATTTACATTATATTCTGTGGCCATACCACATCTCTTCTCTTTTTTAGCCTTAGTCCAATAGTTAAATGGATTCAGTGCTCAAAACTTGTCCTTTTGTGGTAGTTTTTTTGGTTTATATTTTGAATGACTGAACTTTATCATCTAATATTTTCTTCAAGAGTGGTTTATGGAAACAATATTTCTTGAATTTTTCCATATTCAGTATTATTTAACTTGTTTCTAAACTGAACTGTAGTTAGACTGGATATAAATTCTTGAGTCATTCTTTTTTTTCCCTTGAGGACTTTGTAGGTATTGCTCTACTTACTGTTTTTTACCATTGATTCTTTCCATCTCTCTCATTTTTAGATAGCAGCGTTTTTGCCTAGATTCTCAAAGGATTCTCTTTTAATCCTTGATGTGCAGCAATTTCACTAGGATATATCTGGATTATTCTGCATCAGTTTTTCTTAGGAAATGATTTGCTCTTTCAGACTATTTGATTTCTTGTTTAGTCCTGCCTTTCTCGTATCTCAGTAATGCCAGATGAGGTCTGTGAATGCTTCACATGTTCCAAACAAGGGATTGTTGGGTTTGCCCTTCTGGCTATGTCATGTACTTTCAGAACTGAACTATGATGGTTTTGAGATTTTCAGCTACAAGCCATTGTAGATTTCTTGCTTGAGGTCTTCCAGCATTCCTCTTTTACCTTCACTGCATTTGGCAGCCTTTTTCATATAATGTGGTTAGGGATGTCTCCTAGTTTGTGGAAGGTGTAGTTTGTGTTTTTGTTTCTCATTCTCCTCCCCTAGTTGTGAGATTTTCAAGAACTGAAAGTGACCGCAGCACTTTTACCTGCCATTTCAAAGCAGAAATCCTTGGGCTGAAAGTTTTGTCAGAATTAAGATCACTTTACTGTAAAGAATAAAATACGTGCTGATGTTGACAAAACCAGTTTATTTACAGAGGTTCTGTTAGATCAAGTTTTTTTTTTTTTTTAAACTGTAAACACACTTTGACAATTTTAATTATGTCAGATAGGATTTTTCAAGCCTTATACATTAGAAAGTATAAAGAATGAGGCATTCTCTAGTTAGGCAGTGATTGCCATTCTTTAGAATGCTCATTAATTTTTCAGTTTGCTTTAGATGTTGATTCCTTTTTCAACTGAATCTGAAAATTGAACTTCCGCGCTCTAGATTCTGCCATGAGAATTTTTTACTTTAAATTCTCTGGTATACTAAATGTTACTTCTGGAATAATCTGATATTCTGAATGGCATATTGTTTGTTAAGGGAAATGTTAATATATTTTCCTCATTTAATGGCCTTATTAAAAGAAAAACTAAGTTTGAAAAATCTTGATAGCTGGTGAGTGCCTCCTTTTTATTCTCTGATTTGGACACATTCTTAGATTCATTTGACCCAGTTCTATTTTACCCATCCTTTGTTCATTAGCCAGAGCAAGGCTGTTGCCCAGAGAAGGCTAGGTTGTTTTTTCCATCCCATTTTTTCCTTTGTAACCAGATGTATTGTTTTTTAGTCACAAATAAAAAAGCACATTCTAACAACCTCACAGAAAATTTTAATCCATGATAGATTATTGGAGTTTCCAGTTTTAAGTCTTTGTCACTCTAATTATTAATCACTTCAGTGTTGTTTAAATCTTAATATCTTAATAATTTTGTAAAAATTTATCAGTGTTCCAATTTACCTGAGAACAGTAGCTTGTGTTTACTACTAAATAAATGCATTGAGCACTTGAAACACTATATTAGTAGATATCCCTCAGAAAAGGTTTTGTGATCCAAATAAATTTGGAAGATCTTGTAGATTATATCCTTCTTTACAGAGTACACTGTTATATTAAATGCAGTGGTAATTTCTGCTCTAAAGACATAATTACGTGTGAAATATATCTTATCCTAAACCTATTTGGGAAGCCCTGGTGCAGTAGTGGTTAAGAATTTGGCTGCTAACCAAAAGGTCGGCAGTTTGAATCTACCAGGTGCTTCATGGAAACCCTACGGGCAGTTCTACTCTGTCCTGTAGGGTTGCTATGAGTCAGAATAGACTCGACGGCAGTGGTTTTGGCTTGGATTTTGAAACTTATTTGACCATGGAACTAGATTGTAGAAATGCATTTTGGGAAATGCTGAGAATGTACATTTTCAGCGTTAAGACATTATTGGGATATTCTAAGACGTGTTTGCATGACCATTTTGATTGCACAGTGATAGGTAATTACTTACAGCCATGTGGACCTAATAAGCTTTTTAATATAGCAGAAATGAAAACCACTGTCCTAGTATGTAAATACACTTAGAACTCATTTAATTATGATGGTATTTTCTGTAATCCTAAGGATTTCTCTCTTGACCGGGACATTGTCTTAGGCTTGATCATCTAGCCTGAAATATTTCTTGAGTGTCTATTATGTGTTAGATGCCCAGAATTGGCCATTTTTGGAAATACTTTTCTTTAAGACTTAGCAGTAGGAGTTTTAGAGACTTGGTGGGACAGTGATTAAAGCACTCGGCTGCTAACTGTAAGGTCACTGGTTTGAACCTGCTAGCTACTCTGTGGCAGAAAGACGTGACGGTCTGCTTCCCTAAAGAGTACAGCCTTGGAAACCCTATGGGGCAGTTCTGCTCTGTCCTGTAGGGCTGCTGTGAGCCAAAATCAACTCGAGGGCAATGGATTTTTGGTTTTCAAGTGGCTCAGACTCATTTTTCAGATAAAAAAAATTGAGACCCAGAAATATAATATTTGCCTAAGGTCAAATTGCAATTTATGAAGGAATTTGGCCAAAACCCACAGATCTAGATCTTTTGCTTCTTTATTCCCTCCTGCATCTTCCTTTTAGTAAATTATTTTTAATCACATTCCTTTGGAGATGGAAATCAGCTATGTGATTCTCTTCACTTAAGAAGAGAATTGTAGGTAGAGATTGAGTCACATTTGGTGTTAGATTATAAGGTGGGTCAAATTTAATATGGATGGAACCCAAGCAAGTCTTTGGATATCCAGTTCCCCTCTAACTTATCTGAATTATTCTCTTTCTCCTAGGCAAGAGAAGAATAACTTTAAAATAAACATGTACTCTAGCCAGTGTTACTACTAAGGAATAATCAGTACTAGTTTTAAAGAATTGTTGTACTTGCCAAGGACAGATAAGTTCCTGATTCTTCTCTGAATTGAGCGGCATCATCACTTCTTAATGGTTAGTTGTGAAAACGTTTATCTATCTATTATTAATGGAAAAAATGGACTTGAATAGCAATAGAGTTAAACTCTGTGTTGCTGAATTTAAATTAATTTGTAAAAAATATATCTTTCTAAAGCATACTTTTCAGAAAGAAATAGTAAAAAAATAATTGAACTCTAGGTTTAGGAATGTATACCTAGGCACATGATAATATATTAATGGAAGTAATTTCTCTTTTAAATGTCAGAATGATCAGTAAACTACTGATGTGATCTATATGATCAGGACTAAGATTGGGAAGGGGAATAATTTTTTTCAGATAGATGTTTGGATTTTCTGTATTTTGTTGGCCATTCTTTTTAGTCACTATTTCCCCAGACTATAGAAAGCAATGTTACCTTTTCAAATCTTGGTCTATAAGAAATTATCCTTGGTTCATGTGTTTAATCCTGATTATCAGCAAGATTATTTATATACCAGCTTAATTTATTTTGAAATAGAGGGAGTATAGCACAGTGGTTAAGAGATGGGCTTTAGAGTCAGAACTACATTAGTCTCGTTGCTTTTTACTGCCAGTTACAGTCTGTGTGATCTTGGACAAATCATTTAATTTCTCTGAGCCTCAGTTTCCTTATCTGTAGATGAGGATTAATCTGCCACAGAATTATTTTAAGGACTTTAATGAGGTAATAGCTAAAAGCACCTAGCACATTGCCTGGCATATACACCCACTCCTCACTTATCAACATGGTTAGGTTCCAAAGACCAGGTCGTTATGTGAAAATTGGCATTATGTGAAATGGAAGATGACCACATCAGATCACAAAATGGAGAATGAATACATCATTAGATAACTGCCAATTACATCATTACATAACTGCCAAACCACTTGAGAATCATGGCCCAGCCAAGCTGACACATGGTCTTAACCATCACAGCAAGCATTACTTTCGCCTTGCACCACAGCAGTTGTTACTGCCAGATGTACATCGTTAAGGTGCAAAATAGTCTGATAGTAGATTTTTTACTATTGTCATAAATGCGAAATGGTGGATAATGATATAGTCAAATATGTGAGGAGTAGATACAGTAAGTGCTCAGTAAATGTCTGGTGCTGCTAGTGGTGTTATTGTCAGAGTTACACCCAGCTATTGAGCAAGTGACTTCCCTAAATTTTGGTTAACTCATCTGTTAAATGGGAATAACACTACCTGGGGTGTCTACTTCACAGGGTTATTTTGAAAATCAAATGTAATTACGTGAAAAGTAGTTTATAAACTTGCAACTCCTATCTTAGATGAAGTAGCAAGTTTTATACCATTAGGACTGGACAGGTAGAAGCAGAGTGAGTGGAGTCTGCTTTCCAGAAAAGTGCTTATCTGAGGGCTGGAAGATTAAGGTACATGCAAACACAGTCCTGTTTCAGGCCAGTCAGGCCCGGAATACAGATTCCTTTATTTGGTGGTTGTCGTTTAGAGACACATCATCCCTTGCAGGTTGAAGAGTATCAAGATACCTATTTCGTCGGTATACTCCACATCGTGTTCTTACACCCTAGATGAAGAATCTGTGGCAGAAAGTCCAAACATTTTAGCTCAGTATCCTGGCCCTTTATGATTTGTTTTTAATCTCCATTTCTTGACCTTATTCCCTGCCATTTCTTCAGCTCCCCTCTCACTACCTTTCTTTCATCATCCCCAACTCCCACCTCTTTTCCAGAGAGAGAGGGCAGTGCACGCTATTAACAGTTTGGTGCATATTCTTTTATTTCTTCTTTTGTGCCCTTATAGAGATGTGTAACTCTTCACATACTTTTATATTTTTCTTTAAAAAAAAAAAATATGGAGAAGTCACACTTTAGGAGTTAGGTCCAGAAGTTAACACATATGGTGAAAACAATGTATAATAAAAACACCCCTTCAAAATTCCCTAAATGCTCATAAAGTACATTACATGTGATTTTTGCACATACAGCTTTGTACAGTATATGCATATGTAAGTACAATGATTTATAGTATATAATTTTATAAAGAGACATTAACAAATTATTCAAGTGTTGCTTAGGTACTACTGCAAATTTATGAAGATTCCAATTTACTGATTCTTTTTGTTTTTAGTCATCTTTGCTGTGATTATTTTTATCAGTTTGTCTAATTTTTAGTTATTTAATGTTTTTCTGTTGCCTTCAATTAACTCAGATTTTTCTTTGAGCATATTGAGGAAGCCATTACCATCCACTTAACCTGACCACTTGAATAACTGGTAAATACATTTTTGAGAATAGTTGGTGTCTTAGTTATCTAGTGCTGCTATGAGAGAAATACCAACAGTGGATTGCTTTAACAAACAAGCTTATTGTCTCATGGTCTAGTAGGCTAGAAGTCTGAATTCAAGGCGCCAGCTCCAGGGAAAGGCTTTCTTTCTCTATAGGCTCTGGAGGAAGGTCCTTGTCATCAATCTTCCCCTGGTCTAGGAGCTTCTCAGCACAGGGAACCCTGGTCCAAAGAACGTGCTCTGCTCCTGGCCATACTTCCTTGGTTGTATGAGGTCGCCCTGTCTCTGCCCACTTCTCGCTTTTATATCTCAAGAGATTGACTCAAAATACAAGCTTATCTTGTAGATTGAGTCCTGCCTCTAATCCTGCCTCGTTAACATCATAGAGGTAGGATTTATAACACATAGGAAAATCACATCAGATGACAATGGTGGACAGTCACACAGTGCTGGGAATCATGGCCTAGCGAAGTTGACACAGATTTTTGGAGAACACCATTCAATCCATAACAGTTGGGAATCCTGAAAAACAATTCCCACATTCTTTCTGTAGAATGACCATATACTTGAGTGGAAAGGTAGCATAATTAGTGCTATTTAAATTTCTTCTCCTTTCTCACTTCTTTTCACTCAGTTCATAGTTGAAGTACACAAGAGTTGGATGCATTTATACTTCTATTACTTTGAATCCTTTTTGTTCTTTAGCTTTTTTCCCCCTCACGTACTTATCAGAGTATCAGTAATCACTTTTTTGTACTTTTCTACTCCAGCATTTCTATTTTAGTCTCTGTATTGGTATTCTCTATTTGGTGATACATTGTTCTGTTAGTTCCTTTAGCTCTTTAGGTATGTTTTCCTTTAGGTCTTTGAACAAATTTAAAATAGCTTAAGTCTTTGTCTAGTAAGTTCAACATCTGGGCCTTTTCAGGGATAGTTTCTATTGTGATTTTCTTCTTCTGTATGGGCCTGCCTTCCTTCTTTCTTGGCATGTTTTCTAGTTTTTTCTTGAAAACTGGACATTTTAAATAATATGTGGCAACTTTGGAAAACAAATTCTGCACTCTTCCCAGGGATTTGTTGTTGTTGCTGCTGGTTGTAGTTGTTTGTGTAGTAATTTTTCTGGACTAATTCTGCAAAATCTGTATTCTTTGTTGTGTGTGGCCATTGAAGTCTCTACTTCATTAGCTTAGTGCTTAGCTAATGATTGGACAGAGATTTCTTTAAACACCTGGAACTGGTAAATCTCCCAGTTTTTGTGAAGGGGCTATGTGTGTGTTGGTCATGTCTTTAACACTCAGCAAGGTAGTTGACAGCTCTGCCTTAGTCCTCACTGCTTGCTTGTGCTTGTATGGAACCTCAAGTTCAGCGAAACATGAGTGCTTAGGGCCTTCTCAGGTCTCTCCTAAGCATGTGCACAGCCCTGGACATTGGCACAGCCCTAAGCATGCTCATGACCTTCTAGATTCCCAGATATATGTTGGAGCTTTTCAAAGCGCCTATAGATATCTCATTCCCTAGCTTTTCCTTTTAAACTTTTTGGAATATGTTGGAGCTTTTCAAAGTCTCTGTGGATTTCTAACTCCCTCGCTTTTCTTTTTAAGCTTTTTGGTTAGTCTGTTGTTTGCCCTAACTGTTGTCTACTGCCTCAGGTAGCTGCAAAGTTAAAACACTTGCCTGTGATTGTTTTTGACAAAGGTTCCCCCTGGGGGAAGGACTTTTCGCATTGGGTGAGCTTTAAGTCAGATCAAATACAGACAGCATGCAAGTGGGGTCTTCCTGACAAAATAATGACAGTTCTTTGGGAATGAGGCTTTGAAAGAGGCCCAGCACTGTTCTGCTCCCTCCAGTGGCTGCTAGTCTGCTACTGGGAATGTGAACTGTCATTTTTCAAGGATACCGTGGAACTAAAGAGTGGGGATGGGACTAAAACCAAAACCCAAACCCAGTGCCGTCAAGTCAATTCTGACTCATAGCAACCCTATAGGACAGATTAGAACTGCCCCATAGGATTTCCAAGCTTGTAACCTTTACAGAAGCAGACTACCACATCTTTCTCTTGCACAGCTGCTGGTGGGTTTGAACCGCCAAGCTTTTGATTAGCAGCCAAATGCTTAACCACTGCACCACTAGTGCTTCTCTGGGATGAGACTACTGCAAGTTAAAATACCACAAAGCTCATTGTTCTTACTGATATTCAGCTTTTTTTTTTTTTAATAAATGCTCCCAGAATCCTCAAAGCCTTCGGTTAATTTTCAGAGGCCTGATAAAGTTGATTCTGACAATTTTTTGCTAATTTTCTCCTTTTATATAAGAGAGCATTTCTGAAACTACTGACTTCACCATTTTCTCTAATAACCTCTTTGCCTGGGCTTCAGCATCCCACACTGTTAGGCCTCCAGGTTTGGATGTCTCTCCACCTCCACCCCATTCAGGCTCTGACTCCCCATGTCAGGCTTGCCTTCTGTGTCGATGCCCTATTCACGTTGCTTGGACTAACTCTCCACGCCATGCCACCTCCCCCACAGTTTCCCCTACATGTAGACATCTTCCTTACCCCAAATTAGGCCCCAGTAACCCACACAGGACTACCTCCACTGGTGAATGCTCTTCTCACCCTAATCAGGCTCTGACTTTCCATGCTGAGCCATCTCTCTGCTAGGACACCCTTCCCACCCACTTGACCTCTCATACCCCTTGCTGGTTGCCAACATATGTCTGTGTTCACCTCACCGTGTTCAGTCTCTGAAACTCCATACAGAGCTTCCCCTTTATGGGATCACTCTTGTGGTTGGGATGAATAGAAGGGGTTGTTCAGAGTCTACTGTCAGAGAGATGATTTTGGAATGTTTTGTAATAGGCTAGCAGAAATTAAGAATATAGTAAGAGTTGCGGGGATTGGGCACCTGGAGAAGCTTGGATATTAGTCATTTGAGGAAGCCAGAGGAAAAATAAATAGAAAAGGCTAAAACTTGATGTAGAGATGGATTGTTCTTCAGGATTTGAAATTAGGAATGCAAAAAGGTTATTGGTTTAAGAAATGACGGGAGAGAGTCAAAAGGTGAAATTATCAGCCAGCTCAGATCCAAAACTGAGACTTGTGACTGGAGGTGTTATAAATAGAAGAGATTGATTGGCAGCTCTGGAAGGAAAGAGTCTTATGTTGTCAAGACAGATGGGAAGATGACTGAGCCTAAAGTAAAGATTGAGAATGCAAAGGAGTACACACTATAGAAATCTAGTGGATCGAGAAAAAGGTGTTTGGAATCTTAGTGATTTGAAAGTCCATGAGTTAAGGCTAATTGATTAAATTCTGGGACTCTTGTACTATATAATATGTACAGTAGAAATTTGATGTAATCTTAGTGGGAAGATAGACTGAGGTGAAGCCAGTGACTAATAATGGGGGCTAGTTGGCAAAAAATCCAAGGTGGTCAGTTCATGAAACTTGTTCCCCTTACATAAAGGAAACATCAAGCTTATAGATTTCAGCATGTTGCTCCCATTCTGTGTATCAGATAGGTTTCAATTAAGATCAGTTTACCACTTTATTAGGTTTTCCCTAGATTGTTTCTACTTGATTGATGTTATAGGATGAAAAAATGTTAAATATATGCATTAGAATATCTTGGTTTTTAAAAAATTTAGCATATCAGCATATTGTAATTCAGCAGTATTCTTTTTTCTTCTAGTTTACTCTGTTCACTTATTAACAAAATGTTGCTTGTCCAGTTTTATCTTTAATGTATGATATCACCATTTCAAATTTCTAGTGCCCAGCAGAAACCAGATAAATGTTTATTTGGATGATAGCAATATCCTTTCTGTGTAAAAACATGCATTGTCTTCTTAGATACTCATTCCACACCATTTCCCTTGGAGGCTTTCTTGATAGTATTTCCTTTTGTTCAGTTCCAAAATTTGTACAGAAGTTTTTTGGATTGGTAATTAGAATGCTTCCTTAATTCAAGGGAAGAGTAATTATCTAGATAAATTAAAAATACAAGGCAAAAAATAATCTTCGTTGCAGGTAGTACCATTGCAAGTAGTACTTGTAGAATATAAAAGATATTTTAGAATAATTGTTTTCAATTATATGAGTATGTTGAAGTTCCCGGCCTTCTATTTCTCATTGTCTCCAGAACTAGTTAGGAAACTGCTGTGATAGCAGCAATCTTAAGTACAAATCCTTAAAGTTGGAACAGTAAGTATCATAATATCACTCACAATGAAATCCCTGGTATCTTGTCATTGTAGTGGTAATTCTTTATAGGAATGGAAAATGACACAATTCTGTATTGTGCTTTCAGTGTTTTTCATTTTAGTTTTTGTTTTATTGAGTCAAGGAACATGCTAGGGTTTTTTTGGCCTGAGCATTTGGAAGGATGCAGTTGCCATTTACTGAGATGGGGAGGAAGACTTGAGGTGGAAGGGCAGGGAATTCAGGAGTTCAGTTTTAGTCATCTTAAATGTGAGATGCTTATTAGACATCCAAGTGGAGATGCAAAGTAGGCAGGTGGATATACGAATTTCTGGAATTAAGGAAAGAAGTCCAGGTTGGAGATGGAAGTTGAGCATTGACAGCATGTAAATAGATAGCATTTAAGTATGAGACTGGATGAAATCGTCTAGTCCCTACTAGGTAGTGAGTACAGATACAGAAGACATCTGAGCCCTGGGACACTCTCATGTTTAGAGAGGTTTGGGAGATGAGAAAGAACCAGCAAAGAATACTGAGTATGCCAGTGAGATAGGAGGAAAAGCAAGGGAGAGTGGTATCCTGGAAGACAACTGTAGATAGAAAGTATTTCAAGGAGGGGGATGACCAACCTTGTTAAATGCTGTAGATAGTTTGAGGAAGATGAGGACTGGATATTGACCAGTTGGAGGTTACAATGTGTGAATACTAACTATGGTAAAAAGATTGTTTCCTAATATTTTAAAATGTACACTGTGAAAAATATTGTATGCTTCCACGTGAAAAGTAAAGGATTATGCCCTTTTGTTTAGAATTAAAAGAATTACTGTATTTGGGCTAAGGATCCTTAATAGTAGATTGGCTTCAAAGAAATAAAGTTTGTGATTTTTTTAGCACTGAGCCTACATGAGAAAAAACTGCTACAGGCTAAAATGTAACCTAGCTAAATAGCATACAGCTTTGTCATTGCTTTGGTATCTAAATCAGTATCATTTTTCTTAGGTTTTGAGCTCCTAGGGGACAAAAACTCTTGTTTCCTCAATTCAGTATAACAACAAACAACCCATGCCATCGAGTCGATTCTGACTCATAGAGACCCTATAGGCCAGAGTAGAACTAACTGCCCCATAGGATTTCCAAGGAGCGCCTGGTGGATTCAAACTGCTGACCTTTTGGTTAGCAGCCGTAGTTCTTAACCACTATGCCACCGGGGTTTATGGCTCCTAAATTTTTGGTAAGATACAAATAACTGTTCATGAGACTCGTAGATGATTTTAATAGGTTAAAATTTTTCTGCATATTTATGTATGAAAGAATTTATAATGTTTCACTCAAGTAGCAGGTTATGTCATAAATGAAAATAACTTATTTGAAGGAGGTAGAATGAGATATCAGAGAGATCACTGGAAAGTTAGAAGGTTTGGGTTCATTCCTGCCTCTGCTACTGATTGACCCTGTGACAAGGCACAGATAAGTTCATCTGTAAAACAGCTTGTTTTACTAGATAAGAGTGGTCTTTTTATTTCTAAAATATTATGCATGACTTAGCTTCTCATTTTGTTGTGGGAAATTTTTCTCTTGCGCTTATTGATAAGCAACATTGAAAAAAATTGTCCAAGTGCGAAAACTGAACTTGGGTGTGGGTACCGAAGATCACATTGTTGCAGTGGTTAAGCGCTTGGTTGCGAACCAAAAGGTCAGAGGTTTGAACCCACCAGCCACTCTGTGGGAGAAGAGACATGGTGATCTGCTCCCCTAAGGATTTACAACCTAAGAAACTCTATGCATCCGCTCTAATCTGTCTTGTAGGGTCACTATGAGTTGGAACTGACTTGAGGGCCCGCAGCAGCAGCAGCACCACCACCACCACCCAAGATCATGTAACTTTTATGCAAATAGAAATCAGAGTTTGAACTTAGATGTTAAATGCCAAGACTGGTAGAATGTTAAGGAAAAGATTGCTTTATATTTTGTAGCAGTTCATTCAGATTACAAAGTTTTTGGTGCTCAGACTGTTAATTCTTATCTCACTTCCTGGCTGTGAGATTTTAGGTAAAAATTTCAACCTCGTGAGCCTAGTTATCTCATTAAGGATTTTAAACTTTTTTTTTTTAAGTTAGTTGGGTTCAAACCCTCTGCCCCCACTCGTCTTACTTTACATGTTTCTTTGTACACTTTTAGGAATGCATTTTACAAATGGAGAGGATTTCTAATACATATGTACTAATGGTGTCCTTATCAGTTGATTTAAATTTATAGGCACAAGGTCTTTTTAAGACCTTAAGACAGAATTAAGATGTCCTTTATAGATTGTTATGAATGGAGAAACTACAGATTTCACTTTGAGTATTTAGATACTTAAATACTTCAAGCTAGTTTGTTACCTTTTGGTATCTTGGTCTTTTGGTTTTTAATAGAGCAGTATTCTAAGAGATTATTTTTTCTTCCCACTTATTTTAATTTTTGTTTTATATATATATATTTTTTATGTATATATATATATATATATATATATATATATATATATATTTTTATGTATACATATATATATATATAAAACTGCATTTTTGTGCCATGTATTTTCTGGATTTAAGGGCAAAATGAGATAAGAAAATATACTTAAAATGGGTATCTTATGATATCACTTCTGTAGCATATGACAGACATCTTTAAAGGAGAAAGAAATTTCTTTAAATATATGTAATTATTACTTTTTTATATTTTTATCCTAAAATGATGTGATCTATGGGTTACTTTCACTTTCTGATTGGGCTTGTATATAAGTACTGATTTAGTTATCCTTGACCAAAAAATTAGATGGAAAATTACACTTTTTTTCTGAATAATTAATTTTCTGAAAAAGCTATGAAGTTTGCCTGATTCTGTGGAAAGAAAGTTCAATGTTTTTATGTGTAATTTTATTTTATGTTTAATTTTATTTCAATTTAGTACTTACAGTATGTAATATTTAATTTAAAAGTTTGCTGTTTTTACTGAATGCATTGTCCTAAAGTAGAAATTGAAATCTTTTAATTAATTACATATTTTATTTTCTAATGATTATATTTTTCAAAGTATAGGAGAGGCTGCATGATACATGTGACACGGGGATATTGAATAAAGAATCAGAAGACTTGGCTACCTAGACCTATCTCTGCCACTACCTAGTCATGTGACAAAATATTTATGTTGGCAATAAGATATTGTTGTGTTGGATGCTGTCAAGTTGATTCCGACTCCTAGCAACCCCATGTAAGAGAGTAAAACAGCCCCATAGGATTTTCTAAGCTGTGATCTTTCCAGGAGCAGATCACCAGGTCTTTGGAGCTGCTGGGTGGGTTCGAACTGCAAACCTTTCGGTTAGCAGTATGATAAAATAGAAGATGGTAAATCAGCTTCTGTACAACAGATTCACTTATATGTTTGAAATTAAAGTTTAAATACCTGATTTCATTCTCTTAATATAGGTTTTTTAGTCTTCGTATGTAAGCTGTAATTAAATATTTAATTTATTCATACTACCAGAGATACCCTCTCTATTTGGTTTATTTTTTCATTTAACAAATATTTATGGAACACCTACTATATTCTAGACATTGATATAGATGCTAGCAATGTATCTGTAAACAAGGAAAGTCCCTTATGGAAGTCTTACAGGACTTACATTCTTGCAGTAAGGTGGGACAGATCATAAACAAACAGAAAAGAATGAGGTAATTTCATACAGTATAAATACTATGAAGAAAATAAAACAGGGTAGATGGTTAAAGAACGCCTTATTTACAAGGTGAAGCTTGAGGTGAATCATAAATAAAACAAGGCACCAGCCATGTAAAGATTGGGAGAAGAACATTCTAGGCAGAGGGCAACAACAAGGGACAAGGGCTTGAAGTGAGAAAGTGATATCATAAGATAACCATTTTTTAAGTCTATTTTCTTATCTAATTTTGCCCTTAAAGTCAGCAATTATGTGGCACGAAAAGGCAGAGCTGTTTTTTTTTAAATAGCAAAAATTGAAATGTAACTGGAAAGAAAAATGTTTTCAAGGAACAGAAAGGCCAGCGTGACTGGAGAATGGTAAGCCAGCAAAAGATTGGCAAGATAGGAGATTGGAGAAATAGGCAGGGTTCCTTTTTCTACAAGATATTCAAATTGACATTTAACAAATCAATTATACGACTTCTTTTCTTCTGCTTAGTGTTTGAAAAAATTTGCCATTTTTTATCCTATATAGGATTTTATCTACCTACAATGGAAAGCCAGTGGAGAACTTGAGCAGGAGAGTAACTGTAAAAAAAATTACTCTGTTCACTTTTTGGAGAATGAATTTTATGTGTGCAGTAGTCATCAAGAGGATAAGATAAGAGACTGTTGCAGTAGTTCGAGAGAGAGTTGATGGGGGCTTGGAGTAGAGTGGAGGCAGTTAATGTGGAGAAACATAGACCATGTGGGATTCCTTTTGACACAGAGTCCACCAGGCTTCCTGAAGGTTTGGGTACGGTGAATGCAGGAAGGAGAGGAATCAAAGATAATGCTTAGGTATTTGGCTTAACTGAATGTTGCCTTTCACTGAAATGGAACAGATTGAGAGAAAGATCTGGTTTGGGAAGGAAGTAAGGTAATGTCTGATAGAAATGAGGTAGGAGATTCTTAGAGTGGTTGGGAGAAAAATTCTGATTCTTTCAAGGTAGTTCAATAGACATTTCTTGAAGTCCTCTACATATTAAGCTTTGTGTAGACCAGGGCTTCGAACCAGTTTGTTCCGGTTCAAACCCCTGCTGATAATTTGCCTGTCTAACAAGCTATTCACTGAGTCTTTGCTCTAAGGAGCATGAGTGGATATTGCTCATCTGTGATTTGTTGATCTTTGTATTTAAGTTTGGAAGTAGCCAGATTCATAAATGAATGTTGACGGTTGTACTACTGTTCTGTGCTTTCATGATGTGTAAATCATCTGTTAAGATAAAAGAGCAAATTATTTTAGTCAATTAGGTTGGTGATTAGACTATTTCCTTGAATATCAGCAGGTTTGGATTTTAGTCTCAGCAAACCAAAAAAATAAACAAAAAAACCAGTTGCCACGGAGTCAGTTCTGACTTAATGGGAAAATCAGCTAACTTCTTTAGTTTTCACATTCTTAGGACTGTTGTGATTTTGAAAACTTATTACTTTGTTTTATTCTTTTATAACACTTTACTATCCTTTTAGCTTTTATATGCCTGTCCATTATACCTACTTTTTAACCTGGTGGGTGTAATACTGTGTGTACATATCTGTGAGTAAATATGTGTCCTTACTCTCCCAGGGAGAACATTAGAGTTCTAAACAACCAGTAAAATCCACACATAATTTCCAAGCTGCCACTGTAGTTCCTTGATCTCCCCCTTCTCTTCCAATCATCTAAGCAACTAATAAGTTACTAGTTTCTTCCTAGGTTCACTTTTCTTTCCCTGCCAGTGCAGACTGTACTGTCCAGTCCCTTATTTTCCTGCTACACTTGATGTCTGAATCCTCTCAACTTTAGATTAATTTAGGAGTACATTTTTCTCCATTTCTATATTTAAATTGCTGAATACTGTTGGGGAAAAAAAATCTACAGCTTTGGAGATTGGTGCTGCTACAAATTAGTAATATCTGAACTTAGCAGACTGTGTGCTCAGCAATTTTATTATTTGTCATTGGTCTATTTCCTTAAACATTTCTCTTCACTCTGTCCTCAACTCCTAAATGAACCTTACCTCTCTTGCACTCAGCAAGATTTTACTTCTGCTTCACAGAACAAATATGATTCTATATGTAATTGGAGATGATAACCCCCCTTAACTTTGTCCTGCAACACCTCCCCCAGCCAAACCTGTCTATAGTTGAATCCATTCTCATTTCTTGTTTGAAAGGAAAAGAAATCCTTCCGCCCTCAAACTAACTTTTCTGCCAGTATTTTGGTTTCTTCTTAAATTTCTTTCTTCTTAAATTCAAATTGTTGAACTGACTGCTTCTTTTACACTCTTTCCTAATTTGTGTAAATCTCTCTTTATTTTGAGCCCTCTTCATCTACGCGTTTATCCAGCACTAAAATGTTTATCTTCCCAAAGTACCAGTGTTTTCTCATTCTGCATGCTTTCTGTGGATTTTCTCATCCCAAACCTTGAGGAACCAATATTCTGTTGACATGAAATCTGTATACTTATTTCTAGCTCAGACCTCCCTCCTTTATTCCAAACCCATATTTTCAGATGTAGACTAGATACCTAGATGGTTCCAGTGAAACCTCAATTTTATCAACTTGTCCAAAATTTTACTACTATTCTTCTTCCTGTGTTCTCTAGCTTGAATAATCATGCTGTATGCACCCAGTTGTTTAAGTCAGCAGCTTGGACTTTCCTCTCGAGCTCTTCCTTCCCTTGAATTATTCTTCCTCTTGAATTACTCTCATCCTATCACCTCTGCTTATAGTTTAAACCCAGCGATTCTTAAGTACATCATACCTAATATTTCCTTTATGTTACAAGTTTATATTAAATTTTTTTTTATCATGGTAAGAATATACATAACAAAAATTTGCCAATTCAACATTTTTTATGTGTATAATTTAGCGACGTTAATTACAGCTTTCATGTTGTGCAACCATTGTCACTATACGTACCAAATACTTTTTAACACCCACTTTACTGTTCTGAAATGATGGTAACTACATAATCCCATTGCCAAATCAATATAATGCCCAAATTAATAAAAAGGAGAGATAAAAGGAAAACATAGTAAATTTTGTATATCAGTAACTATTGTTATTGTTAGGCATAACAATACTTACAAAACAATGAAGAATTTATTACACATTTTGTATGTCATCTGAAGATATTCAGGCACAATAAAACCAAAAACCAAAGCAAACCATTGCCATCCAGTTGATTCCAACTCATAGTGACCCTATAGGACAGAGTAAAACTGCTCCACGGGGTTTCTAAGGCTGTAATGAAAGCAGACTGCCACATCTTTGTCCTGCAGAGCAGTTGGTGGATTCAAACTGCCGACCTTTCGGTTCGCAGCCAGGCATTTAGCCACTGCACCACCAGGGCTCCTCTTCAGGCACAATACTAGAAAATAACGAAGAACAAACCTTGTACATATCATCATATAAGTGTAACAGCTACAAATGCAAACTGATAACAGGTGTGTGTTGTATCGGTAACTCAGATATCAAGAACAGTATGGGTGTCAGAAGACCAAAACTGATGTCAGAAGAGACTCTGAAACTTGCTCTTGAACATAGAGTGGCTAAGACAAATGGAAGAAATGCTGAAGTGAAAGAGCTGAACAGAAGATTTCAAAGGGTGGCTCGAAGACAAAGTAAAATATTATAGTAATGAAATGTAGAAAGACTTGGAGTTAGAAAACCAAAAGGGAAGAACACACTCAGCATTTCTCAAACTGAAAGCACTGAAGAAAAAATTCAAGCCTCACATTGCAAGATTAAAGGATTCTATGGGCAAAAAATTGAACAACACAGGAAGCATCAGAAAAAGGTGGAAGGAATACAGAGTCGCTGTACTAAAAAGAATTGGTTGACATTCAACCATTTCAGGAGGCAGCATACGATCAAGGACTGATGGTATTGAAGGAAGAAGTCCAAGCTGCACTGAAGGCATTGGTGAAAAATGAGGGTCCAGAAATTGACAAAATACCAATTGAGATGCTTCAACAAATGGATGCAATGCTGGAAGTGCTCACTCATCTATGCCAAGAAATTTGGAAGACAGCTACTTGGCCAGCCACTGGAAGAGATCCGTATTTGTGTCCATTTCAAAGAAAGGTGATCCAACAGAATGCAGAAATTATCAAACAATATCAATATCACATGCAAGCAAAATTTTTCTGAAGATAGTTCAAAAACGGCTGCAACTGTATATCGATGGGTAGAAATTCAGACTGAATCCGGAAGAGGACGTGGAATGAGGGATATCGTTACTGATGGCAGATGGATCTTGGCTGAAAGCAGAGAATACCAGAGAGATGTTTACTTGTGTTTTATTGACTACACAAAGGCATTCTACTCTGTGGATCAGAACAAATTATAGGCAACACTGTGAAGAATGGGAATTCCAGAACTCTTAATTGTGCTCATGAGGAACCTGTACATAGACCAAGAGGCAGTTGTTTAAACAGAACAAGGGCAAACTGCATGGTTCAAAATCAGAAAAGATGTGTGCTAGGGTTGTACCCTTTCACCGTCTTTATTCAGCCTGTATGCTGAGCTGATACTCTGAGAAGCTTGACCATATGAAGAACATGGTGTCAGCATCGGAGGAAGATTCATTAGCAGCTTGCAATATGCAGATGACACAACCTTGCTTGCTGAAAGTGAAGAGGACTTGAAGCACTTACTGATGAAGATCAAAGACTACAGCCTTCACTATGGATTACACCTCAACATAAAACAAATTCTCAGAACTGGATCAACAAGCAGCATCCTGATAAATGGAGAAAATGTTGAAGTTTTCAAAGATTTCATTTTACTTGGATCCACAGTCAACACCCATGGAAGCAGCAGTCAAGAAATCAAGTGACATATTGCATTGGTCAAATCTGCTGCAGAAGACCTCTTTAAAATCTTAAATAGCGAAGATAATCACTTTGATGACTAAGGTGCACCTGACCCAAGCCATGGTATTTTCAATCACCTTATATGCATGCAAAAGCTGGACAATGAAAAAGGAAGACTAAAGAATTGAGGCATTTAAGTTATGGTGTTGGTAGAGAATACTGAATATACCATGGACTGCCGGAAGAACAAATAAATCTGTCTTGAAGAAGTACAGCCAGAATGCACCTTAGAAGTGAGGATGGTGAGACTTTGTCTCACATACTTTGGACATGTTATCAGGGAGGACCAGTCCCTGGAGAATGACATCATGATTGGTAAAGTAGAAGAGTTAGTGAAAAAGAGGAAGACCCTTAACGAGATGGATTGACACAGTGGCTGCAACAGTGGGCTCAAACATACTTACTAATATGAGGATGGCATAGGATGAAGAGCAACATTTTATTCTGTTATACTTAGGGTCACTATAAGTTGGAACCGACTCGATGGCACCTAACAACAACATGGATGTCGGTGATTGTTAGAAGTAATGAATGACTTTAAACTTCTAAGTTGAAGTAGCCTTGCCTCTAGAATGTCAACATTGCCTTTTACTTCCTGAAGAGTATAAAAAGATTGGAATTTATATGTAAAATGGAATTAGGTTCGAGGAGCTCAAAATTATAAGCAAGTATTTCACCTGGATATATTTCTGGTGAGCATTTGAAGATTGTATAGTATGTAAGGATAGTTCTCCGCATCTTCGCACCCTGCCCATTAAATACCAGTAGCACCTCCCTAAACAATGAGATAACCTAAAGTGACCCTACAAATTTTTAAAATACTCTTATTAAAAATAGTTGGATTATACCCTTATCATTTTTGGTATGGACTGTTGTAGTGGTTTCCAGACTTGGCTCTGCATCAGAATCACCTGGAAAACTTATTTCAACATACAGATTACTGGTCCCTACGACAGATATTTATTTTGTTAGCATTCTTGGTTCAGGGCCCAGGATTTCTAAGCTCCGTAAATCATTCTTATAGAACATTCCTAGCACTTATCTAGCGTTTGAGAATCAATCATTGGATTATTGTGATAGCCTTCTAATTTGTTTTCCTGCCTCCCTTCTGACCTTTTAAAATCATTCTAAACAGTATCAGATAAATACATGTAAAATATACTTTTGATCATGTCCTCTTCTCCTTCAGGAATCCTTTCGTAGCTCTTTATATTTACTCTTGGCAGCCCCGGAAGAGTACCTTTCTAGAATACTAGGGTTTAGAGAGTAGTGTTTGCAAACCACAGTTTCTGCAGGATAAAGTCCAAAATTACTAAATTTGAATACTCAGCCTTTCAAGATTTGACAACCTTCCTTTCCAACCTTATCTAGGGCCCTGAACCTCAGCCATAGAAAACTGTTCATGGTTCCTGGTATGCATAACTTTCTTACTCTGTTTCCTGTGCTCAGAATATCTGCCCACCTCCACTGCGTGAACTTGTGAGCCCCTATTCAACTTTCAGAATTCAGTTCAAGCATCATCACAGTCTGTCTTAGTTATCTAGTGCTGCTTAACAGAAATACCACAAGTGGATACCTTTAACAAAGAGAAATCTATTCTCTGACAGCCTAGGAGGCTAGAAGTCCAAATTCAGGGTGCCAGCTCCAGGGGAAGGCTTTTTCTCTCTGTCAGCCCTGGGAGAAGGTGCTTGTCATCAGTCGTCCCCTGGTCTATGAGCTTTTCAGTGCAGGGACCCTGGGTCTAAAGGACGCACTCCCCTCCTGGTTCTTCATTCTTGGTGGCATGAGATCCCCTTCCTCTCTGCTCACTTCTGTCTCATATCTTAAAACAGATTGACTCAAGATACAACCTAATCCTGTAGATTGAGTCCTGCCTTATTAACATAACTGCGTCTGCTTCTGCCTCTTTAACATCATAGAGGTTAGGATTTACAACACATAGAATAATCACATCAGATCACAAAATGGTGGACAACCACACAATACAGGGAATTGTGGCCTAGCCAAGTCGACATATATTTTGAGGGGACACAATTCAATCCATTACACAGTCCTTTCCCCTAAACCCCCCCAATCCCTGTGCTCTCATATTGTTCCCATAGTTTCAAAACTTGTTTATTTCCTTCCCTTTGTAAGGTCACTGAAGGCAGAGCTTTTGTCTTATTCTTTTTTTTTTTTTTTAGCCCCAGATAATAATATAGTACCTGACTCATAGGTGCTTGGTAAGCATTTGATGAATGGAGTGGTTTGTTGGAAGGATGATGGGTTTATACTAGATAATCTCACAGTCTTTTTCTAGCTCTGATGTTGATAATCACAATTTCTTCTGTTACCAAAAGAAAGTATATATAATATCTGTTTTAATTTTTTTAATACACGATATATGTTTTAATCTAAAACAAGACTTGAATGTTTTTCATCTTGATGGCTCTGCAGATAAATTATATTGACAGAACATTAAGTATTATATTCATGTGATACTATTTCTCATTAATCTTTCAATTTGTGAGGAAAAGCAGGAGAAAGCCAGAATTTCCCCAGGTCTCCTTTATTGGTGATGGAGGATAATTTCTTTATAGGTTTTATTATGCTGTTAACTAATATTTTAGTAAAATTTTATAACTTGTCAGAATAATTGACTCCTTTTTTCTCCTGGTTTCTGTATACAGTGTACTTACGGTTATTCATTTAAGAAAGTATCGGTTGAATATTGATTATCCACAAAAAAAAGAGAAAACAAAAAATAAATCTTCAGCATAAAAATTAAATGTTGAGAGAGGTGTTGGATGGGGGGATGGGAAGATATTTTAAGCAGGTGATGCTAGTATGGAGAAGGAATGAGCCAAAAATGGAAGGAGTAAAGTTGAGGGTACTTGTAATATACCAGAGAAAAGAAAACCAAACCAGTTGCTGTTGAGTCGATTCCAACTCGTAGTGACCCTATAGGACAGAGTAGAACTGCCCCATAGGGTTTCCAAGGAGCAGCTGGCTAGTGGATTCAAACTGCCGACATTTTGCTTAGCAGCTGAATGCTTAACCATTGTGCCGCCAGGGATCTGTGCCTAAGGACATAGAGCTGGTAAATAGAGCCATTGGGATTTGAACTCAGATGGCCTGGCTCTAAGGAGAGCTGTAATCTTTACAGGGACAGACTGCCACATCTTTTCCTGTGGAGTGGGCTGGTAGGTTCGAATCGCTGACCTTTTGGTTAACAGCTGAGCTCTTAACTGCTGTACCACCAGGGCTCCTTTTTTAAGAACAAGCACTCCCAAAAGTGAAGGTAATATTCCATATTTAATGTTTCTATTTGCTTTAAAATATAGGCTTACTTTTTGTCATTTTTGATTTGAAGACAACTGACAACAACATGTTTCAAAGATGATAATAGCCTTTAACCATAGCGTGACTGTATAGTTCAGTGGATAATGTGCAATCCTTTCTTCACTGGGTTACAAGTTGAATTTGTCCAGTGGTTAACCACAATTTCTGGGACATGGCACCATTGAGTTTTGCCTGTGAGTTGCAGCAGCTCTGCTTGAAACAAGCAGTTCTTTGGGGGTGTACCATGCTTTCTTCCTGGCTGGTGCAAATGGTTAACTGGTCTGGCTACTAATCTTAAAGTTGGTGGTTCGAACCTACCCAGCAGCACCACAGAAGAAAGTCCTAGTGATCTGCTTCCATAAAGATTACAGCCAGGAAAACCTTATAGAGCCCAGTTCTACTCTGTAACACATGGGAGTCACCATGAGCCAGAATCGACTTGATGCCATGTGTTTTGTTTTTGTATCCCTTTGGCTGTGTGTGTCTCCCATTATTCACTGTTGTATGATTTTAGTAAGTGTGATTTCGTATTGGCTCACCAGCATTACTTTCTGAATCTGTACCTCTGAAGTTTTTCTTAGTCTCTTTCCATTGTAGTCCCCACCCCCAAATTCTTTTCTTTTCGTGGAGGGGTGGTAAGTAGAGGGGAGATGCAGCTTTCCTGAAGTGCTAGCAGATAATAGCATGTTATTTCTGATTGTAGAATCTTTATACTATATATAATCTTTAAACTCTGCAGTCTAGAATTTACAGATCATCCATTCTCTACCAGCTCCTATTACTCCTTCACCTCTAGCCCTTTGTTTCCGCAAAGACCCAACTTTTCACTGTCTTGTGGCAAACCAAGCTCATTCACAATTCCAGGCCAAACTTTCCCTTTCATTACTCCCACCTGGAATGCTTTGCCATTTCTCTACTTGTTTGAACTCTTCCCATTAATCAAGGGCTAGTTAGCTTGTCTTTCCTCTGCTCAACCTTTCTCAGCCACTCTCACTGATGTCGATTTTCTCAGAAATGCTGTAGCATCTGCCTCTTACCTGAGGATTTGGTAATACACTGTCTTACCAGTTGCCATATGTGAGTGTTTTGGCTGTTTAATTAAACTGGAAACTTGTATAGGATGAGGATCACATCCTATAAAAAATTCTTAGCACAGTCCTCTGCACTTAGACTATCACATCCTTTTGGTCATTTGATAAAATTTTAATAACTTTCTTCTTAAGCTAACCAGGTGAAATATTATCATTTTCTCTTTAATGTTTAAGCCCTTATACCAACGATTGTGAGGATGGCACAGGACCGAACAGTGGCTCATTCTGTTGTTTGTAGGGTCGCTATGAGTTGGAACTGACTCGATGGCACCTAACAACAATAGCAGCGTGTAGAATTAATAATAGAATCACAAAAGAAAATTATATTCTAAATTTCAAAATGCTTAGGGAAAATTGACTCCTTCCACAAAGAAGTTTACTTATCCTTTCAGTCTTTGTGGATCCTCTTGGTCAGTCATTTTAACAGTGAACTTTTTATGCTGTGTACCATGAACTTTTCTACCTATGTATCATTGATATTTCTCAACTTTTCAGTCCTTAGGATATAGACATAATTGGAGGCTGTTCTTTGTCACTGGTTCTCAGAGGTAGTCTCCGGATATAACTGCATTATAATTACCTAGAGTGTGTATTAAAGTGCAGAATCTCAACGTGCTTTTCCCTGAACTGTTTACTATTCTCCATACATATTTCACTTTACTCATTTTGTTCTTTTGCCATACTGCTCTCCATTCTGTCATCACCTTTGAAATCCTTCCTTTTATCTCAAGCTGTCTGATAATTAGTTACAGAGAGAGGAGTTTAGTGTAGTGGTTAGGAATATATTCTCTGGGTACACATACTGCCTAAACTGGAATTTTGGCTCTGTCACTTTTCTGAGATTACAGAGCTAGTTGCTTAAAAATATTGCTGTGTCTCAGTGTCCCTGTATAAAAAGTGGGGATGATAATTTGTCTCATAGGACTATTATGTGTATTAAATGAGTTAATACTAGTAAATTCCTTAGGTAGTGCTTGTACAAAGAAAACACATAATAATCATTAGCTGCTGCTGTGATTTCTTCCACTTTTCAGTTCTTACAAATAAAGCTTTTGTACTATAGTAACTTGTAGTATTTTGTTAACTCTTCCTATTAGATTGTAAGTTCCTTGAAGTTAGGGCCTGCCTTATTAATTTTTATAGTTTTCAGTGGATTTTTGCATAATGTAATGTATCAGTATTTATTATATTAAATTATAATAAAATGGCAAAATTGCCAGTAATATTTTTTCCAGAGCCCATTTACTGAATATAAATTATCAAGTAGTTTAATACTCTCTCTCTGTTGTATTTCAGGAATTCTAGTGATTGACCAGCACCATTTTACCAGTGGAATGAGTTCTCAGAAATGGGCATAGTGCCTTTAGAGCCAACATGTAACAGGTGGATGCTACTCCATGCTGATTACTTCTTGAAGCCAACACCTTTTTGATTGTGTAGGTCTTTGTCTCTTCATCTTTGAATGTCAGTTACTATTGTTGGCACATAAAATAAAAGGAGTTCATGTAGTTCTTGCCCAAGCTTGAGTCACCATGAGTAGTTTAGGAAAAGAAAAGGACTGTAAAGAGAAAGATCCCAAAGTACCATCAGCTAAAGAAAGAGAAAAGGAGGCAAAAGCCTCTGGAGGTTTTGGGAAAGAGAGCAAAGAAAAAGAACCTAAGACCAAAGGGAAAGATGCCAAAGATGGAAAGAAGGACTCCAGTGCTGCCCAACCGGGGGTGGCTTTTTCAGTTGACAATACGATCAAACGGCCAAATCCAGCACCTGGGACTCGAAAAAAATCCAGCAATGCAGAGGTGATAAAAGAGCTCAACAAATGCCGGGAAGAGAATTCAACACGTTTGGACTTATCCAAGAGGTCTATACATATATTACCATCATCAATCAAAGAGTTGACTCAATTAACAGAACTTTATTTATACAGTAACAAATTGCAGTCTCTCCCAGCAGAGGTGGGCTGTCTAGTAAATCTCATGACACTGGCTTTAAGTGAAAATTCGCTAACCAGTTTGCCTGACTCTCTTGATAACTTGAAGAAGCTGCGGATGCTTGATTTACGGCATAACAAACTGAGAGAGATTCCTTCAGTGGTGTACAGATTAGATTCTCTCACCACTCTTTACCTTCGTTTTAATCGTATAACTACTGTGGAAAAGGACATCAAAAACCTGTCAAAACTCATTATGCTTAGCATTCGAGAGAACAAAATCAAACAACTACCTGCTGAAATTGGTAAGAGGCCTTGGATTACTATTATTATTTGTAATATTTGTTATGCTAAACAATTTTGTTGAGTGCTTTTCCAGTATCAGAAAATACCTGACGTTTACCTATAAACAGCTTGTTTCTAAATTTCATCTTCTTTATGGCTTACTTTAATTATTCAGTTTTTAGCATTATTAATAATATCTGGCTTGAAATTATTTTATAGACTTAAGAAAGTGAGTTAGAAAATAGACATAATTAGACTTTTTCCACACAAACCTAATCTGCCTTAATTTTTATTATTGAAAAAGTGAATTTGAAGAAGAAAAATTATTTGCATAATTTTTAAGTTAGCTATTTTTAAAGTGTTTACATATATAATTAAGATGCATTAAGGTTACATGTTCCCGTTTTCTGACTTAACCTCACCTGAAAAATAATTCTTTTAATTTCAGATCACTTTCTACCTAATTCAGCATGAAGGGTTGGCATATCAGAGCCATATGAAAAAGCAATGTCATAAGAAAAGAGAAATTATTTATTTCATTTTGAAAGTAGTTACATGTTCATCAAAAACAATCCAGGAATACAGAAAGGTAGAAGAAAAGTCTTCTGTAGTAAATGCAACACTGTTGACATTTTTTAATCCAGTATTGTATAAGCTAACTGTACGGAAACAAAAGAAATGTTTTTAAAAGGAGAGTAGTAGGAGAAAAAAATAGGGGAATATGTATGCGTAAACAAATCAGTAAGAAGAAATAGTTGTCCTGATATTTTTAATTAATGGGAAAAAAATCAGAAACATTTGAAATATGGTAAATAAATCATTGGCCTATCAGTTTTGAGAAAGTGATAAAGTTTTATGTGTATCCTTCTAATAATTTTTTTTTTAAATTGACATAAAGTGGATTATGAAACTTGTAAGTTTTCTTCTTGTATGAAAGACAGTTTTATTTTATTCTGAATAAAACAAAGACGAATTAAATGTATTGTTGCTTTCAGCATTGGTCTTACACTGGATAGCAAAGGAAACTTGGTGTTTTTAGGCTCTGCAGCTTTGCAGGGTTATAATATCTGTGGGTTTTTTTTTTTTTTTTAAGCGTTGGAAAAGATGCAATTTAAATGAATTTTTTAGGTATGGTATTCTACTACATTTAATCCTGACAAGACACTTAAAATCTTAATTTAATTCAATGTGTTTAAAAAATATATGCTAGATTTTGTTAAGTAATGTGTATACAAAATATGACTCATTCATATTAAAATATTCCCAGGTGTTTCCTGGTGGATATGTTCCATTCCATATCTTTAGATAGTAATGAGGTTGTTGAATGGCTTTTGATAACAGTATCACATTTAGTCCAGAATTGACCTACATCTATGGTTCATTGTAGAATGGAATTATAGGCCGTTTGAGAAAGAAATACTGAATTTCTGTATGGAAATACAAAATGTTATTTCTTGTTTTTGTTGTTGTTTTGTGTATGTGTGATACTTTGTTCGAAAAGTTTGCTTTAATTCACAAAGGAGTCTCTCTTTAAGGACTTTTTTCCAATAGAGATGTTACCAAATTGCATGGGAATTAGGAACATGAGTGTCTTTTTTTAAAATTGTAGTAAAAATGCATATAACAAAACACTTGCCATTTTAACATTTTTTACATGTACAATTCAGTGGCATTATGTTCAGTATGTTGTGCAACCATCACCACTATCAATTAAGAATAAGAAAAATAAAAGTTTTTGTTTTACCTTCATTTATTCCCTCTCTAATGCTCTTCCTTTCTTTATGTAGATTCAATTTTCTGACCTATATAATTTTCCTTCTCTTCGAAGAATTTTTAACATATCTTACAATCAAATCTATTGGATACATATTTCCTCAATTTTTGTTTGTGAGAAAGTCATTAATTATTTCTCCTTCACTTTTGAAGGATAATTTTGCTGGATACAGTATTCTAGGTTGGTAGTGGTTTTTTCTTTCAACATTTTAAACATTTTGCTCCACTTCATTCTTGCTTGCAAGGAGCCTTGGTAGCACAGTGATTACAAGTGCTCAGCTGCTAATCAAAAGGTCAACAGTTCGAGCCCACCAGCCTCTCGGGAGAAAGATGTGGCAATCAGCTTCCATAAAGATTACAGCCTTGAAAACCCTGTGGGGCAGTTCTGCTCTGTCCTACAGGGTTGCTGTGAGTCAGAATCGACTCAGCAGCAGTGGGGGTTATTCTTGCTTGCATGGTTTCTAAGGAGAAGTCTGATGTGATTCTTATCCTTGTTCCTCTACAGGCAAAGTGTGTTTTTCACTATGGTGTCTTTCAAGGTTTTCTTTTTGTCTTTGATGTTCTGAAGTTTGAATATAATATGCCTAGGTATAGATTTTTTTTTTTTTTGGTATTGATCTTGCTTGGTGTTCTTTGAGCTTTTTGAATCTGTGATTTGGTATCTGTCATTAATTATGGAAATTTATCAGCCATTATTACTTCAATTTTTTTTTTTTGTTGTTGTTCCTTTTTGCCTTATTCTTTTTCTGGTATTTCCATTGTGTGTATTTTACACCTTTTGTAATTGTCTCACAGCTGTTGGATATTCTGTTCCATTTTTTCATTCTTTTCCACCATTCATTCCCATTTTTCACTTCAGAAGTTTATACTGGCATATCTTCAAGCTGACTGATTCTTTCTTCAACCATGCCCAGTTTACTTATGAGCCTGTTCAAATTATTTTTCATTTCTGTTAGTTGTGTTTTTCTTTTTCTTTTTTTTTAATATCTAGCACTTCATTTTGATTTTTTTTTTAGAGTTTCTCTCTGCTTGTAGTATCCATTTGTTTTTGCATGTTGTCCACTTTTTCTGCTATGGCTCTTAGCATATTAATCATAGTTATTTTAAATATTGGTCTGATAATTTCAAAATCTCTGCCATATCCAACTGCTTTTGATGCTTTTGTCTCTTCAGACTGTTTTTTGTCTTTTAGCATCCCTTTAGAAACCATGCAAGCAAGAATAGAGTGGAATATAATATTTAAAATGTTAACCTGGAATACTGGATCTAAGAAGAGTTGTTGATTTTCAGTTTGTTCAGTGTTTTCCTTGTGAGGACAGGAGTGATGACCTCCAAGTGCTTGCCATGTTGAAACTGAAAGCCGGCTATTAAGTTTTATAGATGTTGTTTACCAAGTTAATTCCCCTATATTCCTAATTTGGTGAGAGCTTTTGCAGAAATGGGTTTTGGATTTTGTGGAATGCTTTTTCTACATCAAGTTACATAAGTATGTGATTTTACTTTTTTAGCATGTTGATATGGTAGAGAATATTGATTAATTTTCAAATGTTGAACCAACCTTGAATATTCTGGAATAAATCTCACTCGGTCAGAGTGTGTAATTCTTTTTAAATTTTCATACATTGTTGGATTCAATTTTCAAGTATTTTATTGAGGATTTTTGTGTTGTAAGTTCATAAGAGGTATTGGTCTTGATTTTGTTGATTATGTCACCTTGGTGTGGTTTAACATGTTCCTCAGCCCTCTATATTTCTGTAAATTGGTAGTTATATCTACAGGTTTGATTAGCATCAAGTTTGATTTTAGCAAAACCACTTCATGTTCTTTCATGAGGAGGCACAGAATGCCGGGCTAATGTGTGTGTGTACGTGTGTGTGAGTGTATGATGTTAGCAACCATCGTTCACCTACTTTCTGGTTACCCAGTGGTACAAGTTGAATAGAAATGGCAGAGTAAATGTTTGATTCTTTCCCTTTAATTAATGGTTTTGAAAATAAATTAATTAGTTCCATAGCATCCATTAGTGGTGACAGTTATATATTTTTAAAAAGTATTATGTCATTATGAATTCATAGATGCAAATATATTTGATTGTTTCAGTACATTGCAATCATTGTCCTTATTAATACTTAAATTATTCCATGTTTGGCTAGTGGGAGTTCCTCCAAGTTGTTTTCCACTACCTGTCTGTCAGTTTGTCGTACTGTGGTGGCTTATGTGTTGCTGTGATGCTGGAAACTGTGCCATTGGTATTTCAGGTACCAGCAGGGTCAGCCATGGTGGGCAGGTTTCAGTGGAGCTTTCAGACTCAGACCAGGAAGAAAGATCTGGTGATATATTTCCAAAAATTATCCAGTGAAAACCTTATGGATTACAACAGAACATTGTCTGACTTCTTGCTTTGGACACATCATCAGCAGGGATCAATCGCTAGAGGAGGGCGTCATAACTTGGTAAAGTAGAGAGCCAGTGAGGTCATGGGAGACCCTTGGTCAGATGGATTGGCACAGTACCCACAATGATGGATTTGAACATGCTGGCGTTGTGAGGATGAAACAGGAGCGGGCAATGTTTCTTTCTGTTGTAGGTCCCCATGACTCAGAGTCACCTCAGTGGCACCTGACAACAATAACAGTAACTTTTAATAGCAAGGAAGCTAGCTGGTATGACAGGGTATCCTAAATTTATCTTCTACATTTTCTTACTGATACCAGGAATTATTCATTTCTTCAAGGAAGCTTCTTCCTTTTTGTGGGAAATGATATTTCAGGACCACCATTTGGCCACTATGGGTACTTCTAGCTACTGGATTAGTGGTTGTTTCTAGGACTTTTCAGTGACTAGAACTAGGAAATATGTTTTTATTTAATTTTTGTTTGTTTTTCAAGGTAAAGTATATTATGAACTTCTATTGATACTTCCAATTCAGTTTCAAGAGTAAAGGCAAAGTTTTTAACTTCTGTCTTATGACTATATCTTCTCTTTTCCACACAGAGGATTCTGGTTCTCAAAAGCACTTGCAGTGATAGAATTATAACCAAATGAAAACCAGACCCATTGCCATTGAGTTAGTTGATTTTGACTCATAGCAACTCTATAGGACATAGTAGAACTGCCACATGGGGTTTCCAAGCCTGTAATCTTTATGGAAGCAGACTGCCCAAGGGGCCGCTGATGGGTTCAAACCACCAACCATTTAATTAGCAGCTAAGTGCTTAACCACCATGCCACCAGGGCTCATTAGAATTACAGTATCACATAATTAGTTGTTTACTTTACCCTTTATTATTGAATAAAAAACCAGAAAACCAAACCTGTTGCCGTTGAGTCGATTCTGACTCATAGTGACCCTATAGGACATAGTAGAATGGCCCGTATAGTTTCCAAGGAGCACCTGTTGGATTTGAACTGCTGACCTTTTGGTTAGCAACCGTAACACTTAACCACTATGCTACCAGGGTTCCTTATTACTGAATACACAGGTTCATTTGTTCAAATTTATTTTTCAGGATTGCTTTTTTTAAATTTAAATTTTTTTGTATACTTATGAAACAATACTCAGTTCCAAATTGAAATCAACAGATCAGGGTATGTTTAGAGAAGTCTAGCTTCTGTCCATGACTGTCCTCTATCCTACTTCCTCATTCCCTCCCTGTATGGATAACAATTAAAATTTTTAAATTGTATATCATTTCATTTTTTAAAATTTAATGTACACCTTTCTTTTTGAGATAAATCGCACCATACTCTACACAGTTTTCTACTGTGCACGCTTTTTTTCCCCTCTAAAGTTTATTTTTTTGTGGTTGAGAATATACACGGCAAAACACACCAATTCAGCAGTTTCTGCATGTACAATTTAGTAACATTGATTACATTCTTTGAGTTGTGTGACCATTCTTATTCTTCTGAGTTGTTCCTCCCTGATTAACATAAACTCACTGTCCCCTAAGGCTCCTATCTAATCTTTTGAGTTGCTGTTGTCACTTTCATCCCATGTAGAGTGTTGTTAAAAGAGCATAATGCTCAAGGCAGACCTTTTTTACTGATTAAGCTAAACTATTGTTTGGTTTTAAGATGACTTCAGGGGATATTTTTGGTTTAGGTTTAAAGATTGTCTCAGGGCAATAGTTTCAGGGGTTTATCTACCCTCCATGGCTTCAGAAAGTCTAGAGTCCATGAGAATTTGATTTCTGCATTTCCCTCCTTTTGATCAGGATTCTTCTATGGAATACTGTGCACACTTTTTACAACTTACTTTTTCACTTAACAGTATATTCTGGAAATCTTTTTATATGATAGTATATAGAGATAATTCCTCGATCATGTTTGCAACTTTCCAGTACTCTGTAGTGTGGATATACCATAGTTTATTCAACTGGTTCCCTATTGAAGGATATTTGGGTTGTGTTTAGTCTTTTGCTATTATGAATAGTACATGTCTGCTTGTATTTTTGCCGTTATATCTTTGGGATAGATTCTTGAAAATGGAATTGTGGGTCAAAGGATAAATACACATGTAGTTTTGCTATATATTACCAAATTACCCTCAATAGTGGTTATACCATTTTGATTCTCACTAGCAGTACATTCTCAAATATTTTCCATCTTATAAATGAGATTTGCCAGTAATTTTCCTTAATGATACAGTCCATGTCAGGTATGGGGAATGATCTCTTTATTGTCTGCAAGAGTTTGTGGGGAATTATTTTAGGGTTGGTAGATTTAGCAAAAAAATAAATACAGGACTCTGATAGATTTTGAATTTCTGATAAGAAATAAGTACTCATTTTAGAATGAGTATACCCCAAGTATTGCATGGGATATACTTATATTAAAAGTTATTTGATACTCATATGAAATTCAAATTTAACTAGATATCCTGTACTTTGTACGGCAACCCTATCTGAAGTACTTTTAGAACCCTATAGAAAAATATTTATGTAAAACTGTTTGGGCCTAGTATTTCTGTTATGAGAAAAAATTTAAAACCACTGAATTCAGTTTATTTACTAAACATGGCACTGATCAAATTCTCTCTTTTTTCTCGTGTTTATTTTTACAAGTTGACTTTTTGTCAAAATTTATCCTTTTATTTAGGCTTTCAAATAATGTTATCCTATTATCAGATTAATATCGGTAGCATTTTGATTTATGATAGCTTGTGCCTTCTCTTTCCCTCTCTTCAAATTTGATTAATATTACCAGAGTTTTGCCTATTTATTAATCTTTCCAAGCACAGACTTTTAGCCTTTATTTTCCCTACTGTATATTTCTTTTCTGTTTCTTTAATTTCTGCTCTTTTCTTTGTAATTTCTATTCTTAACCTTTTTTGGATTTATTCTGTTTTTCTACTTTCTTAAATTGAATGCTTAGATCACTGATTTTAAAGCCTCTTTTCAAATGTACAGGCAGTCCCTGGGTTATGAATGTCCAACTTATGGACAACTTGTACTTAAGATCAGACTGCCATAAAGCCAATTACAGTAAGTCCCCAGGTTAAGAACGTTTGACTTACGGGTGACTCGTACTTAAAAATGGACTGCCATAAAGCCTGTTATATTAAAAATTTGAGTTAAATGCAATGGTTTGTAGTAATACTTTGTGACACTCAAAAACATTTTGTGGTTTGCAAGTATATGCATAGAAAGGTAAAACATATACTGTATACTAAGACAAATATTTGACTAACTGATGCTGAATAAGAAATGTATGTACCTGTTCCACCTTACCTACAAATTCGACTTAAAACAGACTTAGGCAGTGGTAACCTGGGGACTGCCAGTGAGGATTTCAAGGCTGTAAATATTCCTGAAGTACCACCTTAGTTGCATTTCACATAATAGGGTGGCACTGTGGTTAAAGCTGCTAACAAAAGGTTGGCGGTTTGAACCTACCAGCTGCTCCCTGGGAGAAAAGAACTGGTGATCTGCTCCCATAAAGATTTCAGCCAAGAAACCCTATGAGGCGGTTCTGTTCTGTCCTATAGAGTCTGTGAGTTGGAATCAACTTGATGGCATGCAACAACAACATGTGTTTTGTTCATTTCCAAATATTTTTCAAAATTCATTGTCATTTTTTTTCTTTGACCTAAGAGTTTGAAACGGTATTTTAAAATTTCCAAATGTAAGGTTTTTTCCTTATATTTTTGGTGGTGTTTTCTTACTTTATTCCTTTGGATTCAGAGTATGTGGACTGTATGCTACTCCTAATCTTTGGAATTTTTTGAGGTTTGTATTATGGCATAGTGTGTTGTCAATTTTTGGTAAATAAATGTTCCATATGCGCTTGAAAAGAAATGTGTATTCTCTGATTATTTGCTTCAGTATTCTGCACTTGGTCCATCTTGTTAATTGAGTTGTTCAGGGCTTTTTAAATTCTCATTTTTGGCTCGTTATTTTTCTACTTCATCTATTAATTTCTGAGACTGGTGTGTTAACCCCTTGCTATGATGATGGATCTATTTTTCTTTAAATATTTGGAATCTTATTAAGTTCATATAAATTTCAGATGTCACATCTTGGTGAATTGAACCCTTTGTCATTATAAAGTATCTTTTCACTTTTTTTGTCTGATTAGTACTGTTACACCAGCTTTTTGTTTATTTAGTATTTACATGTTATAGATCTCTTTCTGTCTTCTTACTTTGAACTTCTCTGTATTTTTATGCTTTAGATGTTTCTCTTATAAATAGCAGATAACCAAACCAAGCCAGTTGCCATCCAGTCGATTCCAGCTCATAGTGAGCAACCTATACGACAGAGTAAAACTGCTCCATAGGGTTTTCAAAGAGTGGCTGGTGGATTCAGACTGCCAAGCTTTTGGTTAACAGCCAAACTCTTAATCACTGCGCCACCAGGGCTCCAAATAGCAGATAGCTGGATTTTTTTTTTTTTGATCCAGCCCGACAATCTTTGTTTTTTAACTGGACCATTTAGTGCATTTGCATTTTATGTAACTACTGATATATTTAAATTTAAATCTACCAGTTTATTTGTGCTATTTGTCTCACCAGTTCAGTTCTCCTTTTTTTGTCCTTTCTTACTGTGATCAGTGAAATAGTTTTATTAATTCGTTTTCCCCTATACTAAAGTAGAAGTTACACATTCATATTCTGTTCAAAGTCTAATATTATTCAATACTTTTACCTTTCCCCCAAACAGTACTAATACTTTAGAGCACTTTATCTCCATTTACTCCTCTCCTGACTTGTATGCTATTGTGCTCATGTGTTTTTATCTATTTTTAAAACCTTGTAATACCTTATTGTCACTGTTTTATGCCGTCGATAATCATTTCTATTTTCCCACATATTTACTTCCCCCCTCCCCTTCCGTCTTCCAATCAGACTTACCATCTGAGATCATTTCCTGCTTTTATAAAGTACAGCATTTAGGTGTTCTTTAAGTGTAGGTCTGCTGGTGGTAGATCTCTCAGTTTTTGTTTGTCTGAAAGCTTCTGTATTTCTCCTTCATTCTTAATGGTATTTGTTGCTGGGTACAGAATTATAGTTTAGCAATTATTTTTCTTTCAGCACATTGAAGATTTTATTCCACTGCCATCTGACTTCCAATGTTGCTGCTGCAGCCACCTGTCTGTTTGTCATTCCTTTGAAGGTGATTTATCTTCTTTTTTTTCCTGGCTGCTTTTGGATTTTATGTTTGGATTTTAGCAGCTTAACTATGATGTGTCTAAGTATGAAAATCTGTTTATTATGCTTGGAATTTTTTGGGCTTCCTGAATCAGTGGATTGAATTTTTTTATCTTTTCTAGAAAATTCTCTGCTATTATCTTAGTTTGTTTTCTATTGTCTTTACTTTCTTTTCTGTGTTTTCCATCACTTTGTCTCTCCATGCTACACTCTGGATAATTCATATTTGCTTATTTTCTCTTCAGCTGTATCTGATTTGCTAGCAAGCCATCTACTGAGTTCTAGTTTCAGTGTTATTGTACTTTTTATTTCTAGAATTTCCTTGGTTGTTTTTCAAATCAACTATGTTACATTTTATAGTTTCCTATTCCCTTTAGGTAGTTCTATGTTTACCTTTTATTTTTTTTAAAACATATTTAACACATCGTTTTTCGGTATGCTTGCGCTTTTTTTTTTTCCCCCCTGTTCATTCATACTCATCATATCTTGTCCTGGTGTTCCTGATTTATATATGAAAAAAAAAATTCTAGGAATTATTTGAGGCCTCCAGTGAAGGTACTTCATAGAGAATTTGCCTTTGTATTAGCAGTCAAATGTTGCTGGGAGGTCAGGTAAAGGGGATTTGCACTGAGCCTTTTTGTTTTGTTCCTCGAGGCTTTGCTTCACCCCCAACTCTGCCTCTTACCCTAAGGGTCACTGCTTAAATTTTATTTTAGGGAAGTCTTCCTTGAATCCTTAGTTTCACTGAAGTACTTTCTTTTTTATTCTTTTATTGTTCTCTGTACTTTTCCCTTATATATATATTCTGTAATTTTACATTTGTTTATGTAACTTTTCATTATCTGTCTTCTATAAAACAAACTCCATGAGGTCAGGAACCGTATTTCTTTTGTTTACCACTATATATGTATTGTTTATATCATAGTATTTGGTATAGCGTAGGTACTCATATGTGCTGAATGAAGGAATATAGAGCCTAAATTAGAAGAAGCTATACTCTGTGGGGTGAGGAAAGATACTAGTTTACAGGTATTTACTGAGCACATATTCATTTAAGTAGCACTGTATAAGACCCTGAGGGAGATTTATAAAACTTGGTCTTTGTCTTTTAGCAGCTCATTGTCTAGTTAGGAAGGAAAAATACATACATAACGATTATTTAAATAACAATACAAATTAATATTGCCACACAAAGTACAATAAAATATCTTGTTAAGCAATAAACATATGATCATTATGTAATAAAAATACATTTAGTGGTGTTGGAGTTATATAAGAAATGCAAAACAGTCCCTATACACAAGGATCTTAGACTTTGGAGGGGTTACTCATAGATTAGATTAAATTAGATAACTAATGATATGAACAGATAAATAAGAGTCAGATGACTTTATTTTAGTTTGAGGGAAGATCAAGAGGAGGATAGGTTGCTTTGGTCCAGGGTAGTAAGAGAAGGACTTACTCAGGTGATAAAGACTTGATCTCTAATGATGGAGAGGATTGGAATAGGTGAAAGAGAAGGGAAAAGGCATTTCAGATGGGTGTGCTGTTGTTGTTAGATGCCGTCGAGTTGGTTCTGACTGATGGAGACTTATGTACAACAGAATGAAACACTGCCTGGTCCTGCACCATCCTCACTATTGTTATGCTTGAGCCCATCGTTGTAGTCACTATGTCAGTCTATCTCTTTGAGGGTTTTCCTCTTTTTCGCTGACCCTGTACTTTACTAAGCATGATGTCCTTCTCCAGGGACTGGTCCCTCCAGATAACATGTCCAAAGTGTGTGAGAAAAACTCTTGCCATCCTTGCTTCTAAGGAGCATTCTGGCTGTGCTTCTTCCAACACAGATTTGTTTGTAAGTCTTCTGTCAGTCCATGGTATATTCAGTATTCTTTACTGATGCCATAATTCTAAGGCGTAAGTTCTTCTTCAGACTTCCTTGTTCATGGTGAGTATTAAAAAAAAGACTGTCACGAATGAGTATTGCGTATTTAGGGATTCGTGGGCATACTAGTGGAGAATGTACACTCGGGAAATTAAGGCAGAATCAGATCGAAAAAAAAACCTTAAATATCAAGATGATATAGTAGTTGGATTTTGTCATATAGACAGGTATACTCTGTTGGAAATATTAGATAATGCTTGTGGGTTTCATCAGCCTCTTTGGAATTGATGCCCAGTAAGCAGATCAGTGAGTACTTGCTGGAATGTTCACTATAAAAACGTTTATAATATGTGACTTGTTAATGTGCCACACACATTTTTCAGAGTTTTATGTGGTTTATTTATTTGTTTTACTTTTGCAGCATCTCCCACCTCTTTTTTTTTTTTTTTTTTTTAAATAAGTTGGAAAATCATGAGAGTACCAAGACATTTGTTGTAGATAGTATAGGGCCCCTATGAGTCGGAATCAGTTCGATGGCACACAATAGCAACAACAGCAGCAGTAAGATTTTTAAAGGCACAATAACACTTAAGAATAGTCTAAGTTGCCATTACAGTTCTTTAAACCAGAATGGGAAGGAAAAATATACCTTATTTTCTAACCTTTTAGAGCACTGTTAAATTAAGAAACAGTTTTGATTTATAGAGGAGCCCTGGTGGCATAGTGGTTAAAGCACTTGGCTGCTAACCAAAAGGACGGCAGTTCGAACCCACCAGCTGCTACAGGAGAAAGATGTGGCAGTCTGTTTCTGTAAAGATTTACAGCCTTGGAAACCCCATGGGGCAGTTCAACTCTGTCCTGTGGGGTCGCTGACTTGGAATCGACTCGACGGCAGTGGGTTTTAGTTGGTTTGACTTACAGATCTCAATTTTTATCGCATCAGAGCATGTGTCCGTTTAACAGCATATATATTTTGAGGTAGTGACCCTCAAATTGACAAGATGTATCAGATATTGTGCTAAATTTGGTTTAAAAAATTAGCTCGTTTTAACATATGGAATATACAGATGTAAATGTTTATGGTTGAATTGGTCACTTAAATTGAAAAGAATATGTAATACAGGTTGGTATCATTTTTAATCAACATTTTAATTTTATTAAGCGTCATTTTGAAATAAAAAGGTTTCAGATTTTACATTCGACTTACTTTTTCAGAAATAAAGTATAATTATGATTTAGAAAAATGAAGTGTTTTTTCCTCACAGTGGAAGTGTGTTCACTAATAATTTACCATTTTCACATAAAAGTTGCATATCTAATAAGATTGTTTTCATTTATTTGTTTAGAAATAATAAAATTTACTCCCTTGCTTCCCAATATCATTTAATATATTCTTTAATAATGCTTATTAAATTTTTATGTTGGTCAATTTGCAGGTGAATTATGTAACCTCATTACGCTGGATGTAGCTCACAATCAACTTGAACACCTTCCAAAGGAGATTGGAAACTGCATACAGATAACCAACCTTGACTTGCAGCACAATGAACTGCTAGACCTCCCAGATACTATAGGTATGAGAGGAGAGAGAAGACACTGATAGTCATTTATAGCTGTCTGGATATTAAGAAGACTAGTTTTAATCCATTTTGGTAATTAAAGGAGATTAAAATTGAAAATTATCAAAGTAGTAAAACTTCTAAAAGATAGTATCTTAAAATTGCCTTTCATTTTCATTTCCTGGCAAGGGGAAAAAAAGATAGATTTTAGGAATAGAATATTGAGTTAAAAGTATGTCCCTTTCACAAGTGAATTTTCTGCTTTTGCTTATTTCAGAATGTCGCATGCTATTGTATAGAGTTTGGTCCCTTCTTTTACTAAAGTAGACCACAGGGAAAAATAAAACCAATGCTGTTTAGTTTTTAAAACATGGCCAGTATAGTTTAAAGTTTGTTCATCTGTAATATTGAGGAGGCAAGAGATTTCTTGAAGTGTAAAATGTGTTTCCAGGACTTAGCGAAACTGCAAAATGTCTAATTGAGCTAATTGCAATATAGTCTGTGTTAAATAGTCTTGTTTATTCAAATGTCATAAATTTATGCAAACAGTAAATAGAATTTTAAAAAATCTCAATGCCTTTTTAGTTATTGGTGTGGCATAATGATACTATAATGCTTATTTGGAAAAATTATATCTGCATTTATATAATATTTTAATTAATATTTCAGAGGTTCTATTACTAAACCCTTTGAGACCTATGAAGATACTGTCTTTCTCTAGAAAGATTTTTGTTTGCTTCTGTCAGCTACCCATGGGGGACCACTTTAATCCATCCATGTTCAATGCTTGAGATTTTTCTGATCCCTTAAGTGATTCAGATATAGGCTGTAGAACTAATTGGAGGGCTTTTTTACTTCCAGTTTACCCTTAGTACTAGGGTGCTGCCCTTTAGGGTCCCCATCTGAAGCAGCTTATTGATTACTAGAGTCCTCACCCTTGGCATAGTATAGCTGCATAGTATTCCATTGTATGAATATATTATACAAAGCACTGAATTTTGGATTTTATTAGTTCAACTGTTTTTTTTCCTTTCAGTTTTTCTAACTCATTAATTTATACTTTTTTGTAGGTATTCCTTTGTTATCTATTCTCCTGTAGTTTATAAGGGACTTCTACTATCTTTCTTAGGTATTTAAATCATTTAAAAATTTTTTTTCTTTGTTCCTGTATTTTTAGTTAAGATTTTGCATTTTCTTTTGAGTACTACTTCAACTGTGCCCTGGAAATTCTGATAAACAGTTTTTTCATTATCATTATAAATGACTTATTATTTTAATTTGTATTTCTTCTTTGACCTAGTAATTTTTATATTTGCATATGTAAGGGGCGTTTCTTTTTCTGAGCTTGTTATTTCTTGTCTAGTTCTTGAATAATATAGCTTAAAATGAAAAAACAAACACAAACATCACCTATCCTGGAGAGTTGGTGGTACTCTTGCTGCAGCTGCTCTGCTGTCTTTTCCCAGCGCTAAAGAATTTTGTCCTAAACTAACAACTGAACATCAAATCTTATTAATATCACCTTATAATTACTTTCCCCCAAACCACTTTATTTCCTTGCCTTTTCTTTTTTTCTTATAAGTAGATAGGTGTGTTTTCACCTCTTTTCTTCACTTAACAGGAACACTGCTAGACTAGCTATCACTCCTTAAGAGTTGTTTTGTGCCGTCGAGTTGATTTTGACTCATAGTGACCCAGTGTGACAGAGCAGATCTCCAACTCTTTTCTCCTTCAGAGCGGCTGATGGGTTTGAACCGCTGGCCTTTAAGTTAGCAGCTGAGCGCTTAACCATTGTGCCACCAGGGCTCCTGCATTGAGAGTTGATGTTGTTGTTATGTGCCATTGAGTTACTATGCCAACTCATAGTAACCCTATAGGACAGAGTAGAACCCCTGGGGTTTCCTAGGCTAAAATTTTTACAGGAGCAGATGGCCAGATGTTTTCTCCAGTAGAGCCACCTGTGGGTTCAAGCCGCCTACTGTTCATTTATCAGTCAGGTGCTTAACCACTGTGCCACCAGAGCTCCTTACCTTGGCAGTAAACACTGCCATTTACTTGCAGTCTGAGCAGTACCAGGATCACTGACAGTTCATAGGATGTGAGGAAGAGGCAGAAGGAAATGGGGAGGGGATAGTTGGTTGTGCTTAAGTGAGAAGGTGCTTAAGAACATATTTATAGATTCTCAAATTTAGCCATGGAGCCCTGGTGGCGCAGTGGCTAGGAGCTCAGGCCGCTAGCCAAAAGGTTGGCAGTTTGAATCCACTGGCTGCTCCTTGGAAACCCTGTGGGGCATTTCTACTCTGTCCTGCAGGGTCACTGTGAGTCAGAATCAACTCGACGGCAACAAGCGTGGTTTCGGGTTTTGGTTTAATTTAGCCATAGTCTTGCCTTGTTGAAGAGTAAAGAGTATATTGTCTTTCATGTAAATATTTTCTAATTCAAGAATCAGCTGTGAACAGAAGAAAACATTTAGCTTCATTTCAACAGTCATTTTGTTTCAAACAATGTACCTGATATCCTTAAAGCTTTCTGGGATATATTGTGATTTTATGAAATAAAAGGGGAAAAGTATGAAGTAGGAAAAATATTTTGCTTTTTATTTCTATTCAAAATGAGATAAAGAGAGAAATATGCAACAAGACCTTGGGTTCTAGGGCTTGAGCACAGAACAGTTCACAGAGGTTGTTTTGTTGCACTGGGTTCTGAAGAAATGTTACAGTAATTATGGTTACATCAATAAATAGAGTTTTAGTATTTAGGTTATAGGTAATTACAGTGCAGTTTCTACATGACTTTTTTTTAATGGTGATATTCTTTGGGTTTTTGACATTTAAGAATTTATGTATTGCTTGTTTTTAGTTTAATATTTCTGGAAAAAATAATTGTACTTTTGACATTATTTCATCTCTAGGAGTGTGTGTCCTCCTGATATTTTACTACTTTGTTAAAAAAGATTAAGACCATTAGAGTGTTATTCAAAAACTATACTGAATTAACCTAAAGATCCTAATTATATTTGCTAAAATTGAAAGCATCTTATTTTAATTCATAGCAACTTGATTTAGCCACGTTTAAAAATCTGACAGCATAAGAAAGCAAGCTGTCAAAGCGGAGCACAGAACAATTTACAGTCAAGTGTTAAGCACTTAAAAAGCTAAATGCCAGTGATTGGCAATGATCAGTCTGCATTTATATACACAGAAGCTCAGCAACATTGATGTTCTTAGTTGTGATGGCTCAACATTAAAGCAAGCTATGGCTTGATTTCTACATTGCGGTTTAGTTTGTGGTTAAACCGCTTAATGAAAGAAGGTTAGAGTTGAAACCACTGTGGGGGGTGAATCACAGTAAATGCCAGACTTCTGACATCAGGGTTTTTTTAGACATAAGAGAGTTTTGATATTTCAGTCTTAATTATTCTAACCTTTTTTTGTTTTGCTGAGAAAAAAAGATGTTGTTAAAATGTGGATAACTCTTTGAATATGCCATACTCTCAAGTAAATGACCAGGCCTTTGCACATATGGATTTCTGCATCTGAATAGCATATTCTCATAGATTACATTTTTAAAAGTTCAGCCCCCTCGACTTTATCAATAAAGAAAGAGAGAAGAAGAGAAGGAGAGAGGGAGGAAGAAAGGACGGAAGGACAGAAGGACAGAAGGAAGAAAAGAAAAAGTTTAAACCAAGGTTCAGGAAAATTGGAGCTACCATTTTTCTAATTTATATTGCCAATAATTTTGGTGCTAGATAATGTCCTATAGCAGTTTTACTACACATCATTGTAATTTTTAAATTCTAGAAATCTGTTTTGGAGTCCTTGGGTGTTGCAAACAATGCATTAGTCTGCTAAGTGAAAGGTTAGAGGTTTGAGTCCACCCAGAGGCACCTCAGAAGAAAGGCCTTGGTGATCTACTTCCTTCCAAAAAATCAGCCATTGAAAACCCTATGGATGACATTTCTACTGTAGCACACATGGGGTCACCATGAGTTGGGATCAGCTTGATAGCAACTGGTATATGGTATATTCTGATTTTAAAAGAGTTATTTTGCTTTTGGAAGAGAGGTTTCAGAAGTCTGTTACTATTTACTGGTCTTCTCAGTTGATAAACGTTTAGAATTTGGTTACCATACTATTTGTTATTACTAAAGCTTTTAGGACTGGCTAAAAGAGTTCAGTGAGAAAAAAATATTTAAAATACTATATTCATCTATCTAATGTATCCTACTGTAAAGAGTGATTGAATGAGACATGTCAGTTGATGGAGCAAAATTATTAGGACTTTTCACAATTAGTAAGCCCTTTCCTCTTCTAGCAGACTTCAAAGACCCCTTAGTGACTTCATTTCAGCCATTTTATCACAGTGGAACAGCTTTTTTTTCCATAAGGAAAGCAGTGGTATGAAAGAGAGAAAGGGATGGTCCTGTCTACTTATAGTTCTTTTTAAAGGTTTCTTCAGTCTCTGTCAGACCAGTAAGTCTGGTCTTTTGTTTGTTTTTTTCCTGTGAGTTTGGATTTTGTTCTACATTTCTCTCCAGCTCTGTCCAGGACCCTCTATTGTGATCCCTGTCAGAGCAGTCAGTGGTGTAGCCAGGCACCACCATCTGGTTGTGCTGAACTCAGTCTGGTGGAGGCTTTAGTAGTTGTGGTCCATTAGTCCTTTGGACTAATCTTTCCCTTGTGTCTTTGGTTTGCTTCATTCTGCAACACTTCATCAGACAGTGTTCTGCTGCTGTTCATAAGGTTTTCACTGGCTAATTCTTTTCAGAAGTAAACTGCTAGGTCCTTCTTCTTAGTCTGTCTTAGTCTGGAAGCTCTGCTGAAACCTGTCTGCCCTAGGTGACCCTGCTAGTATTTGAATACCAGAAGGTGTTCATGAGAGATAGTGGTCTGTAATTTTCTTTTTTTGTAATGTCTTTGCCTAGTTTTGGTGTTAGGATTATGCTGGCTTCATAGAATAAATTCACAAGTGTCCCTTTCTTTTCAGTGTCCTGAAATAGTTTGAATAGTACTGGTGTCAGCTCTTCTCTGAATGTTTGGTAGAATTCTCCAGTGAAGCTGTCTGGGCCAGCACTTTTTTTTTTTTTTAATTACCTTTTCAATCTCTTCTCTTGTTGTGGGTCTTTTCAGATTTTCTGCCTAAGTTTGTGTTAGTTTAGGTAGGTAGTGTGTTTCTAGAAATTTGCCCATTTCCTCTAGGTTTTTAAAATTGTTGGAGTATAGTTTTTCATAGTACTCTGTTTTGATCCTTTTTATTTCAGTTTGACCTGTTGTAACATCCTCCATTTCATTTCTTATTTGGGTTATTTGCATCCTCTCCTGTTTTTCTTTTGTCAGTTTGGCCAGTGGTTTGTTGATTTTGTTGATCCTTTCGAAGAACAAACTTTTGGTTTTGTTAATTCTTTCTTTTAGAATCTAGAATTAGAATTCTATTTATGTTCTTTCTATTGTTTTTCTATTCTCTATTTATTTTGTATTATTTCCTGTTTTCTGGTGAGTGTGGGCTTCTTTTACTGTTCTCTTTCTGTTTGTTCAAGTTGTATAGCTAATATTTTGATTTTGTCCCTTTCTTCTTTTTTGATGTGTGCATCTATTGCTATAAGTTGACCTCTGAGCACTGCCTTTGCTGTGTCCCAAAGGTTTTGGTATGATGTGTTTTCATTCTCGTTTGATTCCATCTTTGATCTCTTCTATTACCCGCTGGTTTTTAAGCAAGGTGTTATTCAGTTTCCGTGTTTTTTATTTTTTTCTCCTTGTTCTTCCTGTTATTAATTTCTGCTTTTAGGGCATTGTAATCAGAGAAGATGCTATGTATTGTCTCAGTGTTTTGGATTTTTTTTGAGGATTTCTTTGTGGCCTAAGTTATGGCCTGTTCTGGAGAATATTTCATGTGCATTGGAAAATATTGTATACTTTGCTTCTGTTATGTGTTTATTGCTGTCATTTTTTAGTGCTTTTTTTTTTTTCTTTTTCTTTTGTGGTGCTGACATTTTCCTTGTTCCTCTTATTTTCCTGTGCTGAGTTCCTTTTGTTTGTGAATTTTCTTTTCGTTTCTTTTGTTTTTGTAGATTTTGTTCACTGAGACTTTGTTTTTCTTTATCTTGATGGGTAGGTTTGTTATCTTTCTTTGTGGTTACCTTGAAATTTACCCATATCTTCCTAGGTTTGAACCAGTCTTTTATGACTTGGTAATGTCTTGACTTAACATTCGAAAATTCCATACCTACCATTTATTCCCCCTTTTCTTGTTCTGATGTTATTGTCATTTACATATTGACCTCTCTGGTTCCCTGTTGTAAGTCTTTTAGTTTTGTTTTATGCTTGAGAGTTCATTACCCAGGTTGGTATCTGGCTGATGCCCTCCTGTGTCCTAGATTAAGGTAGTTGTCTGATGTTGGTTCTCTAACCAGAGAACTCTCTTTAATAATTCTTGTTAAGTTTGGTTTAGTTTTCACATGTTCCCTTAATTTATGTTTACCTAGAAATGTCCTAATTTCACCATCATATTTGAGTGAGAGTTTTGCAGGATATATTACAATTGGTTGGCAGTTTTTTCTCTCAAGGTTTTATATATGTCATCCCATAGCCTTCTTTCCTGCATGGTTTCTGCTAAGTAAGCAGAGCTCAGTTTTATTGTTTTCCCTTTGTTTGTGACTTTTCATTTTTCTTGAGCTGCTCTCAGGATTCTTTGTCTTTGGTGAGTGTGATTGTGATATATCTTGGTGACTTTGTTTTGGGGTCTATCCTATATGGTTTGTTTGATGATCTGCTTTTCATGTTTCATTATATTAGGGAAGTTTTCTGTCAGCAGATCTTGAAAATGATTCTGTATTTCCCATTTTCTGCCCTATTTCTGTAACTGATCACGTGCAAGTTTTTGCTCTTTGTTGTATCCCACATAGTTCATAGGTTTTCTTCATTCTTTTCTCTGATTTTTCCTCAAAACAAAATGGTATCCAAGGATTTGTCTTCAATTTCACAGATCCTGTCTTCTCTTATTTCAAATTTGTGCCTAAAACCTTCTATTGTGTTGTCCATTTCTGAAATCTTGTTGTTTCTCTTTTGGATGTCTAATTGCTGCTTTTGTATGATTCCTAATTGTTCATTTATTTTGACATTTTGTTCTTGTATTATTTTTCTGAATTTTTCCATTATTTTGCCTGTGTTTTCCTTGATTTCATCTGTTTTTTCCTTAGTTTTGTCAATGTTTTCCTTCATCTCTTTCCTAATCTCTTGGAGAGCCCTGAATATTAGAATTTTGAATTCCCTATCAGGTAGTACCAGTGCTTTTTCTTCTGCCAGAAGATCATCTTGTGTTTTATTTTGGTCACTTACTGGAGCCATCCTGTCTTGTTTTTTTAAATGTTTTGATATTTTTTGTTGTCTCTGATACAGTCAGGAATTATTTTCTTCATTTATTGATTGTTGGTTTGTTTGTTTAGTTCTGCTTTTTTGTTTTATTTGGTTATGTCTGGGTGGGCAAGGCCAGGTGTGTTTTGTTGCTTGCTCCCCTATCAGCCCGATAGTTCTCACCACCTTGTCCATGTGGGCAGGGCCAGTTGCTCGGCTATGGTGCAGCAGGGCAATGCGGGGGAAGGAGGGTGGAGATGGGTCATTTGCAGCACAAACTGGGGCTCTCAGGGAGGATCTGGGTGTGGTGGTGCAGGGTCCGAGGGTCCAGAGGTCTGTGTCTGTCCTGCTGTTTTGGGCGTGGTGCTAGGTAGGCCGGGGATGTTGGGGTCAGGGGTCTGGAGGTCCGCGTCAGTGCTGCTCTGACGCGTGACACTCAGCAGCACAGGGCCGCAGGGTGGCATGGGGTGGGACCATGGGTTCCGGATGTCTGTGCAAGTGCCATTTAGGGGCATGGCACACAGTGCAGAGAGGCAGGAGGGAAAGGAGAGGCCGTGATGTGCGGAGCTAAGTGGGAGAAAGAAGAGTCATAAACAGAAAAGAAAAAATTAAATAAAATGGCAGCATGTAGGATTTGGCTGATGGGAGTGAGGTGTATCTGGGGAGGCCGTGTGCCTGTGGCTCTCTGGTTGAGCAGTGCAGCACAGTCCATCTAGAAGGGCAAGGGTGGCACGCAGGGCTAGATGAGTGGGAGAAAAGAAAGGAAGGAAGGGAAAGAGAAGAAACAAACAAAAACAACAAACAAAAATATGGCACTGAAGGAGCCATCCATTGGCGGCAGGGTGGAAGCGAGATGTTGGTGAGTGGGTGTCTCTCTTGACAGACGATATGGCATATCCTGTCAGGAAGGGGTGGAGACAGCACAGGGCCTAGGTGGGAGGGAGAAGGGAAAGAGAAAGAAAAATAAAAAATATGGCATTGAGGGAGCTGGTGAGTGGGGCAGGGTAGACCCAGGGAGGACATGGGCTGGTGGCTCTCTAGCCAAGCAGTGTGGTACTGCTCATTGAGGAGGGGCGGGAGCAGCACATGGGCTAGGTGTGGGAGAAAGTAAAGGAAGGAAGGAAGGGAGGAGAGAGAAGAAATAAACAAGCAAATAAATAAAAGTGTGGCGCTGAGGGAACTGTCCATTGGGGGTGGGGTGGAACTGGGGTCATGGCGCAGTGGTGTCTCTTGCCAGGCAGTGCAGCATGGCCCATCAGGAAGAGGTGGAGGCAGTGCAGGGCCTAGGTGGGAGGGAGAAGAAAAAGGGAGAAGGCAGACAATAAAGAAAAATGGAAAATACGGTGCTGGGAGAGCCCACTGGTGAGGGCAGCGCAGACCCGGGGAGGCCATGTGCCAGTGGCTCTCTAGCTGAGCAGTGCAGCATGGCCTGTCTAGAAGGGGCAGGGGCAACACACAGGGCTTGGTGGACAGGAGAAAGGAAAGGAAGGAAGGGAAAGAAAGAGAAGAAACAGAAAAATGAAAATAAAAATACAAAAACATGGTGCTTAGGGAACCAGCCACTGGGGGTGGGGTGGACCTGGTGCGGCAGTGAGCCAGTGTCTCTCTGGCCCAGCAATCATGGCTTATTGAAAAGTGGCAGAGGCAGTGTACAGGGCAGAAGGATGTGGGGTGGGAAAGCTTGTACCTCTGGTTACTAGGTCCTTTGTCTCTCGTTGGGGGCTCCAGGAAGTTGCCTTCCTGTACTCTCTGTTTGGGGGTTGTTGGTAGCTGTGTTGCAAGATGGCAAACCCATACTGCGTTAGCTGGCGGAGGGCCTCCAGCCCATAGCTCTCCACATTCTCTGTTCTCTGTAGTTTCTTCTTCCATTCAGTGCTTGATCTGGTTCTTTATCCCTTCATTTGATGCTTAGGTTTCCAGGATTGAAGTTTATATCTGTTTTACGTAGTTTTTCATGTCTTTGCTGCAGAGGGACAGCATGGTGCTTCTGTCTATAGCACCATGTTGTCTCCACCAGATAAATAGGATCTTGATAGACTGGCCAGGGAAAGCTTATGAACAAATGTGTTGGACCCAATATGGAATAAAAATGCATTCCATGAGCACTACAGTATGGACAGTCAAAAGCACGGAGGTAAGAATGAGCATGATATGCTTCCACGTCAAAGAGGAAACAAGCTAACTGGAGTGAAGCAGTGAAGATCTCGAAGAGAGATTATTTGTCAGGGAGCCAACTGAATTTGATTCTAGCTCTGCCACTAACTTCCTGGTCACTTTGAAGTCACTTCATAGTATCTTACCCTAAAGCCCATGCTGAATTATTCTCAGATGGCTCTTATTGCTGCTTTTGTAGTATCGTTCTCATCTCTTGTTGTCTTTTTATCAAATGTCACAGAATGGCTATCTTAAACTTCAGACCCCAAAACTCTTTTTCCACAGTTTAATAAAGCCCATGGCTTACTTTATAGAGAAAGATTACACCTCACAATGTAAATGTAAACTGTCCTATTTCCTATCTCTTCATTTTTCTATTTTCCTAATCTTTTTTTCATTCCCTCCTGTTCTTAGCAGTAGATGTATTTCTCCTTTTCACGATTAACTCTTCCAGCTTCTTTTTAAAGCCAGCTTTGATCCTTCCTGCCAAAAATTTTCTCTCCCTACTCTAAACAAACTGTTTTGTTCATTCCTTTTTTAGGTTAGTATCATAATTTACTAAGTATTAGAGTTATTTGTGAAAATATTTCACTTACTGGACTATAAGCATCTTGAGAGAATGGATAGACTGTGTCTTATGTTTAGCATTGTGTGTTTGTACAGCAGTTACACAGTAAGTATCTGGATTGGTAGGGTGGGACTGTATCATGTAGAACCTTAAAAGCTAGCAAAGAGCATTTACATTTGGTACAATAGGAAATATGGAGCCTCAGAAAGTTGTTTTTAGTTTCAATTTTTTTTTTTTCCTCAAGGGAATAAAAGGATAGAAATCTGGATTTACCCAAAATCATCATAGAATGGGGTTGAGTGAAAGAAAATCTAGAATCTTCAAGGCCAGCAAACTCTCTCGTAATAATTTTGGTTTGAGGTGATGAAGGCAGGATTGGAGAGGGGACAGATATGTGAAATATATTTTAAGAGCACAAATAGAATTTGATGACTGACTTGGAGGGAATGGAACTGATATTAGAAAACATTTTCAGTTAATGAAATAAGTACGGTATATACTTCTCCCCTTTTCATAAAATATAATTTTACAGAATGGAATCTAGCTCTTTAATCTGTCTCAATTTTTGCTTCATTTTAAACTTCCAGCAAACATCAAATGTGTACTATGTACTTGGCTCAGTACTAGGTTTCTGGCACTAGAGAACTCACTAGGGTCTAAAAAGGATACAGGCATGAAAATAAACATTTGTAATATGGTGTGACCCTTTGATGATGAAGACATTGGTACCGTGCTTGTTGGTGAACCCTATTCAGGATATGGAGAGGGGGATGGAACTGTGACACAGAATATATAGTTAAGCAACTTCCAGGAAACTGTAATTTGGGAATTCTAGAATAAAATTTCTGGATTTTTTTTTTGCTCTTCATTATGCAGATGGTATGTACTGTCTATAGGTATTTTCCCCCCGGTCTTTTCATTGTTAGCATGTCAGGTGTTCCCAGCTATAAAACAGATGATCTTAGAAAGCAGAAGTCAGTAAAATAGCTGTAACAATTCACTTTGAAGGGTTTTGTCATGAATAGTGCAGTGTCTCTCATAGTCTGGTTGAAACATAGTATATAAGGAACCCCTGTAGACTCATTCAAATATAATTTGCAGAAAATTACCTTAACTATGAGTTCATTAGTACTATATGGTCACTCTACAGTAAAACTTATTTTGACATATTGACAAACTGCTTTACAGATGTTTTAAGATTGGATTGCTCTAGAATTAAAGGCTAGAATCGAATAAGTTGTTTGTATAGAAGAAGAGAACATTTTAGTCAGGAGCTGTAAAAATTAGCCATTTTTGAATCATACTGTCATCTAAAATTTCTCATTCCTCATTTACGAAGGGAAATTTTACCCTCAGCAAAAGTTTACAAAGTAGACATAATTTTTAGATTTTTGAACCAATGTATAGTGGACTAATCTAAGAATTATCTAAATGAGACATAATTTTTTTAGATTTGCTTATTTTCATGTGGGATTTAGCTTGTAAATACTGCCTTTTGATTACGCTGTCTGAATGACATGCTAAAAGGATTTAAAGAGAAAAAGCAGCATTTCTGAACTTTCAGAGATAGTTTGCAGATTTTAAATCTAGATTTACAGAACATTTCCAACTTGATATAAACATATGTAGTCTAAAATTCCCTTAAAAAGATGTACATCCAGATGGTGCCCGGCTACCACCACTGAATGCTCTGACCGGGATCACAACAGAGGGTTCTGGACAGAGCTGGAGAGGATGTAGAACAAAATTCTAACTCACAAAAGAAGACCAGATTTACTGGCCTAAAGGAGACTGGAGAAACCCTGAGAGTATGGCCCCCAGACACCCTTTTAGCTCAGTGGTGAAGTCACTTCTGAGGTTCACCGTTCAGCCGGGGAGTGGACAGCCCCATAAAACCAAATGGGACTAATGAGGCACAGCAGTCCAAGGACAAGGACTAGAAGGCAGAAGGGGACAGGAAAGCTGGTGATAGGGAACCCAGCGTTGAGTAAGGATGGTGTTGATGTGTTGTGAGGTTGTTAACCATTGTCGTAGGGCAACATGTGTACTAATTGTTTAATGAGAAACTATTTTGTTCTGTAAACCTTCATCTAAAGTGAGAATAGCAGCACAATTCTAAGAGCGTAGTCAATGTCACTGAACTGTGCATGTAGAAATTTTTGAAATGGTGTATCTTTGGCTATGTATATTTTCACCAAAAAAAAAGTTCAAGAAGGGAGAGGGTTGACATGTCGTGGAGGTTGTGGGGTTGTTAACTAATGTCATAAAACAATATATCTAATATATCATATAGATACTGTTTAATGAGAAACTACTTGTTCTGTAAACCTTCACCTGAAGTACAATAAAAAAATTTAAAACAAATTAAAAAAAAAAAAAGATGTACATCCATATAATGCAAACTGGCCAAATTAGTATAAAACATCTCCATAATATAAGGTATTCATAAAAAAATTACAGGGTAGTGGAAAGTCACAATGTTTCTTTTGTTAAAATGACTTTAGAATGGTAGATCTTTTCTTTGTCAAAAGGTCAGTTTTTTTTTTTTAATTACAAAAGTATAGAAACTTAGGAAAAATATAAGTTCAACCAAAAAAATTAATCTCCCATAATTCTACTATGCAGAAAAAACTCACTGAGAGATTTGATGTGTTTTCTTTCCATTGTTTCGCATGCATATATTTTTTACAAAATGCACAATTTTATCTTGCTTTTTTTACTTTAACATCAGAACCTAAAGTTTTTCACATCTTCAAATTTTTCTGTAACATACTTTTAATAGGTACAGAATATTGCAGAATGTAGACATATCATAGAATAAAAATCACTTATTGAATACCTGTTATGTATCAATCGCTGTGCTAAGTATCTTACACACGTTATATGTAACATTCAGAGCAACCCTGTCGTGTATGTGGTATTATTATCATTACTTTATGGATGAGGAACTGGATTCAGAGAGGTTAAGTAACTTACCTATAGTCACATAGGTGATATAAAATCCTTTGATTTTTTTATTATACTGTAATGCCTCCAATTTAAATAATTATTCTTCTATTGTTGAACATTTAGGTTGTCCCCAATGTTTTGCCATTTTGAATATGACTAGTTAACATATCTGGTCGTAAGGCAGATTATTTTCTACCAATACAACTTTTAAGTTTAATACTTGTATCACATACTATCATAGTACAATGATAGCAGTAGTAAAAATTCTTACCCTTATTTCTAATCGCTAAATTTTCTGGGACTTTGGAACGTCATCCAATCCTCTACTTCCTCCCCTTCTCCCAAATTAACATATCTCACCAGAGTGTCCTCCGTACTATACTCATGAAAGATTCTTAGTTAACAATTTAGAAAGCACTTTAAAGACAAAATTAATTTGTCTGTGCTAAGTGGTAGTTTTTGTTGTTGCTTTCATATCCAATTTTATGCCTACTAAAAGCTTACTTAATCAGGACTAGCAAATTCTTGGTCCAGTTCCCAAACACTGTTACAGAAGTACAGAATATAAATGAGAATAGCATACCTAAGAGTAGTTCTAGTTGGAGAAATTGAAATGATTGCTAAGTTTTCCTGCATTATAGCTGCCCAAAGTTATGGTATAGAGCCATCAGAATATTTTTTATCAATAACTATAGTTCTTACCTTGAAAATGTAAAGGGTAAAAATTAGCTCCAGTCATTTCTTACAACTTCAGCCACGGATTTTTTTTTCAACAAGAGGGAAAAATGCAGTTGAGTGATGACTATGTAGACTCTGCATAGTGACTGCCTCCCCAGTGTGTCAAGCTGAATTTATACTGTAGGCTAATACCTGTTTCTGTAAGTATTGTAGTAATGTTGCATATATAAGATACAAAGTTGATCATGCAGCAGCTTTTTGAAAAATGATCAAAGCAAAAAGAAGGAAACAGATGGACATCAGAAGTTTGCTGAAAGTTGAAAGGCATCAAAGTATTTGTGTTCAGAGAGTTAAGTGTGACAGGCATCCAGGTCTGTAATTTCTAACACTGAAAATAACCGTTTAATTTAAAAGTAGAGGCTACATTTGACATTTTAACCTGGCCCATCCAACGAAGTCATAACAACCATTGAACTTGAAGTCAAAAAAGAAATTAATCAGCATGACAAAGAAATACATTGACGTAAACTCTCATTACTGTTAAATTTTTTGGCAGGAAAATCAACTTATTTATATTGTATAATGTATATTGTTTGGGAAATTAAATTTAATATAAACCTTTAATAATAGCAAATATAGGATTCATCGTATTCATCTTTGTAGTTTACTTAAATATAGGCTTACCAATAAAACTGGAAAATATGCCTTTTTTTAACTCTGCTTTCTTTTTTATTCAGTACTGGCAAATTTGTGCTCAAGCTGTATATGATTAAGTAGTAAGGGAGACTAAAACTTTTGTTTGTAATTTTTTATTTTGAGATTTTGTTTGTTTGTTTTTACCATCAGGTCAATTTTTCAGAGAAATTTTAAAGTATCCTTAAACTAATGGAAAAATTGAACCTTTCTGATCTTACAAAATAATTCTGCATCTTACATTTCAGATAGTATCAATCTAGAAATTTAGAAATTGTTCCCTGAATTTACATGTATATTTTTATATATAACCACTTGTTCTAAGTTGATCATATAGATACAAATGGGATAATTATAGTTTTAAAATATATATAGGCAGTCCCCGGGTAACAAACAAGATCCATTCTTTAGTGTGTCTTTAAGAATTTGTAGGTAAGTTAGAACAGGTGCATGTGGTTCTTATTTAGCCTTACTTTAAGGCAAGAAAAGGCTCAAAGCCTTTTCAGTGATTTAAAAGCTGGACATGCAGCAAGTGAAGGTGATTGTGATGACAAGTTTATTTCCAGTAGGGATTGGTTCAGTCCTTTCAAAGTGAGGACAAATTTACATAACATTAAAGGGCAAGTACAAGTTATCCCTGTAGGTCTGAGGTTAGTAACCCAGGACTGCCTCTACTACTTTGATGCAATTAAATTAGGCCTCATCTAAAGGTTAATTTGTTAAAGTATGCCAATACTTTCTGATAATTCATTTTTAATATTGACTTATAGCTGTGCATTTCATTATTTCTCTAAGATAAGTAGGCACAGAAGGGATTTCAATTTGATCCTAATTGATGGAGTGCAGTGTGTGGTTCCTTGGTACTGAAAGTTATGGATCTTGCTGAAATAGTACTTCAGAGTCATTCATAAATATCTCATTGATCGCCTGTGACAGTGAGAGGCTCGCCAGATTTTTTAAAAAATAAATTCCTTTTTTTGTATTCACAGGAAACCTGTCCAGTTTAAGTCGTCTTGGTCTGAGATATAACAGATTGTCAGCAATACCCAGATCATTGGCAAAATGTAGTGCACTTGAAGAATTAAATTTAGAGAACAATAACATTTCTACTTTACCAGAGGTAAGAAGTGGATTAGGGAAAACTCTAAAAACAAGTCTGCAACATAATGAGGGGAAAACTAGTAACTCTTTGCAGCTAGGTAAATAATTTGATAATTTTGCAGTTGGGATTACTTAAATAATGAGCATGATATGGATAAATAGCCACCACTGATATAAAAATTCCAAAGGGGAAAGAGAAATTCCAAGGTTCCTATGATTATAAGGAACATAATAAAAAAAAAATTTTTTTTTTAATAATGAAGAGAAGAAAATTAGTGTACCAGTTGCCCTCAAATTGACCCCAATTCATAGCAACCCCAAGTAAGTCAAAGTAGAACTGTGCTTCATAGGGTTTTCAATGACTGACTTTTCAGAAGTAGATTGCCAGGCCTTTCTTTTGAAGTGCCTCTGGGTGGACTCAAACCTCCAACTTTGCAGTTAGTGGCTTAGCTTGTTAACTGTTTGCACCACCCAGGGACTCCACATTCCCTTTTACCCATTACTGCTGAGTCGATTCTGACTCATCCCTTTTAGCACCATGTAAATCTTTCTCATGTCATTTTGGGAACTGGCGATAAATTCTGTTAAGGAAAATTTGTATGGCTGGTTTTAAAGTAAACTGCTCTCCTCAGTTCAACTGTAAAAAGGTCATGTAAGATGATCAGTGTGAAAGAATAAACTAGATGGAACTCACTGTTTATTATCCAGATTAATATTAACTGTAACCTTCATGTGACCAACTTATTATCCTGTTTATGCAACAATTTTAAAGCCTATTTTTTTAACACATTTTTAATTTGAGTTTTGTTGGTTCTGTTATGAAAACATTTTCACTTTGCTTAGGGATTAATTAATTAATTAATTAATTAATTAATTAATTAATACAGTACTTTTATTTTTTAAAATCATCCTCTCAACATTGTTTATTATTTTACTCTTGCCTTTCCTTCTTTACCTACCTATTATTTTAGCATAGCAAACAACTTGTGGTATGTTTGCTTATGGTTATTCAAGCATAGTACCTTATTGTAGTATTCTAACAAAAAAAAATGGATTTTTGTGTATTTGTGAATTGATCTTTGCAGGGTCTTTTTTAAAATATTAAAAATATTTTGTGTAAATAGCCCTATTGCGTTTATATATATGTATATATCCACACACACATATACACATATACCAAATCCGTTGCCATTGAGTTGATTCCGACTCATAGTGACCCTATAGGACAGAGTAGAACTGCCACGTAGGATTTCCAAGGAGCGCCTGGTGGATTCGAACTGCCAACCTTTTTGGTTAGCAACCATAGCTCTTAACCACTACACCACCAGGGTTTCTGTTTATATATATATATGTATATATAGTATGTTCATCATAGATAGATAGGAGACTACAGGTGCTTTGGATGAATGCTTTTCAGATTTATGCTTTGATTTATGAAGAACCATTTAGGCAGATGAAGCTAAAGGTTTGAAGCCGTTAATTTAAAAAATAAATGTATTCATTTGTTTCTTAAAGATACAGAACCTAATAATTTGCATCTATTGATTTGAGTTTTCAGAAAACACTTGGCGCAGAGAACAAAAATTTCCCAGGATTGTAATTTCTAGGCTGGACTAGTTCATTAAGACTACTCTGACAGTATCTTACCTATGGCAAAAGAGTACTATTGTTAGCACTAACAATAGTGGGATAAAGGGTAGAACTCACAGATTTAGATAGAGCCCTGAGAACTTGACTGTCTGGATTCTTGTCTTTCAGTGATGGTGATAATTTAGAATTATCATAATGGGCAGGGCTTTGTTTAATGTCATCCCTTTTTCTAACAGTGATTCATAGCAAACAATTAGCATATTAATTAGGCCTTGTTGATATTCTTGTTGGTTGTGATTTGTGAGCTTAAATAAGGTTGACCGCTTTTACAGTATCAACATGCATTAGACTGAGTCGTATTAAGTAAATTCAAAAAGTAAATTTATATACATCCAGTCGTATTGTCAGTGAAAAATCAAAACCAAATCCATTGCTGTCGAGTTGATTCCAACTCCTAGTGACCTATAGGACAGAGTAAAACTGCCCCATAGGGTTTCCAAGGAGCAGCTGGTAGATTTGAACTGCCAGCCTTTTGGTTAGCAGCCATAGCTCTTGACCACTGCACCACCAGGGCTCCATTATCAGTGAAGAGAAGCTAATAATTACCGGGTACCTGTTAGGGTATAGACATTGTGCCTAGGTACTTTTGTATACAATATTTTGTAACTGAAATAAGTCAAGATTTACTTTTGACAAAGAGAATTGTAAAGAGGACAGACAGCTGTGTTTAGTTTGTACATGGAAAAAGGCGTGTGTGTGTGTGTGTGTGTGTAAGTGTAAACTGGCCCATTTTCAGAAGAGAAGCTGCGAGGGAAACCCTTGATTGGCGTTTTCAAAATACGGGAAAGTGTTCTTATTTAAAAGTAGTTTGTGTGCTGTGGAAGCAGCAAGCATATTCTTAGTGCAAATGTGTAATTATCTACATTTATAATAAGCACAGTAAGGAAAACAACAAAATCCATTAGACAGCACTTATGAGACATTCAGGCTGCTTTAGGCAGGAAAAACCTTGTGAGATGTTTTCAATTGGACTGGGACTCATATTGCTGAAACCAGAGCCAACAAAATGATTATGTGTTTTTTCCATTTGAAGACTATCTGAAAATAGACTAGTTTTAATGTAGATATATATACACAAAGAAAAGGAACTTAATAAATTCAAGCATATACTGTGTGCTCAGAGCATAAGGAAAGGAGCTTTAGATGTGTTATCCCGTATCTTATTTATTGTAAAGAATCCCACTAATTATTAGGAATTTCATTTAATAGATCAAGAAATAGGCTTAACAGCACAACTTGTGCAAAGAAAGGTCATGGAAGCTCCACAGATACATCCAATCTCCCTGAGGGACCGAATTGCTGGACTGAGGGCTGTGGGGATCATGGTCTAAGGGAACATCTAGCTTAACTGGCATAACATAATTTATAAAGAAAATGTTGTACATTCTACTTTGGTAAATAGCATCTGGGGTCTTAAAAGCCTGTAAGCGGCCATCTAAGATACTTCACTGGTCTCACCCCTTCAGGAGCAAGGGAAAAAACAAGATACAAGGAAAATTAATCCAAAGGCCTAATGGACCGCAACCGCTATGGCCTCCACCAGACTGAGTCCAGTATGACTAGATGGTGCCCGGCTACCACCACTGACTGCTCTGACCGGGATCACAACAGAGGGTCCTGGACAGAGCTGGAGAAAAATGTAGAACAAAATTCTAACTCACAAAACAAGACCAGACTTACTGGCCTGACAGACTGGAACAATGCTGAGAGTACAGCCCCCGAACACCCTTTTATTTCAGTCAGGAAGTCACTACCCAGGTTCACCCTTTAGCCAAAGATTAGACAGGCCCATAAACCAAAATGAGACTAATGGGGCACAACAGCCCAGGGACAAGAACTAGAAGGCAGAAGAGGACAGGAAAGCTGGTAATAGGGAACCCAAGGTTGAGACAGAGGGTGTTGACATGCCGTGGGGTTGTTAACCTATGTCAAAAAACAGTGATTGTACTAACTGTTTAATGAGAAACTATTTGTTCTGTAAACCTTCATCTAAAGTACAATAAAAAAAATTAAAAGAAAAGAAAAAAAAAAGAAACAGGCTTAAGAAAGGTCATGTTTTGGCCAACTTTGGTACCTTAAATATTTTTCTGGGAATACAGTGAGAGTATATTAATTATCTAATTAATTTACCAAAGGTCATAAAACTAGTAAGTAGACTATCTGAGATAGGAACCCAGACTTGTCTGACTCTAAAGCAATGATAAACAGCCTCCAGGCTTCATAATATAACCTAAGAATGAAAGGTTGGAGGTTGTCTTGTTGTTGCCCCTTCTCAGATATACCTAGATATTAACATTTTTCACAGAAGAATATCAGTTCAATAAAATCAGTCGTAATATTAACAGCGTTTTTGCATAAGATTCACTAAGGTTCCTTTATTTTCAATAAAGTAGGCTGTAGATATTATTTTTCCTGGACTGACTGCCATACGAAGTTTTCTTATCACCACTCATACCTGTGCTCTTCCTTTTATCAGTATACAACAGTAGACAAATATTAAGAGTAACTTGTTAATGTTCAGTATACAGAACAAGTTTCAGTTCACTGTATAATTTATACCTTCTGTTACGTAGTTAAGGAGTCCAGGTTGCCTAGTGGTGAAAGCAATAGACTGCTAACCAAAAGGTCGGTGGTTTGAAGCCACCAGCTGCTCCACAGGAGAAAGATGTGTCAGTCTGCTTCTGTAAAGATTTCAGCCTTGGAAACCCTGTGGGGCAGTTCTGCTCTGTCCTATGGGGTCTGTATGAGTCGGGATCGACTTGACGGCAACAAGTTTTGGTTTGGTATTATATAGTTATTTCATTCCTTCAGCTAGCCTTGCAAATCGTAGTGACACCTCCGGTACTATATCTTGAATTTGCCCTTGGTAGATGGCTGAAGTTTGAAAATTATTTAAAACACACACACCTCACACTGTACATTTTCTTCTTGCTTGTGCTTTTATTCCAGTCTAAGACACTTTCTTCTACTTCTCTACATATTAAATTTTTTTAATCTTCAGAATCTAGCTCAGTTTCAACCTCCTTCCTGTTTTTCTGGTTATTCCAGAATTTCTTCTTTTCTTTGAATTTAAATAGAGAAGGGATTTAAAATTTAACCACTTATTATATGCCAGATACTGTAAAGCCATTTACGTATTTTATCTCTTTTAGTCTTCCCTGTTGTTGCATGTCTGCGATTCAATTCCGACTCATAATAACTCTGCAGAATAGAGTAGAACTGCCCCATAGAGTTTCCTGGGCTGTAATCTTTGTGGGAGCAGATTGCCAGGTCTTTTCTCCTGTGGAGTGGCTGGTGGATTCCAACACTGATCTTTTGGTTTGCATCCAAGCTCTTAATCATTGCGCCACCAGGGTTCCTTCTTAGTCTTCCCTACAACCTGTGAAATAAAACATCATCATTTTACAAATGAAAAAACTAAGGTTCAGGGAAGTACCTTGCCTAAAGTCACAGAGCCAGTAACCAACATTACTTTATAACCTATACCAGCATTTCTCAAAATTTAATGTGCATACAAATCAACTGGGAATCTTGGTAGACTACAAATGTTGGTTGTGCAAATGTCTGTGTAGCTCTCAAGGGATGTTGATGCTGCTCTTCCTTGAACTACACTTTCAATAGCAAGAGCCTATTCTATAATTTATTACTGATTATATGTAATTATGTATTATTTTCTAATTGTTTTTTTACCTGTGTGATTTATTTCTCTAAATAGGGTTTAGGGTTCTTAATGGCAGATATTGTTTTATAATACCTAAACACCTAGCACTGGGGTTGCACGGTAGGAGGCTGAAATAGGGGTGGTGAGGGTGTGTGCTGAGTAAATACTTGTTTGATTGATATATATGTTTCCTCAGATATATTTCCACATAGAAAAGCAACATATTATACAATATCAGGAAATATAATCATCATCTAAATTTAATCTTTCTAAAAGGAACCATTAAATTACTGAATAACATCTAATTATTTCCCCTGTGGCAGGCATTATTTTAATCTTAATAATAATTTAGAGGCAGGTACTTAACTAAGACCTAGATGGATTGGCCATACAACAAGTGGCAGAGCCAGGACTTAGACCCAGAACTTGTCTAACATGAAGTTTTTGCTCTGTAGAGGTCTCATGAAACACTTGTCACTCACAGATGTGTTTTCTGTACTCCATAGTTTGCTTTAAGTAAAATGAAACTAAAGAATAAAAATCAAGATTTCATAAGTAAATGAATTCCCAGTTTCTTGAAAATCTGGACATATGACTAAGTTGTGTTCACATTCCTGCATGGCAGCAATTAGCTCGAGCTGAGTAGTGACTATCCATCTAAATGAGGGATCATAGAACCTGCTTGACCAGTCTCAGCCATTTATTACCTTTGAGGCATTTGTGTTTGGGACTGCTTTTCTATACCATACAGATTAAAGTCTTGTTACAGTTCTAATTTATTTACGTTAATTTCATTTTTTTTTACAGACTCTTTTATCAAGTCTGGTGAAACTGAATAGCTTAACCCTTGCAAGAAACTGCTTTCAGTTATATCCAATGGGTGGTCCATCTCAGTTTTCCACCATCTATTCCCTCAACATGGAACACAATCGAATCAATAAAATCCCATTTGGAATTTTTTCCAGAGCAAAAGTATTAAGTAAGCTGAATATGAAGGTAAGCCTGTGTTTTTATTGGGAGGAAGGCACTAAAAAACTATTCTTGCTAGTACTTCTACTAATATTTATGTTTTATATTAATTGGTGTGGGGAAAGGTACTTATACTTTGCTGGTAATCTCAACTGATAATAAGGATACTTCAGAGTGATTTGTATTAGGTAACAAAATCTTAGAATTGTGCATACCTTTAGGAATTTGTCTTAAAGAAATAATCATGAGTGTCTGTTAAAATATAGTTATACAGATACTTATTGCAGAGCTAGCTGTTTCATTGGTACCAATTTATATCAATATTAATAGGAATTTAATTTTTTAAGAGTAATATATCATCCGTGGAACACTATGGAGCCATTAGAAATTATAATCTAGAAGAAGATTAAATATCAGTTGAAATATTCACAATTTATTAAGTACAAAAAAGTTAAAGCAGGTAAGAATCTCTTTCCACACAGACTTTTAAAAAGCCCTTTATAATGTGCTTAATTATATATTAAGTACACACACACAATGTTTACTAAAATATAATGTTTACCTTTGGACATAGGAATTACTTATGGATGATTGTTAGTTTCTTTTTGTTTATATCTGCCACAGTGAATGAGTTTCACATTTTGTAATAAGAAAAAATAATTTTATTGCAAAAGAAGGAAATAAATGAAAAATCTTCTAGTCTGATGTATTAATTTGTAGTGAACAAACTTTAGGCCCAGAGAAGATAACTGAATTGGCTACATAGCTATGGCTAATTAATGACTGAGGTAGGACTCCAGGAAACCCAGGTTTTCTGCTTCTAGGTTTAGTGTTCTTCTTGCCATACCGTATCGCACTACATCTTTGATGAATCATTTCACCATAATTGTGATTCTTAAACTACAGTCTAAAGTCACAGTTTCTTAATTCTGTCTACACTTTTTCATAATTGTAGTATTGTGTATCTTTTATGATGATTCTTTGGAAGTATATAATAAGTGAACTAGTTGAAATTTGAGATAATCTTGTAGTTTTAAACAAGTATAAAATGTGTTGTTAACCAGTCTGGTTATCTGAGATTTAGTAGTGGTAATGGAATTAATTCTGAATATTCAGTTTGTAATGAGAAATTTAGAACACAGTTGTCCAGATGTTCATTAGTTTTTGCATTTGATTATACATTTTTGTAGACATGGTGTTATTACAATATGTTAGCTTGGAAAAGTTTGCTGTTCTCAATTAAATAAAAATAAAACTATGCTTTGCCTTAATTTTTCTTTAAACACCATGAAAAATGTTTAATAAAAGTTTTTCTTGAAAGTAGTTGAAATGAAGCCTGGCATTTTCTCCTCCTATAAGCATCAGTAATAAATTTTTAAAAATCAAAATACTTTATAATATTGTAATTATCAGTACTTTGGACATAGATATCTTTCCTAAAATAGGTAACGTTTAAATATAATAAAAGAAAAATTGGTTTTAAAAAGGCTGTTTGCTACTTGGAATTTCTCTGTGGATGATTTTTTGTAAAATGAGGTAAAACATCCATGCGTGTTGCAAAAAAATTAGAATATACAGGTTAGAAAAAAAGGAAATAATCCCATCACTGTTAACATATTGGCATGTACCATAGATAACGAGCTGGGACAAGGAGGACTGATAGTCTCAATGCTCCCAACAGTGTGGTAAGAGTTGTTATTGATGGAACTGAATTCATAAGTGAATGATGTGTGGAGGCAGGGAAGAAAGGTAGTGAATCACTGCCATATAGTGTATTTCACTTTTTTTATTTTTCCCCTCTGTGTATAGCTATACCTGTTTTTTAAACAAAATTAGGATCATGCTTCCTGTAACTGTTCCATCATGATTTTATTTTTAATGATAAATGTGTTTTTGACCATTTTTTCTTATGAATTTTGAGTGAAGTTATAAAATTGTTGATATTCAGTTAGAATTTTAATTAGTTAATTTACTGTCTTATTAAGATATTTTTTTCCTCTCTGACTTTACTATCTAGCATCTCTGGACTGACTGAGCTTGTCTAGGTTTCCTTGTGAGCCATGATTGGGTGTTTCTTCTTCCATTGTGCTCATATCTTTATTTGAGCTTTCACATTTATTCAGTGGTTTCTGTACATTATTGTGAAATGGAGAAAATATTATATTTACCACTAGGACCTTTGAAATTTCAAGTGTTGTTTGTGTAGTGTATTTTTTCATTTTTATTATACATGATCATATAGGGAACAAGCTTCAAGTTTAACCTCAAAGTAAAAACCTATTAACTATATGGAAAATTTTAGAGGCATAGAGTTCTTAACGTGTTTTCTATATGTAGGTATCAAAAAAAAAAACGGAATAAGGTTTTCCCTTTAAGAATTCTCTTTCTCAAGGGAAGTGTATCTGGGGCTTTGTTTTTATGGGTTTTTGTCTTGAATGCTTCTTTTTGTCTTTGCCAGGACAATCAGTTAACATCACTTCCCTTGGACTTTGGAACTTGGACCAGTATGGTAGAGTTGAATTTAGCCACTAATCAGCTGACAAAGATACCCGAGGATGTGTCTGGTCTCGTTTCTCTTGAGGTGGGTATGAAAGAACATTTAGAACTGCTCATACTGTACTTTGGACATGTTATCAGGAGGGACCAGTCCCTGGAGAAGGACATCATGCTTGGTAAAGTAGAGGGTCACCGAAAAAGAGGAAGACCCTCAATGAGAGATGGATTGACATAGTGGCTGCAACAACAGGCTCAAACATAGAAACGATTGTGAGGATGGCTCAGGATCGGGCAGTGTTTCGTTCTGTTGTACGTAGGGTCACTATGAGTCAGAACTGACTCAATGGCACCTAACAACAACAACAGTAATACCCCTTCCACAGTTATCTCACTTACAAATTTTCAGATTAAAATAATCAATTTTATATTTGGATGAAGAGCATGATTAGAAATGTAGAACTCTCTAAAACTTATAACCCTATTAGGATGATGAGGTGTGGATTTAATTAATCTTGATGCTTCAGAATCTGGTTCCCACTAAACAGTTGATAGGTTTAAGTGCTATAAGGCATCATTGAAAGAAAAGGTCCCTAAAACTTAGCATCTTTTATAACGTATTGTTTTCTTAACACTGTTTAAGAACTGTACCTTTATCTACCGAAATAACTATGGATTCCTTAGACTGGCATTCAGAAGCCTTCATCATAAGACTTTGTCTTACTTTTCCATCCTAATTACCCACCTACTACTACTGTATTTACTAATCAAATAGTTTTCTCTGTTGGAAATGTGGCGTGCATATTTCTAGCTTTATACACTTATCTAGAATGTCCTTTTCTCATCCCCTTAATTTTTTATATTAAAATTCTTTTCCATAATTAAAGATCCATATCATTTGTCCCTCCTTGGTCGATATGATTCCTTCTGCCAGTGAATTCCTACAGTTTCATGATTGTGCCTTTTTTGATGAAAAAGTTTACTTATGATGTATGTATCTGTTTTAAAATTTTCACTTATATCCATTTTTTTTTAAAAATCTTATTTCTTTATTATTTCATTATTTGATGAGGTGAAATAGTATGGGGTAATGATTAAAAGCATGGGCTTTGAAATCAAGCAGGTCTGGGTACACTCCCAATTTTATCTCTTTATCGTTGTGGGTTTAACCAGTCCCAGCTTCAGTTTTCTTAGCCGTGAAATGGAGAAAATAGTATTTACCCCATAGTGTTGTACTTAGGATAAAGTGCCGTAATGCACATGAAGCATTTAGTCCTGTGCCCTACAAATACTGAAATCAGTAAATGGTAGTGTTAGAAGCAAGGATGGTGAGACTTCATCTCACATACTTTGGACATGTTATCAGGAAGGATCAGTCCATGGAGAAGGACATCATGCTTGGTAGAGTAGAGGGTCTGGGAAAAAGAGGAAGACCCTCAATGAGATGGATTGACACAGTGGCTGCAACAATGGGCTCAAGCATAGCAACAATTGTGAGGATGGTGCAGGACTGGGCAGTGTTTCCTTCTGTTGTATATAGGGTTCCTATGAGTTGGAGTTAAATCAATGGCATCTAACAACACAACAACATTATTTTCTTGGTCTTATTGTATATGCTTATTTTAATATGGGGTGGCATAATTTTAGGGGAAAATAAATGAGCACAAAAAAATTAGCCAGATCTTATGTAGATCTTTTCAACTCAGTGCTCTTTCCACTATTCCCATATTCATTATTGTCCCCTTGCCCTCTTGCCCCCAATCTCCAGATTATAACTTCTCTGAGGACAAGCACTGTCTTCCTCAGCCTTTTTTCCCTCTTCAGTATCTTGCAGTATGCCTTTCAATATATTAAATAAATCCTATATTGGATTGATATGAGCAGTTTAAAACTAAATTGTTACCTTCCTTAAATGATGGTTTGTAAGGGGTTTTGAATAAATAATTGGTTTCCTATTAGATAAACAGTTGTAGCTATTGAGTATCAAAATACTGTTTATGTGAGTCTTAGTGCAAGTAGTTAATTCTCTTTTTAAAAAAATTAAATTTATATTCTTTACTTTCATTAGTTTTGACTTAATCAAATAAAAACCTTTATTTCCAATAATTATGGTAATTTTAAAAATATTTTTTGTATTATATAATTGAACATTACCCTTAATATTCACTGTTTTGGAAAATTAGAATTGCTTAATATGTTTTAAGCCACACAATAACAGTTACATATCAACTCATTTCCTGAATTGACAAGCACTATCAATATTTTTTCTTTAGGTTCTAATATTATCAAACAATCTTCTAAAGAAGCTTCCGCATGGTCTTGGAAACCTTAGGAAGTTAAGAGAGTTGGATCTAGAGGAGAACAAGTTGGAATCCTTGCCAAATGAAATTGCTTATCTTAAGGATTTACAGGTAAAACATTATCATGATGATTTTATAGTTACATGATTAAATTTTTGAGAATCTATTGGAATTGCATATTTTTCTTAAGAATTTAGTCTAATTCTTAGACCAGATAGATTTTCCTATTAAATCATTGATAGGGCTGAGTTTTATGTTCATATAACCTGTCTGCTTTTGTCTTCTTGACAAATGACATTTTTTGAAAGAAAAACCTGCAATTTATTAAGTGATTCTCATCCTACCGAACCTGATTCCCTATTTATTTTATTGGTTTAGAAGATGTACTATTTTAAGTTCACATCAATTGTAAGAAATATATATGTAACTGTCTTTTATTTTGTTAATCTTTTAGAAATTAGTCTTGACAAACAACCAGTTGACCACTCTTCCCAGAGGCATTGGTCACCTTACCAATCTCACACATCTAGGCCTTGGAGAGAATCTGCTTACTCATCTTCCTGAGGAAATTGGTATGAACCCTTTGGATGCTTGACTTTGTCCTAATGATTTTCTCTTGTGTGTTCAAGTAGTATTTCTGATAAATAGGACAAATCTGTTCTTGTAAACTGGGGTTACAGCAGGCTCAGGATTTTTTTTTTTTTAATTGAGCACCTTTGGTTGGCTTCTCATGAAGTGTTAGGATTAATATTTTATTTGAGAATTTTTTAGAATACTTTTTTCCAATAGATTTTGTGTATAACCTCAATTTAAAAGAGTTATTTTATATTCCAAATTTAAAAATGACACAGGCTGAAATTAGTAACGTCTCATGCCCGAGGAACCTTTCTTTTTTTTTTTTTTTTAATTTTATTGTGCTTTAGGTGAAGGTTTACAGTGCAAATTAGTTTCTCAGTAAAAGATTTATACACAGATTATTTTGTGACATTAGTTGGAATCTCCGCAATGTGTTAGCACTCTCCCCCTTTCCACTCTGGGTTCCAATGTCCATTCGTCTGGTTTTTCTGTCTCTTCCTACCTTCTCATCTTTGCTTTTGGGCAGACATTATCCGTTTGGTCTTGTATACTTGGTTGAACTAAGAAATACATTCCTCCTGTGTGTTATTGTTTGTATTACAGGCCTGTCTAATCTTTAGCTGAAAGATGGACTTCGGGAGTGGCTTCAGTTTTGAGTTAGTAGAGTGTGCAGGGTCCATAATCTCAGGGGTTCCTCCAATCTCTCAGACCAGTAAGTCTGGTCTATTTTGGGGAATTTTAATTTTGTTCTAAATTTTTCTCCCACTCTGTCCGGTACCCTCTATTGTGATCCCTGTCAGAGCAGTTGGTGGTGGTAGCTGGGCACCATCTAGTTCTTCTGGGCCCAGGCTGGTGGAGGCTGTGGTTCATGTGGTTTCCTTGTGTCTTTGGTTTTTTTCGTTCTCCTTTTCCTGGATAGGCTAATACCAATAGATGTATCTTAGATGGCTGCTCAGAAGCTTTTAAGACCCCAGATGCTACCCACCAAAGTAGGGTGTAGAACCTTTTTTTTTTTTTTTTTAATTGTGCTTTAGATGAGGGTTTACAGAGCAAATTCGTTTCTCATTAAACAACTAATACACATAATGTTTTATGACATAGGTTCCCAACACCATGATGTGTCAACACTCTCCCCTTCTTGACCTTGGGTTTCCCGTTACCAGCTTTCCTGTCCCCTCCTGCCTTCTTGTCCTTGCCCCTGAATTGATGTCCCCATTTAGTCCCATTTTGTTTTATGGGCCTGTCTAATCTTTGGGTGAAGGGTGAAGTTCAGGAGCGACTTCAGTACTGAGTTAAAAGGGTGTCGGGGGGCCATAGTCTCAGGGTTTCTCCAGCCTCTTTTAGACTGGTAAGTCTGGTCTTTTTTTGAGAGTTAGAATTTTGTTCTACATTTATCTCCAGCTATGTCTGAGACCCTCTATTGTGATCCCTATTTTTTAATTGAATTATTTGTCTTTTTGTTCTTTAGTTGTTGAAGTATTTTATAGGTTTTAGAGATTAGACTGTTGTTGTAGCCAAAAAATTTTTCCCAGGTCTGTAGGTTCTCTTTTTACTCTTTTGGTGAAATCTTTTGATGAGCATAAGTGTTTAATTTGTAGGTGCTCCCAGTTGTGTGGTTTATCTTCTGGTGTTTCTGCATTGCTAGTTATGGTTTTTGTATTTATGCCATGTACTAGGGCCCCTAGTGTTGTCCCTATTTTTTCTTCTATGATCTTTATCATTTTAGGTTTTATATTTAGGTCTTTGATCCATTTTAATGTAGTTTTTCTGTATGGTGGAGGTATGGGTCTTGTTTCATTGTTTTACAGATGGACGTCAATTTTGCCAGCACCTTTTGTTAAAAAGACTGTCTTTTCCCCTAATGGACTTTGCTCCTTTGTCAAAGATCAACTGACCATGGGTGGATGAATTTATGTCTGGGTTCTCAATTCTGTTCCATTCGTCTATGTGTCTGTCATTGTACCAGTACCAGGCTGTTCTGACTACTGTGGCTGTATAGTAGGTTCTGAGGTCAGGTAGTGTGAGGTTCTGAGTAGGTTCTGAGGTCAGGTAGTATGAGGCTTCCTACTTTGTTCTCTTTCTTCAGTAATGCTTTGCTTATCCGAGGCCTCTTTCCTTTCCGCATAAAGTTGGTGATTTGTTTTTCCATCTTGTTAAAGAATGCTGTTGGTATTTGAATCAGAGTTGCATTATTTCTGTAGATCACTTCGGGTAGAATTGACATTTTCACAATGTTGAGTCTTCCTATCCGTGAGCGTAATGTTTTTTCCACTTAGGTAGGTGTCTTGGTTTCTTGCAGTGGAGTTTTGTAGTTTTCTTTGTATCAGTCTTTTACGTCCCTGGTTAAATTTATTCCTAAGTATTTTATCTCTTTGGGGCAGGAGCCTTTCTTTATGGAGTATTAGGATTTATATTATATTTGAGAGTATTTTATAATTTTCCAAGTGTTTTCACGTTATTTCACGTAATCAACATGATCATTTTGAATTTTAGGGAGTGCAAGCTGTAATCCCATTTTTACAAAGCAAGAGTTAATTGATGTCACATAGTAAGTAAATAGTAGTTCTTAGATTGGTAATTCCATGTATTATGTTCTCCCATCTATACTGTGCCCTCCCAGAGGCACTATAGATTAGTGGTTAAGACTGGGTTTTGGAATAAAATAGACAACTCAATATCTAGCTGTACTGTTTACTGCCTTTGTGAGTTTGGATAAGGTGCATAAACTCCCAAGCCTGTAGTTTCATACTTGTAAAATAAAGAAAATAATGGTGACTTTTCAAAGGGTTGTTTTGAAGTTTATGTAATACCTTACATGTAAACTAATTCATTACCTGCTAGCAGTTATTATTATTAGTCATCTGCACAGTACTGTCAAATATTCCAAATGTTGCAGTTTAAAAAATTAGAGACACATGAGGCAACTTTACATTGGTATTTCTAGTATATTTATTCAGCTGGCCTCACACAATTGCTTGAGACATTTGCCTAGAGGATCCCAAGATAGTCTAAGGAAATCTTTTAAAGGATTACATAAATCATTCGTTTGGTTTTTTACTTACAACCAAATATGTGATAACTCTTAGTAAGAGCCTTTATACATGAGAAAATTAATATGAGATTGTCACATTGTCTACAAGATAAAAGTGATTCTAAGCACTGACTGTACAATAAACTCATCTCTGGAGCGTTAAAAAAATATGGATCGATGTCAAGCTATCCTACAGAATCCCTGGGGTTGGAACGTGTATTTTTAAAAAATCTCCAAGCTTGAAAACAAATCATAAAGGAAGAATTCCTCTTAATATTATAGGGCAGTATTAAGAAATGGTTTTCAAACTTGGCTGCATAAATCATGTAGGAATCTTTAAAAAATACTGATGCCTGAGTTGCAACCCCCGAGATTCTGATTTTATTGATATGGGGTGTGACCTGGACATTGGGGTTTTAGAAAAATCTCCCCAGTTGATTTTGAGTACACAGCAAAGTTTGAGATCCACAGTTTTAAAACTAAGAAATGAGAATATGAAGAAAGGTGTATTCAGTGTATATAATGCCCAGGATAGCATCAAACTCAGTTGAACTTTTAAAATAATAATGTGATTATTTTGTTTTGTATAATAAGTGATTTGCTTTTTTAAAAACAGGTACACTGGAGAACCTAGAAGAACTGTATTTGAATGACAACCCCAACCTGCATAGCCTTCCGTTCGAGCTGGCTCTCTGCAGCAAGCTTTCAATTATGAGTATTGAGAACTGTCCACTCAGCCACCTTCCACCTCAGATTGTTGCTGGGGGACCTTCTTTCATTATCCAGTTCCTAAAGATGCAGGGTCCATATCGTGCCATGGTCTGATAAAAATCCACTGGTCCCACACACTGTTCAAACATAGACTGCCATTAATGTTTCATATCTTTATCTGTATCTATTTATGTAGATATTGATATATATGGCAGATTTACAAAGACTGCATTATGTGTTTCTGCTAATAGAGGAATCATAGCCATTTAGTTTTTTTTTTTTAATTCTGTACAAAAGCTTATATAAGTTTTCTTTGCTGAACTTGATGGATGTTTTTCTCTTGTGTAATCTGATATACCAGTTTGCCTAAAACATTTGCCAACCAATTATGAAGTTACCAAATTTAAGGAACAGAGGTAGTATAATTAGATATACTTTCTCTTGGGAAAAATAATGGACAGTTTTGTTGCAACTTTTCATATACACTTTCCCCTTACCAATTGTTGTATCTCTATAGTATTATAGGCCCTGAAGTAGAATTTTTCTTTAACTTATTTTGAGATTTGAGATTTAAATTTTATATATTGTTTACAGTCAGAGTAAATCACTGGATTTTTTTTTTCTTTTTGGTTTTGATTTGCTCTGTTTTAATCAATCAAATCTAGAATTTATATCCTCTGCTAAAGAATTTGAATCAGCTGGTTTAAATATCAAAAGATATTTGCTTGCTGGGACAACTGGCAAAGTGAAAAGATGCAGTCAAAAATTGTAGCATTCCTTTAATTGTACTTCTCTGATCAGTTGTGAAGCAAAATATCTGAAATGAATCTTTGAGTGGAGGGGGAGGGTATTAGACTATTTCTAATATAATATCTTTTTCTTAGTTTAGGGGAACAAAAACTTGTAGTGAAAAGGAGTTTTCATTCTTGGAAGTTGCAGATCCACAAAAACTAATAATCTGGCCAAAAAAAAAAAATTGTACACATAAACACACACATTCTATATATGTATATACAATGCTATATAGATATGTATTTATTATATCATAAACTACAATAGGTAATTTTTAAGGATTTCTCCCTATCCTTGTACAATGAAATGAATGTCTTTCTTTGAACACTGCAATATATGTACGTTTCAAGGTTATTTAACAGTGTACTATGGTTTTATATCTTGACTTGCCTTGTACATCTTTCAGTTCTGGAGTATCTGCGTCTAAGCACAATATCTTCACACTGTGCTGTATTGCTGCTGAACTAAATGCACTTTTCCCCACATGTGGGGCGCTGGCTTCAAACAATTCAGTTCAGTACCATTAGTTTTAATCTCATCTGTCCTTTCTTGATAGATGTTAATACAGTTATTGAAAAGAGGCACATTGCATAGAAGCCATTGATAGTTCAGTGGAAGTTCTGTAAGATGTGCATGTGCTATTTGACATATTTTCTTTTTTGCTTTACTGCTTTTAAGGCTAGCAGTATTGTAAGTGTGTGTCCCTTATACAGTAGTCTTTCTTTTGGTAGTGTTGGTCGAAGTCAATTTAATTATTGAGGAGACTCACAGAGCAAGTACATTCTATATATCATCCTAAAAAACACTTCCCATATAATGAATAACTATTAAGTATAATTATGGATTGCTGCTTGTTTTTTTTTATTTTTACTTTTTTGCCATTTAGATGGGCATTGTGTTTTAAACAGAACGTTTTTGAGTTAAGGCTATAATATTAAGATATAAATGTGAAGTGTTTCATTTTTCCTGGCACACAAATTCAGTACTTGGTTTGAGGTTGAACCTATCTTCTTAATTGGCATTTTTATAAGGAGCAGTGTAGAAATGGAAGGCAGGTGAAGATATAAAACCCTAGAATGCTTAAATGTGCTGTAAAACTATTGTAGATGTCACTGGATTTTACCAAGTAATATTCTTCCTTCTTTTTTCCATCTACTGTGGCATTTCAGTTAAAATTTTGTTTATAAAAGAAATTTGTTTATTCCAGCTCTACCTAGAGCTCATGTGTACGTGTGGTTTTTTAAGTCTCGTGTCCAGGTGTGTTTTAGTAGTGAGGTGATGGAACTCGAGTTTTAAAGGCAGTAACCTGATGTCTTTTCTTGAAAAACAGTTATTGTTTCTTAAAATGAAAATAGATATGGTTTTTAAAACACTTTGGTCCCCCTACCTTTCTTTATATTAGTCTATTTTAGAAGTACAAAATGATCACAAATCTTACATAGAAGTGATACAAACAGTATATAGGTAAGGAGTTAAAACAATTTTTAAGGGGTATAAAACATACGTCCTCTGTATGGCTTCCACCTTGTAAGAGTTCATGAATTTCATTACTACTACCAAGGAACTCAAACTCTAATTAAAGTATCCTTGTGAAATCAAGATATTTAATACGTAATTAGTTGAATATACTAAAGGACATTGTTGAATGACTATATATGAACTAATACTTTTCCTGAAACTGCAATGGAATTAATTGACATATCCAAGAATTTTTCTTTCTTTTAAAGAAATTAGGTTTGGTCTCTCCTTGAGGCTCTTATGAATAACTAAAACAAGAATGTCATAGAATGTTACATTGTCAAAACATTGATGTAAACTTTGCTTTTTGTTAATATGTAGTAGCAAAATAGCATTGGTAATGACAAACAGTCCTTTTGTTTGAGTTTCTTTTTAATTCTGAATGATAATTTTATTCAAAAAAAAAGGGAGATGCTAAACAATTTGTGGACTTGACATACAGATGAAAACCGTAGAAGATAGAAACTCTTGGAGGGGAAAATACACATAAAATGTTTATTTGTACTTATTAAAAGGTAGAAAACAAACAGCAACTGCCTTCCCTCCCACTCTATCCTGCTCTGAGGTGTTAGGACAGACCTAGCAACCCACTGTACTGCACCGCACTTTACAGTTGACCCATCTATCGAGCCTCTCTCTGAAGCAAGCAAGGCATTTAAAATCATGCCCACTCTCCAAAGGAGGATACTACACTTCAGACAGGCCAGTGGCCTTGTCTGAAGTCCCACATCTAAAACACTTAGGAAAAGGAACTTTGGCTTCCAAGCCAGCCTCAAGAAGGGCCCAGAAAACAGGAGGAATGGATCTTCACGAGATTTACAGATGGCTCAGGGTAGAACCAAACTGTTGGAGCCTCGGTATGTCTGCCATTACTGAAAGGCCCTACAGGGACCACCTCATCGCCACCTTCCCCCACACCCCTTTTGTGGTGAGATTCTATGTAGAAAGCTGAAATCGTGTGTCTAAAATCATACAAGTATTGTGGCAGAGCCAGGCTAGAGCTGAAAAGCTTCTCAGATGTTAACACACGTGGAAATTTCTTTACGTTCATGTTGGCTAATGGTTTAAAAAAAAAGGTGGGTGATGCAATTGGAATGACCTCTAAAAATGTAATTGCATCTTTCTAATTTGTCTCATTGTACAGCCTGAATCATCTAAAATGGATAAGCTGTTTAATATCACAATTTAGTTTTTTATTATAACCTTTTGCTTTTCATCTGAGTTATTTCTAAGCTGTGTGTATTGAGTCATTTCAGCTTGCAGAATTTTAATTGTTTATCAACAAGAATGGGTTATGATTAAGTGTGCAAAATGACACTTTTAAAATGGAAAGAGGGCACTATCAATTGCTGTATTGGTCCAACAAGGCCTAAAGCAGAACTTTCAGGCAAACCAGGATATATGGTCACTCTTGCATGATTAAAAGTAGATGAAAGCAAATGGCGCAATCCAAAATAAGCAGGAAAATAATAAATTCCTGATCTTTATCAAATTTAACTAAAATGAGTGAATTTTGAAGAAAGGTTTCCTTCTGCATGTACCAGAGGGTAAGATATAGTGTACCACATATCTTATTTTGGCTAGTTTAGCCTCTAGGAGTCAGTGCAATTGAAAAAAGCATGACAGCCAGTCTTTGATTGTAAATCTCTGAAAATCCAAATATGCAAGAGTTGTGACATTGATCTGGTATCTAACAAATTATCTTGAATGTTGTATCAAAGTATTATGAGAGTGTTTTGTAAAATAGACACCATACTTTATTATTGAATAGAATGCCTTCTAAACCTGATAATTCTGAGGAAACAAACATTTGTGGGGTTATTTTTTAACTTTGAAAGATAACAATATATATTTTTAGAGTTGTAATTTTTAAAAACTGGAGTTGATCATTACTCTTAAGTCTCTCTTTACTCACTTGATTCTCCCACTGACAGCTGACATTCTAAATTTACACTGTGAGTGTAGATAACTGTTCCTGATGAGGACTGAAGATGGATAGGAGTTTATGGTGTTTCAGATTGGGACTTTTAAAAGTTTCGAAGGAGGAATAGTCTCAATTATCAAGACTAGTCGGAATAGGGCCATCATGTTTGGGTTTTGCAGACTGTGCAGTGCACAGCAGCACTGCATATTAGGGGGTGTTCATTTACATCGTAGGTTTGTGTAATAGTTTTTCAGCAGATGGTAGCAAAATACCTTGTTATAACAAAATCAGTATATGATGTCAGTTGTATGACATGGAAGTAAAGGGTCTTGAAGAAAGCATTTTCCCATCATTCACACAAAAGTGCCCTGTGGGCTAGTGGCAGTTTGAAGTAAGGAGATTTGATCTTTATGCTAGTTTTTAAAGCTTCACCCTAGCAATCCTAATAACAATTGAATAATGTTTAAATGGCATTATAAGCATTTTATATGTTATAGGTAGTCCTAAAAATGGTCTGTCTTGGAAAATCTAATTAGAGTCTATGGATGCTTTATCAGTGACCATAATTGTTTAGATTGCCTGTGTTATCCAGTTTACCTTTTATCTGTACTGGTGGTGTTTTATATAGAGAATTTAATCTTCCACAGGTCTGATGGGGCTTAATATACAAGTAACATTTGAATTAGCCATCTATACCATTCTCTCTTCATGATTTTGAAGAAATCATTGCTCAGTAAATCTGTCCATCTAGCTAGCATGTAAGACCTGGTGTCCACTATTAAAGGGGATTTTAAGTGTATGGATCAAATCATTTAAATATTAATCTTCAATAGAAAAGTATAAGATTATACAATTTTTCCTCATTTAATGTTTTCTCCCACCTCAAAACTCACTTTTTTAACAGTTCAGAAAATTGTCACTGCTTAGTAAGACTGCAACAAAGCATTTTGTATGGTCAATAGTGTCCTTCAATTATATTTTAATCTACTGTCAGACTTGTTTTTAATTAGATGTACAATAATTTGCACAACACAGTTTACAAAGCATAGCGAGAACAGTACAAAAATTGACAGTGTTTACGTATGGATTTTTCTCCTAGCAAAGGTTAGGTTTCCCCTGATGTTTTAACAGGGCCTTGTACTGTGGTAAATATTTAGTATTCTGAATTATTCTTCAAGGCTAAAAGGTATAAACAGCTTTCAAAAAATGTATTTTTAACCTGAATTGTTGATTATTTTGCCTATATAAAGATTACCTTACCTTTTTAGTAAGTCATTTTGTATTAAGATATTCAATATAAATAATGTAAATGTTCTGACATTGAGTCTTTTAAGACTTCCAGTGCTAAGTGTAACTGAAGTTGGACACGACATCAATCTTTGAGTATCATTAAACCATGAAAATGCAGAAGTGAGAAATGACTTTTCACTCATTTAATCTTCTGGAAAACTTTGAAACAGCAAATGCCATTCATACAGTACAAAAAGAATGCAACAATGTGTTTTGTATGGTCAATAGTATTCTTCAATATAATTGTTTATATTTACTATATTACAAAACCCCAAACTATAGTTGTTTTTTTTTAATACTACTATTAGAGCATATAATGAATACATCTATAATGAGGACCGCCTTATATTGGAGGTGTTGAATTATTACAAGTATTCCCTTATTCTCTTAGCCTTCTGGTCCTAATTGTATTTTTATCATGTTCTCCATGTGTCATGGAGAAAATGCTTCTTTGTTTTGTTTCTGTAACCTTTCATAAGAAAGTCCGCCCTGACTATACTGTTTAAGATGTCTATGGTTTGAGCGCAGGGTTTTAGAAACATAAAGATGTGATACCGTCCAAAAAAATTATAAGTTTGTGTTAAAAGGGTTTCGTGAGAACAAAAGCTGTAAGGGTAAAAGAGACCTTGTCCAATAGGAGCTGTCTGATTGACTAAAGGGAATTTATCAGGGAAGAAGGTGATTAAATCTTTCCTCTTCGTATTCTTTCAGCAGATATCTATTAGGTGCTTAATGTGTGCTAGGTACATATTATGTGCCAGGTAGTATCCTTGAGCTAGGGATATAATAGTAAATATGACAGACATGGTTCCTGATTTTCTAACCATGTAAAGGAATTTCGGGTTTTGTTGTAAAGGCAATTAAGGGACAAGGGTAAAGCTAGGGAGTGACATGATCAAATATGTCTTTTAAAAGATCACTCTGGCTACCTCAAAACTAGACGCCAAGAGGCCAGATAGGAGACTGTTGTTGTAATCAGGTGAGAGATGGCAATGGCTTTGATTGGGATGGTAGTAGTGGGGATGGAGAGAAATAAACATTTAAGGGAGACTGAGGAGAAAGTAAGACTTCATGATTGATTGGATGAGGTAACCCATTGCTGTTGCATTGATTCTGACTCAGCAACCCTATAGGGCAGGGTAGAACTTCTCCATAGGGTTTCCAAGGCTGTAAATCTTTCTGGGAGCAGACTGCCGCATATGGAGCAGCTGGTGGGCTCGAACCACCCACCTTTCGGTTAGCAGCCAAGTCCTTAACCGTCATGCCACTCCCAGGTAGTGGCTTAAGCATCCGGGTGGATTTACTAAGCTAAGGAACTTTGGAGGAGGACCAGGTTCTTCTAGTTTATTATTTGTTCGGAGATGGGATGGGAGAGGATGTGTTCTAGTACCTGTGGAATATCGAAGTGGAGATGTCAAGTAAGCAGTTGGGTAGGTAGATCTGGTATTTAGAATATTAGGCCTAGAAGTATGATTCAGCATATAGAAGGTAATTGAAACAAGGATACCATAGGGAGAGTGTGTAGAGTGGGAAGAGATCTAGGATAAAATTCTGATAAACTGAACATTTAGCTTTTATGTAGACAGGAACCTGCAAAGACTGAGACCGACCTGTAATAGAGGTGGGAAGGAAACCAGGAATACGGTTTTAGGAAACAGAATAGCCAGTTTCACTCAGTGCAGACACAGCATTTCTGTTATCACCGAAAGTTCTACTGGATAGTGTTTTTTAGGTTAGAGCCACTTTTTCTCCATAATTAGTGGTTTGTCCTGAAGTTGAGAGAAAGGTTCCCCTAAATGCTTGTTTTTCAGATTAGGCCTGTGTGCAACTTTATTTCCCGAAAGTATTGAGGTGGAAGGTGCCAGCTGGAAATCGTTAAGGGCAGCTCTTCATTTTTTCTGATAATCTTATATGACTTACACTTTTTGTTATTCGAGTCCCTAAATTTTCTCTCTAGAAATGTCATCTAAAGATTGAACTTATTTTTCTGCATTTCTATTTATTATTTTTTATTGTTTGCTCTTTTCCAGATTCTAAATATTTCATGAATCAGTTTATGGTGGTCTTTCTTCATTTTTGCTATTTAACTCTTTCTTTGTATTTAGTCTTTGGGAATAGATTAGATTTGAGATAACTGGCTAGGTCTATGCATTCTTAACTCACCTTTGATCAAGACTGATTGGCCTAGTCTAGCCAAAGAACCAGATTTTTGTTGTTTTAGAGACTTGCTAGCAAAATTTAGGCCTAGGAAGAGAATGAGTATCTGTATTTGGAAGTGGCACAATTCTAAAATGCACATAAAAATACTTTGATTTGAATACTATTATGAAATGTATTTAGATTAAATGATTAGAATATTGACTCTCAATGACTTCTTTAGATTTAAATGGTTATTCTCAATTTTTAAATTATTTTTTAACTGAGATTTTAAAACTTTGATAATCTGCCTCAATTACCAGTGCAATAATGCCTCAAAATGTCTACTAAGAGAGTTATAATGTCTAATAAGAGATCATATATTATAAATATTACTAGGCATTGTGAATGTTCAAATACTTTTAAATATTTCACTTGATTGAATAACTATAGTTACTTTAAATTTCTTTTTTGAGGTTGGAGATGTGAATCTGAATTTTTTTAAAGCAGTTTTTACCACTAACTTTGACAATCAGAAAGAATCTGATTTTAATGTAACTTATTTCCTAGAGAGAGAGGGAGAGGGCTTTAATGCTCACTGTTTAGGCATCTACGTGGCCATATTTCTCACGGCAGAAGTAGCACTCAGAATGCTTGGGATTAGCCTTTGAATTTCTGAAGTATAAAGATATACCATACGTTTATACATATATACTAATATATGAGAGAGGGAGAGATAGTAAAAGCACAAAGGTGAAAATAAAGTGAACTTTCTGTATGTTTCTACTCAGGCAGGTGACCCATCTGTTAAGAAGTTCTGTGGTTTTTCCTTATATGGGGTCATGTTTTGCCAAAATGTATGATAGATTCCACGTCTTTAAACTAGCACTATTCCTTGGTACAATATTGAATACTTATAATGTATTCTTTCTTGTCAAACACAACCTACAGACGCGTAAGAAATTTTGCCCTTGAGAAGGTCATAATCTCATGGAGTTCACGCCTATTTGAATAATCTACTTTTTAAAAATTAAGAATAGCCAATTCCAGTCAGTTCAATTTTTCTAACCTCCAAAGCACCTCCTGTGACTGCTTAATAAAGACCATCCTAAGGCAATTGAGAACATCTCTTTTAAAAAGTACTGATCAACTTTGATTTCTAGAGGATAAGAACTTAAAATGAAAAGTTATGGATGAGCCTGAGTTTGGGGTTATCATTTTCTTCCAAAATGGTTGGAGACTACTTTTTCCATCTGTGAGCATCGACTTAAATGGAAGTAATAAATCTACACATTTTGGCCTTTGATTCCAACTTCAAAAAGACACGATACCAAGAATTATTCTTAGCAATCCCCAATTTATTAGGATTACAGATGAGAATCAAAAGCAAATTTTTCTAATTTTCTGCTTTTATAATAATAATTTATCCTGTTACATTTCCCAGGGTATAGTTAGCCTTACCACATTAAACGGTAGATAAGATATCTGAGGATCAGAGTTCGCTTTTATAACACACACACACACACATATATTCTGTGTATATATTCTGGTTCAATTCTCTTCATAGAGGTAATAATTCTCCAGACTTTCTAGTATATTTGAATACCATGTGACACAAATACCAACTTTAAAGAATACAGCACTATAATTCGTTCAAGGGAAGCCTTAAAGGAAGTTGTGAGTTCAAAGAGAGTTTACCTGTACCTAAGTGTCTTGGCAATTATATTAATAACTTTTCGCCACTACATACTATTATTTATCCAAGAGTGAATTTTAAAATAATTGGTATTGCTAGAATCTCATTTGGGCCATGAATTTTACTGAGGATTGTTAAGCACCCAGGTTACTTCTGAACCTTTAAAAACTTCACATGACAAGCTTAGTAGTACTTTATTTTGCTTCTTTGGTTTTTGGTTATGTTTAGTTTTAAGGAGTGGTTGTGTATTGAAGCAACTAAGCTAATTTCATTTTTCCCTTTGCTGTTCCTTTTTTAAAAAAAAATATGAATCTGACTTCATTAATTGTCAACATAGGGAATATCCAGGGAAAGTGAATGAGTTATACACTGATGCAGTATTATGTCAAAATATAAATTAGAGCCTGCATCTTCTGACTCCACAGTCAGGGTTCTTTCCACTCCTCTGTACTGTGTCTCCATCTAAATCATTACATCTGCCCTGCTCTGTCTGAAATAGGCTAACTAGGTGAAAGCTGATTAGTTGCAGCCCTGATTAAAATAGGTTAACCAGGTGAAAGCCAAAGCAAATAAACCTTTTCCCTTACTAAGAGTCTACTAAGGAGCCCTGGTGGCACAGTGGTTAAGCACTTGATTGCTAACCAAAAGTTTGGCAGTTCAAACCCACTAGCAGAGAAAAATGTGACCGTCTGCTTCCATAGAGATTCTAGCTTTGGAAACCCGGTGGGGCTGTTCTACTCTGTCCTATAGGGATGCTATAAATTGGAATTAATGGCACGCAACAAGAATCTACTAGTTGGAATAACCATCTATTACAACAACCATAAATCTGAACAATTTATATTGAGTTCCACACCTCTTTTCTTCCCATCCTTTTAAACCAAATGCAATATAAAAGTCACAGAAACTTACGGTGCTAGACTTACGTCCTATAATGTATAATTTAAATACTTAACTATTATTATTTTTGTCTGAGTGATCTTTCATGTTTATATGTGAGATTTGTTTACTAACAAATTTTCATTTTGAATAAAGTCAAGTGTCAATGACTTGATACTGGAGATTCCAAAAAAATCACATGGGCCAACCCTCGTCTTTCAGGAAGGTAAGATATTGCCCCATTTTATGGATAAAGCGGTGTTGTCACTAGGATTGGTTTCACCCCCTATCCCGTGCTAATTACCACAATATTGTAGCTAAAACACCGGAAAATTTGACAAAATCATTGACTATAAAAACACCAGTTGCAACTAAAACAATAGTGTGTACTTGCAGTGTGTGTAAATGAAACCACGTGATTTGAAGCATCATTGTAATTGGGTAATAATGACAGCTCTGACCAGAGCACATTGGAAGGTTCAAGAGGTGAATTAGCACAGTTTTAGCCTTGTAGGTATATTGATACCTGGAAGCTGGACTTACAAAAATGCTTTTGTTGTTATCACTACAGGGATATTTTTATAAATAATAATAAATTTCTGCTGAAACACTGCACACAAATTTTACAGACAGTCATTTTGGTGTCACCCCCTCTGACAGTATCATCCGATGCAGTCCAATATCCTGCACACCTCCTAGTGATGCCACGGGGATAAAGTAGCAAATGACATTATTTTTAGTCACCTGACTAAAAAATAGTATGGCGAAATTAGGGACTGCCTCACCTAGTGTTCTTTTGACTCTATCTCACTGTCTTTGTAAGATTGTATGCTTACCTGTGAACACATCCTCAGTTTTGAACATTCAGTTTGGGGAGAGGGATGTTTAGAGCTGTGTGAGCAGTAACTAAGGAAGGGGGCCTCCTGGCTGGCCAACCTGATAGGCTTAAGCGAATCCAGGGGAACAATGGAGTGACAGATGTTGCATCCAGATTGCATTTACATCCAAGACCATAGAAGCCAGATGGTCTACAACATATATAAATCTAAATTAAAGTTATCTCAGTTGTCTTTTGTGGTATGACTGACAGATATTTCTGCATTCGTTTTTTTCTATAAGACGGGCATGAAGAAATAGTGTTCATTCATTAAGAAAATATTTGCACACTCACTAACATGCCAGGCACTGATTTTGGTGCAGGATATGTTAGTGAACAAAACAGATCATAGTCCCTGCCCTCATGAAACTTACATTTTAGTGGGATAGAATTCACACCTATTTGAATAATCTACTTTAAAAAATTAAGAACAGCCAATTCCCATCGTAGTGATAAACATACTGAGTAAATGTTCTAGTCTGTTAGAGGGTGATAAATGCTATGAAATAAAAAATGAAGCAGAATGTTGCAATTTTAAATAGGTGTTCCCAGTGGCCTGACTGAGAAGGTGCCGTTTGAGTCATCTCAGAGGAGAGGAAGAGGTTAGTCGTATCTGGGGGAAAGGCATTTCAGGTAGAACAGCCAGTGTTTGAGGAAAAATTAGGCCTGTGTGGCTACAGCTGAGAAAACAAGTTGGGGAAAAGTAGGAGATAAAGTCAGATTGGGCCACGGAGTAGGGGAGGGCTGATCATGTGGGCCATGAAGTCATTTTAAGGACTTTGGTCTTCTTCCTGAATGAAATGAGGAGCCTTTGAAGTGTGGCTCTGCCACTGCTAACTGTGTGGCCTTAGGCAAGTTATTTAACCTCTCTGTGCTTCAAATTTACTCATGTCTAAGATGGGGATAATAATAACACCTAACAGTGTTGTGAGGATTAGATGAGTTAATATATGTAAAATACATAGAATAAGCTATTATTAGTATCATCATCTTCATAATTATCTTGAGCAGAGAAATGACATTATTTGATTATGTATTTAAAATACCACTCTGTTTGCTCTGTTGAGAATATGCGGAGGCAGTGTGAGGAGTGGAGGTGGTTGGTAACTAAAGCGGGGAAGACGGGAGACCAGTTAGGAGGCAATTGCAGTAATCCAATGATGGCTTGGATTAGGGTGGTGCCTTAGTTATCTAGAGCTGCTGTAACAGAAATACTGCACATGGATAGCTTCAACAAACGGAAGTTTATTCTCTCACACTCTAATAGGCTAGAAGTCCAAATTCAGGGCGTCAGCTCCAGGGAAAGGCTTTCTCTCTCTGTTGCCTCTGGAGGAAGGTCCTTGTCATCAATCTTCCCCTGGACTAGGAGCTTCTCAGTGCAGGGATCCTGGGTGCAAAGGCCGCACTCTGCTCCTGGCGCTGCTTTCTTGGTGGTATGAGGTCCCTATGTCTCTCTGCTTGCTTTCTCCTTTTATATCTCAAAAGAGATTGACTTAAGACAACCTCATCTTGTAGACTGAGTCCTGCCTCATTAACGTAACTGCTGATAATCCCACCTCATTAACATCATAGAGGTAGGATTTACAGCACATAGCAAAATTACGTCAGATGACAGAATGGTGGACAATCACACAATACTGGGAATCATGGACCAGCCAAGCTGACACACACTTTTTGGGGGGATACAATTCAGTCCATAACAGGTGGTTTCAGTAGAGATGGTGAGGAATAGGTAGATTCTGGATATATTTTTAAGGTCGGATTTCCTAAAGGATTGGATAGGGGGTGTAAGAGAAAGAGAGGGTCAAGGATGACTCCAAGCTTTCGGCCTGTGCTCCTAGAATGATAAAGGTACCATCAACTCTTAACTTTTCCTAATAACACTGTTTTATTTCTTTTCTTTTTCTTTAAGTTTACACCATGATGAAATATGAAAGTTCATGGAATTAGATAGCATGTGTTTTCTTGTTGTTAAACTATTACTCTGGGAATTTTATAATTTATAACAAGTTATCACTGACATTTATGACTGCCACACCACAGCACCCTGTGCAGTCATACCTAATTAGTTTTTTAATGTGAACATTGTCTTTCTTCCAAATTCCTACAAGGAAGAGATAAAATGCTTCCCCATGTATAAAATTAATGGGGAGAGCAATCAATAACATAAAGGAATTTATCTTCACTATGTAAAATTTAAGAAGATTGATGCATTTGAATTATAATGTTGGAGAAGAATATTGATTATATATACTGTATATGCCATACCACAGTAGACACCTGAGATTAATTTAATGTATATATGTGCCAGAAAAACAGACAAATCAGTCTTGAAGAAATACGACCAGAATACCCCTTAGAAGTGAGGATGGCGAGACTTCGGCTTTCTTACTTTGGACACGTCATCAGAAAAAGAATATCATGTTTGGTAAAGTAGAGGGTCAGTGAAGACGAGACAGACTGACACAACAGTGAAATAGACTGACACTACAGGCGCAACAATGCACTCAAACATACCAAGGATCATGAAGATGGTGCGGGACTGGGCAATGTTTTGTTCTGTTATACATAAGGTCACCGTGAGTCAGAGCTGATTCCATGGCAGTTAACATGGCAGCTAAGTTTGAGAATATGGTGTCTGAGCTAAATTTCCAAGAATTCTGTTTTAGTCATCTAGTGCTGCTCTAACAGAAATACCACAAGTGGATGACTTTAACAAAAAATTTATTTTCTAACAGTCTAGTAGGCTAGAAGTCCAAATTCAGGGCGTCAGCTCCAGGGGAAGGCTTTCTCTCTCTGTCGGCTCTGGAGGAAGGTCCTCGTCATCATCAGTCTTCCCCTGGACGAGGAGCTTCTCTGCGCAGGAAGCTTGGGTCCAAAGGATGCGCTCTGCTCCCGGTGCTTCTTTCTTGGTGGTATGGGGTCCCCAATTCTCTGCTTGCTTCCCTTTCCTTTTATCTCTTGTAAGGTAAAAGGTGGTGCAGACCACACCCTAGGGAAACTCCCTTTACACTGGATCAGGGATGTGACCTGGGTTAGGGTGGTCTTACAATCCCACCCTAATCCTCTTTAATATAAAATTAAAGTCACAAAATGGATGACAACCACACAACACTGGGAATCATGGCCCAGCCAAACTGATAGACACATTTTTGGGGGGACATAATTCAAACCATGACAACTTCTAGCTAATGCTTGATATGCAGTATCATCAGATATCTCTTTTGTGGTAGCAACCTTTGAATCTGGAACAACAAAAAAATTGCCTCAGATTTTTAAAACATTTTTTTCACAATTCCTAAAAAATTGGATTTTCTCTTTTGTGAGCTAGGTCATAACATTTGCTACTTTTTCTGTTTTTATTTTATTTTTTAAAAATTGTTTTTGTTTGTTCATTTGTTTTTCCCTTCAAATCTGTAAAAACTCTGCATGTATTAAGGGCATTAATACCTTTACCTGTCAAGTATGTTGCATATATATTTCCCCGTTGATTGGTTGCTTTTTAATGTAAACGAAGTACAAAATGCATACAGAAAAGTGTACAAATCACAAATGGATTTATGTTGCTGCCTGTAGTTGCAGTTTGTTTATTTGCATTGCTGTATAATATTCCATCGTGTGAATATGCCACAATTTACTTAACCATTCTGCTGTTGATGAATATTTGGATTGGTTCCAGTTTGGCACTTTTATGAATAATGCTGCTATGAATACTTTTGAATGTGTCTTTTGATAATATGTATGCATTTCTGTTGGGTATATACCTAAGAATGGAATTACTAGTTACAGAATATCCATAGGTTCAGCTTTAACAGATACTGCTGAACAAGTTTCCAAACTGGTTGAATTAATTTACACTTCCACCAGTCAATGTGTAAGGGTTCCAATAGCTGCACATCTTGTCCAACACTTAGTATTGTCTATCTTTTTCACTTTAGCCATCCTGGTGGATTTATAGTGAGCCTTACAAATTTTTGAGAAACTGTCTTTCTCAGAAAATCTCTGGTGGCTATCTCTTTTTAAGGGAAATCAATTTGTGTGCCCTTGCCAAGTAATTATGATGGCAGTACTCTGGTGCCCCAAGTGGTAATAGCCTCGAAGTGTCATTTCTTCATCATTTTGTACCATTTTACCTTTGATTCCAAATAAGAACTATAAATCCTACTGTGCAGTTATTGTGGAACTCCAGATACTAACATCTCTGCATACTGAATACTGAATCCTACCATGCTAGTGAGCACGGTTAACTCCTCTTGAGCACATTTTTCTAATATTTTATTTTGCAACCAATAGTGTCAAAATCGTGTCACTTTTTAAACTTTTTCTTTTGTTTGGTTAATGTCTGTTTAAAGCTAGTTAGTTGCCTTCACCAAAATGTAACCTTAAAGTGGCATTTCTACAACTCTCTATTATGGTTTTCCTATTTTAAACTTTCCCTTCTTTTCTCTGCAAGTAGCTTCCTTCTGACTCATACATTCTAATGCTGAGAAAAACAGGAAATAAATATTTCAGAAAACAAATCTGAGAAAAAAATTGTCGAAAATAGAAGCAATGTAGAAAAATCCCACCATTAACCTGAGAGAATACTGAGGTGTTGGTGGAAAAGACACCAGAAACCTAGATTGATGTTGAAGGAGATTTCTTTGACACACGTTCTCTAGCCAGGCCTCTATGGATAGCTGCCTAGACATTCCTAATCTTGTTCTCCAGTGTTCACGAACCGTGCTCTCTAGTATACACAGACTTTGTGCTAAGTCCCTTGCTGGGGTATGTGAGGACTGTTTCTCAGGCTCTTCTAGAGTTTTAGAAAGCAGTTTCCTTAAACATGCATCGTTACTAACCTGCAGAAAGCATCTTTTTTTGGGGGAGATCTTATTTGACCTTGTGTCCTCTGTCGTGCCGTTGGGCAGCCTTCTCCTCTTCTTGTTTACTTCTGATAGACAACCTACATATAAGAGGGTGGGAAATTAATAGTAATAATGAATAATGATAGGTATTTATTATTTGATAAATAATAATAGGTATTTAACATAGTGCCTACCACATAGTAACAACAAATGAATGGTTACTTAATTGTTAATGTGTGGTACACATGATATTAAGCACCTAACATGCATCACCTCATTTAATTCCCACCACAGGAAATAAATTCTGTTATTATTCTCAGTCTACAGATGATGAAATCGAGGTTTAAAGAGGATAAGTATCATCCATGTGGGCACAGAGTAAGAAAGCAGAGGAAGCCAACTCAGATACAGGTCTGTTTGATTCAAAGGTGCTAAAACAGTCTTGAATTCTTAAACTCAAGAATTTAAATTATTGGATGGTTAGCTGTCAAAGCCAAACCAATGAAAAACCTGAAGCTCTTGGTATTCTGGATGTCAGAACTCTAAATTTCCTGCTTAGATTTACAAATAAAAAAAAGAAGGGAGGGGCTTATGAGGAATCACATTTAGATAATTTGTTTCTCAGTCATTGTGCGTGTGTGTGTGTGTGTGTGTGTGTGTGTGTGTGTGTGTGTGTGTGTGTGTGTGTGTGTGTTTTAGAAGGTGAATATTGTTGCATATAGCCTTAGGGGCCAAATGTGGAGACTGTTACGTGAAGATCATTGAAATAAAGAAAAACAAGTCACTCCAATCTGAGTTAACTCAATGACATTCTCTGCTGTTCTGCCTATCTCAACTTCATTTCCTCCTCCCAAAATCAGAGATTCGAATACATGTACTTGTTATTCATACTCATATCAGTCCCTTTCCTTATACCTGGAAACAGGGTCAGCAGGGATGGTGGGCAGGGCGCACAGTTTTGTTAAGCCAATCTTTGTTTCTTGGAAGGTCTGTCTGCCCACAGGGGCAGTGAGAGCCAGCTGGGGCTGGCGTCTGCCTATTTGGTACCTGTCTAACTTGTAAGCTCTGACCCCACGCCAGGTGGCTAGGATTGGAGAGCGAGTGTGCCGCTTGGGCGTCTGGCAACGAGGATGGAAAAGTGGCAGGGAGGACTGGATTCATTTCACCCTTTGAGGATTGGATTCATGCTGATCCTTACCACACAGCAAATGACTTTACCCACTTTGCCCCTTGTTTAGCGCAGTAATTAAAATTAACGTCACCAATAATGAGTCAGTGAACATCATGTGACTCCAAACGTGCTATGCTAAGAAGGACACAATATCACATATATTAGCATTTCTGGTGAGAACGCGTAACTAAATCTCATCAGGAGGAAATACCAGATAAACCTAAAATGAGGAAGGAATCTGCCATTTAAAAAAAAAAGACTATGCTTCAAAAATGTCAACGTCATAAAAGACAAAGAAGGCTGTGGAAATGGCCCAAATTTAAAGCAATTACAAAGACTTGCCAAATAAATGCAACATCTGATCCTAGACTGACTTCTGTACTGGAGAAAAAATACTGTTGGGTCAACTGACAAAACTGGAATGTGGACAGTAGCTTAATAAAAAGTCGTGTACCAATGCTAAACTTACTGAAGCTTATAACTGTTCTGTGGTAGAGTAAGAGAACATTTCTATTTTTTGGAAATACACACTGATATATTTAGGAGTAAAGTGCTGTAATATTTGCAACTCACTCTCAAATGGTTCTGGAAAGTAGTATTGCATGTGTGTGTGTGTCTGCACATGCATGTGTGGAGAGAGAAAGCAAATGGGGTAAAATCTTAACACTAGATGAATCTGGGTAAAGGATATATAAATATCGTTTGTACTATTCTTATTCCTGCAACTCTTCTGCAAGTTTGAATTAATTTTTTTAACTAAAATGTTTTAAAAATTTATTCAGTGTTTGCCTGACAGACACACACAAAAATATTGTTAACTAGATGAAAAAGTAATTTTCATTGATTTCTTCATTGGAAATCAAAATATTTAAAGTCTGGGAAAATAAAAGGCTTTTAGTACTTGACAGACATCTCTTTAAGGCACAGCCAATAAACCCTTATCTCTGCCTCTTTTTTTCTATTTTAAAGATTTTATTGTAAGTGAGCAGATGATATTTTTTATTACATGAATAAGAAGAGGCAAATGATGGTAATTTTTAATCTACTGATCTGTCCATGCCAATTATGTGATTTTGCTTATATATGGTATCAAAGCTCTAGTATTCTTAAGACACTATAAACCAGGTAATTACAAATATAATCCATAGATAAATAATTTACCACATGTTAGATCTTCATATGTTTTGAAAACTGTGGACTATATCATTGGGGCATTTGTTGTCATTGTAATGTGTTTGATTAGGTCAGTGTTAGATTTTTAGGTATGTTAAGAAAGCATCAAGTGTACCAATCAGGGCTTGACACCATGTGTCTGTCAGTTTGTGGTACTGTGGTGGCTTGTGTGTTGTTGTGATACTGGAAGCTTTGCCACTGGCACTTCAAATACCAGAAGGGTCACCCTTGGTGGACAGGTTTCAACTGAGCTTCCAGACTAAGACAGACTAGGAAGAAGGACCCGGCAGTCTACTTCATATCTGTTACTCTCTGTATATGTGTTTAATCCTCTTTTCTTTTTCCAGTGGTGGAGAGAGAAATGGAAAGAAGTCAGGTTCTTAGTGACGGTACTGAGCCACTGCATCAACCTTGCCCAAAGCCAACTCTGCCCTCAGCTTGAACTGAATTTCATTTATGTAAAATCAATCCATTTCCTGTTCTGCTTTATCCAGGGTGAGCTGAGTTTTCTATTGCAAAAGCAAGAACCCTGAAACAATATTATGCCATTTATCCTATTTGTCCAAAGTTCCATCACCTTTAGGACCTGACTCCCTTTGTCCTTGGCCCTTTGTACACCTCCAGTGTAGGTCCACATCTGACTCAAAATCAATAGGCAAATGTGAATCTTACTTTTTAAGCTCTCCAAAGAAGGCAATTTTCATTTGTCACAAATTTTAATATTTGATGAGCTTGTTGGAAGACTTTCCTTATGAAGTCCAATTTTCTTGGTTCCCTGAACTCCACTGGTGTTTGTGCTCCTTCTTTGGTAGCTAATAATTTATATGTATCCTCCTTATATATTTATGAACAGTTCAAAACCATAGGCTTCCACCCCTCCCTTGCCTTTCACACAAAAATGTAATAAATTCTTGTTAAAATCTATTAAAGTCATCTGCCCACTTTCATTCTGTTTTTCTTCTTACTTTTCATGCTAGTTTATTAATTATCAACCTTTATGATGAGCAGATCTTAGGATCTATTTGCATCTGTCTGAGGAAGACTGACATTAATAAAGAAGAAAGAGTTGCCAAATAAAACAAATGCACCTAATGTATATTGAAAAACCAAAACCAAATCCGTTGCCATCAAGTCAATTCTGACTCACAGCGACCCTACAGAACAGAGTAGAACTGCCCATAGGGTTTCCAAGGAGCGGCTAGTGGACTTGAACTGCTGACCTTTTGTTTAGCAGCCACGCTGTTACCCACTGTGCCACCAGGGCTCCATTTAGACACTGTGATATGTGTTTTCATGCATTCTCTTATTTAATTGTCATTTAAGAGTCTATATAAGGTGTGTACAACTATTTTCTCCATTTTCCGTATCAGGAAACTGAGGTCCAGAGAAGTTAAATAAGTTAATGCAGTTATTAAGTGACAGACGCAGGACCAGAACCCAGGTATATCTAACTCCAAAGCCCAAATTGTAAATGACTTCACTCTAATGCCTCCCAAGACCTGGCAGGTAGAGGGTTTGCACTTGGTGTCATTAACTAGGAGCCTGGAAAAACAACAGATCATTTCCAGGGAGCAGTGATAGCCAGGCCACCTCTGAAATAGCATGTGTATGTTTCAGACACGGTGTCTCCATGGTTGCTTTGAGTAAACGTGAAGGGTGACTCACCTTACCTAACGAGGTTAACGGAATATTAGCTTCAGAGTTATTAATGCTGGTGACAAAGATCTCCTTTACACTTCAGAGCCAATGGCTAAGGCTCACTTGTTACACCTGAGAGCAAATAATCATTGCTTGCAGTAACTCACTCAAGGTTTGCTTTTACTTGTGTTCTAGACAAAGCAGGCCAGATAATTCACCAGGATGCAGTGAGGAAGGGCACCTTCTTTGTGAGACTGACCCGTACGACTGTGGTAGGTAATGTGTACGCACACAATCTGCAGCAGCCACATTTTAGAAACACAAATGTGTGCTGCAGACTGGCGTAGCAGCGAAGAACCAAACGGGAGCCCAAACTTTCTTGGCACCTTGAAGGTAAATTGATTCTGGCACTCACTGTTGTCTTTCTGGTCTTGGCCAGAGGCCCTTGCAAAGGCAGAAAACACCTGTCTTAATTTTCCAGGCTGGGGCAGGATGGGCTAGTGCTTTTGACGAAGAAATGAAGGCAGTGGCAGGACCTCTCACTAGTTTTTGTTGAGGACAGCCGGGTTGATCTGGCTGTCAGTGATGAGCAACAAGGCAATGAGGAAGATGAGGAATAAAACACCTCCTCACAGCTCTCTTGGAGCTGATGCTTTTCTTTGACTTACATTAACCTTCAATAACAATGTAATTCCAAAAGGCTTCACAAGAAAGTGGAGAGATTCAACAGTAGCTCAGAGGAAGCAATGCTTTTTTCTGTAGTGAGTGCCCCACTGCCCTTGTCATCAATACAGTGAGTTGATGTGTTTCTAGCATTTGGTTCCAGTTGTGCACATGGCATGAGCTGTGGTGGGAACAGTGTGTTCCCCATCTCTTCATCATGTTCAGATGGGATGAGAGTATGGGTTTAACGTGTGGGTGTTGTGGCTGAACTTCTGTTTGTGAGGGTTATATCATAGCCTATTAGTCCAAGCTAATAAGGCTTGTAGTTTTTTATTGGACAGTTGAGTCTTTAAAAACAAAGTAGGCAATTAATACCACCTCCTACCCTAGCTACCCACTCCCTTTAGATGAAGCCACTATCAATGTAAGAGGGAGAAGCCAACATGCATTTGGTATTGCCTGACACCTAATTACAGATGTAATTTCAGGACAAATAGGTTATTTAGCATAAGAAGTGTGATGGTTAAGATTCTGTGTCAACTTGGCTGGGCCATGATTCTCAGTGTTTTGGCAGTCACGTGAGCTGCGGTCACTACCCTGTTCACATTTGATATGTGATCACCCCCATGATGGGATCTGCTGTGAGTAGCCAATCAGTTGAAGGGGAGTTTTCTTGGACATGTGGCCTGCATTGAGTGTGGGCAGACATTCTGGAAGGGTCTCAGGGGCTTTTCCTCGTTCTGGATCCTGCAGCTGGCTTCTGTTTGTCTGACCTCTTGTTCTTGGGACTTGAGCTAGCAGCTTGCCTGCAGTCTTGCCTGCCGATCTTGGGATTCATTGATCTTCACAGCCTGTGAGCAAGAGCCCTGCTCCCCGACCTGCCGATCTCAGGTTCACCAGCCCCTGTAGCTATGGGAATCAGGAGAAGCCTCTATGCTGACCCACGGACTCGGAACGTTACAGCCTCCACAACCACGCAAGCCATTTCCTTGATACAAATCTCTCTCTTTATACATATTTATATGTTTTACTGGTTTTGCTTCTCTAGAGAACCCAGCCTAAGACAAGAAGTTTTCATTTATTAATTTAAATTGCCTAGTAATAAATAGAATATCTCCCTCTACTTGCATGCTCCTTTCAGAAAACTGAAAGAGAGAGAGAGAATGCTATATTCCTGAATTAGTTAAGGTACTTCAACTAAATCCTGATTTTGGAATAGAACGTAAGCCATCTTAGCCATTGTCCTTGGGGCTCTTACCTCTTTGGTAGCTGTGATCATTAACGTTGCGTGTTAACTTGGCTGGGCCATGATTCTCAGTGGTTTGGCAGTTATGATGTAGTTTGGCAATTGTATAATGATGTAGTTTGGCAATTGTATAATGATGTAGTCACTTCCATGCGAGATCTGAGAAATGTAATCACCTCCATGATGGAACCTGCCATGAGTAGCCAATCAGTTGAAAGGGAGTTTCCTTGGGGGTGTGGCCTGCATTAAATATGGGTGGACTTTCTGACGAGGCTCTTGGGCTTTTTTTTTTGCTCTGGATCCTGCAGCTGGCTCCTGTTCACATGACCTCTGGTTCTTGGGACTTGAGTTAGCAGTTTACCTACCAACCTTGAAATTCGTCAGTCTCTGCAGTCTGTGAGCCAGCAGCCTGCCAGCTTACCTACCGATCTTGGAATTTGCTGGCCTCTACAGCCTGTGAGCCAGAGGCCTGTTGTCTGACCTGCTGATCTTGGGTTCACCAGCCCCTGCAGCTCTATGAGTCAGCAGAAGCCTCCAGCCTGACCCATGGACTTGAGACTTCCCAGCCTCTACAACCGCATGAGCCATTTCCTCAGTATAAATCTCTCTTGCTATCACTCTCTATATAGAAGTGTGCTGGTTTTGCTTCTCTGTAGAACCCAGCCTAAGATGGTAGTTTACTCATGAGTAGTATCCATTCATTCATTCATCACATAAACATTTATCAAGCATCTATGCAAGCGCATCTCACATTTTGGTATTTACACAGGTGTTTGTTAAAAATGCAAGGGCTAGAACAAAGTGGGAGGCCTCACACTACCTGATTTTAGAACCTGTTATACCACCACAGTAGTCAAAACAGCCTGGTACTGATAGAGCAAGAGATACATAGGTCAATGGAACAGAATTGAGAATCCAGACATAAATTCATTCACCTATGAGCAGCTGATATTTGACAAAGGCCCAAAGTCCATTAACTGGGGAAAAGACAGTCCCTTTAACAAATGGTGCTGGCATAACTGGATATCCATCTGCAAAAAACTGAAACAAGACCCTTACCTCACACCATGCACAAAAAATAACTCAAAATGGATCAAAGACTTAAATATAAAAGCTAAAATGATAAAGATCATGGAATAAAAAATAGGGACAACGCTAGGAGCCCTAATACATGGCATAAACACAATATGAACCATAAGTAACAATGCACAAATACCAGAAGAGAAACTAGATAACTGGAAGCTCCTAAAAATCAAACACTTATGCTCGTCAAAAGACTTCACAGAAAGAGTAAAAAGACAACCTATAGACTGGGAAAAAAATTTTGGCTATAACAAATCCAGTCAGTGTCTAATCGCTAAAATCTGCAAGATACTACAAAACCTCAACAACAAAAAGACAAATAACCCAACTAAAAAATGGGCAAAGGATATGAACAGGCACTTCGCCAAAGAAGACCTTCAAGCGGCTAACAGACACATAAAGAAATGCTCATGATCATTAGCCATTAGAGAAATGCAGATCAAAACAACAACGAGATATCATCTCACCCCATCAAGGCTAGTGTTAATCCAAAAAACACAAAATAATAAATGTTGGAGAGGTTGTGGAGAGACTGGAACACTTATACACTGTTGGTGGGAATGTAAAATGGTACAGCCACTTTGGAACTCCATTTGGTGCTTCCCTAAAAAGCTAGAAATTCAAGTACCATACAATCCAGCAATCCTGCTCCTTGGAATATATCCTAGAGAAATAAGAGCCGTCACACGAACTGATGTATGCACACTCATGTTCATTGCAGCACTGTTCACAATGGCAAAAATATGGAAACAACCTAGGTGCCCATCAGCGGAAGAATGGATAAACAAATTATGGTATATTCATACAAAAGAATACTATGCAACAATAAAGAACAACAATGAATCCATGAAACATAACATGGAGGAATCTGGAAGGCATTATGCTGAGTGAATTTAGTCAGTCACAGAAGGACAAATATTGTATAAGACCACTATTATAAGAACTCGAGAAAAGGTTTAGACACAGAAGGAAACATTCTTTGATGGTTACGAGGGTGCAGAAGGAGAGAGAGGGTTATTTACTAACTAGATAGTAGATAAGAATTATCTTAGGTGAAGGGAAGGACAGCACTCACTATAGGGGAAGTCAGCACAACTGGACTAAACCAAAGCTAAGAAGTATTCTGAGTACAACCAAACACTTCAAGGGACAGAGTAGCAGGGGTAGGGGTCTGGGGACCATGCTTTCAGGGGACATCTAGGTCAATTGGTGTAACAGTTTATTAAGAAAATGTTCTGCATCCCAGTTTGGTGAGTGGTGTCTGGGGTCTTAAAAGCTAGCGAGCAGCCATCTAAGATGCATCAATTGGTCCTAACTCACCTGGAGTAAAGGAGAATGAAGAACACCAAGGACACAAGGAAAGTATTAGCCCAAGAGACAGAAAGGGCCACATAAACCAGAGACTGCATCAGTCTGAGACCAGAAGAACTAGATGGTGCCCAGCTATCTCCAATGACCACCCTGACAGGGAAAAAAAACAGAGACCCTGGTGGATCATGAGGAAAGTGGGGTGCAGAACTCAAATTCTAGTAAAAAGACCACACTTAATAGTCTAATTGAGACTGGAGGATCCCCAGAAAGCATGGCCCCTGGACTGTCAACCCAGAACTAAAACCATTCCCGAGGCCAACTCTTCCAACAAAGATTAGACTGGACTATGGGACATAAAATGATACTCGTGAAGAGTGTGTTTCTTAGCTCAAGTAGATACATGAGACTAAATGGGCAGCTCCTGTCCAGAGGCGAGATGAGAAGGCAGAGAGGGTCAGGAGCTGGCTGAGTGAACACGGGAAATCAGGGATGGAGAGGAGGAGTGTGCTGTCACAGTATAAGGAGAGCAATTAGGGTCGCATAACAATGTATGCATAAATTTTTGTACGAGAGACTAACTTGAATTGTAAACTTTCACTTAAGGTACAATTTAAAAAAAAAAGCAAGTGGTCTTGAACCAGAATCTCCAAGGGGCAGGTCCAGGAATTTGATTTTTAGAAAGCCCATTTTAGGTATGCCCTCAGAATACAAAGATGAACAGGACAGTCCTTTCCCCTTACTAGAGCATAGGACAAATAAACAGGTAAGCAAATGCAATAAAGGTTCACCAAAGCATTGGAAGAAATATGTACGGGCCCCCATGAGCAAGAGAAGTTGCCTTCTACAGAGGGGAGGCCAGCAGCTCCAGGGCTGTATCACCAATTAGTGTAGTACCTGCTCTCCATTAAGTTCATCTTCGGAAACTATTCAGTCTTGTGTAGAGTGTGCCTGATGTTACCTCCAGTAACACAGTAGCATCAGATACAGAGTGAAGGAACACCTTTTGCCCTGTGCCATCCTTCTGTGCTAACAGTCATGGATGGACTGGGAGGAACGGACTATCTAGGGGACTTGCCAACTTGCCACCGCTCTCCTTTCTGATGAGGCTCCTGCAGGGGCCTCCTTGTCAGTGGTGACAGTTGGTATAGGGCAGAGATCCTCTGAGGAGAAAGGGAGTTAAACAGCTCGTTGGGCTTATGGTCAGGAAGCACGGGATCCAGAGATGACCCTGCCACTTATCAGCTGGGCAATTTACCCTGCTTGGCTGAGCCTTGTTTTCCCATCTGTAAAGTCAAGTAACAATATCTACATTAGAGGGTTGTTTTGAGAATTACATATCATATTGTGTAGTATGTAAACTGCTCAGCATTGTGCCTGATACATGGTCAATACTGATGAACAGTGTTTATTCTTACTAACAGTAGTCATAATAATGGACCCCCAGTTGTGTGCCCAGAGGTTACTTCTTCTCAGACCATTGAAGCCAACCTCCAAGTTATCTCAACCGTTCATTCTGCACTAGCTCCCCAGAGGGCCATGGCACCCTCCTAGGAGTCCTGCTGGCCCACTACGGCAATGATTCTCAAGGTGAGGCCCATTCTTTCTAGCTCAGGTTGGCTTGATAATAGTCCCCAGGTAGTTTGGACACCCCCCACCCCCACCAAGGCACGTGTTCATTACTCCTGTCCCCGCCCCCCACCATGAGTGTGCATCTCAGCATCCCCCCAGGAGCTGTTTTAAAACACACCTGCCGGATCACACTGCAGACTTAATGACTAAGAGTTGGAATCGACCTGATGGCAACTAACAACAACGTGATGCCTACTAGGTACTGAACAAAAGGCAGATGTTATCACTATTCATAATCATTGTTACTGACCTCAGGGCCCCTAGCTCCTGGAAAGAGCTGTTTACATTCAAGGAGAAAAGCCTGCAAATCCAGGAATCAAGAACCCAGCCGGCTGTTTGGGAAGCTTTTAGAAAATGTGACAAGAAGTGTCACACACAGGTTAGCAGCAGTGATTTCAAGAGCAGAAAGCATCACGACCTTTGTTTTCATTCCCCTTTTCGTTTCTGTAATTGGCCAGGAAGGAGAGCAGCTGGTGTGGAGACTCAGTCTCCAAATCCTGTTAACAACAGGGTGAAACCCAGACTGCTGTGGGCTTTGGTTTTTATCTCCCTTAGCACTGACACTTAGGCTTGGTGCTCCTGGTTGCTGGGCAAAAATAAGCACAGTCACATCTCCAATTGAGCTGAGTGGCAATGTCCCTTCCCCCTGCCAAGATCCTGCAGACAGACATTCGAGGAGAAGATGGGAAATGATGGACTCAACCGAGGGATGACTTTCTGCCTTTTCAATTTTCTTTAGATTCCCCAGAAAAGAGAACAGTTCTTAGAATTAAGACTGGAAGGGGAAGTCGTCACACTGGGGCAAAGATTGGGAGATAAGGGTACGGAAGCCAAAGAAGACATTTGTGAAGTACTTTGGCGAAGAGTAGCTCTTGAGAGTATCTGCTTTCAAAACCAGCAGCATCAATAATGTGTGTCACTGGTGTGGGCTGTGGACCTCAGCTGGGCTTGAAGGTGATGCGCAAGGTCCTTAATTTAGTCTCCAGCCCAAGCCAGACCTGACCCGCACCTTGCTGGGCAGAGAGGTGATTTGTTCAATCCTGGGAACTTCCAGTTTAAGTGATTACATAAGGAATTTTGGCTTGTTAGTTACTTAAAGAAGACAAGTTCTTCTTTATATCTAATCTCTCTCCTGCTGACATTTCCTGTCCTCCTGGGCCTTACCCTTAAACTGCCTGCCTGCTCATCTGAAAAGTACAGATATCTCAGTGCAAGCTGGTACTCTAACCGCTGTTAAAATCTACCATCGGACATCTTGCAGGCTCACAAAAACTTACCATTCATCCCCATCTCCATGCTATTCCTATCAGAATATGAAAAATATTCTTCTCTTGCCAGCATCCTCCGCTTACTGAAAGATGGTGTGTGTGTGTCTGGAATGGGGGTAGGGGTAGTGGGTGGAGTCTAGCTTTTGTGCCTCAACAAAGACTTCATGGGTCCTAGCAGGCCAGAGTTGGGACCAGTTGGAGAGGAGAGGCAGGATCCCCGCCTCTCGGGTCTGAGGAAAGGGTGGGCTGTGCGGCTCAGGGTGGTATGCCAGAATTGGGCTGTGGGTCTGCCGACGCCTTCCTGATGTGACTCGATCAGACAAACCCCCACTCCGCCGGAGATAGACACACAGGGTACGTACTTCAAGAAGATTTCTGCAACACAACAAAGTGCATTTTAAATCCTGGATTGTCCTTTCACAGGCTTGAACCCAAACTTGTCCTGAGGTAGAAGGCGTGGAGGCAGAGAACCGTAGAGGCAGGAGGAGGCGTCCGGAGCGGGCCGATAGCTTCCAGCGGTGACGGCGGGCGGCCAGCAGGTGTCAGTGCGCCCTAGCTCTGCCGCCGCGCGCGGCCTCCGCCTGCAGGACCCCTCCCCTCTGCTGTCACAGGGGGCGCGGCCCAGACCCCAGGCTGTGCGTGGCCCCTAAACAGCTCTGCGGTGGGCGGACACATTGCTGCCTTTTCCCCAAGCGGAGCTGTGAACTCTGGCGGGACATCTCCCACTTGGGTGCTGCTCGTTCAGCCTCTGGGACTCGATAGTAATCCGCGCCCGATAAGGACCTCGCGCGCCTGGTCCGCCAGGCACCAGCGGACAAGGGCGGCCGGGCCTGGGGGCTGCGCCTCCCGATTCACGCGCTGGGGTGGGGGAGTTCCCGACACTCCCTCCTCTCAAGACAAAGCTCCAAGGGGTGACTCCGGGTGCCCACTGCTCTCTGATGGGCTGGCCATGGGCTTCTCGGCCAATTCCCAGCCGGGACCGCTCCCACTCCCGGTGCAGGCTCTTTAAACCCCTCTCCAGGTGCCGTGTCTCCAAAAGGCCGTCCGCCGGGGCTCAGAGCTACCAGGGTCCTGCCTAGGGTGCCGGAGCGAGACTGTGGCGGGGCGGGGCGGCGCGAGGGGCGGGGGAGGGTCGGCTTCCCACGTGGGGGCTGACGCCGCTGCTCGGCAACGCCGGCCTGATCCCGGGGCTATAAAGCGAGTCCACCTCCAGCGCGGCGGAGCAGCCGCTGCTCCGCTTGGTGCAGACGCCCAGCCGCCGGCGCGCCGCCTGGCCATCCCGGCTCCTGTCCTCCAGCCTTTCGCTCTCGTCCCAAAGCTCGCTGCCCTCGGACACTGGCCAACCGGCCGCGCTCCGCGCCCGCAGCGCGCGGACCGACGCCCAGGAGCCCCCGTGCTTGGCCGCGGCTCTTGGAGGGCCGGCAGTCCGCTCGTCCGCCCGCCTGCCCCGGCCCGCCTGTGGACCAGGGGCCTTCATGAGGCCCCCACACCCCGCACCACCCGCCGCCGCCGCCCCCGAGCTCAGCGCACTGCACCCCGGCCCCAGCAGGCGCGCAACTTGGGAAGTCCCACGGCGTTCCGAGAGGCGGCAGAGTCCGCGCCCCAGCCCGGCCGACCGTGCCGCTGCTAGGGGAGGCAAGAGTCGGTAATCGCGTTGGGGATGTAAGCAGACAGCCCTAGGACCCGAACTCGCACCAGCACCCTCGGCTGCTCCCGGGGTAGGGGCGGGCTCGCACACGGTAAGACCTCTCGCTTTCGCTCAGGCTCAGGAGTCAAGACATAGATAAATATGCATATATTTTTAATTTCCTGTCATCCTTCCAAGTCATCAGACTACCAATGATTTTTGTTCTCCCTTTGTGAAGAATAAACCTCTTTCCCCGCCCGCTCGCACTACTCTCTCCTGCCGCTTAGAATAAAACTTGGTGGTGCTTAGCAGCCCGGAGCGAGAAGGCGCCACCCGAAGGCCCGAGACGCGGGCCGGGCGCCGTTCGCTGGAGCTGGGCCATGGGCCGCTAGGCATCCCTACTCCGGCCCGGCCCCCCTGCGGTCCCCTCCCCATGTGAGCTCGGCCGGGCGAGCGGGGCACGGGAGGAAGAGGAGGACCCACGGGCGCCGGCCGGAAGGCAGCTGGCACCAGGCCCAGGCGAGCGGCGCCGCGTTCATGTTCCGCCAGGAGCAGCCGCTGGCTGAGGGCAGCTTCGCGCCCATGGGCTCCCTGCAGCCGGACGCTGGCAACTCGAGCTGGAACGGGACCGAGGCGCCGGGGGGCGGCGTTCGGGCCACCCCTTACTCTCTGCAGGTGACGCTGACGCTGGTGTGCCTGGCCGGCCTGCTCATGCTGCTCACCGTGTTTGGCAACGTGCTCGTCATCATCGCAGTGTTCACGAGCCGCGCGCTCAAGGCGCCTCAGAACCTTTTCCTGGTGTCGCTGGCCTCAGCCGACATCCTGGTGGCCACGCTCGTCATCCCCTTCTCGTTGGCCAACGAGGTCATGGGCTACTGGTACTTTGGCAAGGCATGGTGCGAAATCTACCTGGCGCTCGATGTGCTCTTCTGCACGTCGTCCATCGTGCACCTGTGCGCCATCAGCCTAGACCGCTACTGGTCCATCACGCAAGCCATCGAGTACAACCTGAAGCGCACACCGCGCCGCATCAAGGCCATCATCGTCACCGTGTGGGTCATCTCGGCCGTCATCTCCTTCCCGCCGCTCATCTCCTTCGAGAAGGGCGGCCGCGGCGGCCCGCAGCCCGCGGTGCCGCGCTGCGAGATCAATGACCAGAAGTGGTATGTCATCTCATCGAGCATCGGCTCCTTCTTCGCCCCCTGCCTCATCATGATCCTGGTCTACGTGCGCATCTACCAGATTGCCAAGCGCCGCACCCGCGTGCCACCCAGCCGCCGAGGCCCGGACGCCGGTGCCGCACCGCCGGGGGGCACCGAGCGCAGGCTCAACGGCATGGGCCCAGAGCGCGGCGCTGGCCCCACAGGCGCCGAGAACGAACCGCTGCCGGTCCAGCTCAACGGCGCTCCTGGGGAGCCCTCGCCGGCCGGGCCGCGCGACGCCACCGCGCTGGAGCTGGAGGAGAGCTCCTCGTCCGAGCACGCCGAGCGGCCCCCGGGACCCCGCAGGCCCAAGCGTGGGCCCCGGGCCAACGGCAAGGCCCGGGCGAGCCAGGTTAAGCCTGGGGACAGCCTGCTGCGGCGCGGGCCGGGAGTGGCGGGGCCCGCGGCGCCGGCAGCCGGGCCCGGGGAGGATCGCGGCAGAGGCGCCAAGGCGTCGCGCTGGCGCGGGCGGCAGAACCGGGAGAAGCGCTTCACGTTCGTGCTGGCCGTGGTCATCGGCGTGTTCGTGGTGTGCTGGTTCCCCTTCTTCTTCACCTACACGCTCACGGCGGTCGGCTGCTTTGTGCCTCCCACGCTCTTCAAGGTCTTTTTCTGGTGCGGCTACTGCAACAGCTCCCTGAACCCGGTCATCTACACCATCTTCAACCACGACTTCCGCCGCGCCTTCAAGAAGATCCTCTGCCGGGGGGACATGAAGCGGATCGTGTGAGCGCCCGGCCGGCGCCCGGCGCACAGACTCTCGCCGACTTCAGAAAGCGAAGATCCAGGGGTGCCTCTACGCAGCCCCGGCATTGTGAACCCCGGTCCTGCGTTTCCTGCCCTGCAGGGTTGCCCTGCGGCTTCCTGCGGGCACCTGCTCTTCTCTACCAGGGAAAAGTACTGGCCGAGAGGGCCAACTCGCCGCCACCCCATTGTTGGGGCCGCTCCTCATCAGTGTTGTTTCCTAAAGGTATTTCACTCCCCTCCCCCAATTCAGTTCTCACAACTCTTCAGAGCCGTACTAGAACCCAGAGGGCGATTGTTCACAAAGGGTTAACGGATAGTGGTTGCCCAACCCTGACTAATCTCCTCCCCCCTTTCTATTTTTTAACACGTGCTCAGGGCAGCCCTACCTGCCCTCCCCACCCCCACTGTAAATATGCACTATTTTTGATAGTACATGGGGGCGGGGCGCTCGTCCCCCATGCTGGTTGGCATTGGTTTTGATGTTGGAATCCTGGCTGTCTGAGATGCCGTCGAGGCAGACACGGCATCTCTAGTCAGGCCCAGCGTCTTTGCAATGCAAGCCCTTTTCTAGTGTTATGACAGTCCCTCCGTCCTTTTCCGCCAACAACTGGTGACTGTCTCTTGGAGCTGGACCTGCTCTGAGGTATCCTGACGGGGAAAATATTTCTGTTCATTTTTTCCTGTGCCTAACAGCATAATTGCCTTTTGCTATGTAAACAGTACAATGATGGATCAAGACAGAAGTAAATGAACCTGCCCGCCTCGCATGGGCCCTGTGTACAAAGCCATTCTCCTCTGATGCACCGCTCGCCCCAAAAACGCACTTTAAAGCTTCTCTTTCTGGTGCCCCCTCCCTCCCTTCGGGGCCACTGCTTGAAGAATATGTTTGTTTATATCTTGTATGTACGTGCAACCCTCCCTACCTGAAAGTGCTGACTGCGGGGAAATCTTTGAGCAGCTGTTTTTAGACACAGAGGAGTGGAAATTATGTGGAAGAAGCAAACCTGATGTAATTTGCCCAAGGTAAACAGTTAGAAAAGACAAATGGGCCTGCCAAACTGTACAGTTCCTGCCCCAAGAGCTCTTGGGTATCAAAAGTGTTGTCTTTTTCTCCCCCTTCGGCTTTTCTGGTTGAGATCACCTCACTGATGAACTCGCAAAGTCAGGGTAGGAGGGTGGAGACCTGTGTTTACATCTGCGTTTCTACCTGTTTTAGACAGAGACTCTTTAAGGCCTGCGCTCTTATTTTACTAAAGAAAAGCTAACGTCAGCACATGTTGCTACTGGCAGTGGATTTTTTTTTTTTTTAAATAAAAAAGTTTACAGACCAAATGTGAAATAAATATGAATCAAATGGTCCTGTCTGTTATCTGAGGTTTCAAACACTTTAAGACTCTGGGAGCATATGATTTTAATGTATATATATTTTTAACTAAAGATATATTTTTTAACTAAAGACATGTACGTTATAAAATACTCACCTTTAACAGAGTAGCAGCAATGCTACCTTTACCAGGTGTTTCTTATGTGCTAGGCAATGTGGTGAGCCCATTACAGGCACTGTCTCATTTAATCTTCCTAAGAACTCTATGAGGTAAGTACTACTATTATCCCCATTTTACAGGTGAAGAAACTGAGGCTCAGAGGATTTGCTCAAGGTTAACAGCAAGTAAGTGGTGGAAGTGCATTTGTATCCAGCTTTATCTGGTTCGAGGGTCTGTAGTCTTAACCCCAGAGCTTTGTCTTCCCAGAATTACCAGAATTACCAGAATTACCTTCACAGGAGGCTCCCAGTAGAGACCTATACACAAAGGATGCTGTCTACACAAAGTATAGCATCTGTCCTAGGTGTGTATATAGACGAAATGTGCACATATCCCAAAGCGTGCCTGTACCCTAAGCATGTATATACCTCAAACTACGTGTATTCCCCAAAGTGTGGTATATGCACAAAGTGTGAAATATACTCCAAAAAAGTGTAATATACCTTAAAGTGTGGTACATACTCCAAAGTGGGGTATGTATACAGTGAGATGTAAACACCTAAATAGAGCCATGTTTTAGTTGGTGGCCTGAATTGCCTCTGCCAAAGGCCTGCATCCTTTTTGTTGCATTTCTGTAGTAGCAAGGTCCACCCTGCTGTTTAGGAGGGCATAAGACCCTCTCAAAAGGAGCTGGGGTAGTGCAGTAGTTAAGTGCTCAGCTGCTAACTGAAAGAGTGGTGGTTCAAATCCACCGGCTGCTCCGTGGGAGAAAGACGTGGCAGTCTGCTTCTGTAAAGATGACAGCCTTGGAAACACTATGGAGCCGTTCTACTCTGTCCTATAGGGTTATAAGTTGGAATCGACAGCAGTGGATTTTATGGGTTTAAATCTCTCTCTGTAGGGTTATGGCACTTTGGAGCTAGAAGGGGCCTCAGAGATCCAGGAATCCACCTCCTCATGTGACACATGGGAAGGCCACCAGGAGGACTTGCTTAGGGCCCCATAGCTCTGGGTGACAGAGCTGGACCTAGACCCCAGGGCTCCAGACCCATGCTGCCTTATTCAGTTAGACAGCAGCTGATGGGGTGTTCAGTGATTCTGGGTGGAGAGTCAGACACAGCATTGACAGGAGGCACTTATCAAGGAGGTGGGTTTAAGGGACAAACAAGCCAAAGGCTGTGGTTTGGGGGAAGGCCAGACTTTGTAACACTAGCCACCTACAACACTTGTGCAGACCAGCTCTAGGCCTCTGGAGGTAGGTCCTTAGCTCTCCTCCAGGAGGACTTTGCATCCTCAGAGGCAGCATGGCACCACCTCTCTGTCTTCAGGAACTTTCTTGGATGAAGGGGAGGGTGAGTGTGTGTGCACAGGCAGGAGGGCAGAGAGCACTGAGGAGTGACCTGGGTGCCGAGAGGCCTGGGAGGGAAAGGACAATGGTTCTGAGGAGTTGGTTTAGATTCGAGAAGCAGTTCTGCCATGGCAGGGGTCATCTGAGCTTGGAGACAGGAGGTGGGCAGGCAGAGCCTAGCAGCCCTTGCTCGGGGCTGTCGTCATAGTCTTGCAGCCTGTACACCAAGGCTGGATGCTGGTCTGGTGCGGTGCCCTGCTTCTCACCCCCACCTCAGCCTCTTCTTTCCTTCCCCACCCCAGGGCACCCATTACCCCAAAGGCAAACAGTACCAGACAGTAGTCCAGCCTGGCAGGCCCCCAGGAGCCGGGCTGTGTCCCAGACACCGGGTAGATACAAACACTGCTCGCTGTTGCTCGCTGTTGATTCTGTGTTCTGTTGTCTGTAGGGGAAGAATTTGCCTTGTTTTCTCCTCAAGAGACCCACTTCATGGGGAAGGAAAAGTGGGGGCGATTGTGTCACATGGGGCTGCCCCTTGCTGCCCACCCTGCCCCATACAGCAGCAGAGAAGCCTCGGAGATGGATGAGGCCCAGATTTAGAACACATGCTGTTTCCTGAATTCACAGCCGGAATCACTGCAGAGGGCTCCAGCAGAAGTCTGCAGAGGCCTGGGGCGGGAGAGGGGATTTCAGGAAGAGAAATGGCTAGCATGGGGACCTTAGCCTTAGAGGGTGATGAGACAGCGTCTGTCACCCCGCTGCTCCCTGTCCACATGATCTGATCCTGAAATGGGCCAAAAGGGTCTTACCTAATGTCTGAATCTCCTATTTTATGTAACTTTGGTTTGGTGTTGAAAGTCATTGGTTTTTGGGTCTGGAATGTGTCTTGCCAGGTCTATTACTGCAAATTGAGTTGAGGTTGAGGACAGGGTGTTACCCTCATTCAAGCCTGGGCACAAACACTGCCTCCCCTTCCCCAAGATCTTGTCCAATTTCTTCTGTGCTAAAGGGCTGGAAGGGAGCATGATAGAAAAAGTGGCTTAGGTATTCACCTCTTTCACTGCTCCAACTAAACAGTTGCTGTCTAGTCAATTCTGACTCATGACGACCCTACTTGTGTCAAAGTAGAACTGCTCTATAGGGTTTCCGATGGCTGATTTTTTGGAAGTAGATCAGCAGGCCTTTCTTCTGAGACACTTCTGGGTGGACTTGAACTCCAACCTTTTGGTTAGTAGCTGAGCATTTTAAGCATTTGCACCACCCAGGGACTCCTCTTTCACTTCTCTGTAATTCTATACTTGAATCAGAATTTTAGAGCCAGAAGCATCCTCAGACATCTTCACCTCCCACATGGTACTGATGAGGGGCCTGAGGCCCAGAAGAGCTAGCTGGTTACGTGGCGTCCTGGCGTTCCTTGAGCCCACTCTTCCCCTTGATTCTCAGCCTGATGCCTTATCTATCCAACATGAATTCTATTTTGCTATTGGCTATGGTGACAAGTTGCTGCTAAACTCCAGAGGACCCTCTGTGCCTGCTCTGTCTTAGGCGTTGCGAGGTCGTTTGTTCCTTTTCTGTATGTGCTGTGCAGACCAGGCTCAGCAGAGCTTAGGGCCTGCCCCTGCTCTCCAGGAGCATCAGGGCTGCACTGGGAGGCAGGGCACACCTCTGCAAAGCACAGTGTCAGTGCAGCGGGAGGCAGGGGCACCAGGTGCCCACTGATGGTAACAGGCATCTGAACTGTGGGTGTGCAGTGGGGGAGAGGAGCTGTGGCTGGGAGCTTAGGGAGTAGGATGTGGGAGTCACTGAGTGAGGGATGGGGAAGGCAGCTCCCTCTGATCCTGGCTGCCAAGCCCTGTGGGACAAGTCCCAGGTCTGAGCAGTGGCACCCAGGCCCTGGTCAGACCTCAGCTTTCATTTCTCCAGCCTGATCCCTGGAGATGGCATGGCGATCCCCTGTCTCCATTTTGGGACACCTATTTGGAAGCCGAAGGAGGCCTGGTAGCACAATGGTTAAGTGCTCAGCTGCTAACCGAAAGGTTGCCACTTCAAACCCAAACAGCGGCTCTTCGGGATAAAGATCTGGCAATCTGCTGCCATAAAGAGTACGGCCTAGAAAACTCTATGGGACAGCTGTAGTCTGTCATATGGGGTCATTATGAATTGGAATCGACTTGATGGCACCTAACAACAACAACAATCAGGAAGTCTACCTCCTCAACTCCAGCAGGGTAGCAGGATTGAGGTACCCAGGCCCCTGCTCTTGCCAGAGCCAGGGCCCAACATTACCTCCCTCTGCCCTGGGCCCTGCCACCTTGTCCCCAGTGGCCTAAGAGTCTGGGGTGCAGGAAAGGACACCTTTCCCAGTAGAAGGTATATCTGAGAGGGAAGATTTTTGAAGTCACTCAGAGCAGTCACAGACACTAGGGTTTGTTTTGAAAATAGCATTGATCTCTTTGATTACCAGAAATTCTGGAGCTTAGAGTTAAACACTAAAAAGGCGTCAGAGCCTGTTGGGAACCTGGCCAGGAGTAAGGCATCAGAGAAGGCTGCCTGGAGAAATGTACACCTTGACTGAAAGCTGAGGGGTGGCACAGGGAACTCGGATGGGAGGGGCAGTATCGTAGGTTCGAGGAGATCACTGAACTCCACTTTGACAGGGGGCCTAAGAGGCCAAAAGGAAGGCAGAAAGGCTAGAGAAGGGGGCAGGGCCAGACTGTGCAGCCACAGGCAAAGGATTTTGTCTTGAGGGCAATGAGAAGCCACTGAAGGGTTTTAGGGACATACTCAGATTTTTTTGTTTGGAATAATTGTTTGGCCACTTAGTGGAGAACTGATGGAGCTGCAAGTGGTGAGAGCAGTAATCAGGCTAGAGGTCATGGTGGTCTGACTAGGGTGCTAAAATGACCCTCAGGGAACCCCGGGAGCCTTCCCTCTCCCAGGATCCCCCAGTAGCTGTGCCAATCTTCTATGCAGGCCCAGATATTGGGATTTGGGGGCTTCCCCTGCTTGCAAAATACTGTGCACCAGTGTCCCTGCTCCTGGTAAATTGCCATCATTAGAGAGTGGCTCTTTGGCTTAGGGCTTCCAGTTCATGGTTATATGCAAACATCTCCTTGGAGAGGTAACTAGTCAGCCTTGGTGGTACTTAAAGCTAACCGGCTGTGGGACTTGGTCTGATCTGCTTCCCATTTCTGAACCTCAGCTGCCTTATCTATACAAAGGCCAGGGAGAATAGGTGGACACCACCAAGGGCAAGCACATGTGCTGCCCAAAGTCTAGTTGGCAATGCGAGGGTGAGGGAGAGTTGAAGCCCTCAACACTCCCTTGCATTCTGCTTGGGATCAGAAGATCTGATAAGCCCTAATTCTGGGACTTGCCCTCCTGACTCATATCCCAGGGTTTTCCAGCCCCTGAAGGAGAAAAGCCCTCTGTTTCCAAGGGAAACTGTGCCTTGACCCAGCCTGTCTGCTTTGCCTCCCATGAGATGCTCTCAGTAGCTAGCTCACGGCTCTTGACAGGACTTTTTCCTATGTCTCTGCACACTAGCTTGTTTGCTTCAAACCTAATCCTTTCACTTTTAACACTTGCTTGTTTGAGATGGAGCTGTCTCTTCAGGAGTTCCCAGAGATGGTATCCAGGTCTTGGAGGGGTGGATGGGATTCCTAAGGAGGTCACTTCAAATTAAGATTTTGGAGCTAGCAAGATCTGAATTGAACTTCTGGTTCCATCACATAGTTTTGGTGTCAACCTTGAACAGATGACTTAGCCTCAGTTTTGCCACCTATAACTTGGAAAAGATTATGGTTCCTAGTGTGTGGACACTCATCTGTCAGCTTGTCATACAGTGGTGGCTCTTGTGTTACTGTGATGCTGGAAGCTATGCCACTGATATTTCAAATACCAGCAGGGTCACCCATGGTAGACAGGTTTCAGTGGAGCTTCCAGACTAAGAAAGATTAGGAAGAAGGACCTGGGAATCTGCTTCTGAAAACATTGACCAGTGAAAACCTTATGAATAACAGCAGAACATTATTTGATATAGTGCCAGAAGATGAGCCCCTTGGATTGGAAGGCACTCAAAACACTACTGGGGGAGAGCTGCCCCCTCAAAGTAGGGTCAGCCTTAATGATGTGGATGGAGTAAAGTTTTCGGGATCTTCATTTGCTGATGTGGCACGACTCAAAATAAGAAGAAGGAGCTGCAATCATCCATTTATAATTGGAACATGGAAGAACGAATCTAAGAAAACTGGAAGTCATCAAAAATGAAATGGAACGCTTGAAGATAGATATCCTAGGTATTAGTGAGCTGAAAGGAACTGGTATTGGCCATTTTAAATTGGAAAATCATATGGTCTACTCTGCTGAGAATGACAAATTAAAGAGGAATGGTGTCACATTCATCAACAAAAAGAACATTTCAAGGTCTATCCTGAAGTACAATGCTGTCAGTGATAGGATAATATCCATATACCTACAAGGAAGACCAGTTAATATGAATATTATTCATATTTACATACCAACCACTAATGTCAAAATGAAGAAATTGAAAATTTTTATCAACTTCTGCAGTCTAAAATTGCTCAGACATGTAATCAGGATGCATTGATAATTACTGGTGATTAGAATGCAAAAGTGGGAAACAGAAGAAAGATCAGTAATTGGAAAATATGGCCTTGGTGATAGAAATGACATTGGAGATTGCTTGATAGAATTTTACGAGACCAATGACTTATTCATTGGAAATACCTTTTTCAACAACATAAATGGCAGCTATACATGTGGACCTTGTCAGATGGAATACACAGAAATTAAATCGACTACATCTGTGGAGAGACAATGAAGAAGCTGGATATCATCAGTGAGAACAAGGTCAGGGGCTGACTGCGGAACGGATCATCATTGCTTATATGCAAGTTCAAGCTGAAGTTGAAGAAAATTAAAACAAGCCCGCGAGAGCCAAAGTACAACCTTGAGTATATCCCACCTGACTTTAGAGACCATCTCAAGAATAGACTTGATGCATTGAACACTGATGACCGAAGACCAGATGAATTGTGCGATGACATCAAGGACACCACACATGAAGAAAACAAAAGGTCATTAAAAAGACAGGAAAGAAAGATAAGACAAAAAAGGATGTCAGAAGAGACTCTGAAACTTGCTTTTAAACATAGACTGGCTACAGTGAATGGAAGGAATGATGAAGTTAAAGAGCTGGACAGAAGATTTCAAATGTCTGCTCAAGAAGACAAAGTAAAGTATTATAATGAAACGTGCAAAGACCTGGAGTTAGAAAACCAAAAGGTAGAACATGCTCGACATTTCTTAAGCTGAAAGAACTGGAAAAACAATTCAATCCTCAGGTTGCAATACTGAAGGATTAAGTGGGCAAAATATTACATGACACAGGAAGCATCGAAAGAAGATGTAAGGAATACACAGAGTCACTATACCTAAAAGAATTGGTTGACGTTCAACCATTTCAGGAGGTAGCATATGATCAGGAACCCATGGTACTGAAGGAAGAAGTTGAAGCTGTGCTGAAGGCATTGGTGAAAGACAAGGCTTCAGGAATTGACAGGATACCAATTGAGATGTTTTAACAAATGGATGCAACACCGGAAGCGCCCACTTGTCTATGCCAAGAAATTTGGAAGACAGCTATCTGGCCGACTGATTCAGGAAGAGATCCATATTTATGCCCATTCCAAAGAAAGGTGATCCAACAGAATGCAGAAATTATCGAACAATATAATTAATATCACATGCAAGTAAAATTTTGCTAAAGATAATTCAAAAACAGTTGTAGCAGTACATCAACAGGGAACTGCCAGAAATTCAATCTGGATTCAGAAGAGGATGTGGAACCAGAGATATCATTGTTGATGTCAGATGGATCCTGGCTGAAAGCAGAGAATACCCGAAAGATGTTTACCTGTGGTTTATTGACTATGCAAAGGCATTTGACTGTGTGGATCATAACAAATTATGAATCACATTGTGAAGAATAGGAATTCCAGAACACTAAACTGGGCTCGTGAGGAACCTGTACACAGACCAAGAGGCATTATCTGGTTTAAAATCAGGAAATGTGTGCATCATGTTGTATCCTTTCACCATACTTATTCAATCTGTGTGCTGAGCAAATAATCCGAGAAACTGGACTGTATGAAGAAGAATGCAGCATCCTTAACAACCTGCAATATGCAGATGATGCAACCTTGCTTGCTGAAACTGAAGAGGACTTGAAGCATTTAAAGGTGAAGATCAAAGACTATAGCCTTCAGTATGGATTACACCTCAACATAAAGAAAACAAAAATTCTCACAACTGGACCAATAAGCAACATAATGATAAACAGAGATAATGTTGAAGTTGCCAAGGATTTCATTTTGCTTGGATCCATAATCAGTGTCCATGGAACAGCAAATTGATGTATTGCATTGGGAAAATCTGCTGCAAAAGACCTCTTTAAAGTGTTAAAAAGCGAAGATAGCACTTTGAGGACTAAAGTATGCCTGGCCCAAGCTGTGGTATTTTTAATTGCCTCATATGCATGTGAAAGCTGGACAATGAACAAGGAAGACTGAAGAAGAATTGATACCTTTGAATTATGTGTTGGTGAAGAATATTGAATATACCATGGATTGCCAGAGTATGAACAAATCTGTCTTGGAAGAAGTACAGCCAGAATGCTCCTTAGAAGCAAGGATGGCAATACTTCATCTCATGTACTTTGGACATGTTATCTGGAAAGACCAGTTCCTGGAGAAGGACATCATGCTTGGTAAAGTAGAGGGTCAATGAAAAAGAAGAAGACCCCCAACGAGATGAATTAACACAGTGGCTGCAACAATGGGCTCAAACACAGCAATGATTGTTGAGTATGGCACAGGACCAGGCCGTGTACGTAGCATTCTGTTGTACATAGGGTCGCTATGATTTTTAACTGACTCGACGGCACCTAACAACAAGAAAAACAAGTGTTGTGGTGAGGGCTAATGAGGCAACAAATAGGAGTTGCCCAGGCCTGTGCTTGGCATATGGTAGGGGCTCAATAGTGTAGCTTTTTCTTCTCCAGCTTGGGAGCTGGGAGACTTTTGAGCTCATTAGGTTGCTCTGGGCTGACAGGGGCTGGGCTGGCCAATTTGGGTGGTGCCAGCATCATACCCTTAGAGCCAGTACTCAAGGTGATTGTTAATAGGGATTTGACTTCTTAGGTTCTTAACTTTCTCTCTTTCCAGTCTGATGAAAGACCTTCTGCTTCTCAGTACTACAAGAAAGTGGGACTAGATGAACGCCAAGACCCGTACCAGGGGAGGGCCTTGTCCACAGTCCAAGATGACCATGATGGTCTCTAGTAAAGCTATCCCTGAAACAGAGGTCTCCTGAAAACCAGGTTAGGGCTCGTCATTGCTCTGTGGCACTCCACGCTGGCTTGACTGTGTCCTGAACATAATACTCTCACTTCTGCCTGCGTAACTTTGCTCAAGCTGTTCTTCTACACATGGAACGCCCCATACACCCCTCCACTGCTGCCTATAAAAATCACGCCTAGACTTTAAAGCTAGCTATACCACAATACTTTGTTATTTCCATAGTGTAAAGAACTTGGGTTTTGGCATTGGTTAGTTATACCAGTGCTTAAACCTTGGATCTGCCCTCAGTTTGCCTGTTATCTTGAGACTGTTACCCAATTTTTCTGAGCCTCAGATTCCTCATCTGCACACTGGTGCTTAGTTTGCATTGTACTGTATTGGCTGGCCCTTTCATACCTCTGTATCTTTGCACATGCAGTTTCCTATGCTTGGGATGCTGGTATCCCCTCTCCCCCTGGCAAGATCCAGCTCCCATGTCACTGCCTCTGCCAAGCCTTGGGCAGCTTATTCTCACATACGGAACTCTATGCCCTCCACTGTGTTCCTTTGGCCCTGTGTGCTCCTGGCACTTCTCAACATGTGTCAGGACCCTCATTTTTGTTGGGGAGCAGACCCATCTTTACACAGCAGGTACACAGACTCTCCACATAGCATATCTGGCACATAGTAGAGCCGTGGAGAATGGGATGGGCAGGGGACAAGCCCATGAGTAGCCCTTCTTGGCAGCTTACTGAGCCCCACTGGGCACTTACTGGAGGGCCATGGAAGGATCCTCAGAGAGAACACCTTTGTGTAAGAACTTGAGGATATAGAGGCGTGGATGTGTGTGTGTGTGTGTGTGTGTATGTGTGTGTGTGTGTCTATGCCTATTTATACACACACACGCTCATATATACGTATGCATGCATATTATACATACATGTATGATCTATCTATATATAGATCATTGAGATAAGTGCTTGGGGATGGGTCTTAGCTTTTAAACCCAGAGAGATAAACATAAAACAGAACCTTGTTCCAGGAGTTTGTCAGTACTTAGGACAGAGGATTTGGGAGGCAGGTGTTCCTGTCCTAGCTTTCAGGTCATAGACAAAAGGTGGTATCAGTCTATAAAGGTTGGCCCTGACTCAGTAGGGAACAACCAGAAAGGGATCAGAACTGATCAACTCACATGGCTCTGTGCTCCGCAGTCAAATTCCTGATAATCCTTTGTGTGTGTTGCCACAGACATCAGCCTTTCCATTGCTTTCTGGGTGACTCAACTCCCCCATGCCACCTTCCTTGGAGCCTGACTTGAGAGCCTCAAAGTCAAGGTCACTCTGGGGATGTGTTAAGAGCCACATCTTCTGGGTTCTCTGTTATGTGGCCTGGATCAGGTAGGGTCTGGGGCCCTGTGTCATCACTCTTGCTCATCTTCAAGTGGCTCTGGTGTACTCACTGTTCAGTGTTAGTCCTGAACCAGCCACTGCAACTCACTTGCCTCATGCTGTGGTATCTTACTCTCAGCTGTCATGGTGCCCAACATGATCCCTTGCTCTCTCAGTTTTTAAATTTGTCTTGCCTTTGGATTTGACACATGCTGTTGTCTTCTGGGCTTTGGCTCTTCTCAATGATGGTGACGATGATGATGTTAATGGTGATACTGGCTCAGTGATAGTGATACCTCACTCTCTGTTTCAAAAACACCACGGAGGATGTCTTGGGCATACCTCTGCTGGTATGAGTCAGTCCTTGGGGCCCTACTACCAGGGAGGTAAGGATGACTCCTACTCAGCTGGTCTCAGCTTTGTAGATGGGGCCTGTACAGTTCCCGTGGGCAGTGAGAGGACCCCATGGGAGCAAAATGTGGGGAGGCAGTAGACATATGACACTCTTTGTTTGGTCCTACCTACAAGCTGTTCATGGGGCTGGACTTTGCTTTCCCTTCTCTATATCCCCAGCTTTTCTGTGGCTCTTATAGAAATATCCCTGAGCTGGGGCAGAGGGAAGAGGGGTGGTGGTGGTTGAGGGTGGGGGATTGGTTTCCATTTGTAGCTCATCAAAGTTCTGTGTATGATGGAGACTATGAGTGAAAATGGGTCCATTTGTTGTAGGCCATGTGCTGAACATTTGTGATTCTTCTCCCCGACATCCGTTCCCTCTTCTAACAGTAGCCCTCCCAATACCTTAAGCTAATCTTAAGTTGAGTTTTCTATCACTTGCAACCAAGAAAAGTCCTGATGGATACAGCCCTGAGACCTTTGAGTCAAAATCACTTCATCAATATTCTCAAAGGTCACATGACTTTGAAGTGAGTTTAGTTATTTTGCTACTTAAGTTTTGGGCCACTTGGCCCTTACGTTACAATCAACTCTCTGACTCAAACTGCATTGATACTGCCTTTAAACAGTCCTTTGAACTTGTCTGGGGGTCCATAAATTCAAGGTTAGAAATTTTTAATCCAGTGCTGTACCATAGAAACTGACAGATCAGGTATTTAGTGTTGCTTGGTACAACTCCTTGAGCTAGTTTGGAGGAAGTTTTTAGTCATCTATTGATTCCTGGGATTCTTTTACACTGTTGGGTAGGAGGTGGAAGTCTCTTGGTCATCTGTGCTTCCAGTCCTAAGGCGCAGCTCGCCTTTTATGTATTTCAAAGAGGACAGAAAGTCACATTCTCACAACAGTTTCCTGGCTGGGCATATAGCACAATACAGTCATCATCACCAAAGGCAACTGAGTTCATAGCCCAAATCCTGACCGTCCTTGAACAGGAGCTGTTGCCACCCAGTGATTTATTTCATGGCTAAGCCTTCCAGAAAATGGATTTAGAAGTTGTTGGACTGTGCATGTATTTTTGTGTCTTGGGCTTTTGGGACATTCTTCTTTGATCTAGTTGGCAAAATGAAACCAGATGAGCTGAGAGCATGGGTCATTTGGGCTGCCAGCTTTCTGCACTCACTTTCTGCCTCTTCATGTTGCTGTGGAAAGTTCAGCCTTATAAAACCATGCAATGGTGATTAGTCATGAGCCCCTACAAATGCCAATACTTTCTGTAAATGGGCTATGTGTTAATGTGGGTCCAGTGAAAAATGAAGGAACATCGTGGTCAAGAGTATGAGCCCTGGGGTCTGTAGACCTATGCCCTTTACAAGCTGTGTGATTTGAGGAGGAAAGGAAATCTGGGACCACGTTTCTTTCATCTTTCCAAGCCCAGCTGGGGTGTCACCAACTCCTCTAATTCCTGCATCTTCTTTTCCTATTTATGAACTTTCCAGTCTGCTTAATTATACCATGTGGCGGGATGTATTCCAGATCCTTCTCTTATGATATTATTATTTTGTGTGTGTGTGTGTGTGTGTGTGTGTGGTGGGTGAGGATCTATGTAAGCCATCCCTCACTCCCTAATTAGCCTGAAACTGCTGGGCAGGCTGAGACTGTGCCTGACCCCTCTAGGTAGAAACCTGGCAACCAGCACAGTGCCCTGCATATAAAGGGCACTTGGTATGGCCTTTTGACCCTGGGCCCTTGCTGTCATAAGAGTGGGAGTGGCCAGTGGGGTGTGAGGGAAGGGTCTGAGGGCAGATGTTGGATGTGGGAGGGGAAGTATGGGTGGGTGGCCAGGAGAGACGGGGAGGTGGCCAGTAAGGGAAATAGGCTAAACCTCTGCTCCATTGTCCAAGGTGTGTTCATGTCCTCATTGGCTGCACTAAGCCCTCAGTAGAGTGAACCTGGATTCATGGCTTGAGGTGGAGCTGGAAACTTGGAAGTCAAAGCAACATCAGGCACTTAAAATAAACAAGGTGAATTGGTTTGTGGGTCTGAGGCCCTTCCTCTGGGCCTGCCCTTCCCCTGGGCCAGCCCTTTATGTGGTCTGCGACCTGACCCATGGGGTGTGAGTGGCATGGAGGGGCTATGGCGAAAGAGCTGTGGACAGAGATCTCCCCCTTGCTCTTCCTAGGCAGAGCATGGAGAGCACCTGGTGTTGGTCTCTGATCGTCCTCTGTCTACGGGCTTATCCTAAGGATCTCATGGATGCAGAGATCTTGAAGAACCCAGCCCTGTTCCAGAAGCAGCTGCCTTGATCCCTAGGACCTTCACTTGAGCCTGCCAACTGTCCCTTTCCTAGGTCCTGGCTCATTGGCACCATACTCAGTTGACAGGGGAAGAAATTTATATCTCACCAGAGGAGTGGACACCTCACCCCCAAACTGGGGGTCTCTTGGATGTCAGGATCCCAGTCTTGCCTACGTGCATGCGCATGTGTGAATGAGTGTGTGCGTGTATGTGTACCTGTATGTGTGTGTTTGTGTGTGTGTATTTGTGTATGACAGGGAGAGAGAGAGACTGATTTAAGACTGGATAGGAATAGGGGGCAGAGAACTAGTGGAAAGTCACAGAAAGCACTTCCTCCCTGCTCTCCCCCCTCCAGCCCTGTGGATATTGCCTGTTCTGGGCACAAGGAGGCTGTGAAATCCAGAGAGCTGAGGAGCCAGGACTCCTAGCTTCCAGGACTGACTGAGCAGTCTACTTTGAGGAGAAGAAACCAACATGCAACAGCTCCCCCTGAGTTACTGAGTGTGTGGACTTATATAGGCAGCTGGGCCTGGTCCCTTGAGCCAACCTCCTGGCAGCTATGAAAAGAAATCACAATCCTCCCACTTACTATCTCTGTGACTTGAGCATATCATCTCTTCTTTCACTGCCTTAACTTCCTCATCTATAAAATGGGTCTCCTACCACTGACCCCACAGATAAGTCAAATGAGACCACAGGTGAGTCACCACATGCTGTGGTGATGATGGACATGGCAGACGACAGAGCACAAGAACCCCCCTTCCCCTCACTGAAGTGCTGTGGGTCTGCAGAGAGATGGGGAGGGGACAGCAAAGGCTTCTTAGAGGAAGACAGGTTGTTCCCCACAACAGTCTTGGATCTTTGTTCTCTTGCATTGGGCCATAAGAAACCAGGAGCTCAGCAGGGCTTTGGGGTGGTAAGTGTAGGTGACTGAAGTAATTGGAAAAAACAGGCAGTGGGACCAGGACCCTGGTGGCCTCAGATTTACCCAGTTGCTTGTCCCTGGCCTCAGAGCTGGTTCCTTTCTAGAGTACAGCAGGAACTACTGGGGTCCTTGGACCTTCAAGTTGACTTTTTTTATGGAGGTGATGTTTGGGGACTCAGTAAGAGAACCAGCCCTCTGGCATTGTCTCAGTCTCAGCTGGCCCTAAAAATATGACGTGATGTGGCTAATGAGAAAGAACAACAGGCCTGGCTCAGCATGACCTAATATAGCCTGGCATTCAAGCCTGAGGCAGGACGTCAATGGGGCCTGGTAATTGAAAGCACAAGATGTCTCTCCGATGGGATGGCAGGGGAGCCTGCCGCCATCTCTAAGGCGGGTGTGCCATGGGGGTCTGAGGAACGTCCCCACTCCTGGATTTGCCAGTGTGGGTGGGGTTGGGGCCTGGCTGAGAGTACCTGGTCTTGGAACGTCTTGCCCATTTTTTAGCTAGGGGGTCAGGAGCAGGTTGATCAGTGGGACTGGCTGTTACAGGGAGAAGCCGTGGGCTCAGTGCCACCGGGGGTCATGGATTCCATCACTTGACCTCTTGAGAGCAGCATGGACCAGCCTCCCCTGCCCCCCAGCCTGTGAACACCCTTTATAGCCTGGCTTTGGCCCTAAATGGCATCTCTGGGAGACTCTGGCCAGGCCCTCCCACCTCAGACAGTGGACTGATGCCAACCTCCAGCGTGGAAACACCATGGGGCAACCCCTAAGGCTTGTTCTTCCTCTTCCTCCTCCTTCTGCTGCTTAGACAGGGGTCTAATGGGTCCGCCAAGAAGCTGAGGGACTTTGATGCTGCGCTGGGCTGACTTGTGACTTGGGTCGGTGGAAGAGAAGTACAGAACATGGGAGGTGAGAAGCAAGGCTGGCAATAAGGATGATTTCCCAGTGACCGCCTCGTATAGTGACCCACTTATCCCTGTTTGCCCAGGACCTTCCTGGTTTGGGCACTGAAAGTTCTACATCCCAGGAAACAGTTCCGTGTGAACCTGGATGGTTGGTCACCTTACCACCTCCACACCCCCCAAAACCTGGGGTGGCAGCCTTGTGCTCACTGGACTGGTGTCCCAGGTAACTTACCCTAAGTCACATGGCAGCCAGAATCCGGGGCCTCTGGCTCCAAGGCCAGGGCTCCTTGCACCCAGCCCACATGTCTCAGGTTGTGCCAGAAGGATCTTTCCCCAGGATAGAAGAGGTGATGAAATAGCAGAAAGAGGGAGAAGGGAGTGAATTGGTCGTCCCTGGGGGATCAAAGAGTAGGACCCTAAGGCCCACCCTGATTCAGGGCTGTGGGGCCCCAAGAGGAGAAAGACTTAAGCCCTGCACTTAAGAATTTGACACTCTGGTTCTCAGGTTTGCTCCCGGGTGCCTGGCTCAGGTGCCAGTCCATGCCAGATCACGCACCAGGGACAATCAATAAAGGGTGCGGCTTATCAAGATCACATTACTCCAACTTCCATTACAGGATTTATTGTTCAACAAATATTTATTGAATATCTGTTCTTAAACACGTTGTTCCCTCTGTTTGGAACACAAATCTGGCCTTCTCCTCTCCTTTTCTTCCATGCCTCCTCATCCCAATTCCATCCATTCTTCAGGGCTCAGCTTAGTATACAACATTTACTGAACACTTGGTAGAAAGCAGGCACCATTTTAAGCACTTTGCACAGCGTAACTCATTTAATGCCCATGAAAACCTTATGAAGCTATTGTTCCCATTTTACAGATGAGGTAACTGTGTGGCTGGGACAGAGGGCTTTTCCCACCTGCCTGCTCTCAGAACATGTTATTCCCTGTTGGAGCACTTACCACAGAGCCCTGCAACCCCCAGTCTCTTTGTGTGTTTCTTCCATGAGACTGAGTTCCGGCAGGACAGGGACCCTCACTGCTGAGTCCCTGTTGTCATTATTAATTGCCTTTGAGTCTGTTCTGACTCGTAGCAATGCCACGTGTGCAGAGTAGAACTGCTTCATAGGTTTTCAGCTGGTAGTCTCGCACTTAGCCATTTGTGCCACTCAGGGACTCACCTTGATGTGTCCTTAGTTTCTGGCAAGTACCTGCCACTTGGAAGGAGCTCTATAAACAGCTGTGGAATGAACAAGTGCATGAATTGATGGATGAATGAATGATTCAATCTCAACAACCAAAGGAGCTCTGAGGCTGGGGTCCTCTGAAGGCTTCTGTAGCATCACCATGCCCACTCCCTCCCCCATTGGCAGTATGGAATCAGGGCGTTCTTGAGAAGCATGATGAATGCAACTCTTCTTTCTAGAATAACAAGACAACTGTGAGATTGGGGAACAAATCATTATTATTTTTTTTTGTACTTTAGATGAAGGTTTACAGAACAAATAGATTCTGTTTAAACAATTAGTACACATAGTGTTGTATGACATTGGTTAACAACCGCACAACATGTCAGCACTGTCCCTTCTCAACCTTGGGTTCCCTATTACAAGCTTTCTTGTTCCCTCCTGCCTTCTAGTCCTTTTCCCTGGACTGGGAACAAAAGGATTTTTAAACACAAAAACAAACTTGGACATCTGCTGAAGCAGAGTGAGATATTCTCATAAATTCTTAGGGTAAAACTGAGGTGCTAAAGAAATTTCGTGCTGTGGTGGCCTCTATAGGCAAGTCTCGGATCTTCCTCCCCGAGCCCTGCCGCACTGCAAATTTTCCTCTGCTGTTGGGGGTGCTTTGGTGAAAAAGTTTGAGAAATGCTGCTAGGAGGAGTGGCTGGAACTCAGGGGATAGGGCGACTTGAATCAGTGTGGGGAGAGGGAGGCCACTGCCACCCCCCGGGCGGAGCTGTGCACCAGCAGAGGCATGGTGATGGGGAACTAGCTGAAGCTCTCGCCTTGCTCCCTTGCTCACATGAGCTGGGTGAGCAATCAGCCACTGTGAATGGCTTTGAGTATGCCAATAGCTGTTGAAATAAACGCTTCATAACCACAGCCTGAAGTACCACTACAGCTTCTTGGAAAACTTCCACTATTTTTAGTCCCTTTCACACAAGAAAATACCATCTCTTTCCTCCCCACAAGCCAATTCATTGTTGATCTTGTCCGGTCTTAAAGCCTCATTGTCCTTTTTAGCTCAGCAGGGGAGGGAGCCAATCAGCAGTAGAGTGGAGTTCTTCTGTCCATTTCTATTTTCATATCTTGTGTCACTTGTACACATGGGAAAAAATCATGACATTTCCCCACGTTGGGGCTCTGTGTAACCTGACTGTGTTTTAGGGGTGTGATTCCTTAGATCATGCAGGAGGTGGATATGAATGAAGGAACGTTAGGATTCAGGGGTCCAGACACTGAAGTTGGCAAGACTGGGGCTTGCCCTTACCTTTGACCTTGTTTATTTCAGAAAACGTTTCCAAGGAGAAGAGGAACCGATGCCTTCTACAGCAGTGAGGAGCAGAGAAGGGTGACATGTTCTCCATGGAGGAATTCACTCTTATTCAACGGGGATGCCGGGACAGGCTCAGGTGGACGCAGCTTTTTGCAGTTTCCAAGATGCTTTTCTGGCCTTGATATCTTGTGATGCCTGCTGCAGTCCTGAGAGGCAGGGTGGGCAGAAGGCGTCATCCTAACCACACAGTTAAGGAAATGGGGTGGACGACAGGCAGTCTGGGCCCCAAAGGGTTAGGAAGTGGCAGAGCCAGGGTTAGTGTCCACAACCAGAGGAGTGTAGCGATGGATGCTATGGGCTAGGGGTTCAGACAAACATGGGTGCGCATCCAGGTTTTTTCATTTATTGGTTGGGTGTCTGCATAGTCACGTATCTTCTCTGAGCCTCAGTTTCTTCAACTGTAACGTGGGGATAATACGTATCTCTGAGGTTGGGTAAGGCTTAAATTAGAGAATGAATGTTGAGTGTGAGCTCAGGGCCTGGCACAGTAAGTGCTCAATAAATGTTGACTATTAGTGACATTAAGAACACTATTGTTTCTGATTGCTAATATACCATCTCTTTATAACGTGATCAGTTGCCTTCCCCCTGCATGCCCCAGGGTCATTTTTTACATCTTTCAACACACTGCTAAGGAAGCTGGGTGGGAACAACTAATTCTTTCAAATGTTCATGGCAAAGATACGTGCCTGCCTGCTTTGATGTCTCTGTGCTTACTTCTAGATTTGCCAATGCATCCTCTGTCCTTCCAGCAGTGAAGGGTAATAAGGAGAGCAGGCTGCAACAGCCTGGAGTCTGACTGGTATTGTCTGGGCAATCGCTGGCAGCCGTTGGTCTGTGGTTTCTAAGACGGGAATCTTCTGGCTCATGGCGCCTCATCAGTATTAAGGGGTGGGCATCTGCCTGAAGTCCCATCTATAGGGGACACAAATATCCCACTAGAAGTGTCATATGATGGAAAGAATTGTATTTATCTGAGTTGCTTTCAGGGAAAGTTCTATGAAGTTGAAAGATTGTTGGGGATAAGCAGGGGTACGGCATGGTCTCCAAGGAGTGTGTGCCGAGAGCAGAGGACAGTTCCTAAACAAGATGGAGACAACTATCTGATGTGCTTTCAGCTTGCTGGGTATGTTTGTGAGTTGGGGGCTAGGGCTGAATGGTTTGAGGTGGTGGAGGAGAGGCTGAGGTCAACCATCCTGGGTTCTCTCTGATCCCCTCTGAGCTTTCTAAGGGATGTGATTTGAAGGGATGCCTAATTATTTGCTGGCCTGGGGCAACCACATCTTGGGCTAGTACCTGCCAGGGCGGCATCAGCCTCGGGGTCCCAGGGTCTGCTGTAGTGGGCGCCATGGAAAGACCTGGGCGCTGTGACCCAGGAATCCCTTTCCTAGGAGACATGTGGGTCTCCCTAACTGGAATCCTGGCAGAAGCAGGAAGGCTGTGAGAAAGGAAGGTGGGAGGTGACGAGCGTGTGGTTCTCCTGCTTGTGTGTTATCCCAGGAGTGTGGGCCCCAGCCTGGCATTGTCTGATGGGTGTGGGCAATAGCAGATGTTATGGAAACTCCCTGAGTGGGTGCCCAGCTGCTAGGCTGACCTCATCACACTGAGGGGAAACTCTCTCCTGCCAGGATTTCAGGTGGTCCAGGTGGCGGGGGGGTGGGGGCGGTGGGCTGACAGTGAGTGTGTCCTCTGAGGGCAACTGACCCAGGGGTAGAGTCTGGAGGGAGGCTAACTCGGCGTCTTCCAGTCCTAATCCTACAGGAGTCTACTTGCAATGTCATGGGCCTGGGGGGCACTGTGGGCTGAACGTTGGATAGCGGCTCCCCCATGGCCAGAAGCTTCTGTTTTATTTCTCAAAAGAACCAGCAACCTCCCCGCCGCCTGGTAAGAATGAGTGCTGGCTCCAGGCTGCTTAACCTCCCCACGGGTGAGGAAACCAAACCAAACCCATTGCTGTGCAAGTCTATTCTAACTCATAGCGATCCTATAGGACAGAGTAGAACTGCCTCATAGGGTTTCCAAGGCTGTAATCTTCATGGAAGCAGACTGCCGCATCTTCCTCCCTGGGGTTTTAACTGCCGACTTTCCATTATCAGCAGAGTGCTTAACCACTGGGTTACCAGAGCTCCTTCGCTGGTCTAGTAGGGCTGTCAAATTGAACTTCTAGCTCCTTTCACCTGCATATTCCCTGGAGCCAGTGAGCTGAAACCCTGAAGATAGCCATTGTGAGTGGAGGCCCTGCTGGGTGCCATGGGACCTATTAAACCTGTTCAAACCTGTTGCTGTCTGGTCGATTTTAACTCATATCTACCACATAGGTCAGAGTAGAACTGCCCCATAGGGTTTCCAAGGAGTGGCTGGTGGATACAAACTGCCAACCTTTTGGTTAGCAGCCGAGCTCTTAACCACTGCGCCACCAGGGCTCCAAGGGCCCTGTTAGGTGGCTCCTAAAGCACAGGGCCTTTAATCCTCCCAACACACCTGCCTAGTCAGTATTAGATTCCCCGTTTCACAGAGGAGGAAACTGAGGCTTCTGTAAAGGACTCAGCCCCAAGTTGGTTGGGGACTCTGCCCTAGTCTGGAAGGGCCCTCCCATGGGTTCCTTACTGCTTCAGTGTCAGTAAGGGGTGAGGATTCTCTCTGTGGGATGGCCCTGTCTACTGGGTCCTGGCCGTGCCCGGTTAGCAGTACATTCCTTCACAGGTCAGGGAACTTCAGACTCACAGACGCCAGCTGCGTTAGGTGGGGAGCTGGGTTGCTAACTCCAGCCTCAGGATGGGTCTTTAGCCTGCTTGGAACCAATCATTGTGAAGGGGCAGCAAACAGGAAGTTGTCTGTGGTGCCCTGTGAGGAGACAGGGAGGTGTTCAGAGAGGGAGGGCCCTCAGCAACTGGCAGGCTGTTCTGAAGCTGGGATGTGGTGGTGGTGCGGAAGGGGGCACCACGGGCCAATATCGCTTCCACTCTGCTTCTTGGGGTGGGGCTGGGAGGCATGAGAAGGGAAAGCAGACCCTGAGTAAACGTTGAATGCAGAGAAGGGAGCATCAGAAGTCCAGGTGGTCTTGCTTGTCCCACTTGCCCGCCAAAGTCCCCGGGAAGCTGACTGGCAGCCAGAGGATGAAGCCGGGATCTTCCACAGGACTTGAGCTCGGCCTTCATTCCGGAATTCCTGACTGGGAAAGGGCCAGGAGAAGAGGTCACATGGACTCTCACCTCCTTCCCAGCCAGGAGCAGCGCCTGCCTGGTGGTGCCAGACCAGGACTATGATGGCCCCACCTGGTTAGGAGCCCTCACTCACTAGAGGACTTACTGTTTACATCGGACTTCACAACTCCCTTCTCCTGCAGTCAAAAGTGGAAATTGGCAGGCAAAACCTATGGCGGCAAGACCTTGGAAATTGATTGTAATTTTCAAGTGTTTGGCAGAGAGAGTGACAGGTTTTTGATGATTGCTCTGTGATTCTGCTGCTTTGTGGGAAAATTAATCCTGAGGCCCTTTTCTTCCTTCCTTCCTTTCTTTTTTCTTTTTCTTTCTTTTCAAATAGTGCTTTCTCAAGGTTGTGAACATGATTCTTCCCCACCAACTCCTAATATTTATTTTGAATACTACTACTTGGGAACTTTACATCAAGCTTCCCTAGCTGATGCTGCTTGGTTTGGACTAACGCTAATATTCGGCTTTATTTCCCAGGGCAAGAACGTCAAACATGCTTCATCTCATGTGCTCCCCTTGGATAAATGGTGGTGGCTACTCGGAGCTAGGAAGGAATCTGTGGCCAAGTCCAGACTCAGCAGGGAATAGTGCTGTGATTGATTAGCAATGCCTGCCATGGGCATGGGATAGAGGAGTGGTGGCACATGTGCTGTTCTTATTTTAGGGGATTAAATTAAGTCTCCCACCACTGCCTGTCCAGTCTGTTGTCATCAGACATTCAAGATAAAAATAAATCCTCTTATACTGCGTCCAGCACAGCTCCTTCCACTCTCGGGTATGGTCCAGCCTTCACACAGCTGCCGGAGTGAGCTTCCTACAAAGTAGACACCGACAGCTCCCACTGCCTACAGAAACACAGGTGACCCTTCAAAATCTGGATCCAGCCTTCCTCCCTAGCCCCAGCAATGACACTGTTACATATGCACCTTATAGTCTAGGCATGTCGAACTTTTTTTCGCTGTTTCCTGAATCCATGGTGTCCTTTCATACTCCTAGGCAGTCCCTGAGTGGCACTATCGATTAAGTGCTTGATTACTAACTAAAACGTTGGCAATTTGAACACACTGAGAGGTGCCTCAGAAGAAAAGCCTAGTGATCTTCTTCCAAAAGGTCACAGCCTTGAAAACCCTATGGAGTTCAGTTCTACTCTGAAAGCACATCGGATCACCATGAGTTGGAATCAGCTTGACAGCAGCTGGTTTGGTTTTTCTTTTTTCTTTTTTGGATTTGGTTTTTATACCTCTGTCTTAGTTACCTAGTACTGCCTGTAACAAAAAATACCACAAGTGTGTGGCTTTAAAGAACAGGAATTTATTGTCTCACAGCTCTGAAGTCTAAAGTCCAAACCAGGATCTCAGCTGTGTCGATTCCTTCTGTGAGCCTATCTCCTAGCTTCTGGTGTTTGCTGGAAATCCTTGGCATTCCTTTGCTGGTAGACTGTTCCTCACATAGTGTCTGTCTTCCCCCTGTATGTGTGTCCTTGTCTAGTCTGCTCTTTTTATAAGGTATCACTTAGAAGTGATTGGGTTTAGGACCCCCCTATTCTGGCAAACCTCATTAACGTAACAAAAGAAAATCCCTATTTCCAAACAGGGTCATATTTACAGGTACAGGGAGTAGGGTATCAACACATATCTTGAGGGGACAAAATTCAATCCATGACAACTTTCATGCATTTGCACATGCTATTCCCTCTGCCTGGAACATCTTTCCCTTTCTTTTCATCCTTTAAGACCTAGCTAATATGACACTTTCTCCGGGAAGCCTTCCCTGATTCCTCTACGCACCATCAAGTCCCTCCCTCATCTGTTTTCCTGTGACTTTCTGCTCATTCCTCTATTACGGTACCTAGATTGTAAACAGACAACTGAAGATGCAGCCATTTGTTTCCCAGTAGACCATCAGCCACCCGAGGGCAGGGACCAGGGCACTGTGTGAATCAGCTGCGTAGCCCATCCTGGTCCACAGAAGGTTCAGGGTGGATGTTTACGGAGTGAATCAATGTGAGGATGGATGCACTTCAAGGTGTGTTGTGAAGTGATTTGAATTTCAATTCCTGTTTGTTCTTGCCTGCCAAGGACACGTCTTAAATTGCCCTTGCTGTAATGAGAGGCAAGGAGGGAGAGTGGCGGTTAACTGTGCTGTTAAAATGTCTCTATTTTGTGTTCAGAATTAAAAACGGGAAGGTTGAAATGAAACAGTGCTTGTTTCTTGTCGTTGGTGTCACAGCTGAGTTGGCTTCTCCAGGCAGGGCCTCCGCCCCTAATCCTTCCTGGGGGAGCCCGGGGGCAGGGAGGGGGTATCCTGCCAGCTCTGTCATGGAGGGCAGGCCAGGTGTGGCAGTGGGACAGAGGTGGCCACTCGTGGCCAGTGCCACCAGGGGAGAGTGGGCATGGTTTCAGAGAGGAGGAGAGGCGGGATCCAAGCCTCAAAGGAGGAGTAGGAGTGTGTCGGGGTGGAGGTGAGGTGGAGGAGGCTGTTCCAGGCTGAGGAACAGCATGTGCAGGGGCCTGGAGCTGTGTGTACCAACTGCCACCTCACAGGAAGCTTCGAGCATGTGGGCAGAGTATCCACTGCACTTCTCCTTAGCCAGAGCACCAGCTGTGTGAGGCTGAGCCGTCTCCTGTGCTTAGCACAGGCTGGACACTGTGTGTGTGTGTGTGCTGAGAGGGACAACACGTAGCTTTCACTGGTGGTTGATGGGTGATTTTACTTTCTCTTGGTGGCATCTTGGAGTCCAGGTGGTGCAAATGGTTAATGCACTTGGCTGCTAACCAAAAGGTTGGAAGTTGAAGTCCACCCAGAGGTGGCTGTGAAGAAAGGCCTGGTGATCTACTTTGGAAAAATCAGCCATTGAAAACTCTATGGGGCACAGTTCCCTGACACACATGGATCACCATGAATAAGAATTGACTCAATAGCAACCGTTTCCACGCCCCCCCCTTAGGGGGTGTGGCATCTGGACTTAGTTTGTGTGTCTATCTGTATGGCACATGATATCTTTTGGAGGTGACTTGCCCTATAAGGTCCCTGCAGAGTTGGCTATGGCCCTGCCCTCATTCTCACACATAGCTAAGGCTTCTCTGGCTAACTGGAGGCCTGGGGCTGGGGGAAGACCCCTGCAAGGCTACCTTTGTAGTCTATCATCCACCTCATTTCATAACTAGGAGGGATGGATGAGGGAAATGTAGCCAGGAAGGAGAGGGCGTCCATGCAGGGTTGAGAAGGAGTATCCTGTGGCCCTTTTTCCATCTCCCCCCACAGGAATGACCTGGCTGAGGAGCCCAGGAAGGTCGGCACATCCAGACTGGCCCCCATAGCATCCCCCAAGGAGGTGCAAGGTCTTCACCGGGGTCTTTGCCGTCAACCTCCTCTACTGACACTGCCTGAGGCCGGGCTGGGCTCCTGGCTCCACAGCCTGGCATTTACCCCAGGGCTGCCTTCCTTCTGCTCAGAGCTCAGCAGAGAGGTGAGACAACAGTGAGAGTAAAGCAATTCACCGTCTAGATGCCACACGATGCTGCCTGGGAAACAGATATGTCCTTGGAAAGCGGTGGGAAATGAGTTTCATACATTGTGTTTGGCCTGATGAAAATGTTTGCCATGCCCCGCCTTCCTAAATTATGCCTCAAAGCACACTATCCAATAGAAATATAATGTGAGCCACGTAGGAAATTAAAAAATTTCTAGCAGCCACATTAACAATAATAGTAAAAAGAAACAGGTGGTGTTAATTTTAATGTTTTTTTTATTTAACCCAATACATCTCCAAAACATTATCATTTCAACATGTCGTCAATATAAAAAAATTATTGAGATGTTTTACATTCTTTTTTCATACTAAGTCTTCAAACTCTGCTGTATATTTTGTACTGACAGTGTATCCCGATTCTAACTAGCCACGTTTCCGGTGCTCAGTAGACACATGTCACTAGTGGCTATTGCATTGAAAACATGCCTCAAAAAATTTCAGCAAGTTATTTAGCCTCTCTGCACCTCAGTTTCCTTATCTGACAAATGGGGATAATAACAGTACCTATAGATACTGCATATAAAGGATTTAGAGCAGCCTCTGGCCCAGGAGGGGCCCTGGTGGCTCAGTGGTTAAAAGCTATAGCTAGCTACAGCTTCGGCAGTTCGAATCCACCAGCTGCTCCTTGAAAACCCTATGGGGCAATTCTACTGTGTCCTATAAAGTCGCTATGAATCGAAATTAACTTGATGGCAATGGGTTTGGTTTTTGTTTTTTTTTTCTGGCCCAGGAGAGCTTTCAGTAAATTTTCTTCCATTGAATTGTTGTTAGTATACTCCAGGTGCTCTCTCCGAAAGGCACCCAGGGCCTAGACAAAAAAGACGGGGAGCGAGATGGTCTACACAAGGCCTCCCTGATTACCCCGTGGTCCCGTACTCTTTGAGTGTCTCGGTTGCAGCTCTTTTGTTGTTCCATATGCCTCTGTTGACCATTGCCTCACATCCCTTTGGGTTTAGCTTTTGGAAACAACTTTTCTTAAGCTTGGCTCCTGTGCCCACCTGGTCTCTAGGTTTCTCAGACTCCCAACAGCTCCCTGGGCAACAAGCCACAGGCGCTAAGATGCTTGGAAGAGGGACAGGGAAAGACTTTCTAAATATGAGAACTATACCTCCTGCCTCCCAGGGGACTACTTTGTGAGTCTGGTTTGGGGCTTGAGTATCTGGCTGACTTGTTGTCCACAATAAGCCTAAGCTGTAGGTGGTGGAGTTGCTGTTAGCTGCCGTCGAGTCGATTCTGACTGTAGGTATTATTGCACATTCAGCAGATGAGGAAAGTGAGGCTCAGAGAGTCTGGGTGACTTGCCCAAGGTCACACAATTGGTGAGTGGCAGGGCTGACCCCAGAATCCAGTTCAGCCGACTCCTTTTTGCCACTTTAAGGAGAAAGGCCAAGAGCACGGGCCAGGCCCATGTACCGCATTCCACTATCATGCCAGTCCTGTCATGTGCAGATACAGCCTCCTTGGGGGGTCTCTGGAAGTTGTGGTGTCCAGAACAAGGGGCCAGCTATGCACCTTGGCCTGGGGCTGCACTTAGTGCTGTGTGCAAATCTGAGAGCCTTCAGTGATGCGCTCAGAAGACAGGATCGGTATTTCCTCCACCCTTGGTGGGATCCATAAGCTCCCTGGAGAAAGTGAGTTACCAGCACAGCTCTTACTGACATGGGACCTGGCACAGCTCTTATTCATGGGACCTGTCACAGTTCTTATTGATTTGGGACCTACCATGGCTCTTATTGACATGGGACCTGTCAGAGCTCTTATTGACATGAGACGGTGGCCCTCATTGTGGGCTGCTGGGGTCTCATTGAGGGGCCCTGACAGGGGCTTCCTCATTACCTAGCTATTGCCTTATCATCTCCCTTCCCCCCCATTTTTCTGTGGGTCTCAGAATTCATTCATTCATTATTTCAGCTGGTATTTACTGAGTACCAACTATTTGCCAGGCTTGTGGGACTCAATGGTGAACAAAGTAAACATAGACTCTGCACCCATGAGCTTACTGTCCAGCAGAGTGAGACACTAATCAGACCATCACACACACAAATGTGTAGTTACAACCGTGACCTGTGCCAGGGCCGAGAGCAGGTATCATGGGGAGGCCTAGCCTGGCCAGTGAGGTCAGGGAGAGTTTCCTCCAGGACAGTTGAGGGCCACTGCTTGGACCTAGCACAGCCCAGCAGAGGAGGGCATGCCTCTTTTGTCAAGTTGCTTCTCCTAATTCCTATTCTAGCCTCAGTCCCATTTGCCATCCTCTGGGATGGAGAAGGGTGTTGGGCCCTGCCGTGTTTATTTGGGGACAGGGCTGTCGAATTTGCAAGATGAACACAGCACAGGATATGGGAGTGTGTGTGCATGTGCATGGGTGTGAGTGCTGATATGTTTGTACAACTGTGTGCGTGTGTGCACATGCATGTGTGTGTGTGTTTGTGTGTGTGTTTGCATGTGCAAGCGTGTGTGTACATGTGTTTGTGTGTGCATATGTGTGCACGCAGGTGTGTACATGTGCGTGCGCATGTTTGCACGTGTGCATACCTGTGCATGCATGCGTGTGTGTTTGCGTGTGTGTGTACACGTGCATGCATGTGTGTACATGTATATGCATGTGTGTTTGCGTGTGTGTGTGCATGTGCGTGCATGTGTGTGCATGTGTTTGCGCGTGTGTGTGCATTCGCACGTGTGTGTCTCATAATGCATTAGATTTACCTGGGGAGTTTTTAAAACATGAGGACCTTTGGGTCCCACCTCCAGCCATTCTGATTTGACTGGTTTAATTATTGTTGTAAAAAAACCCCCCCCCCACACACATATGTAGCCCTGATGGCAGAGTGGTTAAGCGCTCTCGTCTGCTAACTAAAAGCATGGAGGTTAGAACGCACCAGGCACTCGGCCGGAGAAAGATGTGGTAGCCTGCTTCTGTAAAGATTTACAGTCTTGGAAATCCTGTGGGGGCAGTTGTACTCTGTCCTACAAGGTTGCTATGAGTTGGAATCGACTTGATGCAATGGGCGTTTGTTTTGGTAATAACATTTGCCATTTCAAGATTTTTCACATGTATAATTTTGTGACACTAATTACATTACTCGTGTTGTGCAACGCTCACCCATATCCATTGCCTGGTATTGTTTGCTAAAGCTCCCCAGGTGATTCTAAGGGACCATCAGGGTTGCGAACCCCCAGAGTGGTGAGGTAAAGCATACAGTGTGGGGGTCAGGGCTGGGGGGCTTTGGATTCTGGACTTGGGCTCCCTCTGCAGTGTCCTATCTGTGTGACCAATATTTTGAGATGTTCCCATCAAAATGCAAAATCTAATTTCCAAGTAGTGCACCTAGAAGTTATCTTTGACCTTCTTTTTTTTTACTTACATGATCCCTGAGCCTCACTTCAGGGACCCCGGGGACGGGAGGAGGCAGAGGGGGAGGGGGAAGGATATCTGTTTTCACACAGGACTTGGTAAAGTGTGAGAAAAGCTAAAACCACAATGCTAAAAAGGTTTTGAAATTTAATGGTTTTGAATCGATAATATATTCATGTGGTTAAAAATAAGTTTGGAGTAAAAAAGTCTCCCTCATACTTCCGTCCCTCTCCCTGGGCTGCTCCTACTCCCACTCTTAACAGGCAGCCACTTTTATTAGTTTCTTTTGAAAATACAAGTAATTTCCCCACCCCACCCCCACCCCAGTTTTTTACACCAGAAGTAACATATTGGCCACACTCTTCTCCACTTTTCCCCTAAACATGATATATCCTGTAGCCCTTTCTGTGTCAGTACATAACGAACTTCCTCATTCTTATAATTTTTTTTTTTTTAAAGCTGCACAAGATTTCATTGGGTGGAAGTACCATAACACCATAATTGATTTAACCAGTCCCTTATCAGTGAACATTTGGCTTGCTTCCAATCTCTTTCTTATATAATGAATAATGCTACAGTGAATAAGCTTGTAAACACGTCACTTCACATGTTTGCAAATCTATTGGTAGGATAAATTCCCAGAAGCAAGATTACTGGGTTAAGGGTTATTTGCATTTGTAATTTGGATAGCTGTTGCCAAATGCCCTCCAAGAGGGCTCTCCCACCAGCAATGGAGGGGGAGATTGTTTCTCTGCAGCTTCTTCCGTCGAAGGTGTTGTTAAACTCTTAGATTTTGGCCAACTCAAAAGATAAAAAATAACCCATCTTTGTTTAGTTTTCATTTGCATTTTCCTTATTATGAATAAGGTTAAGCATCTTTTCATATATTTAAGCACTATGTATCCCATTTCTATGAGCTGTCTATTCACATCTATTTGTGTGATTGTCTTTTTCTTATCAATTTGTAAGAGTGCATACATTTCAGAGGGATTAGCCCTCAATCTATGATATGGGCTGTAAATATTTCCTCCCGTTTTTTATTGCTTATCATTTTTTTCCAGGCAGAAGTTTTAAATTTATTAGTCAAGTTGATCAGTCTTTTCTGACTTCTAGAATTTTGAGTCTTGGTTAGAAATGTCTACCTGTGACTGTAGAAAAATTTACTGTTTTCTCTGTCGTTTTATAGTTTCACATTTTTTAGTTTTAGATCTTTGATTCATTTGGAGTGCATCCTGCTGTATGGTGTTAGGTACGGATGACTTTATTTTTCTCCAAACGGCTATACAGTTGGCCCACACTGTTTATTGACTAATCAATATTTTCCCCACTAATCTGAGATATCACATTTACCACAAGCAGCTGGGCCTATTTCTCACATTTTATTTTGTTCTACTGGCATTTTTGTCTGGTCATATGCTAGTGACACACTGATTTAATTATCGGGGATATATAGATGTTCTTTTTCATAGCTTTTTTTTTTTTCAGAGTTTCCATGGATATGTTGATTTGTTTATTTTTCTATATGAACTTTAGAATCAGCGTGTCTGCGCCTCACCCCTAGATTCTGTTGGTATTTTATAGACCAGTGGTTAATAGTACAGGTTCTGGAATGCGACTGCCTGTGTTTAAATCTCAAGTACCATTTACTCTGTGAGTTTGGGAAAACTTCTTTATTTTTCTAAACTTCAATTTCTCCATCTGTGTAATTGTGTAATTTCATAAGAACATTCACATAAATAACTCAGCTAACATTTATTTATTTTTAACATTTATTATGTTTATTATATACAAGGTACAATACAATTATTTCTGATATTATTCTTCTCCTAATCATCATCAAACTGTCTCTATGACAAAGTGTCCCCACATCAAGACAGCCTCACCTTAATGTCATGCATTCCTGGCAGGTGACAGAGGGAAGAGGGGCTTGTCTGTAGCCATGAGACTGGGGTAAATGAGATTCATTTCCCTGTCCTTCATCCTACCTTGGGAGTGGAGGGCCCTGGCTAGGCTCCTGCCATCACTGTGTAGGCTTCTTCAAGCCTCATGTGTCCTGAGAGGGGAGGAGGCCAGGAGTGTTGGCTAGCCACATGTGGCCTTCTAAATCTCAGCAAATAACCCTCTTCTTTCCTCTTCCATTCTCTTCTCAGCTCCTTTCCCAACATAGAGAGCTTCTTTGACTGAAGAAGAGAGAGACTCAAATAATGACGAGAGCAATGATGATAATAACATTTGTCGGGTACTTCATGTCTCTTATTGTGAATCCTCCCAGTTACCTGGCAGGTGTAGCTGTGAAGGAATTTAAATCAATGCAGCTATTTGACGATTGCCAGGTGTTTTTGGTCAATACACAGCTTGCAAGGACGTCTGCTGGGCTGGAACTCTGCATTTTCTCGCTACCTGGAGACATGTGGCAAGAAGAGAGTCTCAAACCAGATTCTGCCTTGTCAAGAACTCTAAACAGGTGAGTACTAAAGCATCACACCCATTCCTATGAGCTCAGACAGCTCCCTGCTCTGTCCCTGGGCACTTGGACAAACACCTTGCATGAAAACTTCACTCCAGGCAGAATAAACACCTGCCACCCTTCTAGGGGGATTAGGTGACAGACCCCTCCATCAAGTGGGGGGGGGGGGGGATGCAGAACCACAGGGAATGCTAATCCCAGAGCTCTGCTAGGCAGCTGGTTTTCTGGATTCCTGAACCCTGAGTATGCAAAGGCCAGAGTGCCTGGACAGTCTCCTTAGCCAGCCATGTTTCTTGAACCCCTGGCATTTCACCCATGACAAGTTCTGTCAGACACCCATTAGGTTAGATAACAGGCCCTGTGGTTCAAATTTGGATGAGTATTTGAAGCCCTTGGTAGCCCCTATAGAGTGTGAATTCCTGGTAGGGAACCTCAATTATTAACTAATTGCCTTAGGATGAAATGAAAGTAAATTTATACACACACATGCATTTACTTCACACGATTTATACTTGAGTATCTTAAATGAATAGATAATACAATAGGGACACATTTCAACCATGACTTCACACTTGGGGAAACTAAGCCTCAGGAGAAGTCACTTGCCAAGGCCATGCAGCCTCTAAGTGGGGTCATGATATTGGAACCCAGGTCTCTATAAGCCTAGATACCTAGGCCTCTGCCCTGCCTGACTTTTCCTCAACAAGCTTCAGAGCTCCTACAATTCTTACTCTGGAATTGCCTCAACAGTATCTGGGGTGAGGTTCTGACTTGCAGTGGCTTCAGGCCTTTAGTTCTGGGGTCCCTGGAGGTGGGCCCTCTGCCATGTCTAGCAGTGTGACCGTGGGCAGCTTACTGCATTTCCCTGAGCCTCAGGTTTCTCTTCTGTGAAATGGGAACAATACTTCCTTTATGAAACAATGGATGTAAAGAGCTTAATTCAGTGTCCCGTACATAATAGAGTTTCAACAACTGTTGCCGTTATTTATAAGTAGTAGATCACCCAACCCATAAACTAGTTTATTCACAAAGGGCATTGTTTTGTCTCATGTACTAGAAAGTCTAGAGTGGACGGACTGCAGGGTTGGCTGATCCAGGGGCTCAGTGATGTTGCCAGAGGCTCCAGTTCTCTGCATCTCTCTGTTCTGGATGCACAGTGATTGCCAGTAGCCTCCTGCTTCATGGCTGAGCTCATAGCATTCCAAGCCAGAGTCCTGGGTCCCACCGTGGATGGGCTTCGGTCACATCTTCACCCCAGGACCAATGACTCTGGCCAGGAAACGGAACGTGCTGATTGGTTTCAGCCAGTTGGGGCCTACCCCTTGAGCTGGAAGTTTTGCTTTCGCCAAAGCACACTGTGTGTGTGTGTGTGTGTGTGTGTGTGTGTGTGTGTGTGTGTGTACAGGGTAGCTGCCTCAGTGTTCACCCTGATACAGTTAGGAAGGGAAAGAGAGTTGGGAGATGGGTGGGCAGATGACAAATACCCTCCGTGGTTTTCCTTGTCCTTTCCCTCCTCCTCCTCCTCCTCAAGTACAAGAAAAGGTCCCTCTCTGATGCCATTGCTGCCCTTTAGTGGACCTGAGGCCTCAAGGGTTTCTTCCATGTCCCACAGACAGCCAGGGCTCACTCCTGCCTTCTGTTGTTCTCATCCCTGGGACAGACCCCCGGCCTGTCCAAAAGGGGCACTTCTGTGAGTTTGTTCCAGGAAGCCTGCCTTACAGAAGTCTCTAGCCCTTAGGGAGCCTCCCCTCAGGTGAAGACCTTCGCCTCCTGAGTCAGTCCTCAGGACACGGCCCTGTCACATCTTCTGATTGCCTTGTGTTGTCTGATCCCCTACTAGGTAAGTGAATATCCAGGAGCCAGGCATCACTCACTGTGTCCAATGACCCAACTCCCCACCCTTTGCCCAGAAGATGTCATCTCAGCCTAGGGCAGGATGTCAGGGAAGCACTGCAGCCTCACAGAGGCAGGCTGGACAGTGGTCTTGCTGCCCTGAACCCTCCTGCTCTTTCCCACCTCAGGGCCTTTGCACTTGTTGAACTTCCTGCCTGAAAAGCACTTCCCAGAGCTGGTTACTTCCCAGCCATTAAGTCCTAGCATGCTAGTCACTTCTGTCAGACATCCCCTGACAGCCCTTTCTAAAGCCAGACCCCCTATAATTCTTTATCTCAATCCCTTATGTTTCTTTCACAGAACTTTCTAAGATGTGCAACTATTTCTTCTATTTGTTTGTGTCTGCCTCCCCAGTGACAAGTTCCTGGAGGCAGGGGCCATGTCTGCCATGTTTTCCTAATAGCTCCAGTGCTTAGCACAGTGTCCAGGGTAGAGGAGGCACTCAATCAATTTTTGTAGAATGAGTGAATGAAGATATTTGTGATGAGTGAGGGAGTGAATAAATGCCTGAGCCCAGAACCCAGTGTGAACTCAGGGTATCCACGTATCCACGCTGCCAGCTGCCCTTTATCCTCTCTCATCATCTCTGCCTCTCTGCCTGTTGGTCTACTGTGGCCTCTGTTTGGGTCCCGATAGGTTTGTATCCCTGCTCGGGGTAGGCCTGCAGCCCTGCCCTGAGTCATAGCTTGCCTGGTGGGGGTTCCAAATTCCCCACTAGCTGTACCAGTCTTCCCATATCCTCAGGCACTGGTCTGGGCTGCCTGCTCCCCTACCTTGTCAGAATCCTGACAGCATCAGGCTGTGAGGTGTTGGGACAGAGGGCTTTCCCTCCTTCATTCCCACCCTTCCCAGAGAGCACAGCTTCCTTCCTGGGCTCACCTAGAGACCAGCCCTGTCTTAGCTGATTTCCTCTCCTCCTCCTTGCCACTGTCCAGTCCCCAGCTGCCCTCAATGTGGAGGTACCGTAGTACTTTAGTTTAGACCTCACTGCTCTCACACTCCCTTTCCTCCTCTTTTCTCTCCTGCCTCAGGAGCCTCATCCTTGCTTAGTCGCACCCAGTTCCCCTCTTGGTCAGAGTCAGGAATGGCAACAGCCACAGCTCTTGCTAAGGGCTCTCTGTGTGAGGAGCAGGCATGCTGCAGGCATGTCAGTAACCAAGTCCTTGGAGGTAAGGGCTCTTCTTCCCCTTTCACAGATGAGAAAACTGAGGCATAAAGAGGTTGGAAAGTGAGCTCTGCTTGCTGGTCAGGGCTCATTTTGACCAGTGACTCCGTGGCCCAGACCACTCTCAAAGGGCACTTTGTGAATGGCCTGCCACCAGTTAGGGTGGTGGGGCTTCCTAAGATCATGCTGATGAGGCTATGATCAAGCCACACGGTTGATCCTTCCATTTGGAGGCTCATCCATTAGCGTAATACTTCCCTTCAAGGAACCAGCGGTGGGGTAGCAAGATGAATGACTTAGCAGATGGGTGAATATGGGAGAGGAAACAGGTCAAGTGAACCTTCACCCTCTCCTCTTACCTGAGGGGAGCCTGCACTTTTATTGTTCTTGGCCTCCTTGGCCAAGAGGTGTTAGGGTGATAGCGGTGGAGGGGAGGGAGGGTCCAGAGCCACCTGGGACTGAGTAGGTGATTTGTTTAACTCTGGGGTTCAGTATTAGGAAGCAGTTCTCAGCCACAGTCTCTCAAACTGGCCTTCCCAGTGATTAAGCTAATGAGTCTCCCCTCCTCACTCCTGTGTCTTCACCATTTGTTAACACCTGGCAGGGCAGAGGGGGCCACTTGCTGGGGTACAAGGTGATCCATGGGGTTCTCTGAGCTCCCCCTAGACTGCCTCAGGGGGTGCTTTGGTGCCATCTCAGAAGCACCTCAGGGTAGTAAAACCATTTTGGAGGACAGTCTACTAGGGAGAGAAGATAAGGGGGTTTGGAGTAGGACTGCCAGATAAAATACAGTATGCCCAGCTAAACTTGAATTTCAGACAAGAAATGAATAGCTTTTCAGTATAAGAATGTTCCAAATATTGCATAGGCTATACTTACACTAAAAAAAAAAAAAGTCATTGTTTATCTCAAACTCAAATTTAACTGGGTGCCCTGTATTTTTCTTTGTCAAATCTGGCAACCCTATTTGGAGAGGATCTGGGTGTTTTTTGAAACACAGCGTGGTGGTGGTGGTGGTGGCGGCGGGGGTGGTGGGGAGGGAAGAGGAGATGGGTCCTTATATTTTTAGAATGCCTCCAGCTCCAAGTAATAAAATTCTGAGTCCATGGGCTTAGGCAGTAAGGAAATTTTTGATCGCAGCCGCAGTCCCTCAAGCTCCAGCTGTACCTGCTCTAAGGATCTCAGCTCTGCCGCAGGATGGCGCCCCTCGGATCACTAGATGGAGGCTGTATCTCCAAATCCCCAATCCACATATGACCAGGAAGGGTAGCCACCGCTTCCCGTCTCTTTTAAAGAGGTAAGAGCCCTTTCCCAGTAGCCCGCCAGCAGGCTTGCATCTTATTGGTCAGAATCACACGTTCCTACCCAAGGGACCACCATGATTGGCTGACAGCAAGATCCTGGAGGCGTAGTGAGGAAGACGGATACCTGAACTACCTGGGGCCTTCAACTCAGAAGGAGGAAGGTGAGATAGCATCTGCAGTTCCTCTCCCCTCCGCCCAGAGTGGTCCTGTGTTGGGTCGTACTTTTGCTAAGGGGGCAGCATTCCGCAAGGGAAGCTTCCAGGGCCCTCTTCCTCCATGCCCTTATCCCTACAGCTGCAGGCAGGTTCTCCAAGTTCAGCCTCCCTCAGCACTGCGTCAGCATCTCCTGGGGTGCTTACTTAAGATTCCAGGTGCAGGGCTCTCAGCGAGTGTCCCTTCGCTTCAGAGGCTCACCCCTGCTTTCCTAGGCCCCCCCTCACTGAACAACCAATGCTCTCGGTGTCTGCCTGGGGTACCTGTCCTCCAGGGGTCTGGAAGCACCTCTGATGGACCTGCCCGCTGCCCCTGTGTCCCCGCCGAAGCATTCCTAGGGAGCCCTGCAAACCTGAGTGGCATCTGTGAGAGGCCCCGGTGAAGCTGTGCCTTAGACTCCCGGCGCAGCCAGCCTATTCCCTCTTTCCAACGCAGACTGAGTAACCCGTTCGCCTGTGCATCCCTCACAGAGCCTGGCACATGACTAAGTTGTCCTAGAAAGGCCAAAGGCCAGGAGCCTGGACTGGCTGGGGGTTAGCGTGGTCCACGGCCACAGCTGTCTGTAGACCTGCCTGCATCTGTGGTCAGGCAGTTTGTGGGGTCTAACTGCCTTCTGAATTCAGTGCCAGAAGTCCTGCAGAGGAGGCCATTCAAGTGGGTGTAGGGGAGGGCTTCAGGCAGAGAGAGGCCTGATTTTTCAGGCTGAAGCTGCTTGAGCTTCTTGGAGATGGGAGCAAGGCCTGCTGGGGTGTCTTCCCACCCCTACTCCCCTGTGGGCCTGCAGGAGCTGCCTCTTTGAAGGGGCTCCAGCTGCCTGAGCCTTGGGTTCCGAACTCTGCAGAGCTCTTGTTTCCCTTGGTGGAAGTCAGAGGGTGAGGCCCCCATCTCCCTGGCCCTGGCTTCTGCTGACATGGTTAGGGGGTTCCAAGAGATGGCTGCCTCCACACCTGGGACTTCACTTTAAGACAGAACCTGGGAGCCAGTGAGTATTCCTGACAGACTCAAACTTGATTTGAATTGGTGAGCATTTTACTCAGAACCTATTCTGTGCCAGGCTCCGGGGCAGGGGTGTCTCTAAAGAGGTATAATGATGAAGAAAATAACAATAACAACCCACAATTCTTCAGTACTGAATGCCAGTACTCAGGCTAAGTATTTTAGGCGCTGTTCTCTTTTAACCTCACAACATCCTTGTGAGGCAGGTATTGTTCTTATTCACATTCCCATGTTACAGGTAAAGAAACCGAGGCTCTGAGAGGTTCACTTACCCCAAGCTGGTGATTGAATGTTGAGCGAAGTGTGAGAGCAGGGGCCAGGCATTAACCCTTTGGTTGCTAGACAGTGTAGAGGTCCAGAGGGGCAGGGACAGTCCAGAGGGTCCTGTAGGGCAGTGGCTGTTTATCAACTAGCATACAAAGTAGTCAACATATGAACAGGCAGGTTGGCTGTCCGGGGTGTCCCAGCAACATGGCAGCCCTGGTATGGGGTGCCATGGGAAGAGCTGGTCAGTGTTTTTGTGGGGCAGGCAAGCTGTTGGACACTGCCGCTGCCCTGGCCAGCACTTATACTGATTCTTTTTCCCATTTGGCTCCCAAAGGGCCTGGTAATGGAACTGAAGAAATCTGAATGAATTGTCTGATGTGTCATGACTAAGCTTGGAATGTGCCAAGTGTCCCCCTTGGGCAGCAGGCTGTAGTGCCAGGACTCCACACGTTGAAGGCTGTTCCCAAGGAGATCCACCAGTTTAGCTGCCCTGAGTTCTAGAAGTGCTTTGAAGGTTGGAGAATTGTCAAATGAACTTGTGGCACCAGCCTTTAGCCTTCTGGTGCAATCTGCTGGCACACCTGTGGTGGTGGACAGAGAGAACTCAGTCCCACAGGGCCTTCTTTACTTTTGGATGGCTTTGATTTCCTCCCGAGTTCTGTTACTGATCCCATTTTAACTTCCCAAGAAGCACCATATCTTGGTCCTTATTGAAACTTTGGGGCCTTACAAGGTAATTCTCATTTCATTTCCGTGAATATGCTATATTTCAAGTACATTCAGGCAGCTCTTAATCATCTCTTTCCTGCCTCCAGCCTCCCTCTGCCCCCTTCTTACATCTGTTCTTCTCTAGGGAGACATTCTCAATGTTATTAACTGTTCTTCCTGTGGTTTTGTGCCTAGGTCCTTTTACCATGCTGGCCACTGATATACGATTTATTTACACCCCAACTGATGTGTACTTACTTAAAATCCGGTGTCCATAGTAATGATAGTAGCTAAGAGCTTTTATTGAGCTTAGACTGTATATGACATACTTCGTGTCTGTTTTTTCTTTTAATATCACAAATGACCCTTTGAAATTGATATCATTATTACCCCCCATTTTATAGATGAGGACACTGAGATTTGGGAGGGTTAAGAATCTCCCTTACTCAGAGTTTCATAGGGAGTAAGGAGTAGAGCTGGGATCAGACCTGGGAACCCAACTCAATGGACTGTGCTGTTAATCCCTCCACCTTGCTACTCAAAGTGTGGCCTTTAGATCAGCAGAGTAGGCAGTCCCTGGGGGCTCGTTAGAAATGCAGAATCACAGGCCCCACCATCTTCCTTCCCCTTACCCCCCCACCCCTGCACCCGCCACCAAGGGAATCTGAATCTGCATTTTAACACTACCCTCAGGTGTTTTGTATGCACACATTTGAGAAGCTCTAGTTAAGCTTCAAAGCAGAGCAAAGATTGTGAGGATGGCGCAGGACGACTCAGTGTTTCATTCTGTTGTATGTGGGGTCACCATGAGTCGGAATTCACTTGCCCACACCTAACAACAAGTTTACCTTCAAGTAGCCCTGGTGCTTGGCTGCTAACTGAATGGTTGGTGGATTTGAACCCACCCAGCAGCTCCATGGGAAAAAGATTACAGTCTAGGAAACCCTATGGGGGCAGCTCTACTCTGTCACATGGGGTCACTATGAGTCAAAATCAACTCAATGGCCCACAACAGCAACAGTTTTAACTTCCCTGAAGTGAACTGGGTCCCTCCACTTGTACTGGTGGCAACTGATACTGCTGTCAAGCTCATCTTTGTCCTGCACAGGCCCTACCCTCAGGAGGCACATTTTGTTGAAATGGTGGCCAACCACCAGCCAGGTAATTTTGTTATTATCCTGTCTTGTCCGCAAGCTGAGCCAATAATCAGGACCAGTTAGTTTTTATACTGGGCAGAATAGTCAGTGTGAGTTGAGGAATAAAAGAAGATCCCCCTTTCTCCAGTATCCTCCCTTCCTCAAATTCCACCACTAGCAATGACTTTTGGGAAATCTGTCTACTCTTCTCTAACACTGTTAAGAGAAAAAGGCTCCCTATCCTCCCCCACCTTTTTGACGATGAATGCGACGCCATTCCTCTTCAAGTTGTCATTCCCGGTATAGTAGACGATATGATTGTCCGATTCAAAATGGCCAATACCAGTCCATCTCAGCTCAGTAATGCCTAGGATATTGATGTTTATGCGTTCCATTCCTTTTTGACAATTTCCAGTTTTCCTAGAATCATACTGTTGCCAAATGCAATGGTTTGCTGCTTGTACTCTAGTTAAGAATAATTAAGAATCAAGCGGATTTAAAGCAAGGCATAGTTTATTATTCGCAGCGAGTAAGGAGAGGAGGGGGGATCCTCACCAAAAGCACTCTCTGTCTGAACAAAGGGCTGGGACTGCAGTTTTATACCATGCGGGAAAGGGAAAGTCGTCCATATCCATTAACTTCATATATATTCATAAAGGGGTCGCGGTAGAATTCTAGCACAGAACTGGCTGATGAACTTCTGACTTCGGAAATGGGCGCGGTTACGGCTCAATGACGTATATCCGGTGATTTTGGTTCCTAGGCAACACTAAACGGGATGAGGCCCTCTGCCAGTCGACCTGATCTCTTACCTCGCATGCCCAGGATTCTAGTTCTAATTGGCTGATCTGAAAGACAGCTACAAGCAGACCGATTAGGAGGAAGCAAACAATGTTCACACCGTTCTTCTAGACAAAATTTTTAACTGACATAACTTGTTGTTTAAGGCCTTTTCTGTCCCTAGCTGGTCTCAATACTTCGTACAATCCACATTCCTATTATTAATGGATGTTTGCAGCTGTTTCTTCTCATTTTGAGTCATGCCACATCAGCAAATAATGGTCCTGAAAGCTTGACTCCATCCACGTCATTAAGGTCAACTCTACTTTGAGGAGGCAGCCCTTTCCTAATCATATTCTCAGTGCATTCCAACCTGAGGGGCTCATCTTCTGGCACTATATCAGACAATGTTCTGCTGCTGTTCATAAGGTTTTCACTGGCTAATTCTTTTCAAAAGTAGACCACCGGGTCCTTCTTCCTAGTCTGTCTTAGTCTGGAAGCTCCCTGTCAGTGATAGGATAATAGCCATACACCTAGAAGGAAGACCAGTCAATACGACTATTATTCAAATTTATGCACCAACCATTAAGGCCAAAGATGAAGAAATGGAAGTTTTTTTCCAACTTCTGCAGTCTGAAAGTGAGTGAACATGCAACCAGGATGTATTGATAATTACTGGTGATTGGAATGTGACAGTTGGAAACAAGAAGGACCCGTAGTTGGAAAATATGGCCTTGGTGATAGAAACGAGGCTGGAGATCACATGATAGAATTTTGCAAGACCAGTGACTTTTCATTGCAAATACCTTTTTTGACCAACATAAATGGCGACTATACACACGGACCTAACCAGATGGAATACACCGGAATCAAATCAACTGCATCTGTGGAAAGAAACGATGGAAAAGCTCAATATCATCGTTAGAACAAGACCAGGGGCTGACTGTGAAACAGACCATCAATTGTTCATATGCAAGTTCAAGTTGAAACTGAAAAAAATTAGAACAAGTCTGTGAGAGCCAAAGTACGACCTTGAGTATATCCCACCTGAATTTAGAGACCCAAGAACAGATTTGATGCATTGAACACTGATGACCGAAGACCAGATGAGTTGTGGAATGACATCAAGAACATCATACATGAGGAAAGCAAGAGGTCATTAAAAAGACAGGAAAGAAAGAAAAGACCAAAATGGATGTCAAAAGAGACTCTGAAACTTGCTCTTGAACATCGAGCAGCTAAAGCAAAAGGAATGATGAAGTAAAAGAACTGAACAGAAGATTTCAAAGGTGGCTCGACAAGACAAAGTAAAATATTATAATGACGTGTGCAAAAAGCTGGAGATGGAAAACCAAAAGAGAAAAACACGCTTGGCATTTCTCAAGCTGAAAGAACTGAAGAAAAAATTCAAGCCTTAAGTCGCAGTATTGAAGGATTCTACTGGGAAAATATTAAATGACTCAGGAAGCATCCAAAGAAGATGTAAGGAATACACAGAGTCACTATACCAAAAAGAATTGGTAGATGTTCAGCCATTTCAGGAAGTAGCATATGATCAGGAACCAATGGTACTGAAGGAAGAAGTCCAAGCTGCACTGAAGGGATTGTTGAAAACCAAGGCTACAGTAATAGATGGAATACCAATTGAGATGTTTCAACAAATGGCTGCAACACTGGAAGGGCTCACTCATCTATGCCAAGAAATTTGAAAGACAGCTACCTGGCCAACTGACTGGAAGAGATCCAGATTTATGCCTATTCCCAAGAAAAATGATCCAACCAAATGTGGAAATTATTGAACAATATCATTAATATCACATGCAAGTAAAATTTTGCTGAAGATTGTTCAAAAGCAGCTGCAGCACTATACCAAAGGGAACTGCCAGACATTCAAGCCGGATTCAGAAGAGGATGTGGAATGAGGGATATCATTGCTGATGTCAGATGGATCCTGGCTGAAAGCAGAGGATACCAGAAAGATGTTTACCTGTGTTTTATTGACTATGCAAAGGCATTTGACTGTATGGATCATAACAAATTATGGATAACATTGAGAAGAATGAGCATTCCAGAACACTTAATTGTGCTCGTGAGGAATCTGTACATAGACCAAGAGGCAGTTTTTCGAACAGAACAAGGGGATACTGTGTGGTTTAGAGTCAGGAAAGGTGTGTGTCAGGGATGTATCATTTAATCATACCCATTCAATCTGTATGCTGAGCAAATAATCTGAGAAGCTGGACTATATGAAGAAGAAGAGGGCATCAGGATTGGAGGAAGACTTATTAACTACCTGCAATATGCAGATGACACAACCTTGCTTGCTGAAAGTGAAGAGGACTTGAAGCACCTGCTGATGAAGATCAAAGACCACAGCCTTCAGTATGGATTACACCTCAACGTAAAGAAAACAGAAATCCTCACAACTAGACTGATAAGCAACATCATGATAAATGGAGAAAATATTAAAGTTGTCAAGGATTTCATTTTACTTGGATCCACAGTCAACACCCATGGAAGCAGCAGTCAAGAAATCAAAAGATGCATTGCATTGGACAGATCTGCTGCAAAAGACTTTTTTAAAGTGTTGAAAAGCAAAGATGTCACCTTGAAGACTAAGGTGCCCCTGACCCAAGCCATGGTGTTCTCAGTTGCCTCATGTGCATGTGAAAGCTGGATGTTGATTAAGGAAGACTGAAGAAGAATTTATGCCTTTGAATTGTGGTGTTGGAGAGGAATATTGAATATACCGTGGAATGCCAAAAGAACAACAAACCTGTGTTGGAAGAAATGCAGCCAGAATGCTCCTTCGAAGCAAGGATGGCAAGACTAAAAGTCTCACATACTTTGGACATGTTATCAGGAGGGACCAGTCCCTGGAGAAGGACATCATGCTTGATAAAGTAGAGGGTTAGCAAAAAAGAGGAAGACCCTCAACGAGATGGATTGACACAGTGGCTGCAACAATGGGCTTAAGTATAACAACGATTGTGAGGATGGCACAGGACTGGGCAGTGTTTGGTTGTGTTGTACATAGGGGTCGCTGTGAGTTGGAACCAACTCGATGACACCTAAAGACAGCAACAACAACACTTCCCCCCTTACAGCTGCAGTTCCTGAAGCTCAGTGGCAGTGTCAAGGGGGGTGAGTGGCTTTAGATTCCCAATACCATAGTTCCCATCAACCTCTCTGTCTTTGATATGGACAACTGACCATATCACTCAATGGTAAGCCAAGTGCCACGTGCGGGTAAGCCTCCGTACAACTTCTCTGACCCCTCTCCCCAGTCTGATTGCTGCTCTTGAGTCCCTCCTATTTAGAAATTTCAAAGCAGCCATTGGGTTAACGTAGTCTTTTCTCTGGTCTTAAGGGAGCCTGGCATTTACACCTGGGCTTGCCTTTTCCCAGATGATTTGGGAACCTGGGATAGCAGAAGGAGGGAATGGAGGTGTGGACTCTCCTTTGGAAGCTTTGGCCTCACTGAGTGTCTTGTTTGCTTGGATACAGAGCCTGGACTAGATGACTTGGCAAGAAGACTTGACTCTAAGCTTGATACTTTCCTCTCCCTGCTCTGTAAAATGGGTAACTCCTAACAGACTTGAGAAGATGCTCTCGATACGAGCTCTAAGGAGGAATACTGTGGCCCCTGAATGTCTTCTTTGCTGCTAGGCATCAGAGGTCTCTAAGCCATAAATACTGAGAGGTTCTCATTTTAAAGCCACTGAAGTCAGGATTCAGTTTGTGGCAGACCTGGCTCTGAGGTGTCAGGGGAGATGGATGAATGCAAAAGGGGAGCCTGACTGAGTGTTTCACCGAGAGACGGTTATTATTTCTGTGGAGAAATAGGATGGTGTTCCTCACTGCATAGCTCACACTGGGGTCTGTTCTGCAGAGAACCAGCAGTGCAGAAATCTGGGCCCAGACATTGGCGTGGAGTTTTACCCCACATACCTGCTACCCCCGGACCTGCTGGTCCCATGACTCTGGATCCTCCCGGGCACCTGCCTCTCCCTTGACTGTGCCTCCTGGTCCAGGGCAGCGATGAGGTCATAGCAATGCACCAATCAGACTGGTTACCAGGGAGGAGGTTTCCAGCTGTTTGATTATAATGTACCAGCTTGTATATTTTGTTTGTTTTATTTTTGTTATTTACTCTGGCTGGAGTTCAATGTACTTCTCGGTTCTGAAAGTAGATATTTTTCATTATATCTGGAAACTTTTTTCTATTATTTCTTCAAATATATATATATTTTGCTCCGTTCTCACTTTCTTTGAGTGCTTAAATTACAGATATGTAAGTCCATTTGATATTGTCCTAATGCCCTTTGAGGCTCTGTTCATTTTTCTTCAATGTCTTTTCTCTCTGTTCTTCAGATTTGATACTTTCTATTGATCTTTTAGTTTACTGACTCTTTCTTCTGCTCTCTCCTATTTGATGTTAAGCTTATCCACAGAAATTTTCATTTCAGCAATGGTACTTTTCAGTTCTATAATTTTCATTTGAGTCTTTTGTATAGTTTTCATTTTTTCCTGCTGAGATCCCTATCTGTTTTTTTATTAAGACCATATTTTCCTTTAACTTCTTGCATTCTGATATATCATCTGGATGCACAGCATGTTAATGAGATGTTAAGGAGATCTCAGCATGCTGGCTGTGTTAGAATGTCAATGTCCCCCAGCACTCTTCACCCTCTAGTATCTTTGCTCAGTTTTCAAACCCATAGCAGTCACTCTTAGCTACAGACTTCCAGGAGACCTCTGCATGGACTTCTGGCCCCCACTTTGCATAGCTTCTCCATCATGATGCCTTGTCCTTCAGATTCAGCTGCTTCAGCTGCTCCAATCTCTGATCTCTGCGACCTCAGCTCATTAGAACTGCCATGCTCTGCTTGATTCAAGCTTACTGCACCAAAGTTGGGGCATTTTCCCCAGAAAGAGAGAAGGGGTGATTAACGCCTAAGAAAGATTGAGTTTCACCTACTATCTCCTATCCCAGATTTCTCTGCTTTCTAGGCCGTTACTTCCCACACCAGCTGATTAGTCACAAGAGCCTTCTTACTGTGATTAAAAACAAAACAAAACGCTGCTGTCTAGTTGATTCCAACTCATAGCGACCCTGTAGGACAGAGTAGAACTGCCCCAATAGGGTTGCCAAGACTGTAATCTTTATGGAAGCTGACTGCCACATCTTTCTTCTGAGGAGCGGCTGGTGGGTTCAAACAGCCGAACTTTCAGCAGCCGAGCATTTAACCACTGCATCACCAGGGCTGCTTTCTTATTGTGATAGAGAATATTTTTTGAGCACTTACTATGTGCTAGGCCCTGTGTTAAAATGCTATACATACATGTCTCAGTCACTCTCATATCAGCCCTTTGAGGGGGGTGTTTATATAATTGACTTTACTGTTAAGGGGCAGGGAGCTTAGAGAGGTGAAACAACTTGGTATGATCATGACGTTGGGAAGTGACACAGTTGAGACCTGAACTCAGGACTGTTCGATCTAATCCCATGCTCTTAATCATTGCATTATTTCTACACAGTTCTCAGCCAAATCTCTTTGTTCTAGGCTAGCTATTTCAGCCACTTAAAGAACAGTAACAGATCATGGGAGACTAGTTTCCTCTGCCACTGATTGTTCATCTTTCTGCCAACTTATAACCTAGTATTAACTTTAATCTCTATCTCCAAAGACCTTCCCTCCCACCTGTGCTCCCCACAAACTTCTCCTTTCCCTACCCTAGCAGCCTTTTGTCAAGTAGTTTCTTAATGAAAATGTATCCAGCACCATCTCTGTACACTGTGTGTACAGTATGGTCCTAGGGATCCTGGGAGATATGTGAGAACAATTTTATAACTTAAAGGGGCCTTAGAGACACTTAGTCAAGTTATCCATTATACAGAAGACCCATAGAGGGGAGGGACCTTGCCCAAAATCACCCAGTAAGCTGCCACAATGCCAGAACTAGAACCTAGCTCTTTGGAGTTCCAGGTCTATCTGTTAGGATTCTGGCAGGAAATATGTCACAGTCAGACTGGTATTTGAGGCAAATTCAATGAAAGGATCGTTTATGAAGGATGGACAGGATGAAAATACACTAGCAAGGGATGACGAAGGACCTGAGGGTTGGGACAATGAAAAAGGAAGACCAAAGAAGAATTGATGCCTTTAAGTTATGATGTTGGCGAAGAATATTGAATATACCATAAACTGCCAAAAGAATGAACAAATCTGTCTTGGAAGAAGTACAGCCAGAATGCTCCTTAGAAGTAAGGATGGCGAGACTTCTTCTCACATACTTTGGGCATGTTATCAGGAGGGATCAGTCCCTGGAGAAGAACATCATGCTTGGTAAAGTAGGGAGTCAGTGAAAAAGAGGAAGACCTTCAAGGAGATGGATTGACACAATGGCTGCAACAATGGGCTCAAGCATGACAATGATGGTGAGGATGGCACAGGACCGGGCAGTGTTTTGTTCTGTTATACGTAGGGTCACTATGAGTTGGAACCAACTTGATGACACCTAACAACAACAATAGCAAGGGATGATGAAGGACCTGTGGGTTCAGGGAGGGAGCAGTTATGGAGCCTTGAGAGAGCAAAGGAGAGAGCCACCTGACAGGAGCTGTGGCCTTTGGTGGAGGAATGCAGCCACTGCCAACCTGTGACTCATCAGGGAGAGAGCTAGGGAAATAATACTCCAGCCTCTTTCTCTTCCCACCTTCTGATCACCTGCCAGCACCTTCTATTGGATGAAACCATCTGGAAGCGAGATAAGGAACCCTTACTGGTGCAGTTCATAGATTTTAACTTCCCAGGACACAGAGCAGAGCAGAGAGGGGTGGAGGGAGGTCCTGGAGGGGCCAGTGGAGAATAACTGACACATCAGACTAATGCTCCTGCCACTCTGCCCCAGAAGACAGTGTCTCTCCTCTTCAGAAGTTCATAAGTCTAGATGGAAGCGCAGATGTGAACAGGCAACCAACAGCCCAGACTGACACAACAGCGTGAAGCAGAGATTGGTCACAGGCTGCATGTGGCATCTGACCAGGAAAGCTGGTGGTGTTCTCATGGGGGCCATCCTCCTAGGTAGGGCTTATTGCTGTGTGTACCTGTGGGGAGAAAGATAGGATCCTCTCAACTCAGTGGAATTAAACAAACATTTATTGAGGGTCTCCTGTTTGTCAGATGTTGGGTCCCATTGCCTTTGAGATGTTCAGAGGCTGATGAAAGCAGCAGATGGTTGACCAATACATCATGTTTCTGCACTGGAATGTGGGGGTGGGGATGAGACATACTTCCTGGTTCACCAGATGACTAGGTGAGACATCTGTGGTGGGTGTTGAGTGTGTGCCCAGGCTTTGCTTTGGGATAGGAAAGTTTTAAATCTCTATTTCTGTTGCTGCCACCTCCCTCATTTTCTAATTGACAGAGGAGTTTCAAAGCTTGGCCCTTACATGAACGATCAGGGTCTGGGAATTTGCCAGTGTAGATGTTTTCCTATTCTGGGTCTGTTGTGCAATAGAAGCTTACAGGGATCAGAGACTACCCAGTGGTACTCTGAGAGTGAGAAGTGGACAGTGAGTGATAGACCCCAAGTGTCTTAGGGATGTACACTATAGGGTGGTGGCTCTTTTCTTTTTTGGGAATGTGTACGAATACACCCAGGGATCCTAGTTCCCAGTCGTCTGCATGGGTCCACCACCTGTCAAACCCCACACCAACATCTTGATAATAACATAGTTAAAATATACTCAGCTCTTGTATGCACTAGGCATACATTAAGTGGTCTACAAGCATTATTTGGATGCCTTCTTGGAACAACCTTATGAAGTAGGCAGTAGGAGGAAACTGAAGCTTTGAAGGACTTTCCGAAGACTACACAGCTAGTACTTGGTAGAGCCAGAATTCAAATCAACCCTAACTGCCTGTGGAACATTACCTGGGCATGTAGGTGCCAAGAATGATGTTGGGCTACAGGCCTGCATTATTATTTATGGCTTGGTAGGATCTGATCCTCTTGTCCCAAGAGATGATGGACTTACTGACCTGTCCTGATGCTACTCAGGGCCCAAGGTTCTCCTCAATGGATAGAATATGTGGATGGCCAGAATGGATTCCTGGAAGGCAACACTATGCACACAAGCCCCCTAACAAAGCCAAAAAGGGTGGAAGGAGGCTGGGGACCAAGAACCCAATGTTCCTTTTCCCTTGTGAGGTCAGAAGAAAGAATCAGAGGGAGAGAAGACTTGCTATCAGACATGTTGGTGAGAAGACACGCATCCTTCAAAGCACAAACACACACCCCTGTTGTTATTCTTTGCTTTTGATCTTCCTCTTTTGGGAAGAAGCAGGATGAGCTTCAACAAACTTTCTGGTTCACATTCTTCTCTGTTGGATGTGGTGGCTGCTGGGAAATGACAAGATCTGTTGACCAGGGATTCATCCAGGGGTTCATACTATGTAGAGGAATCTCTTTCATGTTTTGTTTGATCTTCACAACAACCTTACGTGGGAGAAGCTCTTACCATCCCTAGTTTAGAGACAAGGACACTGAGCCTTGGGGATGTCAAGTGACCTAACTAAAATCACCCACTTAAGATGAGTGGTCTGCAGACCAGCAGCATCAGCATCACCTGAAAACTTGTTAGAGATGTAGAATCTCCCTTCCCCAGTCCTACTGTGTCAAAAATTTGGGTTTTAATAAGATCCCCAGGTATTCATGTGCACAATAAAGTTCAAGGCACAGTGATTTAGGGACTTGGCTTGATGTTATCTAGCTAGTTTGTGGCAGATATGGATGGGGACCCAGGCCACCCTCATTCAAGGGATGGAAATGACCATATGTCCCCCCGCCAGGAGAGGGGGACAGGATGTGCAGGACTTGGGGTGGGCACCTGGATCTCCCTTCCAGCCTGTGCTCATTGGCTCCTCTCGCAGGCACATATTAGACCAGTTTGAGTGGTTGGTGGTAACCGACGCTAGTTATTGACTTAGAAAACACCCAGACCATGTGTCCAGCTGTGGGTCTGCGGAGCAAACACCTCCAGTGGGCTTGGGGTGGAGTCAGAGGGGAAGTCTCACTCCCTGTACAGCTAGGGTGACTGGGGAGCCAGAATAATGCCTTAATAATGGCTGCCACCTATCTTGGTGCCTCTGTGGATGACAGCATTGGGCCCCCTTGGCTTTGAGCTTGGTGCCTGCCCTAATCTTGAAGTGCCCTGAATCCCTGGTGCTGACCCCTCCAGAAGACATCACATGGTGCCTGGGTCTGCCAGTGGCTGGAACATAGATCCTGGTACCTTGTGCTTCCTGGCTCTGTCTACAGGGATGAGCGATGCTGCTCTGGTGTCATGTTATAGGCGAGAACAAGAGCAGGAAACTGTGCCAGGAGAAAGATTGTAGCTCGCTGGGCACACACCAGGCCTGGTCAGCTGGGGAGAGAGACCTTTTAAAAAAAATTTTTTTTTTTTTTGTACTTTAGGCGAAGGTTTACAGAACAAATAGTTTCTCATTAAACAGTCAGTACACGTATTGTTTTATGACGTTCATTAACAACCCCACGACATGTCAACACTCTCCCTTCTCGACCTTGGAGGACTGTTTTTTTTTTTTTTTGGTGAAAATATACAAAGCCAAAGTTACACCATTTCAAAAATTTCTACATGCACTATTCAGTGACATTGATTACGTTCTTCCAGTTGTGCTGCTATTCTCACTTTAGATGAAGGTTTACAGAACAAAATAGTTTCTCATTAAACAGTTAGTACACACACTGCCCTATGATAATGGTTAACAACCCCACTACATGTCAACACTGTCCTTACTCAACCTTGGGTTCCCTATCACCAGCTTTCCTGTCCCCTTCTGCCTTCTAGTCCTTGTCCCTGGACTGCTGTGCCTCATTAGTCCCCTTGTCCAATCCCCCGCTGAATGGTGAACCTCGGAAGTGACCTCACCACTGAGCTAAAAGGGCGTCTGGAGGCCATACTCTTGGGGTTTCTCCAGTCTCCTTTAGGCCAGTAAATCTGGTCTTCTTTTGTGAGTTAGAATTTTGTTCTACATTTTTCTCCAGCTCTATCTGGGACTCTCTGTTGTGATCCCGGTCAGAGCAGTCAGTGGTGGTAGCTGGGCACCATCTAGCTGCATTGGACTCAAGCTGGTGGAGGCCTTGGTGGCTGTGGTCCATTAGTCCTTCGGACTAATCTTTTTCTTGTATCCTGTTCTTTTCATTCTCCCTTGCTGCCGAAGAGGTGAGACTATTGGAGTATCTTAGATGGCTACTCACTGGCCTTTAAGACCCTAGACACTACTCACCAAGGTAGAATGGAGAACATTTTCTTTATAAACTGTGTTATGCCAGTTGAGCTAAATGTTCCCCGAGACCATGGCTGGGGAGAGAGATTTCAGTGGCCCATGGTCTCTGGCTCCCTTATCGGTTAGTGGCAGTCATCTTCATGGAAGCACAGCAAAGTTGCTGAGGAAATTGGCGTCTTGGGCAGAGGAAGTGTAATTTGGCCTCTCCCAGTTGCGACTGTCAGACTGTCCTCAGCTCTTCTCTCTGCAGATATTTAGATCTTTGATGAAGAAGCCATGGCTGCTTCTCTCTTGGTTAAGTTCTGGTTATCCATTCAGCATTAAACGAGCAATCTCACATTATAGAGTGATCAATTGATTCAACAAATACATATTGGTACCTGCTGAGTGGCAACTGGGGATACAAAAAACAGTAGGATCTGAGCTAGGTCAGACATGAAGAACAAAACAGTAGTGTCTTGTCCTCAGCTGCTCAGAATCCAGTGAGGCAGCATCCCTTGTTGCTGTGGTTGGAAAATCAAGGTGCGTAGAGGGTGTTCCTGGGGCCCATGGAAGGAGATGGCTTAAAGCTCCGCGTGACGACTCAGACCCAGATTCCTGCTCTGGCTCCAACATTTGCTTCCTCAGAGCCACGTCTGTTAGATACAGATAGCAATAGTACTCGCTGGCGAGGGTGGAATGAGATCATTGCCATTTATTGAGCTTTTATTATAAGCCAAATGTTGTGCTATGTCACCTTAGAGACATGATTATTGGAAACTGAAATCAGCTGGCTTTTAGGGGATGCTGGTGTGGGGGGTGCTTTACCATTCAAGAATCCCATTTATTAGCTGGGGGAGTGTGTTGCCTAAGGCCCTGCAGCCCCTCGGTGGCAGAGCTGGCTCCGGCCCTGCCTCAGGCCTCTTTCTGCGTTGACTGGGCACTGGCTCTGTTTTCCCAAGCCGGACTCCGTTTTTGTTCCCAAATGGAAATATGGCTGTGGAGGGGATGAATGAGGCAGAGAGGCTCACACAGGATGGTCGCCAACTCCCTTCCCCTGAATAAATGGAGCCCAGACGTCTGATTGGCAATTGGCAGAAAAACAAATTAAAACAGAGCAGCTCTCATCTCCTTTTCTCCCTTCACCCCGCTCTGACAGATTTATTTTGGAAAGCGACAGGAGGTTAATGGAATCACTTAATTTCCCTGATAATAAATTACCCCCAAGTGCAATAATTAAATGTTTTACAACGAACAGTTTCCTTCTGCATAACCTTCCTCATAGGTTTCTCCAGCTCTGACAGGGCTCCTCTCTCCTTGTTCCCTCCCTTCTGAGTTGGCCAGGCCTCTCTGGTGAGTCATTTTTCATTTCTGGGCTTAAGGATCCTGACCCAGGCAATAGTAATTGGAGGAAGACCCTATGGTTGTGGGAAAGAAAAGAAAGTGAGCTGGGAGAATCAAAACAGATCAGAGTTTGAATCCTGGCTCTGCCACTTACTAGCTGTGTGACTTGGGAAAGTCACTTAATTTGCCATTTGTTTGAGTTTCTTCATTTGTAAATGGGGTTAATACCCTTCAGCTTGTGCAGTGATTTGAACCAGGGCCTGTAAAGTCCCTGGCACATAGCAGGCCTTCAGCAAATAGGAACTGCTGTTTTTCTAATTAATATTTTGAATAGAATTCTTCTCAACACACACTGCCTTGTACTGTTGGAATGTGTGTGTGTGTGTGTGTGTGTGTGTGTGTGTGAAAGAGAGAGACAGTGAGAGAGACAGAAGTGGGACAGTGACTGAAAGCACAAGAGAGAGAAGGAGAAGAAGTGAGCTGAGATGGGCACCATCAGACCATTGCAGGATTGGGGGCACGAGTGTGGCTTTATCAAATGGTGCTCCAACCTTTATGTAATCACGCACTCCACAGCCGAGGGACAGCACATTTGCCAATCCTAGCCAGATGTCTGAGGCTTTACAGCAAGCAGAAAGGAGCCAGCTGGAATTTAGAGAACTGTCTCTATTCCCTCGCAGCTCAGAAGCTGGGTGCCCGTCTGTGTGCTAGTGGATTTGGAAGCAACGATGGCATTTTCTCCTATGATGCATGATTAATGGACAGTTGACTGTGGAATGCACAGCTGTTGGGTATTTTCAAGGCAAATGACTCCGTAAGACTAAGGAAATACACAGGGCTTATGGAATGCAAGGTCTGGCTTCCGTGTTAGTTACAGGCAGTTGGTGAGGGTCAGCCTTGCAGTCCCTCTGGCCTGGTGGAGTATGGTGGTCTTCTTAATGTCAGCAGCTGGGAAGGGACACCTGGAAAACAGCCCGTGTTTTTGTGGTTGCCTCTCCTCTCTTCATGAGCTTCCAGCTCCGGCACTGGGCTCCACTCAGTTGGGATCCAAGATGGGCAAGACATGAGCCAGGTACCCAAGATGCTCCCAGTCCAGAGGGGGTGACGAATTTGTCCACATCAGTTCTAACAAGGGCAGAGGCAGGGGAAAGTGCTATCCTGGGTTGTAGGGGTGTGGAGAGGTGGCCGCCTCTAATTGGAAAAATGAAGAATGCTTCAGGGACAGGTGGGCAAAAGACATTCCATAAACTGAGCCTCTAAAAAATGTTAGTTGGAGCTGAAGTGAGCTGCAAATTTGCTTTCTTGCACAGTCAGCCTACCAGTTAGCTCTATGGCCTTGGTCAAGTCACACAACCTCCTTGAGTCTCAGTTCTGTCATCTAAAAAGAGGGTATAAGAAGTTTTTGCTTCACTTGAGAATTAAATGAGATAATGCCCATAAAGCATACAGTGCTTACTTGACCCAGTTTAAGTGCTCAAGACTGGCAGCTGCTTCTATGCTCTTGGGTGGGATGATTCAGTCAGCCAAGGGCAGTGGGAGTCCTGCACTAAGCCTGAGGTGCTCCGTAAGTCCTGGCTCATGTGCTTCCACGAGAGAACCTTTACTCTGGTGCAATATAATTGCCTGCAGGGGTGGGGGAGAGGAGGGACAGGTCACTATGGTTCCTTGTTCTTATGTAGCCCCTGTTCTTTCCTGCTGTCTTCAAGGATGCTAAACCATAAACTCCTTGGGTCCTTGACCAGAGCCATTTTGTGGATGTTCCGCCTGCCTGATTTCCACCAGTAAGAAGCAAAGTGCCTCTTGGGGCCCGCCACAGCTCATTTGGAATGAATTTCAGTCCGTTTCAAAGGTCCAGCATTGGGTTAAGGGAATTAGTTGGGAACATGGGGAGTAATTTAGTAATCACAGAGCACTGACGATGAAAGCTACAGATACTTCACCTGGCAACCTGTGTTGAGAGCCCCTTTGTTCAGGCAACCTGTGGGATCACCTGGCTTGGAAGGCAGTGTTATTTACCTACAAATTGCTCCATTTGGAGTGTGGTTCAGGTGTGTTAACAGAGAGACTTACGTGGCCTGAGCTGAGCTGGTGGATTTCACAGCATAGCAGAACCATTGCACTTTAGAATTGGAAAGGCCAAGAGAGATCGCCTAGCTCAAGAATCTCCTTTTACAAGTGAGGGGAGTGGAGCTCAGAGAGATGCCTCTGGTTCTCCAAGGTCACCCAGCATTCTGTTCTTTCCACCGGGCAGGTGAACTCACACCTTAACTGCAGCTCCCTGCCACATGTGACATGAACATCCTGGAAAGGAAAAGTATTCTGTCACTATTGTGTCCCATAAGCAACAAATGTTTATTGAGAGAATGAATTGTATTTCCTTCTTGAATTAAACTATTATATCCAGAAAATCCAGTGAAAATGCAAATATGTTTTCTGGGAGAGGCAGAAAACTGTTAAGCTATTAATTTTGTTAACACCAGTTTGTTGACTTAGTTCTGGTTACCCAACTAGATCCTGAGGAGCCCCAGCGGGTCATTTTGGTGACTGGGTTTAGAGTCTCAGGACAGGACTAGAGGGTGGGGCTGTTTTCAGTCAACAATCTGCAAGGGAGTAGCAGGCTTCGAAAGGAGACTGGCCTAGTTCAACATTTTGCCAACCCTGTTGGCAAGGGTTTGGACACTCCAGAGGAGGAATTGAAAATTGTGTCCCTTCACAATCCTTCCAAATGCAGGTCTCCAGAAAGGAATTAAAGTTGGCCAACTTGCCAGCTAGTATATTGAAAGCAGGGGAAATTGAGAACCATCACAACTGTAGTGTCACAGAAATGTATTCTATTTTTTTTTATTTTAAATAGCATTTACTTTTTAGAGCATTTTTAGGTTTACAGAACAATTACGCAGAAAGTACAGAGAGTTCCCACGTACCCTCTCCCCTGCCCTGCACATAGTTTCCCCTATTACTAACATTTTGCATTAGTGTGGTACATTTGTTACCATTGATGTACTAAAATTGATATGTTATTATTAACTAAAGCCTGTAGTTTACATTAGGTTCACTCTTTATGTTGTACAGTTCTGTACAAATGCATAATGTCACATATCTACCATTACAGTAATATGTAGAATAGTTTTACCAGTTAAACAATCTCCTGTTTTCCGTCCGTTCATCTCCCTCCCACTGGAAACTACTGGCCTATATACTGTCTCTATAGTCTTGCCTTTTCCAAAATGTCGTATAGTTGGAATCATACAAGTTGTAGCCTTTTCAGGCTGACTTCCTTCACTTAGCAATATACATGTAAGTTTCCTCTATGTCTCTTCATGGCTTAATAGCTCATTTCTTTTTATCACTGAGTAATATTCCATTGTATGGATGTGTCACAATTTGTTTAACCATTCACATATTGCAGGACATCCAGGTTGCTTCCAATTTTTGGATAATGAATAAAGCGGCTACAAACACTCATGAGCAGGTTTTTACGTGGATATAAGTTTTCAACTCATTGAGGTGAATAACTAGGAGCGCTATTGCTGAATCATAGGGTAGGCCTATCCTTAGCTTTGTAAGAAACTTCCAAACTGTCTTCCAAAGTGTTTGTAGCATTTTGCATTCCCGCCAGCAATGAATGAGTTCCTGTTGCTCCACATCCCCTCTAACATTTGGTGTTATCGGTGCTTTGGATTTTAGCCATTCTAAATAGATGGATGGAGTAAAGCTTTTGAGACCTTCATTTGCTGATGTGGCATGACTCAAAATGAGAAGAAACAGCTGCAAACATTCATTACTAATAAGAACATGGAATGTATGAAGTATGAATCTAGGAAAACTGGAAATTGTCAAAAATGAAACGGAACATACAAACATTGATATGCTTGGTATTAGTGAACGGAAATGGACTACTATTGGCCATTTTGCATGAGACCATCATATGGTTTACTATGCTGGGAATGACAAATTGAAGAGGAATGGTGTCACATTCATCGTCAAAAAGAATATTTCAAGATCTATCCTGAAGTACAACGCAGTCAGTGATAGGATAATATCCACATGCCTACAAGGAAGACCAATTAATATGACTATTATTTAAATTTATGCACCAACCACTAAGGCCAAAGATGAAGAAATAGAAGATTTTTACCAACTTCTGCTGTCTGAAATTGCTGAAACATGTAATCAAGATGCATTGATAATTACTGATGATTGGAATGCATAGGTTGGAAACAAAGAAGGAGGATTGGCAGTTGAAAAATATGAACTTGGTGATAGAAATGACTCTGGAGATTGCATGATAGAATTTTGCAAGACCAATGACTTCTTCATTGTAAATACTTTTTTTTCAGAAATGTTCTATTATCTGTTTAATGTGACAAACTGTGCACCAACCACTAATTCCAAAGATGAAGAAATTGAAGATTTTTACTAATTTCTGCAGTCTGAAATTGATCAAACATGCAATCAAGATGCATTGATAGGAGGTGGAGCCAACATGGTGCTATTGACAGAAGCACTATGCTGTCCCTCTGCAGCAAAGACCTGAAAAACTAAGTAAAACAGATACAAATGTCAGTCCTGGAACCCTCAGTACCAAATGAAGCAAGAAAAGAACTCGATCAAGCACCGAATGGAGTAGGAAACTGACAAAGAGCAGAGAATAAGGAGAGCTACCGAGTGGAGGTCCCATACCAGCTAACATGGCTGGATTCGCTATCTTGGGCTACAGCCACCAAAGAACTCAGACAGGGAGTATGGAAAGGCAACTTTATGGAGCTCCCAACAGGAGACAGAGCACACGGTAAGCAGGGATACACACTTTACCACCCCACACACTTCTTCCCTTTACGAGGCCTCCGTCACTTGACAAGGGGCCATGATCACTCGGCCAGAGAGACACTAGCTCACTGCCACCACCGGGGTCTGCCTGATCCCCACCAGCTGGCCCATTCACTGCCATTTTTTTTGTTTTGTTTCGTATTTTTGTTTGTTTATTTGTTTTTGATATATATACTTTTGGCTTTTTTTTTTTCTTTCTTCTCTCTCTCCCTTCCTTCCTTTCCTTTCTCCCACCCAGCTAGCCCTGTGTGCCATCCTCTCCTCTTCTTGACGGGCTGTGATTTTCTGGCTTGTTCGCTTTGTTCTTTTGTGTACATGTTTGTTGTGGTTGTTTTTTTCTTGATTTTTTTTTTTTTTGGCTTTTTATTGCTTTTCCCTCTCTCTCTTCCTTCCTTTTCTTTCTTCCACCCAGCTAGCCCCATGTGACATCCCCTCCCCTTCTTGACAGGCTGTGATTTTTTGGTTTGTTTGCTTTGTTATTTTTTTTTGTTTTGTTTTGGTTATTTGTTTGTTTGTTTGATATTTTTGGCCTTTTTATTGCTTCTCTCTTTCTCCTTTTCCTTTATCTTGCCCAGCTAACCCTGCGTGCCATCCCCTCCCGTTCTTGATGGACTGTGATTTTTTAGTCTGTTTGCTTTGTTCCTTTTTTTCTCTCTCCCTCCTTTCCTTTCTCCTGCCCACCCAGCCCTGTTCACTGCCCCTGCCCCTTATGGAGGGGCTGTACTGCACAGTTCAGTCGGAGAATCACTGTGCGAGCCTCCCCAGGTCTGCACCACCATCGCTGAATGGCCCCCTCAGTGCCATTTTATTTATTTATTGTTTTTTTGTTTTTCTTTTTTTTTGTTGTTATTGTTTCTTCTCTCTCTCTCCCTTCCTTATTTTCCTTTCTCCCATCCACCCAGCCCCACCTGCTGTTTGGTGGGCTGTGCTGTACTGCTTGGCTGGAGAGCCTCTGGCACATGGCATCCCAGGGTATGTGCTGCCCCCGTAGGCCAGCTCCCTCAAAACCATATGCTTTTTATTTTTATTTATCTTTCTCCTTCTCCTTTTCCTTCTCCCTCCTACCTAGGCCCTGAGATGCCTCTGCCACTTCCTGATGCGCTGTGCTGTGCCACCCGACGAGAAAGACATCAGCTCGCCATCACACAAATTCTGCCCTGCCCCCAACGGCCGGCACCCCACATTTTTTTTTTGTGTTGTTTTTATTTAATTAATTTATTTTTATTTGTTTGTTTGAGTCTTGGTTTCTTCTCTCTCTTTCTCCTTTTTCCTTTCCTTTCTCCACCCTCTTAGCCCCATGCACCACCCATGCCACTTCTCAACAGGCCAAGCCACACTGCTCAGCTAGAGATCCACCAGCACACGGCCTCAATGGATCTACCCCTCCACCCCCTGCACTGATTCCTACTATGCTGCCATTTTATTTTGTTTACTTTTATCATTTTATGTTTTTTACTTCATTTTTTGCCTTTTTTAAAGAACATTTTTTGCCTTTGTTTCTCTTTTCTTTCTGTTCTTTCACCCACTCACTTAGCTCTGCACATCACGTCCTTTCCTTTCCCTCCTGCCTATCTGCACCATGTGCTGAGTGCCATGCCCCCAAGTGGTACTGATGTGGCCCCCCAAACCCCGCCTTGCACTGCCTCCCAGCCCCACCCCATCCTCCCCAGTTCATGCCGCAAACTACTCATCCCTGCCCCCGACCCCCACTGGACCTGCCCTGTTGCAACATAGCTGAGTGACCAGTCCTGCCCACCTGGGTAAGGTGGTGGGAAGTACCATGCCCACAGGTGAGCAAGTAACAAAACACACCCAGCCCATCTGCTCAGCATAACCAAATAAAACAAAAAAGCAGGACAATCAAATCTACAATCAATAAATCAATAATCTACAATCAATAAATGAAGAAAATAATTCCTGAATGTCCGAGAGACAGCAGACAATATCAAAACATATTTAAAAACAGGAGAAGATGGCTCCAGAAAGGGACAAAAATAAAACACCAGATAACCTTCTGCTAGAAGAAAAGGCACTGGCACTACCTCATAGGGAATTCAGAACTCTAATATTTAGGGTTCTCCAACAGATGAAGGAAAATGCAGACAAAAATAAGGAAAAATAGACAAAATTATGGAAAATACAGATACAATCATGGAAAAGACAGACAAAACAATGAAAAAGATCAGGAAAATAATACAAGAACAAAATGTCAAAATAAGTAAACAACTAGAAATAATACAAAAATGGCAATTAGAAATCCAAAAGACAAACAACAAGATTTCAGAAATGGGCAGTGCAATAGAAGGTTTTAGGAGCAGATTTGAAACAATGGAAGAGAAGATCATTGAAATTGAAGACAAATCCTTGAATACAACTTTGAGGAAAAAATCAGAGAAAAGAACGATGAAAAATGAAGAAACCCTGAGAATGATGTGGAATACAATCTAAAGCAAAAATTTGCGTGTGATCAGAGTTCCAGAACAGGGAGCGAAAACAGAAAACACAGAGAGGATCATTGAAGATTTGCTCACAGAAAGCTTCCTTAATATCAGTAAAGACAAAAAGCTGACTGTCCAAGAAGCTCAGCAAAGCCCATATAGGATAGACCCCTAAAGAAAAGCACTAAGACATACCATAATCATACTCGCTAAAACCAAAGACAAAGAAATAATCCTGAGAGCAGCTGGAGAAAAATGAAAAGTCACATACAAAGGGGAAACAATAAGACTAAGCTTGGAAAACTCAGCAGAAAAGCCATGCAGGCAAGAAGGCAATGGGACGACATATATAAAATCCTGAAAGAAAAAAACTCTCACTCAAATATGATAGCAGAGTTAGGACATTTCCAGATAAACAGAAATTAAGGGAATATATAAAAACCAAACCAAATTTACAAGAATTATTATAAGAGTCCATCGGTGAGAGAACAAACAACATCAGACAACAACCTGAATATAGTACATAAAGCAGCATCAGCCAGATGCCAACCTAGATAATGAACTCTCAAGGATAAAATAAAACTAAAAAAAATTTACAACAGAGAACCAGAGACGTCAATCTGTAAATGACAACAAGGTCAGAATAATAAAAGAGGGAATAAATGGTGTAAGTATAGAACTTTCAAATGGAGAGGAAGTCAAGGTGTTATCAAATAAAAAAAGACTGGTTTAAACTTAGGAAGATAGGAATAAATTTCAAGGTAACCACAAAGAAAGTTAACAAACCTACTCATCAAAATAAAGAAGAAAAACATAAAGTCTCAGTAAACACAAAATCTACAAAAACAAACAAAAGGAATTCAGCACAGAAGAGTAAGAGGAACAACAACAACAAAAAGTCAGCACTACAAAAAACACTACAAAATGACAGCAATAAACTCACATCTATCAATAATCACACTGAATGTAAATGTCTTCAATGTATTCATAAAGAGACAGAGAGTGACAGAAAGGATTAGAAAAAAAAAGGACCCATCAGTATGCTGTCTACAAGAGACACACCTTAGAGATAAAGACATAAATTTATTAAAAATCAAAGTATGGAAAAAATATATCAATAGCTACCAAAAAAGAGCAGGAGTGGCAATACTAATCTCAGATAAAATAGACTTTAAAACAAAATCCACCATAAAAGACAAAGAAGGGCATTATGAAATGATTAAAGGGACAATCCACCATGAAGACATAACCATAATAAATATCTATGAACCCAATGACAGGGCTTCAAAATACATAAAACAAACTAACAGCACTGAAAAGAGAAATTGACAGTTCCACAATAATAGTATAAGACTTCAACAACACTTCTGTCAGTAAAGGACAGAACATGTAGAAAGAAACTCAACAAAAATACAGAAGATCTAAAGGCCACAATCAGCCAACTTGACCTCATAGACATATATAGAACACTACACCAAACAGCTGCAAAATACACATTCTTTTCCAAAGTACATGCAATGTTTCCCAGAATAGAACACATCTTAGGCCACAAAGCAACCCTCACCCAAATCCAATACATTGAGATAATACAAAGTATCTTCTCTGATCACAACGGCTTCAAAGTAGAAATCAATAACAGGAAGAGCAAGGAGGAAAAAAATCAAATACATGGAAACTGAATAACACACTGCTAAAAATCCACTAGGTAGTAGAAGAAATCAAAGATGGAATAAAAAAATTCCTAGAATCAAACAAGAATGAAAACACATTATACCAAATCCTTTGAGACACAGCAAAGGCAGTGCTAAGAGGTCAATTTATAGCAATAGATACACCCATCAAAAAAGAAGAAAGGGACAGAATCAAAACATTAGCTACAGAACTCGAGCAAACAGAGAGAACAGCAAAAGAAACTCACAGCCACCAGAATAAAGGAAATAATAAAGATCAGAGCAGAAATAAATGACATAGAGAATAGAAAAACAATAGAAAGAATCAACAAAACCAAAAGTTAGTTCTTTGAAAGGATCAACAAAAATGACAAACCGTTGACCAAATAGACCACAAACAAACAAACAAACAAACAAACAAACAGGAGAGAAAGCAAATGACCCAAATAATAAATGAAATAGGAAACATTACAACAGACCCAACTGAAATAAAAAGGATCATAACAGAGTACTGTGAAAAACTGTAGTCCAACAAGTTTGAAAACCTGGAAGAAATGGACAAATATTTAGAAACACACTGCCTACCCAAACTAACCTAAACTGAAGTTGAAAATCTGAACAAACCCGTAACAAGAGAAGAGATTGAAAAGGTAATTAAAAAAAAAACCCAATTAAAAAAAGTCCTGGCCTACATGACTTCACTGGAGAATTCTACCAAACATTCAGAGAAGAGCTTACGCCAGTGCTACTCAAACTATTTCAGAACATAGAAATGGAAGTGACACTTCCAAATTCATTCTATGAAGCCAGCATAACCCTAATACCAAAACCAGACAAAAATGCCACACAAAAAAATTATAGACCAATATCTCTCATGAATATAGATGCAAAACTTCCCAACAAAATTCTAGCCAATAGAATTCAGCATCATATCAAAAAAATAATACACCACGACCAAGTGGGACTCACACCAGGTATGCAAGGATGGTTCAACATTATAAAATCAATCAACATAATCCACCACATAAATAAAAGAAAATAATCACATGAGCATCTCAATCAGTGAAGAAAAGACATTTGACAAAGTCCAACACCCATTCCTGATAAAAATTCTCAATAAAATAGGTATAGAAGGGAAATTCCTCAACATAATAAAGGGCATCTATACAAAAGCAACAGCCAACATCATTCACAATAGACAGAGGCTGAAAACATTCGCTTTGAGGACAGAAAGAAGACAAGGATTCCCTTCATCATTAAATAATGATTATTTAACATTGTGCTGGAAGTCCTAGCTAGAGCAATAAGGCAAGAAAAAGAAATAAAGGGCACCCAAATTGGTAATGAAGAAGTAAAACTGTCCCTATTTGCAGATGATATGATACTATATATAGAAAACGCAAAAGACTCCATGAGAAAACTATTAGAACTAATAGATGCAGCAGAGTAGCAGGATACAAGATAAACATACAAAAATCAATTGGATTCCTATACACCCACAAAGAGCCCAGTGAAAAGGAAATCAGGAAAACAATACCATTTATAATAGCCCCTAAAAAAATAAAATGCTTAGGAATAGATCTAATCAGAGAAGTAAAAGATCTATACAAAGGAAACTACAAAACACTAAGAAACCACAAGAGAGCTACCTAAATGGAAAAACATACCAAGCTCATGGATAGGTAGACTCAACATTGTGAAAATGACAATTCTACCAAAGCAATCTACAAATACAATGCAATCCCAATCCAAATATGAACAACATTCTTTAAAAAGATGGAAAAAACAATCATTAACTTTATAAGGAAAGGGAAGAGGCCCTGGATAAGTAAAGCACTGTTGAAGAAGAATAAAGTAGGAGGACTAGCACTACTGGACCTACAACTACAGTAGTCAAAACAGCCTGGTACTGGTACAATGACAGATACATTGACCAATGGAACAGAATTGAGAAACCAGACATAAATCAATCCATCTACCATCATCTGCTCTTTGAAAAGGGCCCAAAGTCCATCAGATGGGGAAAAGACAGTCTTTTTTTTTATTGCTGTGGTTTAGATGAAGTTTACATTTCAAGTTAGTCTCCCATACAAAAATTTATACATACATTGTTATGTGACCCTAATTGCTCTCCCCATACTGTGACAGCACACTCCTCCTTTCCACCCCCGATTCCCCATGTCCATTCAACGAGATCCTAACCCTCTCTGCCTTCCCATCTCACCTCCAGACAGAAGCTGCCCATTTAGTCTCTTGTATCTACTTGAGCTAAGAGGCACACTCCTCACGAGTATCACTTTATGTCTCACAGTCCGGTCCAATCCCTGTCTGAAGAGTTGGCCTCAAAAATTGTTTTAGTTCTGGGCTGATAGAGAATCCAGGGGCCATGCTCCCGGGGTTCCTCCAATCTCAGTCGGACAATTAAGTCTGATCTTCTTACTAGAATTTCAGTTCTGCACCCCACCTTTCTCCTGCTCCATCAGGGACTCTCTGTTGTACTCCCTGTCAGGGCTGTCATTGGTGGTAGCCAGGCACCATCTAGTTCTTCTGGTCTCAGGCTGATGAAGTGTCTGGTTTATGTGGCCCCTTCTATCTCTTGGGCTACTACTTTCCTTGTGTCTTTGGTGTTCCTCATTCTTTACTGCAGGTGGTTGAGACCAACTGATACATTTTAGATGGCTGCTTGCAAGCTTTTAAGACTCCAGATGCCACTCACGGAAGTAGGATGCAGAATATTTTCTTAATAAGCTTTGTTATGCCAATTGACCTTGATGTCCCCTGAAAGCATGGTCCCCAGACCCCTACCCCTGCAACTTTGTCCCTCAAAGTGGTTGATTGTATTCAGGAAACTTCTTAGCTTTGGTTTAGTCCAGTTGTGTTGACTTCCCCTGTAGTGTGTGCTGTCCTTCCCTTCACCTAAGATAAATCTTGTCTACCTTCTAGTTAGTGAATAATCCTCATCCTCCCTCCTCACCCTTGTAACCATCAAAGAATGTTTTCTTCTGTGTTTAAACCTTTTCTTGAGTTCCTGTAATAGTGGTCTTATACAATATTTGTCATTCAGTGACTGACTAAATTCACTCAGCATAAGGCCCTCTAGATTCCTCCATGTCATGTTTCCTCGTTTTCCCCGTATGTTTAATGTTTCATTGTTGTTCTTTATCATTGCCTAGTATTCATTGTGTGGATATAGCATAATTTGTTTATCCATTCATCTGTTGATAGGCACCTAGGTTGTTTCCATCTGTTTGTTACTGTGAACAGTGCTGCAATGAACATGGGTGTGCATATGTCTATTCGTGTGATGGCTCTTATTCGGATATATTCCAAGGAGCGGGATTGCTGGATTGTATGGTACTTCTATTTCTAGCTTTTTAAGGAAGTGCCAAATCGATTTCCAAAGTGGTTGTGCCATTTTACATTCCCACCAACAGTGTCTAAGTTTTCCAGTCTCTCCATAACCTCTCCAGCATTTATTATTTTGTGTTTTTTGGATTAATGCTAGCCTTGTTGGGGTAAGATGATATCTCATTGTAGTTTTGATCTGCATTTCTCTAATAGCTAATGATGGTGACAATTTCTTCATGTGTCTGTTAGCTGCCTGAATATCTTCTTTGGTGAAGTGCCTGTTCATATCCTTTGCCCATTTTTTAAATTGGTTTATTTGTCTTTTTGTTGTTGAGGTTTTGCAGTACCTTGTAGATTTTAGAGATTAGATGCTGATCGGATTTGTCGTAGCCAAAATTTTTTTCCCAGTCTGTAGGTTGTCTTTTTACTCTTTTGGTGAAGTCTTTTGATGAACTTTAAATGTTTAATTTTTAGGAGCTCCCAGTTGTCTAGTCTCTCTTCTAGTGCTTGTGCATTGCTACTTATGGTTCGTATTGTGCTTATGCCATGTATTAGGGCTCCTAGCATTGTCCCTATTTTTTCTTCCATGATCTTTATTGTTTTCAATTTTATATTTAAGTCTTTGATCCATTTTGAGTTAGTTTTTGTGCATGGTTTGAGGTATGGGTCTTGTTTCCATTTTTGTGGATGGATATCCAGTTATGCCAGCACCGTTTGTTAAAGAGACTGTCTTTTCCCCAGTTAATCGACTTTGGGCCTTTGTCAAATATCAGCTACTGATAGGTGGATGAATTTATGTTTCGATTCTCAATTCTGTTCCATCGATCTATGTATCTGTTTTTGTACCAGCACCTGGCTGTTTTGAATACCGTGGCAGTTTTAGGTTCTAAAATCAGGTAGTGTGAGGCCTCCCACTTTGTTCTTCTTCTTGAGTAATGCTTTCCTTATTCGGGGCCTCTTCCCTTTCTGTATGAAGTTGGTGATTTGTATCTCCATCTCATTAAAGAATGCCAGTGGAATTTGAATCGAGATTGCAGTGTATGTATGGATCGCTTTGGGTAGAACTGACATTTTCACAATATTGAGTCTTCCTATCCATGAGAAAGGTATGTTTTTCCACTTATGCAGGTCTCTTTTGGTTTCTTGCAGTAGTGTCTTGTAGTTTTCATTGTATAGGTCTTTTACATCTCTGGTTAGATTTATTCCTAAGTATTTTATATTCTTGAGGGCTGTTGTAAATGGTATTGATTTCGTGATTTCCTTTTTGAGGTTCTATTTGTTGGTGTAAAGGAATCCAACTGATTTTTTTATGTATATCTTGTATCCTGAAGCTTTGCTGAAATCTTCTATTAGTTTGAGTAGTTTTCTTGTGGATTCTTTGGGGCTTTCTGTGTATAAGATCATAGCATCTGCAAATAGAGATACTTTGGCTTCTTCCCTACCAATCTGGAGGCCCTGTATTTCTTTTTCTAGCCTTACTGCTCTGGCTAGGACCTTCAGCACAATGCTGAATAAGAGTGGTGATAAAGGACATCCTTGTCTGGTTCCTGTTCTCAAGGGGAATGCTTTCAAAGTCTCTCCATTTAGGATGATGTTGGCTGTTGGCTTTATATAAATGCCCTTAATTATATTGAGGAATTTCCCTTCTATTCCTATTTTGTTGAGTGTTTTTATCACGAATGGGTTTTGGACTTTGTCAAATGCCTTTTCTGCATCAATTGATAAGATCACGTGGTTCTTGTGTTTTGTTTTATTTATGTGATGGATTACATTGATTTTTTTTCTAATGTTGAACCATCCCTGCGTATCTGGTATAAACCTGCTTGATCATGGTGAATTATTTTTGTTTTCCTATTGGCTAGAATTTTGTTGAGGATTTTTGCATCAATGTTCATGAGGGATATTGGTCTGTAATTTTCTTTTTTTGTCATGTCTTTACCTGGTTTTGGTATCAGGGTTTTGCTGGCTTCATAGAATCAGTTTGGGAGTATTCCGTCCTTTTCTATGCTCTGAGATACCTTTAGTAGTAGTGGTGTTAACTCTTCTCTTAAAGTTTGGTAGGATTCTCCAGTGAAGACATCTGGACCAGGGCTTTTATTTTGTTGGGAGTTTTTAAATTACCTTTTCCATCTCTTCTTTTATTATGGGTTTATTTAGTTGTTCTACCCCTGTTTGTGTTACTTTAGGTGGGTAGTGAGTTTCTAGAAATTTGTCCATTTCCTCTAGGTTCTCAAATTTGTTAGAGTACAATTTTTCATTGTATTCTGTTATGATTCTTTTAATTTCAGTTGGGTCTGTTGTGATATCGCCCATCTCATTTCTTTTATGGGTTATCAGCTTCCTCTCCTGTTTTTCTTTTGTCAGTTTGGCCAATGATTTATCAATTTTGTTGATCTTTTCAAAGAACCAGCTTTTGGTCCTGTTAACTCTTTCAATTGTTTTTCTATTCTCTATTTCATTTAATTCTGCTCTAATTTTTATTATTTCATTTCTTCTGGTGCCTGAGGGCTTCTTTTGCTGTTCTCTTTCTACTTGTTCCAGTTATAGGGTTAATGTTTTGGTTATGGCCCTTTCTTCTTTTAGGATGTGTGCATTTATTGCTATAAACTGACCACTGAGCACTGCTTTTGCTGTGTCTCAATGGTTCTGGTAGGATGTGTTTTCATTCTCATTTTATTCTGTGAATTTCTTTATTCCATCCTTAATTTCTTCTATAACCCAGTAATTTTTGTGCAAGGTGTTGTTCAGTTTCCATGTGTTTGGTTTTTTTCCTTGCTTTTTCTGTTGTTGATTTCTACTTTTATGGCTTTAAGGTCAGAAAAGATGCTTTTAATATTTCAGTGCTTTGGATTTTGTTAAGCCTTGTTTTATGGCCTAATACATGGTCTATTCTGGAGAGCGTTCCATGTGCATTGGAAAAGAAAGTATACTTGGCTGCTGTTGGACGGAGTGTTCAATATATGTCTATGAGATCAAGTTGGTTGATTGTAGCATTTAGGTCTTCTGTGTCTTTGTTGAGCTCCTTTCTGGATGTTCTGTCCTTCACCAAAAGTGGTGTGTTGAAGTCTCCTACTATTATTGTGGAGCTGTCCATCTCTCCTTTCAGTGCTGTTAGAGTTTGTTTCATGTATTTTGGAGCTCCATCATTGGGTGCGTAAATATTTATTATAGTTATGTCCTCCTGGTGTATTGGCCCTTTAATCATTATGTAGTGCCCTTCCTTATCCTTTGTGGTGGATTTTACTTTAAAGTCTATTTTGTTAGAGATTAGTATTGCCACTCCTGCTCCTTTTTGAGTGATGTTTGCTAATATATTTTTTTCCATTCATTGAGTTTTAGTTTGTGTCTTTCAGTCTAACATGTGTCTCTTGTAGGCAGCATATAGATGGATCGTGTTTTTTTATCCAATATTCCACTTTCTGTCTCTTTATTGGTGCATTTAGTCCATTTACATTTAGCATAATTATTGATAGGTATGAGTTTAGTGCTGTCATTTTGATGTCTTTTTTGTGTGTTCTCATTTTCTTTGTTCCACTTAATTTTCTGTGCTAAGTCATTTTTCTTTATTTTCTTTTTATCTTTTTCATTGTTGTTGATCTTCTGTTTGTGGAGTCTTTATATTTCTTCTAGTTTTTATTTTGACTTGTAGGATGGTAAGTTTCCTTTGTGGTTACCTTAATATTTACCCCTATTTTTCTAAGTTTATACCAGTCTTTTATTTCTTTATATCGCCTTGACTCCCTGTCCATATGAGAAATCCATGTCTACATTTTTTAAGTCTCTCTTTTTTGTTTTAGTGTTGTCATCTTTTACATATTGACATCTGTTTCCCTGTTTTCAGTGTTTTAGCTTTGATTTACTTTTGTGACTTCCCTATCTGGGTTGATATCTGGTTGCTCTGTCCTGTGTTCTAGTCTTGGGCTGTTATCTGATGTTACTGATTTTCTAACCGGAGGACTCCCTTTAGTATTTCTTGTAATTTAGGTATGGTTTTTGCAAATTCCTTAAACTTCTGTTTATGTGGAAATTCCCTAATTTTGCCATCGTATTTCACAGACAGTTTTGCTGGATATATAATTCTTGGTTGGCAGTTTTTTTCCTTCAAGGCTTTATATGTCATCCCATTGCTCTCTTGCCTGCATGGTTTCTGCTGAGTAGTCCGAGCTTATTCTTATTGATTCTCCTTTGTAGATGACTTTTCATTTATCCTTAGCCACACTTAAAATTCTGTCTTTATCTTTGGTTTTGGCAAGTTTGATTATAATATGTCTTCGTGACTTTCTTTTGGTATCTACCTTATGTGGGGTTCGATGAGCATCTTGGATAGGTATCTTTCATGATATCAGAGAAGTTTTCTGCCAACAAATCTTCAACAATTCTCTCTGTATTTTCTGTTATCCTCTGCCTGTTCTGATCCTCCAATCACTCGTAGGTTATTTTTCTTGCTAGAGTCCCACAGAATTCTTAGGGTTTCTTCATTTATTTTAATCCTTTTATCTGATTTTTCCTCAAATAAATTGGTGTCAATTACTTTATCTTCAATATCACTAATTCTGAATTCCATTGCCTCATTTCTACTCCTATGACTCCCTGTTGAGTTTTCTAATTCTGAAATTTTATTGTTAATCTTCTGGATTTCTGATTGCTGTCTCTGTATGGATTCTTGCAGCCTGTGAAATTTCTCATTATGCTCTTTTCTAATATTTTTTAATTTCCACTATGCATGTTCTGGGTTTTGCTTAATTTCCTTCCTAATTTCTTGAATAGTTCTGTCTATTAATCTTTTATATTCTGCCTCTGGTAATTCCAAGAAATTTTCCTCCTGTGGAAAATTCCTAGATTCTTTATTTTGGGAGCTTGCTGAAGCCATCATGGATTGCCTCTTTATGTGATTTGATATTGACTGTTGTCTCTGAGCCATGAATAAGCTATTATATTTATTTATTTTATGTTTGCTTACTGTTTCCTAGCTTCTTGTTTTGTCTTGATATGTCCAAAGAGGCTGCTTGTATGAGCTAGTTTGATTATTGGCACTTTTGAAACTCTAATGTCCTGTCACCAGGTTGTTAGATCTGTTACTAGGTATGTGAGTTCAGGAGTCTGCCCATTTCTCCTGTATGGATTCAGCTCAGGTGCCCAGGTAGATAGCCACCAAGTGCGTGGTGTAGGCTCTCACCTGTGGTCCTAGACAGGCATGGGTGATTGGTGTAGGCACAGGCATCTGGCTGCAGCAGGGGGACACACTGTGAGCAAGGCAGGGGGCTTACGGCCACCCCCGAGTGTCCAGGAGGAAGGCTTGTCCCTGTTCCCTAGAGCACATAGGTGGGTGGGTTTTGTAGCTGTAGTATGAGCACTTAATGCTGTTGGTTGTAAGGACTGGGGGACGCGTCTTATTTATGGGCCCCCATTACAGGTGGCTAGGTGGCGTGGGTGGAGCCACCAGTCCTCTGCCCCCCAGATGTGGTTAGGTGAAGACCCTGCTTAATGGGCAGAGCAGTGTCAAATGTCACCAACCTAGCACTTTACAGCTGAAACAGTTGAAGTTAGATTCTGGTATATACCCTGTTGTACTGCGGTAATGAGGGCCTGCGGTGTTGAGGTGGGCCCACATGAGTCTCTGCAGGGTGAAAGGCACTCAAAGTCCATGGATCCCTTGTGCCTGTGCCTCGGCAAAGGAGTTGTGCCTACCATGGGTTCCTGGCTTAGAGGAGCTGGCAGTTTATTTTTTTCCCTGTTTGTTAATTTTCACTCTCCAAGGCCAGGAGAATGGCTCAGGGCATATGACAGATCCTACTTCTGGCCCAGGGGACTTGGCGATTGTTGAAGCTGGTCCAGGATGCAGTGCAGAGCAGGGAGTAGATAGGTAAATGGGAGAGAGGTTTTTCCCTAAGGGGGGTGTTTTTGATCCATGTGGTAGGCCGTATGCAAGTACTTATCTTTTGCCATTCCAGGGCTGCTTCTGACTGGTTCTGGATGGCCGAGTAGGGTCTCTGGAGCTGGTCTCTCCTAGTGCAGAAAATGCGCCTCCTGAGCACCGCTGTTTGCCTGCCTTACCACTCACCCATGATCTGCTCAGGCCTGAAGGGCTCAGGCTCTCACTGGGTCAGGTCTGGCAACTCCTTGCTGCTTCCATACCATCTCTCCCTCCCCCTACTACTCAGTCCGGTCCCTCAAGTTTGCCTTAGATGTTCAGGGCTCCTAGATAGTCACATATAATTGATTCACTTGTTTTTTCAGGTCTTTGTTGTAAAAGGGTCCACCGGAAGCATCTGAGTACTCCAGTGTCTTGGCCCCACCTTCAAAGACAGTGTTTTTAACAAATGGTGCTGGCAAAACTGGATGTTCATTTCCAAAAAAAAAATGAAACAGGTCCCACACTTCATACCATACACAAAAACTAATTCAAAATGGATCAAAGACCCAAATATAAACCCAAAAACTATAAAGATCATAGAAGAAGAAACAGGGTCAACTCTAGAGGCCCTAATGTATGGCATTAACAGGATACAAACTATAACTAACAGCACACAAACACCAGAAGATAAGCTAGATAACTGGGATCTTCTTAATATTAAACACTTATGCTCATCAAAAGACTTCACCAAAAGAGCAAAAAGAGAACCTATAGACTGGGAAAAAATTTTTGGCTATGACAAATTCGAGAAAAGTCTAATCTCTAAAATCTACAGGAAAATCCAGCACCTCTGCAACAAAAAGACAAATAATCCAATTAAAAAATGAGTAAAGGATATGAACAGACACTTCACCAAAGAAGACATTCAAGGGGCTAACAGATATATGAGGAAATGCTCGGGATCACTAGCTATTAGAGAAATGGAAATCAAAACCACAATGAGATACTATCTCACTCTGACATAACTGGCATGAATCAAAAAACAGAAGATAACAAATGTTGAAGAGGCTGTTGGGAGATTGGAACTTTTGTGTAATCTTGGAGGGAATGCAAAATGGTACAATCATGTTGGAAAATGATATGGTGCTTCCTTAAAAAGCTAAAAATAGAAATATCATGGGCTCCAGCAATTCCACTTCTAGGAATATATCTTAGAGAAATAAGAGTCATCACATGAATAGGCATATGCATACCCATGCTCATTGCAGCATTATTCACAATAGCAAAAAATGGAAACAGCCTAGCTACCAATCAACGGATGAATGGATAATCAAACTATGGGACATACACACAGTGGAATACTACGCAATGCTAAAGAATAATGATAAATCTGCGAAGCATCTCACAGCATAGATGAATCTGGAGGACCTTATGATGAGTGAAATAAATCAATCACAAAAGGACAAATACTGTATAAGACCTCTATTATAAAAACTCATGAATAGGTTTACACACAAAAAGAAACAATCTTTGATGGTTACAAGTGAGGGGAGTGGCAGGAGGGAAAAACTAAATAGACAATAGACAAGTGGTAACTTTGGTGAAGGGAAAGACAGTACAGCTTGTCCAAGGCAAGGTCATGGAAGCTCCATAGACACATCCCAACCCTCTGAGGGTCCAAATTACTGGGCTGAGGGGTGTGGGGACCATGGTCTTGGGGAACATCTAGCTAAACTGGCATAACATAGTTTATAAAGAAAATGTTCTACATTCTACTTTGGTGAACAGTGTCTAGGGTCTTAAAATCTTGTGAGCGGCCATCTAAGATATTCCATTGGTCTCAACCCATCTGGAGCAAGGGAGAATGAAGAAAGCTGGAGACACAAGGGAAAGGTTAGTTGAAAGGACTAATGGACCACAGCTACCACAGCCTCCACCAGACTGAGTCCAGCACAACTAGATGGTGCCCGGCTATCACCACTGACTGCTCTGATAGGGCTCACAATAGAGGGCCCCAGACAGAGCTGGAGATAAATGTAGAACAAAATTCTAACACACACACAAAAAGACCAGACATACTGGTCGGACAGAGACTGGAGAAACCCCCAGAGTATGGCCCCCGGACACCCTTATAGCTCAGTAATGAAGTCACTCCTGAGGTTCGTCCTTCAGTTAAAGATTAGACAGGTGCGTAAAACAAAACAAGACTAAGTTGGTACTCCAGCCCGGGGGCAAGGACGAAAAGACAGGAGGGGATAGGAAAGCTGGTAATGGTGAACTCATGGATAAGAAGTAGAGATTATTGACATGTTGTGAGGTTGGCCACCAATGTCACAAAACAGTATGTGCATCAATTGTTTAATGAGAAACTAGTTTGCTTTGTAAACTTTCATCTAAAGTACAATTAAAAAATTAAAATAAGAAAAGATGCGTTGATAATTACTGATGAGTGGAATCAGAGATGAAATAAAGAAGGATTGGTAGTTGGAAAATATTTCCTTGTTGATAGAAATGACGCATGATATTGAATGAAAGAATTTTGCAAGACTGATGACTTATTTATTGCAAATACCTTTTTTCAACAACGTAATTGGGACTATACACATGGACCTCGCTGGATGGAATACACAGGAATCAAGTTGATTACATCTGTGGAAAGAGATGATGGAGAAGCTCAATATCATCAGTCGGAACAAGGCCAGGGTCCAGCTGCAGAACAGACCATCAGTTTCTCATATGCAAGTTTAAGTTGAAGCAGAAAAAAATTAAAACACGTCCAGGAGAGCCATAGTAGGACCTTGACTATATCCCACCTGAATTTAGAAACCATCTCAAGAACAGATTTGATGCATTGAACACTAATGATCGAAGACCTGGTGAGTTGTGGGATGATATTAAGGGCATTGTACATGAAGAAAGCAAAGGGTCATTAAAAAGACAGAAAAGAAAAAGAGACCAAAATGGATGTCAGAAGAGACTCTGAAACTTGTTATTGAACACAGAGTAGCTAAAGCAAAAGGAAGATATGATGAAGTAAAAGAGCTGAACAAAATGTTTCAAAGGGTGGCTCAAGAAGACAAAGTGAGGTATTTATATGTTTCATAAAGGGTAGGTTCAGACATTTGGACTTTTATCTATTGATGCTGAGGACCCATTAATAGCAGGGTTTTCACTAGGCAACCGAGATAACACTGGGCTCCTTTCCGTTCCTCATGCTCTGACCAAACCTTTCTCATTAGGCAAGTGATGCTATGACAGCTGGTAAAACTCATGTCTCTAAAAATGTGCTCATCTTAAGCATTCTATAAACCATAAAATGATTTCAGATTACCTACAGTATACTTCTGAATTAAAATTTTTTTAAAAATTCAGGATGCAGTGGTTTCAGAACACTTCCCAGCCCTTCATCTCACAACCCTCCCTGCCAAACTCATAATGCTTTCCTCATTGGACTTGTTCTGAGGACATAATGAGATGTTTATTCTTCTGACATGCTTGGCACATAGCAGTGTAATAGCTGGGGTTTCACTGAGCCACCTTGTCACCTCACAGTTGAGGAAACTCGGCCATGAAGAAGATGAGGCAGTTCTACTCTGTCCCATAGGGTCGCTATGAGTCGGAATCCATTCAACGACAACAGGTTAGTGCAGGAAAAGGCCCCTCATAGCTCAGTGGTTAAGCTCTTTGCTACTGAATCCACCAGCAGCTCCAAGAGAGAAAGATGTGGCAGTCTGCTCTCATAAAGATTACAGCCTTGGAAACCCTATGGGGCAGTTCTGCTGTGTCCTATAAGGTTGCCATGAGTCAGAATGGACTTGACGGCAGTGGGTTTGGTTTTGGCTTACCTGGCTGCAGAAATCCCGCTCTAACTACTACACATCCCCGCACGGAAGTATATAAGTACACTCCAGTCACTCACAACCTGCAGGAAGAGTCCTAAAGGTGACGAGGAAATAATGAATCATGGAAAGAATGTAGGTTTGGAGTTAGATCTAAAATTTCAATCCTGACTTCTAGTAGTTAGACCTTTGGCGGTAGCTCTGTTGCTGCAGTGGTTAAAGTGCTCAGCCCCTGACTGACAGGTCAGCAGTTCAAACTCACCAGCAGCTCCCTGGGAAAAAGATGTGGCCATCTGCTTCCATAAAGATTGCCAAAAACCAAACCCATTTCCATGGAGTTGATTCTGACTCATAGTGACCCTGTAGGACAGAGTAGAACTGCCACGTAGAGTTTCCAAGAGTGGTTGGTGGATTTGAACTGCTAACCTTTTGGTTAGCAGCTTGTCTTAGGCTGGGTTCTAGAGAAGCAAAACCAGTGAAGAGTGTGTGTGTGTATATATGTATATATATATATAGAGAGAGATTTATATCAAGGAAACGGGTCATGGGGCTGTAGAGGCTGGAATGTCCCAAGTCCATAGGTCAGGATAGAGGTTTCTCCTGACTCACGTAGCCGCAGGGGCTGGCGGACCCAAGTTTGGCAGATCAGAGAGCAGGGCTGTTGTTGCTCACAGTCTGTGAAGATCAATGAATCCCAAGATTGGCAGGCAAGACCACAGGTAAGCTGCTAGCTGAAGTTCCAAGAACCAGATGTCAGACAAACAGGAGCTAGATGCAGGATCCTGAACAGGCAAAAGCCCATGAGCCTTGCCAGAATGTACACTTATATTCAATGTAGGCCACATGCCAAAGGATACTTCCTTTCCACTGATTGGCTACTCACAGCAGATCCCATCATGGAGGTGATCACATTATATCAAATCTTATCATGGAAGTGGTCACAACATCATATGACTGCCAAACCACTGAGAATCATAGCCCAGCTAAGTTGACACACAACCTTAACCATCACACGGCTGAACCACTGCACCACCAGGGCTTCTCCGTAAAGATTACAGCCTTGGAAACCCTACAGGGCAGTTCTACTCTGTCCTATAGGGTCGCTGTGAATCAGAATCAACTTGACGGCTATGGGTTTGGTTTTTGCTTTTGGTTTAGTAGTGGTAATAATAATAATGGTAATAATGATGATGATGGATTTTTTTGTGTATGTCAAGTAAATATATTGTCCTAATCTCAGACTCCAGGATATTAGGTAGGTAGATGTTTAGATTGTTGGGAATGATAGTAAAACCCTTCTTTTTTCACAGGAATGCACACCAAGACCATGTACTTGGTTGTACGCTACGTGCAAAGCACAGAAGAGCCAGAGGTGGTAGTCTTGCCTCCCTCTTGGGCCTGACAACGTCTTCCCTGCAGGCCTCCACAAGAGGTTGTCTGGGAAGTGCTAGAGAGAAATACAAAGGAAGTGCCTGAGAGTACTAGGGAGAGGTCAGACTTCTGGCTAATGGGAGGTGAGGAGACTCCAGGAGAAGCTGGCCTTGGCCAGACCCTGATGAACAGCAAGGACAGCGGAGGTGCTGGGAATCAGGGAACAGTTGGGGATGGGCAAGGGGCCAGGGGAGGATGCTTGTGAGGGCTGCAAGCGGGAGCCCTTTGCATCTCTGCTGGTGACTGTGGCTCCTAGTGCTGAAGGAGGCAGGTGGCCTGAGGGAGCCTGGGAGGGAATGGAGAGGGACTGTGCAGAGACCACGTGGCTGTGAGTCACGGAGACGAGTAATGGGGGTGCCAGTGTGGGAGCCGGCTCAGGGGTTTTCAGGATAAACGCAGGGAGGTGCTTCACGGAGGCTGGCAGAACCTTCCCCTAATGCATCCAACGGACATTAAACGCTTTAGTTCATTCTCTGATGAATCATTTCTCCAACTCTAACTGCATTAGGGACACCGGGCCAGGGCTCGATGCTCTGTCTGTCAGATGTTGTTGCCATTTAAGTGAGTGATGCGGAGTGGTCCATCCCAGCGCCTGGGCCTTTGGACAAGGCTGGCAGCCAGGAGAGCCAGCCCCAGAGGTTTAATTTCTTTGACTCTGTAATCAGATTGGAGGCAGAATATTTTTATGTGGCTCCTCCACAGAGTCTCTCTGTTTTGATACTGGTTCCCATCCTCCACTCTGCTATACGTCAGTCCTGAGGGTGGGTGTGGTAATTTCCTCTGCCTCCTTATCCCTCCATGCCAGACTGAGAGGGGAAATGAGCCCACAGTGGCCCATTCTAAATTCTGTACCCGTGGGGACTGGAGAAGGAGGAAAAGGCATGCTTCTTTAATCTCCCGAAGATATAGAGCTGGGAAGCTAAGGCTTCCAATAACAGAAAGATGAGTCAGAAGGACCCCAGCAGGCTGGAACTCAGAGTCACAGCCAAAGTGATGAAGTTCCATGTGGATAAATGCAAAGGCTGACATTTAGGTTCAAAAAGTCGACTGTACCAGACCAGGAAAGAAGTCCCTGGACTTTATTTTTTATGAAAAGCTTAACATAGACTAACTGTGGTACAGCTGCTTAAAACACTGAATGTAATCTCAGCTTACAATTCAAAATTTTATTATTAGAAAAGAAGCCCATGTTCATTGCCAACATTTTAGAAAATTACAAATAAGTGAGAGAGGAAGAGAGAAAATGAGTGAATTGGGGAGGGAGTTGTGTGGTTGTTAGTTGCAACTGAGTCAGTTCTCACTCTTGGTGACCCCATGTGTGCTGAGTAGAACTGCTCCATAGGTTTTTAAAATTGTGACCTTTTGGAAGCTCGTTGTCAGGCCTTACTTCTGAGGTGCCTCTGCGTGGGTTTGAACCACCAACCTTTCAGTTAGTAGTCCAGTGTGTAACCATTTACACCACACAGGGACTCCTGGGGAGGGGGTAATCACCTTTAATATCACCACCCAGATTAATCTATTAACCCATTGGATTATAACCTTCTAGTCTTTTTTTTCCCCAGCTAATATACATGGTATACATAACCACCCATTGCTGTTGAGTTAATTCCAACTCATAGTGACCATATAGGACAGAGTAGAACTGCTCCATAGGGTTTCCAAGGGGTGGCTGGTGGATTTGAACTGCTGACCTTTTGGTTAGCCGCTGAGTTCTTAACCACTATGCCACCAGGGCTCCTCGTGGTATATATAATATGGTCAAATTTTTGAAATAATTTATTTTGCAACCTGGCTTTTTAATATAACTAAATATTGTAAATAACTTTCAAAGTCATTAAATATTTTTCTACATCATTTTCCATTTTTAAGTATTGCAAAGCATTCTGTTATATGAGTTTACCATAATGTATTTATAGAATCCTATTTTGTGTATTTATTTTTCCCCAATATAACGAATGCTGGGATGAACAGCCTTGTAACTAAATTTTTATACACATATTTCAGTATTTCCTTAATATGAAGTTCCAGAAGTGGGAGTTCTAGGATTCAAGGAGTTATAAACACTTTAAAGGTTTTTTTTTTTTTTTTTAATGTGTATGTCTGAAGGAGGCCCAGTGGCGCCGTGGTTAAAGTGCTTGGCTGCTAACCAAAAGGTCAGAGGTTCAAACCCATCAGCTGCTCCATGGGAGAAAGATGTGACAGTCTGATTCTGTAAAGATTACAGCCTTGGAAACCCTGTGGGGCAGTTCTACCATGTCCTGTCGATGGCAGTGGGGTGTTTTTTTTTTTTAAACTTTATGTCCAGATTGTTTCCTAGGCTGTACCCCTAGTATGTGAGAGTACCTGTGTTTCCCCACATTCTCACCAGTACTGGGTATTGTGATTTTAAAATACCTTGCCAGATCAATAAGTAAGATATGGTATCTTGTTTTAATGTTATCTTGTGGAATATTAGTGGGTTTAAACATTTTTTCTTTCATATTTGAAATTTTTTATCTCTTCTATTTATGTCTTTTGTCCATTTTCCTATTGGTATTATCTTTTTCTTACTGATTTTAAGAGTTTTCAAATATTAAGATGTACACCTACTCCTCAATTATTGACTCTCATTATCTGACATTTCGCATTTATAACAGTAGTAAAAAATCTGCTATCCAACTATCTTGTGCATTAATGACGTACTTCTGACAGTAATGAACCCTGAGGTGCGAGGCGAGGGTGACGCTGGCTGTGATGGTTAAGGTTATGTGTCAACTTAGCTGGACTATGATTCTCCAGTGGTTTGACAGTTATGTAATGATGTAATTTGGCAGTTACATAATGATGTAGTCATCCTCCATTTTGTTATCTGATGTGGTCATCCTCCATTTCTGTATAACACTGATTTTTGCATAATGACCTGGTCTTTGGAACCTAACCATGTCGATAAGGGAGGAGTGGATGTATTAGTTTCCTAGGGTTGCCATAACAAATTACAACAAACTTGGGGGCTTAAAACAACAGAAATTAATTGTCTCACAGTTCTGGAAGCTAGCAGTCTGAAGTCAAGTTGTGGGCAAGGTTGGTTCCTTCTGGGCTCTCTGAGGGAGAAATCTGTTCCATGCCTTTCTCCTAGCTTCTGGTGGTTGCTGGCAATCCTTAACATTCCTTGGCTTGTAGAAGCATCATTCCAGTTTCTGCCTCTGTCTTCACATGATGTTCTCTCTGTGTCTATCTCTGTTTTCAAAGTTCCTCTTCTTAAAAGGACAGCAGGCACTGGATAAGGGCCCATCCTAATCCTAATCCAGTATGACCTCATCTTAACTTGATTGTGTCTGCAAAGACCCTATTTCCAAATAAGGTTACATGCACAGGTACCAGGGTTTAGGACTTCAGCTTATCTTTTTGAAGGACACAATTCAGTCCATAACTTAAGACTGTTAACCCTTTGTTCTGTCATCTAGATTGCAGATATTTCTTCATAGTTTACTTTTTGCCTTTGATTTAATGTATGTGTTTCAGATTTTTATATTAACAAAGCTATCAAAATTTTTATTTATGATATTTTCTTCACATAATGTATGTTCACCTATATCTTTCTTCAGAAACATTTTAGACTTTTTTTTTTTACATTTAAATCTTTGTAATTTAATTCCAATGCAGTTTAAACTAGTATCTAAACCAAAGAAGATGCTATGGGGAGGAAGATTTTGATTCTATATGTGGATGAAATGTCTAACAATTTAAAACTGTCTAAAAAGTGAAGAGGTTGACAAGTGAGGAAGTAAGATAACCTCATCATTTGACTTTCCATGTGGGTTTAAAGTTGCTTCACATTCTGTAAGTGCTGAATTAACATTTATTGAATGAATGAATAGATGGATGGATGAATGAAGGATGGAACAAAATGCCTCTGTGGTGTCTTTCAACACTGATTCTTTGATCTTGGCTCATTTTCAGTTCACTTCATCTCCAAAGATCATTCCAGAACTGGAGATTGTGGCCCACATGGGTTAAGTGGGCAGGAGGGCAGGAGTGGTCTGTAAGGAAGTGGTGTGGAGAGAGCTGACTCCAGGGGGTCTCCTTCTCAATTGCTCAGTTCTCATGTATACTTTACATGTGATAGACCCCAGAACTCACAATGAGAACTGACCCGCTCCCAAATATTGAGTATGCATCTTCTGGTTTCATCCTCTGGGCTTTGAGGAGGAGGCCAAGAAGTAGGTGAAATGGTCCCTAGCCAAAAGGATTTATAAGCAAGTTGGGGAGGTGAAGCAGGTACCCCTGAGAAATGAAGGAACAGCATGTGTGACATTGAGGCAGAGGTTGTAGGAATGTGGTGGGAGTGGGGAGGCTGCTGCTGCTGCTGTTGTTATGGAATCTTAAAAACATGGCAAGATGCATTTCCTGAGTCCTGGAGGTTTGCTCCAAGTGGTTATTTCCTGAAGGACTCTTCTACGGAAGTTTTCCTTTCAGGTAAATAGAAGAAATCCCTACCAGGGTTAAGAGTCTCTTCTCTACTTCTTCAGATGACTCAGTGACTCAGGGGAGAAGAAAGTGTACACAACTGGTTAAAACTACAAATAAGAGAAATGTGAGTTCACCCTTGTCTATACACATACACACATACCAACACTCATATATGTGTACATGTACATATGTATCTGTCTGATGCTTGATTTATTATTTTTTCTGGGTAAAGATCACTGTACTTTTCAGATTATACTAGCCTGGGATAAAAGTAGGGTCTTGATAATAGAGACAATAAAAATTTCTCTGGCTCTACCTCATGAGTTCTATGGAAATTCCAGGCCCCCTCTAAGGACCTGTGAGCACTCTTGTCTTGGTTACTCGAGGCATCTGGTGTCTCTGCTGCTCCAGCTCTGGCAGTTCCCTCTCAGGGGATGCCAACAACAACAGCTCTGCCTCCAGTGCAGCTGCTCCTCCTACCGTCTGCCGTCTGCGCCCAGTTGGCAACACCCATGAGGTGGAGGACCTTGTCTGCATCAGGGTGCTGCCTCCTGCAGCAAGTGAGTCTGCCCAGGGTCTCAGCAATTTTCATTTTTAATGGTTCTGTTGTTTTATCCTCCATTGCCAAGAATCACGTGATTCTTTGAGAACTGGACTGGAAGATGGTTTGAGGGGCGTCTATATGTAGAAGCCCCTTCCATCCCCACCCTGACCCTTGCTTATTATGTTTGGAGGGAACATAGACAACTCCACTTCTCTTCTCCTTTCCTGGGCTCCTTGTTTCTTCAGGCAAAGCCCTCTTGTCCAGATGTGCCTGAAGTCTAAGATAAATATAGTTTGTAGACTATGCTTGACCACTGAGGATTAATGTGGTGGATTAGAAAATGGGCTCTGGAGCCAGCTGCCTCAGTTTGCATCAGTCCTCAGCTAGGTGATCTTGCTCACGTGACTTCTCTTCTCTGGGCCTCAGTTCTCATCTGTAAAATGGAGATGATAATTGGACCTACCTCATAGCATTGCTAAGGGAATTCTCTAAGTTAGTACATACAAAACGTTTTGAAGAGTGGCAAGCAGACAATAAACCCATAGCTCAAAAATGTTAGCAATTATTACTTTAAAATCAAGGTCATTCTCCTTTTTCTTTAGATTTAGTGTAATTCAAAAGTTCTAATCTGCATAGACTCCTCATGGACTCCAAAGGGTTGAAAGAAGAAAACAGAGGAAAAGCCAATCAGATACTGACCAAGTTTGACCTCCTTCATTAGTCTTCAGGGATCGTCAGAGTGCCAAGTCACAGAGGACCCCTGGCTGGGCTAGACCTACTTTCTTCCTTCTTTCCTTAAATATATTTTTATCACTAAGCATTATTATAGGTTCTAGGGAGAACAGAAGGAACCCTAGTTGCAGAATGGTTAAGTGCTCAGCTGCTAACCTGAAGGCTGACAGTTTGACCCCACCCAGTGGGTCCGCAGGAGAAAAGACCCGGAGATATGCTCTGGTAAAGATTTCTGCCTAGGAAACCCTATGGGGCAGTTCTACCCCGTCCTATACGGTCACTGTGAGTTGAAATCAACTCGATGGCACATAACAACAACAACAGAGAAAACAGGACAGACGTGGCCCATGTCCTCATTGAGCTCCAGTTCTTGAAGAGAGGAATAAAAGGAACAATAAAATAAGAGAAGTGGGAGAGGGGGAGAGAAAAAAGGATTCATAGGATGGAGAGTGGGGCAAGGCATAGAATACTGGAAACAGTACAAGTTTTGGGGTCCAACAAACCTGTCCTTATCATTTCTAATTCTAGACGTATCATTTCTATCAAGATCTATAAAATGGGGTTACTGATTTCATTCTACTTGGATTAATAATCAATGCCCATGGAAGCAGTAGTCAAGAAATCTAATGACGTATTGCATTGAGAAAATCTGCTGCAAAAGACCTCTTTAAAGTTTTAAAAAGCAAAGATGTCACTTTGATGGCTAAGGTGCACCTGACCCAACCCATAGTATTTCCAATTGCCTAATATGCATGTGAAAGCTGATCAAGTGAAAAGGAAGACAGAAGAAGAATTCATGCCTTTGAATTGTGGTGTTGGTTTAGAATACTGAACAAACAAATCAGTCTTAGAAGAAATACAACCAGAATGCTCCTTAGAAGTAAGGATGATGAGATTTCAGCTCGCTTACTTTTTTTTTTTTTTTTTTTTTGAGCTTTAGGTGAAAGTTTACAGAGCAAATTAATTTCTCATTAGACAATTAATACACGAATTGTTTTTTGACATTGGTTACCAACCCCACAGTGTGTCAATACTCTCCCCTTCTCCACTCCAGGTTCCCTGTTTCCATTAGTCCAGTTTTCCTGTGTCTTCCTGCCTTCTTGTCTTTGCTGGGCTGATGTGCCCATTTAGTCTTGTATACATGATTCAACTATGAAGCACGTTCCTCACATGTGTTATTATTTGCCTTAGAGACTTGTCTAATCTTTGACTGAAGGTTAAACCTCAAGAATGACTTTAATACGGAATTTAAAAGGTGTTTGGGGGCCACATTCTTGGGGTTTTTCTAGTCTCTGTCAGACCAGAAAGTCTGGTCTTTTTTTTTTTTTTTTTTTGTGAATTTGAATTTTGTTCTACATTTTTCTCCTGCTCTGTCCAGGACCCTCTATTGTGATCCCTGTCAGAGCAGTTGGTGGTGGTAGCCAAGCACCATCTAGTTCTTCTGGGCTGAATCTGAGGGAGGTTGTGATAGTTGTGGTCTGTTAGTCCTTTGGACTAATCTCTCCCTTGGGTCTTTGGTTTTTCTTCAATGTCCTCTGCTCCAGCCAGGATGGGACCAGTAGATGTATCTTAGATGGCCGCTCACAGGCTTAAGACCCCAGAAGCTACTCACCACAGTTGGATTTAGAACATTTTCTTTATAAACTATGTTATGTCAACTGAGCTAGAAGTTCCCTGAGACCATGATCCCCAGCCCTCAGCCCAGTAGCTTGGTCCCTCAAGGAGTTTGGAGGTGTCTATGAATCTTCTATGACTTTGCCTTGGTCAAGTTGTGCTGACTTCCCCAGTATTGTGTGCTGTCTTATCCTTCACCAATGTTACCACTTATCTACTGTCTAGTTAGTGTTTTTCCCTCCCCACCTTTCCCTTCTCTCATAACCATAAAAGACTATTTCTTTCTGTGTGTAAACCTTTTCTTGAATTTTTGTAATAGTGGTCTCATACAGTATTTGTCCTTTTGGTGATTGACTTATTTCACTTAGCATAATGCCCTCTAGATTCATACATGTTGTGAGATGTTTCACAGATTCATCATTGTTTTTTATCCTTGCATAGTGTCACGGTTTGAATTATGTCCCCCAAAAACTGTGTGTATCAATTTCGCTAGGCCACGATTCCTGGTACTGTGTGATTTTCCTGTACGTTGTAAACCTGCCTCTAAGATGTTAATGAGGGAGGATGGGTAGCAGTTGTGTTAGTAAGGCAGGACCTGATCTGCAAGACTGGATTGTGTGCTGAGGCAATCTTCTGAGATATAAAAGACAGAAGTGAGCAGAGAGACAGGGGGACCTCATACCGTAAAGAAAGCAGCGCCGGGAGCAGAGCGTGCCCTTTGGACCGGGGTCCTTGCGCAGAGAAGCTCCCAGTCTGGGGGATCACTGAAGAGCAGGCCGACAGAGAGAAAAAGCCTTCCCCTGGAGCTGATGCCCTGAATTTGGACTTTTGGCCTACTTTGCCTGTGAGGAAATCAACTTCTCTTCATTAAAACCATCCACTTGTGGTATTTCTGTCGTAGCAGCACTAGTTGACTAAGACAGAATTTGGTACCGAGAGAGTGGGGAGCTGCTCTAACAGATACCTAAAATGTGGAAGCGGTTTTAAAACTGTGAATGGATAGACGTGCGGCAGTGACAGAGGACCAACAGCAGCAGAGAAGCAGCAGCAGCAGAGAACCAACAGCAGCAGAACCAGGAGACCGGTGAAAGATGGTGCTGGCGCTGACCCCAGAGCGAGAGAGCTGAATGCCTGTGAGCAGGAGGCTTCCTAGCAGAGTGGGGCGCCTCTGGGCACTTATCAGTGGAGCTAGGCTTGCCGACCCACGGAGCGAGGGAGCTGAGCGCCTGTGTGCAGAGGGCTTCCTAGCGGAGTGGGGTGCCTCCGGGCACTTACAGGTGGAGCTACTGAGCCTTGGAACACTTGCCCCAGCAGGGCAGATGCGGGTGTGAGGCCCAAGGGCCGAGAGGCCATAGGAAGCGGAAGGTGAAGAGACAAGGGACACAAGAAGCCGAGCAGCTTCAGCCTCAAAAGGTATGGCCATGACCTCAGGGGTTTCAAACGGTGGAGCCATGGCTTCTGGTGTTTCTAAGGGTGGAGTTGTCACTCCCGATGGAGTAGGAGAATGGTGCCCCTAAAGCTAAGGGAGCAGAGTTGCGGTCCCAGTGGGCCTGGAAGGCGGAGCTGAAGCCTAGGGCCAAGGGGCCGCCACTCAAAATCCAGAGACTGTGGCCAATACCTAGAGTCTGGAGGGCAGGGCCATTGTGTAAATTGTCTCAGAGAACACAGGATTATTTTCAAAGCCTTGAGAGCTAATGTAATGTGTTCTGCTGACTTGCTTGGTGCCTGTTATCCCTTCTTTCCCTCCAGTTTCTCCCGTTTGTAATGAAAATGTCTAGTTTGTGCCTGTTCTGCCATCGTACCTTTGGAAGCAGATAAGTTGTATTCTAGATTTCACAGATGAAGAGGAATTTTTGGATTTTAGACTTGGAGTTAAGACTTTTGCTATGATATGATGGGGTGAAAATGTTTTCCGTGTTGCAAGGATGTGATTTTTTGGGGGCCAAAGGGTGGAATGTCATGGTTTGAATTATGTCCCCCCAAAAATGTGTGTATCACAATTTCGCTAGGCCATGATTCCTGGTACTGTGTGATTTTCCTAAGCCTACCTCTATGATGTTAATGAGGGAGGATGGGTGGCAGTTGTGTTAGTAAGGCAGGACCGGATCTACAAGACTGGATTGTGTCCTGAGGCAATCTCTTGAGATATAAAAGACAGAAGTGAGCAGTGAGACAGGGGGACCTCATACCATCAAGAAAGCAGTGCCCAGAGCAGAGTGCGTCCTTTGGACTGGGGTGCCTGCGCAGAGAAGCTCCCAGTCCGGGGGAACGCTGAGAAGAAGAAGGCTGACAGAGAGAAAAAGCCTTCCCTTGGAGCTGACGCCCTGAATTTGGATTTTTAGCCTACTTTGACTATGAGGAAATCAACTTCTCTTCATTAAAACCATCCACTTGTGGTATTTCTGTTGTAGCAGCACTAGATGCCTAAGACACATAGTACTCCATTGTGTGTATGTACCATAGTTTGTTTATCCATTCATCTGTTGGTGGGCGCTTAGGTTATTTCCGTCTTCTTGCTGAATAATGCTGCAGTGAACATGGATGTGCATATGTCTATTTGTGTAATGGCTATTATTTCTCTAGTATACATTCCTAGGAGTGGGATTACTGGTTGTTGTTGTTATTAGGTGCCATCTAGTCCGTTCTGCCTCATAGAGACCCTATGTACAACAGAATGAAACACTGCCTGGTCCTGTACCTTCCCCACGATTGTTGTTATGCTTGAGCCCATTGTTGCAGCCCCCGTGTCAATACATCTTGTCGAAGGTCTTCCTCTTTTTCGCCGACCCTTTACTTTACCAAGCATAATGTCTTTCTTGAGGGACTAGTCCTTCCTGATAACATGTCCAAAGTATGTGAGACATATTCTTGCCATCCTTGCTTCTAATGAGCATTCTGGCTGTACTTCTTCCAAGACAGATTTATTCATTCTTCTGGCAGTCCATGGTGTATTCAACATTCTTCGCCAACACCATATTTCAAAGGTGTCAGTTCTTCTACCGTCTTCCTTATTCATTGTCCAGCTTTCACATGTTTATGAGGTGATTGAAAACACCATGGCTTGGGTCAGGTGTACCTTAGTCCTTAAAGTGACATCTTTGCTTTTTAATGGGATTGTTATGTTGTATGATATTTCTATTTCTAGCTTTTTAAGGAGGTACCATATTGTTTTCCAAAATGGTTATACCAGTTTGCATTCCCACCAGCAGTGCATAAGAATTCCAATCTCCCTACAGCCTCTCTAGCATTTGTTATTATCTGTTTTTTTTTTGGTTAGTGTTAATAATGTCAGAGTGAGATGGTATCTCACTGTAGTTTTGATTTGCATTTCTCTAATGGTTAGTGATAGCAAGCATTTCTTCATGTGTCTGTTAGCTGGTTGAATGTCTTCTTTGGTGAAGTGTCTGTTCATATCCTTTGCCCACTTTTTAATTGGATCATTTGTCTTTTTGCTGTAGAGGTGTTGGATTTTCCTCTAGATTTTAGAGATTAGATCTTTGTCAGATACATCATACACAAAATTTTTTTTCCAGTCTGTAGGTTCTCTTTTTACTCTTTTGGTGAAGTCTTTTGATGAGAATGAGTGTTTAGTTTTTAGAAGATCCCAGTTATCTAGCTTATCTTCTGGTGTTTGTGTATTGTTAGTTATGGTTTGTATCCTATTTATGCCATATATTAGGGCCCCTAGCACTAACCCTATTTTTTCTTCCATGGTCTTTTTAGTTTTTGGTTTTATGTTTAGCTCTTTGATCCATTTTTGAATTAGTTTTCAAGTATGGTGTGAGGTATGGGTCCTGTTTTATTTTTTTTACAGATGGACATCCAGTTTTGCTAGCACTATTTGTTAAAGAGACATTTCCCCCATTTAATGGACTTTGGGCCATTGTCAAAGATCTTGTGGCTGTAGGTAGATGAATTTACATCTGAGTTCTTGATTCTGTTCCATTGGTCTATATGTCTGTTGTTGTACCGGTACCAAGCAGTTTTGACCACCATAGCTATATAGTAGGTTCTGAGGTCAGGTAGGTAGTGCAAGGCCTCATACTTTGTTCTTCTTCAATAATTCATCTAGCTTACTTTGGACATGTCATCAGGAAAGACCAATCACTAGAAAAGGACATCCATTTTGGTAAAGTAGAGGGTCAGAGAAAATGAGGGAAACCCTCAATGAGATGGATTAACACAATAGCTGCAACAGTGGACTCAAACATATTAACCATTTTGAAGATGGCCCGGGACCGGGCAACGTTTCCTTCTGTTACGTGGTCACCATGAGTCTGATCCGACTTGATGGCAACTAACAGCAAGAACAATTACCTATCTTAAAGGGTGAGGGTGAGGATTGGAGAAGAGAATATATATGGTAGCTAATCAAAAGTGTTAAGCTCTCACCTTCTTCCTGTACCCCAACAAGAGAAAGCCAGCATCATAAGTTGCCTGCCCATGACATAGGCCTTGAAATAATTCAGAAGCCATCAAAAGATAAATTTTAAAGAGTTTACCAGCCACACCCATTCTATATTATTTTCCCATGTCAGCTTTTTTTTTTCTTTTAAAGGATGGGGCTTGCCTGTAGGAGGTACGAGTGAAATCCGTCAGTGGTAGCTGATTCCAAAGATGACAGTTTGAGCACTTGCTGACTGACTTCTACTTCTGCCTGCTGGTGTTGTAAAATGATGTGGGCAATCGACGCAGCTTGTCATTCTCCATCTGTTCCCTCTCTCTTCTCTCCCCACCCCCCAGCCCCACTGGTATTTTTGGAAGAATAGTTAAATACGTCAACCTTTAAAAAAAGTAGTTATTAAATCTTTCTTGTCATCAACATGTAGTGGGGTTTTGTGTCATACATAACTCTTGGCAGGATCGAAATCTGGATTTTAGAAACAAGATAAATTTTTTTTATTGGCCCCCCCTTTTTTTTCCCCTTGTGAAAAAGTTCAGCTTCTGCAGAAACCTAATGGTTACTCTTCAGAGTTGGTCCTGACTTAACCAGTAATAGAATGATTTTCCCTCGTTTTGCCATTTGAATAACTCTCCACCAAACCACATAGAGTTGAGCGATTACTACAATGAGCTTTGGCACTTATAAAATATAGTTTTTTTGGTTTAGTAACTTCTCATCTCAAGAGCCTAAAATGTGGGGCTTCAGCAATATGCTCACTTGAGCTTCTGGCTGACCGGTCTGCGGGATGAACGAATTGGTGCTCAGAGTGGCTACAGTGGGGAAGTAACATCTCCCATGTGTTAGATAAGCACTTATTCTGTGTGGGCGACTGAAGAAGAACTTTAGGTGCATTTCTCATTTGAGCCACAAAAAAACTCAATAGTTAGAATTTATTGAAGGCTTACTGTGAGCCAGGTTATGTGTAGTGATTTTTTTGGCATTCTCATTTAATCTTGTCGTCTTATAAGATGTAGCCACTTGTTTAGGATGCAAGTGACAGTAAACAAAACAAAACAAAACAAACGCATTGCCATCGAGATGATTCCGACTCATAGAGACCCTATAGGACAGGGTAGAACTGCCCCATCTGGTTTCCAAGGAATGGCCGGTGGATTGGAACTGCCGACTTTTTGGTTAGCGGCCAAGCTCTTAACCACTGCGCTACCAGGGCTCTGCAAGTGACAGTAACTCAACTCAATTCTCTTTGATGCCCAAGCTAGTTTTATTGGATGATGCAACTGAAAAGTCCTCGGGATAGATCTTGATAGCTTCAGGCCTGGCTGGATCCAGACGCTCAAATGATATAATCAGATTTCTCTCTCTCCTAATTTTGCTTCCCTTTATATTGACTTTGTTCTCAACAGAAAACCCCCTATGAGGTGGCATAGATGGCCATCAGTAGGTCCGGCTTACATCCTACCAGCCTAGAAACTCAAGTAGAAAGAAAGTGCTTTTTGCCCTTGGCTCCAGCATTCACTCTCAGTGGACTACATTTGGTCACATGCTTGTCCCTGAGCCAGGGAGGTAGACTAGGTTGCTTGGCCAGACTTGAGTCATGTGTGAACCCCAGATGCTTGGGAGAAGGAGTGAGGTCCAGCCCATCCATAGCACATGGAATGAGAGTGGGGAGGGGATATTGCCCCAAAGAAAGCCAGGACCCTTTAACCCCAAGATGACAAAACAGCAGGGACCTACCACAGTCCCATTATTGGGAGCATTTCATAGATGAAGAGACTAAGGATCAGGGGATTTGTGTAATTCGTTCCTCCAAAGTCTCACCATTGGGTAATGCCAGAACTGAGATTTGAATCTTTGTCTGCTGGACCCCAAACCCATACTCTTTCCACTACTTGGCATATATTTCACCTGCCCAAATATATCACAGTTTCTGCTTCAGGAGCCCCTATTGCATCTTTTCACTAACTTGGATTCCTTCACGTCTACTTGTGAACACGGTGACAGTTATCAAACAAGAAATGATCCAGTAACACAGGCTCTGAAGGGCGTGCTATGAATCTGGTTCCTGTTCACAGTGAGTGGGGCTCAGAGAACCATGGCACAGTACACAGGCACAGAGCCAGCTCCTTAGGAGCAGGGACTCACCAGGAGCCTCTTCTTTGTGCAAACCGCTTCCTGGGGCCTGAGACCCTTTCCCCTTTGGAACAGGGAGCCCTGACAGCTTTGGGAGTGATGCCTCCTCCTGATGTTGGGGAAGGCATGTGATTCCTGTGGCCTCTGCTGCTACAGTTGCTGAAACTGCCCCCCGATATGTCATTAGGGAGCCTTCTACTGGGCCACGTGCTCAGGGTGCCTAGTAAGATGAGTTAGGGGTTTTATTCAGCTGTCCTTGTGACTAGCACTAGCGTTCCCCTGCAGTTAAACCAAGACCAATTCCTCAGGTCCCTGAGTAATCACGAGAAGAAAGTCCTCCTGTGTGCTCCCAGGCCACTTGCCTACAGCCCTGGAGTGTTGTATCCACAAGTGCCGGACATAAACCTCTGGCTGCACAGGGGCTGATTTCAGATGGGATATACATGGACATGGCATAATAGGAAGCCCACGGTGAGAAGTGTTATTTCCTTCGTGGTGCTCTATTAGCCCTTCTGATTAGATATCTCCCTGAGACTTTGTCCTTGATGAAAACTCATCCCAGCACCAACCTGCTCTCTTTCGTTTTCTTTCTAACACTAGTAAGACAGACCTCATGCTGGGAGCCTTTGGCAGGAGGTGCTAACCAGCTGGAGTTTCGTGGCGTTGTTTTTTTGATTTTATTGTATTTATCTTTATGGTTTCCTTCCATTATGGCAGGTGGTGCTAGTTTTCAACTTATGGTAAGGATATGAATTTTGTGTACCAAATAAATTAATTTTAGTAAAAGATGGTGAGTGGATTGAAAGAAAAAATTCTAATTATATGTATCAGTCAGGGTTCAACCAGAGAAGCAGAACCAGCTGTTGCTCTTAGCTGCTGTCGAATTGGCCCTGACTTACGGGGACTCCATGCACAACAGGATCAGACCATTGTGATCCATAGGGTTTTCATTGGCTGATTTTCTGAAGCAGCACCAGTAGGATATATATATATGTACATATTAAGAGATTTGTTGGAAGGGATTGGTTTATGTGATTGTGGGGACTGGGTAGAGGCAACTTGCAAGTTTGTAGAGCAAGCGGGCAGACGGGGCAGGCTGGGACTCTTAGGAACAGGCTGAGGCTGCTGTCCACAAGTGAAATTTCTTCTTCTGGGAAACCTCAGTTTTTGCTCTGACTGAATCAGGCCCACCTAAATTATCTAGGATAATCTCCCTTAGTTAAAGTCAACCGATCATGGACTTTAGTTACATCTGTAAAATTCTTTCACAGCAACACTGAGGTTAGTGTTTGGTTGAATAACTGGGGACTGTAGCCTAGCAAACTTGATACATAAGACATCACAGGTGACACAGAGACATGGTGGACATTGTGAAGCAGATAAATGCATGAGGGACAGTTGGTGAACCTGTGCCAAACAGATGGAGCAAATGGCTGGGAGGTTAGACTCTGAGCGGGGGAGCTGTGAGTTCCAGGTGTGAGAGTGAGGCTTTCTACTCTTCATGATGGGTATTTCAGCCATTTAGGGGTTGACAGTGGGGAGTGGGGATGGGGTGGGAAGAGCAGAATGCAGCAACCTGCCTTTTCTGCCTCCCCTCTTAGATTTTGCTTGCCTATATCACTCTAATCTATTCGGCCTAATAGAGGTGAGTTTGTTCTTTGATAAAGTCCCCAGAAGTCTTGGACTCCACCCATTTAACCCTATAGTGACTGGGTCCCTCACCCCCACCCTCAGTGGCACCCCTTTTACCAAAGTCTTGGCTGTCAGAGTGATGGATGAACCTCATCTTCCCAGCTCCAAGGTCATCCCATCCAATGATAATGGTCACTGAAATGGAAATGTAATTACATGATTATTAATCAAATGTATTTTCTGCAGGTTGAAGAAACAACTGAGAAGGTCCATGGGGATCTGTTTCCTGTTAAGGCAATTAGAAAAGGATGTGGAACTTGTGCTTAGATGAGAAGATAGCCTTTGTGCAAGTCTCCTGAGGAGGAGGAGGAGAGTTGGTTTCACTTCTTAAAGACCAGCAGTTTCTGTTTCCTATGGGAGCCTACATTAATTTTCTGGACCACGAGCTGAACCTTCATGGGATGCAGAGGGCTGATCAGCTTTCTGATGCCTGACCCGCGAAGCAAGGTGGTAAGTCAGCGTCTCTGTTGACATTCTGAGATTGACATGCTGATGGATGAAGTGTGGCCTGGAAATCTCTCTTCCATTAGCGCAAGTCGTGCAGTTGTGTGTCAGGGTAATTGCCCTGTGCTAGTCCTCTTCCCAAGCTTTGGAAGCAGAACTTCCCGCTGGTAGATCAGTTAAGGGCTGGAGCACTTTCTAGTGTTGGCAAGGGTGAGATGCGTGAGTTTCCATACCCACTTCATGCTCATTGTTGTCTGGGAGGCAAACCGTTTTCTGGGTGGCTCTAGGGGAAAATTGTCTTACTTAAGTCTGTTGAGGTAAGAGAAAAAGTATATTTCAACTTTCTTTTCTGTGGTCTAAAATCTCCACGTTTGTAGATGATACTAAGTCAGGCAAATAGGTGTCACTTGAAGGGCTAACCTGGATTGAGTAGTAGTGGCTGCCTAGAGGGCAAGGGGGTGCCAAGTCTTACCCTGGGCCAAAAGGGGGATGACAGCTGCGACTGTGAGTAATGTCCACATGGATAGTGGGCATGGGGGTAAGAGAGTGGCATGGGGTTGAAATGCCAAGCGGATAGTCTTTAAACTATAGAATATAAAGGTTAGTATATAGATTAAAGTACAATTTCTCTGCCTTGTTTCCTCAATTATATCATAAACTGCTGGAGGGCAGAGTTTGGAACACATTTCTCTGTAACACAGGTGACTAGGTTCTTTAGCGCAATCTCTTCTCTTGCCCTGTGCACACTTTAAGGACAGACTAACTTTCTCATGCTCACGCCCTCCAGTGTCCTTCCTCCCACCTCGAAAGAATATCCCATAGCACTGGTGAGTAATGCATCTTGTACAAAGGAGGGGTCCCATCGCTCACCTCAAAACATCCTCCATCTGGATAATTTAGGATTTGGTTTGGCTTCATGGGGTACTAGCTTGACTTCCATGGCTTAACCCCATGGGGGCTTACTTTTCTCATGTAATGAGAATTCTGGAGGTGGTTGCCCATAGCTGGTGCAGCAGCTCCTCCTGTTGTCAATTTTCCAGGGTTCCTCTCGTTCTATTTCATCATCTCTAGTGACAAACACATGCCAGTCAGACCTGTCCCTTCTCATCAGGAAGCTCTGGCAGATTTCTGCTTCCGTCTTACTGGCCAGAACTGGGTCACATGGCCACTTGTAGCTGTGAGGGAACCTAAGGGGTTCTGTTCTTAAGCAAGAAGGGGAGAGCAGATGTTGGGAGGGCAACCAGCAATGAGCAAGCAGCATAGCCTCCCAGCTACCTTGTGGTCTTGCCTCTGTGCCCTGAAGACATTTCCTCTCCCCTCCAGCTATATTGGTTCCAGCCTCTGTGGATCTCCCTGTCTTCCCCCACTCCCTGGGGTGGCCCTAGAAGTTCTCTGCTCTGATCTCCTTCTGTGAGGGAACACAGTTGACAGACGCCTCAGCTGCCCACTTTTGGATCCTTTGTGCTGTTCACACCAAGACCACAGTTCCCCTGCCCCTCCCAGCCAGTAACTGAGCCCAGGGGGACACTAGAGCTGGCCATTCCTGCTCAACGTGGGACTCCTGTAATGGGCAACCTTTGCTTAGGGCCCCTCCACCTGCCTGGTGGAGACTTTCAGAGCTGCCCTGGAGTCTGAGGCTCTTCCTGCCCAGTCTTCCTTTTTCCCCTTTCTCCTCTCATAGGTGTCACATCTGCACTGTGGTCCAAAGATCCTCCCCACCTACTCCAGTTCCCCTCCCTTTTATCCTTTACAAGTATTTGCCCAGATAAATCTCTTGCATATTGACTCCTGTCTTGCCAGTTGCTTCTTGGAGGACTGAGACTGACATGCCTCCCCTTCCACATATCCCTATCCTGTCTCTTATCTAGGTAAATTTCTCTCTCTATAATCTCCAGTTTGCAATAACAGGAGCATAATTTTATTTGTAATCTCCTCATTATCCCTTGACTTCTCTCTTTTTTTTTTTTTAAAAAAAATGATATTTTATTGTGTTTTCAGTGAAAGTTTACACAGCAAATTAGGTCTCTGTTCGATAATTTCTACACAAATTGTTCAGTGACATTAGTTACAGTTTTCACAATATGTCAACTTTTTTTTTAATTGTGTTGTGGTTGTTCCGTTCCTGGTGCTCTAGTTTCCCTGTTCCGTTATCTTCTCTTCCTTACTTTAGAGTAAAATTGTTGACCTTTTGGTTTCATATAGATGGTTTTTTAATGGAGCACTGTACTCATGGATGATATCCTTTCTTTTGTGTGCCAGTCTGTTATTCCGCTTATCCCTTGACTTCTAAAGAGGGTTGAGCCCCAGGTGGATTCTTTCTTTGAATGCTTATGTTATTTTTCCTCCTGTCACAAAATGAATAAATCACATTTATTGAGCATCTGTTATATTCCAGTCCCTAATCTAGGTTCTGGGGATACCAAGGCTTGTCAGCCTGGGTTCCTGCCCTGGTGGAGTGCACAGTCTGGTGGGTTTCATGAAACTCCTTGCTTCTGCAGTGGTGGGCATGCTCTGTCCCTCCTGCGATCTCTCTAAGCTCTGGGGGTCTGTCTCATTCAGCATTTCTCTCTCTAGCTTTTGAGCCTCTTTGCCACTTGCCTGGCAAGTTACAGAAGAAGCAATGCAGCTGTTGCCCCTGCATCCAGTGCATCAAAAGTCCAGGTAACACAGGCCTGGAGTAGTCATGGCAACCCTAATGGGAGCACTGACCCAGCATAAATCCAGACCTGAGCTCATTGTGAAATGTGTTGGAGCTTGTCTGCGTCAGACCGTGTGGAGGGAAAGGCGCCTGGCCCTGTGGGAACTGATCGAAAGGTTTCCTCAATAACCCAGGGGAGGAGTCAGGTGATGGTACGCTCAGAAGGAAGAAGAAAAAGAAGCCTTGATGTCAGTGCAGAATGGTTTTGCACTGCCTGTGAACCAGGTTGACATGTTAACCGGGTCATTTATTTCCATGCTCTGGGTCTGCCTTGGAGTTTACCAAGGCCAGATGGGCAGATCCAGCTACGGAAGGAACCCAGGATGTTTCACATACAAATACACGTACATGGATGTACGCATGCTGTTAGGTTTGCAAATGAGTCAGAACTGCGTGCTTTGTGCAGTTTGTGACGACAGTCTATTCTCTCTCGTCACCTTGCAAGCTGGGAAAAGCCTCACTGCGGTGCCTGCTGATGCACATGCTATATTCTCTGCTCGTTTTGCTGAAAGACGCCCGCTTTCTGCGTCTGCTTCAGGTTCTGACCCAAATGTCACATACTCAGAGAGGCCCTCCCTGACCATTGTAGCAACCGTCATGCCGCAGGGGCTCTCTTATATCACCCTGCTTATCCCCTTCACAGCCCTTAACCTTTTCCATGTTCACCTTGCTTGTTTATTTGTGCACTTATTTGTCCTCCCCTTGCATGTAAGTTCCATATCTGTCATGCTTTTCCTCTTTAGCATCTAGCAAAGGGCCTGACACAAAGTAAGTGCTCAATAAATATGTGCTGAATGACTGAGTGGATGCTTTTTCCAGGTACTTGGTGTCCAATTAGAAAAGGATATGGGACTTGTGCTTAGATGAGAAGACTGACTTTGTGCGAGTCTCCAGGGGACTTTGGTAATAGCGGTGTGGTTGAAAGCCTTGTTTGTACTATTAATCTCCCAGGTGCTGAGCTCCTACCTCAGCTGTGGTCCTGGCCAGGGATAGTCAAGGTTTTTGAATGTTTGAACAGTCTATGGATAAAAGATAATTTTAAGTGGGATTGACCCACTTCTGCCTAGCATGGTGCAGACGATGCAACACTGGGGACCAGGGGCCTGGCTTAAATGCCCTGTAGAGAAAGTTTTGGGGAAAGGATGATGGGATTGTCTCACATTCCACTGACCTGTGAGCACAGCTTTAGACTGACATTTGTACCAGTCCTAGTAGTAAAGCTGGAAGTTTTTTGAGTCTAATAGTTGTCTTCTTCCTGATTAGAGCAGTTTGGCATGTAGGCACTCTACCCAGAGAGCCAGGGGAAGTCCAGTTTCATCAAGATTGATGGGGAGTCAGGGAGCTGGCAGCTGTTTCAGCACCATCTTGGCCTGCCTGCTCCCTGCACCTTGCCACCTTCTCCCTGTACCCAGTTGTTCTTAACACCAACATGAAGATTGACTGGATTGTAATGGTGTGGTCCCGTGGTTAGAACGGCCCCCTCCTTTTGGTTGAGATCTCTAGCTCCCTAGAGTCCCGAATGGTTTTTACTGTGCCCCCTCGTTCCTCCTCTACCTGTGGTCCTGGCTTAGACAGCCTCGATTGCCAACTGTCCCTTGCTGAGGCTGATGTGACAAACTTCCGGTCTTTCTCCCCAGTTGTTTTCTTTCCTGGTTGCTTTGGAGTTATTGGATGCTTTTCTTTCTCTGGTCTTAACTTGTCTCATCAGCCACATCATAATTTCCCTGCTCTTCTGGTGGCAAATACCTTTTGATGTCAAGCCTACCCTCCCCAAGCATGATGAATGGCTGCAGAGGCTGAGCTTTCACCCGACGTCGGGCAACAGTTTGTTCAAAGGGATATTTTGCTTGCTCCCCAGTGACTTTTCAGATTCCTCCAGCAAACATTTTTGGGATCACTCAATTTCCTAGAGCCCATCAGAATTCTCCTTGTTCAAACAGAACTGTCTTCCTGATCACATTAAAGCATTTCAAATATATTTAAAAATATTTGATTTCCCAGTCTTCACCCCCTCCTCCATCACCAGGAAGGGTCTCCTTTGGCTTGCTGATTTTAAGAGTGAGATTGAATTTCTTTGCAACATCTTTAAATCCCAGCGGTGGGGTTTTATTGTAGTTTTTGGATCTGTACTGGGAATCCTTCAGAGGACCCATGAAGTTGGGGGTGCAAAGGTGGAACCAAAGAGAAAGAAAAAAAAGCATTGGCACAGAAGATTGAAAATTTACAGATTGCCTCCTGTGATCCTTAAGGTTGTGTGTCCACTTGGCTGGGCCATGATTCTCAGTGGTTTGGCAGTTATGATGTAGTTTGGTAGTTCCATGATGAGATTTGATATAATGTAAACACGTCCATGATGGTATCTGCTGTGAGTAGCAATCAATTGAAAGGGATTTCCTTTGGGGGTGTGACTTACATCCAGTATAGGTGGACTTTCTGGCAAGGCTCATGGGCTTTTGCTTGCTCTGGATCCTGCAGCTGGCTCCTGTTCATCTGACCTCTGGTTCTTGGGACTTAAGCTAGCAGTTTACCTGCTGTCTTGCCTGCTGATCATGGAATTCACTATTCTTACCACATTCCCATCATTCTGAATCAGCTGGCTTGATAGAATGACGGAATGGCCTCTTAAAGACACAATTACAGTGCCAGCTAGGTGGCAATACCCTGCAGAGTTGGGGCAGTGTTCTCCAGGAGGCTGTTTATGCTCTAAACCAGTGTCCTGATATATGGTGCTGTTTCTCCCATATCCAGGATTCATGAGTCCAGGAATCAAGGGGTGGAAATGGGAGTGGCACCACTCACTATTACCCCTAGTGACTCACTCACAAAATTTTTGCTTCCTGTCCCCACGACCTTATGCTCTGCGAGTCTTGAGGCCTTCATTCCAAAGAATGCTCTTACCTGGAGACACATCACTGATTCCACTGAACTGGAAGTTAAGAATGCCACCTGGCCACTTTGGCCTCCTCATGCTTCTGGATAAACAGGCAAAGAAGGAAGTTACTATATTGGCTGGTGTGATTGATCCTGATTACCAAGAGGAAATCAGATTGATATTACATAATGGAGGTAAAGAAGAGTATCTCTGGAATGCAGGAGATCCCTTAGGGCATCTCTTAGTACTACCATCCCTGTGATTAAAGTCAATGGAAAACTACAGCAACCCATTTCCAACAGGACTACTAATGGCCCAGACCTTTTAGGAGTGAAGGTTTGGGTCACCCCACCAGCAAAAGAACCATGACCAGCTGAGGTGTTTGCTGAGGGCAAATGGAACACGAATGGGTGGTGGAAGAAGGTAGTTCTAAATATCAGTTAGGACCACATGACCAGTTGCAGAAACAAGGACTGTAATTGTTATGAGTATTTCTGCCTTGTATATTGTGTTTGTTGTACCATGTTAGGTGCAAGTATGACTTTATAATTGTCTTTGTTCAGAGATTATGTATGGTTTAAGGAGATGTGTACAGGTGCCAAGTTGACAAGGGGTAGACTGTGATTGTTAAGGTTGTTTGTAAACTTCGCTGGGCCATGATTCTCAGTGATTTGGCAGTTATGATGTAGTTTGGCAGTTATATGATGATGTAATCACTTCCATGATGAGATTTGATATAATGTGATCACCTCCATGATGGGATTTTCTGTGAGTAGCCAGTCAGTTGAAAGGGAGTTCCCTTGGGGATGTAGCCTACATCCAACATAGGTAGACTTTCTGGCAAGACTCGTGGGCTTTTGCTTGCTCTGGGTCCTGAGGCTGGCTCCTGTTCATCTGACCTCCAGTTCTTGGGACTTGAGCTAGCAGCTTACCTGCTGTTTTGCCTGCTGATCTTGGGATTCATTGGTCTTTGAAGCCTCTGCACAAGAACCCTGCTGTCTGACCTGCTGATCTTGGGTTTGCCAGCCCCTGTGGCTATGTGAATCAGGAGAAGCCTCCAGCCTGACCCAAGGACTTGGGACGTTCCAGCTTCTACAATCACTTGAGCCATTTCCTTGATATAAATCTCTCTCTATATGTATTTATATGCTTTACTGGTTTTACTTTTCTAGAGAACCAAGCTTAAGACATCTTCAGATACAGATGCTTGGACTGTGATTCTTATGGTTCTTGATGTTTCCTTTTACAAAGTGAATTATGTCTGCAGTATCAGAGTTAAGAGGAAGTAGAGAAACATCTCTGTGCATGGTGTTTCTTTGGAGGAGCTCGTGCAGTGAGCATTGTTCAGTCCAGCTTCAAGAAGCAGTGTTTTAGGAAAAAAGAGAGAAAAAAGGAATTCTGGCTTAAACATGTTCAGTGTACCAAAAAATATTTTGATGTTTTATCTGTAATGATAATAGTAATAAGAAGAAAGTTGTTGTCGTTGTTAGGTGCCGTCAAGTTGATTCCGACTCATAGTGACCCTGTGTACAATAGAACAAAACACTGCCTGGTCCTACATCATCCACACAATCATTGCTATGTTTGAGACCATTGTTGCAGCAACTGTGTCAATCCATCTCATTGCGGGTCTTCCTCTTTTCTGCTGACCCTCTACTTTACCAAGCATGATGTCCTTCTTCATGGACTAGTCCCTCCTGAGACTATGTCCAAAGTATGGGAGACGAAGTCTCGCCATCCTTGCTTCTAAGGAGCATTCTGGCTGTACTTCTTCCAAGACAGATTTGTTTGTTCTTCTGGCAGTCCATGGTATATTCAATATTTTTCACCAACGCTATAGTTCAAAGGCATCAATTCTTCTATGGTCTTCCTTATTCATTGTCCAGCTTTCACAGGCATATGAGGCGATTGAAAGCACAATGCACCTTGATTGCGTATTTGATCAATTTCAGACTGCAGAAGTTGGTAAAAATCTTCAATTTCTTCATCTTTGGCCTTAGTGATTGGTGTGTAAATTTGAATAATGGTGGTATTAACTGGTCTTCCTTGTAGACATATGGATATTATCCTAAGAAGAAAGTAGCTACCATTTATTAAGTGCCTATTATGTTTTGTGAAGAGTCCTTGGGAGGTGCAAACGGTTAATGTGCTTGACTGCTAACCAAAAGGTTGGCAGTTCGAGTCCACCCTGAGGTGCCTTGGAAGAAAGGCCTGGAGATGTACTTCTGAAAAATCAGCCATTGAAAACCTTATGGAGCACAGTTCTACACTGATTCATATGGGGTTGTGATGAGTCAAAGCAACTTGATGGCAACTTTTTTTTTTTAATGTTTCCTGAAGTACTTTGTTTATAATTATCTCAATCATCACAAACACCCTGAAGACAGGTGTGATTATCTCCATTTCACAGGTAAGACCCACCACATTGAACATGTCCAAAGGAAACTCTTGATTCCCCCATTCCTCCTAAGACTTGCCTGTCTGAGCAAATGCACTGCCCTCTATCCTGTAGAAGCTGAGAACCTAGCTGTCATCCCAGATTCTTTCTCTCCCTTACCTTTCAATCAATTTCTACCTTGCACCTTGGTCTCAAACGTCTATTTCCACTCTCACCAACCTGGACTAAACCTGAATAGTCTTCCAGCAGTCTGAGCTGTCCTTACAAAACATAAACCACCCAGGGTCCTCACCCACTTAGAATTCTTCAGTGACTCCCCGATCTCAGCCTGCCCGACATGTCATCTGGTCCCCTCCTCACCCTCTGTGCTGCAGTTTCACAGGCCTCCTTTCTAGTCCCTAAGACCCCAAGACATCCTCATGTTAGCAGATTCCCATGTTCATTTCCCTGCCTTGGGCCCTCTATCTCCTGCTTCTCCCATGTGTGGCCCCTCTTATCCTTTAGGTCTTGTCAGACAGTCCATGGACAAGCTCCCTAGTTATTCTCCAACAGTGGATTTTGTTTAATAATTTCCTCGTACGTTCAGGATGGGCTCAAAAATCTGCATTTTAACAAGCTCCCCCAACCTTGTCATTCCAGTGCAGGTAATCCAGACTGCTCTTGTGGAAAACATGTCGGACAGTTTTCTTATGTGCTGCTGCAGCACAACACAGTTCAGGGAGTCTGCTTTGGGAAGTGCCTGTGGGAGAGCCAAATGACATATGAGGCTTTCTATGTCTTATGATGATATCCGGAACCCGTTAACCCGTTGCCTTCGAGTCAATTCCAACTCATAGCGACCCTGTAGGACAGAGTAAAACTGCCCCATACAGTTTCCAAGGAGCACCTGGTGGATTTGAATTGCCAACCTTTTGGTTAGTAGCATAGCTCTTAACCCCTACACCACCAGGGTTTCCATGATATCCAGAAAGTATTTTAAAAACCAACCAAAAAAAAAAGTTACTCAGCTTGATCCTCCCGTTATGTACCAGGTTTCCAAAATTCCTCATCCTTTGAACCTCAATAGGTCAACATTGCCACCACTGAGGATATATAAGGGTAGTTTCAAAAATAATTTAGGTAACAGCTTTGTATTAGGTCTAAGTGTTTATCTCCCAAGGTGGCTCTTGTTGGGGGATACTGTTTGTTGGAATGGATGTGCTTGGGTGAGTACATCATGTGGTCTCATTACTCTACTGCTTCCCTGGACCTCAGCAACGTTTGACCAGTGCGAGGATGCTCATGCTGAACTCTGCGGCAGAAACTTTCAGATTTGGCTGCTGGGTTTAGATATTTCCCATCTTCAGTTCAGAGATTTGATGGTGTCCCAGAGCAAGGGATTCTGGAGCTACACTGATTCTGCCAAAGATTTTGCAAACCCTTAATATCCTCAAGGGATAAGTGCAACTTTTGGAAAGAGGAAAAAGATGGTTATTAAAAGAAGATCAGCATGCAGAAAATGAAATAAACACTAGGGGAAGACTTCAGCTCTTTGCTCATTCCAGTTATCTGAAATCCAAGAAAATAGGGGCTTGCTACAGTGGATTGAGTTTTCTGTGCATGGTCCTTATTTATAACTGGCACCTCTTCTTCAAATGGTTCCATTTCTACCAAGTTTTATGTGTTAGTCTAAGCGTGAATGTTCTGGACTTCTCTTACCAAAGCACATATATATGTACACACATACATCTTCAAAAATAGCTTTTTAAAAATTCATCTAGCAAACTATTATTTCCTGCATTCAATAAAGAACCAACAAACTGTCTTCCACTTCCTGTTTTCCTCTTTCATTTCCCATCTCTCCTTGTATAAACATTTACTGAGCATTTGCTTTGGGTCTATCTTGTTCACAGTTGCATACCCAGAATGTAGGACAGCACCTGCTATAGTCTTTGCCCTCACTGAGCTTGCATTTTGGGGATTGGAGTAGGGAGATAGGACATTCAACAAATAATTGCAAAAAATTAATTACCCATAAATCCTGTGAAAGAAAAATACAGGATGCTGTGAGAGTTCACACTAGAAAGTCAGGAGGGTTTCCCTGTGAAGGTGACATTTAAGCTAAGATCCAAGGAATGAAGAGGAGTCAGTGGGGTGAGGTTGAGTAGAGACTAAGCATCCTGTGCAGATATGGAGAAGCAGCATGTGCAAAGGACACAGGGAAGGAAGGACACAGCACATCTGAGCAACTAAAAGAAGCCCAATGTGGTATACTATGATGGGAAGTGAGATTGGAGAGGGATGCAGGGGCCAGACTCACTCAGGTCAGTAGGGATACTAGTGTACAGAGAACTGGGGCAACAGGGCAGATTGGTACCAGGGCTTGACATCAACTATGGAGAGGATGGGAATAACACACCTGAAGGTCAGGCTAGAGAACAGTCCATGGGTTCCAAAAGTCACTGGAGAGTCAGGTAAGCAAGCTCCAAGGAAGGAGATCAAAGGGATCAGGGGTTAAAGAGAAGCCCTAAGTAAGGTATTCAGAGAGGCTGATGGGAAAACCAATAGCTGCCAGCCCAAAATGCCCAGGGCATGGGTTGTACACAAATATTTGGTGCTGGGAAGAATGGTAGGTCCTTGACTCCCAAGCGTCCCTGGGGAGGAAATACTATCTGCAACCGTTGGAACTGTAATAAAACTGTCGGAATTACATGAAATTGCTACATAAATTGTGAAATGTAGCTCATAAATTCTATTTGTTTTGCAACATTGCAAATAGCACAGTCCTTCCAACTCCCATCATAACAGAAAATAAAAGCAAAGAAAAGCTAGGAAGAAAAGGAAGGACTTTTATTTGGACATTGCAAAGAAACTTTTAGTGGCTAAATCTATCCAACTTTCATATATTCATTCATTCATTTTCTCTTTCTCCATCTCCCTATCCCAACCTCCTTTCTTCTTCATCCCTTCCATTATGTGGTTTAACATTTCTGGGAGAAACAGACAAGAGGCATAAGAGACATTAGAGAAATACTGTGTCATGGTGCAAAGTGAAGACAATGACGTGTGTGTGGTGGTTGTGGGCCATACAAGGTTCTTACTCCCACAACCCAAGATCTTCTCATTTGCTTGCTGTGAGAGTGTGGGTCCCCAGGTGAGAGGTCAGTGTACTTATTTATAAAAGGGAACAGAGGAGATAGGTGTTTGTATGATAAGTTCATTTTATTTTTCCTTTATTTTTTATTTGTAAGATCATAAGACCCAGTTAGATTCTAAAATCTGGTTTTACCTGTCTGTGTTGCCATGAGTAAACCACTTAATCTCCCCAATCCTCAGTTTACTTTATGGCAAATTTGAGATGACAGTGATAACCCCTGTCCTACCATCTTAGTTACCTAGTGCTGCCGTTACAAAAAAAAAAGTACCATAAGAACAGAAATTTATTTTCTCACAGTTTAGGAGGCTAGAAGTCTGAATTCAGAGAGTAGCTGTAGGAGGGAGGAGGTCCTTCCTTGCTGGTAGTTCGAGGGATTCCTTGGCATCGGTCTTTCCCCTCTGCGTGTCTCTATGTCCTTTTTATAACTCAGAAGTTATTAGGTTTAGGACCCACCTATTTCTATATGACTTTATTAACATAAAAAGAGAAAAATTCTTTTTCCAAACCAGCTCACATCCAAAGGTACAGGGGCCAGGAATTCAACACATATATTTTGGGGACACAATTTAATACACTTACCTTCCTCACAACTTTTTTTAAAAATAATTTTATTTGTTTTGTTGTTGTTGAGAATATACACAGCAAAACATACACCAATTCAACAGCTTCTACATGTACAATTTAGTGACATTATATTCTTCAAGTTGTGCAACCATTCTCACCTTTTCTGAGTTGTTCCTCTTCCATTAACATAAACTTACTGCCCCCAAAGGTTCCTATCTAATCTTTTGAGTTGCTGTTATCAGTTTGATCGCATATAGATAGTTCTTAAAAGAGCATAATGCTCAAGGCAGACTTTTTTTTTTTTCAACTTGGAAGTATCCTTTAATTTATTTTATTTTTTTTATATTTTATTGTACTTCAGGTGAAAGCTTACATAGCAAATAGTTTCTCATGAAATAGTAGTACACATGTTGTTCTATGACATTGGTTAACAACCCCACAACATATTAAGCCTCTAAATTCTCAACCTTTTTTTTTTTTTTTTGATGAAAATACAGATAGCCAAAGATACACCGTTTCAAAAATTTCTACATTCACAGTTCAGTGACATTGACTACGCTCTTCCAACTGTGCTGTTATTCTCACTTAAGATGAAGGCTTACAGAACAAAATAGTTTTTCATTTAACAGTTACTACACATGTTGCCCTATGACAATGGTTAACAATCTCACAGCACATCAACAATATCCTTACTCCACCTTGTGTTCCCTATCACCAGGGGACTTCCTTGTCCCCTTCTGTCTTCTGGCCCTTGTCACTGGACTACTGTACCTCTTTAGTCTCATTTGGTTTTTTTTTTTTTTTTTAATTTTATTTTACTTTAACACCATTTCAAAACTTTTTACTTACACATTTAAGTGATATTGACTATGCTCTTCCAATTGTGCTGCCATTCTCGCCCAAGATGAAGGCTTATAGGACAAAACAGCCTCCCATTTAATAGTTACTACAAATGTTGCCCTATAGCAGTGGTCAACAATCTCACAATACATCGACAGTGTCCTTATTCAATTTGTGTTCCTTATCATCAGTTTCCTACTCCCCCTCTGCCTTCTGGCCCTTGTCACCGGACTCCTGTACCTCGTTAGTCCCATTTAGTTTTACTGGGCTGTCCACTCCCAGGCTTAACATTGAACCTCGAAGGTAACTTCACCTCTGAGCTGAAAGGGTGTCTGGGGGCCACACTCTTGAGGTTTCTCCAGTATTCTTTAGGCCAGTAAATCTGGTCTTTTTTTTTTTTTTTTTTTTTTTTTTTGGGAGTTAAAATTATGCTCTACATCCTTCTCCAGCTCTGTCCAGAACCCTCTGTTGTGATCCTGGTCAGAGCAGTCAGTGGTGGTAGCCGGGCACCATCTAGCTGTACTGGACTCAGTCCGGTGGAGGCCTTGGTAGCTGTGGACAATTAGTCCTTTGGACTAATCTTTTCATTGAGTCCTGTTCTCTTCATTCTCCCTTGCTCCTAAAGGGATGAGACCAGTGGAGTATCTTAGATGGCCGCTCATAGGCTTTTAAGACCCCAGACACTACTCACCAGGGTAGAATGTAGAGCATCATCTTTATAAGTAGTGTCATGCCAATTGAGCTAGATGTTCCCCGAGACCATGGTCCCCAGAGCCCTCTGTCCAACAATTCAGTCCCTCGGGGGGTTTGGATGTGTCTATAGGGCCTCCACGACCTTTCCTTGTGCAGGTTGTGTTAGTTTCCCCTGTACTGTGTACTATCTCACCTCTCACCCAAGTTACCACTTATCTATTACCTATTTAGTATTCCCCCCCCTCCCCTCCCATCCCTGGTAACCAACAAGGATTGTTACATTTTGCATGTGAATTTTTTCATGGGTTTTTACAATAGAGGTCTCCTACAATATTTGTCCTTTTGTGATTGACTTATTTCACTCAGCATAATGTCCTCCAGTTTCATCCATGTTATGAGATGGTTCACAGATTCATTGTTGTTCTTTCTCATTGCATAGTACTCCATTGTGTGTATGTACCATAGTTTGTTTATCCATTCATCTGTTGATGGGCATCTAGGTTGTTTCCATCGTTTTGCTATTGTGAACAATGCTGCCATGAACATAGGTGTGCATATGTCTATTCGAGTGATGACTCTTATTTCTCTAGGATATATTCCTAGAGTGGGAATTGCTGGATCGAATGGTATGTCTATTTCTAGCTTTCTGAGGAAACGCCATATCATTTTCCAAAATGGTTGTATCATTTTGCATTCCCACCAGCAGTGTATAAGAGTTCCCATCTCCCCGCAGCCCCTCCAACATTTGTTATTTCCAGTATTTTTGATTCGTGCCAGTAATGCCGGGGTGAGATGGTATCTCATTGTGGTTGTCATTTGCATTTCTCTAATGGCTAGTGATCGCGAGCATTTCCTCATGTGTCTGTTGGCCATTTGAATGTCTTCCTTGGTGAAGTGTCTGTTCATTTCCTTTGCCCATTTTTTGATAGGATTGTTTGTCTTTTTGTTGTAGAGGTGTTGGATTTTCTTGTAGATTATGGAGATTAGACCTTTGTCTGACTTGTACTGTCCAAAAATTTTTTCCCAGTCTGTAGGTTCTCTTTTGACTCTTTTGGTGAAGTCTTTTGAAGAGCATAGATGTTTGATTTTTAGAAGATCCCAGTTATCTAGTTTATCTGTTGGGTTTTTTGTGCTGATGTTTATGGTTTGTATCCTGTTAATGCCATGTATTAAGGCCTGAAGTGTTGGTCCTATATTTTCTTCTATGAATTTTATAGTTTGAGGCTTTATATTCAGGTCTTTCATCCATTTTGAAGTAGTTTTTGTGTATGGTGTGAGGTATGGGTCCTGTTTCATTTTTCTACTAATGGATATCCAGTTCTGCCAGCACCATTTGTTAAAAAGACTGTCTTTTCCCCATTTGATGTATTTTGGGCCCTTGTCAAAGATCAGGTGACCGTAGGTGGATGGATTTACATCTGGGTTCTCAATTCTGTTCCATTGGTCAATGTCTCTGTTGTTGTACCAGTACCAGGCTGTTTTGAGTACTGTAGCTGTATAGTAGGTTCTCAAGTCAGGTAGTGTGAGTCCTCCAACTTTATTCTTCTTCTTCAGTAGTGCTTTACTTATTCGGGGTTTCTTCCCTTTCCATATAAAGTTTATAATTAGTTTTTCCATCTCTTTGAAGAATGTTGTTGGTATTTGTATCAGGATTGCATTGTTTTTGTAAATTGCTTTAGGTATAATTGCCATTTTCACAATGTTGAGTCTGCCTATCCATGAGCATGGTATGTTTTTCCATTTATGTAGATCCCTTTGGGTTTCATGCAGCAGTGTTTTGTAGTTTTCTTTGTATAGGTCTTTTACATTCCTGGTCAGATTTATTCCTAAGTATTTTATCTTTTTAGGGGCTATTGAAAATGGTATTGATTTCCTGATCTCCTTTTAATCGTTCTCTTTACTGGTGTATAGGAATCCAACTGATTTTTGAATGTTTATCTTGTATCCTGCTACTCTGCTGAATCTTTCTATTAGTTCCAGTAGATTTCTCGTGGAGTCTTTAGGGTTTTCTATGTATAGTATCATATCATCTGCAAACAGGGAGAGTTTAACTTCTTCATTACCAATTTGGATGCCCTTTATTTCTTTCTCTTGCCTTATTGCTCTAGCTAGAACTTCCAGCACAATGTTAAATAGGAGTGGTGATAAAGGGCATCCTTGTCTTGTTCCTGTTTTCAAGGGGAAAGTTTTCAGCCTCTCTCCAGTAAGAATGATGTTGGCTGTTGGTTTTGCATAGATGCCCTTTATGATGTTGAGAAATTTCCCTTCTATACCTATTTTATTGAGAGCTTTTATCAGGAATGGGTGTTGGACTTTGTCAAATGCCTTTTCTGCATCAATTGAGATGATCATGTGATTTTTTTCTTTCCTTTTATTTATGTGGTGGATTACGTTGATGGATTTTCTAATGTTAAACCATCCTTGCATACCTGGTATGAATCCTACTTGGTCGTGGTGTATGATTTTTTTTATATGATACTGAATTCTATTGGCTAGAATTTTGTTCAGAATTTTTGCATCTATATTCATGAGAGATATTGGTCTGTAATTTTCTTTTTTTGTGATGTCTTTGCCTGGTTTTGGTATCAGCGTTATGCTGGCTTCATAGAATGAATTTGGAAGTGTTGCTTCCTCTTCTATGCTCTGAAATAGCTTGAGTAGAACTGGTACAATCTCTTCTGTAAATTTTTTGTAGAATTCTCCAGTGAAGCCATCTGGGCCAGGGCTTTTTTTGGTTGGGAGTTTTTTTATTACCTTTTCAATCTCTTCTCTTGTTATGGGTCTGTTCAGATTTTCAATATCACTTTGTTGTAGTTTGGGTAGGCCGTATGTTTCTAGAAATTTATCCATTTCCTCTAGGTTTTCAAATTTGTTGGAATATAGTTTTTTATAATATTCTGTTATAATCCTTTTTATTTCGGTTGGGTCTGTTGTAATGTCCCCCATTTCATTTCTTATTTGGGTTATTTGTGCCCTCTGCTGTTTTTCTTTTGTCAGTCTGGCCAGTGGTTTGTCGATTTTGTTGATTCTTTCAAAGAACCAACTTTTGGTTTTGTTGATTCTTTCTATTTTTTTTCTGTTCTCTATTTCATTTATTTGTGCTCTGATCTTTACTATTTCCTTTCTTCCGGTGGTTGTAGGCTCTTTTTGTTGTTCTCTTTCTATTTGTTTGAGTTCTGTAGTTAATGTTTTGATTTTGTCCCTGTCTTCTTTTTTGATATGTGCATCTATTGCTATAAATTGTCCTCTGAGGACTGCCTTTGCTGTGTCCCAAAGGTTTTGGTATGATGTGTTTTCATTTTCATTTGATTCTAGGAATTTTTTAATTCCATCTCTGATTTCTTCTACTACCCATTGATATGTAAGCAGATTATTATTCAGTTTCCATGTGTTTGATTTTTTTTCCTTGCTCTTTCTAGTGTTAATTTCTACCTTGATGGCATTGTGGTCAGAGAAGATACTGTGAATTATCTCAGCATTTTGGATCTTGTTGAGGATTGCTCTGTGGCCTAAGATGTGGTCTATTCTGGAGAATGTTCCATGCGCATTGGAAAAGAATGTGTACTTTGCAGCGGTTGGATGGATTGTTCTATATATGTCTATGAGGTCCAGTTGGCTGATTGTGTCCTTTAGGTCTTCTGTATCTTTGCTGAGTTTCTTTTTAGTTGTTCTGTCCTTTACTGAGAGTGGTGTGTTGAAGTCTCCTACTATTATTGTGGAACTGTCAATTTCTCTTTCCAGTGCTGTTAGAGTTTTTTTTATGTATTTTGGAGCCCTGTCATTGGGTGCACAGATGTTTATTATGGTTATGTCTTCATGATGGATCGTCCCCTTAATCATTATATAGTGTCCTTCTTTGTCTTTTATGGTAGATTTTGTTTTAAAGTCTATTTTATCTGAGATTAGAATTGCCACTCCTGCTCTTTTTTGATAGTTGTTAGCTTGATATATTTTTTTCCAACCTTTGATTTTAAATAAATTCACATCTTTGTTTCTAAGATGTGTCTCTTGTAGACAGCAAATTGATGGATCCTGTTTTCTTATGCATACAAGGCTGACTTTTTTTTTACTAGTTAAACTAAAATATTGTTTGTTTTTAAGAAGACTTCAGGGGATATTTTTGGTTTAAGGTTTAAAGATTATCTCAGGGTAATAGTTTCAGGGTTTCAACCACCTTGGCTCCAGAAGTCTGGATTCTATGAGAATTTGAAATTCTGTTCTGTAGTGTCCTCCTTTTGATCAGGACTCTTCTATGGAATCTTTGATCAAAATGTTCAGTAATGGTAGCTAGGCACCATTCAGTTCTTCTGATCTCATGGCAAAGGAGGTAGTTGTTCATGGAGGCAATTAGCCCCACATTCCATCTTCTCCTCTTATTCTTGACTCTCCTTCCTTTGTTGCTCCAGGTGAATAGAGACCAACAGTGCCTTGGATGACCACTTGCAAGCTTTTAAGACCCCAGGCGCTACACAACAAACTAGGAGGTTGAACAGAAACACTGAACATGTTATTAGGCCAATTAAGTGGAATGCTCCATGAAACCACGAACCTAAACCTCCAAACCAAGGAACCAAATCCCATGGAGTGTTTGGTTGTACATAAGCAACCTTAGCAGCTATTCTTTTTTTTTTTGGTCATTGTTGTAAATATCTCTATCACACAACTTTTGCCAGTTCAACTTTTTGCAGGTGTACAACTTATTGACAGCAGTTACAATAGTTGGCTGTGCAACTCCACCCTTAATCAATGCAATTTTTCTATCACCATTAACCCCCATTTTCCTTCCTCCCTCCCACCCCTGGTACCCACTAATAAACCTTGATCTCTATACATTTGTCTTTTCTTGTCTTTTTATATAAGTGAGGCCATACAATATTTGCCCTTTTGTGATTGGCTTATTTCACTCAACACAATGCCTTCAAGCTCCATCCATATTGTAGCATGTATCAGAACTTCATTTCTCTTACTGGCTGAGTAGTATTCCAATGCATGTATGTACCACATTTTGTTTCACAACTTTTTAAACATAAGGGATCAACAAAATAACACATATAAATTCTTTATAAAGAAATTATTGTTATTACCCTTAATAGAGATTTGAGATAATTTGCCACAAGATGCATATCTAATAAACCAAAAACAAACCAAACCCACTGCCTTCAAGTTGATCCCAGCTCATAGCAACCCTGTAGGGCAGAGTAGAACTGCCCTATAGAGTTTCCAAGACTGTTAATCTTTACGGAAGCAGACTGCCACGTCTTTCTCCCATGGAGAGGCGGGTGGGTTTGAACAGCTGAGCTTTCGGTTAACAGTGGAGTGCTTTAACCACTGCATCACCAGGGCTACTGCATATATAAAAATAAGGCTACTGAAATATGGATAAAACAATGTAACAAAACAGTATAGTGGGATACTAAGAACGGCAACTTCACATAGCAGAAATAGTAGGCCCAAGAGCATTGAGTGTTGACCGTCCTGGCAGACAAGCCTAAAAGGAAATTAGCTAATAAGGGATGCTCGGTTTCTCATCAGATGCCACCAGCTTTTCACCAGAATCAGCCTGCTTCTAGATTAGTGTGCGCTCAGAAAATATTTGATGAGTTGAACAAGCACAAATAAGACACTAGCCTTGCCTTCAGCCTAGTGGCGAAGAGTTGTTTTTTTTTTTTTTTTTTTTTTTTTTTGTGAATTTCTATGTAAGGGACTGAGCACAACACAAGGGCCAAGTCTTCAAACGCTACTTTACCAAAGAAGCAGAGACAGTCTTTTTAGGGCCATTTCTTTTATTGGCTCGCATTGTTTGTTTGGCTAGGCAACAGTCATTTTTGGAGCACTGCTGGCTCCGGACAGTGCACCTGTTCTCTGCAGAGACACTAAGGACCCAGCATTCCAACTTCTACAATTTACCCCAGAAAAACACTCCCTTGGGGGCACAAAGAGGTATGCACAGAAAAGTTCATGGTAGCCTTGCTTGTAGAGCAAAGAAAATGGATACAATCTAAAAGCTTAAGAGTGCAAGAGTGGCTAAATGAGCTCCAGTCCCTCCTTCCGATGGAATACTAGACACCTGTTGAAAACAAGACAAGAGCCACTTGCTTCGTCAAGGAAGTGCACTCCAGTGTTGCACTGCTTACTGATAAAAACAAGTTGCAGAAAAGCATGTAGATAATAATTTTATCTTTAGGAAAAACTATACAAGTAATATATATTTTTAATACATAAATTGTTGGCAGAATATGCACCAAACTAACAGAAGTTATTTTGTGGCAGTGAGATTCTGGGGAAGTTTTACTGCCTGCACTTTGTGTAAGATTTGAATTTTATATTGCCTTCCATTATATGTATGATCAGAAATGACAGTAAAGATACTGAGCACTGTGGGGGGAGCTGGGCATAACATGATGCATAACATATAGTCCTCACCTTTGTAAAGCTCAAAGTCTGGTAGGGCAGGCAGCCATATAAACAAATTACAATTATGCATCACTTAACATCCATGATACGTTCTGTGAAATAGGACGTTATGTGATTTGGACTTTGTGCGGATCCATAGTATGTACTTAGCAAAGCTATATGGAATAAGGTAGTATGGATGAAGGATCTTTCAGGCATTTGCTGCCAGAATAAGAAGGTTTTGTCCATATTAAAAATTTGCTGGGACAAATAACCTCTCTTTACAATTAGTTTATCTAAGGTCCCAACAAATTCTTCTGCTGTCTTTGCATGGGCACTCACAGACTCACCACTCACTTTCACATTATGCAGCGAAAAACAGTTGTTTGAAGTGTTTGAACCCCTCAGAGCTAGCACTAAACTCGGTATCACAGTCCGATCCTGCTTTTGCTTTGAGCATCTCGCACGAGCTTTGTGCCTTAGCAGTGACTGTGGATGTGTTGAGAGGGATTCACTTTTGTGTTTGGTTCTCTGTCTATGTTGTTGGCAATTTCCCCATATCTGATGTAGGTTTCTCTCACATTTTCATTAGCCTTGTAGTTTTCAGTGGAGCAGATCCTCTAACAGCTTGGAGAAGTTTTTGTTTGTTTTTGAGGATTGTTGTGTTTGTGGAGGGCAACATGCCTAAATTGAGAGCAATAACATTCACTGATTTTCCACCTTCATGTTGTTTAATAACCTTTTGTTTTTCTTCCAAATCAATACTTCTCCTTTGCTTCTTGCTGCTGCTATCACTAGCACTGGTTTTGCTGCATTTGGGGGCCATGATACACTTCATGGTAATATTTTCAAAAGAAAATTAAACAGAGAGAGAACACTACAACACTCAAGAGACGCATGATACATGAGATTGGATGCTGCTGCCTTCGAGTCAAAGCATACACCGTTAACACTGTTATATGGTAAGCTTTTTATTCGTAAGTAGGGCAAGTTCACATTAAAATAACGATAGGAAGTACAGTGCAGTACATACATAAGCCAGTAAGATAGACGTTCATTATGACTATCAGGACATATGCATTATATGTGTACTGTACCATTATACTCCTGGCAGTGCAATCACTTTGTATAAAAGATACATGAGATATGTGTCATGTGTGGGAAGCTGTTTTGTTCTCTACATCTGGTTATGTCCACTACTTCCTGTTCTCCAGCTGGGATTTCTGAACTCTATTACAACCTTATGGGACCACAGCCATATATGTGGTCGAACATTATGCGACACATGACTGTATACCACCATGGAAGTTCTACAATAATAAAACTACTGTGTACAAGGGCACAGGTGGTGTGGGGGAGGGAGTGATCAACTCTGTGTTAGGGTAGGTAGGAGGTGGTTGAGAGGACTTTGTAGAGAAGGTGACCTTGAGCATTGTCTGGAAGGACTCACAGAGCGGCCATGACAAGGCAGCTACAGCCACAGGTGCCAAGTGAAGATTCAAGATGGCCACCAGCGTGTTGGTAACTTGGGAAGCAGCTCAGCCCCTGGACATTCTGACTCATAAAATGCTTTGGGAGGCCAGACAGTGCAGGGGACATTTTAAAGATAGATGGCCTAAGGGGGGCATGGAAGGTCAACTCAAGTTTTCCAAAAACTAGTCACACGGCCCTGTTTGTTCCCCTACTTGAAAAGAGCTTGGCATTAAATCAGAGCTTAGTTGGTGATCTAAGGACAAAGTTCAGATGATTATAATTATCCCGCAAACTTCCTGTATCACATAGTTCTTATATCTTGACTTTATAGCCCAGAGGCAAGGCCCAAGTGTCATCATGATGAATATTTATCTATAGATGAAATCACTGAGATATTTTGATTGATAACAGAGTAAAGGACACAGCTTCAAGTTTCTTGCTGATGGAGAAAACTTGGTGACCCAATGGTGTCCTCACATCCTTTCATCCTGGGAAGGGCTCTAGTGGACATGTGAATAATCTGCCTCCATTTTCTTTGGCTTTAAGCATTGGTCTTTTTTGACCCTACATTTTTTCAGAAGGCTTCTTGTTAGATCTTGGCATCCTTACTTGGTGAGTTTTTTGGGAAACACATTTTAGGGTGGAGGGATTCTAGTGTGAGCAGTGCCTCTCCAATTCTCTTCTATGCTAAAGTACTAGAGAGGGAAAAGGAGAAATGGTAAATTTGATGGGAAAGATAGGATCATTGGGGCAAGGACTTCTTGCCTTAGAGGAGCTGTACATACTCAGAGCTTTTCATCTGTGGTGACTGGGGTTCTTTATCTCTGATAAGTTTGTTTCTACTCATTGGCCCCATACACAGCATCACTGGCCCCATACACAGCATTGGAGCTGCCAATTTATCAGTAAATCGGGCTTGGAGGGTGCTCACATCTCCTCCCTGTTAACCTGCCTCCCCCTGCCCCAATCCTTTTTAAGGATTTTAAGGATCTTTTAGAGCCATATATATGATTTGTTTTTTATATTAAGTAAATTTATTATTGAGTCTGATTTGGGTACATTTTGAAAAGTACACAAATCATAAGTGTGCCACTTGATGAATATTAAATTTTTTTATTGTTGTAAAAATATGGATAACACATTTGCCAATTCAAGATTTTTCATGTGTACAATTAAGTGACACCAATTACATCAATCATGTTGTGCAAACATCATTAATAGTTGTTGCCAGATTTTTCATCACCATAAACAGAAACTCAATGCTTCACTTGATGAATATTCATAAACCAAACATACCTATCTAATCAGCACCCAGATCAAGACACAGAATACTGTTAGCAACCCAGAAGCCACCCTCATGCTTCCTTCCAGTTAATACCTCTGCCTCCCAAGATATCTGCTATTCCAACTTCTAACATCATAGGTAAGTTTTGCCAGTTATAAAACTTTATATAAGTAGAATTAAACTTTTATGTGTATCTGGTACTTTGGCTCAACATTTTGTTTGTGAATCATCTGCACTGTTGCATTTATTTGGAGCTGGAAACTTATTGGTATTTGGATCGGGATTGCATTGTGTTTGTAGATTGCTTTGGGTAGAATTGACATTTTCACAATGTTGAATCTACCTATCCATAAGCATGGTATGTTTTTCCGTTTATGTAGGTCTCTTGTTCCTTGCAGTAGAGTTTTGTAGTTTTCTTTGTACAGGTCTTGTACATCCCTGGTTATATTTATTTCTAAGTATTTAATTTTTTTAGGTGCTATTATAAATGGTATTGCTTTCCTGATTTCCTTTTTGTAGTTCTCTTTATTGGTGTATAGGAATTCAACTGATGTTTGTATGTTTATCTTGTATGCTGCTACTCTGCTGAATATTTCTATTAGTTCCAGTAGTCTTCTTATTAAGTCGTTTGGGATCTCTATGTATAGTATCATACTATCCACAAATAGGGACATTTTTACTTCTTCCTTACCATTTTGGATGCCCTTTATTTCTTTTTCTTGCCTTATTGCTCTAGCAAGGACTTCCAGTGCAATTTTAAATAAGCATTATTTAATGATGAAGGGCATCTGTGTCTTGTTCCTGTTCTCAAAGGGAATGTTTTCAGCCTCTCTCTGTTAAAAATGATGTTGGCTGTTGGTTTTGTATAGATGCCCTTTTTTATGTCGAGGAATTTCCCTTCTATATTTTATTGAGAGTTTTTATCAGGAATGGCTGTTGGACTTTGTTGAATGCCATTTCTGCATCCATTGAGATGATCATGTGATTCTTTTGTTTTACTTATGTAGTGGATTACGTTGATTGATTTTCTAATGTTGAACCATCCTTGTATACCTGGTATAAATCCCACTTGGTTGTGGTGTATTATTTTTTTGATATGATGCTGAATTCTGTTGGCTAGAATTATGCTGAGAATTTTTTCATTTATATCTATGAGACATATTGGTCTGTAATTTTCTTTTTTTGTGATGTCTTTCCCTGGTTTTGGTATCAGGGTTATGCTGGCTTCATAGAATGAATCTGGAAGTAACCCTTCTTTTTCTGTGTTCTGAAATGGTTTGAGTAGTACTGGTGTAAACTCTTCTCTGAATGTTTGGTAGAATACTCTAGTGAAGCCATCTGGGCCAGGGTTTTTTTTTTTTTTTGTTGGGAGTTTTTTTAATTACCTTTTCAATCTCTTATCTTGTTATAGGTCTGTTCAGATTTTTTACTTCAGTTTGTGTTAGTTTAGGAAGGTAGTGTGTTTCTAGAAATTTGTCTGTTTCCTCTGGGTTTTCAAATTTGTTGAAGTATAGTTTTTCATAGTGCTCTGTTATGATCCTTTTTATTTCCGTTGGGTCTGTTGTAATGTCCCCCATTTCATTTCTTATTTGGGTTATTTGCGTCCTCTCCTATTTTTCTTTTGTCAATTTGGCCAATGGTTTGTAGATTTTGTTTATCCTTTCAAAGAACCAACTTTTGGTTTTGTTGATTCTATTGTTTTTCTGTTCTCTGTGTCATTTATTTCTGCTCTGATCTTTATTATTTCCTTTCTTCTGGTGGCTCTGGGCTTCTTTTGCTGTTCTCTTTCTATTTGTTTGAGTTGTGTAGCTAATGTTTTGATTTTGTCCCTTTCTTTTTTTGATGTGTACATGTATTGCTATAAATTGACCTCTGAGCACTGCCTTTGCTGTGTCCCAAGCTTTGTTTGGTATGGTGTGTTTTCATTCTCATTTGATTCTAGGAATTTTTTTTATTCAATCTTTGATTTCTGCTATTACCCAATGGTTTTTAAGCAGGGTGTTATTCCATTTCCATATGTTGGATTTATTTTCCTTGCTCTTCATGTTATTAATTTCTACTTTGATGGTTTCGTGATCAGAGAAGATACTTTGTATTATCTCAATGTTTGGATTTTGTTGAGGGTTATTTCGCGGCCTAAGATGTGGTATATTCTGGAAAATGTGCCATGTCCATTGGAAAAGAATGTGTACTTTGCCGCTGTTTGGTGGCATGTTATATATATGTCTATGAAGTCAGTTTGATTGATTGTGGTCTTTTGATCTTCTGTATCTTTGCTGAGTTTCTTTCTAGATGTTCTGTCCTTTACTGAGAGTGGTTTTTTGAAGTCTCCTACTATTATTTTGGAACTGTCAGTTTCTCTTTTCATTGCTGTTAGAGTTTGTTTTATGTATTTTGGGGCCCTGTCATTGAGTGCATAGATATTTATTATGGTTATTTCCTCATGGTGGATTGTACCTTTAATCATTATATAATGTCCTTCCTTGTCTTTTATGGTGTATTTTGTCTTAAAGTCTATTTTATCTGAGATTAGTATTGCCACTCCTGCTCTTTTTTGGTTGCTGTTTGCCTGATATATTTTTTTCCATCCTTTGATTTTTAATATATTTATGTCTTTGTTTCTAAGGTGTATCTCTTGTAGGCAGCATATTGATGGGTCCTGTTTTTTTAATCCATTCTGTCACTCTCTGTCTCTTTATGGGTGCTTTTAAGCCATTTACATTCAGTGTGATTATTGATAGGTATGAGTTTATTGCTGTTATTTTGTAGTGTTTGTTTTGTGCTGCTAATGTTTTCTTACTCTCCTGTGCTGAATTCCTATTGTTTCTGGATTTTTTTTTCATTTCTTTTGTTTTTGTATATTTTGTGTTTACTGGGACTTTATGTTTTTCTTCTTTATTTTGATGAGTGGGTTTGTTAACTTTCTGAGTGGTTACATTGAAATTTACCCCTATCTTCCTAAGTTTAAACCAGTCTTTTATTACTTGATATCATCTTGACTTCCTCTCCATTTGAAAGTTCTATACATACACCATTTATTATTGTTCTGACGTTGTTGTCATTTACAGATTGACCTCTCAGGTTCCCTGTTGTAAATCTTTTAGTTTTGTTTATCCTTGAGAGTTCATTACCTAGGCTGATATCTGGCTGATGCTGTCTTATGTGCTAGTTTCAGGATGTTATCTGATGTTGTTGGTTTTCTAACCAATGGACTCCCTTTAATAATTCTTGTAAGTTTGGTTTTATTTTCACATATTCCCTTAATTTCTGTTTATCTGGAAATGTCCTAATTTTGCCATCATATTTGAGTGAGAATTTTGCAGCATATATTATTTTTGGTTGGCAATTTTTTTCTTTCAAGGTTTTATATATGTCATCCCATTGCCTTCTTGCCTGCATGGTTTCTGCCAAGTAATCAGAGCTTAGTCTTATTGTTTCCCCCTTTGTATGTGACTTTTCATTTTTCTCAAGCTGCTTTCAGCATTCTTTCTTTGTCTTTGGTTTTAGTGAGTGTGATTATGATATGTCTTGGTGATTTTCTTTTGGGGTCTATCCTATATGGGGTTTGTGGAGTTTCTTGGATGGTCAGCTTTTCATCTTTCATGATATTAGGGAAGTGTTCTGTCAGCAAATCTTCAATGTAGCTCAGCCTGTCAAGAAGGGGCCTGGGTGGCACACAGGGCTAGGTGGGGTGTGGAAAGGAAAGAAAAGATAGGGAAAGAGAGAGAAGAAAGAAAAAACAAAACAAAATGAAAAAAACAACAACATCAACAGAAAATAAATATGGTGCTGGGGGAGCCATCCATTTGGGGTAGGGTGAAATTTGGGTGGCAGTGAGCTGATGTCTCTCTCGCCAAGCAGCACGGCACAGCCAGTCAAGAAGGGACAGAGGCAGCACAGGGCCTCCATGGGAAAGAAAAGGAAAAGGAAAAAGGGAAAAGATAAGGAAAAATACAATTTATGACACTGATGGAGCCAGCCTGTGGGAGTGGCACAGATGTGTGGAGGCCACGTGCAAAAGGCTCTCTAACCGAGCAGTACAGTATAGCCCGTTGAGAAGGGTGGGGTGGCATATGGGGATAGGTGGGTGTGAGAAAGGAAACAAAAGAAAGGAGAGAGAGAGCAGAAACAACAACAACAACAAAAAAGGAAAGCAAAAACAAACAAGCAAACAAACAAAAAATGTGCTGAAGGTGCCTGCCAGTGGGAGCAGTGTGGACCTAGGCAGGCCAAGTGGTGTGGCACAGCCCATCAAGAAGGGACGGGCACAGCACACGTGGCTAGGTAGGTGGGAGAAAGGAAGGAAAAGAGAGAGAAGAAACTGAAAAAATAAATGGCACAAGGGGAGTGTGCCGGTGGGTCGTCATGGACCCAGGGAGGCTGTGTGTCATTGGCTCTCTAGCTGAGTGGTGTCGCACAGCCCGTCAAGGAGAGGAGACAGCATATGTGGCTAGGTGGGTGGGAGAAAGAAAAGGAAGGAAGGAACAGAGAGATAAGAATCTGAGAAAAGAAAAAAAGGAAGAAAAAAAATGATGCTGAGGGAGCCTGCTGGTGGGGTGGCTCTGACTGGGGAAGCTGTGTTCCAGTGGCTCTCTAGCTGAGTGGTGTGGCACAACCTGTCAAGAAGGGGCAGAGATGGCATGTGGTGCTAGTTGGGCAGGAGAAAGGCAAAGAAGGAAGTGAGAGAGAGATCGAAGAAACAAACAAACAAAAAAGCCAAAACAACAACAACAAATGGCACTGAAGGAGCTGGCCACTGGGGTCGGGGCGAGTCCAGATGGCAAGGAGCTGCTGTCTCTCTGGCCAAGTGACTGTGGCTCTTTGGAAAGTGGTGGAGGCTGCATAGAGGGAAGATGGGTGGGGGATGGGAAAATGTGTATCACTGGTTACAGGGTGCTCTATCTCCTGTTGGAAGCTCTGTGAAGTTGCCTTCCCGTACTCCTTGTCTGCTGTTCTTGGTGGCTGAGGTCCAAAATGGTGAGTCCGTGCCATGTTAGCTGGTAGGGGACCTCCACTCTGTAACTCTCCTTGTTCTCTGTCTGTTTCTAATTCCATTCGACACTTGGTTGAATTCTTTATCTCTTCATTTGACACTTAGGGTGCCAGGATTGATGCTTGTATCTATTTTACTTAGTTTTTCAGGTCTTTGATGTAGAGGGATGGTGTGGTACTTCTGTCTATAGCTTCATGTTGGCTCCACCTCCCCCAAGTTATATTTTAATGATCTAACACCAGATCATTACATCAATCTTCCTTCAATTTTGTTGAAATTCTACATACTTTTTAAATGAGAAAAAATATTTTATATTTACCATTTCTTTATTTCTTTGGGCTAGACCCAGATTTCCATACATTATCATTTTTATCCTGCCTGAAGAACTTTCTATAACTTTTCTTATAGTTCAGGTCTTCCATTGACAGGGTGACTCAGATTATGTTTATCTGAAAAAGTCATTATTTTGCCTTTATTTCTAAATAGGTTAACAGATTTTTATTTTTCCTTTCAGTACTTTAAATCTGTCATTCGGGCTTGCGTTGCTTCTGATAAAAGTTTGCAGTCATCCCTATCTTGCTTATCTGTATATAATATGCCTTTTTTCCTGCTTCTGGCTATTTTTAAGATTTTCTTTTTATCACTGGTCTTCAGAAATTTTATTGTATGTTTTGATGTGGTTTTATTTGGGTTCATACTGCTTGAGACTCATTGAGATTTTTGGATTTGTAAGTTTATAGATTTCATCAAATCTGGAAAAATTTTGCCATTATTCTCCAAATATGTATTTTGTCCCACCCCATGCCACCTTCTGAGACTCCAATTAGACTTATAATAGATTGCTTGTTATTGTCCCACAGATCACTGGGACTGTCATCATGAATTTTTTTTTTCCCTTCTCTTTGTGCTTCAGTTTAGGTAGTTTCTATTGCTAAGTCTTCTAGTTCTCTGATCTTTTCTTAATATTGTGTATAACATGCTGATAATCACATTCAGTAAATTTTTCATTTTTGATATAAATTTTTCATTTCTGATGTATTTTTCGTATCTAGAAGTACCATTTAGTTCTTTTTTCATATATCTTATCTCTACTCATTATGCTCATGTTATTTTCATCCTAGATCATGTTTATAATACCAAACCAAAACCAAACCCGTTGCCGTCAAGTTGATTCCAACTCATAGCAGCCCTATAGGACAGAGTAGAACTGCCCCATAGGGTTTCCAAGGCTGTAAATCTTTACGGAAGCAGACTGGCACATTTTTCTACTTTGGAGCAGCTGGTGCATTTGAACTGCTGACCTTTCGGGTAGTGGATGAGTGCTTAACCACTGCACCACCAAGTCTCCTGTCATGTTTATAATAAATGTGATAAAATCCTTATCTGTTATTTCCATCATTTCTGTCATTTCTATTGACTGATTTTTCTCCAGTTATGGGTCACACTTTTCTGCTTCTTGGTCTAGTAATTGTTTATTGAATACTGGACATCTTGAATTTTACCTTGTTGAATGCTATTTTTTAAATTTCCTTTAATGTGTACCAGGCTTTGTTACGGCAGGCAGTTATGTTATAGGGCCAGCCTAATCCTTCTCAGGGTTGTTTCTAAAATTTTTAGGGCACTTCTACAGTAGTTTAGCTCCACTACTATGGCATGGACCTTCTAGGCTCTCTATTGACTGCTCTGGGTGATCAATGATAAGTCTCTACACTGGCTGGTCAGAACTTAAATTTCTCTCAGTCTTTTCAGCTCTGGAGAATTTTCAGCTTTCATATCCCCAATCTTTATTTGCCTGTCTTTGTAGAGTTTTACCCTACTAATACACACCTTAGTATTTGACAACAGAATAAAAGGGACCACTAAGAGTTTTCTGGAGGTCTTTCTCCACATAGTTCTCTTCTTTCTGGAATTCTGTCCCACAAAATCCAGCTGTCCAGCCTACTTGAAGTCAGATGTCTGTCTCCTCAACCAGAAGATCACCATGGTCTGCTTGGGATTCCCATTTCTGTACTGTGGTCTGTGAATTGCTTCCGGTCAAAAACGAGGACAAAAACAGGGCTCATCTTGCTTTCCTTTTTTCAGTGATCACAGTAGTATAATGACCATTGTTCAGTATCTGGAAACTATTGTTTTATATAGTTTTCCAACTTCCTAGTTGTTTACAGTGGAAAGGCATTCATAGTTACTCTGTCAAGGCATATGTATTTATTCTTACATATTTAAGATCTAAGGTGTCTAGATTTTTCAACTGCTTTTTTCCACTTAATTTTGTTTCAAAAGAAGTTTCCTCGTTATTAAAATCTTTTTAGTTACATTATGTGTTAAATGGTTGCCTATTATTCTATTGTATGTTGTCTTACTGCTGTTAGGTGCCGTCGAGTCAGTTCCAACTCATAGGGACCCTACGTACAATGGAACAAAACGCTGCCTGGTCCTGCACCATCCTCACAATTGTTGCCATGTTTGAGCCCGTTGTTGCATCCACTGTGTCAATCCATCTTGTTGAGGGTCTTCTTCTTTTTTACTGACCCTCCACCTTACCAAGCATGATGTCCTTCTCCAGGGTTTGGTGCCTGCTGATAACATGTCCAAAGTACGTGAGACAAGGTCTTGCCATCCTCACTTCCAACGAGCTCTCTCGCTGTACTTCTTCGAAGGCAGATTTGTTCCTTCTTCTGGCAGTCCATGATGTATTCAATATTTTTTGCCAACACCATAATACAAGGGCATCAATTCTTCTTCCCTCTTCCTTTTTCATTGTCCAGTTTTTGTGTGCATATGAAGTGTCTGAAAATACCATGGCTTGGGTCAGGCACACCTTAGTCCTTAAAGTGACATCTATGCTTTTCAACACTTTAAAGCGGTCTTTTGCAGCAGATTATCCCAATGCAATATGTTATTTGATTTCTTGACTGCTGCTTCCATGGGTGTTGATTGTGGATCCAAGTAAAATGAAGTCCTTGACAAATTTAATATTTTCTCCATTTATCATGATGTTGCTTATTTGTCCAGTTGTGAGGATTTTTGTTTTCTTTATGTTGGGATGTAATCCATACTGAAGGCTGTGGTCTTTGACTTCATTGGTAAGTGCCTCAAGTCGTCTTCACTTTCAGCAAGCAAAATTGTGTCATCTGCATGTCACAGGTTGTTAATGAGTCTTCCTCCAATCCTGACGCCATATTCTTCTTCATATAGTGCAGCTTCTCGGATTATTTGCTCAGCATTCAGATGGAATAAGTATGGTGAAAGGATACAACCCTGATGCACACTTTTCCTGACTTTAAACCACACAGTGTCCCCTTGTTCTTTTCAAACTACTGCCTCTTGATCTATGTACAGGTTCCTCATGAGCACAATTAAGTGTTCTGGATTTCCCATTCTTCACAGTGTTATCCATAATTTGTTATGATCCACACAGTTGAATGCCTTTGCATCCATCTGATATTAGCAATGATATCCCTCATTCCATATCCTCTTCTGAACCTGGCTTGACTTTCTGGCTATTCCTTGTCGATGTACTGCTGCAATCGTTTTTGAAGGATCTTCAGCAAAGTTTTACTTGTGTGTGATATTAATGATATTGTTTGATAATTTCTGCATTTTGTTAGACCACCTTTCTTTGAAATGGACACAAATATGGATCTCTTCCAGTCAGTTGGCCAGGTAGCTGTCTTCCAAATTTCTTGGCATAGATGAATGAGCATATCCAGTGATGCATCTATTTGTTGAACCATCTCAATTGGTATTCCCTCAATTCCTAGAGCCTTGTTTTTCACCACTGTCTTCACTGCAGCTTGGACTTCTTCCTTCAGTACCATTGGTTCTTGATCATATGCTACCTCCTGAAATGACTGAACCTCAACAAACTCTTTTTGGGACAGTGACTTTGTGTATTCCTTCCATCTTCTTTTGATGCTTCCTGCGTCATCCAATATTGCAACTCTTTAATTTATCATTCCCGGCATAGTAGACCATCTGACTGTCTGATTCAAAATGGCCAATACCAGTCTATTTCAGCTCACTAATGCCTAGGATATCAATCTTCAAGTGTTCTATTTCATTTTTGACGACTTCCAATTTTCCAATTTTCCTAGATTTATACTTCATACATTCCACGTTCCGATTATTAATAGACATTTGCAGCTGTTTCTTCTCATTTTGAGTCATGCCACATTAGCAAATGAAGGTCCTGAAACCATTACTCCATCCATGTCGTTAAAGTTGACTCTACTTTCAGGAGGCAGCTCTTCCCCAGTCTGTCAGTTTATCGTACCGTGGTGGCTTGTGTGTTACTTTTATACTGGAAGCTATGCCACCAGTATTTCAAATATCAGCAGGGTCATCCATGGTGGACAAGTTTCAGTGGAGCTTCCAGACTAAGACATACTAGGATGAAGGACCTGGTGGTCTACTGAAAAAATTGTCTGGTGAAAACATTATGAAAAGCATTGAAATATTATATGCTATAGTGCCAGAAGATGAGCCCCTCAGTCTGAAAGATTCTGTTGTATAGACCTGTATATTTTGACTTAACAAGGCTGGCAATGGATTCAGACCCTGGGCCTTGGCCCTAACCTTGATAAGGCATTGGCAGACAGGATGAGAAGGAGGTACTGGGCTTGGGAAGTAGGATAGTGGGGCTTTGGAGCACAAGAGGACAAATCTAGTGTCCTCCATTCCAAGTGAATGTTCATCTATTATCTCCTTCTCAAATCATACCACCACTTTGAATTTTGTCAAATTAATACCTCTCCCTGTGGACAGGTCTCTTGCTGTCCAGATAGGGGGGTATAAGTGGAAAAAGCATAGGCTTTGGAGATTAGACATATTTAGCTTTGAGGCTCAGCTTCTTTACTCATCAGTTATGTGGACTTAGGAAAGCCCTGTTTCCTGCCTGAGGCTGCTGTTTGCTCACCTGTAAGGTGGGGAATGGGTATAATTACTCCATATGGCTATTGTCAAGTCTAATCGATAATCTCCTCCACTACACTCTTCAAGTGGGTGTAGTGTCTGACACATGATAGGCTCTCTCTAGTTGGCTGTAGAGTTTCTTTATAAAATCAGGTGGAAAATAAGGGCTGGATGCGTCCAGGCCTGAGGTGAGCTGCAGGGGGCTTGCATGCACAAATGACTCTCTGGATCATTTCCTTGCCTCTCTATGCCCACGGACCAGAAAATGAAGCCAGGCTGATGATCTCCACCAAGGTTATTATCCAATTCATGGTCATGAGAGTCTGGTGAGCCTGCCAGGTAAGGCTTATCTTTATCCAGAATTTTCTAGGACTGGCTGCCCAGACAGCAGTTTCTATCCCTTACACATAGCCTAGTAAGTCAACTGTCAAGCCTTTTTATGAGGGCTGCCAGCAGTTGCCATCAGGACAGGCTGTGGTGGCTGCCATGTGTATTACACCAACAGGGATCATCACAGAATAATCTGTGTTTGGGTTATAGGCAATTAGGTGATAGACCTTTACAAAAGGCTGCATTTTCATATATTTTCACGAAGGTGGAGCTAACACAGCACTAAGCAAATATAAATGGCAGCCAGCAGTTAGGCAGGTGAAATTTCTGCAGAAGAGACTCAATTTTTTTCCCCTGAAACAGCAGGCTAATCAATCTCCAACCTTACTTCCCAATTTTTATCCATGTTATATAAAGATGACAAATATTGGCATAAAGAACATAGAAATGAAGAGCCTTGTATTCGTATCCCAGGATTGCCATAGCAAAATGCCACAAAGTGGGTGGCTTATCTTATAAGAACAGAAATTTATTGTCTCACAGTTCTGGAGGCTAGTAGTCCAAATTCAGGGTGTCAGCAGGGCCAAGTTCTCTCCAAAGGCTCTAAGGGAAGATCATCCCTTTTCTCTCAAGTTCTGATAGCCCAAGGTGTTCCTCGGCCTGCACTTGCAGCATAGCTCTGTCATCACATGGCCATCTTCTCTCTGTGTGATTCTGTGTCTCCTTCTCTTTTATAAGAAGTCACTCAGATTGGGTCAGGACCCACCCTACTCCAGTACGACCTCATGTTAACATCTTTGAAAACAAGCTCACGTTCACAGGTACCAGGGTTAGGGCTCCAACATAAATTTATAGGGGACACAATTCAATCCACAACAAGTCTGATGATTAGAAAAAACCAGATTATAAAGTAGTTATTTCCTTAATATTCATTTAAAAGAACAAGCCAACGTTGCCTCTCTTAATGCAAGTAACTCCCTGCCTTTAAAATTCCAGTTTGTGTGGGCTATGTTGTTTTGGGAACGGGTAAGGACTATTCAATTTCAGTTTCCCAGCATCATCTTGGTTATAGTAAATAAATAAACAAATTAAACAAGGCTTCAAATAAGTCATGCCTTTTGTCGGGAGTTGTTGACATGAGAATATTTTACATGCTTCCAGGTAAAGGCCTAGTTTTGGCATGATGAGTACATTTAAGAGTAAAGGCATGGTGTTAGGCAAACGTGTCCTACTTGAGATATTTTTGGTGAATGGGTTGTTTGCTTGGGTTCCTGATTAGTATATAACATGACGATCTCACATGCCTTTTAAACTATTCATTTAAAATGATTTATTAAAGAAAAAGAGGTAAAAATGAAGAAAGGCAGAGAGTGATTATGTCTTATTCAAGAACATAGTAATTTTCTAGATAGAACAGGGAGCCAGTCCTCAAACAGCCAATTCAGAAGGTCTAGCCTCTAGCCATTCATGGATCTTCTCTTGCCATCCATCATTACCCAGGCTCATGAGTGCATCTTAGATTCTGTTGGCAGCCTACTTTGCTCAACAGCAGATGGGGAGGGGAGGTTCTTTTTCTTCTTTCAGCCTCCTCTTCTTACCAGTGGTGAATCAACAGGAATGCTATTTCTGAAGATGGTTTCCCATGCGAGGTGTGTTTTCCAGCTCTTTGCAAAGGGAAGCAATTCTTTCATGACTTTTTGTGCCTTCTGGACCAGGGGAGGCTCCATCAGGCTATCTCTAGGAGTAGCTCCACACTTAGGCACTGAAAGTGAACAAGGACTTATAATCCTGAGGGCAACTCCCATCAGCAGAGCCATTGGTTGGCATCTGTAAAGCACTGTCACCTATGAGATTATCCTCACTACAATCCTGTAGGTATCATCTTCATCCCCACCCTCAGTCTGATGGGGGAACACATGGAGGTCTGTCTGTCTGTCTGGAATTGCCCAGGAATGAAGTTCTTAGTCTCACCTCCTTCTAAAACCCCTCTGAGCTCCCTCTTTCTTTTGAGCTGACAAGGTTCTTGTCTGTCCAACTCATATGTTGCCCTTTGCATTCAAATTTTGAGTGGTATTTTTCCATGTTTGTGACACCTTAAACTAGATAGTAAGCTCCTTAGAAACATCACTTACTCATTTACGCTATGAATAGATACTCTGTGGTTACTTTGGGCCAAGCACTATTCCAGGCACCAGGGAAATGGTAGTGGACAAGTTAACACAGTGTCTGGCCACGTAAAACTCACATGGTCATGGCAGTGCTTGTCACCCAACCTTGACTCCACTTGCCCCTGGCAGTTTCATAGATGGACGTTGTACCTCCAACAGTACCTGAATCATGTGCTGATGTGTAGTGCTAGCAGGAACATTGACACTTCTTTGGTCCAGTGGGTTTATAATTAAAACTTATGCCCATGATGCTGATAGGATGGATGTAAAAAATCACAATTCCATTGTGAAGTCAGAGGAAGACTCTCTTTCTCTCTCTCCCCTCCCCTTTCCTCCTTTTTCCTTTTTCTCTCCTTTCCTATTTGGCAGAGAGCTCCCTTACGTTCTCAACTCTGTAAAGAACTTTTTTTGGAGTCCCTGGGTGGTGTAAACAGATAATGTGCTCAGCTGCTAACTGAAGGGTTGGAGGTTTGAGTCCACCCAAAGGCACCTCAGAAGAAAGGCCTGATGATCTACTTCTGAAAAATCAGCCATTGAAAACCTTACGTTCTACTATGACACGCATGAGGTTGCCATGAGTGGAATTGACTCAACAACAGCTGATTGGTTAAAGAACTTTTATAGCAGTTATTTTAAAAGAGAATCAAACAGAATACAACAAAGATTTTAAAAGGTTTTTTTCCCTCAGCATTTTATTGCTTAACTAAATATCTTGTGAGAGATTAAAAGTAAAATTATCATTGAGTGGACTTCTTGCATGTACTTGACCTATTCTTGGAAGGTTGCATGTAAACCAAAATTTTGCAACTCAAGTTCTATTTTAAATTCACCCCGAACAGTTGTTATTTAAAGCAACTGTGAAGAGAATAATCACCAGACCCCCCTGAATGTTAGGGTTGGCAGGGCAGCGGATATTTTTTAAGGAGGGTGGGAACATGACTCTTAAACAGCTTCCTTGGTTTTATCCCCAGGCTAGTGGGGCCTGGGAAACATGATTTTTTTCTTAGGGAAGTTTGGGAATAGTGAAAAAAGAGAAAGTGAATTGAGATTCTGAGGCACATGGATGTTGACTGCATTTTTCTCCACTGAGGGGAATGGACTTTCCCCCTGGGGAGGGATTCAGGGAAATGGCCTTAGTTCATTCTGAAATGACTGGAAGGAGAGTAGGGGCATGCTCCGCTTTCACAGTCCCCCACCATTGGACATAGCACCATTTCCCAGTAACCTGGGGATGCAACATTCCAGGGAAAGGGGTTATTTCCATTCCTGTGGAGGGAGGTGGAGTTCCTAAGGGTGTGTTTAACAGTATTTTGTTTGGAAAAAAGGCAGGATCATTTGTTTGAACATCTGGTTTGGCCACAGGAATCCCATAATTTGCATATATTCGGATACATTGTGGGTTGTTGTCTTGAGAAGAAACACAGAAAAACTTGTTTCAAACCCAACATTCCACAAGGAAATAAAAATTTCACTGCTCCTTTCTGACATAAAAAGGTCATCTTGTTGTTTATCTACAAAGCCAGAGGAGACTGAGCTGTCGAGCATTTTGCATTTGGAAACACTGGCTTGTTGCTCTCTCTCCTCCCTGCCCTATTTTCATTTAAAAATGTTGGCCTCATGAATCACTGGGTGAAGGCTTGGAATAGGGCTCCTATTGTTTCAGAGGATGGAGCCTTGGTTAGAAAGGATCAACCCAAAGCAAGAATGCCCAAACCTTCCAAGAATGTAGACACTGAGGATCTAGCTGTTCTGAGGCTCCTGGTCTCTGAGTTTATGGATTGACTGGACTCTGTAATGCTTGATCAAATCACCAAATACCTTTGGCAAGATGGAGATCTCAGACCCATCCTGAAGTTTCCAGCAAAGCCTCAGATAATTACCCTCTGAACGGGGTGGCAACATACATGTAGGGCCCAGTGCAAAATGAAAACGTTTGAGGCCCCTTGTTCAAAAAGCCAGAAAAAAGTATAATTAAACGTATGAAAATATAAAGCTTTTCCTTTAAAAATATTTTATTACCTATAAAATATGATGAGATAATAGTGATACATGAGTAACAAAACAAACTTAAAAATAGTAAAAAAAAAAAAATGGGGGGAAGGCCATAGTTTTATATAATACAACAAATAATACTTTTTAAAAAATTTTTCCCATACAAAAATTTATACATACATTGTTACGTGACTCTAATTGCTCTCCCCATACTGTGACAGCACACTCCTCCTTTCCACCCCTGATTCCCCATGTCCATTCAACCAGCTCCTAACCCTCTCTGCCTTCCCATCTCACCTCTGGACAGAAAGGCTGCCACTTTGGTGTCTTGTATCTACTTGAGCTAAGAGGCATACTCCTCACGACCATCACTTTATGTCCCACAGTCCAGTCCAATCCCTGTCCGAAGAGTTGGCCTCAGAAATTGTTTTAGTTCTGGGCTGATAGAGAATCCAGGGGCTGTGCTTTCCGGGGTACCCCCAGTCTCAGTCAGACCATTAAGTCTGGTCTTATTACTAGAATTTGAGTTCTGCACCCCATCTTTCTGCTGGTCCACCAGGGACCTCTGTTGTGTTCCCTGTCAGGATGGTCATTGGTGGTAGCCGGGCACCATCTAGTTCTTCTGGTCTCAGGCTGATGGAGTCTCTGGTTTATATGGCCCTTTCTGTCTCCTGGGCTAATATTTTCCTTGTATCTTTGGTGTTCTTCATTATCCTTTGCTCCAGGTGGGTTGGGACCAATTGATGCATCTTAGATGGCCGCTTGCAATATTTAAGACCTCAGACACCACTCACCAACGTAGGATGCAGAACATTTTCTTAATAAGCTTTGTTATGCCAATTGACCTAGTTGTCCCCTGAAAGCATGCTCCCCAGACCCCTACCCCTGCTACTCTATCCTTCAAAATGTTTGATTGTATTTAGGAACCTTCTTAGCTTTGGTTTAGCCAGTTGTGCTGACTTTCCCTGTAGTGAGAGCTGTCCTTCCTTTCACCTAAGATAATTCTTATCTACTATCTAGTTAGTAAATAACCCTCCCTCTCCCTCCCCACCCTCATACCCGTCAAAGAATGTTTTCTTCTGTGTTTAAACTTTTTCTTGAGTTCTTGTAATAGTGGTCTTATACAATATTTGTCCTGACTAAATATTTGTCCTGACTAAATTCACTCAGCATAATGACCTCCAGCTTCCTCCATGTTATAAGATGTTTCACAGCTTCATCATTGTTCTTTATCATTGCGTAGTATTCCGTTGTGTGGCTCTACCATAATTTGTTTATCCATTCGTCCATTGTTGGGCACCTAGGTTGTTTCCATCTTTTTGCTATTGTGAACAGTGCTGTAATGAACATGGGTGTGCATATATCTATTTGTGCGACAGCTCTTGTTTCTCTAGGATATATTCCAAGGAGTGGGATAGGTGGATCGTATGGTACTTCTATTTCTAGCTTTTTAAGGAAGCGCCAAATTGATTTCCAAAGTGGTTGTACCATTTTACATTCCCACCAACAGTGTCTAAGTGTTCCAGTCTCTCCACACCTCTCAGAATTTATTATTTTGTGTTTTTTGGATTAATGCTAGCCTTGTTGGGGTGAGATGATATCTCATTGTAGTTTTGATCTGTGTTTCTCTGGTGGCTAATGATCGTGAGCATTTCTTCATGAGTCTGTTAGCTACCTGAATATCTTCTTTGGTGAAGTGTCTGTTCATATCCTTTGCCCATTTTTTAAGTGGGCTCTTTGTCTTTTTGTTGGTGAGGTTTGTAGTATCTTGTAGATTTTAGAGATTGATTTTAGAGATTAGATGCTGATTGGATTAGTTGTAGCCAAAATTTTTTTCCCAGTCTGTAAGTTGTCTTTTTACTTTTTTGGTGAAGTCTTTTGATGAGCATAAGTGTGTAATTTTTAGGAGCTCCCAGTTATCTAGTCTCTCTTCTGGTGCTTGTGCATTGTTACTTATGGTTCGTATTGTGTTTATGCCATGTATTAGGGCTCCTAGCATTGTCCCTATTTTTTCTTCCATGATCTTTATCGTTTTTTGATTTTATATTTAAGTCTTTGATCCATTTTGAGTTAGTTTTTGTGCATGGTGTGAGGTATGGGTCTTGTTTCAGTTTTTTGCAGATGGATATCCAGTTATGCCAGCACCGTTGGTTAAAGAGACTGTGTTTTCAGGGCCTTTGTCAAATATCAGCTGCTTATAGGTGAACGAATTTATGTCTGGATTCTCAATTCTGTTCTATTGATCTATGTATCTGTTACAACAAATAATACTTTATTAATGTAATCTCTTGATTGATAATAAGATTTTTCTGGCTCCCTTTTCTGCAAATTTATTTATTAGGTCATCAAAATGTGTATCTTTAGTAACTTTATTTTCAGTTGATGTAATTGAAAATGAGGTCATTTGCTCTTTGCCAGTGTATGATCACAAATATTTTTTTCTTTTTTTTATTGTACTTTAGATGAAGGTTTACAGAACAAATAGTTTCTCATTAAACAGTTAGTACACATATTGTTTTATGACAATGGTTAATAACCCCACAACATGTCAATACTGTCCCTTCTACACCTTGGGTCCCCTATTACCAGCTTTCCTGTCCCCTCCTGCCTTCTAGTCCTTGTCCCTGGACCGTTGTGCCCCATTAGTCTCATTTTGTTTTATGGGGCTATCTAATCTTTGGCTGAAGCGTGAACCTTGGGAGTGACTTCAGTACTGAGCTAAAAGGTTGTCCTGGGGCCATACTCTCAGGGTTTCTCCAGTGTCTGTCAGGCCAGTAAGTCTGGTCTTTTGTTTTGTGAGTTAGAATTTTGTTCCACATTTTTCTCCAGCTCTGTCCAGGACCATCTGTTGTGATCCCTGTCAGAGCAGTCAGTGGTGGTAGCTGGGCACCATCTAGTTGTACTGGACTCAGTCTGGTGGAGGCCATGGTAGTTGTGGTCCATTAGTTCTTTGGACTAATCTTTCCCTTGTATCTTGTTTTCTTCATTCTCCCTTGCTCCCAAAGGGGTGAGATCAGTGGAGTATCTTAGATGGCTGCTCACAGGCTTTTAAGACCCCACACGCTACTCACCAAGGTAGAATGTAGAACATTTTCTTTATAAACTGTGTTATGCCAATTGAGCTAGATGTTCCCTGAGACCATGGTCCCCACAGTCCTCTGCCCAGCAATTTGGTCCCTCAGGGAGTTTGGATGTGTCTATGTGGCTTCCATGACCTTGCCTTATACAAGTTGTGCTGGCTTCCTCAGTATTTGATCACAAATAATTTTTGATAATTTAAAATTTTATTGCTGGAGCTGTACTTTATAGGCTGTAACAATATTGGGATAAATTTCTGATAATTTATTTCAAAATGTATACTTTGGTATGTCTAGAGTAGATGATTGTGTTTGGCTCTTAACCAAAAGGTCGGCAGTTGAATCCACCAGCCGCTCTTGGGAACCCTATGGGGCAGTTCTACTCTGTCCTATAGGCTCGCGATGAGTCAGAATTGACTCAACAGCAACAGGTTTTTTAAACTCTTTGAAGAATTCTAATAGCTCCCTGATATGCTATATTGGAATGTCCATGTATACATTATAATACAAAGTATTATAAAAAAAATTTGCAAAGACTTGGAGTTAAAAAACTAAAAAGGGAGAATGCACTCAGCATTTCTCAAGCTGAAAGAACTGAAGAAAAAATTCAAGCCTCAAGTCAAAATATCGAAGGATTCTATGGGGAAAATATTGACCGAAGCAGGAAGCATCAAAAGAAGATGGAAGGAATACACAGAGTTACTGTACCAAAAAGAATTGGTCAATGTTCAACCATTTCAGGAGGTAGCATAAGATCAAGAACCAATGGAACTGAAGAAAGAAGTCTAAGCTACACTGAAGGCACTGGTGAAAAACAAGGCTGCAGGAATTGACAAAATACTAGTTGAGATGTTTCAACGAATGGATGCAGTGCTAGAGGTGCTCACTCATCTGTGTCAAGAAATTTGGAGGATAGCTGCCTGTCCACTGACTTAAAGAGATCCATATTTGTGCCCATTCCAAAGAAAGGTGACCCAACAGAATGTGGAAATTATTGAACAATATCATTAATATTATATACAAAAAAATTAGGCTGAAAATCATTCAAAAGTGGTTGCAGCAGTATGTCGACATAGAACTGCCAGAAATTAAAGCCGGATTCAGAAGAGGACATGGAATGAAGGATATCATTGCTGATGTCAGATGGATCTTGGCTGAAAGCAGAGAATACCAAAAAGATGTTTACCTATGCTTTATTGATTATACAAAGGCATTCGACTGAATGGATCATAAAAAATTATAGATAACATTGCGAAGAATGGGAATTCCTTATCGCTTAATTGTGCTACAGACAAAGAGGCAGTTGTTCAAACAGAACAAGGGGATACTGCATGGCTTAAAGTCAGGAAAGATGTGTATCCTTTCACCATGTTTATCCAATCTGTATGCTGAGCAAATAATCCAAGAAGCTGGTCTATATGAAGAAGAATGAGGCATCAGGATTGGAGGAAGACTCATAAACAACCTACGATATGCAGATAACACAACCTTGCTTACTGAAAGTGAAGAGGGCTTGAAGCACCTACTGATGAAGATCAAAGAATACAGCCTCCAGTATGGGTTACATCTCAACATAAAGAAAACAAAAATCCTCACAATTGGACCAATAAGCAACATCAGGTTAACGGAGAAAATATTGAAGTTGTCAAGGATTTCATTTTACTTGGATCCACAATCAACACCCATAGAGGCAGCAATCAAGAAATCAAATGATGTATTGCATTGGGAAAATCTGCTGCAAAAGACCTCTTTAAAGTGTTAAAAAGCAAAGATGTCACTTTGAGGACTAAGGTGTGCCTGACCCAAGCCATGGTATTTGCAATCACCTCATATATGTGGAAAAGCTGGACAATGAATAAGGAAGACCTAAGAAGAACTGATGCATTTGAATTATAGTATTGGTGAAGAATATTGAATATACCATGGGCTACCAGAACAAACAAATCCATCTTGGAAGAAGTACAGCCAGAATGCTCCTTGGAAATGAGAATGACAAGACGACTTGTCACGTACTTTGGACATGTTATCAAGAGAGACCAGTCCCTGAAGAAGGACATCATGCTCGGTAAAGTAGAGGGTCAACGAAAAAGAGAAAGACCCTCAACAAAATGGATTGACACAGTGGCTGCAGCAATGGGCTAAAGCATAACAACGATTGTGAGGATGGCACAGGACTGGGCAGTGTTTTGTGCCATTGTACATAGGGTCTCTATGAGTCAAAACTGACCTGATGGCACCTAACAACAATAATAACACTGACAAAGTTTATTGCTTGAACACCAGTAGTTCCTGTCCTGATGCTCCGGCCAGAGAATTAATGTTTATGCAGATGCCACTGGAATTGGCTCTGAGGAATCAGGGACAAGCTGGCTTCCCACTGATGCTGCTTTTACTGCTGTTGCCACCATTGCCATCATACATCTGAACCCAGATCCTGGCCTTGGCCACCCCCTTGAGGCCCTGTGGCACCCTGGACTTCTCTGGTGTGTACAAGTGTGCCAGACAACCAAGTCTACTGCTTAGCAGGCACATTGATCAAAGCCTTTCATTAGTTTACCTACTCCTCCTTTCCCTCAGTACAAACTAGCACCTGTTCTAATATTTGGGCACACTGATTCCCTTTATTCTGTTCTGGCTTTACTTATTTGTCGTGGTGGTTATCTGCCATTGAATTGGCCCCTGACTCATGGCAACCCCACCAAAACACAGCAAAATGCTGCCTGGACTTGCATCATCCTAATGATTGGTTGCAGATGGGATCTTTGTGATCCATAGGATTTTCATTGGCTGATATTCAGAAATAGATCGTCAGGCCTTTCTTCTTAGTCCTTACTAGTTTGAAAACTTTGCTGAAACCTGTTCAGCATCATAGCAACACGCAAGCCTCAACTGACAGATAGGTGGTGGCTGTGCTTGAGGTGCATTGGCCAGGAATTGAAACTGGGTCCCCCACATAAAAGGTGAGAATTCTACCACTGAACCTCCACTGCCCCCTGACCATGAGATAGCAAAACCAGAAGGGGCTTCAGAGCTCACCTAATCCAGTGGGTCACCAGTCTGGTTGATCATCAGAATCAATCTTGAGGACTTGTAAAATAATTCATACTCCCCAGTCCTATCCCTGGAGATTCTGATTCAGGAGAGCTTGGATAGGGTCCAGGAATCTGCATTTTAAAAAAACATAGCTAGGGATTTTGATGCACAGCCTGGTTTAGGAATATCTGAAGATTTTCCAGATTAGGAATTTATTTAAGATGCCACAGTTTCATTCTTCTCTGTTCCTGAGTCCAGGGCTCTTCAGACTGTTTCCACTCTGTCTTGTTTTATCTGATTCAACATTCTAAGCCCTATCTATTGTACTTCAGCCACACAGTTGTAAAATGGAAGTGGTCACTCTCTCTGGACACTCCTTTTACAAACCCCTCCTGTAGCTCTGCTAATTGACTTTCAGCCATTCTAACAAAGATGGTACCAGGCTGCAGGTCCTGGCTTAGCTGGCACCATTGAATGGAGCAAGATGTGTGTGTGAGTGTATGTGTGTACATGTGTGAGTGTGTGAGTGGGCTGGGTAGTGATAAGAGTGGAGGAAGTGTATCAGGATGGTCTCTAAATGCCAAGGCACTTCAGATTGGAAAAAGCAACCCTGACAAGGGATGTGATCAAGGCCTAAAATCCATAGATGGTTCAGAAAGTGTCACCATAGATTAGCTCAACTAATGCATGAATAAACGTTTTGAGGCATTGTTTTAGGCTGGGTTCTCCACAGAAGCAAAACCAGTAAAGCATATAAATACATATACATAGAGAGGTTTATATCAAGGAAATAGCTCATGCGGTTGTAGAGTTGGAACCTCCCAAGTCCATGGGTCAGGCTGAAGGCTTCTCTTGATTCACATAGCCTCAGGAACTGGTGAACCCAAGATGAGCAAGTCAGACAGCAGGGCTCTGGCTCACAGGCTGTGAAGACCAGTGAGTCCCAAGATCGGCAGGCAAGATGGCAGGACAACCTGCCAGCTAAAGTCCCAAGAACTGGAAGTTAGATGAACAGGAGCCAACTGCAGGATCCAGAGCCAGCAAAAGCCCATGAGCCTTGCCAGAAGGTCCACCTATATTGGCTGCAGGCCACACCTCCAAGAAAACTCCCCTTCAACTGATTGGCTACTCACAGCAGATCCCATCATGGAGGTGATCACATCATTATACAACTGCCAAACTACATCATAACTGCCAAATCATTGAGAATCATGGCCCAGCCAAGTTGACACACAACTTTAACGATCACAGACATAAAGAAGTAGTTTTTACTAATTGTGCCATTCAGGATAAACTGACTCTGTTACACTGTAATATAAACAACCTCAAAATCTTAGTGGTTTTAACATGCACATCACATGTCCATTGCACATTTTGCTGGGACTTTAGCTCCAGTCTTCTCTGTCTGAGACTCAGACTGATGGAACAGCTACCATCCCACACATTGCCATTTTCCTAGCAGAGGGAAAGATAACTCTGGAGCATCCTGCATAGCAGGGTAATGCTATGGCCTAGAAATGACACATCATTTCTGCTTACAGGTCATTGGCTAGAACTAGTCACAAGGGTCATAGAAAAGTGACAATGAGATCATGCCAAGATGGTTTGTAAACTGTAAAGCACTCTACAAGTTCAATTGCTCTTTTGAACTATCTTAAAGAAGGTACAGCATTATCTAGTAGATAGTAAACATACAACCCAAGGAGAGGGAGAGTCCAGAAATAGGCTCTTTTAGAAGGACTGGTTTGATTCGACGGCAACGGGTTTTGTTTGGGAGCCCTGGTGGTGCAGTGGTTAAAACGATTGACTGCTAACTAAAAGGTCGGTGGTTCAAAACCACCATTGGCTCCACAGGAGAAAGATGTGGCAGTCCAATTCTGTAGAGATTTACAGCTTTGGAAACCCTATGGGGTTGCTATGAGTCAGAATTCACTTGACGGCAGTGGGTTTGGGTTTGGTTTGGTTAGATATATTCATGATTGATGAATATTAGATTTCTACCTTTGAAAGCTAAGAAACGTTCCTCAGCTGGAGAATGTGACTTTGGAGGATCTGGCTGAGCTGAAAATGTTTCATGTAGTTCTCTCTCACTGTATTGAGACCCAGGTGGTAAACCAGGCTTTCTTTCTTGTCCATTTTCTGGACATTTTCCTAATCCCTATGCTTCTTCCCCATGTAGATCTTGATGGTGAGGATGGAGGTTGGTAGGCATGATTATAGGTCTTATAACCTGGAGGTAGCTGTATGGGAGTTGGATTTTTAGTTCTCCCATAATTTTATGTTGTCCTACATCTTTAATCATTTACCCCTCAACCACTTGTCTCTTTATCTCAGTATGTGATTACCTATTATGTGCTTGTTCAAATAAAACCAGAGATTCCCATTTTGTCAGGACTTAGGGCTTAGGAAGAACTTTGAAGTTTTTACAAATAGATGAGAAATTTTGGGTCCCAACATGGGATTTAGGAGAGCCAAGTATGATCAAAGCATTGTATGTTTGAGTTTCACTGTCTGTGGAAAGTAAGGGATAGAAGTAAAAACAAACAAACAATGACAAACAAAACAAAACAAAAACAAACCTTTGGACATCCTAGGACTTGGAGAAGACACTCAACTTTTACAGGAAAACAAGTTGACTTTTCATTGCTATATTGTCTCGTCAGAATGGGTAGCCTTGTTGAGAGTTCTTCCTTTGGAGTCAGAGATACATGGACTCAGAGATACTTACGAGCAGCGTGAACTTGAGCAAGTTACCTAATGTCCTTGTGCCTCATTTTCTCCTTTGTAAAGCGGGATAATTAAAATGCTTACTCATAGGGTTGTCTTGTTATCAGTATAGGAATATATACCAAACTCAAAGCTAAAATTTACTGAATGTTTTGGGTACCTGGCACTGTGCTGGTGCTGCTGTTGGTGGTATCATCATCATTAATATCATCATCATCATCATCCTCAACAGGAAACTTCTGCTGATGGGTCGGTCTCCTCTCAGCCCTGTGAGTTGAGAGAGGCAGGGTGAGGGGTCTGTGGAAGAGTCTAGTTCTCTGGCCCCATTATTCCATGGTTCAGTTGCCACATAAGTTTCTTTTAACTTTTTTTCTTTCTTTCCCTTTCAAATGTCAGTCTCTGTTTCTAGGAGCATTTTAGTCTACATTCTTGTGATTTATTTACTGTTAACACATTACTCAGTAAGTGCCATTTAAAGAAATATGGATCTTCTGAGCCTCTAAGGAAAGCAGAGCAGAGAGTGTTCTACAGGCAGCAAACTACTTTGCCCAATTTAATGAATCTGAGCCCTCAAAGGTGAGTGTTGGCCCAGAGGCGTATAATTCAGAAATTCACGAGAGTTCCTAGCTAGGGAAAACAAAACAAAACAACAAAATTCTTTCCATCCTTGCTTTATTTGATGTTAAGTGGTATTAAGGAGCCCTGATTGTGCAGTGATTAAGCACTCAGCTGCTAACTGGAAGGTTGGCAGTTTGAACGCACCAGCCACTCCGCAGGAGAAAGATGTGGCAGTCTGCTTCTGTAAAGATTTACAGCCTTGGAAACCCTATGGGGCATTTCTACTCTGTCCTATAGGCTTGTTATGAGTCAGAATTAACTCGACGGCAATGGGTTAGTAAAGTGGTATTTATACTTAGTATATCTGACATACTCTGTCACATTTTTTAACATCAGGTTTATTGAAGCATAATTTATATAAAATAAAATTTGCTCTTGTTAAGTTTACAACTTGATGAATTTTTGATAAATGTATACATACAGTCATGTAGCCACCACAACAATAAAAATATGGAACATTTCTATTACCCCTCAAAATTCCCTTGTGTGCCTTTGCAATCAGACCTCTACCCACCACTCCACCCCTTGAACCAACACTTGTGTTTTCTACCTCTATAATTTTACCTTTTGTGGAATGTGATATAAATGAAATTATACAGTATGGAGCCTTTGTGTCTGGCTTCTGTCACTTAACTTAATGCTTTTAAGATTCATTTATATTGTTACATGTACCAGGAGTTCTTGTTTTTTAAATTGCTAAGTAATATTCCATTGTACTGATAAACTAAAATTTGTTTATCCATTCACCAGACGAGGGACATTTGGGCTGTTTGCAGTTTTCAGCTATTATGAATAAAACTGCTATGAACATTCACATACAGGCTTTTGTGTAGACATACCAAACCAAAAAACCAAACCTGTTGCCATTGAGGCAATTCTGACTCATAGCGACCCTATAGGACAGAGCAGAACTGCCCCATACCATTTCCAAGGGGCACCTGATGGAATTGAACTGCCGACCTTTTGGTTAGCAGCTGTAGCTCTTAACCACTATGCCACTAGGATTTCCTGTGTAGACATAGGTTTTACTTTTTCTTGAGTAAATGACTAGTAGGGTGATTGCTGGGTTTTGTGGAAAGTGTATGTTTAACTTTATAAAAATGACCAAGTTGTTTCTCAAAGTGGCTGTACCATTTTACATCCTCACCAGAAATGTCTGAGATTTCTGGTTTTCAGCAGTTGGACTTTGATGTACCAAGGTATATTTTATTTTAAATGTATGTTTCTGCCTTGGCTTCTCTGAGTTTATTGGATCTATTGTTTTTTTTTCCATCAATTTTTGAAAATTCTTGACCATTATCTCTTCAAATACTTCTGCTTTGCTGTCACTTCTCCTTCTAGAACTCCAATTACATGTTTGTTAGACCGCTTGATATCATCCCAAAGTCTTTGGATGCTCTTTTTTTTTTTTTTTGCTTCTTTTAATTTTTTTTTTTTTTGATATTTTCAATTGACCTACCTTAAAATTCACTGATCCTTTCTTCTGCATTGTTCAGTCTTCTGAAAACTCTGTCTAAAGAATTCTCTGGTTCCTAGGCATACCAAACTGTCATTCTAGCCAGTGCTTAGCCTTCAAAAATTTGTTAAACTTTCAGTTGTTTCTTTATTGTCAGCTTTTATGGTTGTCACACTTACTCTCATGTTTTTCTGCCTAAGGTTAAATAGTTTGTTTGGCTCACCTCTCCTACTGGAGTGGTTTTCAATCCTTTGGAATTCAGTTCACCTGATTGCCTTGCAATATCAGCTCTTGGGCTTTAAAAAGTTATAATTTTTTGGTTATCCAGCTTTTTTGGTTGTTGTTAGGATGGGAATGATGTTCTCTTGTGACTTTCTACATCCTAAGTGGAAGTGGATATAACTTAGCATAACTCTGAATCCTTGTTCCACTCACTATGTGAGCTTGGGCAAATGACTGTTGTTGTTAGGTGCCATTGAGTCTGTTCTGACTCATAGGGACCCTATGTACAAAAGAACGAAACACTGCCTAGTCCTGCACTATCCTCACAATTAATCGTGGCTATGTTTGATCCCATTGTTGCAGCCACTGTGTCAATCCATCTCATTGAGGGGCTTCCTCTTTTTTGCTGATCCTCTACTTTACCAAGCATGATGTCCTTCTCCAGGGACTGGTCCCTCCTGATAACATGTCCAAAGTATGTGAGACAAAGTCTCACTATGCTCCCTTCTAAGGAGCATTCTTATTGTACTTCTTCCAAGACAAATTTGTTTGTTCTTCTGGAAGTCTATGGTATAGTCAATGTTCTTCACCAACACCGTAATTCAAAGGCATCAGTTTTTCTTCAGTCTTCCTTATTTAGTGTCCAGCTTCCGCATGCATATGAGACGATTGAAAATACCATGCTTTGGGTCAGGTGTACCTTAGTCCTTGAGGTGACTTTTGCTTTTTAATGCTTTAAAGAAGTCCTTTGCGGCAAATTACTAAGCAACTTTAAGTCTCAATTTTCTCAGCTGTACAATGAGGATATTAATAGCATCTTCCCCACCCACAGGGTTCTGTGAAGATAAAAAGAGATAATGTACATAAATTGTGTATCATAGTGCTGAGCTCATGGTAAGTGCTCAATATATAGAATATTTTTTCACTTAAAATTATATCATAAACTTTATTTAATATTTCTGTGTAATCTTTATAACTATAATTTCTATAGGTAAATAGGAGTCTATAGTGGAAATACAACACTATGACTAAGTTATTTCTATTTTTTTTGACAGGTTATTTTCAATTTAGGGATATTCTAATTCTGCAATTAATGCCTTTTTCATATAATATACTTTTTGCTTAAGTATACTAACTTGCTTTAGAAAAGTCTTTGGAGTGGTATTTCTGGGTAAAGTCTATGAACCTCATCATGGTTCTTGCTACGTATCTAAGCATATCTTTTGAAGTCACAGTAGAAACAGGAGAACGATCTTTCCTCCACCTCTGATTCTCATGGGGACCAGAAACTATTCCTTGCTCATTTCTATCCCCTTGAAAGAGGCACCTTCATTTTGTCTGTTCAGTTGAATTAACTGTCTGGCCTTGCCTACTCGTCCTAATGGCTCATTACTCACATCTGTCACCCATTTCAGTGGTTCTGGAAAATTGCAAGCCTTGTTTTCCTTTAGCCTGCCCCTGCTTGCGAGAGCCGAAGGTGCAAAGAAGCCTGTTACTGACTGTGAGAGGTCTGTTTACAGCTCTCTCCTTATTCGGCTCAGCTGGAAGTGCCCACAGTCTGGGAAGGATTGGTCTGGAGCTTCTTAGAAGTACTCAAGCCAGCGAGAGAGAAGCAGAGTATGGTCTTCCTGACTAATCGATCTCATTTCTCATGCGGGTGCCATTACTAGAGGGTAGTAAGTAGGATGGACATGCTCTCCTTTCCAACAATGCCAGCTCCCCAGTAGTGCTCCCACCCCAAGATATTGCCTGCTTTCTCTTCTTTTTTTCCTGCTTTCTCTTCTCAGGATTTCACCCTCCTTGCAGCCCTACTCTGGTTTACCATAGTCCAACGTTAGAAAAAACACAGTTATAAGGATTACACACACACATACAGTTTCAAATTAGGCCAAGGAGTCCAGTTTTGTGGGAGAATTCTGCCAGATACATCCAATCCAGGTAGGACAGGCAAGTTGCCAAGTCTAGGGAAGTCAGTCAGACGTTTGGCAGGAGGGTCACAGTAAACGTGGTGAGTTTGGAATCACTTTGTGGCTTGAGGATTTTAGTATTTTCAGGCCGTTTTCTAATTTCTAACAGTCTCAGGAATGAATTCACTTTTGACTATTCAAGAAAATGTATGGGATATGAATTTTGGAGTCAGACAATCATGGGTTAAAATTTTAGCTCTTGGCAGCCATCAAACGTGTGGTCTTGAAAGTTACTTAATCTCTCTGGGATTTGGCTTCCTTGTCTGTAGAGCGGAGGATAGTAAGGTTGATTTCATGGAGTTGTTGGGAGGAGGCTCAAGAAATGTTCTGTTTTTTCCTTCCCTCTCTTTTTCTCTGAATCCCTTCCTCCTTCCTTCTCTAAGATGCTACTGCTTTTCCATACTGAGCCTTGGCAAATTTTTTGAGAAGGATCTAGGAGCTCATTTGGAGACACACAGACAGGCTTATGGAAGGGGAGCTCTGTGCATGGAGAGGCTCACAGACAGGGCTGTCTCAGGTAGGAGGGGCTACAGTAGGACTTGGGGCCCTGCAGCCCACTAAGGGGCAGAAGGCCAGGCTGTGTACTCTACTCTTTGTTGACAGAAATAGAAGCCTCCTGGAGGATATTACCCACCATATCTGGGTAACAATCAGATGCACTGGATGGCTTTTACTGATGCACCAGATGGCTTTTACTGTCAGTGATTGTTGTGGGTGCTGAGTTGGGAGGGTCATTCCAGGAGTAAGCTGGGGAGCCCTTAAGTCCATGGTGAGACCCAGCAGGCTCACATTTAATTCAGAGTGGGACTGAGCCCTTTCTGACCAGGGGGGATTTTTCCTGCTCCTTTTCTTTCTTTCTTTTCTAATTGTGCTTTAGGTGAAAGTTTACAGCTCAAGTTAATTTCTCATTCAAAAATTTATACACTTATTGTTTTGTGACATTGGTTGCAATCCCCACAACGTGACAGCACACTCCCCCTTTCCACTCCAGGTTCTGTGTGTCCATTTGTCCGGTTCCTGTCTCTTTCTGCCTTCTTGCCCTGCTTTTGACCAGGAGTTGCCCATTTCGTCTTCAATATATTTGATTGAACTAAGAAGTATGTTCCTTACATGTGTTATTTTTTGTTTTATATGTCTGTCTAATCTTCAAAAAGTGGGCTTTGGGAATGGTTTCAGTTCTGGGTTAGCAGAGTATCTGGGGATCAAAGTTTGGGGGTTCCTCTAGTCTCTGTCAGACCAGTAAGTCTGGTCTTTCTTCATGAATTTGAATTCTCTTCTACATTTTTCTCCTGCTCTGTCTGGGACTCTCTGTTGTGATCCCTGTCAAAGCTATAGCTGGTGGTAACTGGGTACTATCAGTTCTTCCAGTCTCAGGCTGGTGGAATCTCTGGTTTATGTGGTCCTTCAGTCCTTTGGTCTAACATTTTCCTTCTATCTTTGGTTTTTTTCATTCTCCTTTGCTCCAGGTGGGATGGGACCAATAGATGCATCTTAGGTGGTGGCTCAAAAGCTTTTAAGACACCAGATGCTACTCACCAAAGTAGGATGTAGAACATTTTCTTTACGAATTACATTATGCCAGTTGACCTAGATGTCCCCTGAGACTATGGTACCCAGGCCCCAGCCTCAGCTACTTGGTCCCTCAAAGTGTTTGGATGTGTCTAGGAAACTTCTATGCTTTTGCTTTGGTCCAGTTGTGCTGACTTCCCCTATATTGTGTGCTGTTCTTCCCTTCACCAAAGTTGATACTTGTCTGCTATCAGTTAATGATTTCCCTTCCCCCTCCCTCCTCACCCTTGTAACTATCAAACACTCTTGGTGTAAACCTTTTCTTGAGTTCTTTTAATAGTGGTCTCATATGGTATTTGTCCTTTTGTGACTGATTTATTTTACTCAGCATAATGCCTTCCAGATTCACCTATTTTGTGAGATGTTTCGTGGGTTCATCATTGTTCTTTATCTTTGCAAAGTATTCTATTGTGTGTATGTACCATCTGCTTATGGGCATTTAGGTTGTTTCCATTTTTTTGCTGTTGTGAATAGTGCTGCAATGAACATGGGTGTGCATATGTCTATTCATGTGACGGCTCTTATTTCTCTAGGATATGTTCCTAGGAGTGGGATTGATAGATTGTATGGTATTTCTATTTCTAGCTTTTTAAAGAAGTGCCTTATCATTTTCCAAAATGGCTATACCATTTTACATTCCCACCAGCAGTGCCTAAGAGTTCCAATCTCCCCACAACCTCTCCAACATTCATTATTTTGTGTTTTTTGGGTTAGTGCCAGTATTGTCAGGGTGAGATGGTATCTGAATGTAGTGTTGATTTGCATTTCTCTAATGACTAATGATAGAGAGCATTTCCTCATGTGTCTGTTAGCTGCCTGAATGTCTTCTTTGATGAAGTGTCTGTTCATAACCCTTGCTCTTTTTTTTTTTCCTTTTTTTTATTGTACTTCAGGTGAAGGCTTACAGAACAAATAGTTTCTCATGAAACAGTAGTACACATATTGTTTTATGACATTGGTTAACAACCCCACAACATGTCAACCCTCTAACTTCTCAACCTTTTTTTTGGTGAAAATACACATAGCCAAAGATACACCATTTCAAAAATTTCTACATGCACAGTTCAGTGACATTGACTATGCTCTTCCAGTTGTGCTGCTATTCTCACTTAAGATGAAGGCTTACAGAACAAAATAGTTTCTCATTTAACAGTTACTACTAAAGTTGCCCTATGACAATGGTTAACAATCTCACAACACATCAACAATATCTTTACTCAACCTTGGGTTCCCTATCACCAGCTTCCTTATCCCCTTCTGCCTTCTGGCCCTTGTCACTGGACTACTGTATCTCATTGGTCCCATTTGGTTTTACGGGGCTGTCCACTCCCAGGCTGAATGGTGAACCTTGGAGATAACTTCACCACCGAGCTAAAAGGGTGTCTGGGAGCCATACTCTTGGGGTTTCTCCAGTCTCCTTTAGGCCAGTAAATCTGGTCTTTTTTTTGTGAGTTAGAATTATGTTCTACATCCTTCTCCAGCTCTGTTCAGAACCCTCTGTTGTGATCCCGGTCAGAGCAGTCAGTGCTGGTAGCCGGGCACCATCTAGCTGTACTGGACTCAGTCTGGTGGAGGCCTTGGTAGCTGTGGACAATTACTCCTTCGGACTAATCTTTTCCTTGTATCCTGTTCTCTTCATTCTCCCTTGCTCCTGAAGGGATGAGACCAGTGGAGTATCTTAGATGGCTGCTCACAGGCTTTTAAGACCCCAGACACTACTCACCGAGGTAGAATGTAGAACATTATCTTTATAAACTGTGTCATGCCAATTGAGCTAGATGTTCCCCAAGACCATGGTCCCCACGGCCCTCCAACCAGCAATTCAGTCCCTCAGGGAGTTTGGATGTGTCTATGGGGCTTCCAGGACCTTTCCTTGTACAGGTTGTGCTAGTTTCCCCTGTATTGTGTACTGTCTCACCCTTCACCCAAGATACCACTTATCTATTGCCTATTTAGTATTTTCCCCCACCCATCCCATCCCTGGTAACCAACAAAGATTGTTACATTTTGTGTGTGAACTTTTTCATGGGTTTTTACAGTAGAGGTCTCCTACAATATTTGTCCTTTTGTGATTGACTTATTTCACTCAGCATAATGTCCTCCAGTTTCATCCATGTTATGAGATGGTTCACAGATTCATTGTTGTTCTTTCTCATTGCATAGTACTCCATTGTGTGTATGTACCATAGTTTGTTTATCCATTCATCTGTTGATGGGCATCTAGGTTGTTTCCATCGTTTTGCTATTGTGAACAATGCTGCCATGAACATAAGCGTGCATATGTCTATTCGAGTGACGACTCCAATTTCTCTAGAATATATTCCTAGGAGTGGGAATGCTGGATCAAATGGTATATCTATTTCTAGCTTTCTGAGGAAGCACCATATCATTTTCCAAAATGGTTATATCATTTTGCATTCCCACCAGCAGTGCATAAGAGTTCTGATCTCCCTGCAGCCCCTCCAACATTTGTGTTTTTGATTCGTGCCAGTAATGCCGGGATGAGATGGTGTCTCATTGTGGTTTTAATTTGCATTTCTCTAATGGCTATTGATCGCAAGCATTTCCTCATGTGTCTGTTGGTCATTTGAATGTCTTCTTTGGTGAAGTGTCTGTTCATTTCCTTTGCCCATTTTTTAATAGGATTATTTGTCTTTTTGTTGTAGAGGTGTTGGATTTTCTTGTAGATTATGGAGAAGAGACTTTTGTCTGACTTGTACTGTCCAAATTTTTTTTCCCAGTCTGTAGTTTCTCTTTTTACTCCTTTGGTGAAGTCTTTTGAAGAGCATAGGTGTTTGATTTTTAGAAGATCCCAGTTATCTAGCTTATCTTCTGGGGTTTGAGTGTTGATGGTTATGGTTTGTATCCTGTTAATGCCATGTATTAAGGCCTGAAGTGTTGGTCCTGTTTTTTCTTCTATGAACTTTATAGTTATAGGCTTTATATTCAGGTCTTTGATCCATTTTGAAGTAGTTTCTGTATATGGCGGGAGATATGGGTCCTGTTTCATTTTTTTGCAGATGGATATCCAGTTTTGCCAGCACCATTTGTTAAAAAGACTGTCTTTTCCCCATTTGATGGACTTTGGGCCCTTGTCGAAGATCAGGTGACCGTAGGTGGATGGATTTACATCTGGGTTCTCAATTCTGTTCCATTGGTCAATGTATCTGTCGTTGTACCAGTACCAGACTGTTTTGACTACTGTAGCTGTATAGTAGGTTCTGAAGACAGGTAGTGTGAGTCCTCCAACTTTATTCTTCTTCTTCAGTAGTGCTTTACTTATTCGGGGCTTCTTCCCTTTCCATATAAAGTTAATGATTAGTTTTTCCATCTCTTTGAAGAATGTTGTTGGTATTTGGATTGGGATTGCATTGTATTTGTAAATTGCTTTGGGTAGAATTGTCATTTTCACAATGTTGAGTCTACCTATCCATGAGCATGGTATGTTTTTCCATTTATGTAGATCCCTTTGGGTTTCATGCAGTAGTGTTTTGTAGTTTTCTTTGTATAGGTCTTTTAGATCCCTGGTCACATTTATTCCTAAGTATTTTATCTTTTTAGGGGCTATTATAAATGGTATTGTTTTCCTGATTTCCTTTTCATCGTTCTCCTTGTTGGTGTATAGGAATCCAACTGATTTTTGAATGTTTATCTTGTATCCTGCTACTCTGCTGAATCTTTCTATTAGTTCCAGTAGATTTCTCATGGAGTCTTTAGGGTTTTCTATGTATAGTATCATATCATCTGCAAACAGGGACAGTTTAACTTCTCCATTACCAATTTGGATGCTCTTTATTTCTTTTTCTTGCCTTATTGCTCTAGCTAGAACTTCCAGCACAATGTTAAATAGGAGTGGTGATAAAGGTCATCCTTGTCTTGTTCCTGTTTTCAAGGGGAAGGTTTTCAGCCTCTCTCCATTAAGAATGATGTTGGCCATTGGTTTTGCATAGATGCCCTTTATTATGTTGAGAAATTTCCCTTCTATACCTATTTTATTGAGAGTTTTTATCAGGAATGGGTGTTGGAGTTTGTCAATGCCTTTTCTGCGTCAATTGAGATGATCATGTGATTCTCCTTTCCTTTTATTTATGTGGTGGATTATGTTGATTGATATTCTAATGTTGAACCTTCCTTGCATACCTGGTGTGAATCCTACTTGGTTGTGGTGCATTTTTTTTTTTTTTTTTTTTTTTTTATATATATTTTATTGTACTTCAGGTGAAAGCTTACAGAGCAAATAGTTTCTCATGAAATAGTAGTACACATGTTGTTTTTTTTGACATTGGTTAACAACCCCACAACGTATTAAGCCTCTAAATTCTCAACCTTTTTTTTTGATGAAAATTACAGATGGCCAAAGATACACCGTTTCAAAATTTTCTACATTCACAGTTCAGTGACATTGACTACGCTCTTCCAACTGTGCTGTTATTCTCACTTAAGATGAAGGCTTACAGAACAAAATAGTTTTTCATTTAACAGTTACTACACATGTTGCCCTATGACAATGGTTAACAATCTCACAGCACATCAAGAATATCCTTACTCCACCTTGTGTTCCCTATCACCAGGGGACTTCCTTGTCCCCTTCTGTCTTCTGGACCTTGTCAGTGGATTATTGTACCTCTTTAGTCTCCTTTGTTTGTTTATTTATTTATTTTTATTTTATTTAAACACCATTTCAAAACTTTTTACTTACACATTTAAGTGATATTGACTATGCTCTTCCAATTGTGCTGCCATTCTCGCCCAAGATGAAGGCTTATAGGACAAAACAGCCTCCCATTTAATAGTTACTACAAATGTTGCCCTATAGCAGTGGTCAACAATCTCACAATACATCGACAGTGTCCTTATTCAATTTGTGTTCCTTATCATCAGTTTCCTACTCTCCCTCTGCCTTCTGGCCCTTGTCACCGGACTCCTGTACATCGTTAGTCCCATTTAGTTTTACTGGGGTGTCCATTCCCAGGCTTAACATCGAACCTTGAAGGTAACTTCCCCTCTGAGCTGAAAGGGTGTCTGGGGGCCACACTCTCGAGGTTTCTCTAGTATTCTTTAGGCCAGTATATCTGGTCTTCTTTTTTTTTTTTTTGGGAGTTAAAATTATGCTCTACATCCTACTCCAGCTCTGCCCAGAACCCTCTGTTGTGATCCTGGTCAAAGGAGTCATTGGTGGTAGCCGGGCACCATCCAGCTGTACTGGGCTCAGTCCCGTGGAGGCCTTGGTAGCTGTGGACCATTAGTCCTTCGGACTAATCTTTTCCTTGTATCCTGTTCTCTTCATTCTCCCTTGTTCCCGAAGGGATGAGATCAGTGGAGTATCTTAGATGGCCGCTCATAGGCTTTTAAGACCCCAGACACTACTCACCAAGGTAGAATGTAGAGCATTATCTTTATAAGTAGTGTCATGCCAATTGAGCTAGATGTTCCCCGAGATCATGGTCCCCAGAGCCCTCCGTCCAACAACTCAGTCCCTCGGGGGGTTTGGATGTGTCTATAGGGCCTTCATGACCTTTCCTTGTGCAGGTTGTGTTAGTTTCCGCTGTACTATGTACTATCTCATCTCTCACCCAAGTTATGTGGTGCATTATTTTTTTGATATGATGTTGAATTGTATTGGCTAGAATTCTGTTGAGAATTTTTGCATCTATATTCATGAGAGATATTGGTCTGTCATTTTCTTTTTTTGTGACGTCTCTGCCTGGTTTTGGTATCAGCGTTATGCTGGCTTCATAGAATGAATTTGGAAGTGTTGCTTCCTCTTCTATGCTCTGGAATAGCTTGAGTAATACTGGTACAAGCTCTTCTGTAAATGTTTTGTAGAATTCTCCAGTGAAGCCATCTGGGCCAGGGCTTTTTTTGGTTGGGAGTTTTTTTATTACCTTTTCAATCTCTTCTCTTGTTATGGGTCTGTTCAGATATTCCACATCACTTTGTTGTAGTTTGAGTAGGTAGCGTCCTCCTAGAAATTTATCCATTTACTCTAGGTTTTCCAATTTGTTGGAGTATAGTTTTTCATAATATTCTGTTATAATCCTTTTTATTTCAGTTGGATCTGTTGTAAAGTCGCCCATTTCATTTCTTATTTGGTTTCTTTGTGTCCTCTCCTGTTTTTCTTTTGTCAGTCTGGCCAGTGGTTTGTCGATTTTGTTGATTCTTTCAAAGAACCAGCTTTTGGTTTTGTTGATTCTTTCGATTGTTTTTCTGTTCTCTATTTCATTGATTTCTGCTCTGATCTTTACTATTTCCTTTCTTCCGGTGGTTGTGGGCTTTTTTGCTGTTCTCTTTCTATTTGTTTGAGTTCTGTAGTTAATGTTTTGATTTTGTCCCTGTCTTCTTTTTTGATATGTGCATCTATTGCTATAAATTGTCCTCTGAGGATGGCCTTTGCTGTGTCCCAAAGTTTAGGTATAATTTGTTTTCATTCTTATTTGATTCTAGGAATTTTTTGATTCCATCTCTGATTTCTTCTATTACCCAGTGATGTGTAAGCAGGGTATTATTCAGTTTCCATGTAGTTGATTTTTTTCCCTTGTTCTTTCTATTGTTAATTTCTACCTTGATGGCATTGTGGTCAGAGAAGATACTTTGAATTATCTCAGTGTTTTGGATCTTTCTGAGGATTGCTCTGTGGCCTAAGTTGTGGTCTATTCTGGAGAACGTTCCATGTGCATTGGAAAAGAATGTGTACTTTGCAGCAGTTGGATGGAGTGTTCTGTATATGTGTATGAGGTCAAGTTGGCTGATTGTGCCCTTTAGGTCTTCTGTATCTTTGCTGAGTTTCTTCTTATTTGTCCTGTCTTTTACTGAGAGTGGTGTGTTGAAGTCTCCTACTATTATGGTGGAACTGTCAGTTTCTCTTTTCAGTGTTGTTAGAGTTTGTTTTATGTATTTTGGAGCCCTGTCACTGGGTGCATAGATGTTTATTATGGTTATGTCTTCATGATGGATCATCCCCTTAATCATTATATCGTGTCCTTCTTTGTCTTTTATGGTAGATTTCGTTTTATAATCTATTTTATCTGAGATTAGAATTGCTACTGCTGCTCTTTTTTGGTAGTTGTTAGCTTGATATATTTTTTTCCAACCTTTGACTTTTAATAAATTCACATCTTTGTTTGTAAGGTGTGTCTCTTGTAGACAGCATATTGATGGATCCTGTTTTCTTATCCATTCTGTCCCTCTCTGTCTCTTTATGGGTGCATTGAGTCCATTTACATTCAGTGTAATTATTGATAGATGTGAGTTTGTTGCTGTCATTTTGTAGTGCTTTTTTTTTGTGGTGCTGAAGTTTTCTTTGTTCTTCTTACTCTCTTGTGCTGAGTTACTTTTGTTTGTGGATTTTTTTTTTCATTTCTTTTGTTTTTGTAGGTTTTGTTTTTGCCAAGACTTTATGTTTTTCATCTTTATTTTTATGAGTATGTTTGTTAACTTTGTTTGTGGTTACCATTAATTTTACCCTTATCTTTCTAAGTTTGAAGCAGTCTACCATTACTTGGTATCACCTTGCCTTTGTCTCCATTAGAAGGTTCTATACCTCTGCCGTTTATTCCCTCTTTTATTGTTTTGATGTTGTTGTCCTTTATTGATTAACTGCTCTGATTCCCTGTTGTATTTCTTTTGGTTTTGGATAATCCTTGAGAGTTCATTTCCTAGATTGATATCTGGCTGGTATGATCCTGCGTCCTAGGTTCTGCCTGTGAGCTGAAGCTGTTTGTCCTCAGATCGAAGAACTCGCTTTAATAATTCTTGTAGGTTTGGTTTGACCTTTACATATTCCCTTAATTTCTGTTTATCTGGAAATGACCTAATTTCACCATCAAATCTCAATGAGAGTTTTGCAGGATATATTAAACTTGGCTGACAATTTTTTTCTTTCAAGATTTTATATATGTCATCCCATTGCCTTCTTGCCTGCATGGTTTCTGCTGAATAATCTGAGCTTAGTCTTATTGTTTCTCCTCTATATGTGACTTCTTGTTTTTCACGAGCTGCTCTCAGGATTCTTTGTTTGACTTTGGTTTTGGTGAGTGTGATTATGATATGCCGTGGTGATTTTCTTTTGGGGTCTCTTCTATATGGGGTTCGTTGAGCTTCTTGGATGGCCAGCTTTTCATCTTTCATGGTATTGGGGAAGTTTTCTGCCAGCAGTTCTTCAATGATCCTATCTGGATTCCTGATCTGAAATTCCAATCACTTGCTTTTGCTTTTGATTGTATCCCACATAACTCTCAGGGTCTCTTCATTTTTCGTTGTTCTTTTTTCTGAAACAGAGTTGTATCCAAGTGTTTATCTTCAATTCCACTGATCCTGTCTTCCACAGTTTCAAATCTGCTTCCCAACCCTTCTATGACACCGTCCATTTCTGAAATCTTGTTGTTTATCTTTTCAATTTCTAATTGTTGTCTTTGTATAATTTCTAATTGTGAATTCATTTTGGCATTTTGTTCCTGCATTATTTTCCTGAATTCTTCCAATTTTTTGTCTGTATTTTCCATGAATTTGCCTATTTTTTTCCTCATGTTTGTCAGCTTTTTGCCTCAGCTCTTGGAGAATTCTGAGTATTAGGGATTTGAATTCACTATCAGGTAGTTCTAGTGCATCTTCCTCCACTGGAAAGTCATCTGGTGTTTTATTTTTGACGCCTAATGGAACCTTCCTGTCCTATTTTTGAAAATATTTTGATATTGTCTGTAGTCTTCAGGGCATTTGGTAGTTATTTTTCTCATTTATTGATTGTAGATTTGCTTGTTTTATCCTTTTTTTTTTTAAATTTGGCTATGTCTGAGCAGGTAGACTGTGTGTTCTTTGTTGTTTGCTCATCTGGGGGCACAATACTTTTCACCTCCTTCTCCAATTGGCAGGGTCAGTCACTCAGATATGGTAAGGCAGGGCAGGCCTCGCTGAAGAGGAGTTACTGGGACGGGTTGTTTGTGGCACTTACTACAGCCACCAGGGCGGGTCGTTAATCAGTGCAGGGCAGGTTCCAGTAGGCCGTCCCTGTGCTGCTTGGTGGTGTGATGTTAAGCGAATGGTGCAGGTAGGCAGGATGCAGCAGGGAGATTGTTATGTGTGGAGCTTAGATGGATATGGGAGAGAGGAGAAGGGAATGGGAGCCAAAAACATACAAACAAACAAAAAAGAATGCTAGGGGAGCTTGCCATTGGAGTAGAGAGATGAGAAACTATGAAATGGAGAAAAACAGAAAGGGGAAGAGGAAGAAAAGAAAAGAATGAATAAATAAAAACTGGAAAGTTTAAAGAACTGCAAGGTTCCCAGGGATTCCACCAGTGCAGCTATGAGCTCTGGGGAAGTCACTCTCAGGTGTTGCAGTACGGCCTAGCTAGAAGGCATAGAGGTATACAATGCCAGGTATTCAGGGAACAGAAAGAGAAGGAAGATATAGAGAGACAGGAAACTGAGTAATGAAGAAAGACAAAGAGGGAAAATAAAACAAAATAAATAAATTAAAAAAAACACAAAAAGAACAAGAAAAGCCCCCAAAAAGACAGAAAAAAAAGAAAAGAAAAAAACCACCAAAAAAAGAAATGTCCTCAGGGATCACTCGGTACGTCTGTGCAAGCTGAGGGGGTAGTCTCCTTGCCACACCGCACTGCCTGGCAAGGAAGGGCTCTCAACTCAAGAAAAGGAAAAGAAAAGAAACAAAGAATTGAAAACAAACAAATGAACAAAAGCCCCGGGATCCCACCAGCGCTGCAACCCAGACCAGGAAGCAGCTCCAGAGTTGAATGGAGCTCCACAGCCCCTCAGGAAGAAGCAAAGATGGCGCACGGAGCCAGGTATTTGACCGAAAGGAGGGGGTGGTGGTGAGAGGTAAGGAAGAAATCAAAAGATGCAGAAAAAAAAGCAACAGCAGCAGCCAACAAATGGCACTCAGAGAGCCAGCTAGTGCAGTCTGGTGGAATCCAAGCAGCCAGTGTTTCTCGGACAAGAGACTGTGTCCATCAGAAGCAGAGGTGGTCGAGTGTGGGTGAAGAAGTGTAGGGAGTGGGAAAGCATATATCACAAATTACTGGAGCTCTGCAGCCCCTCAGGAAGAAGCAAAGATGGTGCATGGAGCCAGGTATTTGAGCAAAAGGAGGGGGAGGTGGTGCGAGGTAAGGAAGAAATCAAAAGAACTGGAGAAAAGCAACACCAGCAGCCAACAAATGTCACTCAGAGAGCCAGCCCGTTCAGGTGTGTGGAATCCAAGCAGCCAGTGTTTCCTGCACAAGAGATTGTGGCTGCGGGAAGCAGAGGAGGCCGAGTGGGGGTGAAGAAGGGTGGGGGGTAGGAAAGCGTATGTCGCAAATTACCGGTTGTTTCGTCTCCCACTGGAAGCTCCGTGAAGCTGCTTTCTCGTACCCCGTTTGCTGGTCTCCAATAGGAGTCCAAGATGGCGGATCGGTGCTGCGTTAGCTGGTAGAAGACCTCTGCATGAATCTCTCCTAACTCTCCATTCTCTGTCAGTTTTCTCACTCCATTTGGTGCTTGGCTGAGTTCTTTATCTCTTCATTTGATGTTTTACGGTTTCAGGATTGTCATTTTCTCTGTTCGGCTTAGTTTTTCGGGTCTTTGCTGTTTAGGGACGGCCTGGTGCTTCTGCCTAGAGTGCCATTTTGCCAGAAGTCCTCCCTTGCTCTTTTTTTAATTGGATTATTTATCTTTTTTGTTGTTGATATATTACAGTATCTTATAGGTTTTAGAGATTAGACCCTTATCGGATATGTCATAGCCAAATTTTTTTTTCGCAGTCTGTAGGTTCTCTTTTTACTCTTTTGGTGCCCTGCTCCTTTTCTAAGCCTTCAGTTCTGATTTACTTCTCACCTTTGCTCAGCTTGCTCCATATCTGGAAAATGCATGGGCATAACACTGGAACCACTTTAGTATTATCCTGATCATTGTCTGCCAGGGTTGATATGGATCTTTCCTAAAGCAGGCTTGAAAGAGGATGAATGTGTGTGCCCCCTACATTAATTTGTTGTGAAAACAAAGTTGCTTCATTCCCCAGATTCCTTCAAATACTTGATCTTTCTTCTAGTTTTTCTGGCCTTCATCTTTTATGACCCATCTCTTTTCTGGGAACTTTTTCCTGGCTGAGAATCCCAGTGCTGCTCTGAATGAGGTAAAGGGGAGGCTGTGCCCAGATCACTTCAGGGGAGCCAATGGGAAGGCCCACCCAGTCCTCTGAGCACCAGGGGCACATGCCAAGGGCCTCAGCAGAATTGGTTTCTCAACATGTCTGTCTGAAAATAGCTTCCCTGTCATAAAGTAGGTCTCAAGGGGGTTGTCAAACCCTCCAAGGAAACTGGATAATAATAATAATATACATATATATATATATATATATATACATAAATATCTATGTCATATATACACTACCCATGTGATTCACTGTGTGGTTCAAATTTAGCTTGATGGCTTTTGAAAATGAGTCATTTCATGTCAATTGTGTTCCCAGATCCTTCTCAAACCTCTTTCTCCCACCACCTCTCTGGCCTCACTGGAGCCTGAGTCAGGCGTGACACCCAATCAGTTTCTCTTGGAAGGAATCAGGGCCCTTGGGTTTAGGGTTTACTTGTGTTACCCTTTCACCTCGCTTCTCAGCTGACTGGGTGAGGCTTGGGTCAGGGTGTCAGTGAGTTTTGTGGGTCAGTCTTCCTTCCCCCCTTCTTATTCACTTTTAAATTATTTTAGTTATTCTTTAAGCATTTATCAAATGCTTGTTGTCTTAGTTACCTAGTGCTGTTGTAACACAAATACCACAAGTGGGTGGATTTAAAGACAGAACCTTATTTTCCCACAGTTCTGGAAGCCTAAAAGTGAAAAATCAGGGTCTTGGCCATGTTGATTTCTTCCTTGTTGGTAGTCTTGCCATTCTTTTGTTCTTTGCATTCCTTGGCTTATAGATGATCCTCCTATGGTATCTGTCTTCCTCTGGTTGTATCTCTAAGTCTATTCTGGTCTTTTTATAACTCAAAAGTGTTTAGGGTTAGGATCCACCCTACACTGGTAAGACTCTATTAGCTTAACAAAAGAAAACCCTTTTTCCAAACAGGATCACATCCACAGGTACAAGGGCCATGAATTCAACACATTTTTGCGGAACACAATTTAATCCATAGCACTTGCTATGTCCTAAACACTGTGCTCAGTTCTGGAAGGAAGAGGGGTATGATTCTGAATATGGATTTTGGCCTTATCAGGGGCCTTGCAGCTTAGTCAGAGAGGCAAGCCAAGTTCCCAATGTCACAAGGTAAATAATAACAGGTAACATTTATTGAGCTCTTACTATTTGTCAAATTCTGTGCTAATTGATTTTCATATACTATTGCCTTCAATTTTTATATTGTCTATGAAGGATATGGAGCCCTGGTGGCGTAATGGTTAAGAGCTCGGCTGCTAACCAAAAGATTGGCAGTTTAAATCCACCAGCCACTCCTTGAAACCCTGTGGGGCAGTTCTACTCTGTCCTATAGGATTGCTATGAGTCAGAATCGACTCGACAGCAATGGGTTTTGGTTTTATGAAAGATATGTTATCCCCATCTCACAGATGAGGAAACTGAGGCTGGGGAAGTGAATAGTTTGCTCCAGGTCCTAGCAGCAGAACAAGGATTTTAACCCAGTTCTGTCTAACTCTAAACCTTAAAAGGTAAAAAGTGATAAATGCCATAATAGCAATAATTCTTTTGTTTCTCATCAGTAAAACAGGCATTCACTGCCCTTCTGTCCTCTCCCCAGGGCACCTGAGAGAATGCAATGAAGTGTTTCAAGCCACATGGGGGCCAGGTGGTTTATATTTATTTTCTGGTAGGATTGTGGTTCGAGGCCAGAGAGAAAAGAAGAAAAATGTTCATTTGACCTTTCCTGTCCCAAGACTGGTGCACCTTGCTCCTGTCCCTGAGAGAAACCTGCCTCCGCAGAGCAGCCTCCTGCCTCCTCCAGGACACTGTGCCCTTGGCCTTGGCTGTAATAACACACTGCGTGGTCTCACTGTCAAGACTAGGCCCTGAGTTGCTCTTCTCTGGGAGAGGAACAAAAGGGGAGAAAGTCCTCTGCTAGATTGCCCATATTTTCTTGTCCCTGGGCAAGAGGATGACCCAGAGCTCATCCAGGCCCACCTGGGGACATTGGTGGCAGCTTCTCTGCCAAGCCCACCCCTCTGTGCTCACCTGTCTGTCATCTTACCCCCTTCCTCAGCCCACCCCTTCCTTCTTTAGCTGTATTTGAGAAAAGGATTCTGAAACCCTGGATACCCATGGCCGACACTGAGTGAGTGTGAGGGATATACCACAGGCCTTTGCTCTTGGCTTCAACTTTGGGGTGTGGGAAAACACGAGCTAAGGAATAGTGATACCAATACCAATGTGAGGGCTACCAATGGTAGTGTGATTTTGGGCCTTTTTGAGTGTGCTAACCCTTTGCCAAGCAAGACTGTCCTTGGATCTAGGCTACTAGGGCCCCTGCCCTAGGCCTGAGCTTTGGAGGGCCCTGAGCTTTGGAGGGCCCTGCTCTGGCTCTCCTCCTGCTTCACCCTCAAGGCATGAAGTGTCTGTGGTCCAAGGACATGTGTCCACCTAAAGCTTTCATTCCCCTCTAGTACTGGGAACCCTAGAATTCTCTGCCCAAATGGTCCTCCTGTGCAGGCCTCTTCCATGAGAACAAATTCCCAAGGTTAGACCATGCCGCCAGTTTGCACACCGCTAGGTCCAAAGGGGGCCATGGGGGGCTGTTTACAGAAGGTGTGAACAAAGCTTGGATATGTGATCTGGGGTGTTCACACTTGGCAGCTCAAGATCCCAGTGGTGTGGAATGGAACCTGGGTGGGAATTGAAGGTGAGTGGGCTGCAGGCCAGGGGCCTGTGTTTACATTCTTGCCCCAGGCCCCAAAACTGTCAGGGATAAGCCTATGCTGAACATGCAATGTGTACTCTGTCATCTTACAGAGGGAGAAGCTGAGGCTTAGAAAGCTTTAAGTAACTTGTTCAAGGTCACAGAGCTGGGCTTCTGTCTTAGTTATCTAGTGCTACTATAACAAATACCATAAGCGGGTGGTTTTAATGAACAGAAATTTATTTTCTTACAGTTTAGGAGGCTAGACGTCCAAATTCAGGGTGCCAGCTCTAGGGAAGATCTCTCTGTCCACTCTGGAAGAAGGCCTTTGTCTCTTTTCAGCTTGTACTCCTAGATTACTTGGCTATTTTGTGGCATGTACGTTCCTCTCTGTGCTTGCTTGCTTAATCTGCTCTTTCTATATCTCAAAAGAGATTGACTTGAGACATACCCTACACTAAACAGTTTCATTAACATAACAAAGAAAACCCATTCCCAAATGGGATTATAACCACAGGTATAGGGGTTAAGATTTATAACACATATTTTCTGGGGACACAATTCAGTCCATAACAGCTTCTAACTCAAGTGTCTTTCCAAAGCTTATGTTAAAAACCACCACTTTAACATCCATGATGAGTCCCTAGGTCATGCAAACAGTTAACTGAAAGGTTGGTGATTTGAACCCACCTAAAGGTGCCTTGAAAGAAAGGCCTGGCAATCTGCTTCCAAAAGGTCACAGCTGTGAAAACCCTGTACAGCAAGTTCTATTCTGACACATGGGGCTGCCATGAGTTGGAATTGACTCAATGGCAATTGTTTTATTTTATTTTTGACATCCATGAGCATTGGAATCACTTTGGGGTGCTGGTTAAAGATGCAGATTCCTTGGTTTCAGCCCATATCGACTGCATCAGGATCACTAAAAGTGGGGCCAGGAAATCTGTTTTTATCAAGTTTCCCATGTGATTCTATGCTCACTCCCACCAAACCAAACCCACTGCCATCAAGTAGATTCCGACTCATAGCAACTCTACAGGACAGAGTAGAACTGCCCCATAGGGCTGCCAAGGCTGTAAATCTTTATGGAAGCAGACAACCATGTCTTTCTCTCATGGAGCAGCTGGTGGATTTGAACTGTCGACTTTTCGGTTAGCAGCCAGGCTCTTAACCACTGCACCACCAGGGCTCCCTATGCTCACTAACAGGGATCGATTCAGACTTTCTCTGTCCTAGCTATGACCTTGGCCAAGCAAATTCACCCTGTTGAGTCTCAGAGACCTCATCTGTAAATAGGGACAACACCTGCTCTTGCAAGGATTTCAGTGAAAATGGAGTGTGTATGTCAAGTGTTTGTTGCTTAGGCAGGTTAGTTGGCTCTCCCCTCTTCTTTTGGTCTTTCCATGCACCTGGAGTCTCACCTTCCCCATAGGCCAGGCCTTGGCCCCACTTTCACAGGCCACACTTCAGCAGCATCTGCAAACTTAATTTATTTCTAAGATCTTGGCTACTAAAGAATTTAAGGTTTAACCTCTTATTTGGTTATTAGTAGGGGAAGGGGTATGCTTGGAAATGGGGGGATAAATCAGATTCATAGGTATGGTGCTCTATCCTGGAATTCTAGGCTCTGTTAGGGATAAAGGTAGAAAGTCACAGCTTCTTATCAGATGAGAGTCACCATGTAGGAAGCTGCTGACTCTGATCCCTCATTGGGCCACCTTCTCTCACCCAGGGTGATGACTGCTCACCCAAAGATCTTGTTCTCAGCTGTAGTTTACCCTCTCTCTCTCTGATCTCCCTGGCCTTGATTTTTCTTCATTGAAAAGTAGAGGAGAAGTACAGAAAATAGGCCATCTCCCTTCAGATGGGCTGTGTTCACAGTTTCCGTGAAAAGAACCTGCCTCTTGAAAGCAGCAGAGGAGGTGTTCAAGTCTGACAAATGCCAGGAGAGACTGATCACAGGGAAGGTAAGATGCCAGGGAATCAATTGCTGTCCCTCCGGGGGAGACACAGCAGACAGACAAGCTGTCAGGAAGGGCACATACAGCTTGTACCTTGAAGCTGTGCTTGGGGGTGGAGGTGGGAGCTGCCTCCGTCAATCTTAGTTTACTCAACATGCTCAGCACGTGTGGTGCAGCTCTAGGTGTGGTGAGGGCTACAGATGTGTCCCTGGCTCATCAAGGAGACCAGACACAGATCTCAGGAAACCTCAGAAACTCCAGACTGGGCGAGAGGTGGGTTCCCAGAAGGGGTGCAGGGCCCCAGGAGGGCCGAGTTCATCCCAGAGTCACAGAGCAGCTTTCTACAGGAGCTGGGCCCGCTGGCTGGGAAGGCGGGATGGCGGGTGGCTCTGTTTGTTAAAGCAAGTTCACATCTTTATCTCACAGAATGAGATAAGTCAAATAGATGTTGCAGTAAAATGCTGACTCTATTCTTAACACAGGAAAAGGCTCATTCTGGGGTCCTGCATGCTGAGCGCTCAGTATCTGGCAGTTGCTGTAGTATCTGGTTATTTTCCTCTGTGTCTGGGGCTTGAGGTTCCTGAAAATCATCAGATACCATGCTTCTAGGTGGGGACGCCATTGCATAGGTCTTGAAATCCTTTGAGGCCTCTGAAGCCCCTCCCCAGACATCACTGCTGCACATACAGACTTTTCAAGGGCCCCCATTCCTTGGCTCATGCTGACTTGTCCCACTCATCACCAGCATGCCCCTTGCACTTGATACTTCTGCCATGGTTTGCTTCCTGGGTGTTATGGATTGAATTGTGTCCCCCTAAAATGTGTGTCCATTTGGCTAGGCCATGATTCCCAGTATTATGTTGTTGTCCTCCATTTTGTGATCTGATGTGATTATCCTATGTTTTGTAAATCTAATGAGGCAAGTTTAGGTTATGTTAAAGAGGATTAGGGTAGGGTGCAACACCCTTACTCAGGTCACAGCCCTGATCAGATGTAAGGGGAGTTTCCCTGGGATGTGGCCTGCATCACCTTTTATCTTACAAGAAATAAAAGGAGAGAGAAGCAAGTAGAGAGATGGGGACCTCATGCTACCAAGAAAGAAGCAAGGGGAGTGGAGTGCATCCTCTGGACCTGGGGTCCCTGCACTGAGAAGCTCTTAGACTAGGGGAAGATTGATGACAAAGACCTTCCCCCAGAACCAAAAGAGAGAGAAGGCATTCCCTGGGAGCTGGCATCGTGAATTTAGACTTCTAGCTTCCTAGACTGTGAGACAATATATTTCTGTTTGTTAAAGCCATCTACTTGTGGCATTTCTGTTATAGCAGCTAGATAACTAAGACACTGGGCATGCCATGCCTGCTCGTGCCTTTGTCCATGGTGCTCCTTGCATCTCCTAGAATGCTCCTTCATCCCGCAGTGCTCTGGCCTACCAGACTCCTGCTTATCCAAAGACACTTCAGATCTCAGCTCTTACCCTGCTCTTCTGTACAGTCTCCCCAGGAAGATGGAGGTGCTCCTGCTTCTGTGCTCCCAGCACACCTAGGACACACACTTTCAGCTCAGCTGTTCCCTTGGGCCTCCATGTGGTTTGTGTACCAGTTTTTCCACCAGACTCGAAACCCCTCTAAGGGCAGGAGCTAGGCCTTGTTCACCATTGTTCCTTCACTCAGCTCCTAGCACAGCCCGGCCCACATAGGGCTCAGAGCATGTTTATTGAATGACTAGGATTATGAAGGGACAGAAAGACCACCAAACCGAGAACCAGGGGGCTTGAAGTCTAGAGCAAACTTGGGGGCCAGACAAACCATGGGACCTTGGCCAGAGTACTCAGCCCTCTGGAGGCCCCAAAAAGCATGTGGGAAAGGACAGATAAGAAGTCAAAGTTCCCAGAAGAGTTGTCTTCATTTTTGGGTAAGCTTGTGACTGTTACGGAAAACAGCCAGGGGACATGCTTTTAATCATGAATGAAAACATGCAAAAGTTGGCTTCACTCCAAATAAGAATTTCTTAAAGTACACCATTTAGTTTAATCATCAACATAAATCAAATATATTGTTCTGGAAAAGACACTTTGAGCTGGATTTTGGCCCCAGATCTTCCCTAATTAGCTATGTGACTTGGAAACATCTCAGTTATCTTGAACATACTTGTTAAGCACTTGTTAAATGAACTTGTCCTGCCCACCTCATAGGCAGTGGCATCACTAGGGTTGGTGTGACACATTCTGATAACTTCACAGTGTCACCCTTCCCATGGACCTCCTCCCATACCAGACCAGACCAGACCAGAATCCTTAGTCATGTTTTTTGTTCTAATGTTACTCGTAAATCGTAATTCCTGTATATCACTCCTTCTTTTCATTTAATTATTACTTCAGTCTCAAAAAAGTATTGATATAGGTTCACAAATACTAATTACCACAATATTGTGGCTAAAACACCAGAAAATTTGACAAAATCAGCGACTATAGAAATACTGGCAGCAATGATAAAAACGTGTGCTGTAGCATGTGCAGATGAAACCACATGATTCAAAGCATCATTATAATTGGTTTATAATGACAACTCTGAACTGAGCACATTAGAAGGTTCAAAAAGTAAATTAGCATAGAGTTTTAGCCTTCTAGGTATATTAATACATGTAAGCTGGGCTTACAAAAAGTGTTTTTGTTGTTATAACTATAGGGATATTTTTTATTAAAAATAATAAATTTCTGCTGAAACACTGCACAAAAATTAAATAGACAGTCATTTTGGTGTCACCCCCTCTAACAGTGTTCTCAGTGCATCTGCACCCCCGTGGACCCCCTCTAGTGATGCCACTGCTCACAGGGGTGCTGTGAGGATCAGGTGACAGATTTATGTGAATCTACGGAGGCCCCAAGGTGCTTTAGAAACAGGAGGGACAGTGTAGTAGATTATGTCAGTGCCTTGCCCAGACACCCTCTCTGCTGGTCTGGTGCATCATGCTACAGTCACCATGCCCCCAGCTAGTGCTTCCGCCCCCAGCACCACACCCCCAGCACCAAGCCCCCAGCTGGTGCTCCTGTCCCCAGCACCATGCCCCAGTGCCCTGCCCCCAGCTAGTGCGCCCTGCCTCCAGCACCACGCCCCCAGCACCATGCTTCAAACTGGTGCACCATGCCCCCAGCACCAGGCTGCAGTGAGTGTTGGCCAAGAGGGCTCACAGTTGTGCCCTTCTCCTGAGATGTGCCTTCAGAGAAATGGGTGCTATTTCCCTGAGAGATGATCACCCTCCCCACTTCCAGCAGCCCACGGGCAAAGCTGATAACTTGAGTGTAAAAAACAAGGGCCAGCTTTCTCAGTTCAGCAGGGGACCTGGTTTGTGGAGCAATTTGTGCCCCAGCATCCCTGGGATAAGCTGGACTGTATGAAGAGCACAGCATCAAGAATGGAGGAAGACTCATTAACAATCTGCGATATGCGGATGACACAACCTTCCTTGCTGAAAGTGAAGAGGACTTGAAGCACTTACTGATGAAGATTAAAGACCACAGCCTTCAGTACGGACTACACCTCAACATAAAGAAGGCAAAAATCTTCACACTGGACCAATAAACAACGTCATGACAAAAGGAGGAAAATATTGAAGTTTGTCAAGGATTTCATTTTACTTGGCTTCACGATCAACTCGCAGTTAGCGAAGAATATTGGATATACCGTGAACTGCCAGAACAACGAACAAATCTGTCCAAAGAATGCTTCTTAGAAGTGAGAATGGTGAGACTTTGTCTCATGTACTTTGGACATGTTCTCAAGAAGCAGCAGCCAAGAAATCAAAGGACGTATTGGACTGGGCAAATCTGCTGCAAAAGACCTCTTTAAAGTGTTAAAAAGCATGTATATCACTTTGAGGACTAAGTCGTGCCTGACCCAAGCCATGGTATTTTCAATCACCTCATATGCATGTGAAAGCTAGACAATGAATAAGGAAGAACAGGGAAGGATTGATGCCTTTGAATTATGGTACTGGCAAAGAATATCGACTATACCATGGACTGCCAGAGGAATGAACAAATTTGTCTTGGAAGAAGTACAATAAGAATGCTCCTTAGAAGGGAGCATAGTGAGACTTTGTCTCACATACTTTGGACATGTTATCAGGAGGGACCAGTCCCTGGAGAAGGACATCATGCTTGGTCAAGTAGAGGGTCAACAAAAAAGAGGAGGACCTTCAACAAGATGGATTGACACAGTGGCTGCAACAATGGGCTCAAACATAGCAACAATTGTGAGGATGGCTCAGGATCTAGCAGTGTTTCATTCTTTTGTACATAAGGTCACTATGAGTTGGAACCAACTTGATGGCAGCTAACAATGACAACATCCCATGGAATCAGGCTCCAACTAGTCTCCAGCCTCCACACTCTTACTAACTTCCCCCCTGGCCTATTCTGCTTGCCTCACTCCCTCACTGGATCCCTGACTCAGGCTCTATTTCTAGAGAACCCAGCCTGATTTATGGTGCTTATTTTGCTTGAAAAGCAATGGGGCTCCTTTTGCTTGTTTCTGTGTGACAGTGTGTGTGGCCTCCACTAAAGATGATTCACATCAGGATCTGTCTAAAGGGCACTTGTCAAAGACCTTGGGGAGAAGTGGCTCTGGCTCCTTGAATTTGGACAATTGTACTTGCAGAAGATTCTTTGTTGGCTTTCACAGCTGCTGAGAAAGGAATTGGGATTGGAATTGCCAGAGCATTAGGGAGGGGGCATGTGTTGGGCTGAAAGTCATGAAGAATCACAGGACCCAGAGCAGAGAAAAGGGTGGGCTTGGAGTGGAAAGACAAGAGGTAACTAGTGGATACACAGCTATGTGTTTGTTTTATTTCGGGTTCACATTGTCACTTGGAAGCAGGGACAATTAGTATGGTTGTACTGTTTGTTAAAATAGTGAAATACTATATAGTAATAACCACAGCCTGAGAGCCTCTCCCCTTACCACAATTGCCACCCTCCTGCCTCTCTGCCTCTTGCCCCCCTCCCCTTTCTCCAGGACCCTCCTGGATCTCATCACAGCTCAGCAACCAAAGAGGCAACTCCTGCACATCGGAAGCCTGGAGGACCCATGTATGGCTGGTGTCTGCTCTGATTGGTTGAGGTCTGAGCCATAATGGTGGCTGAACATGCTGAATTCCACCACAGCCTGGAGCTTAGGTGTCAAGAAAGACCTAAGTATGAAAATCAAACTCTGAGAGACCCTGTTATGCATTGAAATATGTCCCCCAAAAATACGTTATAAATTCTTATCTCTATGCTGTGGCTATAATCCCATTTGGGAATGGGTTGTCTTTTTTATGCTAATGAGGCAGGATTAGTGTAGGGTGTATTTTGAGTCTATGTCTTTTGAGATATAAAGGAGATTAAACAAGTGAGCAGAGCAGAGATGGGGGAAGAGAGATGCCAAGCTACATGAAGATCGCCCGGGAGCAGAAACTCAAAGAGACAAGGACCTTCCTCCAGAGCTGACAGAGAGAGAAAGCCTTCCTCTAGAGTCGGCACCCTGAATTCGGACCTCTAGCCTCCTAAACTGTGAGAAAATAAATTTCTGTTCGTTAAAGCCACCCACTTGTGGTATTTCTGTTATAGCAGCACTAGAAAACTAAGATAGGCCCTGCAGGGAGGCCTGTCTGGCAGACCGTTTTTGACCCCCATGCTCATTACCATGAGACTCTTGACCCCCCAGCCTTCAGATAACTCAAGGAAGTATGGGAAGCTCATTGGTCAGCTCACCGGTCAGCTGCCTCATCTACTCATTTTCTTTAAATTGAAGTGAAATTCATGTAACATAAAATCAACCATTTTAAAGTAGAATTCAGTGGCATTTAGTACAGTCACAATGTTGTGCAACCATCACCTCTATCTAGTTTCAAAACATTTTCATCAGCCAAAAAGAAAACCCTGTTCCCAATAAGCAGTCACTCCCTATTGACCCTTCCTCCCAGCCCCTGACAACCACCAATCTGATTTCCGTCTCTGTGGATTTACCTATTCTGCATGCTTCATATAAATGGAATCCTATAATATGTGACTTTTGTGTCTGGCTTCCCGTCTTCTCACCTTTAAAGGTGCTCTTAGTCTCCAGTTAGCTCTCCAGGGCGCTTCCCCTCTCATTACGACTGACCGGCTCAGCTTTCTTGAGACCTCCAGGTCTTTGGTTGTTAGGAGGCGCTCACTGGAGTCCCCAGAGAGCCTGGTGAATCCACCAAAATCTCCTGTTATGTGAGTTGCTATCATCATTTTGTAAATTCTGCAGAAAAGGTTGTCTGATCATCTTCATACATCCAACGTCAAAGTCACAAGTAGGACAAGAATGACTAACTTGTCTAGCTTTCAAACAATGCCCTGCAGAGACCCAGGGTCTGAAGCAATATCCCAGGGACTGCTGGTGTTTATGTGAAAAAGAGAGAGGCTGAGAGGTGGTGTGTGTGTCTCTGGACAGACTCAGCCCCTTGTTTTGATAATGAGGTAACTGAGGCCGATGTGGTGAAAAACATGTGAAACTGCTCACTACAGATTAGTAAATCAGCACAAGTAAACCCGGGTTTACCTTGCTTACTGGGTAATCCGCCCCTGTCAGGGACTGTAAATTTGAAAAGAGTCTTTGATTCTGTAGGAATGTGCTTTGGGGTTGGGAGAGAGACAGATGCCCACCATACCTAGAAGCAGAAACTTTAATGTGGTGAAAAAATGTGAAATTGTTTTCTTCAGATAATCTGGTAAGCAAGGTGCTTACCTTGCCTATTGGATAATCTGCCCCTGACTGAGGCCCAGAGAGGTGAAGTAATTTGCTTAAGGTCATACAGCTAGTTAAAGGCAGAGCAGCATCTAGAACTCAGCTAGATGAATAATCCAAGATTATTACCCTTTCTGTTACATCTCTTTCCCAGCAGAGCCCTGCCAGGAAGCACAGTTCCACTCAGATACATTGATGAGGGGAGCAAGGTTACGGGAATCAACAGGGATGTTTAGGCACCCAGAGACTAACAAGAGCAGGAAACCTTCACCATTCCTAGGCTTGAAGAGTTAAGGGGAGGGAATAATGTTATTGGAACCCAGTGAGAGCTGGTAAATGAGGAGAAGGAGCCACTCAACAGGGACAGAACTGTGGAGAGAGGTAGCCCCTGCCGGCAATGTGGCACTAAGCAGGAAGAGAGTAGGGGAAAGGTAGCCCAACCCCTCCTCCCACCCTCTGTGCTCCTGGCAGCACCTCCCACCAGGTGAGCCCACTGGATGGCAAGTAGCAAAGGAGCCCTGGCAATGCAGTTCCTCACGGTCGCTGCCCAGGGCAGAGAGGGTGGAGAATGGATCTGAGGACACAAACATAAAGATGACCAGCACAACCTCACTACATTGTCATTCCACCCACCCAGGGTAGCAGATGATGACAGGACAAGGCCTCAGCACATTTTGAGGCAGAATTCCTGGTACCTTTGTATAGTAGGTGAATCGGAGTGGTGATTTTAATATTTTATGACTATTCCACCTTGACAAGCAGGGTGCCCTGAATCCTAATTTTCAAATTCTGAGGGTCAAAGTTTGCATGCTGTCTCTATGAAGAACTTTATTCAAAGCTTGGCTTATTCATTGTGGTCTTGCCTGGCTTAAAGAGAAAAGCTTGCTTCTATAAAACATGCCCCCATGTTCCCTCAGCCTCAGACCTGTCTTCTCCTCTGAGAGGGGCTTCTCTTTCTGGGGAGGGTGAGGGAATGAGTGATAGGACAGAGAAATCCCGGGACAACTTTGTACAGAAATACACCAGGTTGTGCAGCAGACAGCCTCTTCAGAGTTGGCATGAATGATTCATGGGTGTGAGCCTGGTGGGTCTGGGCAAACCTTGAAATTGGGTTTTGCTAACAAAGCCTTACTCCACCATGACAAGCAGGGTGCCCAGAATCCTAATTTTCAGATTTTGAGAATTGTTTGCATGCTGCCTCTACGAATAACTTTATTCAAAACTTGGTTATTCATTATGATTTTATGTGTCCTAAAGAGAAAAGCTCGCTTGTACAGAAATAATTTATGATGTATGAAATGCAGTCTTCTCTTATAAATTCTTGCCCCAGAGGACCAGAGCTTCTCCTTGGCAGGAATTCTTTGGGGAATGCCCAAGGGACCAAGCAATACTCCAATTATTTTTAAATCAAGCATATTCACACTGACTTCAAGGACAGTGTGATGCTTTTGTTGACTCAATAAGTATTGTCTTGCCTAAGCAATTATTGAAGAAGATGGCAGTGCCCCCCTTCCCCCCCTAGAACCCAACATGACAAAAGGAAAGTGATGCACATTAAAAACATGATTCAGTTTTATATGGTCATGCCAAGAACATCTGCCACCACAGACTGCTGGCTGCTTGCCTTTCCATATGAATCCAGGCCAACTTCCTCTGGTGAGGGTCTCCCCGGACATCATTAGCAATGCTTTTTTTTCTGAGTGTGTAAGGAGTGCTGTGCCTCTGAAAGCCATTGCGTCCAGCTTCTTGTGGCTGGGATGAAGATAGTTGACGATATTCTACAGATCTTCTCCGGGACCCCTTGGAAACTTCTGTTCCCTCTGCTCTGTACTCTTCAGAGTTCTTAGTAAGCCTGTTTAACTTCTAGATGTTCTCAGCTTACATGGGCTGTTTAACTTCTAGATGTTCTCAGCTTACATGGGCTGCATGTGTAAAAGTCAGTCTAAAAGCATCTGGTCTTGGAATTTTCCTCACATTTTTCTTTAGGTGTCCCTGGGTGGCATAAATAGTTAAGCACTGGACTACTAACCAAAAGGTTGGTGGTTCAAACCTACCCAGAGGCATGTTGCAAGTGAGGCCTGGCAATCTGCTTCTGAAAGGTCACTACCTTGAAAACCCTATGGAGCAGTTCTACTTTGCACACATGGGGTCGCCGCGAGTCGGAATCAACTCAACGGCAACTAACGAGAGTAACAGTGCCTGTTGGAGAAACTGCAACATAGGAGTCAAAGTATATATATATACACACAAGCTAAGAATGCGTCTACCTTTTTTTTGGCATACAGAAACCATTTGTCAGCTACTTCCTTTTCATTCTCTTCAGCAAATCTTTACGAGAAACTACTATGTGTAACATACTGTGTTAGACCCTGGGTATATAGCTATAACTAAGGACAAAAAGTCCTGTCCTCAAGGAGTGTGTAAATGTAGCTTTTTATTTAACTATAGTGTAGTCTTTTGACCCATCCATCCATCTGTCCATCCGTCCGTCCGTCCTCCATCCATGTGTTTGCTTCATATTGTCTTGCATTGCCATATAGTTCCATGTGGCCATAAGGGCTATGGAGAAGCTTTAAGCCCCATGTGATTATCTGTAATTTAGCTAACAGATCAGGCATGTCTAAAGCCTCTGATGCAGGGTGTGGGGGCCATGGTGCCTGAGACCCTGTTAGTAGGAAGGATGTAGAGTGTCAGCTGAAAGAGGAAGCATGTCTTGTGGTCAATGGCTCTTCTTTGGTACCTCTTGATATTTAAATTTACTTTAAAATCATTCATTCATTGATGCATGTATTCATTTAATAAATGTTGATTAAATATCTGTCATGTGCTAAGTAGTAGAGATATAGAGATAAGTAAGATGTGATATGTATCTTCAAAGGGTCACAGACTGGAGGATTAAACGAATCCTTAGTAAACCTTGAGCCAGAGGTCAAGCTCTACTCCCTTTTTGCTCCCCAGTCCCATCCTATTCAGAGAGTTTGAAAAGAGATGCTATTTTTGGTCTCATGAATCTTTTTTTAGAACATTGGGTCAGGCTTTCAACATGCCTCTGGTTGTTCCTATGGCTGAGAATTCCAGAAGATGCACATTTGACATCCCTTAGTGGCAGTTTCTGGCAATCAAATGTTCATGTAGACTTGGGCTGGGTGTGGAAATCCAAGATAGCAGAGAGGGTTTCAGCTGGTATTCTGGAGCCAAGAAAGCCCAAGCAAATGCCCACCTTTTTGCTTACTCATTGGATGACCTCAGCCAAAGTTATTTACCCCCTTTTTCCTCCATTTCCTCATATGTAAAATGTCACATACTTTGGACATGTTATCAAGATGGACCAGTCCCTGGAAAAGGACATTGTCATGGATTGAATTGTGTCCCCCCAAAATATGTGTATCAACTTGGCTAGGCCATGATTCCTAGTATTGTGTGATTGTCCACCATTTTGTCATCTGAAGTGATTTTTGTATGTGTTGTAAATCCTAATCTCTGCCTGGTTAATGAGGCAAGATTAGAAGATTAGGGAGGGATGTAACACCCTTAGTTAGGTCATATCCCTGATCCAATGGAAAGGGAGTTTCTCTGGGGTGTGACCTGCACCACCTTTTATCTTACAATGGATAAAAGGAAAGGGAAGTGGGTAGAGAGTGGGGGGCCCTCATACCACCAAGAAAGCAGTGCTGGGAGCAGAGTGCATTCTTTGGACCTGGGGTTCCTGTGTGGAGAAGCTCCTAGTCCAGCTGAACATTGATGACAAACCTTCCTCCAGAGCCGACAGAGAGAGAAAGCCTTCCCCTCGAGCTGATGCCCTGAATTTGGACTTCTAGCCTACTGGACTGTGAGAGAATAAACTTCTGATTGTTAAAGTCATCCATTTGTGGTATTTCTGTTATAGCAGCACTAAATAGCTAAGACAGGCATCATGCTTAGTAGAGGGTCAACAAAAAAGAGGAAGACCCTCAAAGAGATGGACTGACACAGTGACTGCAACAATGGGCTCAAGCAAAACAACTATCAGGAGGATGGTGCAGGACCGGCATTTGTTCTGTTGTATATAGAGTTGCTATGAGTCAGAACTGACTTGATGGCACCTAACAGCAATAACAACAAATTGGGGATAATAATAGCACCTAAATCATAGGTGGACCTGGTCTGTATGGAACTGTGGTGGTGGATACATGGCTATGCATTTTGTCAAAATCCATTCAGAAGTGATGTACCTTTCTCAGTGCATCATATCAGGGAGTAAGTAATGTTGACGCATATTACTGGTAATGTTAAACTTGATCACTTGGTTAAAGTGGTATCTGCCAGGATTCTCCATTGTAAAGTTACTATATTCCCCTTTGTAATTACTAACTAAGCATTTTGGGGAAGATGTTTGGAGACCATGTAAACGTCCTGTTTCTGATTAAATTTTTTTTTTCTTATTGTGCTTTAGGTGAAAGTTTACAGAGCAAATTAGTTTCTCATTAAACAATTAATATATATATATAAATTGTTTTGTGACATTGGTTGTCAACCCGGCAATGTGTCCACACTCTCTCCTTCTCCACTGTGGTTCCCTGTTTCCATTCATCCAGTTTTCCTGTCCCTTCTGCCTTACTGTCTTTGTTTTTGGTCTGGTGTGTCCATTTAGTCTAGTATACATGACTGAACTATGAAGCACGTTCCTCACATGTGTTATTGTTTGCGCTATAGACCTGTCTAATCTTTGGCTGAAGGGTGAATCTCGGGAGTGGCTTTAATACTTAGTTAAAAGGGTGTCTGGGGGCCATACTCTTGGGGTTTCTCCGGTCTTTGTCACACCAGCAAGTCAGGTCTTGTTTTTGTGAATTTGAATTTTGTTCTACATTTTTCTTCTGCTCTGTCCAGAACCCTCTATCATGATGCTTGTTAGTCTGCTCAAACTTTTGGCTACTAATTTTGCCATATTTTTGTGGATCTTATCTGTGTTGATTATTATTGTGGCATACTGATGGTGATTTTTCTACTTCCCTCCCTCCTTTTACGTTAACAAATTGAAATTCTTCTCTAAGAAGAGTTGTCTTATCTTCTCATTGTTTAGCAGTGTCTTTTGCAGAGAAAAAGCTTTTAATTTTGATAAAGTCTAATTTATCTTTTTTTTTCTTTTCTGGATTATGCCTTTGTGGTAGTATCTTTGCCTAACCCAATTTCATCTAGATTTTCTCCTTTTTTTTTTTTTTTTGAAGTTTTATAGTTTTATTTTTTGCATTTATGTTTATGACCTATATAGTGTTAATTTGTGCATCAGGTGTGAGGAATAAGCCCAGATTTATTGTTTTGGACATGGATGTCCAATTGTTTTGGCACTATTTGTTGAAAGGATTATACTTTCTCCAGTGACTAGCCTTTGCCCCTTTATCAAAAACCAGTTGACTGTGTTTGTGTGGGTTTATTTCTAGGCTGTCTGTTTGGTTCCACTTATCATGTGTTTATCCTTTCTCCAATATGTCACTGTCCTGATTATTGTTGCTTTATAGAAAGTCTTTAAATTAGGTGGTGTGAGTCATCTAGCTTTGTTTTTATTTTTCAAAATTGTTTTGACTATTCTAGTTCCTTATCCTTTTCGTATACATTTTACAATCAGCTTATTGGGATCTATTAAAAAAAGCCTTCTGGGATTTTGATGAGGACTGCATTAATTCTAAAGATCAAAATAGGAAGAATTGACATCTTAACAATATTGAATCTTCTGATTAATGAACATGTTATATTCCCCCAACTATTTAGGTCTTTGATTTCTTTCATTGGTGTTTTATAGTTTCCAGCATACAGAGTCTGCACCCATTTTGTTAGATTTATACCTGTCTTTTTTTTCTTTTAGTATTATTATAAATGGCATTTTTTTATATTTCAAATTTCAATTGCTCATTGCTAGTGTACAATTGATTTTTGTATGTTGATTTTGTAATCTGCAACCTTGCTGAACTCATTTATTACTTCTGGGAGCTTTTTTTGTAGACTTCTTGACATTGTCTATGCAGACAATCATATTGTCTGAGAATAGAAATAGTTTTATTTACACTTCTTAATTTTATGATTTTACATCTTTTTCTTGTGTTACGGCACTGCTGGGATTTCCAGTACAATGTTGAATAGGAGTAAGGAGAAAGGACATTCTTGCCTTGTTCCCAATCTCAGTGGGAAAACATTCAGTCTTTTCTCTGTTACATATGATGTTAGCTGTGATTTTTGTCATCTCTACTTTTTTTCTTGGTAAGTCTGGCTAGAAGTTTATCAATTTTATTGAATTTTCAAATAGTCAGCTTTTGGTAGCATTGATTTTCTTTGTTGTTTTTCTATTTTCAATTTCTTTGCTCCTGCTGTTTATTATCTCCTTCCTTTTGCTTGCTTTGAGTTTAATTTGCTCTTCTTTCTTACTTTCTTAATGCAGAAGCTTAGATGACTGATTTGAGCCCTTTGCTATTTTCTAATATAAGCTTTTAATGCTATAAATTTTCCTCTAAACATGGCTTTAACTACATTCCACAATTTTTTTGTTATGTTTTTATTTTTCTTCAGTTCAAAATACTTTAATTTACTTTGATCTTCCTCTTATACCCATGATTAGTTTACAAGTATGTTGCCTAATTTCCAAATATTTCAGGAGTTTTCCAGATATCTATTGGTTATTGATTTCTAGTTTAATTCTCTATGGCTTTGTATTATTTTTATTCTTTTAAATTTGTTAAAGTTTGTTTTATGGCCTAGAATATGATTTTTCTTGGTAAACTTTCCATGTTGAGTGGGGCATTCTATAAGTATCAATTAAATCTAGTGGGTTAATGCTCAGGTCTTTATTTCCTTATTGATTTTTTTTTTCCGTTTGTTCTATCAATTACTGAGAGAGGAGTATTAAAGTCTCCAAATATAATTGTGGATTTTTCTATTTCTCCTTCCAGTTCTGTCATTTTTTGCTTCATGTATTTTGAAGTTCTATCATTATGTGCATACTTAGAATTTTTTTTTTTACTTGGAGGATTGTTTGTTGTCTTGATGTCTCCCTTTTTTTCTTGGTATCAGAGAATTTCCTTTTCTTGCTTTCAGGCTCAGTAATGTGTTTAAACATGTGTCTGGAGCAGGACAGGGACTTCCTAGATTAACTTGGTTTTGCATATTGACCAGAAGTCAATTAATTCAAATCAATTAATCAGACTGAATCAAACCAACAAATTAATTTTAAAATCAATTAAGTTAATTTTTAACAAGGCCCCAAATCACATTTCCATGGGACTTGGCCCTGAGTAGGCTGGGGTTGTAGAAACTTAAAGCCACTGTGTCTCTGAGTCTTAGGTTTCTCTCTGTATCCCAATACACTGGAAGTGATGACTTCGGAGGTTTAATGACTCCTTACAAGACATCATCTGGATGGATGTAGAGATGGATTAAGATGTTCTCATCCTAAGTGCTATTCCAAGTTAAGAGGCACTACTTAAATTTAAGAACCACCTTCTCATGGTGTCCCTAGAACTGTCCTCTTTGCCCTGAGGTGATCTGGAGTATGGAAATCATCAGTAATCCTCAGTTGGTACCTATACATTTGCCACCTTGTAGTGTCCCTTGTTATTTTTCTCATTGGACTCGAGGAGGTAACAGCTTAGTGAGGAGGAATGTTGTATAGGTAGACAGTGTCTTGTGCTGTTTGAATTACTACTCCCCATCCCAGCTATACACATACCCAACCTCCAGCATAGGATTGGGTACTCAATGAATCATTGCTAACTCCATTATAAGAAAAACTTCTGTGGTTGGGGATACCAGGCAGAAATGAGAATGTTCTTCAAGTACAGTGTGCAAAAATTAATAAACAGAAGAGAGAGAAAGGAATGTTTTAAGGGGATACAGCCAGGTGGGGAGTGAGAATAGGGGAAAAGCAAGAAAAGGTGAAAGGAGAGTTGAAAAGGAAGTCCACGTAATGGCAAGAAAAGAGGAACTAGGGCTCCCAGAGTGAGTTTTCTTCTCAATCCATTTAGTCTCTGATTATGTCAGCCATGAGAAATTTGAGCTGTAAGTGATTGTGTTTATTTGATTTGACTGATCATATAAAGTATCTCCATCATGGAACGAGAAATACTCAAATGAAATCATCTTTTACTTTCCTCAACAGAGTAAATAACAAGATGTTTCTGTGCTATGTCCCATGAACAGAGAGTAACAGAAATCAAATAAACAAAGACTTCTTAGATAGGATAGAGAGCTGGGAGAATTTCTACTCTTTGTAGACATCTGATCTCGACAAGTTAATAAAGGCTGCCTGCTAGCTGTGTCCACATTAAGATCATGAAATGTGTCCATTCTATGTCTTGCCTTTGTGGCTGGTACTTTTGAGGTCAAAGATAAAAGGGACTGTATTAGTTAGGAAAACAGAAACCAGTTATTTTAGCAGGAAGGGATATAGAGAGGGAATTAGCTGTGTACAAAATTGTTGGAAGACCTGGAGAATGAGGGTCAGGGCCAGTTTTCAGGAAATTGGGGAATTCTAGGACCACAGGATACTTCTCATGAGGATCCCAGCTGCCTGCATCACCAAAGCAGATGATTAATGGGAGCTTGCTCAGAGGTCAGCTGCAAGCCTCATGCCTGCCAACTGCTTGCCCTTGGACTCAAAGAGGTAACAGTTTAGTGAGGAGGTATGTTGTATAGGTAGACAGTGTCTTGTGCTCTTTGAATTACCGCCTCCCCACCATCCCAGCTACACACATACCCAACCTGGAGCACAGGATTGGGTAGTCAATGAGCCTTGCCACTGATGGAAGAGAATAACAGCACCCTCTTCTCTTCCGTCTTCCAGTTCTTATGCAAGTACCTCTTATAGATGGATTTTATTTATTTTTTTTATTGTTGTAGTTTAAATGGAGTTTACATTTCAAGTTAGTCTCCCATACAAAAATGTATACATACATTGTTATGTGACCCTAATTGCTCTCCCCATACTGTGACGGCACACTCCTTCTTTCCACCCCTGGTTCCCCATGTCCATTCAACCAGCTCTTAACCCTCTCTGCCTTCCCATCTCACCTCCGGACAGAGCTGCCCTTTTAGTCTCTTGTATCTACTTGAGCTAAGAGGCACACTCCTCACTTTATGTCCCACATTACTTTATGTCCCGCAGTCCAGTCCAATCTCTGTCTGAAGAGTTGGCCTCGGAAATTGTTTTAGTTCTGGGCTGATAGAGAATCCAGCGGCCATGCTTTCTGGGGTACCTCCAGTCTCAGTCAGACCATTAAGTCTGGTCTTCTTACTAGAATTTGAGTTCTGCACCCCACCTTTCTCCTGCTCCATCAGGGACTCTCTGTTGTGCTCCCTGTCAAGGCAGTCATTGGTGGTAGCCGGGCACCATCTAGTTCTTCTGCTCTCAGGCTGATGAAGTCTCTGGTTTATGTGGCCCCTTCTGTCTCTTGGGCTACTACTTTCCTTGTGTCTTTGGTGTTCTTCATTCTCCTTTATTCCAGGTGGTTGGGACCAATTGATGCATCTTAGATGGCCGCTTGAAAGCTTTTAAGACCTCAGACGCCACTCACCAAAGTAGGATGCAGAACATTTCCTTAATAAACTTTGTTATGCCAATTGACCTAGATGTCCCCTGAAAGCATGGTCCCCAGACTCCTACCCCTGCTACTCTGTCCCTCAAAGTGTTTGATGGTATTCAGGAAACTTCTTAGCTTTGGTTTAGTCCAGTTGTGCTGACTTCCCCTGTAGTGTGTGTTGTCTTTTCCTTCACCTAAGATAATTCTTATCTACTATCTAGTTAATAAATAACCCTCCCTCTCCCTCCCCACCCTCATATCCATCAAAGAATGTTTTCTTCTGTGTTTAAACTTTTTCTTGAGTTCTTGTAATAGTGGTCTTATACAATATTTGTCCTGACTGAATATTTGTCCTGACTCAATTCACTCAGCATAATGCCCTCCAGCTTCCTCCATGTTATAAGATGTTTCACAGCTTCATCGTTGTTCTTTATCCTTGCATAGTATTCCATTGTGTGGATATCATAATTTGTTTATCCATTCGTCCGTTGATGGGCACCTAGGTTGTTTCTATCTTTTTGCTATTGTGAACAGTGCTGTAAAGAACATGGGTGTGCATGTATCTATTCATGCAACGGCTCTTATTTCTCTAGAATATATTCCAAGGAGTGGGATAGCTGAATCGTATAGTACATGTATTTCTAGCTTTTTAAAGAAGGGCCAAATCGATTTTCAAAGTGACTGTACCATTTTGCATTCCAACCAACAGTGTATAAGTGTTCCAGTCTCTTCTCAACTTCTCCAGCATTTATTATTTTGTGTTTTTTGGATTAGTGCTAGCTTTGTTGGGGTGAGATGATATCTCATTGTAGTTTTGATCTGCATTTCTCTAATGGCTAATGATCGTGAGCATTCTTCATATGTCTGTTAGCCACCTGAATATCTTCTTTGGTGAAGTGCCTGTTCATATCATTTGCCCATTTTTTCATTGGGTTATTTGTCTTTTTGTTGTTGAGGTTTTGCGGTATCTTGTAGATTTTAGAGATTAGACGCTGATCTGATTTGTTGAAGCCAAAAATTTTTTCCCAGTCTGTAGGTTGTCTTTTTACTCTTTTGGTGAAGTCTTTTGATGAGTATAAGTGTTTCATTTTGAGGAGCTCCCATTTATCTAGTCTTTCTTCTTGTGCTTGTGCATTGTTACTTATGGTTTGTATTGTGTTTATGCCAGGTATTAGGGCTCCTAGCGTTGTCTCTATTTTTTCTTTCGTGTTCTTTATCATTTTTGATTTTATGTTTAAGACTTTGATCCATTTTGATTTAGTTTTTGTGCATGGTGTGAGGTATGGGTCTTGTTTCAGTTTTTTTGGATGGATATCCAGTTATGTCAGCACCATTTATTAAAGAGACTGTCTTTTCCCCAATTAATGGACTTTGGGCCTTTGTCAAATATCAGCTGCTCATAGGTGAATGAATTTATGTCTGGATTCTCAGTTCTGTTCCATTGGTCTATGTATCTGTTGTTATACCAGTAACAGGTTGTTTTAACTACAGTGGTGGCGATATAATAGGTTCTAAAATCAGGTAGTGTGAGGCCTCCCACTCTGTTCTTCTTCTTGAGTAATGCTTTACTTATTCGGGGCCTCTTCCCTTTCCATATGAAGTTGGTGATTTGTTTCTCCATCTCATTAAAAAATGCCATTGGAATTTGGATCGGGATTGCATTGTATCTGTAGATTGCTTTGGGTAGAATTGACATTTTCACAATGTTGAGTCTACCTATCCATGAGAAAGGTATGTTTTTCCACTTATGCAGGTCTGTTTTGGTTTCTTGCAGTAATGTCTTGTAGTTTTCATTGTATAGGTCTTTTATGTCTCTGGTTAGATTTATTCCTAAGTATTTTATCTTCTTGGGGGCTATTGTAAATGGTACTGATTTGGTGATTTCCTGTTCGAGGTTCTCTTTGTTGGTGTAAAGGAATCCAACTGATTTTTGTGTGTTTATCTTGTTTTGTGAAACTTTGTTGAAATCTTCTATTTGTTCCAGTAGTTTTCTTTGGATTCTTTGGGTTTTCTGTGTATAAGATCATATCATCTGCAAATAGAGATACTTTGGCTTCTTCCCTACGAATTTGGATGCCCTTTATTTCTTTTTCTAGCCTAATTGCTCTGGCTAGGACCTCCAGCACGATGTTGAATAAGAGTGGTGATAAAGGGCATCCTTGTCTGGTTCCTGTTCTCAAGGGGAATGCTTTCAAACTCTCTCCACTTAGGATGATGTTGGCTGTTGGCTTTTTATAAATGCCCTTAATTATATTGAGGAATTTCCCTTCTATTCCTATTTTGTTGACAGTTTTTATCATACATGAATGGGTGTTGGACTTTGCCAAATGCCTTTTCTGCATCAATTGATAAGGTCATGTTGTTCTTGTCTTTTGTTTTATTTACGTGATGGATTACGTTGATTGTTTTTCTAATGTTGAACCATCTCTGCATACCTGGTATAAATCCTACTTGATCATGGTGAATTATTTTTTTGATATGTTGCTGAATTCTATTGGCTATAATTTTTTTGAGGATTTTTGTGTCAATGTTCATGAGGGATACTGGTCTGTAATTTTCTTTTTTTGTGGTGTCTTTACCTGGTTTTGGTATCAGGGTTATGCTGGCTCCATAGAATGAATTTGGGAGTATTCCAACCTTTTCTATGCCTTGAAATACCTTCAGTAGTAGTGGTGTTAACTCTTCTCTGAAGGTTTGGTAGAATTCTCCAGTGAAGCCATCCAGGCCAGGGCTTTTTGTTGTTGTTGTTGTTGTTGGGAGTTTTTTAGTTACCTTTTCAATCTCTTCTTTTGTTATGGGTTTATTTAGTTGTTCTATCTCTGTTTGTGTTAGTTTAGGTAGGTAGTGAGTTTCTAGAAATTTGTCCATTTCCTCTAGGTTTTCAAATTTGTTTGAGTACAATTTTTCATAGTATTCTATTATGATTCTTTTAATTTTCGGTTGGGTCTGTTGTGATATCACCCATCTTATTTCTTATATGGGTTATCTGCTTCCTCTCATGTTTTCTTTTGTCATTTTGGCCAACAGTTTATCAATTTTGTTGATCTTTTCAAAGAACCAGCTTTTGGTCTTGTTAACTCTTTCAATTGCTTTTCTGTTCTCTGTTTCATTTAATTCTGCTCTAATTCTTATTATTTCCTTCCTTCTGGCGCCTGAGGGCTTCTTTTGCTGCTCTTTTTCTACAAGTTCCAGTTGTAGGGTTAATGTTTTGATTATGGCCCTTTCTTGTTTTTGGATGTGTACATTTATTGCTATAAACTGACCTCTGAGCACTGTTTTTGCTGTATCCCTAAGGTTCCGTTTGGATGTGTTTTCATTCTCATTTTATTCTATGAATTTCTTTATTCCCTCTTTAATTTCTTATATAACCCAGTAGTTTTTGAGCAAGGTGTTGTTCAGTTTCCATGTGTTTGATTTTTCTTCCTTGCTTTTTGTGTTGTTGATTTCTACTTTTGTGGCTTTAAGTTCAGAAAAGATGCTTTGTAATATTTCAGTGCTTCGGATTTTGCTAAGCCTTGTTTTATGGCCTAATACATGGTCTATTCTGGCGAGCGTTCCATGTGCGTTGGAAAAGAAAGTATACTTGGCTGCTGTTGGACGGAGTGTTCAGTATATGTCTATGAGATCAAGTTGGTTGATTGTAGCATTTAGGTCTTTTGTGTCTTTGTTGAGCTTCTTTCTGGATGTTCTGTCCTTCACCAAAAGTGGTGTGTTGAAGTCTCCTACTATTATTGTGGAGCTGTCCATCTCTCCTTTCAGTGCTGTTAGAGTTTGTTTTATGTATTTTGGAGCTCCGTCATTGGGTGCATAAATATTTATTATAGTTATATCCTCCTGGTGTATTGGCTCTTTAATCATTATGTAGTGCCCTTCTTTATCCTTTGTGGTGGTTTTTACTTTAAAGTCTATTTTGTCAGAGATTAATATTGCCACTCCTGCTGTTTTTTGAGTGTTGTTTGCTTGATATATTGTTTCCCATCCTTTGAGTTTTAGTTTGTTTGTGTCTTTCAGTCTAAGGTGTGTCTCTTGTAGGCAGCATATAGATGGATTGTGTTTTTTAATCCAATATTCCACTCTCTGTCTCTTTATTGGTGCATTTAGTCCATTTACATTCAGCGTAATTATTGACAGGTATGAGTCTAGTGTGTCATTTTGATGTCTTTTTTTATGTGTTGTTCCCAGTTTCTTTGTTCCACTTAATTTTCTGTGCTGAGTTGTTTTTCTTTATGTATTTTCTTTTCATGTTTTTCATTGTTGTTGATTTTGTGTTTGCTGAGTCTTTATATTTTTCTAGTAGTTTATTTTGACTTGTAGGATTGTTAGTTTCCTTTGTGGTTACCTTAATATTTACCCCTATTTTTCTAAGTTTATACCAGTCTTTTATTTCTTTATACCACCTTGGCTTCCTCTCCATATGAAAAATCTATATCTACATTTTTTAATTCCCTCTTTTTTGTTTTAGTGTTGTCATCTTTTACATATTGACATCTGTTTCCCTATTTTCAGTGTTTTAGCTTTGATTTACTTTTGTGACTTCCCTATCTAGGTTGATATCTGGTTGCTTTGTCCTGTGTTCTAGTCTTGGGTTGTTATCTGATGTTACTGGTTTTCTAATCAGAGGACTCCCTTTAGTATTTCTTGTAGTTTTGGTTTGGTTTTTGCAAATTCCCAAAACTTCTGTTTATCTGGAAAAGCTATAATTTCCCCATCATATTTGAGAGACAGTTTTGCTGGATATATAATTCTTGGCTGGCAGTTTTTTTTTCCTTCAGGGCTATATGTATGTCATCCCATTGCCTTATTGCTTGCATGGTTTCTGCTGAGTAGTCTGAGCTTATTCTTCTTGACTCTCTTTTGTAGATGCCTTTTTGTTTATCCCTAGCCACTCTTAAAATTCTCTCTTTATCTTTGGTTTTGGCAAGTTTGATTATAATATGTCTTGGTGACTTTCTTTTGGGATCTACCTTGTGTGGGGTTTGATGATCATCTTGGATAGATATCTTGTCATCTTTCACAATATCAGGGAAGTTTTCTGCCAACAAATCTTAACAATTCTCTCCGTATTTTCTGTTATCCCCGCCGTTCTGGTATTCCAGTCATTCATAGGTTATTCCTCTTGCTAAAGTCCCACATAATTCTTAGGGTTTCTTCATTTTTTTAAATCCTTTTATCTGATTTTGTCCTCAAATAAGTTGATGTTGAGTGCTTTATCTTCAGACTCACTAATTCTGACTTCCATTGCCTCGATTCTGCTCCTGTGACTTTCTAATGAGTTGTCTAATTCTGAAATTTTATTGTTAATCTTCTGGATTTCTGATTGCTGTCTCTCTATGGATTCTTGCAGCCTGTGAAATTTCTCATTATGCTCGTCTCTAATCTTTTTTAATTTCCTCTATTGTGTGTTCTGCATTTTGCTTAATTTCCTTCCTCATTTCTTGAAGAGTTCTGTATATTAATCTTTTACATTCTGCCTCCAGTAATTCCAAGAAATTTTCCTCCTCTGGAAAATTCCTAGATTCTTTATTTTGGGAGCTTGCTGAAGCGATCATGGATTGTCTTTTTATGTGATTTGGTATTGACTGTTGTCTCCGAGCCATCAATAAGTTATTATATTTATTTATTTTGTGTTTGCTTACTGTGTCCTAGCTTCTTGTTTTGTTTTGATATGCCCAAATAGGCTGCTCTTATGAGCTAGTTTGATTATTGACACCTTTGAAGCTCTAGCATCCTGTCAGCTGGTGGTTAGATCTGTTACTAGGTATGTGAGCTTAGGAGCCCGCCCACTCCTCCTGTATGGATTCAGCTCAGGTGCCCAGGTAGATAGCCACCAAGTGTGTGGTGTAGGCTCTCACTTACAGTCCTAGACAGGCATGGGTGATTGGTGTAGGCACAGGCATCTGGCTGCAGCAGGGGGACACACTGTGAGCAAGGCAGGGGGCTGATGACCACCTCCGAGTGTCCAGGAGGAAGGCATGTCCCTGTTCCCTAGAACGCATAGGTGAGTGGGTTTTGTAGCCAGACTATGAGCACCTAATGCTGTTGGCTGTACGTACTGGGGGACACCTCTATTCATGGGCCCGTATCGCAGGTGGCTAGGTGGCATGGGTGGAGCCACCAATCCTCAGGCCCCTGATGTGGTAGGTGAAGACCCTGCTTAATGGGCAGAGCTGTGTCAAATGTCAAGAACCTGCCACTTCACCGCTGAAACAGTTGAAGTTAGACTTCCAGTATTTTCCCTGTGGTACTGCAGTAATAAGGGCCTATGCTGTTGAAATGTGCCCACTTGGGTCTTTGAAGAGGGAAAGGCACTCAGAATCTGTGGATCCCCCCTTATGCCTATGCCTAGGCAAAGGGCTGTGCCTACCCTGGGTTCCTGGCTTAGGTGAGCTGGCAGTTTATTTTTTACCATATTTTTGTTCACTCTCCAAGGCCAGGAGAATGGCTCCAGGTGTGTGATGGATCCTACTTCTGGCCCAGTGGACTCGCAATTGCTGAAGCTGGTCCAGGACCCAGTGCAGTGCAGGGAGTGGGGGGTAAATGTGAGAGAGGTTTTTCCCTAAGGGGGGTGTTTTTGATCTGCACGGTAGGCCATATGCTAGTATTTATCTTTTGCTGATCCAGGGCTGTTACTCACTGGTTCTGGGTGGCTGTGTAGACTCTCTGGCACTGGGTCTGTCCCGGTGCAGAAAACTCACCTCCCGAGCACCGCTGCTTACCTGCCTCACCACTCACCCCCAATCTGATCAGGCCTGAATGGCTCAGGCTCTCACTGGGTCAGGTCTGGCAACTCCTTGCTGCTTCTGAACTGTCTATCCCTCCTCCTGCCACTCAGTCCAGGACCTCAGCTCTGCTTTTGAAGTTCAGAACTCCCAGATTGCCATATATAATCGACTCACTTGTTTTTTCTGGTCTTTGTTGTAAGAGGGTCCACTGGAAGTGTCTGACTACTCCGCTATCTTGGCCCCACCTCCTTATTGATGGAGTTTAAACCAGAACTCTACTGACAATGAACTTTGACAATGGTTTTTCCAACAAAGTAGAGACATTAGAGAACTTCCTTCTCAAGATGGCAGAGTTGGAAAGCCCTGTGTGATAGAGGTGGCCCCTTACTTCCCACCTCAAGCCCTTCTAGTTTCAATCCTCTCCTGCCACCACTTGGACAAAGCAGGAGAAAGGAAGTAAATCTGGTCTTATGGTCTGAGTTCCTGGGCTCCAGTGAGAGCTCAGTGTCCCCAGATTGATTGTATTCTCCTCTTTTCTTGTCCTGGGATCCAAAATACTCTGGTAAATGATCCTGCCACTGAATTCTGCCAGTTGATCAAGCCCTTGGTACCTCAAGAAGGCACAGTTTATTTTTGATTTCCATGTGGCTCCCTCCTGAATCCATTTCATGCTCATCTTTAAAGCAGAATGGCATTTACTGAGTCAGGTGGGCAGTCAACCAACATATGGAGTCCTGCTAAGGAATCATGTGCAGTCCTGTGATGCTCACTTGTCCCTCCCTTGAGCTGCTGTCCTGACCTTTCCCACCCTCATGGCTGGGTCTGTGGGCACCTCCATTCATGAAGGAACTCGGTGGTTGCTCACTGACACCCAGCTCACAAGCCAAGCCGGAAATTGACCAATTTATTTACCTGTAAAGAGATTCAGTCCAAGCAAATGTCTAACATGGGCTCTGGTTTCACCCCAGTGAATCACTGAGTGTGGCTAGCAGGGGCCTGTGCAGAGATTCAGCTGACTTCCCTTGTCTACGTCTAACAGCTCATTTGGTTCAAGAGTAGCTGCAGAGCACCATAAAACCTTCATAAAGTTGCTTATTAGAAAAACATCCAGGAAATATTGCTAATTCACTTGCAGGAGCAGATACCTACTGAGCAGCACCAAACAGTGTTGATTAGCAGAGAACAGGAGCAAATATGATTAAAAACCACCGAGGAAAGAGGTGAGGAGAGAACATTCCAGACTACCCTAGGAGAGATAAGCATGAAGGTAGTTGGGGAATGTTCTCTCAGAGTGATCCAAACCTTACCTGGCCATTAGAGTTTGTTCCCTTTTTGGGTTCCTTTAAAAGACTTGGAGATGAGGATTTGGTGCAAGCAGTTTATTTGGGAGGTTATCCCAGGCACTACCATGAGAGCATTGGGGATGTGAACCAGGGAAAGGAGGAAACTCAATAAAGGGTGAACTAATGAGTGGGGACCATGTGGGAAGCTGGAGGTCAGTCCCGCTGGAGACTCTGTGAGAAAATGTGTGGACTACATCTCAGAGCTGTCCTTGACCTTCACACTAAGGGGAGAAGAAACAGGGAATTTATCATGAACTCTTGTTCTTCATTGGTTTGAGGGTTGACCTGGGGTGTTAACTCTCTTGCAGCTTGCCCCAAGCACGGCTAAGCGACGTCCCAGAGCAGAACATGCCCCCAGTAGAGGCATGGAAAGCCAGCAGCTATGGGAATGTCTACAGGCAGCCCTGGTCCCAGATACCTCCACCTCTAGCAGCAGAAAAGACGTGGATTTCAGGTTGACTGCAAACCCTAAACCTCATCTAAAAATAGGATCTGATGGGCCTTCAGTGAGAATGTGATCATTAAAAGTCTTTGGACAGAAGAAAGTGTCTTTTAGTGGCAATTTCTACTCTGGCTTGGCTAGTTTCTCCCAAGAGTGGTGTGGAATTTGGGGAGGGGCATAGTGGCTGGCTTGCTGGGCATCACACAATAAGGCAACTCAAATCCCAGTTCTTCTGTGAAGCTGCCTATGACCAGCCTCTCTCCCAATGACCCCTTCTGTCCTGGTGGTACCTGTCATCTATATAACCTCCCCAGGCATTTGTCATTTTAGTTTTCTCTTCTTGTGCATATTTGATCTTTCCAGTTAGGAGGACATACAGATTTACCCTAGACACTGAGATCTTTGTGCTATTAGCAGTGTGATTGTCACAGAGTTAAAATACTATAAAATATCACCTGTACTTACAAGGAGGCCAGTGCAGCTATCCATTGGGTTTTTGGGAAATAGGTTTTCCTTCCTGGGACTGGAAAAGTAGACTTGAGAGAAATAAAATTTGATTTTTTATGTAATCTATTTAAGAGCTAATGTGCCAGGCACTGTTTGGAGACTGCGAGGTGTTAACTCCTTTAATGCTCACCAGACCCCCAATTTGTAAATGAGAAAACAGAGGTACAGAGAAGTTAAGAAACTGCCAAATTCTTTCTTACCACTGGGCAGGAGTGACATGAAATGTATGTTCAGTTGGGAGATGTTGACATCAGTTACCTTGGTCACGTGTTCATCTGGTTGAAACAAGCAGAAACCCACGCAAACCAAGAGGGAGGTTTCACGGAGTCCAAGGCAGGGATGACCATTAGGCTTCTTGACAGGCAGGAGCAAGACCCTGAAAGGCACCAGGAGATGGGGCAGCTTCCCTCTCTGTGGTTTATTCTCGCTTCTCATCAGGTGTTTGCTCCTCTTTTCCCTCTCTTCTCTCTCATCAGATTGATTCTCTTTTGCGGTTTCAGCACCAGTTGAGATCAGCCATAGAAACTGTGTCCTACTCCCTGGGGAGAGAGTCTGATTATCCACCTCCCATCCAATCTGCCATAACTGGAGGTTGGGAGATAGAGCACAAAGTCTCCAGTCTACTCAGTGTTTCTAATGCCCCTTTTAAGATATCTATTCACCAGTCACTGTCCTGAGGAAGGATCTGGAAGAATCATCAACACTTGGGTTCCATTCTGTATCGTTTTCGCTGTTGCTTTGACTTCCAGTTTCTGGAGTCCTCCATCTTTGGTAAAGTCCTTTGACATTGTCCAAAGGACATTCCAACAATCTTCACTTGTACAGTTCAGTGAGATTAATTTTGTTGATCATGTTGTTTACCCATCACCCTTATCCATTCCCAAATTATACCACCACTCTAAACAGAAGCTCAGTGTTCCCTAGGCAATGAGTCCTCCTTTCTGCCTCCCTCCTGCATGTCCACCAGCCTCCTGCCTGCCCACCCCCTTCTTAATGCCAATTGGAAACTTGAGTGCCCTCTGGAAGCAGAGAAGCTATTGAGGAAAGGGACCCTGATTTCATATTTGGCTCCTCAGGACTGCTTGTACTGAGGGTGCCTCGGAAGCGACAGAAAGAAGGAAGGAAGCATGGTGCTTCCTTGGCTCAGTGGTTCTTAACCCTGCCTGGGATGATTCCTTTGGCAATTCTGATTTATTTGTTCTAGGTGGGGCTCAGGCATATATTATTTTAAGCTACCCTGATGATTCTAATGGGCTGCAAGGTTGAGAACTCGTATCTTGGCTCTAGCTTGTGGTTGTGAAATAGAGTGCAAGGTCCCAAGCTCAGCTCAAGAGACCAGCTCCCGGGGAAGCTGGTCATTTATTTATTTATATTGTACTTCAGGTGAAGGCTTACAGAACAAATAGTTTCTCATGAAACAGAAGTACACATGTTGTTTTATGACATTGGTTAACAACCACACAACATATCAACCCTCTAACTTCTCAACCTTTTTTTTTTTTGGTGAAAATACACATAGCCAAAGTACACCATTGCAAAAATTTCTACACGCACAGTTCAGTGACATTGACTACGCTCTTCCAATTGAAGGCTTACAGAACGAAATAGTTTCTCATTTAACATTACTACAAATGTTGCCCTATGACAATGGTTAACAATCTCAAAACACATCAACAATATCCTTCCTCAACCTTGGGTTCCCTATCACCAGCTTCCTTGTCCCCTTCTGACTTCTGGCCCTTGTCACTGGACTACTGTACCTCGTTAGTCTCATTTGGTTTTACAGGGCTGTCCACTCCCAGGCTGAACAGTGAACCTCGGAGGTAACTTCACCACTGAGCTAAAAGGGTGTCTGGGGGCCATACTCTCGGGGTTTCTCCAGTCTCCTTTAGGCCAGTAAATCTGGTCTTTTTTTTTGTGAGTTAGAATTATGCTCTACATCCTTCTCCAGCTCTGTCCAGAAACCTCTGTTGTGATCCTAGTCAGAGCAGTCAGCGGTGGTAGCCGGGCACCATCTAGCCGTACTGGACTCAGTCCGGTGGAGGCCTTGGTAGCTGAGGACTGTTAGTCCTTTGGACTAATCTTTTCCTTGTATCCTGCTCTCTTCATTCTCCCTTGCTACTGAAGGGATGAGACCACTGGAGTATCTTAGATGGCCGCTCACAGGCTTTTAAGACCCCAGACACTACTCACCAAGGTAGAATGTAGTGCATTGTCTTTATAAGCTGTGTCATGCCAATTGAGCTAGATGTTCCCCGAGACCATGGTCTCCAGAGCCCTCTGCCCTCAAGGAGTTTGGATGTGTCTATGGGGCTTCCATGACCTTTCCTTGTACAAGTTGTGCTAGTTTCCCCTGTATTGTGTACTGTCTCACCCTTCACCCCAGATACCACTTATCTATTGTCTATTTAATATTTACCCTCCCACCCCCCCAACCCTGGTAACCAACAAAGATTGTTACATCTTGTGTGTGAACTGTTTCATGGGTTTTTACAGTAGAGGTCTCATACAATATTTGTCCTTTTGTGATTGACTTATTTCACTCAGCATAATGTCCTCCAGTTTCATCCATGTTATGAGATGGTTCACAGATTCGTTGTTGTTCTTTCTCGCTGCATAGTACTCCATTGTGTGTATGTACCATAGTTTGTTTATCCATTCATCTGTTGATGGGCATCTAGGTTGTTTCATTGTTTTGCTATTGTGAACAATGCTGCCACGAACATAGGTGTGCATATGTCTATTCGAGTGACAACTCTTATTTCTCTAGGATATATTCCTAGCAGTGGGATTGTTGGATCAAATGGTATGTCTATTTCTAGCTTTCTGAGGAAGCGCCATATCATTTTCCAAAATGGTTGTATCATTTTGCATTCCCACCAGCAGTGCATAAGAGTTCCGATCTCCCCGCAGCCCCTCCAACATTTGTTATTTCCAGTGTTATTGATTCGTGCCAGTAATGCCGGGGTGAGATGGTATCTCATTGTGGTTGTCATTTGCATTTCTCTAATGGCTAGTGATCGCGAGCATTTCCTCATGTGTCTGTTGGCCATTTGAATGTCTTCTTTGGTGAAGTGTCTGTTCATTTCCTTTGCCCATTTTTTAATAGGATTATTTGTCTATTTGTTGTAGAGGTGTTGGATTTTCTTGTAGATTATGGAGATTAGACCTTTGTCTGACTTGTACTGTCCAAAAATTTTTTCCCAATCTGTAGGTTCTCTTTTGACTCTTTTGGTGAAGTCTTTTGTAGAGCATAGGTGTTTGATTTTTAGAAGATCCCTGTTATCTAGCTTATCTGTTGGGGTTTGTGCATTGATGGTTATGGTTTGTATCCTGTTAATGCCATGTATTAAGGCCTGAAGTGTTGGTCCTATTTTTTCTTCTATGAACTTTATAGTTTTAGGCTTTATATTCAGGTCTTTGATCCATTTTGAAGTAGTTTTTGTATAGTGTGAGGTATGGGTCCTGTTTCATTTTTTTGCAGATGGATATCCAGTTTTGCCAGCACCATTTGTTAAAAGACTGCCCTTTCCCCATTTGATGGACTTTGGGCCTTGTTGACGATCAGGTGACCATAGGTAGCTGGATTTACATCTGGGTTCTCAATTCTATTCCACTGGTCAAAGTATCTGTCGTTGTACCAGTACCAGGCTGTTCTGACTACTGTAGCTGTGTAGTAGGTTCTGAAGTCAGGTAGTGTGAGTCCTCCAACTTTATTCTTCTTCTTCAGTAGTGCTTTACTTATTCAGGGCTTCTTCCCTTTCCATATAAAGTTAATGATTAGTTTTTCCATCTCTTTGAAGAATGTTGTTGGTATTTGGATCAGGATGCATTGTATTTGTAAATTGCTTTGGGTAGAATTGTCATTTTCACAATGTTGAGTCTGCCTATCCATGAGCATGGTATGTTTTTCCATTTATGTAGATCCCTTTGGGTTTCATGCAGTAGTGTTTTGTAGTTTTCTTTGTACAGGTCTTTTACATCCCTGGTTAGATTTATTCCTAAGTATTTTATCTTTAGGGGCTATTGAAAATGGTATTGTTTTCCTGATTTCCTTTTCATCATTCTCCTTATTGGTGTATAGGAATCCAACTGATTTTTGAATGTTTATCTTGTATCCTGCTACTCTGCGGAATCTTTCTATTAGTTCCAGTAGATTTCTCATGGAGTCTTTAGGGTTTTCTATGTATAGTATCATATCATCTGTAAACAGGGATGGTTTAACTTCTTCATTACCTATTTAGATGCCCTTTATTTCTTTTTCTTACCTTATTGCTCTAGCTAGAACTTCCAGCACAATGTTAAATAAGAGTGGTGATAAAGGTCATCCTTGTCTTGTTCCTGTTTTCAAGGGGAATGTTTTCAGCCTCTCTCCATTAAGAATGATGTTGGACATTGGTTTTGCATAGATGCCCTTTATTATGTTGAGAAATTTCCCTTCTATACCTATTTTATTGAGAGTTTTTATCAGGAATGGATGTTGGAGTTTGTCGAATGCCTTTTCTGCAACAACTGAAATGATCATGTGATTCTTTTCTTTCCTTTTTTTATGTGGTGGATTATGTTCATTGATTTGCTAATGTTGAACCATCCTTGCATACCTGGTGTCAATCCTACTTGGTTGTGGTGCATTATTTTTTTGATAGGGTGCTGAATTGTATTGGCTAGAATTCTGTTGAGAATTTTTGCATCTATATTCATGAGAGATATTGGTCTGTCATTTTCTTTTTTGTGACGTGTCTGCCTGGTTTTGGTATCAGCGTTATGCTGGCTTCATAGAATGAATTTGGAAGTGTTGCTTCCTCTTCTATGCTCTGGAATAGCTTGAGTAATACTGGTACAAGCTCTTCTGTAAATGTTTTGTAGAATTCTCCAGTGAAGCCATCTGGGCCAGGGTTTTTTTTGGTTGTGAGTTTTTTTATTAATTTTTCAATCTCTTCTCTTCTTATGAGTCTGTTCAGATTTTCAACATCACTTTGTTATAGTTTGGGTAGGTAGTGTCCTTCTAGAAATTTATCCATTTCCTCTAGGTTTTCCAATTTGTTGGAGTATAGTTTTTCATAATATTCTGTTATAATCCTTTTTATTCAGTTGGGTCTGTTGTAATGTCCCCCATTTCATTTCTTATTTGGGTTATATGTGTCCTCTCCTGTTTTTCTTTTGTCAGTCTGGCCAGTGGTTTGTCGATTTTGTTGATTCTTTCAAAGAACCAGCTTTTGGTTTTGTTGATTCTTTCGATTGTTTTTCTGTTCTCTATTTCATTGATTTCTGCTCTGATCTTTACTATTTCCTTTCTTCCGGTGGTTCTGGGCTTTTTTTGCTGTTCTCTTTCTATTTGTTTGAGTTCTGTAGTTAATGTTTTGATTTTGTCCCTTTCTTCTTTTTTGATATGTGCATCTATGGCTATAAATTGTCCTCTGAGGATGGCCTTTGCTGTGTCCCAAAGGTTTTGGTATGATGTGTTTTCATTCTCATTTGATTCTAGGAATTTTTTGATTCCATCTCTGATTTCTTCTATTACCCAGTGATGTGTAAGCAGGGTATTATTCAGTTTCCATGTAGTTGATTTTTTTTCCTTGCTCTTTCTATTGTTAATTTCTACCTTGATGGCATTGTGGTCAGAGAAGATACTTTGAATTATCTCAGTGTTTTGGAATCTTTTGAGGATTGCTCTGTGGCCTAAGATGTGGTCTATTCTGGAGAACATTCCATGTGCATTGAAAAAGAATGTGTACCCTGCCGCGGTTGGATGGAGTGTTCTATATATGTCAATGAGGTTAAGTTGGCTGATTGTGCCCTTTAGGTCTTCTGTATCTTTGCTGAGTTTCTTCATAGTTGTTCTGTCCTTTACTGAGAGTGGTGTGTTGAAGTCTCCTACTGTTATTGTGGAACTGTCAGTTTCTCTTTTCAGTGTTGTTAGAGTTTGTTTTATGTATTTTGGAGCCCTGTCATTGGGTGCATAGATGTTTATTATGGTTATGTCTTCATGATGGATCGTCCCCTTAATCATTATATAGTTTCCTTCTTTGTCTTTTATGGTAGATTTTGTTTTAAAGTCTATTTTATCTGAGATTAGAATTGCCACTTCTGCTCTTTTTTGGTAGTTGTTAGCTTGATATATTTTTTTCCAACCTTTGACTTTTAATAAATTCACATCTTTGTTTCAAAGGTGTATCTCTTGTAGACAGCATATTGATGGATCCTGTTTTCTTATCCATTCTGTCACTGTCCTTCTCTTTATGGGTGCATTGAGTCCATTTACATTCAGTGTAATTATTGATAGATGTGAGTTTGTTGCTGTCATTTAGTAGTTTTTTTTTTTTTTGGTGGTGCTGAAGTTTTTTTTGTTCTTCGTACTCTCTTGTGCTGAGTTACTTTTGTTTGTGGATTTTTTTTTCATTTCTTTTTTTTTTGTAGGTTTTGTTTTTGCTGAGACTTTATGTTTTTCATCTTTATTTTTATGAGTATGTTTGTTAACTTTGTTTATGGTTACCATGAATTTTACCCTTATCTTTCTAAGTTTGAAGCAGTCTACCATTACTTGGTATTGCCTTGCCTTCCTCTCCATTAGAAGGTTCTATACCTATACCGTTTATTCCCTCTTTTATTGTTTTGATGTTGTTGTCATTTATTGATTAACTGCTCTGATTCCCTGTTGTATTTCTTTTGGTTTTGGTTAGTCCTCAAGAGTTCATTTCCTAGATTGGTATCTGGCTTATACGATCCTGCATCCTAGGTTCTGCCTGTGAGCTGGAGCTGTTTGTCCTCAGATCGAAGATCTGCCTTTAATAATTCTTGTAAGTTTGGTTGGACTTTTACATATTCCCTTAATTTCTGTTTATCTGGAAATGACCTAATTTCACCATCAAATTTGAATGAGAGTTTTGCTGGATATGTTATTCTTGGCTGGCAATTTTTTTCTTTCAAGATTTTATATGTGTCATCCCATTGCCTTCTTGCCTGAATGGTTTCTGCTGAATAATCTGAGCTTAGTCTTATTGTTTCTCCTCTGTATGTGACTTCTTTTTTCAAGCTGCTCTCCAGATTCTTTGTTTGTCTTTGGTATTGGCAAGTTTGACTATGATATGCCTTGGTGATTTTCTTTTGGGGTCTCTTCTATATGGGGTCCTTGTGCTTCTTGGATGGCCAGCTTTTCATCTTTCATGATACTGGGGAAGTTTTCTGTCAGCAGTTCCTCAATGATCCTCTCTGTGTTTTCTGTTTTCTCCCCCTCTTCTGGAATTCTAATCACTCCCAGATTTTTGCTTTTGATTGTGTCCCATATAACTCTCAGGGTCTCTTCATTTTTCTTTGTTATTTTTTTTGAGTTTTCCTCAAACAGAGTTGTATCCAAGTGTTTGTCTTCAATTCATTGATCCTGTCTTCCACCATTTCAAATCTGCTTCTCAGCCCTTCTATGACATCATCCATTTCTGAAATCTTGTTGTTTATCTTTTTGATTTCTAATTGTTGTCTTTGTATAATTTCTAGTTGTGAATTTATTTTGGCATTGTGTTCCTGCATTATTTTCCTGAATTCTTCCAATTTTTTGTCCGTATTTTCCATGAATTTGTCTATTTTTTCCTCATGTTTGTCAGCTTTTTGCCTCAGTTCTTGGAGAATTCCGAGTATTGGAGTTTTGAATTCCCTATCAGGTAGTTCTAGCACATTTTCTTCCACAGGAGAGTCAACTGGTGTTTTATTTTGGATGGCTACTGGAACTATCCTGTTCTGTTTTTGTAAATGTTTTGTTATTGTCTACTGTCTTTGGGGCATTCACTAGTTATTTTTCTCATTTATTGATTGTAGATTTGTTTGTTTTGTCCCTTTTTGAAAAAAAAATTTGACTATGAGCAGGCAGACTGCGTGTTCTTTGTTTTTTTGCGTGTCTGTAGGCACAATACTTTTCACCTCCTTCTTCAACTGGCAGGGTCAGTCACTCAGATATGGTATGGCAGGGCAGGTGTAGCTGAAGAGGAGTTACTGGGACGGGTTGTTTGTGGTACTTATTACAGCCACCAGAGCAGGTCAGTAATCAGTGCAGGGCGGGTTCCAGTAGGCCGTGCCGTGCTGCTTGGTGGTGTGATGTCAACCGCACGGTGCAGGTAGGCAGGATGCAATGGGGAGATTGTTATGTGTGGAGCTAAGATCGATATGGGAGAGAGGAGAGAGGTACAGGAGCCAAAAACATACAAACAAACAAAAAAGAATGCTAGGGGAGCTTGCTGTTGGAGTGGAGAGATGAAAGACTATGAAATATGGAAAAACAGAAAGGGGAAGAGGAAGAAAAGAAAAGAATGAATAAATAAGAATCAGAAAGTTTAAAGAACCTCAAAGTTCCCAGGGATCCCACTGGTGCAGCTATGAGGTCTGGGGAAGTCGCTCTCAGGTGTTGCAGTACAAGCTGGCTAGAAGGCGTAGAGGTATACAACGCCAGGTATTCAGGGAACAGAAAGAGAAGGAAGATATAGAGAGACGAGAAACTGAGCAATGAAGAAAGACAAAAAGGGGAAAAGAGGAAAAAGAAAACAAAACAAATTAAAAAAAACAAAAACAAGAAAGACCCCCAAAGAAACAGGAAAAAAATAAGAAAAAAAAAAAAAAAACCCAACGTAAAAAGATTAGCCCTCAGGGATCCTTTTGCACTTCTGTGGAAGCTGAAGGGGAGTCTCCCTGCCACACAGCTCACCCTGGCCAGAAAGGGCTCCCAACTCAAGAAAAGGAAAAGCAAACAAACAAACAATTCAAAACAAACAACCGAACAAAAGCCCCGGGTCCCAGCAGCATGGCAGCCCAAACCGGGAAGCAGCTCCACACTCGAATGGAGCTCCACAGCCACTCAGGAAGAAGGAAAGATGGAGCACAGAGCCAGATACTTGAGCGAAGGGAGGGGAGGTGGCGAGAGGTAAGTAAGAAATCAAAAGAAGCAGGAAAAAAAAAAAAAAAGCAACACTAGCAGCCAACAAATGGCACTCAGAGAGCCAGCTAGTGTGGGCTGGTGTTTCTGGACAAAAGAGTGTGTCCGTGGGAAGCAGAGGGGGTCGAGTGTGGGTCAAGAAGGGTAGAGAGTGGGAAAGTGAATATCACAAATTACCGGAGCTCTGGAGCCCCTCAGAAAGAAGCAAAGATGGCGCACGGAGCGAGGTGCTCGAGTGAACAGAGGGGGAAGTGGGGAGAGGCAAGGAAGAAATAAAAAGAAGTGGAAAAAAAGCAACACCAGCAGCCCACAAATGGCACTCAAAGAGCCACCCGTTCGGGTGTGTGGAATCGAAGCAGCCGCTGCTTCCCAGTGAAGAGACTGTGGCCGCGGGAAGCAGAGGAGGCTGAGCAGGGGCGAAGAGCGGTGGGGGTGGGAAAGCATATATTGCCAATTACCGGTTGTTTTGTCTCCCACTGGAAGCTCCGTGAGGCTGCTTTCTCGTACTCCGTGTTTGCTGGTCTCCAATAGGAGTCCAAGATGGCAGATCCATGCTGCGTTAGCTGGTAGGGGACCTCTGCATGAATCTCTCCTCGATCTCCGTTCTCTGTCAGTTTTCTCACTGCATTTGGTGCTTGGCTGAGTTCTTTATCCCTTCATTTGATCTTTTAGGGTTTCAGGATTGTTGTATTCTCTGTTCGGCTTAGTTTTTCGGATCTTTGCTGTGGAGGGACGGTGTGGTGCTTCTGCCTAGAGCACCATTTTGCCGGAACTCTGAAGCTGGTCTTTTTTATCTGCTGTCTTTGCCACAAAGTTGCACCATTAGCACACTAATACCACTCTGTAGTGGCAGCACCAGGGACGAATTGTGATCTCTCTCAAGCCCTTCAAGGATTTTTAATGGATAGAACACAAAGCAATTCCGTGGGCTGGTACAGTTTTGCATGGATGCTAGGTCTGCTCAGAGAACCTCTGCTATATCGAGTATCCATGTGAATGCCCACCACAGGAAGATTTAGGTCCCTCATAAATCACCTTAAAGGTATAGATCTTTCCTCTGATTAATAGCTTGCCTTTCTGCCCTCCAGAGAGCTGCAGATGAGAGAAGAATAAAGCTTTGGGAGGCCACCAGGAGAGTGGCTTGGTGACATCTCTGGCTCTGCACCCCTCATTTTGGAAGGCATTTTGGAAGGCAGTTGTGGGAATTCTCACATACGGTGGTCATTAGAAAAGCTGACTCTGGACTGGCTTAAGTGAGGGCCTTTCAAAAGATTTTTCAGGCTCAGGGCTGGAGTGCATGGAAGCTAGCTAGCTGTGGGCCTCTGATAGGACTAGGGTTTTGCTTCCAGTCCCCCTGAATCTTAGATTAGATTAGATTTTAGGGGAAGACCAAGGAGCTCCTTTTTCAGATTTCTCTCTGAGCCTTGCACTGACGATTCTTTTTTCTTGGTTTAAGTTCAGTTTGGTAGCTATTTCTAAGATGCAGAAGGCTGAAAGTCCTGCCAAATTGCTGCTTTGATAAAATTTGGGGGTATTCTTGCTTTACAGATCTCTCCTTGATGCTTGGCATCTTTTGTACACTGAGTATCAGCCCCTAGTCTCAGTGGCTATATTAGTTGAGTGTCTTGTACACCCTGCCCCACATACACCAGAAACCCTTATCAAACAAGCTTGAGGGAAAAGGAGTTTTTTGTCTTTTGTAAACGGTAAGTCCACAGGCTTCAGGCATGGTTGAAGCCAGGGGCTCAAGCGATGTATCAGAGTTCTTTCTCTCCACCTCTTGGCTCTGCTCCCCTTAGCAGGCTTTCTCTATTTGGGAGGAAACATGGCCCTTGGCAATCCTAATCCAGTATCTTAAAAGTTCGTAATCCAAAAGAAGGAGGGACCTACTTCTTCCATTATCTCTATTTGCATTCTTAGGCAAGATTCTAACCAGCTGTGCTTGGGTCATGTGCCCATTCTGGCATCAGTACTAAGGTTGGAGGATGGCACACTTGGCTAATCCTTATACAATATCCACCTCACCTAGATGTGAGATTTACCTCAAATGCATGCAATAGATTCCCATGGGAAGGAGAGGTTCTATTATCAGATAAAAAGGGGATAAGCGATTCTGGACAAATGAAAGCAATAACTTTCCACCACAATGACCAAGCCTGTTTTTCTCTTGGCCTAGAAAGTAGTGTTGTGGGCTCTGTTTACACGTCCTCTTCTCATCGTGAGGTTATTTAATGGCTTCAGTGGTGTAATTGGCTAAATTGGCTAATGTGCCTCGTTTTGTGGCTCCACAACTAGCTTGTATGCTCTCTCTTTTTTCTCCCATTTTTCTCCAGTCACCCCACCCCCACTCCTCCATGAGTCACCACCAACGTCTTTCCAGGACTATACTGCTTTGGGAGGAATAATTCCTTGCATGTATCGGAAGAGGATGGGAGCAATTAGCTGAAGAGCTGGGCCCAGCATCCATCTGGGCCGCCTTGGAGGATTCTGTGTTCTGTGGGAGGAAGGTAATCTGGTTAGAGATGACTTAGGAAAGCCAGCGGGATGAGGGTGGCTCTTGGGTTTGCTGGAAGGGGTATGTCCCTTGCCTGCCATGGTGGAGTATTCTGAGTAGTGCAGAACGAGAAGCTTGGTTTGGGGAAAGCCTGTGTCTTAGGGCCTATTGAGTAACAATCAGGGCATGGGGTCATGGAGGGAAGATAAGAATGGAAAGCATCATTCCTGCCTGCAAGGGATGATCAGACTACTTTGGGGGAGACTTGGAATACAGGCTTGCAGCACTTGTGACCAATGAGAGGCTGCATATAGTTATGTCTAAGGTATGTTTGGGTTAGAAATGATTTAAAAAGATTAGAGAGGGCTAGGTTGGAGCAGTTAAGGAAGGCTTCCTGGAGGTGGTCTTAAAGCATAGGTAGGAATTGACAAGGTGGTGGGAAGAGGCATGCCAGATGAAGGAAGTGCTACCAGCCACACCACAGTGGAGGGAATTTATGTGTGTAGGGGACAGTTTTAAAAGTATCTTGCTGGGAGGGGTAGAAGCTTGGCGCAGGGAGGGCTGGGTGACAAAGTGCCTAGAATGTGCTGGTCTCAGCACAAACTGCAGGTTACCTTCCTGACTTAGCCGCATTAGAGGCTTTGTCTTTGCCCCCTCATTCTTCCAATCTTGGCTATCTTTGATTTCATTTGGATCAAATTTGGATAAATTCCTAGTGCTGGTTACTACATACTATGGGAAATGTAGATTCTCCATAAGGTCAAAGAGCATGCAGTTTTATGACCTTCTCCTTAGGGCTCTGGCATACCTGGGGTTTATTTCTTATGGAGGAAGTGAAGAGGTTTTAAGGCTTGAGCATATTAGAAGACTACTGTTTGTTGGAAGTTAGATAAGGGACAGGACCCAACACTCATGGCTGGAAAGTACCAAACTCCTATATGTATTTGGGAGTTCAATTTAACAAGCATTTACTGAGCCTCTCCTTAGTATTGGGCTAGGCAGTGCAGGGGAAACAAAGATATTGATTTGCCTGCAAGAAGCTTATTGTGTATTAGGGTCTTTAATAGAGAAGCAATGGGGCAAATCTGAGTTTGAATGCTAAACCTGCTAATTACTAGCTGTGTGACTTTGGGCAAGCTGCTAAAATTTCCCTAAACTAAGTTTCTTCATCTGTAAAATGGGACAAATACCTACCACGCATGGTTATTACAGATAACATATGCAATTAGGCCGCCTGGCTCACCAAACGACAAAAATCAAATTCACTGCCGTCGAGTCAATTCTGACTCATAGTGTCCCTACAGGACACAGTAGAACTGCCCCACAGGATTTCCAAGGTTGTAAGTCTTCATGGAGGCAGACCGCCACAACTTTCTCCCACAGAGCAGCTGATGGGTTCAAATCACCGACCTTTCGGTTCACATCTGAGCGCTTTAACCACTGCGCCACCAGGGCTCCTTGCCTGGCTCATAGTAGGTACTAAATAAGTGTCAGTTACCAATATGATTTGGGTGGAGATTAGTGTAGCATCCTCAACTGAGCTGAAATGGTCTCTCTAAAGCACAATGAAGGGGAACCTGAACCCACCTCTTCAGCAATTTTTGCAACCCAGGGCATTTTTCTCACTGAAAATACAAATACATTCGTGTTTCCTGGTCTGCTAATAATTATAACTTCGAAAAAATATCTTTTAAAGGACTAAGATTTGGAAAAATCTCATATTATAGATGTTTATAAAGGATAATGAAGTGTCATTTCCTTTGCATTTCCTCACCAATCATGACTGTACCCCACTCCAAGTTCCTGGCATTGTTGTCCCATTTGTGAATTTAACAAATACTTATTGAGCACTTACTGTGTGCTGGGTACTTTTCTAAGTATTAGCTTTTTGATCCTCCATAGCAAGTCTGTTGGGATGGGGTAGATTCCAAGGCATAGAAAAGTTAAGGTTAAGAAACTCAACAATGGTCAATCCAGCTGACACTGATGGAGCTAGCAACACGATGCCAGAATCCAGCTCTCAGTCATTTCAATGGACTGCCGTTCTCACAGCATCTTTCAGATGTTGGCTGATGGTTAAGTAGAAACCCTTCTAAGCATGCTTATATTTTCTAAGGCCTCAATAAATGAAACTCCAACAGCGAAATAATCAGGATGTGGGGTTGTTTATTAGGGGCCATATTGTCTCCTTAATACTTCCTGGGGACCCTCTGCAAATGGAAGCTCTAGCACTGGTGATGCAAAAACCCCCAGTATCCTTCCTTAGTAAATGGCAGCCAATTCCAAGATTCCTGGGGAGTAGTCAGGGGATACCTTGACAGCAGAATGGATTTAGAGTTGAAAGGGGCTTTATACACAGTCTAGTTCAAGCTTCTAACCAGTGTAAAATTTAACTAAATTGGCTGGGAAGGCTATGGCATTCTATTGACTGAGATGAGAAGGCTATGGCATTCTATTCTCTACTTGAACACTGCCTCTGACAGACAGCTCACTATAGCTGCCATTCTGTTGCTGGACAGCTCCAGTTGTTAGAAATTTCTTCCTCTCTTGAGTCAAAATCTGCCTCCTCCTAACACCCATCAATATGTTTCAGTTTTCCTGGTAGAACAAGTATATTTCTTTTTTTGGATGATTAAGTGGTGAGACAAGAGAGTGTTATTGTTGGCATTTGATGCAAGGTTGGAAGGAACTCCCTTAATTTCCAGCCACTCACCTACAGATCTGTACCCACTACAGACCCACTTACCTACAGATCTGTACCCATTCTGACCTCTGTACCTGCATCTACAGGGAAGAGATGCTCGTGCCCTAGATTCCAACTTTCCTCCCCTCTGCTTCCTCAGGGATCTCTATCTACCAGTTATCTCCACTTTCATCTTTAACCTCTCCCTCTCAATTGGCTGGATGCAATCAGCATTTAAATATACTCAAGTTTTTCCTCCCATTTTAACAACAAAAATAAAACTCTTCCATGACTCCACAGCTTCTTAGCCCACTCCTCTGGCTTTTCCTTCTCCTTCACAGCCAAACTTTTTAAAGAGTTGTATCTGTTCAGTCTTCCAATTTCTCTCCTTCTAGTCTCTCTTCAACCCACACCAAACTGGCTCTACTCTCACCATTCCTCTGCACTGAAAGGCTGTCCAGGTGAAGGCTGCCTCAGATCTATTTGTCATTAAATCCTGTAGGCACTGTAGAAGTCTCATCTTACCTGATCTCTGTGGTATGTGGCACCATGGACCATCTTTAGGCAAGAATTCTCTTCATCTAGCTCTCCTGACTCATAATATTCTGTTTGCACTTCCTATTTTTCTCCCCTCTCTTCATTAATCACTTTAAAGGCCCCTATTCCAATGTATCAAGTATTGGGTTCATTGGGGGTTCCTTCTTGGATCTCTTCTGACCTGGAACACATGTATCTGATCTCCACCTGTATCTGACAACTCCAAAATCTCCATCTTGAGCTCAGATGTATTTCTTGAGTCCCAGCTCTATATTCAACTGTCCACTTAACATTTCCACATGGATACCCTACAAATCCCCTGGATTCTATACATCCAAAATTGAATTTGACCTATTTTTCCTTCAAATCTGCTTCCTTTCTGGTATTCCCAGCTTAGTTTTTGGCAGCATCATCCTACCTATTGCCCAGTCGGAAACCTTGGGGTTATCTTTGATATTTGCATCTTTTTTTCTCTGTATCAATGACATCTTCATCAACCATATCTTGCTTATTCTAGTGCCTAAATATTTCTTGAAACTACCCTCTTCTCTCCAGTTTCCATGTAACTATCCCTATCTAGGCGATTATATTTTGCCTGGGTTAATGCTACAGCCTCTAACTAGTTTCCTGCTCCACTCCCTACACAAAAGTCAGCACAATCTTTCGAAAGGTCAAATCTGTTGCCATTACTTCTGTGCTTAAAACTCTTAAGCAATCGCATGTTGTTGTCAGGAAGAATTCTAAATATTGAATTTGGATTTTCATGTTGCATTCAGTGATTTGAGGTAGTGGTTTGCTGGGTTGGGGCAGAGGGTTTCAATCAGTAGATGGAATTCAGTTCCCTGGGGTTAGGAATGTTGCAGAATATGCAGAACTTAAGAATGGTGGTAACTTGGAAAGTATAAATTGGGACTAGGTAACTGAAGAGCAATGATAAGGAATAATAAGGAGTTGGACATGGGCAGGAGTCACAGACAGATCAATAGGCAAGACTCTCGGCGCCTGGGCTACAATAGCCTTTAAGGCAGCACCAGGGACAGCTCCTATGCTTTGGTGTAGTTGTAGCAACTGTCACACTTTTATCTGGGAGCATTTTCAGACGTCATTAACCTGTTGGGACTCTTTGATGTTAGAAGGGCTTACTGGTAAATTCTGACCCTCAAAGAGGCTGCATCCTTCTCCTTTCAGTACTCTTCAAGGTTTGAGAGAAGGCTCTGGGTAGGTGGTTTAGGTCTCGGGTAAGGGAGTTTGGGGATGATTCCTTCTTGTCCTTAGGGCTCATCTCATGACTCCTTTTGTGTCAGGACTTCCAAGGCTGAGACATTGACTAGATCCTTGGTGTGGCTCCCTTTTTGTTTCCCTCAATGGCAGATTCCCCTGCTCCTGACTCTAAAAAATGGATTGTTTTCATCCTGTATCACGTCAGAGTTTCTTCCTGGTGCAGTTGTGAAACGGTGCTGGTGAAGTGTTACAAACAGACGCTCAAAGCTCCCTCCCTCATAGCCCTTTCAGGGATATTCTGTGTCTGGGGAACTTCAGACACACTCTCCAGTGTTGCTTTCCCCAGGAAACCCCTCAGGCTCTGTTCAGCGGTCAGGCCTTCTGTACTTCTCTTCTGAGCTGATCCTCTCCTAGACATCAGGGTCCTTTCTCTGGAAGTTTCCTAGGAGGACGGGAATAGAGCTGGGGAAATCAAACTCTAGTTCTAGTCAGCATGAAAAATAAATGAGCTTACTGGGGAAACTGCTGACTGCACAGAACTCAGGGATAGTTCCCAGATATATTAAGGACATTTTAAAGAAAGTGAATTCAAATTTTAGCATTTTGTCTTCTAGACTCAGTCAGAAAATGTGTCTCTGCGTCCTGGGTAGAGAAACATTTTTCTTGCCGGCAAAGAATTCTGGAGATATTATTATCCTTTTAGGTGGGCATAAGAAAGTGAGAACTGTTTTGGGGGATGGGAATGGCAAATTCATTTTCTCAAAGACAAGACCAATTCCCTTAAGTTGGCAGGCTCTGTGTGGTTCAATTTCTTCAAGGCTCTTTATGTTCAAGGGAAGTAAAAGGCATTCATTAGTTCCACTTGGATAATGGCAAATGCACAGGATGGAAAATGTTCTGGATTTACTTTATCAAAAAGATGTCCTTTGAGATGGAAGCCTTGGGAATGCTGTGGAGAGAGTTGCTGATACTTTTCCAGCAGGCAGATGAAGCCAGCCTTGGAAAGAAGGAGAAGAAATTCTTAGAAAACTGGCCAAAGTCTTTGCAAGGCATCCACAGGGGTCCCAAGCTTAGATTCTGAGCTACCGTGTAGAAACTAGGGAGTAGAATTTTAAACTCATTGCGCATTGGGTGGTGGGAAGGGAGGAGCAGGGAGAATGCATATCTGGTTGTTGTTAAGACAGCTGTTACCCGATATCACAGCTCTCTGCAGGGCTCCCTTAATCTACTCTAAAAGCTAACAATTTGTAAGTGAAGGGGTCCAAGGAGGATCCCTAGGAAAAGGGATTTACACAGCTGGAGGGAGGTCCAGATTCCTATAAAAACCTCCATATTGCATGATACCACTAGTGGGAATTTTTTACCTTGCCACCAAATGTTCTCTTGAAAAATTTCAGTATGATGGACTATGTGTTGAGTCGATATTGGTTATTTGGGGCCAGCTGCCTGGTTTTCAAAGTTTGGGGAGACCAAGAGGTTACCCTGGAAATTTTCAGGGGGCATTTTTTTTTTTAATGATTCTCAGTATACGCCGATAGTTCCATGTGTCTCAAGTTTTTCCAAATTTGTAAACATAGACTATGATATGGTGGTTCTCTGGAAGTGAAAGGTATGGGTTTTGGAGTGAGAGATAGCTTAGGGTTGAGTTCTGGCGTTGTCTCTGACATAGGGCATTTAACCTCTCTGAGCCTCAGTTACTTATATAGAAAATAGGAGGATGGCCCACATCAAAGTGCTGCTGTAAGGATTCAATGATGATGGACGTAGAGTACTTATGGCAGTGTTTGGGACGTGGTGGGCACATCATATTTGCTAGCTACATGAATTTCAGTTTGGTCCCACTCAGGGCAGCTGCTCCAGGAGGACGCCTATGCCTTGGTGAACATACTGGTTGGTAACTTTGACTCTAGATTCAAACATATTTGGGTTTGAAACCCAGCTTCACCACTTAGTAGCTAAGTGACCTTGGGCACATGTCTTAATATTCCTAAGCTCCAGTTTTTCATCTGTGTTGTTGTTGTTAAGTGCCGTGGAGTTGGCTCCAACTCATAGTGATCTCATGTACAACAGAATGAAACACTTTCCGGTCCTTTGTCATTCTCACAATCGTTGTTAATGCTTGAGCCCATTGTTGTAGCCACTGTGTCAATCCATCTTGTTGAGGATCTTCCTCTTTTTGTTGCTCCTCTACTTTACCAAGCATGATGTCTTTCTTCAAGGACTGGTCCCTCCTGATAACATGTCCAAAGTACGTGAGACAAAGTCTCCCCATCCTGGCTTCTAAGAAGCAGTCTGGTGAACTTCTTCCAAGACAGATTGGTTTGTTCTTCTGGCAGTCCCTGGTATATTCAATATTCTTTTCCAATACCATAGTTCAAATGCATCAATTCTTCTTCAGTCTTTCTTATTCATTGTCCAGCTTTTGTGTGCATGTGAGGTGATTGAAAATATCATGGCTTGGGTTAAGCTCACCTGAGTCTTAAAAGTGACATCTTTGCTTTTCAACACTTTAAAGAGGTCTTTTGCAGCAGACTTGCCCAATGCAACATGTCATTTGATTTCGTGACTGCTGCTCCCATGGGCGTTGATTGTGATCCAAGTAAAATGAAATCCTTGACAACTTCAATTTTTTTTATGTTTATCACGATGTTGATTATTAGTCCAGTTGTGAGGATTTTTGTTTTCCTTATGTTGAGATGTAATCCATACTGAAGGCTACAGTCTTTGATCTTCAGCAGTAAGTACTTCAAGTCCTCTTCACTTTCAGCAAGCAAGGTTGTGTCATCTGCATATCACAAGTTGTTAATGAGTCTTCCTCCAATCCTGATACCTTGTTCTTCTTCATATAGTCCAGCTTCTCGGATTATTTGCTCAGCACACAGATGGAATAAGTATGGCGAAAGGATACAATCCTGATGCACAGCTTTCCTGACTTTAAACCATGCAGTATCCCCTTATTCTGTTTGAATGACTGCCTCGTTGTCTATGTATGGGCTCCTCATGAGCACAGTTAAGTGTTCTGAAATTCCTATTCTTTGCAATGTCATCATAATTTGTCTTGATCCACACAGCTGAATGCCTTTGCATAGTCAATAAAACACAGGTAAACATCTTTCTGATATTCTCTGCTTTCAGCCAGGATCCATCTGACATCAACAATGGTTTCCCTCATTCCACATCCTCTTCTGAATCCGGCTTGAACTTCTGGCAGTTCCATGTCGATTTACTGCTGCAACCACTTTTGAATGATCTTCAGCAAAATTTCTCACCTGTAGAATGGCATAAAAATACTGTGGACATCACTGAATTGTGAGAATAAAATAAAAATAGTCCATATAGAGAGGGCATTGTAAAGTACCTTGCCCAAAGGAAATAGTCATAAATTTAACTCTTTATTATTATAATTTTAAATTATTACTTAAGTGGCAGTGTCCTGGGTTAGCTTAGCCTGACAGAAAGAGGGGAAATATACAGCTGTACCAGTTAACTGAATGTACTTGCTACTAGTGTATTTTTTTTTCTGAGGTTGATATTTTTTCCTTCTGTTTTAAATCTCACCCCCAGCTTAATAGAGACATTTTCTAGGCTTCAAACTTGGAAAACTTTTCTTTGTTAGCTGTCTTTGCTAACCCAGCTAGTTTTATCTAGACTTCCTGGTTTAGTTTTTAATTTAATGGCAATCCCCTAATCTCTACATGTAGTACTGATCTTGTCCCTGAAGGGGCAAGAAAGGGATAAATGGATTCTACTGGTATTAGTGTTGTGAAGTCCAAGCTTTCAGTCATTGTTCCTGGACTCTTAGGCCCAGGGAGGCGTGGAGTCAAAGTTTAAGTGGACTGAGGCAGAGGCCAGAGGACTTGGGGCACAGAGTAGCTGGTCCAAGGCAAGAGGCCAAGCTCTTTTTAGGCACTTTAATATTCCAATTACCCAGGGTCAGAACGGTGATGAATTTCTACCACAGGCATCCTGATAAGGTTTCTCCCTGTGCCAAGCTCCAGGAGTGGCCAGGAGCACAGGCTCAATGATTCCACTTGGCTGTCCTGGGTCACGTTTGGGCAACAAAGCACTTAGTACTCACATTCCCGGCTCACAGACGAGTTAGAACCCTCGTGGAGGAAGATTGATGGTCAACGGTCTTCCCATCTTGCAACTGAGTTATCTGCTCTAAAGGCATCCAACATATGCTTGGACTACTGCTGTGTAGCTGTGTGTCCCCACTATTGTTTTGTGCCATCAAGTCGATTCTGATTCATGTCAACTCTATGTGACACAGTAGAACTCCCCATAGGGTTTCCTAGGCTGTAATCTTTAAGGAAGCAGATCACCAGGTATTTCTCCTGCAGAGCTGCTGGCTAGGTTTGAACTGCCAGCCTTTTGGTTAGCAGCCAAGCACTTAACCATTGCATCGTCAGGGCTCCTTGTGTCCCAGCCCTGGGACCCCAAATGAGGATGTGTGCCAGCTTCTACCTCTAGGAGGTCTTTTGGTCCTGGAGTTATGTTCTAGAGAATTTGAATTCCCTAAGAGAGCTTCTTTGAGCCCTATAAAATCTCTATGCCTCTACGCTCCAGATAAAAACCTGGAGTCAATCAAGGTGGCCAAATGATGAGAGGAAAGAACACATGGAGAGGTCTGTGAAGTAAGTGCCATGGTCACGACCCTGTAGCTCGGAGCCAGCGTCTGTTGGTTCATCTGGTTTCTAAGGAGAGAAAAGTAGAGGTTTAAAATGGAACAGTGTGGGCAGTGCACGTCCATAGAGAAGAACTTATACACAGATGTATATACAGCTTGTCTTTGGGATGCAAGACACTGAAACAGTCTGGGAGTTTTTTTTATTACAGGGGGCAGGTGGGCTAAGCTAAATTGCATTTGTTGTTTAAAAACCTAAGTATGTTTGAGCGGTTCTCTCATTGAAACCATATGTATAGTATATTAGACCCGTTCTCATTAACAAGACTGGAGTGTATTTAGTTACTTCCTCTGGAAAGCAATTATTACCACACCTTTTTATAATAGTCTCTCCAGCAGCCCCCTCTGTCACATTAATTCAGCCCACAGCCCACGATCAAGCAAAAGGAAAAGTCTAGTTACAAAGCGGAGTTATTTTTCTCAAAGTAATGTATAGCATACCTAAGTAACAGGTTTGCGGATGTAAGTAATGCTGATAAATTCTTGGGTTGGGAAAATGTACCTTTTTGTGTAGTTGAAAACAATCTAAACCAAGCCTCCGCAGGGGCTCCAAATCATATAGACAAGGTACAGGTTGTTGCCAGAAATTGGGACATCAACAAAATCAGCATCTTGATTTCTTAATTTTAGCATGAGACAGTTGCAACTGCCAAGAAATACTTTTGTAAAAATCCTGTGCTCTGTGGAAATCCAAAAGAAGAGAAGGAGAAAATGACCACAGCCAGTCCTGCCTTTTTCTCCCCCCAAGCAAGTGGATGTTTCCTATTGATAGATGCATGGAAAGACTTGGAGAGTGCTATAATCAAAGCACTGTAGCACCGGGGCTAACAGGCATCTAATAGGTAGTTTGTGATGCAACACATCTTAGAATGGTGTAGGTGGGAAAAGGACAAATTTGGGCTAGAGACAGAGGGGACCAATTATTTACTGAGCTTTTTCTAAGGGCCAGCCAGGAATTAAGGCACTTTGATTATGTCAGATATTAACCCCTTTCCAAAAACTAAACGCATTGCTGTTGAGTCTATTCTGACTCATAACGACCCTATAGGACAGAGTAGAACTGCCCTATAGGGTTTCCAAGGAGCAGCTGGTGGGTTTGAACTGCCAACCTTTTGGTTGGCAGCCAGGCTCTTAACCACTGTGTCACCAGGGCTCCTCAGGATAATTCCACAGGACTGGTATTGTTAAAACTACAGGATGTCCATTAAGTCTAGAAGTCCTGGTGAACATACATCACGTCATTAAGGACATCTTCAATCTGTAGAACAATAAAATATATTTCCCCTCTGTTCTGACTTTATGGAACCCTATATTTTGCAGAGGGATGAAGTGAAACTCAGTTGGTTAATGGAGTTGCCGGGGATTGAAATCCAAGTTCACGTGATATTAAAGACAAGGTTTCTCTAGCCATGGTTAGGAGTGTGACTTGCCTGGCAGAGTGCATAGCATTCTCAAACAGGAGCAGGGGAAGTAAAGGCCAAGAAAATTGGCTAAGACAGGGAAAGCAGTGAGTATAATAGATCCAGCAAGACACTTCTGGAGTCCAGGCAGTCAGAAGGGTCAACAAGGGCAGCTCCAGGAAGCAGGTAGAGCTGAAAGTGAGTGTATGCTTCTGGGTCCTGGGCTTTCAGGGAAGGGAAGAGATAGCAAGAGGTCAGGGCCTGCAGGTAAAGCATCACATAGCAGGCATCACTGCAGGGCTGGCAGGCTGTTTGGCAAAGGAGCCCTTCCCAGAACCAGCAATGCTGGCTCTGTAGAGGTGGGTCAGCCACAGCCTCCATACACACATAAAGTGATTGCAGTCCTGAGGAATGTCCTGAGTAAGGGGACCTCTAGTTACTTAAGAGGAAAGGTGAGAGGAAGTGAGTTGCCTTCTGTTCCAGGAAAGAAAGAGGGAATCAGCAGGTTCAGCCAAGAGCTCTTCAGAGTGCTCTGGTTGGAGTAGAAACATAAAATCCCATGATCCTCTGGGGGGAAGAAAAAGAACAGTTGCTGTGGAGTGGGCTCCAACTAATGGTGACCCCATGTGTGTCAGACCAGAACTGTGCTCCAAAGGGTTTTTAATGGCTGATTTTTCAGAAGTAGATTGCGAGGCCTTTCTTCTGAGGCATCTCTGCTCTGGGTAGATTCAAACCTCCAACCTTTAGGTTAACAGCCGTGTGTGTTAACCATTTGCACCACCCAGGGGCTCCAATCCTCTGAAAGCCCCTGGAAAACTCCACTGGAATTTAGAACTTGCAATTCCCTGGATGTCTGCACAGCTCGGATCCCAGGCACGGGCTAAGCTGTCAGTTTCTGCTTTGCAGGAGCTTATTTTCTACCACTGTCTTAGTTTGGTGGTTTTTAAAAATCCACCCATTCTCTTAGTTTGGAAAAGAATTAGTCGAAGAAAACCTGAGTGCTGCTCTCTCTTGGAGGCCTATCTGGAATTCCAGACGAGCTTCTCCCTCCCTGGGGCTCAGCAGGCCAGCCAGAGGCAGATGCTCAACCAACAGGGCCTCAGAGCCCGGACCCCAGGAACTGCTGGTGCCTCAGAGCAAGCTATGATCCCTTTGCCAAGGAGCAGAAAAAGGTGGACAGCCATGTCCATGTGGTCTTTTTTCTTGCTTGATGTAAAGGAGGATTTTGTGCTTAGAGACTGTAGGTTATGCTATGCTCAGGGAAGTGATCATTAGAAAGAAGGGTTATGAAGGGTTCTGAGTTTTTAAATTCATGTTGAAGGGAAGGATACCTCTCAATTCCGAGATAGTTCCTCTTCTCTTGCTTTTCTTCATTGCATTTATCTCAATCCACAATTATACAGTTATTTCTATAATAGCCTGTTTATTATCCACTCCTTCATTGGACTATAAACTCTATGAATGAGGGTAAGTTTCGTATCTGCTTTGCTCATTGTTGTATCCTCAGTGCAAAGCATGCGGTAGATATTGGGGGAATGACTGAAAGAATGAATGAGTGTTGAGATGGGTAGGACTGGGCTGGGCCCTGAGTATAGGCTGTGGAATAGTCCACAGTCTGTCCCCATCCACAGAAGTGTAGCCAGTGCTGGGCAGCCTTTGGCTGTGTCACATGACTGGGGAAACAGTGCAGAAGAGAGGAGGTCACTGAGAGCTGGTTGGTCGGGAGCTCATCATACAGCAACAGGTTCGTGTATGCCCTGAAGATGTAGGTTAGGAGTGGGCCCGCCAGGGGGGCCTGAGAGCATGCACAAAGGCAAGCCAATGACTAAAGCACTTGGGGTGGGGTGGGGGGATGATGGCCAGACCCCCAGGAGTTTGACACTTACCTTAGAGAGTGCCGGAAGTTATTGGGGATGGCATGACAAAAATACTTTAAATGGCATATAATAACAACAACAATAACAGTAATTTAACATTTATTGAGCTCTTACTATATATCAAGCATTGGTCTAAATATTTTACATTAATTAATTCTAACTCACACATCAAAGCTCTGAAGTAAATGCTGTTACCCCTATTTTTGAAATGAGGAAACCAAGGCTCAGAGAAATGACATCATGCAGTGTCTGACTCCAGACACTGTGTTATTACCATCCTACAACCTGTCTCCTGATGCTACGCTCCCTACCCATAGTCTGGGCTCAGTCTTAGTTTAGGTGGGGGCTTTTTAACAAACACCTCCTACCCCACAAAAATGTCAAGCTTTCATGCGGGTGATGGTGTTGTTTAATTTTTTCACCCTAATCACTGTTAACAGTTGGCTTCCTTAATAGAGTCACTTTGAGGTCCTGGGCACACAAGTCAATGAGGTGGGTGGATTCTGAAGTCTGAAAGGCCTGGGTTCTAACTCTTACTGTACCCTTTACTAGCTGTGTGTGTTGTTTAAACCCTTACAGCAGCTCCGTGGAGTGAGTGATGTTACCTTTGTTTCGCCAAGCAGAGAAAGAGCAGATGTGTATGAAGTCCCAGCCTAGGGCTTGGCACGTGTACTGTTGTGTGCTGCTGAGTCTATTCCGACTCATCACGACCCTACAGGACAGAGTACACCAGCTCCAGAGGGTTTCCTAGGCTGTAACCTTTATGGGAGCTGATTGTCAGGTCTTTGCTCTCACGGAGCCGCCGGCGGGTTCGAATAGCCGACCTTTCAGTTAGCCGCTGAGCGCTTAACCATTGAGTCCTTGGCCTGTGTACTAGAGATGCATAAAAAAAAGCTATTTTATTATTAGGTTTCAGGTAATGAAGGAAGTTGTTTATAGCACTGTGTTTTCTTGTACAAATGTCCAAACTCTGAGTCAAGAACAGTAAAAACAACAGTACAAAATGCTACTGTGCTGCTATTTTCACAGCCAGAGAACTGAAGGCGAACGTTCGAAAAACCAGGGTGGAGAGCTCTCTGCGCCCGCAAAAGGCAGGGGAGGGGGTGTGGTGTGTGTGGCAGGAGCGAAGGACAGATATTCAAGGGAAAAATGTTGCTGTGGTTACAGCCTAGAAAATAAAAACTCTGCATGCCAAAGAAAAGCCTCTTAAAATTCAATAGGAATTTATAAGCTGATGAAACAGGTGTTCCTGGGATCTAATTAAACGTGGATACATTCATTATTCAAGTCCAGCAAGGAGAGATGTCAGAGCTGGAATCTTCCCGGCCTGAACTCTGTGGTTGTGAGCTAAGAGCACTCTGCTCGCGCTTCCAGGATTGCTGTGTCCTGAGTGTGACTTCTGCTTCAAATATGAAAATAGTGCAGGGTGGGGGCTTGGGTAAGTCGAGTGAGGCACTCGCTTCAGGACTAAAATGTAAAGGGGTGTCAAAAAACTCATGATAACCCACCCACTGCCATCGAGCCAATTCTGACTCATAGTGACCTCCTAGGGTTTCCAAGGCTGTAGATCTCTATGGAAGCAGACTGCCACATCTTGGAGCCACTGGTGGTTTTGAACTGCCAGCCTTTTGGGTAGCAGTCGATTACTTTAACCACTGTGCCACCAGGGCCCCTTAGTAATCATGATAGATAATTTTTTTTTAAACTCAAAATTAATGCCAAAAATCTATGATGAACAAAATATCATAATTTTAAACGAAGACAGGATCCAAATAGCAACAAACCATCCCATAAACTCAGCCTTTGAATCTCTATATTTAGGTGGGAGGAGACTGTCCATGACTCTCCAGTCCTGATGGTGGTGACTTCTAGACTGTTCCATGATCTCTTCTCAAAGGAACCTTACCCCCTCCCTCTTCTTGTTCCTCCCTCCTTCCTTGCTTTCCTCTCCTACCTCTCAGTCAACAAGCATTTACTAAGCACCTACTCTGCAGATCCCCTGGGTGGTGCGAATGGTTAACATGCTCGGCTGTTAACCAAAAGGCTGGAGGTTCAAGTCCACCCAGAGGTGCCTCAGAAGAAAGGCATGGTGATCTACTTCTGAAAAATCCACCACTGAAAACCCTATGGAGCACAGTTCTACTCTGACGCATGTGGGGTTTTCATGAGTCAGAACGGACTCCAGAGAAGCTGCTTTCTGTACTCTGTGGCAGGCCTGGTCCTCGGTACTGAGGATCTGGAGATGAACAGGACACCGTCCCTGCTTAGTGAGCAAGTCGGACAGGTGAGCGATGATTACAGAGCAACATGGCAGTAGGTGCCTGGGTACTAAGGGCACAGAGGATTTTCAGTGACCTTGCCACATCCTTTTGCCTTTTTAGATCTTATTCACTCAGCAAGGCCTGGAGTTCTTCGTGGGCAGGGAAAAATCACCAAACTCAGGCACTATGGGATAATGCTGAAGAGGACAGGCTTTGGAGCCTGAAAGCCTAATTACAAATCCCAGAGTTACCACCTACTTGCTATGCTTGGGCAAAATGCTTGAACATTATAGGCCTCATCCTTGAACAGGGTCTTCTCACCCTTGTGTGGGGGTCATGATAGTACTTAGACTCTTACAGGGTCATTGTGCAGATTTAAGTGAGATGAGCCAGAAAGAGTTTGGCACACTGGTTTGGCACATGGTGAGTGTTTAGAGTGTTACACGGAATCACTTGAGAGGCGTGAGGGGAGCCAAGGAGGGTCAGCCTTGCTTGAAGCAGTACAGGGGGGCGAGGCAGGTTGAAAGCCATCTTTTCCTGAAGCTCCTGCCAGCCAGAGGTGCTTTGGAGCTCCCAGCAAGGCTCCTGGTGACAGTCATAAATGAGGCAAGTTCCATTCTCCCAGAGTCTCCTAGGATTAACTTACTGCATATCCTGATTTAATTTCTGCCCTTGTCATGCTGTCTCCCAGGCAGAGACATATTAGCACAGGTGTAATTGTATTATTTTATTATTAGGCCCTGATCAAGGATCATGCACTTTGTTTATATCAGCTTTATGAACTCAGAACATGAAGTGCAGGGAACTTTGTAAGCTATTTTCAGGGGAACAACCACTTCATATATGCCATAGGCACAGGCTGAGCGGTGCTGAATTCTGATTGGCTGAACTTTCCCACAGATCAGCTGACAGTAAGAGAACACTTGGCCAGACCTGCAGGCTGGGATAGTGGTTCTTTTTTTTTTTTTCTTTTTTAATTGTACTTCAGGTGAAGGCTTACAGAACAAATAGTTTCTCATGAAACAGAAGTACACATGTTGTTTTATAACATTGGTTAACAACCCCACAACATAGCAACCCTCTAACTTCTCAACCTCTTTTTTTGTTTGGTGAAAATACACATAGCCAAAGATATACCATTTCAAAAATTTCTACATGCACAGTTCAGTGACATTGACTACACTCTTCCAATTGTGCTGTTATTCTCACTTAAGATGAAGGCTTACAGAACAAGATAGTTTCTCATTTAACAGTTACTACAAATGTTGCCCTATGACAAAGGTTAACAATCTCACAACACATCAACAATATCCTTACTCAACCTTGGGTTCCCTATCACCAGCTTCCTTGTCCCCTTCTGCTTTCTGGCCCTTGTCACTGGACTCCTGTACCTCGTTAGTCTCATTTGGTTTTACAGGGCTGTCCACTCCCAGGCTGAACAGTGAACCTCGGAGGTAACTTCACCACTGAGCTAAAAGGATGTCTGGGGGCCATACTCTCAGGGTTTCTCCAGTCTCCTTTAGGCCAGTAAATCTGGTCTTTTTTTTTTGTGAGTTAGAATTATGCTGTACATGCTTCTCCAGCTCTGTCCAGAACCCTCTGTTGTGATCCTGGTCAGAGCAGTCAGTGGTGGTAGCCGGGCACCATCTAGCCGTACTGGACTCAGTCCAGTGGAGGCCTTGGTAGCTGTGGACAATTAGTCCTTCAGACTAATCTTTTCCTTGTATCCTGTTCTCTTCATTCTCCCTTGCTCCCGAAGGGATGAGACCAGTGGAGTATCTTAGATGGCCGCTCACAGGCTTTTAAGACCCCAGACACTACTCACCAAGGTAGAATGTAGTGCATTGTCTTTATAAGCTGTGTCATGCCAATTGAGCTAGATGTTCCCCGAGACCATGGTCCCCAGAGCCCTCCGCCCAGCAATTCAGTCCCTCAGGGAGTTTGGATGTGTCTATGGGGCTTCCATGACCTTTCCTTGTACAAGTTGTGCTAGTTTCCCCTGTATTGTGTACTGTCTCACCCTTCACCCAAGATACCACTTATCTATTGTCTATTTAATATTTACCCCCCCACCCCCCCATCCCTGGTAACCAACAAAGATTGTTACATTTTGTGTGTGAACTGTTTCATGGGTTTTTACAGTAGAGGTCTCATACAATATTTGTCCTTTTGTGATTGACTTATTTTACTCAGCATAATGTCCTCCAGTTTCATCCATGTTATGAGATGGTTCACAGATTCGTTGTTGTTCTTTCTCGTTGCATAGTACTCTATTGTGTGTATGTACCATAGTTTGTTTATCCATTCATCTGTTGATGGGCATCTAGGTTGTTTCCATCGTTTTGCTATTGTAAACAATGCTGCCATGAACATAGGTGTGCATATGTCTATTCGAGTGACGACTCTTATTTCTCTAGGATATATTCCTAGGAGTGGGATTGCTGGATCGAATGGTATGTCTATTTCTAGCTTTCTGAGGAAGCGCCATATCATTTTCCAAAATGGTTGTATCATTTTGCATTCCCACCAGCAGTGCATAAGTGTTCCGATCTCCCCGCAGCCCCTCCAACATTTGTTATTTCCAGTGTTTTTGATTCGTGCCAGTAATGCCGGGGTGATGGGATAGTGGTTCTTGCAGTGAAGTCCACAGCTCCCTCCCACCCCATGTGACTTCACTGGCTGGGCAGCAGCCCTGTGGGCGGTAGGTAGGTAGTAAGTCTGGCAAACACAGTAGGATACCCAGGAGCAAGGTGTCTAGTTACCAGCTTCCTCTCTCACCTACCAAAGCTAGTTACTAGCTAGTTACTAAATAGTTACCAGCTTCTCCCTCTCACCTGTCAGGGGCCAGGAGCCACCTTTGCCTCACATTTGCCATTTTTCAGAGCTGCCGTGGTCCCTGAACTGCTCTATGACAGGTCCCTTTTCCCAATCCTGGCCGAAGGAAAGACCTTTCCTGCCAGCTGGGCAGTGTCTCCTGGCTGACCCACTCGTGGAAACTCACCTTAATTGGAAGTCTCATTATCCCATTCCATGGACTGGAAAGGGCCAAGAGTGTCACCAGGATGCCAGGGAAGAGGCATTAATCTGTAGATGTGGCAGAGAAAGCTAATCGGCCTGTGGAGGGGGTGAACAGAGAGGGAGAGAGAGGCTGGCTCGAGGGCCCAAGCCTTGCAAGCCACTGTCAGGAAACTCATTATTTCATTTAGAAATTAATTTCCTCCTGAGAGAGAAAAATCACTGTTGATATATTTGTTTCCTCAGTAATGAAGGCAGGCTCATTGCAGCTCCCCTTCTCGCTGCCTACCTCTGCATTTACTGCTGCTAAAGTGTTTGGCGGAAGCCAACGGTGTGTTTGCTGGATGCGGCCTTCCCACAGAGGACTGAGGAACGAACCAGCGCTCAGTAGCCAGCAAGGCTTACCTGGCCAGGGCAGAGTGGACAGCATTTTGGTGAATGGCTCTGAGGGATGCCCCAGTGTCTGCTTGTTCAGATAAGGAGAGCTGCACTTGCTTGGGACTTTGCAAATTGTTCTTACTCTCACGATTATCTCCTTGGCACCTCCCAATAACCCTGACCATAAGTCAGGCAGAGGCAGGGTTTGAACTGAAGCTGAATGGTTCAACCATGGCCGATGGAAAAAAGGCAGGGCGTAGAACCAGTTCCAAACAGTTCAGTCATGGCCCACGGAAACAAGGGCAGTGTAGGTGTTACATAACAACCAAATTTCTTGCATGTTGGCTTTTGACCTCAGTAGAAAACAGGCAGTAGTGCCTGCTCAAAGATGGCGGCTGATGGCACGGCTTTGAATGTGTGTTGCTCTCCACAGTTCTGCCCATAATCCAATCTCTCGCATCAGGAAACCTTAGGAGCCGATAATCCAATCTCCCTAATCAGAAAACTTCCAGAAGACTGATTTGGGAGATTGGATTTTTGACAGGACTGTGGAGAGCAGCCTGTTTCCTACCTGAGTTAAAAGCTGAGTTGCAAGAGATTTGGTTGCTATGCAACAGGTATGCTGCCCTTGTTTCTACTGGCCATGACTGAACCGTTTAGAACCAGTTCGAAGCCCTCGGCAGAGGTAGCTTCCTTAGCCTCATTTTGCAGATGACTAATCCAAGGCCAATGGAAGTCACCTTCCCAGGTCACCAGATGAGGCCCTGGCAGAGTGGGACCTGGAACCCAGGCACAGGGTTCACCTTCCATTGCTTTTGGAGAACTCTCTTCTCATTTGTCCGGCAGCCTTTTCTTTTTAAACAGAAAATTTCAATTATGTGTACTCAACAAGGAAAAAAATAGCATGTTGAAACCATCACCGAGATCTATCTTTATCAGCATTCAACTGTTTTTTTTTTTTTTTTTTCTGGATAAGAAATTATTTAATGGTGAAAGTTTACACGACAGCTTAGTTTCTCATTCAACAACACACAAATTGTTTTGTGACATCAGTTGTCAACCTCGCAATATAGCAACACTCTCCCCTTCTAGACTCTGGGTTTCTCATTTCCATTTGTCCAGTTTTCCTGTCCCTTCATGCCTTCTCTGTCTTTGCTTTTGGGCTGGTGTGCCCATTTAGTTTCGTATACGTGGTTGAACTACATGTGTTATTGTTTGTTTTATAGGCCTGTCTAATCTTTGGCTGAAGGGTGAACTTCAGGAGTGACTTAAGTACTGAGTTAAAAGGGTCTCTGGGGGGCTATACTCTTGGGGTTTCTCTAGTCTCCGTCACAACCATTGTTTTATGTCTCTCTCACCTTTTGTTTTATTTAAATATTTTAAAGCAAATTCTAAACATCTTGTCGTATTACCCACAAATAATTCAGTATGTATCTCTAACTAGTTGGGACTTAAACAAACAAACATAGCCACCATGCCATTATCACTCCTATCAGAATGACCAGAGATTCCCTAATATCATCTAACCCTCTCCATATTCATTTCTGATTTATCAAAGAATTATTATTTTGGTTTGTTACTTTTTTTTTAATATAATTTAAAACTGACAAAAAAGTTGCAAGAGAAGTGTCAAGGAACTCTCATAGACCCTTTGCCTAAATTCACCAAATGCTTACATTTTGTCCCATTTGATTTATTATTTATATATATTGTATATATATTTATCAACTATGTGAGAGGACATTGGAAAGATCATACCCCTTCACTTTAGTGTCTGTTTCCTGAAGGCAAAGACATTCCCTTACTAACCACAATACAATTGTCAAAAGCCAGAAATGTAACACTATTATAGTGTTATAATACTATTATCTACTCTGAAGCCACATTCAAAATTTGGCAATTGTCGCAATGATTCTTTTTATAGATACATATTTTCCCCCAGTTCAGATCTAATTCAGGATCACGCATTTAGTTGTCATGTCTCTTTAGTCTTCTAAATATGGAACAAAATTTCTTTGTTGTTTTTGGCCTTGCCATTTTTTAAGGGTACAGGCCAGTTATTTTGTAGAATGTCCCTTAATTTAGGTTTGTCTGAAGATCCCTTATGATTAAATACAGGTTATACCTTTTTGAGGAGCCCTGGTGGCACAGTGTTTAAGAGCTCAGCTGCTAACCAAAAGGTTAGCAGTTCGAATCCACCAGCTGCTCCTTGGAAACCCTATGGGTCAGTTCTTCTCCATCCTATAGGGTTGCTATGAGTCAGAATTGACTCAATGGCAATGGGTTTGGTTTATTTTCAAGTAATCTTTTGGTTTTTCAGGCAGGAATAGTTCATAGGTATGGTTATATATTTTACACTGTAGTACATCATGAGACACATAATGTCTGTTTCTCCCATTTACAGTGTGTTTAAGTGATATCAGATTGATCTCTCAGTTCTAATGCTCTCCGTCAACCTTTCAGCTAATGATTTTTAGCATCCATTCATAGTTATTGCTTAAATCTATTATTCCATTGATGTTGCCAAATGGTGACGTTCTAATTTCACCAGTCTTTCTGTCTTTAGTCACTGGAATTTTTCTGTAAAGAAGAACTTTCCCCAACCATCTTTTTATTACTCTGAACTAGAATCTACAGAGGAAAGGCAGGATAAATGTTGGATTTTTTCACTTTATCCAATATTGGAGTAATAAGTTGGTGCCTTAGCAACCTCCCGTGATGCTGAATGAGATTTTTTTTTTTAGTATCACTATGAACTCATTAATTTTTATATATTCAATGTGTTTAAATCAGTTGCAGTCATTGTTCTTTATTCTTATTTTCTCAGATTGTGTCATTGTAGGCTAGTATGTGCCTTTGACTTGGCTCCTGCGGCCTTTTAGCATGACCGCATTCATCTTCAGTAGGTTCCTTGTCTTCTTGACACAACAAGATAAATCAGCCTCATCTTGTATATTTCCAGCTCCAGACTTGGAATCAGCTATGAGGAGTTCTGGTTCCTTTTTGTGAGCGATGGTTTTTAAGAGCGTACAATCTAGCCACTAGGGTTACTCATTACTACTAGGTTTCCATGGCTTCTAGGCCTTTTCAGTGGCCAGAACTAGGAAATACATATTTTTTTCCTATTTTTTGTATTGTAAAAATATATATAACACAAAAATTGCCAGTTCACTATTTTTCATGTGTACAATTCCGTGACACCAATTACATAAATCATATGCAATCATCACCAATATTCACTGCCAAATTTTCCATCCACAAAAGCTCAATGCTTCCTAAATGTGACTCACTATTTATATCTTTATATATAGAAAAAAATCACGAATCCAAACAAAAACAAAAAACAAACCCATTGCCGTTGACTTGATCCCAACTCATAGTGACCCTATAGGACAGATTAGAACTGCCCCCACAGGGTTCTTTACAGAAACAGAATGCCACATCTTTCTCCCATGGAGTGGCTGCTGGGTTCAAACCACTGACCTTCTGGTTAGCAGCCAAGCACTTAGCCACTGTGCCACCAGGGCTCCTAATGTCATGAATGCCTACTGATAATTTCCATTCACATTTAACTCTACAGGGTTTTTCCTTACCTCCTGTGATTTACACTCTTTTAATCTTAAAGTTTCAGTTCCTAACAACATCAAATAAATTACTTGTTTGTTACAAAATACATGTAATAATTTAAAAATAACAATACTTATATTACCACTGTATGTGATTCTCCTGCCCCACATGGTGTCGATGATATTCATCTGGTGGCTGGACTTGGCTGGGCTGGCCAGGGGATCAAAGACAGCTTCACTTACATGCTTGGTTCTTTGGCAAGGATGGCTGGACAGCCAGCCTCACCTGGGCCTGCTTCCTTCTCCAAGTAGCCTCAGGGCCTTTCTATGCTGTGGTCTATCTAAAAAGATAGCAGGACTTCTTACATGGTGGCTCAGGGATCTAAGAGACCAATGTGGAAGCTTCTGGTCCTCTCAAAGGCTGGCTGTGACTGACCCAGTGTCCCTCCCATAACATTCTATTGGTCAAATACGTCACAGGTCAGCCTAGAGTCAAGGGCAAGGGAAACTCTGGACAAAAGGAGTTTCAAAGAATTTGTAGTTATCTTTATACCACCCAACTCCATCCCTTTCCAAACAGTATGTTTTCACAGTGTTCTGCATCTTCTTGTTATGGAAGGATATAATCAGGAGATTGCTCTATATTGGTATCTAGAAATCTTCATTCCTTTTTCACACTGCATGGTCCTCCATTGTGTGGAAGTTTCACTGATTATTCAAAAAGCCCCCAGCTGATGAACATTGGCTTGGTTTCCAGTCTTTTGGCATTACAAAAAAATGCCCCAATAAATATCTTTATACATATATCGTTTTGTATTTGTTGATAATTATAATTCCTAGAAGTGTAATTGCTGGGTGAAAGGATAGATGCACATGTGTTTTTGCTAGACATTGCCAAATTTCCCTACATAAAATTGTACCAGCAATGTAAAAGTGGATATTTCACCATAACTTCACCCACAGAAAGTGTTTTCAAAATTTTTGCCTATTTAATAGGTGACAAATGGTATTTCAGCTTAATTTTTCTGTATTCTTGAATTTTATTGGGGTCTAACATATGCAGTGTGTACAATGAATCAATTTTAAGTGTAAAGTTTGATACATTTCTATTTACATGTTTTTATGTTAATCTTTTGATCTTGGCTCCTATAATGCCTCAAACACAGTGACTGGAAATCCAAGGCACATTGCTCTTGGAATAATTACTCTGCATTCCTGGAACTGCTTCGTTGGAGGAAAGGGAGAGATGTAGTAGGACAAAGCTTTTCTTTATAGTACTCCTTGCTGAGTGCTTAGAAAAAGCAAACATAACACTGCATGCTGCTTGCTGGCTAGATCTAGAACGCTGGAGATGCCTGATAAATGCCATTAGTGAGGTTGATGTGTGGATTTGGCTTGCCAACTTCCATTCTCCCTTCTGACCTGGTTACATCCACTCTCCCTTCTTCTGACATATGATCAAGACCTGTGCAATGAGGACATTCGATGCATGTGGCTACAATGATTGCTTCAGGAATTGACATGTGATCTAAGCCAGGCCAATGAGGCTCAATCTAAGAATTTTTGCTGAGCTAATGTCTGCCAGTTTCTCGTACTGTGGGGGTTTGCATGTTGCTGTGATGCTGGAAGCTATGCTACTGATATTTCAAATCCCAGCAGGGTCACACATGGTGGACAGGTTTCAGCAGAGCTTTGAGACTAAGACAGACTAAGAAGGACATGGCAATCTACTTCTAAAAAAATTGGCCAGTGAAAACCTTATGAATAGCAGTGGAACATTGTCTGATTTAGTGCCGGAAGATGAGCCCCTCAGGTTGGAAGGCACTCAAAATACAACTGCGGAAGAATTGACTCCTGAAACTAGTCAACCTTAAAGACGTGGATGGAATCAAGCTTTTGGAATCTTCATTTGCTGATGTATCATAACTCACAATGAGAAGGAACAGCTGCAAACATCCATTAATAATCGGAATGTGGAATGTACGGAGTATGAATATAGGAAAATTGGAAGCCATCAGAAATGAAATGGAATGCATAAAGATCAATATCCTAGGCATTAGTAAGCTGAAATGGACTGATACTGGCCATTTTGAAAATCATATGGTATACTATGCTGGGAATGACAAATTGAAGAGGAATGGCATCATATTCATCATCAAAAAGAACATTTCAAGATCTATCTTGAAGTACAACACTGTCAGTGATTGGATAATATCCATACAACTACAAGTAAGACCAGTTAGTACGACTATTATTCAAAGTTACTTACCAACCACTAATGCCAAAGATGAAGAAATTGAAGATTTTTACCAACTTCTGCAGTCTGAAATTATCAAGATGCATTGATAATTACTGGTGATTGGAATATGAAAGTTGGAAATGAAGAAGGATTGGTAGTTGGAAAATACGGCCTTGGTGATAGAAACAAGCCAGAGATCTCATGATAGAATTTTGTAAGACCAACGACTTCTTCATTGCAAATACCTTTTTTGACCAACGTAAACGACAACTATACACATGGACCTCACCAAATGGAATACACAGAAATCAGATTGACTATATCTGTGGAAAGAGTCAATGGAAAAGCTCAATATCATCAGTTAAAACAATGCCAGGGGCTGACTGTGTAACAGACCATCGATTGTTCATATAAAAGTTCAAATTGAGGCTGAAGAAAATTAAAACAAATCCACAAGAGCCAAAGTATGACCTTGAGTATATCCCACCTGAATTTAGAGGCCATCTCAAGAACAGATTTGATGCAATGAATACTAATCATTGAAGACCAGGCGAGTTGTGGAATGCATCAAGGACATCATACATGAAGAAAGCAAAAGGTCGTTAAAAAGACAAGAAAGAAAGAAAAGACCAAAATGGATGTCAGAAGAGACTCTGAAACTTACTCTTGAATGTAGAGTTGCTAAAGTGAAGGGAAGAAATGATGAAGTAAAAGAGCTGAACAGAAGATCTCAAAGGGTACTAGAGAAGACAAAGTAAAGTAGTATAATGAAATGTGCAAAGACCTGGAGTTAGAAACCCAAAAGAGAAGAACAATGCTTGGCATTTCTCAAGCTGAAAGAACTGAAGAAAAAATTCAATCCTAGAGTTGCAATATTGAAGGATTCTATGGGCAAAATATTGAATGACGCAGGAAGCATCAAAAGAAGATGGAAAGAATACAGAGTCACTATACCAAAAGGAATTTGTTGATGTTCAACCATTACAGGATGTAGCATATGATCAAGAACGGATGGTATTCAAGGAAGAAGTCCAAGCTGCACTGAAGGCATTGGCGAAAAACAAGGCTCCAGGAATTGACAGAATACCAATTGAGATGTTTCAACAAACAGATGCAACACTAGAAGCACTCACTCATCTATGCCAAGAAATTAGGAAGACAGCTACCTGGCCAACCAACTAGAAACCAAATCTATTGCCATCAAGTCGATTCCGACTCATAGCAACCCTATAGGACAGAGTACAACTGCCCCATAGGGTTTCCAAGGAGTGCCTAGTGGATTTGAACTGCCGACCTTTTGGTTAGCAGCAGTAGCTCTTAACCACTACACCACCAGGGTTTCCAACAGACTGAAAGACATCCATATTTGTGCCCATTCCAGAGAAAGGTGATCCAACAGAATGTGGAAATTATTGGACAATATCATTAATATCATACACAAGTAAAATTTGGCTGAAGATAATCCAAAAACAGTTGTAGCAGTATGTCAACAGGGAACTGCCAGAAATTCAAGGTGGATTCAGAAGAGGATGTGAAATGATGGCTATCACTGCTAATGTCAGATGGATCCTGGCTGAAAGTAGAGAATACCAGAAGGATGTTTACCTGTGTTTCACTGACTATGCAAAGGCATTCGACTCTGTGGATAATAACAAATTATGCATAACATTGTGAAGAATAGGAATTCCAGAACAGATAATTGTGCTCATGTGGAAACTGTACATAGACCCCGAGGCAGTCATTTAAACAGAACAAGAGGATACTGCATGGTTTAAAATCAGGAAAGGTATGTGTCAGGGCTGTATTCTTTCACTGTATTTATTCAATCTGTATGCTGAGCAAGTAATCTGAGAAGATGGATTACATGAAGAAGAAGGTAGCATCAGGGTTGGAGGAAGACTTATTAACAACCTGGGGTATGCAGACGACACAACCTTGCTTGCTGAAAGTGAGGAGGACTTGAAGCACTAACTGATGAAGATCAAAAACTAGCCTTCAGTATGGATTACACCTCAATATAAAGAAAACAAAATCTTCACAACTGTACCAATAAGCAATATTATGATAAAAGGAGAAAAGATTTAATTTGTCAAGAATTTCACTTCACTTGGATCCACAATCAACACCTGTGGAAACAGTAGTCAAGAAATCAAATGATGTATTGCATTGGACAAATCTGCTGTAAAAGACCTCTTTAAAGTGTTGACAAGCAAAGATGTCACTTTGATGACTAAGGTGAACATGACCCAAGCCATGATATTTTCAATCTCCTCAAATGAATGCAAAAGCTGGATGATGAATAAAGAAGAGCAAGAAAAGAATTGATGCCTTTGAATTATGGTATTGGCAAAGAATATTGAATATATCATGGACTTCCAGAAGAATGAACAAGTCTGTCTTGGAAGAAGTGCAGCCAGTGTGCTCCTTTTGTAACAGAATTTCACAGGTTCTTGTTCTGTTCTGTTAGCCGATCGAAATAAGATGGATGCTAGTTGCAAGAGAAACAGAAAGCGGTAATGATTGTCTGCTCCGACAAGAAGCAACCTGGGGCCTAAGACCACTCGCTCCCCACCCGAGGGGATCAGGGACCGTTTATGTCCTCGAGTCCCCAGGCGGCAGGGATTGGCGCCTGATACCCTACACCCTGAGCCCTCCCATGCCCAAATCTGGAGATCCAGGTGCTGAGTCATGCTGAGTCACTTTTCATAGAAAGTCCGCGCTGTGGAACTTCTTGCTTTGCAAAGGGTCTTGGGTGGTGCTATGTGCCAGAGAATAGCTTCTCCTCTAGCGATGCTCAGGTCCGCGTCAGGTAAGGACACGATTCTTCGCATGCGCCAAGATCCTGGCCTGCGCATGTGCAAAGATCTGGCGCCAAATACAAACTCCTGTTAGAGGCTGCGGCTTGCAAGGGCGGTGGGCTCGGAGCAAACCGTGGTTAGAGACTGCAGCTTGCAAGGACCGCTAACTTAGGGGTGGGGGGAGCCGTGGCAGAGCGAGGTTTCACTTGGACCATTAGGAGGGATCAGTATCTGGAGAAGGACATCATGCTTGGTAAGGTAGAGGGTCAGCGAAAAAGAGGAAGACCCTCAACGAGATGATTTGTCACAGTGACTGCACCAATGGGCTTAAACATAACAATGATTTTGAGCAGGACTGGGCAGTGTTTCACACTGTTGTTTGTAGGGTCGCTATGAGTCGGAACCTAGTTGATAGCACCTAGCAACAATGACAACAATGAAAAGAAGCTCTTTTATTTATTTTTTATTGTACTTTAGATGAAGGTTTACAGAACAAGTAGTTTCTCATTAAACAGTACACATACTGTTTTATGACATCGGTTAACAACCCCACGACATGTCAACACTGTCCCTTCTCGACCTTGGGTTCCCTATTACCAGCTTTCCTGTCCCCTCCTGCCTTCTAGTCCTTGTCCCTGGGCTGTTGTGCCTCATTAGGCTCGTTTTGTTTTATGGGGCTGTCTGATCTTTGGCTGAAGGGTGAACCTCGGGAGTGACTTCATTACTGAGCTAAACGGGTGTCCGAGGGCCATACTCTTGGGGTTTCTCCAGTCTCTGTCAGGCCAGTAAGTCTGATCTGTTTTTATGAGTTATAATTTTGTTCCACATTTTTCTCTAGCTCTGTCCAGGACCCTCTATTGTGATACCTGTCAGAGCAGTCCGTGATGGTAGCCAGGCACCATCTAATTGTACTGGACTCAGTGTGGTGGAGGCTGTGGTAGTTGTGGTCCGTTAGTCCTTTGGACTAAGCTTTCCCTTGTATCTTGTTTTCTTCATTCTCCCATGCTCACGAGACCAGTGGAGTATCTTAGCTGCTCACAGGCTTTTAAGACCCTAGACGCTACTCACGAAGGTAGAATGTAGAACATTTTCTTTATAAACTATGTTACGCCAATTGAGCTAGATATTCCCTGAGACCGTGGTCCCCATAGCCCTCAGCCTGGCAATTCGGTCCCTCAGGGAATTTGGATGTGTCTATGGAGAGGCTCTCTCTTTTCTTTGGGGGCTACCTAGTTAGTCTTTCCTAAGCCTGGTGCTCTCAATAGCTAGCCTTGTTTCCACTCGGAGAAAGCTAGTACAGGGAAGCAGCTGGAGAGAGACAGATTTCTAATGGTTTCATATGAACACCTGGATCAAGCTGTGTCTAAAATTTTAGGTCTAAAACTGTGCCTGAAATTGTAGGTCTAAATCTAAAGCCCTTACCTGAATAATAGGTGCACTTTTTTAATTTAAAGCACTTTGAGTTAGATTTTCCATTACTTGCAACTGTTGTTGTTGTTAGTTGCCATGGAGTTGGCTCCAACTCATGGAGACTGTATATATAACAGAGCAAAAAGTTTCCGGTTCCTTCATGATCTTTGGTATATTTGAGTGCCTTGTAACCCAGAGGTTCATCTTCTAGTGCTATACTGGGCAATATTCTGTTGTTAAAAATAGGGTTTGTATTGGTTAATTTTCAGAAGTAGATCACCAGGCCTTTCTTCCTAGTCTGTGTTAGACTGGAATCTGCACTAAAACCTGTCCACCATGGTCACTCAGCTGGCATTTCAAATACCAGTGGCATAGCTTCCAGCATCATAGCAATCCACAAGTCACCACAGTACAACAAACTTATAAAAAAGTCCTAAATAAACAAGTAATCGCTGTATTCATTATTACTAGAAGTGAAGAACTAAGTGACCCTGGCTATGAGGACTCTGCAAGTGTCCAGTACTATAGGCCTGGACAGGTTTCCTTGGGGATGCTTTCTTCATGGTGCTTCAGCTCTTTCTTTGCTTTGAGCGATTTTCTTGATCCCATTGACCTGTTCTGGCCTCTTGCCTCTGCTCATTGTGATATGCTTCCCATTCTCTCTTGAGGACAGCCGTGGGGCGTTGTCCAGCCTCCTGGTCTATCACTGCCTGTGAACCTGAGCATCAGTGCACTTTTGCTTTAAAAGTCAGAGAATCAGGGAACCACAGCAAACGCCAACTCCCACCTTCTGTCTTCTGTCTGCTCTCACATTGTGGTTTCTGGTTTCTGTTTTGCAGCTTGGCTGAGGTAAACTCCCTTGAATGACATCACCTCACCACCTAACTGGGCGCCCCATATACATAGCCTTATTGGTTTCTGCAATTGATGCCTATTTGTACCCTTGCAGTCACCACTTGTTGAGGGTTGCTATGTGTCCCCACTGGAAGGAATTGCAGTGCGACAGCCAAAGATGGATAAGACATGGCCCCTTTCCTCAAGAGGACAAGCAGATAAGATGCAAGTGTTAAACTGAGGTATATACATTGGGTTGTAGGGGCACAGAAGGAGTGTGTGTGTTTATATATGTGTAAGAGAGAGTAATCCTATGAGACAGGCTTCATGAAGAAGATGACTGCTGGGCTGAGCCTTTAGGAATGATTGTTAGATTATCCATAGATGATCAATTCAGTTTGGTACAATTAGCTAGTCAGCAAGTATGACCAGCATCTTATTTCAAACCCCTTTTCTGAAAGAGAGAAGACAAGTACAAGAAAATCCATGGAAGGTCACGAAGGGCAGCATTATTTAACCTCTCAGGGGGGCCTATGGAGTCTTGTCTGATAGGGCAAACAACCAGAGGCGGGGGCTCCAGCTTTGCAGACACGGCAGCAGAGGCATCTTAGGGATGTTAGAAAAGTGATTCTGAGTAGGGCTTCTGGATTGCCGTGCTTTCTGCCTGGCGCCTTGCATTCCTGGGCCATCCATCTGGCATATAAAGTGGAATGGTTGGTGCACAGCGTGTATGTGTGCGCAAATGAAGCCTTTTTCTTTTCAGTAATTTCAGGCAAGGTGCAAAGAAGCTGTAAATAAAGCTGTAGGAAATGGAGTGCATCTTTCTCACCTTGATTATTGCCATTAATCATGATAAAACTTTATTGTGTGCCGACATATGAAGAGCACTGTGTCAAACACAGACATGGATACAGTCTTCATAAAAAAGACGGCAGTACATAAAGCACCATGTAGAGATAGATTGCCTAAGTGAGCAAGGTTAAGGTGGCTCCTGGCTTCATTTTGTTTTCCATTTGGACTGCCTCAGAGTTGTTAGAGTCTTGTACCCCAATTGCAAAGACCCACTCAGCTTCTATGTCTTGCATGATGCTCATCTGTTAAGAGCACAATGTTTTGCTCAAAACTCCTTCCAGCTGCATTCATATTCTCCCTACTCTGTGCCATCTCCCTTTTGGATCAAGAATAGGAACAGTAGTCATGCTTTGCAAAAGTTTGATTATAAGAACAGAGATGGAAGGTAATAAAAGAGGGATGTTCTCAAGAGAAAAACTTGGAAGAGAGCATAATACATCAACCAAATAGAAGGAAGAATTGCACGAAACTGCCTTCTAGCTTACGACTGTATCAGACATGAGGAAGAAAGAATAAGCCAGGTTGATTAAAACAACTTACCGCGTTAAAAAAAATTCAGAATGATGAAGTCTAGGCATATAAATTATACCGCCACTGTTCCAGCAAGGAGAGCAAATCAGCAAGGTTGCTTGGGTGGAATTCCCCAGGATATCGCTATCATCTTTATATCCCTTTCTTATCTCTTGCCTTCTTTTCTGCAGTTGATGTTTGTTTACTTTGGTAAGTGAAAGTTTTTTTGTTTTTTTTTTTTTCTTCTTCTTTCTGTTATTTCCAAACCTGAAAGCTGACCTTAGAAGTAGGCCTCCTGGATCTCAGTCTAGTGATGAAGCCGTAGAAACCTCTCCGTTGCTGGCCTTACTACCTGAAATCTAACCCACGTGGAAACTTTCATAGTCATCATTGGCTATTCTCTTGTCAACCATTTGTGAATTGAATTTTAATTTATAAATTATCCTTGGGCACCTACAAAGTGCCAGGCACCAGGGATGCGTGATAAAAAAGAAGTGATTCCTGCCCTCAACTTTCTCATAATCTGTTGCGGAAAGTTGTATGCAAACCACGGACAGAGATGATGTAAAGTGCCTATTGCTGTGTTAGGTACATGGTAGCCATCTGATGCATTGTGGGTCACCTTTTCCCTTTGCCAAATTAATCTCCTTCAGGGTAGTAGGAGCCATTATAGAGGGATAGGACAAGTCACTGTGTGGGACCAAGGGCAGGGGGAGTGGTCAGCTCTACTGGATAATCTGGGAGGGCTTCACTTATAAGGTGATCCTTAACCAAGTGGGCATTTCCTGGGTGAAGAGGATCTTTCAGACAGAGAGAGAATAACATAAATGCACATGGGAGAGAAATAGCAAAGTGCATTTGGGAAGCAGTGAGCTGCTTAGTATGACTGGAGTGCATAGTATGAGGGGATGGGATCAGCACCAAGACTTGGGGGTTTGCATCAACCTTGCTCTTAAGGAGAAGAAGCTCCATGGCTGCTGAAACACCTGATGGACTGTAATTACTCCTTGGCTAGTGGAAGCCACAGAAGCCCCACCACCTCGACCTCCTCCATGAGTGTTTCTTTCTCCTTTCTGCTTACCAGGTCCTGACTCTGCCATTTGGAGAAAGAAAGAAAGGAAAGAGAGAGGAAGAAAGAGAGGGGTGACATATTCCCTCAGGTCATGCAACAAGTTCATGGTAGAGCTATGACTCTGACTATTCTGCTCAAATGTTCTTTCTACGGTGATCCATGTGTGTGGCTTGATTCTAGGTGCTGTGGATAGTGATTCCAGAATACAAGGAAATGGAAAATCTAGTTAGCGAAATAAGACTGAAGATAAGAAAACTTAACAGTTTTCTTAACAGTTATAACAGTAGTATCATAATAGCCAACACTTGTTAAGCACCTACTGTGTGCTAGCTAATCTACAGGATGCTGTTATACTTTTTGGCTATTATGAGCTGAGCACATGATATCTATGATATTATTCCCATTCTACAGATGTGGAAAATGAAGCTCAAAGAAATGAGATCACTTGCCCAAGATCCATGTAATTTCCAAGGGGGCAGGAAGCTGGTCCTTGAGTCCCCAGAGTCTCACACATTAAGTGTTTCATGAGTATTTGATGGATAAGTGAATGGATGATCACACAACTAGAAGGTGCCTACGGTGAGTTTGGAATCCAAGTATGTGTGATTCAGGAGCAGTTCTTTCCACTGTACTTCACTGTCATATAACAGAAGGCAGCAGAGGGCAGTTGCCAGAATCATTGTGGTGGTAGCAAATTTGAGGATATCCAAAGAGAGAGAAGTCACTGTGGGCTTGTGGTGGTCAGAGAAGATGCCATGAAACACTGAGATTTGGGCAGGGTCTTCAAGGGCAATCAGTATTTTGGTGGCTGGAGGGGAGAGACTGACTGTCCTGAGTGGCTTGAGAGGGAGGCAGAGTGGTGTTATAGTAAAGAGCTCAGGCTCTGGGGTCAGACTTTCCTGGGTTTAAACTATGACTCCACCACTAAGTTGTGTGATCCTTGAAAAACCTCTTTGTGCCTTAGTTTTCTTATCTTCAACTAGGGTAAATCCAAGATAATCCATGTAGAGGGCTTAGCACAGTGCCTGGCACACAGTAAACTAACCAATTACCCCTGAGTTGATTCCAACTCATGGCGACCCCACATGTGGCAGAGTAGAACTGTGCTACATAGGGTTTTCAGTAGCTGAGTTTTTGAGAAGTATATTGTCAGGCCTTTTTTTTGAAGCATCTCTGGGTGAATGTGAACCTCCAGCCTTTCAGTTAGCAGCCAAGCACATTAACTGTTTGTACTGTCCAGGGACTCCGGCAAACAGTAATAGCTTAAAAAATATTGGTTATCATTAGATCAGAGCAAAGTTCCTCTTTCATGTGGAGTCAGAAGAAAAGCTGAGAAGTAGGATGGAATCAGAATGCCCTGTGCCTGGAAGCCATAGTTGGAAACCTGAATTTTACTCTCTGCTTCAAAAGTTTAACGACAAAATAGTGATGGCTGTAAGGACTGGATTGCTACTGAGTTGGTGCCATTCCTTGCTTGTTGTGAAAAGTCAGCCCTCTCATAGAAAGAACTTGAATGTCCTAAGTCACCAGGTCATTTTTATGTTCCTGCTGTTGTATCCAGCAGTGTTTTTTCTCGGGGGGTGGGGGGAGGGGGGGACCTAAATCTAGAGGGACCTTTGCTGAGGCCCAGTAAATGGAGGCCAAGCTGTAAGCAAAAGCAAAAACCAGAAAGCCCAATAAAAAGAGAATGGGCCCATAAATAAATCCACAGCCTAGAAAAAGGTAAACTTTATAAAAGCATGTAAAGATTGAGAAAGCCCCAGATCCACCTCTAGCCCTGTCACTGGAACCGCTAAACTGAGAGATGGCTGCAATATCTCTCAGATTTTTTGCACATTAATGCCTGAAAAATGCAATAATCGAGTTTGCAGATGTGAAATTTACTTAGGAGGCAGCCTATTTGCTGTGATCATTGGCTTAGGATGCTGGCACTTGGGAAATTTTTGCAAGTGGATAAAGATACTAGCCTTCATCCCTATGATAGATTAGCATTGAATTATGATATTCAGTGAACGTTCCTCAGCCATTGCTTCAGAGTATTTTATAAGATGGAGTCCTATTATTTCCACCACACCTTGATAGATCAGATTGTTTAATTATTCCAGACAATTTATTTCCGTTCTTTTGCCCATCTTTCCTTAGTTCTCCCTCTTAACTGCTTCGTTCAGAAGCCTGAAGCTCTAAAGATAATTGTAGAATAAATGCGACCCAATGACATCTGCATAAAGAACCCCAAAGTCCATCATCTTGGCACGTGGTTGTTTTGAAAAGTGTAAATTTAAAAACTGCTGTTGCTCTTATTAAGACAATATTTCCCATTTAGTGTCCTACTGAGAAAGGTGAGAAAGTTAAGACCGTTCAGAAAGGGATGGTAGAGAAAGAACTAAAATATATATTCAATGGAAATGTTTAAAGTTGATGGGATAGCTTAAAGCACAGAGGAGAAGCTTGAAACAACATAAGAGTTTTGAAAAGTGATTAAGTCTTCTAAGAAAGATAAAGATAACCTGTTGTCCAGGGAGGGCAATACTGTAAAGAGAAAATGGCTTTGGTGGAATCAGGAAGAGCTGGGTTGCAATCTTATATCCACCACATATAACTGTGCAAACTCTAGCATGCTGCTTAGCTTCTTTGGCCCTCAGTTTCACCATCTATAAAATGGGGTTATAACACAGATTTAATACAACTATTTTGAAGAATGAGACTGTGTATGTTGAATGCCTGGGATAATACTTGGCATATAGTAAGAACTTATTAAATGGTAGTTAAGACATGTTATTAGGAGGGACCAGTCCCTAAAGAAGGACATCATGCTTGGTAAAGTAAAGGGTCAGCAAAGAAGGGGAAGCCCTCAATGAGATGGATGAACACAGTGACTACAACAAGGGACTCAAACATAGCAACTATTGTGAGGATGGCACAGGACCAGACAGTATTTTGTTCTGTTGTACATAGGGTCACTATGAGCTGGAACTGAATTGATGGCACCTAACAACAACAACAAAATAATCACAGGTGGGTGTACAGTTCCATTGAAGAAAGCTCTCTGTAAGATAAAACATGCTATTTTTGCAACCTGCTATGTTGTGATGTAGTCTTGTTTGGAGGCAGAAAAACAGCTTGATAGAACCTGGAATTTGTGGGAGGTATTTGAGCAGCAGAAGTGTGAATGTTATACTTAGTTGTCAGTGACTATCAGAAGCCAGATCAGGGTAAGAGAAAAAATAGTTCTTGGGAAGGCACCAGGAGGGAGTTGTCTTTTGTCCGTGTAGGAGCTCACTAAGCCTGATAACCTTAGCCCAAGCTTTGAGGACTGTTGCCATAGAAACCAGAGCGTGAGCACAGCGTGAGTTCATTTCTCAAAACTTCCAGTCCATGCCAGCAGAGCATGGCTCCAAGAGGTGACAGAGCGGATCTTTCTCCCTGAACAGAGGTTCTGGCACCTGGCAAAGCGTTGAATCAGCTCAATTTGTGAAGGCCTAAAAGCCCTGTCACTAGCGGAGAGACCAGGCAAAGAGATCCTGCCATTCACTCGCCTTAATGATCAATACACACACACACACACACAAACACACACAAATCCATACATCACCATCCAAGATCAGTTGACAATTTGTAAGACTTGATTTGCAGCTCAGGGAACAGGCAACTCTTGAAATGCCCATCTCTGTTCTTGGCTCTTTGACTCCTGCTTTCTTCCAAGGGACTGAGAACCCATCAGAGTTCCTCTTATAAATGGAAAGTGGCTTTTCACTTTATGACATGATAAAAATTGTATGAAATTCAGTACGTTCTTTTGCCTCTCCCACAAATTGTAAAAAATGGTCAAATCTGCACTAAGCTAAGTTTCATTTCCCTGGGTACTGACTTTATATATCACATTTTTCAACTTGAGAACCATTTTAAAAGCCAAGCCTTTACATTCGCACAACAAAGAAAGACGAGAGAGAGAAAGCTGCTTTTGGCCAAAGTGCTACCTGCCCAGTTTTGACCTCAAGTGGGCAGGGGGCCAGCTGGTATGGCAAGGACTGGAGGAATTTAACCCAACAGGAAGATTGGTGCGGGTGAGGGAGAATAAGTAGAGAACCAAATTTTTTATTTTAGGATATCAACCCATGATTTGCTAGAATTTTGTTTGTGCATCCATAGAAGACCGATTGAGAGTTTATTCTCTGTGCTTCCCTGGGCTAATGCAGAGGTACCGAGACTCACTGAGAAACTTCCCTGGTGGAGGACACACGACTGTAGACACCTGAGAGTTGAATAATAGTCCATGCAGTGACTCTTTTCCTTTTCCGCAATTAGCCCCTGAGCACAGCGAGTAGCTCTAGAAAAATTCTATTTATAAGATTCTCCTAATTTAAGACAAAACAAGGTAATTTTTCAGAAACTCTGACCTTCAGCTATGTGCACGTGAAACAGGTGCTCATCCAATGGTTCTGTCACTGAGAAAAGGTCAGCCATTTCCTGTAGAGGGAGGCCAGGTGAGGTTGAGAGCAAGTTTCTCTGGGCGTATCTCTCAAGGGCCTCCTGGAGCCCCTGGGAGAATATCCCTGAAGCCTGGTGTGAGGTGCCCTGCCAGGGCACTGCCTTTCCAGCAGTGGGCCTCATGCTTTGCCTCTAGGACAGAGGTTCTCAAACCTGGGTGTGCATCAGGATCCCTGAGGGTGGGAAAGACTTGTTAACGATGCAGATGACTACATCCCCCAGACATTCTGATTCAATTCATCTGGGGTAGGATCCAGGGACCTGCATTTCCACCAGTTCCTTAGGTGGTTCACAGGTCATGTTTTGAACGTTCCTGGAAGATTTCTCACTTTGAAAAAATTCCCTCTTCCTCCGTATGGACTAGTTGTGCGAGAAATGAGACCAGCTTCCCAAGATGACTAGTTTGTTTGTATTCTTCATTGCTTTGGTCTTGTCCTGTCTTTACTTCCGCGTACCTAGACATGATCTCCTCTCAGTCTCTCACTTTCCAAGATAAGGAGGACAGCAACTGGGCTGTGAGTCAGTTCATTAGAGCTTAAATGCCAGCCTCTTAATATTTGTCAGCCCCTAGCTCCAGTTTTCACATAGGCAAACAAAGGGTTAATAATACCCCTGACGTGTTGTGGGATTAAATGAAATAATGTGCCCAGAAGTATCCATTGCACCACCTGGCACATCAAGGAGCTCACTGGACATATTCTAGGTGCTCAGGCACACATCCCGGGCTGTTTCTTGGGAAGACTTCCTTTGGGATATGGGAAAATCGTCAATTCCCCATAACAGTTCATCCACATGTTGCCATCTCCTGGGCAGCTGAGGTTCATTGAGGGAAAGGCATCTGGGTTACCTCTGGCGGTTCCTCCCAGCCTTGTTTGAGTTGTGCAGGTGAACGCACAATAGGGTAAGGAAGAAGGAGAGAGAAGCTGGAGAGGCATCACTTTGGTGAGTGCTTCCCAGCAGATATGTTGGAGAAGTTAAAATTGAGGCAGTCGTCGTTTACCCCAGTGTGGCTAGCTGAAGTATTTTGAACTTGAGTACTCTAAGAATGGTTACGAGCTCGGCTGCTAACCAGAAGATCAGCAGTTGGAATCCACCAGCCGCTTCTTGGAAACCCTATGAGGCAGTTCTACTCTGTCCTACAGGGTCGCTATGAATCGGAATCAACTTGACGGCAACTGGTTTTTGGTTTACTCTGAGACAAGGAGGAAAAAGAAAAGAGACAGAGGAGAAAGAAGAAGGAGGAGGAGTAGGAGGAGGAGAAGGAGAAGAAGCAAGAGAGACCTTACCAAAATAAAAAAAATAAACGCAGCTTTGAGGAAACTAAACTGTCTTATGGTATCTCAGCCCTGCTCAACCTGATTCTTGAGACGGCCAGGAGTAATGAATTGAAAATCTCCTTGGGCCAACAGGTAATTATGCCACGGGGCAAGGTTTGAGAATTCCTCTTCCATGGGAGTAATGAAGACTGCCCTATAGATCACAAGTTCTCTCAAATGGATAATGCCATTTGATGAATGGCCCCTGTGTGTCAGGTCACAGAGCTGTCACTCAGTCACTAAACACCTTCAGCTGGACTTCTCTGCGCCAGACCTTGTGCTACCTTGGAGTAGAACCATCTCCAGCCCTCAAGGAGCCCCAATCTAGTGGGAGAGACAAAAAAAAAAAAAAAAAAAAAGAATAGCTTGGTCGTGGCTGTGATGTGATGATGCAGTCTTCAGTGGGACTGCCAAAGCTAAAAATCTCAGCTTGGTTACTTAACAATGGTGTGACCTTGGGGATGCCACCTAACCTCTCTGAACTTCAGGACCTCTTCCATAAACTAGGGATTATAGTTACGGCGATTCCATCAAGTTATTGAAAAGATTAAAGAAAATCATGAATATGAAATTTTCCACACATTGTAACCACAGTAATAATGCTAGTTAAAACTTAATATTATTAGTATTAGAAATCCTGGTAGTGGTAATTGTGGCTGTAGTATTAGGCAAGTATTGCCCCAAGCATACAGAACACCTTTAGGGAGTTAGCAGTTTAGTTGAATATTATGGGACACGTATAACTGGACCTTTTGTTGCTGCTCCTGGTCATGGTGGAGGCAGCCCAAGGGGGGCTAGCTGGGTAGAAGCAGAATATATGCTCAACTTCAATGAAGCCGAGGTAACCTAGAAAATTCCCATGCAGAACTCATACCTTCAGCTTTTCTGGACGCTGGGCCAGCACAAGCATTCTCAAAATGAAAGGGACATTAGAGTGTGTTCTGAAGATTTACCTGCAAAGAAGACAGAACTGCCCTTCTCCAGCAGGGCCAAGCCTGGCAGCTGTTATGTAAGAGAAGCATAAGAGTAGTAGGAGAAATGACCGCTGAATGGAGATCCCAAGAAGGATCTGAGGCCAAAAGCCAGCACCGACTGCAGCAGGCATGGGCCACGGATGAGGCTCTGCCCTACAGCCTCTCGAATAGGGTGTTTAGCAGCATTTTGCTAATGAGGAAATGGAAGGCCAGAATCTGAACCTACGCCAAGGCTCCAGGGGCCCTGGTGGTGTAGTGGTTAAGAGGTTAGCAGTTCTGATTCAGCAGCTGCTCCTCGGAAACCCTATGGGGCAGTTCTATTCTGCCCTATTTGGGTCACGATGAGTCAGAATCGACTTGATGGCAATGGGTATAGTTTTTGGTTTTCCAAGGCTTGACTGTTTCCTCGCACCGCTCTTTAAGTTAACCAGCATCTGCCAGGAGCTTCAGACTGTCAGCGAGAAGACCGTGCATTTATTCATGTATTTATTCCATTCTTCACCACATCATCTTGAGTGTCCGTCTCTGCCGGGAACTCTTCTAGGTGCTAGAGGTGCAGTGGTGAAAGAGGCAGGCAGGCCAGTGCTCTGTTCCCAAGCAGTCATCTTCCCATAACCCAACATGGCTTCCCAAAATGAGGATCCAGAAGAGAGAAGCCCTTCTCCCTTCTCCCTTATCACTGTTTGCTGTGACCCTCAAAAGACGCAAGGCATGCCGTATCAGTTTCCGGGTGGTGATATTATATGACAGTTATGCAAGATGTAGAATGTTACCATTGGGAGAAACTGGGTGAAGGGTATAGAAAATAGACTTTCTGTATTATTCCTTAAAACTCCATGTGAATCTACAATTATCTCAAAGTTAAAACTGAATTAGAAGAATTTACCAGGGGGTGATGGGGAGAGAGCCAAGGCATATGAGTCCAGCTATTGTAGGACTCAATTATTTATCTTTAGCTATTTATTTGGTAATTTGCCCACGAACGCCTCTTCACTTTGCATATACAGATGTGAGTACATGCACTAGGCTGATACATGGCCTCTTGCTGGCCCAGATCTGGGATACACAGGCTCAGTGAAAAAGCAACAAACTTTTTCTCCAGCAGGTGGAGTTCTGGAAAACTTTCTGTCTGTAAGTTAAAGGGAGCCTATAGATCTGAGCCGAGAAAATCTAAGCCCGGTCCCAACCCAAACCTGCTGCCGTGGAATCAATTCAGATGCGTAGTAACACTATAGGACAGAGTAGAACAGCCCCATAGGAGCCCTGGTGGCGCAGTGGTTAAGAGCTATAACTGCTAACCAAAAGGTTAGCCGTTTGAATCCATCAGGCGCTCCTTGGAAACCCTATAGAGCAGTTCTACTCTGTCCTATAGGGTTGCTATGAGTTGGAATAAACAGGACAGCAACGGGGTTATTATAGGGCTTTTAAGCCTGTAAATCTTTATGGAAGTGGACTGCCACATCTTTCTCCTGTGGAGTGGCTGGTGAATTCAAACTGCCAGCTTTTTGGTTAGCAGCTGAGTGCTTAACCACTGCACCACCAGGGCTCCCTGAGCCTGGTAGAGAGGGGTAAATTAATTTACTTTGTCCATTTCTTCATTTGTTCATTCAGTATTTATTTGGTGCCCAAAACTGTATATGAGTTTGATAGTGATACCAAAATAGTAGTAATAATAGAATAAAATTGTTCCAGGCTGCAGAGAGTTTATGATCCACGTTCCCGTGTGAAACTGCCGAGTGATGATGCAGAACAGTACATGGAGTAAGAAGGATGACACAGACAGAGCTGCTGCAATTCACAGAAGGTGTGATTCCTGTGACGTGAGTGGTCTTGGGGTGGTATGATGCCTCTTGGGGCTCAAAGCATGGGAAGGTCCTAAAGAGGAGGAGGGCAAGCTGGGAAAGGGCATTTCAGCCAGAGAATGAGCAAAAGTATGGATTTGGCGATGAGGAGGGAGAGAGGGCAGACGTTGGTGAGAGCAGAATGTCCCTGAGAAGTCATGTGCGGTACAGAGTCTAGAGAAGAAACGCCTTCAGAATCAGCTGCTGTCACCCTTTGATTTTACACTGGAGGAAAGCGAGGTACCGAGAGGTTGCACAAGTTAGGAGGACCTGGAGCAGGGCTGAAACCCCATCCCCTGATGCTGCCAAATGTGAACTGTGTGAGAGAAGAGAGGTAAGCCCAGGCAGGGGGACTCGGTGAGCAGTGACTTATCATACAACATCATTACAGATGTTCCTCGAAACTAAATAAGCAAAGAACCATTTAGGCAAAGTTACCTTCAGTATTATACTGACTCGGTGTTGTTGCTTCTTAAACTGACTATTTTGAGGAAAAGGAGGCCAAGGAAAGATTTACTATCAAAGCTGCTTGGATCAAGCTTAACTCCGTGGAGCTGCTTCTGGTGCCGTTTGACCTTGATTTTGGTACTGACTTGCTGTGGGAACTTATGCACGTCCTTTCCCCATGGGTGGCCACTGGAGTCTCAGAGGCAGACACCCCAGAGCTGAGGCTGTCCATGGCTTCCTCATCTGTGGAGTACAGCTAAGGAAGTCTGCGGTTTCAGTTGGAGCTGGCCTGGAGTCGGAAGGCCTTGGAGAGCAGGCTGAGGTTTTAGGGCCTGGAAGCACATTATATATAATATCTAAAATATATGTAATGTATATGTAATCATTAGTTGCCATCAAGTTGATTCTGACTCATGGCAACCCCACATGTGCAGAGTAGAACAGGGTTTTCAAGGCTGTGACCTTTCGGAAGCAGATTGTCAGGCTTATCTTCCGAGGCTCCTCTGGGTAGGTTTGAACAGCCAAGTAGTAGTTGTGCGGTTAACCATTTGCACCAACCAGGGACTCCTATATAGTATATATACACACATATACGTATATATATGTGTGTATATAATGAGTCGGAATCAACCTGACAGCACACGATAACAACGTGTATATATTTGGCCACCTGGGTGGCACAAACGGCTGAGAGCTTGACTGCTATCCAAAAGGTTGTCTGTTCAAACCCACCCAGAGGTGCCTCAGAAGACAGTCCTGGCGATCTGCTTCTGTCTTAGTCATCTAGTGCTGCTATAACAGAAATACCACAAGCGGATGGCTTTAACAAAGAGAAGTTTATTCTCTCATAGTCCAGTAGGCTACCAGTCTAAATTCAGGGTGCCGGCTCCAGGGGAAGGCTTTCTCTCTGTGTCGACTCTGAAGAAAGTTCCTTGTCATCAGTCTTCCCTTGGTCTGGGAGAATCTCAGTGCAGGAACCTCAGGTCCAAAGGACGTGCTGCTTTGTTGGTGGTATGAGGTCTCCATGTCTCTTCTTGCTTCTCTCTTTTATATCTCAAACGAGATTGGCTTAAGACACTATCTAATCTTATAGACCTCATCAATATAACTGCTGCTAATCCATCTTACTACATCATAGTGATAGCATTTACAACACATAGGGAAATCACATCAGATGATACAATGGTAAACAATCATACAATGCTGGGAATCCTGACCCAGCCAAGTTGACAGATATTTTGGGGGGACACAATTCAATCCATGACAGCTTCTAATATGTCACAGCCTTTTAAACCCTATGGAGCAGTTCTACTCTGCACATGTGAGGTAGCCATGAGTAGGAATTGACTTGGCGACAGCTAACAACAACTATATGTATATAATATTTTATTCAGAATAAGTGGTCAGCAGTACTGAAAAGTTCCCATTAGACATTTTTCTGCCTCAAACTCTTTCCACGGCTACTCTGTCACCAGGGGATTTTCCTTTTCTTCCTCCTTCCTTTCTGCTAAGCAGCATCAGTTCCTCTACTCCTCTCCCTCTCCAGGATCCCCCTAGGAAATTCAAATTTCTCACTCCTTTATTATGCAGAGCAATTTCATGATCACCTTTGTGTCTTGAGCTTTCTCTTAGAGTCTTCTGTACCCTCCATTTTCTTCTATACCCTCCAGTTTCTTCTATACACTCTAGTTTTACCCTCAGCAATTTCACAAGCCATTTCTTCAGAGAAAATGCAGTATTTCCCCCCTCCCTAAATTTTAATGAAAGGAACATTCTCCATCTTTCTCCCTATGTTACATGTGACACCGAAAATTATGCTTGGATTGTTGTGCTATTGGTAGAATCTCCAGTAGGAAACAGGGCCCTGCCCCAGAACTGGTTTTCCTCCATCATGTGTCCAAGGGAAAGCCCCAGCCTGTAATTTTGCCTGCAGCTCTTTTACTTAAAAATCCTTGGCGACCCAAGTCAGAAATGAGTTGGTGAGATGGAGATTGACAAGTTGCCTTTGGTGTAAACGTAGATTCATATGGTGGGCTCTGTGGTATTTTCTGAACTGTGGGCTGGAAGTTGGATTTGTTTGGTGTGTAAGCTGGCTGACATCATAAAAATATGGGATAACATGTGGAGAGGGGGACCAAGTTTGGCAGGAGTGTGTGTGTGTGTGTGTGTGTGTGTGTGTGTGTGTGTGTGTGTGTGTGTTTGTACGGGTACACACGATCTTTCGGGTCTCCAGGCACACAGATCTGACAATGTATCCATCAGGAAGAGCGGCTGTGAAAGCACAGAGAAGCTTGGGCCTAGCTCAGCGATCAGAAAACAAAAATCCTTACAGGAAAGTCCTGGCCTGTCGCCCTTCTGTCTATGTCAGAAAGAACATTGATTCTGGCAAATTGTTGCTCAATCTGCAGAAGCCTTAGTTTGATAATCTACCTCCAAGTTTCCTTCCAAAGCCAACAAGTCGAGTTTCACTATTATTTAATAGAGTTTCAAGGTAGTATTAAAAATAAAAATAAAAAAGATTTGCCTGTGTTGGTGGATGAGGAAGACTTGCTTGAATTTATTTATTTTATTTTTTGCACATAGATGCTAATTATAAAAAATAGCTCTGAGGTTGATAAAACCCAGCCTTCCACAGCCTGCTCAGAGAGTTGCCCTTATTTCCAATTATCCAACTCACTGGCTGCTAAAGTATTGCTCCTTCAGCCCTGCAGACAAGAGGAATTAGTTACAGAGGCAAATTGCTTTGTTGTGTTTCTTTCCTGAGCCATAATTCACTGGATGAGCGTCCGGCATCGCGTTAGGATCCTTACTCAAAGTGCAAGTGTGCATGAAACCTCTCCCCACCTTGGGCACCGCTGCGTGAACTGCTCATCCATCACCCAAACGAGAGCCAGCAACGCACTTTTCTCCATCATTTCTTCAGTCCAGGTACCCTCACATTTTGATAAACCAGTACAACTTCCAGTTATTTAACATTCCAAATTATACAGTGCCCCAAACGCTTTTAGAGCTACGAGTACCTTGTAGAGAGCCATGTCCCATGGAATTACAACATTTTTACATGGTAGTGAGTATTTGGAAGAAGGATCGTCTTTGTTGTTACTTAGATCTGAGTTGGAGTCTCAGCTCTGACAATTATCAGTTCTGCTGAACTCAGTTTTCTCATCTGCGAAAGGGGTGGATGCCTATCTTAGAGATGATATGAGGACTGGGTGAAATAATGCACCTAAATCACATCACTCAGTATCTATTGCCTGCTAGGCCCTCGCTGAGTTTCCCTCCTTGTACATTCTGTTCAATTCAGCCTACACTTAACTGAGTGTCTACTATGTGTCAGCCACCACCTTGTCTGTCGGTTTGTTGTACTGTGGTGACTTGCATGATGCTGAGATGCTGGAAACTACGCCACTGGTATTTCGTATAGCAGAACCAGCAGGGACACCCATGGTGGACCGGTTTCAACAGAGCTTCCAGACTAAGACTAGCAAGAAAGGCCTGGTGATCTACTTTCAAAAATTAGCCAGTGAAAACCTTATGGATCACAACAGAACACTGTCCAACTTCTACTTTTGGACATGTCATCAGGGGGATCAACAGCTAAAAGAGGACATCATGTTTGGTGAAGTAGAGGACCAACGACCTTCAGTGAAATGGATTGGCACAATACCTGTAATGATGGACTCCAACATGTCGGTGATAGTGAGGATGATGCAGGACTGGGCATTGTTTCATTCTGTTGTATATAAGGTCACCAGAAGTCGGGGTTGACTTGATGGCAGCTATGTATGTATGTATGTACGTGTATATCTATCTACCTATCTACCTACCTATCTGTCTATCTATCTATCTGTCTGCTGTGTGTCAGACAGTGAATGGGGGGCCCTGAGGAGTTAGCAAAAAAGAAGATGTGATCCCTGCCTTCTGGCATCTAGCAAGACAGATTAAGCCCAGTAATGTGTGCGGTAAACTGTTCAAAGTAAAAATATAGTGAAACTTCTACCTCTTCTGACAATTTAGCTCTATAGGGAAGACAGTCACGTAGAGATGGAGGCAGAGATGGGAGTCCTCTACTAGCCAAGGAACGCCATGGATTGCACTCTACCACCAGAAGCTAGGAGAAAGGAATGGAACAGATTTTCCCTCAGAGTCCTCAGAAAAAGTCAACACAGCCAAGAGACTCTGATTTTGGACTCATAGCCTCCAGAATTGTGAGACAACACACTTCTGTTTGTATAAGCCACCCTGTTTGCTTTGGCACTTGGTTAGGGCAACCTCAGGAGACTAATATACTGGTGCTGAGTTCAAACCATCTGATGACATGGGAGATTAGTGCCTAAGCAGCTTATATAGGCATAATGCCTGGCCTCCTGCATCAGATCCCCTAAGTGGGACTTCCTGAACCCCTTTCACCTCCAGCCAGGTGAGCTATAATTATGCAGAACAATGCCCAAAGTGTCTGTCCTTCCTTCTCTCTTTGCTTAGTGAAATCCTACTCACTCGTTAAAACCCAGCTCAAAATGTCACCTCCTCTGGGACAGTTTGTCATATTCCCCGAGTTCAAATGAATCACTCCCACCCTCCCCCTACTGTATGTCTGGATGATTGGGTTCTCACAGCTGGAAGTCCCTGCCTGGGCCTATCTGTCCTCTGTTCCCTCATACAGATCAAAAGATGCACATTTGCAAACCGTGCACAGATATAATGCATGAGCCTGATGCACAACATTGGGCAAAATAAGGCATGAAACCAAGAGAATATGCTACCTCCAGAAATTTGCAGATTTCCAAAGGCTCAACATTTAGAGAAAATTCCAGACCTGAAACTCTTTTTTTTAAAAAAGAAGCACATGGGGACTCCTGTTTCAGTCCCTGGTCTTTAGGGCAGAGGTTGCAGCCTACAGACTTATTTTTTTTTCAGTGTTTAAATATACAGCCAATATTAAAAATTGGGAGAGTTTACATGAAAATCTGGATATTTAACTTCTTTTGCCAAGAAACTATGATCTAGCAATACCCAGTCTACATTCCTGCATGGCAGTGGTCAACTGGAGCCCAGAAGGAGCCACCTCCTTTTCTGGGTAGGGCCTGCGCTCTCCTGCCTGCTCCAGGCTCCACCATCCCTACCACTCCTCAATGCTAAAGACAGGGCCCAGTGCAGTTTACCACTATACTTGCCACTATTATTTTTCTAATATAATAGAGACATATTTCTCTGTATCTATTCCACCATCAAAAGTGGAAAACTAAAATATAGATAGGAGAGGGGGTGCTTATTTCAAGCAAAGTAGGAGTGACCATTTTTCTGGGTGGAAGAGAAGACTATTCCTGCTTGGCTTCTGTAGGCATCTTAGTTGACCATCCTGGTCTTTTGGTTGGGATGTGGTTCAGCTGTTTGTCACTGGCTGGTCGATGGTGCTTTCCTTGCAGCTTTCCTGGCTTCAGGGTGGAGTGGGCAGTTTTCTGTATTTGCAAATGGGTTCATAGTGCAATAGCCCCATTCTAAAGAGCTCTTTGACTTCCTTCCTCTTTAGGAGAAACTTCTTAAAAGAAGCTCGGAGAAACTTCTTAAAAGAAGCGTCTTTATCTCTCTTTTAATCAGGGCAAATGACCCATATAGAGAAATGAGAGATCCTTCTGTATTGTTTCTAATAACACAGTGTGTCAGGCTTGCTATTCTCTCTCCTTTCTCTATACCTCCCCCACCCCTACCTACATCCCTAGGCCAAATAGTGCAATCCTTAAGAGTGAACGTAATCCTAAGTGGCTCAAAAAATGTCTTCTAGAAAGTGCAGTAAAACAATGTTCTCACAAAAACCAATTGCTTTTGTTCCCGTGGCACCAAACCTGTAAGCATGGTAACTACTCTTTAAAAACACCATCAATCACTTCTCAGGGTCCATTATGCCCTCTTGGGAGGGCATAAGCCGTCAGGGTAGTTTTGTGGCCAGTTGCAGTTCAGGCCTTACTATCTTGACTGATGAGGTAAAAATTGCTTCACTTGGTGTGAGGTGACCCAGACAAATGAGGTGAAGTTGACTCAATTGGGACCAAAACCTGGCCTGTCAACGCCAGACAAATGGGTCAGAAATGAGAGGGCTGAGGACAATTCTTCCCCTCCCCCAGTAAGATGCCCCCCTCCAGGCAGCATCTAAATACGCCAGACATTCTACAAGGTGACCTCTGCTGTGGGAAAGACCAGGAAAAGGGCTCCTAGGAAAAGGGTGGGATTTCCCGAGGACACTTGGGCTTTTTTTTCTGTCTCTGAAGGGTTAGCTGGCAGTTCCTGTACCTTCAGAGCTTTCTGGGAAGATGGCTGCTTCCTTGGTAGCTATGCTTGCAACCTGGGGGTATATTTGATGTCTTGGTGGAGGCCACACTTCTATCCAGAAGACTGAGCTAGCTCAGGGTAGGGGTGAGCTTAAGTCCTTGGCCCCAAAGGAGAAGGTGTCAAACAATCTGGAAGCAGTGATTCTCAAACTTTAGTGTGTAGAAGAGTCAGCTGGTGCTCTTATTAAAAATACATTTCCACGGCCCTACCTGCTAACATTTGATTTGTTAAGGCAGAGGTGGGGCCCAGAAATCTGCACGTTAACAAGTACGCGGTGATTCTATGGCAGCTGCTCTTCGGCTCACACTCCTGCAGAATTCTAGCTCAGTGTTTCTCAAAAGCCACTTCATAAAATTTTTCAACTAGTTAGAAAAGTGCTTAAGGATTTATGAGTATGTCCTTAAAGCGTGGACTTCGGCACTGCTTCAACAGACAGGCTTATTATTTTGGATGTAACACAATGGAATTATAAATTATTCATTCCCAGTTGAAAAAAGGAACTCAACTCAACGTCTGGGGGCTGAATGCAGCACACAGATCCCTTATGATATTTCTATAAAAATGAAATTCACATTTATCCAGCCACATGGGCTGCTGCCTTTTTTCCCTTAACTTGCAGGTTGCCCTGCCCTTCTGAGTGCCTGCAGAGGGCTTGTTATGTGGGATGAGGCCGGTGGGAACCAAGAGTCCCATCAAGACTTCCTCCTGCCTTTCCTACCTTCCTGTACTTGAGCCTCAGGTCATTGGTATCCAAATGCTGGTATGAAAACAATCCCCTGCAGAGATTTTAAAATATGTACATTCCTCGGGTATGCTGCCAGTAATTCTAGTTCACTAGGGCTAGGTGGAGGAGCCCTGATAGTGCAATGGTTTAGCACTTGGCCGCTAACTGAAGGTCAGTAGTTCGAGCCCACTCAGCAGGAGAAAAGACCTGGTGATCTGCTTTCTTAAAGATTACGGCCTAGGAAAACCTATGGGGCAGTTCTACTCTATCCTTTAGGCTTGCTATGAGTTGGAATTGACTCCATGGCACACAGTACGGCTAGAGTGAGGCCTGAGAATCTGCATTTTAATCAGCATTCCTGGTGGGCTTCTGCCATAGACTACCTCTGGGGACACTCTGGAGGCCCCTACTAGCTTATCTACTGGGCATTCTAGGCACAGTGCTGGGGCCTAAAAGCTTTTCTGGGGCCAGTGGAAATGTAGGAGACCTGAAAAAATTATGTTGGCTTCAAAATAAGAATAGAAGGAGACTTGCAGCAAAATGGCACTCTAGGCAGAAGCACCAGGCTGTCCCTCCACAGCAAGGATCTGAAAAACTAAGCTGAACAGAGAAAACAACAATCCTGAAACCATAAAAATCAAATGAAGAGATAAAGAACTCAGCCAAGCACCAAATGGAGTGAGAAAACTGACAGAGAACGGAGAGCGAGGAGAGATTCATGCAGAGGTCCCCTACCAGCTAATGTAGCGCAGATCTGCCATCTTGGACTCCTATCAGAGACCAGCAAACGGGGTACGAGAAAGCAGCTTCATGGAGCTTCCAGTGGGAGACAAAATAACTGGTAATTTGCGATATACACTTTCCCACCCCCCACCCTTCTTCACCCCCACTCGGCCTTCTCTGCTTCCCGTGGCCACAATCTCTTGTCCAGGAAGCACTGGCTGCTTGGATTCCACCCACCTGAACGGGCTGGCTCTCTGAGTGCCATTTGTTGGCTGCTGGTGTTGCTTTTCTCCAGTTCTTTTGATTTCTTCCTTACCTCGCACAACCTCCCCCTCCTTTTGCTCAAATACCTGGCTCCATGCACCATCTTTGCTTCTTCCTGAGGGGCTGCGGAGCTCCATTCGAGTGTGGAGCTGCTTCCCGGTCTGGACTGCCACGCTGGTGGGATCCCGGGGCTTTTGTTTGTTGTTTGTTTTGAATTGTTTGTTTTCTTTTCCTTTTCTTGAGTTGGGAGGCCGTTATGGCCAGGTGGTGCTGCGTGGCTTGGAACTACCCCCTCGGCTTGCACAGATGTGCGGAGGGATCCCTGAGGGCATTTCTTTTTTTGCTGGGTTTTTTTGGGGGCTTTTCTTGTTCTTTTTTTTTTTTTTTTAATTTGTTTTGTTTTATTTTCCCTCTTTTTCCCTTTTTGTCTTTCTTCATTATTCAGTTTCTCATTTCTCTATATCTTCCTTCTATTTCGGCTCCCTGAATACCTGGCGTTGTATACCTCTATGCCCTCTAGCCAGGCTGTACTGCAACACCTGAGAACAACCTCCGCGACCTCATAGCCACACCGGTGGGATCCCTGGTAACTTTGCAGTTCTTTTCCCTTTCAGATTTTTATTTATCCATTCTTTTCCTTTCTTTTTTTTTTCTTCCTCTTCCCCTTTTTGTTTTTCTCCGTTTCATAGTCTCTCATCTCTCCACTCCAATGGCAAGCTCCCCTAGCATTCTTTTTGTTTGTATGTTTTTGGCTCCTGTTCCTCTCTCCTCTCTCCCATATCCATCTTAGCTCCATGCATAATATCTCCCCACTACATCCTGCCTACCTGCACCGTGCGCTTAACATCGCACCACCAAGCAGCACAGGCATGGCCTACTGGAACCTGCCCTGCACTGATTACTGACCTGCCCTGGTGGCTGTAGTAAGTGCCACAAACAACCCATCCCAGTAACTCCTCTTCAGCTAGACCTGCCTTGCCGTACCATATCTGAGTGACTGACCCTGCCAATTGGAGAAGGAGGCAAAAAGTATTGTGCCCACAAACGAACAAACAACAAAGAACACACAACCTGCCTGCTCAGACATAGCCAAATTAAAAAAAAAGGGACAAAACAAACAAATCTACAATCAATAAATGAGAAAAATAACTACTGAATGCCCTGAAGACAGCAGACAATAACAAAACATTTACAAAAACAGGACAGGATGGTTCCAGTAGGTGTCCAAAATAAAACACCAGATGACTTTCCAGTGGAAGAAAAGGCACTAGAACTACCTGACAGGGAATTCAAATCTCTAATACTCAGAATTCTCCAAGAGCTGAGGCAAAAAGCAGACAAAAATGAGGAAAAAATAGACAAATTCATGGAAAATACGGACAAAAAATTGGAAGAATTCAGGAAAATAATGCAGGAACAAAATGCCAAAATAAATTCACAACTAGAAATTATACAAAAACAACAATTAGAAATCCAAAAGATAAACAACAAGATTTCAGAAATGGACGGTGTCATAGAAGGGCTGAGAAGCAGATTTGAAACGGTGAAAGACAGGATCAGTGGAATTGAAGACAAGCACTTGGCTACAACTCTGTTTGAGGAAAACTCAGAAAAAATAACAAAAAAAATGAAGAGACCCTGAGAGTTATGTGGGATACAATCAAAAGCAAAACTTTGTGAGTGATTGGAGTTCCAGAACAGGGGGAGAAAACAGAGAACACAGAGAGGATCATTGAAGAACTGCTGACAGAAAACTTCCCCAATATCATGAAAGATGAAAAGCTGGCCATCCAAGAAGCTCAATGAACCCCATATAGGATAGACCCCAAAGAAAATTACCAAGGCATATCGTAATCACACTCACCAAAACCAAAGACAAACAAAGAATCCTGAGAGCAGCTCATGAAAAACAAGAAGTCACATACACAGGAGAAACAATAAGACCAAGCTCAGATTATTCAGCAGAAACCATGCAGGCAAGAAGGCAATGGGATGACATATATAAAATCTTGAAAGAAAAAAATTGCCATCCAAGAATAAGATATCCTACAAAACTCTCATTCAGATTTGATGGTGGAATTAGGTCATTTCCAGATAAACAGAAATTAAGGGAATATGTAAAGTCAAACCAAACTTACAAGAATTACTAAAGGGAGTTCTTCGATCTGAGAACAAACAACTTCAGCTCACAGGCAGAATCTAGGATGTAGGATCGTACCAGCCAGATACCAGTCTAGGAAATGAACTCTCAACAACTATCCAAAACCAGAAGAAATACAACAGGGAATCAGAGCAATTAATCAATAAATGACAACAACATCAAAACAATAAAAGAGGGAATAAATGGCATAGGTATAGAACCTTCTATTGGAGAGGAAGGCAAGGTGATACCAAGTAATGGTAGACTGCTTCAAACTTAGAAAGATAAGGGTAAAATTCATGGTGACCACAAATAAAGTTAACAAACATACTCATAAAAATAAAGAGGAAAAACATAAAGTCTTAGCAAAAACAAAACCAACAAAAACAAAATAAATGAAAACAAAAATCCACAAACAAAAGTAACTCAGCACAAGAGAGTAAGAAGAACAAAGAAAACGTCAGCACCACAAAAAAAAGCACTACAAAATGACAGCAACAAACTCACATCTATCAATAATTACACTGAATGTAAATGGACTCAATGCACCCATAAAGAGACGGAGAGTGACAGAATGGATAAGAAAAAAGGATCCATCAATTTGCTGTCTACAAGAGACACACTTAGAAACAAAGATGTGAATTTATTAAAAGTCAAAGGTTGGAAAAAAAAAATATCAAGCTAACAACTACCAAAAAAGAGCAGGAGTGGCAATCCTAATCTCAGATATAATAGACTTTAAAACAAAATCCACCATAAAAGACAAAGAAGGACACTATATAATGATTAAGGGGACAATCCATCATGAAGACATAACCATAATAAACATCTAAGCACCCAATGACAAGGCTCCAAAATACATAAAACAACTCTAACAACACTGAAAAGAGAAATTGACAGTTCCACAATAATAGTAGGAGACTTCAACACACCACTCTCAGTAAAGCACAGAACAACTAAGAAGAAACTCAGCAAAGATACAGAAGACCTAAAGGGCACAATCAGCCAACTTGACCGCATAGATATATATAGAACACTCCATCCAACTGCTGCAATGCACATGGAACGTTCTCCAGAATAGACCACATCATAGGCCGCAGAGCAATCCTAAACAAGATCCAAAACGTTGAGATAATTCAAAGTATCTTCTCTGACCACAATGCCATCACGGTAGGAATAAACAACAGAAAGAGCAAGAAAAAAAATCAATTACATGGAAACTGAATAATACCCTGTTTACACATCACTGGGTAATAGAAGAAATCAGAGATGGAATAAAAAAATTCCTAGAATCAAATGAGAATGAAAACACATCATACCAAAACCTTTGGGACACAGCAAAGGCCGTCCTCAGAGGACAATTTATAGCAATAGATGCACATATGAAAAAAGAAGAAAGGGACAAAATCAAAACATTAACTACAGAACTCAAACAAATAGAAAGAGAACAGCAAAAAGACCACAGCCACCAGAAGAGAGGAAATAGTAAAGATCAGAGCAGAAACAAATGAAATAGAGAACAGAAAAACAATGGGAAGAATGAACTAAACCAAAAGCTGGTTCTTTGAAAGAAGCAACAAAATCGACAAACCACTGGCCAGACTGACAAAAGAAAAACAGGAGAGGACACAAATAACCCAAATAAGAAATGAAAAGGGCGACATTACAACAGACCCAACTGAAATAAAAAGGATTATAACAGAATATTATGAAAAACTATACTCCAACAAATTGGAAAACCTAGAGAAAATGGATAAATTTCTAAAACACACTACCTACTCAAACTACAACAAAGTGATGTTGAATATCTGAACAGACCCATAACAAGAGAAGAGACTGAGGGGCAATAAAAAACCTCCCAACCAAAAAAAGCCCTGGGCCAGATGGCTTCACTGGAGAATTCTACAAAACATTTACAGAAGAGCTTGTACCAGTACTACTCAAGCTATTTCAGAGCATAGAAGAGGAAGCAACACTTCCAAATTCATTCTATGAAGCCGGCATAACGCTGATACCAAAACCAGGCAGAGACGTCACAAAAACAGAAAAGTACAGACTAATATCTCTCATGAATATAGATGCAAAAATTCTTAACATAATTCTAGCCAATAGAATTCAACATCATATCAAAAAAATAATACACCATGACCAAGTAGGATTCATACCAGTTATGCAAGGATGGTTCAACATTGGGAAATCAATCAACGTAATCCACCACATAAATAAAAGGAAAGAAAAGAATCACATGATCATCTCAATTGATGCAGAAAAGGCATTTGACAAAGTCCAACACCCATTCCTGTTAAAATCTCTCAGTAAAATAGCTATAGAAGGGAAATTTCTCAACATAATAAAGGGCATCTATGCAAAACCAATGGCCAACATCATTCTTAATGGAGAGAGTCTGAAAACATTCCCCTGAAAACAGGAACAAGACAAGGATGCCCTTTATCACCACTCCTATTTAACATTGTGCTGGAAGTTCTAGGTAGAGCAATAAGGCAAGAAAAAGAAATAAAGGGCATCCAAATTGCTAGTGAAGAAGTTAAACTGTCCCTGTTTGCAGATGATATGTTACTATACATAGAAAACCCTAAAGACTCCACGAGAAATCTACTGGAACTAAAAGAAAGATTCAGCAGAGTAGCAGGATACAAGATAAACGTTCAAAAATCAGTTGGATTCCTATACACCAATAAGGAGAACGATGAAAAGGAAATCAGGAAAACAATACCATTTATAATAGCTCCTAAAAATATGAAATACTTAGGAATAAATCTAACCAGGGATGTAGAAGACCTATACAAAGAAAACTACAAAACACTACTGCATGAAACCCAAAGGGATCTACATAAATGGAAAAACATACCATACTCATGGATAGGTAGACTCAATATTGTGAAAATAACAATTCTACCCAAAGCCATTTACAAATACGATGCAATCCCGATCCAAATACCAACAACATTCTTCAAAGAGATGGAAAAACTAATCATTAACTTTATATGGAAAGGGAAGAAGCCCTGAATAAGTAAAGCACTACTGAAGAAGAAGAATAAAGTTGGAGGACTCACACTACCTGACTTCAGAACCAACTATACAGCTACAGTAGTCAAAACAGCCTGGTACTGGTACGACAGATACATTGACCAATGGAACAGAATTGAGAACCCAGATGTAAATCCATCCACCTACGGTCACCTGATCTTTGACAAGGACACAAAGTCCATCAAACGGGGAAAAGACAGTCTTTTTAACAAATGGTGCTGGCAAAACTGGATATCCATCTGCAAAAAATTGAAACAGGACCCATACCTCACGCTGTATACAAAAACTACTTCAAAATGGATCAAAGACCTGAACATAAGGACTAAAACTATAAAATTCATAGAAGAAAAAATAGGACCAACACTTCAGGCCTTAATACACGGCATTAACAGGATACAAACCGTACCCATCAACCCACAAACCCCAGAAGATAAGCTGGATAACTGGGATCTTCTAAAAATCAAACACCTATGCTCTTCAAAAAGACTTCACCAAAAGAGTGAAAAGAGAACCTACAGACTGGGAAAAAATTTTTGGACAGTACAAGTCAGTCAAAGGTCTAATCTCCATAATCTACAAGAAAATCCAACACCTCTGCAACGAAAAGCAAATAATCCTATTAAAAAATGGGCAAAGGAAATGAACAGACACTTCACGAAAGAAGACATTCAAATGGCCAACAGACACATGAGGAAATGTTCGTGATCACTAGCCATTAGAGAAATGCAAATTAAAACCACAATGAGATACCATCTCATCCTGGCATTATGGGCACGAATCAAAAACACTGGAAATAACAAATGTTGGAGGGGCTGCGGGGAGATGGGAACTCTTATGCACTGCTGGTGGGAATGCAAAATGATACAACCATTTTGGAAAATGATATGGCGCTTCCTCAGAAAGCTAGAAATAGACATACCATTCGATCCAGCAATCCCACTCCTAGGAATATATCCTAGAGAAATAAGAGTCGTCACTCAAATAGACATATGCACACCTATGTTCATGGCAGAATTGTTCACAATAGCAAAACGATGGAAACAACCTAGATGCCCATCAACAGATGAATGGATAAACAAACTATGGTACATACACACAATGGAGTACTATGTAATGAGAAAAGAACAACAACGAATCTGTGAAGCATGTCATAACATGGATGAAACTGGAGGACATTATGCTGAGTGAAATAAGTCAATCACAAAAGGATAAGTACTGTATAAGACCTCTATTGTAAAAACCCGTGAAAAAGTTCACACACAAAATGTAACAATCTTTGTTGGTTACCAGGGATTGGAGGGTGGGGGGAAATACTAAATAGGCAATAGATAAGTGGTATCTTGGGTGAAGGGTGAGACAGTACACAATACAGGGAAACCAGCACAACTTGTACAAGGAAAGGTAATGGAAGCTCCATAGACACATCCAAACTCCTTGAGGGACTGAAATGCTGGGTGGAGGGCTGTGGGGACGATGGTCTCGGGGAACATCTAGCTCAAATGGCATAACACAGTTTATAAGGAAAATTTTCTACATTCTACCTTGGTGAGTAGCATCTGGGATCTTTAAAGCCTGTGAGCGGCCATCTAAGATACTCCACTGGTTTCATCCCTTTAGGAGCAAGGGAGAATGAAGAGAACAGGATACAAGGAAATGATTAGTCTGAAGGACTAATGGACCACAGCTACCAAGGCCTCCACCCGACTGAGTCCAGTACAGCTAGACGGTGCCCGGCTACCACCACTGACTGTTCTGACCAGGATCACAACAGAGGGTTCTGGACAGAGCTGGAGGAGGATGTAGAACAAAATTCTAACTCACACACAAAAAAAGACCAGATTTACTGGCCTAAAGGAGACTGGAGAAACCCCGAGAGTATGGCCCCCAGACACCCTTTTAGCTCAGCGGTGAAGTCATTTCTGAGGTTCACCATTCAGCCGGGAAATGGACAGCCCCATAAAACCAAATCTGACTAACGAGGTACAGCAGTCCAGGGACAAGGGCTCAAAAGCAGAAGGGGACAGGAAAGCTGGTGATAGGGAATCCAAGGTTGAGTAAGCATAGTGTTGATGTGTTGTGAGGTTGTTAAACATTGTCATAGGGCAACGTGTAATAGCTGTTAAATGAGAAACTATTTTGTTCTGTAAGCCTTCATCTAAGGTGAGAATAGCAGCACAATTGGAAGAGCATATTCGATGTTACTGAACTGTACATGTAGAAATTTTTGAAATGGTGTATCTTTGGCTATGCATATTTTCACCAAAAAAAAAAAAAAAACCTGAGAAGGGAGAGGGTTGACATGTTGTGGGGTTGTTAAGCAATGTCATAAAATAATATGTGTACTAGTGTTCCATGAGAAACCATTTGTTCTGTAAGCCTTCACCTGAAGTACAATAAAAAATAAATAAAAAAAAGAATAGACAACTGCAAAATCAAAATTGTCTGCCAAAGATGCCAAGTCTATTTACTATTCATAAAAGTTTCACTACATTTGAAAACAATTTGTAGGCTACATTCTTTGTCACTTCATAAGAATTCCTGAATATGCATGGTGATTGCTGAGAAACCACAGTCAGTTGTAAATGAGTTTCTTGTAACCAAATTTCAAAGGCAAAATTATAAAATCTCCTTCAAGATATTTTTATGGTGAGTACTTATTTATACTGATGTTAACATTTACGTTTATTGTGGGATGTGGCTATGGTTTAATATGTTTGACACCATGTTGGGGTGGGTCCTTTAGAAGTAAGAGTTCTTGGGCTTTGTGAAGGGTTTGAAGTGTGCCCTCTCCCTGTCGCCCAGTACATTTAGAATTTTCTTGGTTTTCGGACGACTGAGTTCATAAACAAAGCAGCTGCTGTCAAGCTGACTCTGACTGATGGCAACCCCATGTGTGTCAGAGTAGAACTCTGCTCCATAGGGTTTTCACTGCCTGGTTTTTTGGAAGCAGTTCTCCAAGTCTTTTTTTCTGAGGTGCCTGCAACCTTTCAGTTAGCAGCCAAGCACATTAACTGTTTGCACCACCCAGGGACCCCAGCAACCCATTTACTTGTGAAGTAGAGAGTGTCCTGATCTCCATTTTACAAAGGAGGAATTTGAGTGGTTTACTGACTTTACCAAGGAACAACAGTCAGTAATTAACAGAGTCAGAATTCAAACTCAGTGTTAGGAACAGGGCTTTGAACACGTTCAGACCAGTTCAGTCATGGTCGATGAAGCAAAACCAGAACACACTCGAATTCTCACAATTTGGGTGCTCTGAAACGGTAACCAGAATGGGAAGAATTACGGATTGAAGCACTGGAATGGGAGACTCGGAAGAGACGTTGTGGGCCCTTTCAGGAGCCTAATGCATGAGATTGGATTATTGCCAGGACTGTGGAGAGGGATATATATTTAAGATGGCACGGTTGACTGCCATCTTTGAGCGGGGCACTGCTGTTTCCCACTCTGCTCAAAATCTGACAGGCAAGAGAATTGGTTGCTATGCAGCCTGTACACTGACGTTGTTTTCTAAGAGGGAGATTAAGTTTCTAGCAGGGCTTTGACCTGTAATTTTTTCCATTCCGGTTACTGTTCTGGTTTGCCCAAATTCTAAAAGTTTGGGTGTGTTGTGGTGTCACTTCCTCAGCCATGACTGAATTGGGAAGACCCAGTTCGAAGCCATGGTTAGGAACAAAAATTTAGTGTATTCAGTACTTCAGTTTCAGAAACCATAGCATCTAAGACTCTACATTCCAAAAACTGGATGGGCCAAATCTTTCTCAGCATCAGCCAGGATCATTCATAACAGTGGGAAGCAATTGGGAAACTTGACCAAACGAATTTCATATTTAGGGTCAGAAAGCAACATAACATATTGACAATAATCTTAATGTGTTACCAGAGAACTGGCTTCTGAGTCTGGGAATATGATAGTACAGCTATTTTAGCTGAAGAAAAGGAGGATGAGGACTGGCACTATTGACTGATTTATCTCTAGATCTGCTTTGTGAGCACATTAAAATCCCTGCAATCTTGTGTTATCCCAATTAAGCCAGAGCAAGACAGCATATGGGTCTTTTCACAAAGGCAGCCCTGGCTGCTTAGAGGACACAGCATTCAGAGAAAGAAAAGATCCAGCAGACTGTCTGGAAAGCTTTGCGCTCCTGACAAGACAGTAGACCCTAGGCTGCGAGCCTGGGCTCTCAGGTCTCCTCCACTGTGACATCCCTACTCCCCCTGCAAATGTGTGTCCTGCTACCACTCTCTCTGGGGACTTTTAAAACTTTTCATAAAGCGGTTTAGGGAAGAGAGCTATTGACCAGATTATTTTTCTCCATCTGTGAACAATAGGAAATACATGTTCACTGCACAAAAATTAGAAAACAGGGTAAGCCAAAGAGAGAAAAACAAATCCTGAAATTTTCCCATCCAGAGTACGTCCATTAATATTTTAGAGTATATCGTTCTGGAGTTTTTTTCTATGTGAAGATATGTCTGTTGATACTAGAGTGGGTGTACAGGAAGAGATGCTGACTGCAACATTGTCACAAGATGTTCTAAAATGTGACAACGACCCATAGACCCATGGAGAATTGTCTCTCAACATTCTGTCTCTCTGCTGGCAGGAAACTTGTTAGCATTTTGGTTCAAAGGGTGAAATTAACAATGATATAAAACTATTAGGATTCTGAGAAATGGAATATTGGGTGCTGACACTTAAAAGTATTAAATAGATACCTTTAACCAAAACAGCGTGTCTAAAATGATCCCAGAGAGATTGCACAGATCAGTCCCCTCTCTTTACACAGAGTGTCTTTTCCGTCTATTATTCCCTTGCCAATCCTGTTTGTGAGGTATTGTGCCAGACCACACTTCTGGAATAATAAAAGAATGAGAACATTATATATGTTGTACCCTCAGACATACAGTGTCAATAGAGAGAACATTTGAACAGGGATTCATTAGCTTGTTCCAAGTGAAGTACAGTAGTCCCCCTTTATCCGCGGTTTTTCTTTCTGTGATTTCAGTTACTTGTGGCCAACTGCAGTCTGAAAATATTAAACTGAAAATTCCAGAAATAACCAATTCATAAGTTTTAAATTGCATGCCATTCTGAGTAGCATGATGAAATCTCACGCCATCCCGCCCAGGATGTGAATCATCCCTTTGTCCGGCGTATCCATGCTGTATATGCTACCCACCTGCTAGCTACTTAGTAGCCATCTCAGTGATCAGATCAGCTTCCTCAGTATCACAGTGCTTGCATTCAAGTAGCCCTTATTTTACTTAATAATAGCCCCAAAGCACGAGAGTAGTGAAGCTGGCAATTCAGATACGCCAAAATTATTGTTGTTAATCTCTTACTGTGCCTAATTTATAAATTAAACTTTATCATAGGCATGTATGTATAGGAAAAAAAAAACATAGTGTGTATAGAGTTTGGCACTATCTGCAGTTTCAGGCATCCACTGGGGGTCTTGGTACATATTCCCCACAGATAAGCGGGAATTACTGTACCTGGAATTCATGGTGTTCTTTGGAACATCATGAAATATGTTATTTTATGATATATTGGGCTTAATAAGTCAGCTGTCTTAGAGTACAGAAAAGTAGTAAAAAGCACCTATGGTTTAAGAAAAAAATTATGGAAAAAAATTTAAAAATTGAGAAAATACCATACATTTACTTAATCTTATGTGATTTGGAAGAAGACTGTGATTATTTGATTTCAGTAGTGTAATGCCTCTGTATACTCATGGACTGTCAGTGTTCCAATGGCCTATAATTTGAGAAACTCTGATTCCTGGCATTGGTTTAGGCCAATCACTTCCTTATCTATATTAGGATGCAGCCAGGATCAGGCCCCTCAACTCCCAGTTCAGAACTTTTAGTACAGCATCACACTACCTGAGCTGAGATGTCCCAACTACTCCCTATCACTCTTCGTGAAAAGATTCTTCCAAGGTTTCAGTATATCACTTAAGTCATGGCAAATATTTTCTCATTTGCCTTTAGGATTGTAGGATGGAATCTTCCTTACATAGAACCACGCGCACACACACAAAAAAAAACCCCGACAGTTTTATTGACTTTTCTTTGAAGATGAAGACTTATGGCATATGCATACTTGCGTGATTCTTCCCCTCTCTCTGTCTCCCTACTCTCTCTCTCTCTTTCTGTGTCTGGATAGAACACCCTTTGACAAAGGACAGTCTTACATTTTTTGAAAAATCCATCTTCCTTTTGTGATTTTTCATCTTAAGTCTTTCTGATTTTTGCCTCTGTGGGATGAAGAGGTACTTTAGCCCTTTAGATTCCTTGGATTTTGTACCATGTATGTCTCTTCAGATGGATGATAATGAGCTTATCATAAACTATTCAAGGAGCCTCTTCATTCCAACTTCTTCATCTTTATTGCTGACTACACATTTGGGAATAAATGCCACTGACAGTTTTAAAACATGGCCCAAATTTTTTAACATTCATTGAAAGATGGAGTCTATGCTCCTTCTCCTTGAATCTAGTCACGCTTGTGACTGCTTTGATAGCAGAGTACGATAGGAATTAAGCTATGTGACTTCTAAGATTAGGCCAAAAAAAACTGGAGACTGCTGGGAATACTTGTTCATGGAGCCCTGCTGTGGAAGAAGTTGGTCTCCGTTACCTAGTGCCGCCATAACAAAAAATACCACAAGTGGGTGGTTTTAAAGAACAGAAATTTATTTTCTCACAGTTCAGGAAGCTAGAAGCCTGAATTCAGAGCATGGCTCTAGGGGGAAGGTCCTTCCCTGTCTGTTTCAGCTTCTAGTAGCCACCAATCCTTAGAGTTCCTGGGCTTGTAGATGCCTCTGCCGTACGTGTCAAAGGCTTTGATCCAGAACAGAAAGGAAGTTTATGGGATCAATAAGTCAAGACCTTTGTTATCAGGAATCTGGGGCATTCGTTTGACCTGTAACCTTGTCTTATCTTTATTTTATTTTTTACTGTAGCTTCAAGATCCTCCTAAAATGTAATGACTTTTAGCACTGTTGAAAGTCTATGTAGCCCCAGATGTGAAAATGTTCTTCTCTGAATTCCTTGGCACATAAATGAAATGGGGCACCTCAGCATATTAGGCTTGACAACGAGCAACCATTCCTACAAGAGATAATGGGTGTGCTGGGCCTTTCCATATCACTGACACTTCTAGAAATCCTGTGGAACAAATGTATTCTTTCTGGCTTTCAGGGCAAGGATTGTTTAGTTCTTGAGTTACTTAAAGGCAAGTTTTTCTTTGAGCAGTCCTTTGCTTTGACACAGGCACGTGGTAAGGTTGGTTCTATTCAACTGACTCAGCAAATATTTAACTGAGAAGCTTTTACTTTGTGCCAGACATTGTGCTAGTCTCTGCCTCAAAAAAGAAAAAGGTGGTTTGGACCCTATTTAAACTATTAGTTGCATGGTAGAAAAATTATTAATCTCTCTAAGCTTGGTTTTATTATTGTTTGAAGTAATACCCCTTTTAAGATTTGTTGTAAAGATCAATTGAAATCAAAGGAGAATAAATGGCATAAAATTTATAAAGCACTTTTACATTCTTTATCTTATCAGGGCAAAGGTGGTATCTCATTCAGTCATTTACTCATTCAACAAACGTTTGCTGAATGCCTACCTAGTACTTAGCACCTAGCTCAATGGACATTTGCTAAATGAAGGAATGCCTGAAAGAGTAACAGCTGTTATTATCTATCTGTAAGATTTGACTCAACGGCCCTCAGTCCTAACTGAGTTTTCAGGTTTCTCATAACTGTTTCCTCTTTGAGGGTTTTCCAGCTGGAGCAGGGGTCAGTGTGAGGCCCCCTCACTGTTGCGGTACTGAGATGAGTGGGGTGATCGAGGGCCGTGGTTCTCTGTAGGGGTGAGGTGCTCCCCACAGCGAGGAAAGGTGAATAGGGGTGTCAGGTTGAGGATATCCACTCTGGGAGGCTCTGTTTACAGTGAGCCAGTGGGTGGACACAAGAAAGGCCCCCGGGCATGATGGCAACAGATGGCTCTCCCTCTCTTCTTCCCTCCTATGCAGGCCCTGTTGGCCCTCTGGTTGTCCAGGGCTGTGCAGCTTCCTCTAGGGGAATGGAGCTTGGCAAGATTCCCTTACTGGGCTGGCCGACGCACCCACTCCCCACCAATTTCAGATTCACCGGATTTAGAGGTAGTTGATAGGGAAAGGGAGCCAAGAAAAGACACAAGGGAAGAGAGAGGAAAGGGGGATGAATGTTGATGTCTTAGCTACCTCGTGATGCCATAAGAAAAATACTTCAGGTGGGTGACTTTCAGAACAGAAATTTATTTTCTCGTAGTTCTGGAGGCTAAAAGTCCAAACCAGGATCTCGGTTGTTGATTCCTTCTGTGGGCCTCTGTCCTAGTTTCTGGTGGCTGCCAGCAATCCCTGAGGTTCCTTTGCTGCTTATGGATGCATGAGCCTCCATTGTCACAAAGCATTTCCCCCTGTGTGTCTGTGTGTACTCTGCTTTCTCTATAAGACACCACTCAGAAGTGATTCGGTATAGGACCCATCCTACTCTGGTATGACCCTATTAACCTAACAAAAGAAAACCTCTATTTCCAAACAGAGTCAAATTTGCAGGTACAGGGCTTAGGACTTTAACATAACTTTTTGGGGAGCACAATTCAATCCATAACATCTGGGAAAGAAGAAGGAAAAATGGAAGTTTTCCTCTAGGAAATGTATGATTCTGGTAACCCAGATGTTGGCTAACACCTCCGCCCCTCAGAGATCTGGATGAACTCCCCTGAACCCCAAGACAGCTAAAACCTTTCACTGGGATTCCTGAGAGCCCCACATGTTGCACCTGCATGTTTTCCTCTTTTTGTGGCTCTTCTACTCCCAAAGCCCACAAACTCATCTCACAGCCTCATTGTTTTCAGTGAAAAATTCCATCACGTGCAGATTTGCACATCTCCAGGGAAGGTGCCAGACTCCTGGAATGCTCTGAGTGCCCTGAAGAGCATCCTGTGGTGATCTGTACAACTCCCTCCCTCTCTTTGGCTCCGTCCTCTTCCTTCTCCCAGCTTGGTGCCCCCTTCCAAAGGCCACACACACTCTGACCTCATTAACCGCCCCCCCCCCCCCCCCCCCCGCTCATTGCCCTAGGTGAGCCAGGCCTCCAATTTAAAGGCATCTTTTATAGAGCACAGTTCTACAGTCTGCCTTTCCCTGACTTCCCTTGGAAATCTAGGAAATATGATTATCTCCAAAATTGGATGGAGTGATTAGTCAAACCAAGAGAGATTTGCTGTCATTTTGAGTGCAGTTCCACATCTTTTCCTTTACTTCCTAGAGCAATGGTTTAGTGCTTGGCTGTTGACCAAAAGGTTAGTGGTTTGAACCCACCAGGAACTCTGCAGGAGAAAAGACCTGGCAATCTGCTCCCATAAAGATTTCAGCCTAGGAAGCCCTGTGGGGCAGTTCTACTCTGTCATATAGGGTCACTATGAGCCAGAATCCACTCACTGGCACCCAACAGGAACACAACACAAAGACTTCTTTGGGACAAATATTTGTTTTAAGTTTTTGGCTCACTGGCAGTGTCTATAGCAGACACAATAGCAAGGGTAACCGCGTGTCTCTGAAACCAGGTTTGTAAGGATCATAGAAGTGTCATAAATTTTGAAATGGCAGGCAAGTGGATGCTCCAGTATTATTTTCGGCTATCACCATGCCAGTCCCGTTAAGAGACTGATAGAAACACAAGTGGAGCCGGGAGAATGGGGGGAGAAGTAGTCAGAAGCTCAACGTTGGCCGGATCTGGTTTGAGAACAGAGAAAACAATTACCCTTTAATGGCCATGCCACTCAGGCTGGCGGATACTTCTTATCTTGGCCAATGGTCCCCTTGTAATTTTTGTGTTAAGCAGCAACTCTGCAAACTTGCTTCTTTGTTTCCTTTCTAGGTTTTGCAGACTTCATGAACCCACTATTTCAAAACCATTTACACACTTTGTCTTATACCTGCTGCAAATAAAAAAGCTGCCTGACAGACCTATTGCTGTTGATTGGATTCTGACTCAGAGCAACCCTATATATATATATATATATATATATATATATATATATATTTGAGCCTGACAGAAGCAGGGTGGTAAATGGTCCGGTAGTCTCAGTATGGCTGAAAGAGGAATAAATAAAACCCTAGAAGCTTGCACGTAGACAGAGTCGCAGCTGCAGTGAATATTGTGGAGCAGAGGCAGCACTGTGTTACCCCATTATTAATGCTCCTCCGAGAGAGAAGCGTTTCCTACCAGCAGTGCATCACTTTCTGTGATGTTGAGAGGGAAAACTGGCAGAGGAAATCAAGTCCATGTTTCCTTAAAGGGGAGAATGTGAAAGTTTCTACTGAAATTTTTCTCTCCTTCCACGTACTTGTGCAATGGAGCTTGACCAGGCATATGGTACTCATTCCTTACCACAGGAGTTGGCGGTGGCATTGTAATTATCTGACGGTGCCCTATCCTGACTCTGTTAGGAGTTCCTTTGGGGTGGTGGGTGTGTCTAATTCTTCCTTATATCTCCAGTGCCTGGCACTTGATAAGTACTCACTCCATGACTTGTTGATTGGATGAATGATTGAGTGGAAAGAAGAAATGGATATATACCACTAGGGATGAAGAAAGAATAGGCTACTGAGAACTCTCAGCTCTCCCCTCATCCCTCTAAAGGGGTCATTTAATTTGAACATTTACCAGGTGCCACTTGATCAAGTTTTTGTGCTTGTTGAGCATATGTAGAGATGTGACCAATGGTGTCAATCAGCCTTCCCGGGAGATAATGGTAAAAAACAAACATATGTGGTTCCTTTGAAGTGTACAACCAATGGCTTCATTAGTAATGAGCACTTGAAGTTCTACACAGACCAGCCTTGAAATTTATTTGTTTCTGCAAAACATTTGCTGAGAGTTTAATATGGGCTGGGCACTCTTCCAAACATTTTGGTCACAATTGTTTATTGCATCCTTCTTATAGTCTAATGAAGTAGGGCATTATGTTGCTCTCAGTTCTACAGATGAGGCTGAGAGACTGGTCCAAGGTCACAGGTTTTGTACATGGCATAACTAGAACTTGAACCAACATACTTATGGCATCTCAAAATCTGAGTATGTGCTGGTAAGAGCTAGTAGGTTAGGAAGTCTAGTAGGACATTCCCATGTAGCAAAGATGATGAGTGAATGGAACAGAATTAGAGTTTATTGTTACATGGTCTGTGGTCCTGGGAGTTCTGAGGTTCTGGATGGGCTTGGTTGGATCATTAAGTGTAAATCACATGAGTCCTCTGGGATAGAATCCTTTGGTTTTAAGAAAAGAAACGCTTTAGTGAAGCAGATGAATTGAATGGAAAGTTTGAGAGGACTCATCAAATTGATCATTGGATCATAGGAAGAACATCATATACAGTACTAGCTCGTCTGGAAGGGATGATGGAGATCATCCAGTTCAGTGGTTCCCAGACGTTTTGATTTCATGGGCGAGTAAAAGAAATATTTGGGGCTGATTGAGATGACAACATTTTATTTTGTTAGTAATGATATTTGTACAAATCAACCATGTATTATAGCAACATTTATTAAATGGAAGTACATTTTAACATTAAAAATATTAGCAGGGATGGAGATTCAGAATAAAGTTTCTCTTAAGAAAAGAAAGTTGGCAACATTATGTTAGCATTTAAAAATAAATGATCTTCTGTATTTCTTACATTCTAAGGTGCTGTCAGAGCCCTGGTGGCACAGTGGTTAAGAGCTACAGTGAGCTATGGCTGCTAACCAAAAGGTTGGCAGTTCGAATCCACCAGCTGCTCCTTGGAAACATCATGGGGCAGTTCTACTCTGTCCTCTGGGGTCACTATGAGTTGGAATAGACTCGGTGGCAACGGGTTTTTGATTTTTTTTAGGTGCCATCATAGATAGCAGACTAGGAAGAAGGACCTGGCAGTCTCCTTCTGAAAAAACTGGCCAGTGAAAACTTTATGAATAACAGTGGAACATTGTCTGGTATAGTGCCAGAAGATGAGCCCCTTAAGTTGGAAGACACTCAAAATACAACTGGGGAAGAGCTGCCTCCTCAAAGCAGAGTCAACCTTAATGACGTGGATGGAGTCAAGCTTTCTGGACCTTCATTTGCTGATGTGGCATGACTCAAAATGAGAAGAAAGCTGCAAAAATCCACTAATAATAGGAACGCAGAATGTATGAAGTATGAATCTAGGAAAACTGGAAGTCGTCAAAAATGAAATGGACGGCATAAAGATCACTATCCTAGGCACTGGTGACCTGAAATGGATGGATATTGGCCATTTTGAATTGGAAAATCATATGGTCTATTATGATGGAAATGACAAATTGAAGAGGAATGGCATCACGTTCATCGTCAAAAAGGACATTTCAAGATCTATCTTGAAGTACAATACTGTCAGTGATAGGACAATATACATATACCTACAAGGAAGACCAGTTAATACAACTATTACTCAAATTTACTTGCCAACCAATAATGCCCAAGATGAGGAAATTGAACATTTTCACCAACTTTTCCAGTCTGAAATTGCTCAAACGTGCAGTCAAGATGCATTGATGATAACTGGGGATTGGAATGAGAAAGTTGGAAACAAGAAGAAGGACTGGTAGTTGGAAAATATGGCCCAGGTGACAGAAATGATGCTGGAGATCGCATGATAGAATTTTGCAAGGCCAATGACTTCTTCATTGCAAATAGCTTTTTTCAACAACATAAATGGCAACTATCGCAGTGGTTAACAGCTATGGCTGCCGGTCAAATGTTGGCAGTTCGAATACACCAGCTGCTGCTTGGAAACTCTATGGGGCGGTTCTACTCTGTCCTATAGAGGTGCTATGAGTCAGAATCAACTTGACGTCAATGGGTATACATGTGGACCTCACCAGATGGAATACAGAGGAATCAAATTGACTACATCTATGGAAAGAGATGATGGAGAAGCTCAATATCATCATTCAGAAGAAAAACAGGGGCTGACTGCAGAACAGACCACCATTTGCTTATGTGCAAGTTCAAGCTGAAGCTGAAGAAAATTGGAGCAAGTCCGTGACAGCCAAAATATGACCTGAATTTAGAGACCATCTCAAGAATTGATTTGACTCGCTGAACGCTAATGACCAAAGACCAGACAAGCTGTGGGATGACATCAAGGGCATCATACATAAAGAAAGCAAAAGGTCATTAAAAAGACAAGAAATAAAGAAAAGACAAAAATGGATGTCAGAAGAGACTCTGAAACTTGCTTTTGAATGTAGAGTTGCTAAAGCAAACAGAAGAAAGGATGAAGTAAAAGAGCTGAACAGAAGATTTCAAAGGGCAGTTCAGGAAGACAAAGTGGAGTATTATAATGAAATGTGCAGAGACCTGGAGTTAGAAAACCAAAACACACTTGGCATTTCTCAAGCTGAAAAAACTGAAGAAAAAAATTCAAGCCTTGAGTTGCAATATTGAAGGATTCTATGGGCAAAGTATTGCATAATGCAGGAAGCATCAGAAGAACATGGAAGGAATACACAGAGTCACTGTACCAAAAAGAAATGGTCAACGTTCAACCATTTCTGGAGGTAGTATATGATCAAGAACTGACAGTATTGGAGGAAGAAGTCCAAGCTGCACTGAAGGGAATGACGAAAAACAAGGTCCAGGAATTGACTAGAATACCAATTGAGATGTTTCAACAAACAGATGCGTTGCTGGAGGTGCTCACTAGTCTACGTCAAGAAATATGGAAGACAGCTTCCTGGCCAACCGACAGGAAGAGATCTGTATTTGTACCCATCCCAAAGAAAGCTGATCCAACAGAATGCAGAAATTACTGAACAATATCATTAGTATCACACATAAGTAATATATTGCTGAAGATCATTCAAAAGTGGTTGCAGCAAGTACATTGACAGGGAACTGCCAGAAGTTCAAGCTGGGTTCAGAAGAGGAAGCTGGACAATGAATAAGGAATACCAAAGAAGAGTTGATGCCTTTGAATTATGACATTGGTGAAGATGATTGAATATATCATGAGCCGCCAGAAGAATGAACAAATCTGTTTTGGAAGAAATAAAGCCAGAATGCTCCTTAGAAGCGAGGATGGTAAAACTTTGGACATATTATTAGGAGGGACCAGTCCCTGGAGAAGGACATTATGCTTGGTAAAGTAGAGGGTCAGTGAAAATGAGGAAGACCCTCAATGAGATGGATTGCCACAGTGGCTGCAACAATGGGCTCAAGCATAGCAAAGATTGTGAGGATGGCATAGGACTGGGCAGTGTTTTGTTCTATTGCACTTAGGGTCACCTAACAATAATGACAAGATGCTGTCGGTGATAAAACATACCATCAGTTTAAATGACAGTCATATTAAATCTATATAATTTATGATGCATCCTGATTTTAGAAACATTAAAGTACAATATGCTTTTGTTTTTCTGCATTTGAGAGAAGACATTGCTATATTTCCTTAATTCTTTGGTATCACCTTAAATCAGATGTGTTTTAGGGGGTCTATATCCAATGGTGCGTTAGGACAATGGATCTCACATGCCTGGTTGCCTGGGTACTTTGTTGAAATCCAATTTCACTTAAGGTTGCTGAAGAAAATGGATCTTGTGTTGTGCTGTTCTTTCTACTCAGTTTGCTGTGTTCTGGGTGACCTTCGAGAAGCGTTAGATCAGCAGCCCACAGGCCTCCAGCTTCTCTGTCCTTCCCTGGCAGGCTTGTGGAGAAGGTCTCTGTGCAGGCATCCAGGCCTGTGGGAAGGGAATGCAGAGGCAGGGACTGTCCTGCTCATGGGCTCTGCTGGCCTGGCATGGCACAGTCAGTAATTTATTTGAGAGTCATTGACAAGGGAATTTTATTTTAATTGACTAAATTATGCATTTATATCCAGGATGGGCATTGGGAACAATAAATTCTGTCTAATCTCCTTGCATCAATATACAAACCAGGTTCAGAGACACTCTGTGTGAGCTGAGGTTACCCAGCTATGGTTGTAGAGTCTAGATAGAGGGTAGGTGTTTAACCTCTCATCTGGTCCCTTTTAGCTATCCCACACATTCACTCTAAGGAGCTCTGGTGGTGCTGTAGTTAAAGCGGTTGGCTGTTAACTGAAAGGTCGAGGGTTAGAACCCACCAGCTGCTCAACAGGGGAAAGATGTGGCAGTCTGCTTCCATAAAGATTATAGCCTTGGAAACCCAATGGGGTAGTTGTATTCTGTCCTGTTGACTTGATAGCAATGGATTTGAACACATTCACTCTACCTAAAACATTTTCTTTTTTTTTTTTTAATTGTACTTTAGATGAAGGTTTACAGAACAAATAGTTTCTCATTGAACAGTACACATATTGTTTTATGACAATGGTTAACAACCCCATGACATGTCAACACTGTCCCTTCTGAACCCTGGGTTCCCTATCACCAGCTTTCCTGTCCCCTCCTGCCTTCTAGTCCTTGTCCCTGCACTGTTGTGCCCCATTAGTCTCATTTTGTTTTATGGGGCTGTCTAATCTTTGGCTGAACAGTGAACCTCAGGAGTGACTTCATTACTGAGCTAAAAGGGTGTCCAGGTGCCATACTCTTGGGGTTTCTCCAGTCTCAGGCCAGTAAATCTGGTCTTTTTATGTGAGTTAGAATTTTGTTCTATATTTTTCTCCAGCTCTGTCTGGGACCCCCTGTTGCGATCCCGGTCAGAGCAGTCAGTGGTGATAGCCGGGCACCATCTAGTTGTACTGGACTCAATCTGGTGGAGGCCATGGTAGTTGTGGTCCATTCATCCTTTGGACTAATCTTTTCCTAGTATCTTGTTTTCTTCATTCTCCCTTGCTCCAAAGGGGCGAGGCCATTGGAGTATCTTAGATTGCTGCTTACAGGCTTTTACGACCCCAGATACTACTCACCAACGTAGAATGTAAAACATTTTCTTTATAAACTGTGTTAGGCCAATTGAGCTAGATGTTCCCTGAGAACATGGTCCCCACAGCCCTCTGCCCAGCAATTCAGTCCCTCAGGGAGTTTGGATGTGTCTGTGGGGCTTCCATGACCTTTCCTTGTACAAGTTGTGTTGGCTTCCCCAGTATTGTGTACTGTCTTACCCTTCACCAAAGTTGCCACTTATGTATTGTCTATTTAGTATTTCCCCCTCTCACCCCTCCCATCCCTCAGAACCAACAAAGATTGTTTATTTTTGTGTGTAAACTTCTACTTAAAACATTTTCATTACGGACCCAGAGGCAACTTATTGTGGGTGCAGCCTTTTATTTACCAGGGGCTGGGCACTGCCACACTTTCAATCCTTCCAAAGAAACCCATGACTGATGACAGACTCCAGTGCTCCAGGGCCCGGGCAGGCAAAGGATGATGGGTGACTGGATTACACACATCCATTGAAGCCACCACCTTCTCCTCAGCTCTGACCATCACTGCCAAATGGAAATCTGGGCTCTGTGTTCTCGGACCTTGTTATTGTACAGGAAGTGGGAAGGCCAAATTTTTCACGGACTCTCTCACCTTCTAAATGTTGGCAATTCAAAAAAATTAAAAAACGCAACAAGAACATCTTGCAAACCAAACAAAAACGTGCCTTTGGGCCAGATTGGTGCCTTGCCTCCAATTTGCAATCTCTGTTCATTGGGAATCATGGAGTTTTTATTCTGACACGTTTGAGGTTTGGCTTGAAGTAGTATTTGGTTGAGTAAATTGTGATTAGCCATGTGATAGAAGGTTGTGATGCCATTGTTTAAGAGTAGTGCATAATGGTTTAATGACTAGAAACAGCAGGCTAAGACTGTTGACACATGTGATCCCCAGCCACACTAAACTGTGTATAAAAGATACGACAAGCAGCCAATAGCCAGTGCATCTGTGAGCGACTGTCCTTTCTTTTCCTTCTTATTTAAACTTTCCAAACTGCCCGTAATAAACACATGCTCCTTTTAAAACTAGAAATAAAACAAACAAAAATGCTCATTTATAGTTATACCACCTTTGGGAACATCTCCTAAGATGATTGCATAAAATATAGAAAGAGCTTTATGCACAAAGTTACTCAGGCAATTCTACTTATAATAGTGAAAAATTGGTAAAATTTTCAACAATTTGGCAATATTTGAGTAAAATATGGTGTATTTATGCAAAGGAATATTTTGTAGTCATTGTTTCTGATGACAATACTAAGTAATAAAATAGAGTAATGATTATAACATAAAGTGGAAAAACTAGAACATAAACTTGTTGTCATGGATTGAACTGTGTCCCCCCAAAAATGTGTGTAGCGACTTGGCTAGGTCACGATTCTTAGTATTGTATGATTGTGTTATCTGATGTGATTTCCTTATGTGTTGTAAACTCTACCACTATGATGAGATTATATGTGATCTCCTCATGTGTTGTCAATTCTATCACTGTGATGAGGTTATACTGATGAGGTTGACAAGATTAGTGTCTTAATGCAATCTCTTTTGAGATATAGAAGAGAGAAGTGAGCAGAGATACATGGGAACGTCACACTGCCAAGAAAGCAGTGCTGGGAGCACAGCGAGTCCTTTGGACCTGAGGTTCCTGCGCTCAGATGCTCCCAGACCAAGGAAAGACTGAGGTATCACAAGGACCTTTCTCCAGAGCCAACAGAGAGAAAGAAAACCTTTTCCTGGAGCTGAGAGAAAGAGCCTTTTCCTGGAGCTGATGCCCTGAATTTGGACTTGCAAGCCTACTGGACTGTGAAGACAATAAATTTCTCTCTTTTAAAACCATCCACTTGTGGTACTTCTGTTAGAGCAGCACTAGATGACTGGGACAGTTGCATAAGCACTTCAATTAAAATTAAGCTTAGAAATACCTCGTGTCTAGAGAAAAAAAATGAAGAAAAATGCCAAAATGTAAGACCATAGGGCTTAGGCTTGTAATGGCTGTTAGGTTTATGAGTTACTTTTTTTCTTTTTTGTCTTTTCCAGATTTTCCTTCATAACTACATAATACTTCCAAAAAAAGACTGCCCTTAAGACTCACCTAGATGTGTACTAATGTTAATACACAAAAGGCTCTCTTTCTGATACTTTTTTTTTTCCTAATGTGATGACATACTTTAGTCCCTGTTCTTACCTGTTTGCCTTGGCTACCATGAAGCTCAGAGATTAATGCATTGTTGGATCAAAGTAATTATATAAGCCTTGGTTTTTGGTTAATCTGTTTTTCTCTTCCTTTCTTCTAATTTTAAAATTTGAATTTAATGATCTTAAGTTTATTTTTCTGTTTACTATATAGGACTACTATATTACGAACTACCTCAGATTCTCTTGGGAAATGTGCAGAGTATCAATTTTAATAAATAATGAATCTGCAAAATTCTTTGGTAACCTATGAAAATTTGACAATCAAAAAGTGTTTGTACTTTTCTTTTTCCTTTTTAGCAGCTTGGGCCCTTATAAATCATTGACGGTATTAATGAGAGTTCTTCAACACTCTTCAATATTTAAAAAAAGTTTACTAGAAATAGCCTGTGAAATCTAAGTGTGGGTAAATATGCGAACTAAAATTTTTCTTTGCTTTTGGCTGAGATTATAGCAACGCAGTGTGGTAACACCTTATCTCATGCTGATTAGATTGTTTAATTTGTAGTCAGAAATGCCTTTGATGCATAAAAATCCAGGAAATAAATTGTTAATTAATAATTGCAGAAATTGTAGAAGTTCAAAACTCTCAAAGCCTGGTGTAAGTGGAGAAAAAAAAATGGAAGTGGTTTGCTGCAGTGAGGATGTTGAGCATGTGGGTGTTTGTGCAGCCTCTGGTAATCTTGGGGACACCACATGATACCACAGAATGCATTCTTTCTTGGTGGCTTCCACTGTGAAGGGACTTCGATTTTCAGTCTTAATTGAAATAATTTTTCTTTTAAATGCAGCAGTAGTCTTGGACCTTAACCTAATGGAGCTCTCTGTTTCCGTGATATATTAGTCCGCCTTCCTGCTGTTTGCTTATTCCTCCGTGTGGCCAGTGGTGATGGATGTGTTAATACATTAGGCCAGTGGACTCTGTTAACCTGAGGGCTTGGGCTGGAGGGGAGCGTGATGCTGGACATGTGCATTGGCCATTGGCTAAGAGGCTGGGTCAGTTACCACTTTCCTGCTTTGGACGTGTTGATAGTCAGTGCTTCACTGGCTGGAATAACTGCTGCCTCATCTCAGGACTCTCTTTAATAGGAAGAGCACTGGACTTAGAGTCAGAAGTGTTGAGTTTGAGCCCTGGCTTTGCAACATGATAGCTCAGCGACCTTGTAAAAGACTTGAAACCACTCTGAGCCTCAGTTTCCTCATCAGTAAAGTCAAAATAATATTTGACCTTGTAACATGATTGGGCCATTGTGAAAACTCAAGAAGATATTTATTAACTGTAAAGTGCTACGGCATGGTAAACCAAAAAACCCATTGCCGTTGAGTCCATCCTGACTCATATCTACTGTATAGGACAGAGTAGAACTGCCTCATATGGTTTCCAAGGACCGGCTGGTGGATTCGAACTGCCAACCTTTTGGTTAGCAGTCAAGCTCTTAACCACTGCACCACCAGGGCTCCTACGGCATGATAATAGGCATTTATTTGTTCTCCTAAGCTCGCTTCCCTGCTTTGGGAATAACATCACCCTTCATTTGGGGGAATTCCCTCACTAGGACATGTGGTCCAATGGGATCTGTCATTTTGGTAGATAATCCTGTCCCCTTTGGAAACAATGATTGGTCTAAAGACAGGCATTTCACTTTCATCTGCTTTCTCTTGCTGCATAACAAACCACTCCAAAACTTAGTGACTTAATACAGCAACGATTTATTATTTTCACGATTCTGTCGGTTACCTGGGTGATTCTTCCACTGGTCTCAAATGTGTTCCCTCATGCTGTATAGCTGCAGTCTCAGTTGATTATTTGGATGGGCCTGGAGGATCTAGCATGGCCTCACTTTCATTTTACAGCCTTGGTGCTCCCTGTTGGCTGGGCCTCTCTCGCCATGTAAGTCCATCCTGGGGTTCCTTTCATGGCAGTGGGAGTGCTCCATGAGGTCAAAAATGGAAACCTCGAGGCCTCTTGTTGCCGAAAATTAGACTTCAAACAATGTCACTCCCACTGTATTTTGATCAAGGCAAATCACAGGGCAAGCCCACATTCAAGACAAAGGGAAATAAACTTCACGTCTTTATTGGAGGAAAAGCAAAATCATTTTGCAAAGGATCATCTGCATGGAGACAGAAGAAGTTACTCTGCTAATGTTATTGTTTTACTAGGTGCTGTTGAGTCAGTTCTGACTCATAGTGGCCCTGTGTACAACAGAACAAAACACTGCCTGGTCCTGTGCCATCCTCACAATCTTTGCTATGTTTGAGCCCATTGTTGTAGCCATATGCCACTCCATCTTGTTGAGGGTCTTCCTGTTTTTCGTTAACCCTCTACCTTAACAAGCATGATGTCCTTCTCCAGGGACTGGTCCCTCGTGATAACATGTCCAAAGTACGTGAGATAAAATCTCACTGTTCTCGATTCCAAGTATCACTGTGGCTGTACTTCTTCCAAGACAGTTTTGTTTGTTCTTCTGGCAGCCCATGATGTATTTAATATTCTTCGCCAACACCATAATTCAAAGGCATCAAATCTTCTTCAGTCTTCCTCATTCATTGTCCAACTTTCACATGCATATGAGGCGATTGAAAATACCATGGCTTGGGTCAGGCGCACTAGTCCTCAAAGTGACATCTTTACTTTTCAACACTTTAAAGAAGTCTTTTGCAGCAGATTTGCCCAATGCAGTACATCCTTTGATTACTTGACTGCTGCTTCCATGGGCATTGATTGTGACTGTGGATGCAAGCAAAATGAAATCGTTGACAACTTCAATCTTTTCTCCATTTATCATGATGTTGCTTATTGGTCCATGTGAAGATTTTTTGTTTTCTTCTTGTGAAGGTGTAATCCATACTGAAGGCTGTAGTCTTTGATCTTCACCAGAAAGTGCCTCAAGTCCTCCTCACTTTTAGCAAGCAAGGTTGTATCTTCTGCATGTTGCAGGCTGTTAATGCTAATACTTGCAAATATTCTACCTCATTACTGAAACTTGAAATATTTGGGGGCCATTAGCAGCCATTGTTCCAGGCTTGTGGAAGGAATTAGTGTGCAGTTGGAGAGGATGGAACTGACTTCTAGAGAGAACAGTAGAAAAGGTGGAGGACTCTGAACATAGTTCTATGGCTGCCCTACTTGCAGTTTGGATTACATGAGTCAGTTAATCCTCCCCCATATCTCCCAATCTGTTTCAATTGGGTTTCTGTCATGTGCTTTCCAACCACCCAGTTGAAGATAATCTTGCTAGTTTTCCCTCTATTTGCTGCTTCTGTAGAATGGACAGAAGGATTAGAAGTTGAGATCTATGCATTTTAAATTAATTATGCACCCAGGCACAGCAGCCCTTCTTCTGCACCCCATTCTCAGCCAGTTCAAAACCGAATAGGTTGGTATCTTCCTTGCCAGCATTATTTACTCTTGCTTTGAGGATAAAAATGACTCTGAGATCCTGGTGTGCGGCATCTTGTGAAGGATCAGACTTTGAAAAAATCCATCAGAAGAACACGAAAGCATGCAGATCAAGGTTCTTTTATCTCTTCTTTAAAAGAAATTAAAAAACATTTTTATTGGCATGAAATTCACATAACAAAGTTAACCATTTTTAGAGTGAGCAATTCAGTGACATTTAGTACATTTACAGTGTTGTGCAACCACCACCTCTGTCTCGTTCCAAAACATTTTTATTACCTCAAAAGGAAACTCCACACCGTTAAGCAGACACTGCCCATTACCCCTTTCTCCCAGCTCCTGAGAATCACTAATCTGCTTTCTGTCTCTTTGTATGTACCAATTCTGAATATTTCACTTTCTTTTCTTTTTAACGATAAAGTTTGAACCTGGAGAAGCTCTTGTAGCATCTGTGTTGATAGTATGACAGTATTTAAAGTCTTGTTACCATTTTGGATTAATTTCTTATGACAGTGAATAAACTCAGATGCTATCTCATGGGGCTCTCAGCAAAGCAATTCTAGCCTCTCATTCCTCTGGGGCCATCTTTTTGACTTGATAAATGGGCTTAAGAAAGGTTTATGGTTTTTTGAGACTGTAGACTTTAAAATCTTGAAATACTGTGCTTCAGAGCTGAAAAGCAAACTCTGCAATCTTTAATAACCAAAAGAAGAGATGACGATCATTCTCTGCAGTGAGCAGTTCAGCCTATCACACATACCGTTTCATCTTTAGACTTCTCTTGTTTTATGTAAAATGTCATTCTCCAATTATCTTTGCAAAGTTCTTCTCAAGAATTTGACCTTTTTAGTATTCTGTAATTTAATCTTCTAACCACATTACCATCCCAAAGCTTTTCTTTGGTCTAGCTCACAAACAATAAATATTTCTAAGCATAAGGTCCTAGGCTCAGCCTTGGAATGTGCCCCTTTTGCTGGAAGAAAGAGGAAATTTGGCCAGGAGCAGGGTCACCTGTTGGTCACCTCTGTGGTTGAAGAGATGTTGATGTTGGGGTCATTATTGGGTAGGCCTTTGGGTAGCCCTTCTCTGGAGCTCTTCTCTTAGGAAAACAGGGAAATGGTCATTTAGGATGTTTTATTTGTCCCTTTATGAGCCTTTTCCCTTGAATACCTTTTCCTAAACTGCTTTTCATTGGATCAGAAGGGATGAAAGATGATTGGTGAGCAAGTGTAATGGTTAAAGATTTAAGTTCTGGAATCAGACAGACTTGGCTTTGAATTGTAACCTTGCCATTTACCATTGGTGCAAGTATGGGCAAGTCTCTTAGCTTCTCTGATCCTTAGTTTCCTCATCTGTGAAATAGGAATAATATCCCCTAGGATTGTTGTTGTTGTTAGATGCTATCAAGTTGGTTACGATTCATAACGACCCTACGTACAACAGAACGAAATACTGCCCAGTCCTGCGCCATCCTCACAATCGTTGTTATGCTTGAGCCCATTGTTGCAGCCACCGTGTCAATCCATCTTATTGCGGGTCTTTCTCTTTTTCGCTGACGCTATACTTTACCAACCATGATGTCCTTCTCCAGGGATTGATCCCTCCTGACTACATCTCCAAGGTATTTAAGATGTAGTCTCACCATCCTTACTTCTAAGGAGCGTTCTGCTTGTACTTCTTCCAGGACAGATTTGTTTTTTCTTTTGGCAGTCCATGGTATATTCAATATTCTTCTCCAATACCACAAATTAAATTTAAAAAAAAAAAAAAAAGTAAAATATGTGGCACCGTGCTTGGAACATAGCAAGCTTCAATAAATGTTATCCATTATTATTGCAGTATCCATAGAATTTAATATATCTAAGGAGGTTTGAATGCAGCTTGGATTTTTAACACAATTCATAAATCTTAAGGCAGTGTCTACTTTTCCAGAGTGGGCTGCGATGTGACATTCAGAAATGCTTTTGTTAGCATCTCATAACATGGACGAAACTGGAGGACATTATTCTGAGTGAAATAAGTCAGTCACCAAAGGACAAATATTGTATGAGACCTCTACTGTAAAAACTCAAAAAGTTTACACACAAAGAGAAACAATCTTTGTGGTTACGAGGGATGGGGGTGGGGGAGAATACGAAATAGGCAATAGATAAGTGGTAACTTTGGTGAAGGGTAAGACAGTACACAGTACTGAGGAAGCCAGCATAACTTGTACCAGGAAAGGTCATGGAAGCCCCATAGACACATCCAAACTCCCTGAGGGACTGAATTGCTGGGCAGAGGGCTGTGGGGACCATGGTCTCAGGGAACATCTAGCTCAATTGGCATAACACAGTTTATAAAGAAAATGTTCTACATTCTACCTTGGTGAGTAGTGTCTGGGGTCTTAAAAGCCTGTAAGCAGCAATCTAAGATACTCCAATGGCCTCACCCCTTCAGGAGCAAGGGAGAATGAAGAAAACAAGATACTAGGAAAAGATTAGTCCAAAGGACGAATGGACCACAACTATCATGGCCTCCACCAGACTGAGTCCAGTACAACTAGATGGTGCCCGGCTATCACCACTGACTGCTCTGATTGGGATCACAACAGAGGGTCCCGGACAGAGCTGGAGAAAAATGTAGAACAAAATACTAACTCACAAAAAAAAAAACCAAAAAAACAAAACCCAGACGTACTGGCCTGACAGAGACTGGAGAAACCCTAAGAGTATGGCCCCCGGACACCCTTTTAGCTCAGTAATGAGGTCACTCCCGAGGCTCACCGTTCAGCCAAAGATTAGACAGCCACATAAAACAAAATGAGACTAATGGGGCACAACAGTCCAGGGCCAAGGACTAGAAGGCAGGAAAGGACAGGAAAGCTGGTAATAGGGAACTCAAGATCGAGACGGGACAGTGTTGACATGTCATGGGGTTGTCAACCATTGTCCTAAAACAATATATATACTGTTTAATGAGAAACTATTTGTTCTGTAAACCTTCATCTAAACTACAATAAAAAAAAAAGAAATAGTTTTATTAACAGACCACTTTATATTGAGAAATTGAAGACAATTGCCGTGAGGTTGGACTTTAAACATATAGAAGAATAGTTTGTCCATGTTTCTTCAAGGAGAAATGGCAGTTGGAAAGCCCAGTCATTTCTTACTTTAAATCTGAATAGAGAGGCATATTTATAGGTTCTTGGATAGGTATCCAGAGTTATCTTAATTGGTGATGATACTGGATAAGTATCCATATATTTAAGATGACTATTTAAGAACTGATAAAACCTCCCATCTTCTGAGGTAAGTCCTTAATAAGTTTTATGGGAAGTGGTGGTGCAGGGGTTAAGCACTCACCTCCTAACCAAAAGATCAGCTGTTTGAACCTACCAGCCGCTCCAAAGAAGAACGACGTGGCAGTCTGCTTCTGTAGGGATTTACAGTCTTGGAAGCTCTATGGGGGCAGCTCTTCTCTGTCCCATAGGGTCGCTATGAGTCGGAATCAACTCGATGGCAATGGATTTATAGCAGTTGATTTGAGGGTTTGCACCTATTTTTGAGAATGTCTTTTGAAAAGAAATAGCGTATTGTGCTGAACCTAATTGTATTAACCCAACACACCATCACATGTCCTAGAGCTAAGATGAGCATATATCCCAGCTTACATGAAACAGTTCTAATTAGCATCATTGTCCCATCATTATTAATAGCATCCCATTTCTCTCTCAAAAGTCTGCTGGTTTAAATGATAATTATATGGTAACGCTGCCTAAAACTTCATGTTCTATCTTTCTTTAAAAATTTTAAAATATTTATTTATAATGGACCAAATTATTGTTATTATATTAACATTCTCAGCTCTTAGAGCTAGGAAAAGTTTTGTACTGATGAAGTAGTATTTGTCCTCGTATGAGACCATGAGTTTCTCTCTTTGCCTTGGGTACCAGGAAACTCAAGGGTAATCTGGAACCCAGTTGTAGTAGCCTTCCATAGTGTAGGATTTTTAATGCAATATTCCCTTCTCTGATATTTTAACTTGGTTCTTGTTTTCACTTTTATTGTGTTTGAGTTTTTCTTTTTTTTAAGGGACTGTTTCAAATCATTTTTAGGAATAAGTGGAATGTAAAAGTGGGAAAATAATGTTTTTACTATTCAAAATCTTGTGTAAACTCATATTAATATGAAGAGCTAAAATGGACAAGCACAAGTAATCTATGTGGCTCGCTAGAGCTCCCGCTTCTACGTGGCCATCAAGGCACGATGATTGTGTGCTGGTTTTTTTCTGGCCCTGTGATAGACTGCAGTTCCTGGATGGTGCGAACAGTTAACATCCTTGGCTGCTAACTGTAAAGTTGAAAGTGCTATTCTACCTAGAGGTGCCTCAGAAGAAAGGCCTGGTGATCTACTTCTGAAAAATCAGACATTGAAAATCCTATGGAACACAGTTCTATTCTGTCACACATCAGGTTGCCATGAGTCAGAGGCAACGGTAGACTTTATTATTTGGTCTAATGCTTTACCCTTCTTTGTATTCATGACTATTTTCAGGTGACTTTGCGGTGCCCTCCTACTGAGGGTGGTGTGCTCATCCCGGCCCAGTGCTGACCCCACTCTTGGGCAGGTTGATCCTCTGTGAGGAGGCTCAGTGTGGGTACTGACTGAACAGAGCAGTGAGAGCTGCAATCTTGGAGTCCAAGCATGGGAACCTTGGCCACAGTTAGCAGTGAGGGATAGTTTCTCCCTCAAAGGACCATAGCAGCCTGTGTGGGAACATCCACCACAGCAATGGATCTTAGCACAGGGGCAGGCACTGGACTGCATAGGTCTGCGTACAACAGTGACACCCTGTGGCAGCAAGAAGCCTGACAGTGGTGGCTTGAATAAAATTCAGCTGTCTCTATTTGAATAAGGTCTCTGGAAAGCAGGGCTTCAAACCAGTTATTTTCAGTTCAACCCTCTGCTGAGAATTGGTATTTCCACTGCAGATATACTGAATCAGAATCTACATTTTAATCTACATTTTAACAAGATCCCCATCACCTGGCGATCTTGTTAAAATGTGGATTAAAATGTAGATTCTGATTCAGTATATCTGCAGTGGAAGCACAAATTCTCAGCAGAGGGTTGAACTGAAAATAACTGGTTCAAAGCCCTGCTGGAAAGATCATCTTTAGACTGTGCAATGCCAAAGCGGGCATATCTCAATAGAGAAAGACGTACACACCTGACTTCCTGTTAGTAAGATAGGTGGGGATCAAATTACTAATTGTAAAATGAGAGATCTGGGACCACATTTGCTGACTAGCGGAGCAGCTCACCTCTGTTTTACTATCACAGTCAAAGTGTACAGGATGGAGAGGAAAGAAGAAGGAAGACTGGATGTAGATTTATGATATGGATTGGAGACTAGATGGGGTTTATAAGGACGTGTTTTGGGGAAGAAGTAGCACCTGAGATCTGGTTCAAGGCCAGGTAAGTTCAGAATGGTGAAGGAGTGGTAGTTCAGTGGTAGAATTCTTGCCTCATGCAGGAGACACAGGTTTGATTCCCAGCCAATCTGTATTTCATGAGCAGCCATGTTAGTGGAGGCTTGTGTGTTGCTGTGATGCTGAACAGGTTCCAGTGGAACTTTTAGAGCAAGATGAACTAGGAAAAAAGACCTAATGACTACTGAAAGTCAGCCAATGAAAACCCCATGGATTACAATGGTCTCATCCGCAACTGATTATAGGGATGGTGCCGGACTGGGCGGTGTTTTGTTCTGCTGTGCAGGGGTCATCATGAGTTGGGGGCGACTTGAAGACAGCTAGCAACACAGAAGTTCAGAATGAGAGTAATCTAGAGCCACACATGCACACACACCAGTTATTATCTAGTCAATTCTGACTCATGGCGACCCGACACGTGTCAGAGTAGAACTGTGCTCCATAGCATTTTCGGTGGAGGATTTTTTGGAAGTAGATTACCAGGCCTTTCTTCTGAGGTGCGTCTAGTCTCCATCCTTTCTGTTAGCAGCCAAGTGGTAACTCTTTTGCACCACCCAGGGACTCCAATCTAGACCCAAGTGACATTTATCAAGGAGCCCAGCCCTGCCTTGCTGATTTGCACTGTCAGTTGCAGCTGAGGGGCTGACTAAGGTTAGGGATTGTAATGCAAAGTGGGAGACATTAACAAGTTGGCCCTGCAGAGGACCATTGAAAGGTGAGCTGAAAAGCACACAGACTCTCAACTTGAATTTCAGGCCCGAAGCTTTGCAGAATAGTTTTAAGCAGATGCTTTCTGTGGATTCTTGTTTTGTTTTGTTTCTTTTAAAATGAAAGAGAGACATCCCCTCCAGGGCGTTTCAGATTCTTGCTTCTTGTTTCTCTTGCCAGGAAATAGAGATACAGAGGAAAAATTCCCTGGGAGGAGAATATAATTTGGGGGGTGATGGTTGTTTATTTGTTTCATTTAAGATTCAGCAAAGCCAGGACCGACCCAGCTCTTCCCTGTCCTCCAGCAAATTTGCTCTTCTCCTTTTGCTGCATCCATTTCCCCTTATCTTCCATCCGAGCTGGAGGGAGCCGTAGCCTCGCTTTGTTTTGCTGTCTTACACGTTGTGCTGACATCAATCAGTCGCTTGACAGAATATTTATTTTACCTCTGTATTCCTCTGAGTTGAGCATCTCCTTTTTTTTCTTCTTCTTTTGATGACATCTCAAAGCGCTTCTGACTTTATCCACTCAGACATAAACTGAACAATGGAAAAGCTGCTCTTTAGTAATCTGTTAAGAACAGCAGATATTTTTGTGAGCACGGCTGCTAACCAAAAGGTTAGCAGTTGGAATCCACCAACTGCTCCTTGGAAACCATATGGAGCAGTTCTACTCCGTCCTATACGGTCACTGTGAGTCCGAATTGACTAGAAGGCAACGACGTGGTTTTCTTTTTTTTGGTATCTAGTTTCTTAAAGAAACATTTCTCCGTAGTTTGAACTTCCAACGTCAATTCTAGGCCACTTGGAAAGCATCCCCAACCGTGATAATCATTAATTAAAAAAAAAAAAAAAATTTGCATACAAATAAATTATCGGGGTACCCGCAACAACCAAATGCATTTTTAAGTTTCCATTTCATGATCAACAACAACAACACATCCAGCTTTGCGGCAGTATCAGTTTTTGTTAGGTCCCAGGTGGGCCAGTGGTTGAGAGCTCAGCTGCTAACCAAAAGGTTGGCAGTTCGAATCTACCAGCTGCTCCTTGGAAGCCCTATGGGGCAGTCCTACTCTGTCCTATAGGGTCTCTATGAGTCGGAATCGACCTGACAGCAACGGTTTTTTTTGTTGTTATTGTTATGGCAAGAGGCTGTGTAGTGTAGCGTTTAATTTGAATTTTGCTCTATTATTACCAGCTTTCTGACTTTGGGCAAATTCCTTAGCCTTTCTAAGGCTAATATATATATGTGCCTGATATATACAGTAGAGCTAACATTTATTAGGCACTTTACTGAGTACCAGGCTGTGCTTCGAGCTCTTTATGTTTATTAATTTAATAATTCTCCCAGCAACACTTGAGGAAGGTATTATGATGTCCATCCTTATTTTGCCAACAGGAAAACCAACGCACAAAGACGCTAACTAACTTACCTAAAGTCACAAAACTGGAAGGTAGTGGAACCAGGATCTGAAGCCTGGAGGTCTGATTCCAGGGGCTGTTTTCTTACCTCCACGCTGTACCGCTTTGATGATAATTGTATATAATGCACCTCAGTGGGTTGTTGAGAGGAGTAACCGAGACTGTATCTGTAAAGCACTTAGCGCTGTGTCTGGCACATGGGTAGAGCTCAGTATATGGTTGCTGGTATTGTTAAGGCTGGAGTCCCTGGGTAGCACAAACTGTTAACATGCTCAGCTGCTAACCTAAAGATTGAAGGTTTCAGCCCACCCAGAGGCGCCTTGGAAGAAAAGATTGGAGATCTACTTCTGAAAAATCAGCCCTTGAAAACCCACAGTTATACTCTGACAGATATGGGGTCACCAGGAGTCAGAATCAACTCAACAGCAACTGGTTATTGTTAAGGCTAAGCCGTTCCAACCACTAAAGGATTAACAGTTGCCTGAGCTTAGACTCCCTTTGAACTTGAGGTTCAGTTCCAATGGCTCTGGTTATTCCAGTGATTTTTATCATTTTGAAAAGAAATTCTGGAACAAAACAAGAGCTACCTACTGTAGTCCTCTCACCAAGGCAACTGCTATGAATGAGAAAAGGATGATTATTAAGGAACTTCCCTTCCCCATCTGTGAACTTAAGCCCAACCCTCTTTGTTCACTTTGTCTTGATAGTCCTCCCTACCCTAAGTCCTTGGAGTCTACCTTGCGTTGATAAAATGCTTGGAATTGTATTTCTTTTTGCCCTTCTCTGGTGCTCTGATTGCAGTGAAGCACTGCAGCCCCAGAAGAGAGATAATTTAATCCATTTGTATTAACAAAGTCAAAACATATGTAAATGAATTTGCTTAAGAGCTGTTCAATTAGGAGAGAAATTTTCCCTCATTAGGTGATTCCCTGATGGTAGAAGGCCTTAGAAATGTGTCACTCCTCTGTTACAGCCTCCAAACATTAGATTCGGGAATATACCCATTTTGGAATAAAATTTGTAAACTAGGCCTGGCCTAATTCCCTGCAGTGAAACTTTCTGAAAGAGATAGAAGATTACAGCTGACAGTGCTTCTAGGGTCAGTGTCATGGATTGAATTGTCCCCAAAAAATATCTGTCAACTTGGCTGGGTCATGATTCCCAGTATTGTATGATTGTGTACCATTTGGTAATCTGATGTGATTTCCTTATGTGTTGTAAACCCTATCACTATGATGTAATAAGATGGATTAGTGGTGGTTATACTGATGAGGTCTACAAGATTAGCTAGAGTCTTAAGCCAATCTCTTTTGAGATATAAAAGAGAGAAGTGAGCAGAGACACAGGGGAACCCCATATCACCAAGATAGCAGTGCTGGAAGCAGAGTGTGTCCTTTGGACCTGAGGTTCCTGCACTGAGATGCTCCCAGATCAAGGGATGACTGATGCATCACAAGGACCTTCCTCCAGAGCCTACAGAGAGAGAAAGCCTTCTCCTGGAGCCGATGCCCTGAATTTGGACTTGTAGCCTTCTGGACTGTGAGAGAATAAACTTCTCTTTGTTAAAGCCATCCACTTGTGGTATTTCTGTTATAGCAGCACTAGATGACTAAGACAGTCAGCCATTCCAACTTCCTAATATGGCAGAAATGGAAATTGAGGCCTGTTGTCTTCCTAGTATATTCTCAAGCAGTGTTGGTCTTTAGCTTGACTAGACTTAGGGAAGTGACCAACAGGATAGTAATTTAATGGCATTTGTTGCTTCATTTTCTGGGTGTGCCCTTGCGTGTGTGTGTTTGCGTGTGTGTGTGTATGTGTGTGGGAGTATCTCAGGCTATGGGAACTGGATGAATTTGCTACTTATTTAATACATATCTAAAATGTTATTACAAAGGCCTTCAATGGGGACAACTATTGTTTCATCTTCTTAGTATTCCTGGCCTCCACTTATTCAGACTACTGCTCTTCTCATCCCCCTTCTCTACCCACCATTCTACCATTTTCTTTGTATCATTCCAACTGTGGGGTTGCCATCTTCTTAGCTGGCTACCTCCTTCTGTGCACAGCTGTTTATTGATCCAGTGGTGGACACATGTCCCAAGTCAGGTCAGTAAGTTATTTCCTTGACATTTTTGGTGTTAGGACCAGGAAGGCCAACAGAGCAGTATTTTTGGTAGTCGAAGCCATAAGGTAAAATGTTTGGATGCTGTTCACTGCTGTGTTTTCCATCAGTGTAGAAAGATGGTCTGAGGGAAAGAGAAGAAGCTGACAAGTATAGAGAAAAGTAGAACGAAGAGTGGTCATGAGAATGTTTGAGTCCAAGTTTGGACTGTCTTAGATACCAGCTGCATCCCTGCCCTTCCCTCATCAAGTTCACTCATGTCTTGTATTCCTTGAGGTAACCAGTCCCCTTTTTTACTTAATTTAATTCGACTTGTGTTTCTGTCTCTTGTGACCAAAAGAATCCTAATATATACCAGGGAAGCAGGAAGAGTGTCTTTTCATCCAAGCTGCTCTATCCAGTCCAGATGCTGGGATAGATGGGTTGAGAAGACAGAAGAAAAGAAAATCCAGAGGAACTGGCATTTGAATAATGTAGAATAGGCATTCAGACAGCTGTCAGCACAGAAGATGTCCTAATGCTTCCTAAAGAAGAGGGCATGCCACACCTCTGGATGTGTGGGCAGAGCTCTTCCCAACAATCCATATGTGGTTATTGTACGGTTTCAAAGGAAACACTTTGGGCATTGTTTGGGAGACTTTTCTGCACTGGGTGGGCCAGACATCATTTGCTGTCCTCTCTAGATGTATGCATTAGATCAACCATATATGCAAATAGTCATACCAAAATATTGTGCCTGAACAAGGCTAGTAAATTTTTGAATAAGTGCTACAACTGATCTATGTACCATGTAAAACTTGACTCTAAGTTCAACCCCCAAAGCCCAACCTGCTCATCTTCCATATCTGTACTGTCTCAGCTCACAGAATGAGATGTATGAGAACCATTGTGTCTTAGTCATCTAGTGCTGCTATAGCAGAAATACCACAAGTAGATGGCTTTAACAAAGAGAAATTTATTTTCTCACAGTCTAGTAGGCTAGAAGTCCAAATTCAGGGTGTCAGCTCCAGGGGAAGGCTTTCTCTCTGTCGACTCTGGAGGAAGGTCCTTCTCATCAATCTTCCCCTGGACTAGGAGCTTCTCTGCACAGTAACGCTGGGTCTAAAGGACAAAAGGACATGCTCTGCTCCTGGTGCTTCTTTCTTGGTGGCATGAGGTCCCCAACTCTCTGCGTGCTTTCCTTTCCTTTTATCTCTTACAAGAGATAAAATGTGGTGCAGGCCACACCCCAGGGAAACTCCCTTTACATTGCATCAGGGATGTGACCTTAGTAAGGGTGTTACAATCCCACCCTAATCCTCTTTAACACAAAATTACAATCACAAAATGGAGGACAACCACACAATACCAGGAATCATAGCCCAGCCAAACTGATATACACACTTATGGGGGGACATAATTCAATCCATGACGTATTGCACTTAATTTTTTTTTTTTCCTGTAAAGCAACCTGAATTCAACCTTTCCACTGTATTCCCCTCTTCACTTAAGCTAGTAGAATGGAGACTTAGTCATTAGTACAGTTCTTGCTCTTTCCTAGGGATGTGTAAGAATCTATAAAACTTAGAGGTGCTTCCAGATGGGGAAGGAGTCTGTGACCTTAGTCCTTCAGATTCACTGTTGCTTTCCTTACAGTCCCACCTTGCCTGGTTCTCTGAGACCCCATGACTTTCAACTTCCAGGCCAGGTCTGGGGTATAGAAAGCCCTGTTGAAGCTGAGAACCAAGGCTCCTTGGGCCAACCTCCTTAGGTGGTTCCACACGACCATTCCCCTCTGAAGTCTTATCAACTCTGCCAAGGAGCAGCATGAGTGACCCTGTGGGTCTTGAGATTCATGTCCTCTGCCCACTTTGTAGTCTTTGTAAAACATATCCCTCTCCCTTTTTTCTAGTCTCCTCTCCCTTTCTTCCTCCAGGCACCAAATACACTCTCTTCTTCAGTGGATTTAGACTTTTCCAAAAGATAAGCATCTTACACTTTTTATCTTGGGGAGGAGTGTAACTTCAGGAAAAATTGGAAAAAGACTTGATGATTGGCTAGAAAAGTGGAGCTGGGTAGGGAATATAGGGAGAACAAACAGTAATTTATATCTTAAATAAACTATCCAACCATAAATGTTTGTCACATAAATGAATGTATGAGATAGCACTTCAGCCCTAAATTAACAGCTATTGAGTGGTGGAATTTGTTCTGGTATGCTGTTAAGTTACTTTTGGATCAGTTTTGATGCCTTCAAGGTTTGCTTTTAAGCTTTGTTAAGATAGGTTTTGGGTAGTCTTTAGTCTAGGGCTAATTTGCCCCACTGTTGGCATAAAGATTACAGCCAAGAAAACCCTATGGAGCAGCTCTACTCTGTAACACATGGGGTCACCATGAGTCAGAATCTACTTGATGGCAATGGGTTTTGTTTTTTTTATGAGATGTGATTAAGGGTGTCTCTAATACCCTTTTAATGGTTAAAGGCTGAATGCTTTCTCCCTAAATTTGGGAGCATCCACTCTCACCAATTCTTTTCAGCTCTCTACTGAAGGTCCTGGTCAATACGATGAGTCAAGGAAAAAAAATGAAATCATATATACTGGAAAGGAAGAAGTAAAACTGCATCTTTTCCTACAATCATCTCTATAGGAAATTTAAAGAAATCTACCAAAACCAAAAATACTACTAGAACTAATAAGTGAGTTTAGCAAGATAACAGATACAAGGCTAGTATAAAAAAATCAACTGTATTTGTAAATTATAACACTGAACAACTAGATATTAAAATAAAAAAAATACCATTTACACTATCATAAAGAACATGAAACACTTAGGGAAAAATTGAATAAAATATGCATGCTACCTGTTTCCTAACAACTGTAAAATATTATTGCTAGAATTAAAGAGCTAATGAAATGGGGGAGATATACTACGTTTATATATCAGAAGTGTCAATATTATTAAGATGTCATCTTTACCAAATTGATATATAGACTCAACACATTCACCATCGAAACACCACCAGACTTTTTTTTTTCCTTTCTAAAAATTAACAAGCTGATTCTAAAATTAAATGGAAACTCAAAGGTCTTAGAGTAGCCAAAATAATTTTGGAAAAAAAAAATTTTCAGGGTGTACAGTACCAAATTTTTAGGTTTACATAAAGCCACAGTAATCAAGGCAGTATGGAACTGACAAATGAATAGATAGGTAGATCAATGGAACAGAAGAAAACGCAGAAATTGACTCCATATGTATATAATCAATTGACTTTTAACAAAGGTGCCAAAGTATATTCAAGGAAAAGATTTAAAAAAAAAACCAAAAAACCAAACCTGTTGCCGTCAAGTCAGTTCCAACTCATATCAACCCTACAGACTGCCCCATAGGGTTCCAAGGGACACCTGGTAGATTCAAGCTGCCAACCTTTTGGTTAGCAGCTGTGGCTCTTAACCACTATGCCACCAGGGTTTCTAAGAAAAGAATCGTTCGAAAAATAGTGCCGCAACAATTGAATATTCATATGGAAAAAATGAGCATCAACTCTTACCTTACAGCATATGCAAAATTAACACAAATTATATCATACACTAATAGTAAGAGCTAAGAATCATAAAAATTCTAGAAGAAAATCTATTGCTTTGGGTTAGGCAAGGATTTTTTAGATATGACATGAAAAGACAGCTATAAAATAATTGATAAGACTGATTTCATCAAAAGTAAAAACTCATGCTTTTTGAAAGAACTGCTTAAAAAATGAAGATTTAAGCCACAGATTCGGAGAAAATATTTGTGAAATATACGTCTGTAAAAAACTTGTATCCAGAGTAATAAATAATATCTACAACTCAATATTAAAAAAAAAAAAGCTCTATTAAAATGGACAAAATAGTTGAACATATACTTCCCCCCCAAAATATGTATGGATGTCCAATGAACACATGAAAAGATATTCAACACTATTAGTCATTGAGGAAACGCAAATTAAACTATGATGAGATACTGCTACACACTCAACAGTATGGCTGACATTTAAAAAGACTTAGAATACCAAATGTTGGCTATGATTTGGAGCACCTGGAACCCTCAGACATTTCTGGTGATAGTACAATCACTTTGCAAAAGAGTTTGGTAGTTTCTTATAAAGTTAAATACACACATTTACCATATGATCCAACAATCACATTCCTAAGTATTAACCCAAGAGAAATAACAATAGATGTCCACACAAAGACCTTTACTCAGATGTTCATAGCAGCTTTGGTCATAATCACCAAAAACTGGAAACAACCAAGATATTCATCAACAGGTAAATGGATAAACAAATTGTTGTATATCTATATAGTGAAATACTATTTAGCAATAAAAAAGAGCAAATGACTCATATATTCAACAACATAGATATTTCTTAAAAGCATAATTCTAAGTGAAAAAATCCAGCCAAACAGGACTTCTTACTGCATAATTCCATTGATGTGAATACCTAGAAAAGGCAAAGCTATAGTGTTATAAAGCAGATCATTGGTTACCTGGAGCCTGGACTGGAAAGAGGGATTTGACAGAAAAATGGATACGAGGTAGCTTCTTGGGAGCGATGGAGTTATTCTATATCTTGTTTGTGGTGGTGGTTTCACAATTGTCTGAACTCATCAAATTATACGCTTAAAATTGTGAATTTATTATAAGTAAAGTACCTCAGTAAACCTGATTTAAAAAAAAATTAAAACAAAACAAACAAATAAGAAGAAAACATTGATGTTGTCTGGATGTTGCTGAGTACAATCTGGCTTGGGGTCTTCTCTTGCTAGTGTTACTGCCTGACCCTTCCTCCTCTCAGTTCCTTGGGAGAAATGCTATAGTTTCCTCCCACTCTTTAGGTTTAAGTTCACTGTTTGGAGAATAAATTGCTTAGGAGCATAAGATCCTATGGGGACTAGGGATAGGAAATGTGAGAACAGGAGTGAATTTAAGAATATTCTTATGCTTTTTTTTACAAAAACGTTTATTAAAACCCAGTGATAACACCTGCACACCAATGCATATCATTGACATTTTATTTATCATAAATGGATAATTATTTTCCCTTCATTATCACTTGCTTTTTCTCTTACAGTTTTGACAAGATATTTGTAACTTTATTTTGCTTTGTTGCAGAAAACATCTATGTTATGTGAGTTTTAGGTGTCTAGTTCTCCCTGTGGCTAGTTCAGTGCTTCTGGGTTTTATGATTTGGAGTCATTGACCCCTACCTCTTGGGAGTCTCCTCCTAGGGTTCACCAAGGTCCCACAATGACAGAGTGACATGGATTCTTGAGAAAAAGGCTTTGGTTATTTATCTCAGTGTTATTAGGGAGCCAACAAATGCAAGCTAGATTAATCTAGGTAAGAGAAAATGGTAGCTTGGAGTAGGGTGGCAGCAGTGGGGCTGGGGAGAAGCAAGGAAATTCAAGAACTATTTAGGGGACAAAATGCACAGCTTAACAGGAAGACCCTTGCTGTGCTCCTTCCCTCACAGAGGCTGCTGGAAGGCTAGTTTAAGGCCTGGCTTCACTCTACCCACCTTGGTTTATTTCTCTCCAGCTTTTATTGCCAAAGCCTCTACACCTGCTATATTGTCTACTTCATTTCCTTTTTCTATTTCCAAACCCATTTCCTCTTTTTCTGAATAAGTCCAACAGGAAAGCTTTTTACCATAGTGGATAAGTATTTAGGATGAGACAGACTGAGGTTTGAGTCATTTTTATGTTACTCATATCCAGGTAGGAGCCTTGGTGGTGCAATTGTTAAGAGCTCAGGCTGCTAACCAAAAGGTCGGCAGTTTGAATCCACCAGCCGCTCCTTGGCAACCCTATGGGGCAGTTCTACTCTGTCCTATAGGGTTGTTATGAGTTGGAATCAAATCGATGGCAATGGTTTTCTTTGTTTTTGTTTCTTTTAAATATACCAGGTAAATAACTTTTGACAAATCTCTTAACCACTAAAATGTTCAGTTTCTCATCTATAAAATGGGGCATACTTAACTTGCAGGATTGTGTGAACTGAACGAGATAAGAAAATGTACCCTCATGCCCAGGTCAGATCACAGACGGATTAAATCAGAATCTCTGGCGGTCTGATCCAGGTATTAGAGTTTTTTTTAAAGCTCCCAGATAATTCCCACGTGCAGCTGAGGTTGGGACCCACTGGTTTATAGGGTGTTTACTTCATGAGAGACATTGTGTTAAGCATTTTATACAAATGATTACTACTCAGATTGACTGGTGAGTCACATAGCCTGAAACAAAATGTTCCAAGTAAGTTCCTAAGTGAAACCATATGTGCCCAAATTTCCTCTGCCTGGAGAGAAACCACCAAATTGCCACTCTTCCTTTGCTTTCAGTGATCACAGGGATTTTTGCCTTGATATCTCACTTCTCTTTGCTTGGAGATCTGTTAGGACAACTTCCATACAGAATCCATTTTCTGGCCAGTTCTTATAGGTCAATTGCCATGGAAACCTCTAGGCAAAAAAAGAGAGATCCACCCAGGAGATTGAGACTGAGAATATGGCTGCTGGTGTCTTTGGAAGCCATTTCAGTATTTCTCTAACCTTCTTTGCCTCTATCAAAGCCTGTAGAGAACTTCCTCAGTGGTTCCCACAATCACTGGGCCTCCTGGGGACTTCGCTCTTTCAAAACAAAAACTCAAGAGGTGCCCCACACAGTGGCAAAGCAACAGTGGCATCTGGTAACCATGACCCTACTCTTGGGGCTCCCACTTGGCATCTCTTTTGGCCATCATGTTGCTAGTGCAAATATTTTCTTAGCTTTGGGCTCAGAGACTGACCTTTCCCATATCACAGGGCATCTTCATCAAAGAGATGAGACCGGGGATTTGAATGTTTGAAATTGGCAGAATTGAGAAAGGAGGGAATGTTGGCTTGTTTGCTTTATGTCAGGTCCTGTGTTTTATTCTATTTGGTTTCATAAGGGAAACACTTCTTCTAACTTCTTTTAATGACACTCGGCCTCTTTGCATGATCTTTCCTGAATCATTCTTGGCAGCGGTACTTTCTCTTGGCGAAACACTGGTTAGTGGGGGGCCTCAAAATGTGGTCTGGAGACCGTGAGCATCAGAATTATTGGCGTGTGTGTGTGTATGTACAAGGGGCCCTGGTGCCGCAATGGTTAAGTGCTTGGCTGCTACTCAAAAGGTCAACGGTTTGAACCCACTAGATGCTCTGCTGGAGAAAGATGTGGCCATCTGCTTCCATAAAGATTACAGCCTAAAGGTCATGGAAGCTCCATAGAAACACACAAACTCCCTGAGGGACCAAATTGCTGGGCAGAGGGCTGTGGGACCATGATCTCGGGGAACATCTAGCTCTATTGGCATAACAGTTTATCAAGAAAATGTTCTACATTCTACTTTGGTGAGTAGTGTCTGGGGTCTTAAAAGCCTGTGAGCAGCCATCTAAGATACTTCACTGGTCTCACCCCTTCGGGAGCAAGGGAGAATGAACAAAACTAAAGACACAAGGGAAAGATGAGTCCAAAGGACTAATGGACCACGTCTACCATGGCCTCCATCAGACTGAGTCCAGTACAACTAGATGGTGCCTGGCTACCACTGACTGCTCTGACAGGGATCACAATAGAGTGTCCTGGACAGAGCTGGAAAAAAATGTAGAACAAAATTCTAACTCACAAAAACAGACCAGACTTACTGGCCTGACAGAGACTGGAGAAACCCGAAGAGTATGGCACCTGGACACCCTTTTAGCTCAGTAATGAGGTTCAACCTTCAGCCAAAGATTAGACAGGCCCATAAAACAAAATGAGACTAAAGGGGCACAACAGCCCAGGAACAAGGACTAGAAGGCAGGAGGAGACAGGAAAGCTAGTAATAGGGAACCCAAGGTTGAGAGGGGAGAGTCTTGACATGTCGTAGGGTTAACCAATGTCATAAAACAATACGTGTACTAACTGTTTAATGAGAAACTAGTTTGTTGTGTAAACCTTCATCTAACATCCAATAAAAAAAAAAGAAAAAATAATAAGACAAACAAAAGAATATCAGTGCAAAAAAAAAAAAAAAAAAAGATTACAGCCTAGGAAACCCTATGGGCAGTTCTCTCAGTCCTATAGGGTCGTTATGAGTTGGAATTGACAAGACAGCATACAACAACAACGTGTGTGTGTGTGTGTGTGTGTGTGTGTGTGTGGGTGGGTGGGTGGGTATGTCGTGGGAGCATTGTTGGAATTGTAGATTCTTGAGGTCGACCCGAGACTTACAGATATAGAACTTCTGTGGGTGGGACCCAAGAGTCAATTTTAAACAAGCACCCTGAGTGATTTTGAATTGCACTAAAGCTTGAGAACCACTGGTTTTTAACTCAATATTCTGACCTTGGTGCAAAAGTTTAACACTTGAGTTTATAATATCTTTCTTGATTTTCTCTTTGGAGAAAGGTATTCCATATACAAGGGAGTAAGTATATAAAATTCTTGAGGGTCTGTATTCCCCACTGCACCCAGCTCAGCACCAGTCCATGGAAGATACTTGATGTATAATGTCCTGGATTGCCATTGGTTGCAGTTCAGAAAAAAGAACACAGTTGGTGCCAGTTTCCATTTGGGGGCCTGGTGTTTGGAAAGTGCTGGGCAGAGGCCAGGTCAAGAAACAGGCACAATCTAATGATGCCAAGAACAAAGTTTTCTCTTAAAAGGAGATTTTAAAAAACAGATTTAAGACCATCAGGCATATTGAACTTGGAGTTGCAGCCAAGGTCTAGCTTAGCCTTATTTTAGTTGAAATGGTTGAATTACTTGCCATCATTTTTGGTACATTTAAAAAAAAATAAATTGTAATAAGAGTCTCTTTCTCCTCCATTTTCTCTGGCTGACTTTGAATTCAAATTATTTCAAATAAAAATAGCTTCAGTCACCCAACCCAAAACCCATTGCTGTCGAGTTGATTCCAACTCATAGTGACCCTAAAGGACAGAGCAGAACTGCCCCATAGGGTTTCCTAGGCTGTAATCTTTAGAGAAGCAGACTGCCACATCTTTCTACCATGGAGGGGCTGGTGGGTTTGAATCACTGACCTTTTGGTTAGCAGCTGAATGCTTAACCACTGCACTATCAAGCTCCCCTGACCTCTCCAAAGACCTGGTTAATCTCTCCGAGCCTCTTTTTCTCCAGATGGAGCTCATTTAGGAAGATTTCCAGGCAGATTTTTTTTGAGTCTGGTTTATTTCACTTGGCATAATGCATCTGAGAGTCACCCACGTTGTTGGGTGGATCAGTAGCCTGTTCTTTTTTACTACTGAGTAGTATTCCATGGAGCCCTGATGGTGCAGTGGTTAAGAGCTTGGCTGCTAACCAAAAGGTCAGCAGTTCAAATCTACCAGTCGCTCCTTGGAAACCCTATAGGGTAGTTCTACTCTGTCCTATAGTGTTGCTATGAGTCGAAATCAACTCTACGGCAAAGGTTTTGGTTTTTTTGTTTTTTAGTATTCCATGGTCTGGATATACTATGGTTTGTTTATCCATTCACCAGTTGAAGACATTTGAATTGTTTTCAGTTTTTTTTGATTATGGAAAAAGCTATCATAAATATTCACATATTGATGTGAACATAAATTTTCATCTGAGAGCAGGAATCTCGAGGAGGGTTTGTGAGGATGATTTCTTTGGAGAGTGCTGTGTTGAGTGCTTCTCTCTTTAATTTAAGTGAGAAGAGTAGGATTGCAGCAGAACTTGCAGTTAGGGGAATAGAGTAGACTGGTGTTTAGTGTATGTGACTGACTAATATATGAGCAAGAAAAGCTGTAATAGGATTCTTTGGTTGTTAGTGTGTCTTAGAACAACATTGCCTTCTTTCTGCATTTGAAACAAGTTCTGATTCAAAAAAGTCTGGCTTCTCCAGGCATGAGTGCTCTTGTTTCCTCAGTCATGGGTGTAACGCCCTTGCCTAGTACTCCCAATGAGTCTCACTGAACTCCCACACATCCTGGGTTCACCAGAATTCTATGCTCATGGGGCACTGAGAGCACTACATGTGCGAATGAATGGTGGACGTGCATATTGTGCACATCTCCTCTTCCCACGTGCATGCTCCATTGTCCTATTGGATGGAAAAAACTGAGTATTTCCAGCCAGGAATTGTGAAGGCTGAAATGTGGTCAAATGGCTCCTGTGGCTGTTGTGTCTTTGAAGAAATGTATCAGGTTTTGGTCAGCCCTCAACCTGTGCTTGAAATCTTTTTTTTTATTTTATGAATTTTTTATTTATTATTTTTGCAATATTTATAATAGATTTGACTTGTGAAGCTGTGGAACAGAGTATGCTCTTGGTTTCTCTGGACAAAAATGAAATTTCTGGCTGAGACCCGGCATGGAAAGTCGAGGCCTGAGTTTAAAAAAGTTGTTGTTGTTAGGTGCCATCGAGTCAGTTCCAACTCATAGCGACCCTATGTACAATAGAACAAAACATGGCCTGGTCCTGAGCCATCCTCACAATCATTGCTATGCTTGAGCTCATTGTTGCAGCCACTGTGTCAATCCATCTCATCGAAGGTCTTCCTCTTTTTCACTGACCCTCTACTTTACCAAGCATGATATCCTTTTTCAGGGACTGGTCCCTCCTGATAACATGTCTAAAATATGTGAGACAAAATCTTGCCATCCTTGCTTCTAATGAGCATTCTGGCTGTACTTCTTCCAAGACAGATTCTGGTTGTCCATGGTATATTCAAAATACTTAACCAACACCATAATTCAAAGCGTCAATTCTTCTTCAGTATTCCTTATTCATTGTCCACCTTTCACATGCATATGAGGCAATTGAAAACATCATGGTTTGGGTCAGGTGCACCTTAGTCCTCAAAATGACATCTTTGCTTTTTAATACTTTAAAGAGGTCTTTTGCTGCAGATTTGCCCGATGCAATACATAGTTTGATTTCTTGACTGCTACTTCCATGGACGTTGATTTTGGATACAAGTAAAATGAAATCCTTGATAACTTCGATCTTTTCTCTGTTTATCATGATGTTGCTTATTGGTCTAGTTGTGAGAATTTTTGTTTTCTTTATGCTGAGGTGTAATCCATACTGAAGGCTGTGGTCTTTGATCTTCATCAGTAAATGCTTCAAGTCCTGTACACTTTCAGCAAGCAAGGTTGTGTCATCTGCATATTGCAGGTTGTTAATGAATCTTCCTCCAATCCTGATACCATGTTCTTCTTCATATAGTCCAGCTTCTCAGATTATTTGCTCAGCACACAGTTTGAATAAGTACAGTGAAAGGATACAACCCTGATGCACAACATTCCTGACTTTAAACCGTGCAGTATCCCCTTGTTCTATTTGAACAACTGCCTCTTGGTCTAAGTACAGGTTCATCATGAGTCCAATTAAATGTTCTGGAATTCCCATTCTTTACAATGTTATCCATAATTTCAAAGTGATTCACATAGTCAAATTCCTTTGTGTAGTCAATAAAACACAGGTAAACATCTTGCTGGTATTCTCTGCTTTCAGCCAACATCCATCTGACATCAGTAATGATATCTCTCATTCTACATCCTCTTCTGGATCCAGCTTGAACTTCTGGCAGTTCCCTGTTGATGTACTGCTGCAACTGCATGCAAATGATCTTCAGCAAAATTTTACTTGTGTGTGATACTAATGATACTGTTCAATAATTTCTGCATTCTGTTGGATCAGCTTTCTTTGGAATTGGTGCAAATATGGATCTCTTCCAGTCGGTTGGCCAGGAAGCTGTCTTCCAAATTTCCTAACATGGACTATTGAGCACCTCTAGCAATGCATCTGTTTGTTGAAACATCTCAACTGGTATTCTGTCAATTCCTGGACCTTGTTTTTCATCATTCCCTTCAGTGCAGTTTGGATTATTGGTTCTTGATCATATGCTACCTCCTGCAATTGTTGAACATTGACCATTTCTTTTTGGTACAGTGACTCTGTGTATTCCTTCCATGTTCTTTTGATGCTTCCTGCATCATGCAGTACTTTGCCCATAGAATCCTTCAGTATTGCAACTCAAGGCTTGAATTTTTTTCTTCAGTTTTTTCAGCTTGAAAAATGCCACGCGTGTTTTAGTTTTCTAACTCCAGGTCTTTGCACATTTCATTATGATACTTCACTTTGTCTTCTTCAACTGCCCTTTGAAATCTTTTGTTCAGCTCTTTTACTTCATCCATTCTTCTGTTCACTTTAGCAACTCTACATTCAAGAGTAAGTTTCAGAGTCTCTTCTGACATCCATTTTTGTCTTTTCTTTCTTTCCTGTCTTTTTAATGATCTTTTGCTTTCTTCATGTATGATGTCATTCCACAACTCATCTGGTCTTCGGTCATTAGTGTTCAATGCATTAAATCTATTCTTGAGGTGGTCTCTAAATTCAGGCAGGATATACTGAAGGTCATACTTTGGCTCTGGTGGACTTGTTCTAATTTTCTTCAACTTCAGCTTGAACTTGTATATGAATAATTGATGGTCTGTTCCACACTTGGCCCCTGGTCTTTTCTGACTGATGATATTGAGTTTTTCTATCAATCTCTTTCCACAGATGAGGTTGATTTTATTCCAGTGTATTCCATCTGGCAAGGTCCAAGTGTCTAGTTGCCGTTTATGTTGTTGAGAAAAGGTATTTGCAATGAAGAAGTCATCGGTCTTGCAAAATTCTATCATGCAATCTCCGGCCTCGTTTCTATCACCAAGGCCATATTTTCTAACTACCAATCCTTATTCTTTGTTTCCAACTTTTGCATTCCAATCACCAGTAATTATCAGTGCATTTTGATTGTGTGTTCGAGCAACTTCAGACTGCAGAAGTTGGTAAAAATATTCAATTTCTTCATCTTTGGCCTTAGTGGTTGGTGTGTAAATTTGAATAATAGTCATATTAACTGGTCTTCCTTGTAGGTATATGGATATTATCCTATCATTGACAGAGTTGTATTTCAAGACAGATCTTTAAATGTTCTTTTTGACAATGAATGCAACTCCATTCTGCTTCAATTTGTCATTCCTGGCAATGGGTTTGGTTTTTTGGGTATTATCATTGTACGACATTATTATTATTACTATTATCTAATACTTTGTTCTCATCCTAGTGTGATTTTTAGTGTAGTGTTTTATCTTGCTTAGGAATGACATCTCCCTAATCTCATCTTTTAGAAATGGACCAGAGAAAATAAATCCAAAGGAGTGAATTTCTATTGTGAGATTTCTCACGCTTTGGTCCTAGGACAATCTAGCTATTTGAAAGTAGGGGGAACTTCTTGGCATCTCTAGTCCAAAAAATAGCAAACCCACCACCAATGAGTTGATTTCAATTCATGGCACCCCCATGTATTACAGAGCAGCACTGCTCCATGGGGTTTTCTTGGCTATAATCTTTACAGAAGCAGATTTCCAGGACTTTCTTCCATGGCCCCACTGGGTGGGTTCAAACCACCAGCCTTTAGGTTGCTAGCCAAGAACAAACTTGTTTCCACTGCCCAGAGACTCCGTGGTATCCCTAAGAGGGCATAATGTAGACGGTTGAGTATTTTGCTTGTCTCTCAGGCTGCCTCTGAATCACCCTCCTGGAGGCTCACTTCAGGCCTGTGGGCGGCTTACAAATTTGTTTCAGGAACAAGGTTTACATGCTGTTTGCACTTCCTCTGTGGTTCTCTCATTGTCTATTTCTGACAATATTTGCATGAAACCAGGTATTTGATTTCAAGAACATCTGTTCTCACAATTCGTTTCCCACCTGACTCCCCTCTCTTCTGCCTGGGCTAAAAGAGTGCTCTGCTCAGCAGTATTGGGGAAGTGGCAGGGGGAGAGGGGAGAGGTATTCATGGGAATGGGAGGCTTTTGAAAATACAGACAAGTTTGGTGGGGCACCCAGGAAGATGTGATGAGCTTGGATGCTGTCTTAGGCTGGATTCTGTAGAGAAGCAAAACCAGTAAAGCGTATAAATGTATAGAGAGATTTATATCAAGGAATCAGCTCACACAACTGTAGAGGCTACAAGGTCCCAAGTCCGTGGACCAGAGTAGAGGCCTCTCCCAATTCACGCAGCTGCAGAAGCTGGCGAGCCCAAGATCTTCAGGTCAGAGAGCAGGGCTCCCGCTCACAGGCTATAAAGGTTGATGAATTCCAAGATCGGCAGGCAAGACCACAAGTTTTCTCCAGATTCACGTAGCTGTAGGGGCTGGTGAACCCAAGATCAGCAGATCAGAGAGCAGGGCTCTGCTCACATGCTGTGAAAATCAATAAATCGCACGTTTAGCAGATAAGCTGACAGCTCAAGTCCCAAGAACCGGAGGTGAGACAACAGGAGGCAGCCTCAGGATCCCAAATGAGCAAAAAGCCAGAACATCTGCTTATATTCAGATACAGGCCACACCCCCAAGGAAACTCCCTTTCATCTGATTGGCTACTCATAGCATAATTCAATCGTGGGAGTGATCACATATAAACACTGAGAGTCATGGCCCAGCCAAGTTGACACACAGTCTTAATCATCACAGATGCCTTTGGGAATTCATGTTGCTTAGCCCAATTTTTCTAACAAATGCTCATTGTTTTAAACACCAGGACTTACAATGATGCAACCATTTTGGTTAAAAATCCTTCTCAAATGTGAGACTCCCCTTGTTTCCCAAAACAGGGACTATGGAATATATTGAGCACTGACTGTGTGCCAGGCTTTGTTTTGTTTTGTTTTTTTAAGTTTATTCTGCTTTAGGTGAAAGTTTATAGCACAAATTAGTTTCTCATTCAAGAACTGGTACAAATTGTTTTGTGACATTGGTTGCAATCCCTGCAATGTGTCAGCACTCTCCCCCTTTCCCTTTGCACCCCAGGTTCCCCGTGTCCATTTGTCCAGATTTCCTGTCCCTTCCTACCTTCTTGTCTTTGCTTTTGGGTAGTTGTTGCCCATTGTGCACAAGTGAGATGTGCTGTTTGCAAACACACAGATGCAGCAATCAGCGACTTGAAACTATATTCATTGGTCCTGAGACTTTTTTTTTAAATGAACAATCAATTGATATTTGGTAAATTTATAGAGTTATGCAACCACCATCACAATCCAGTTTTAGAACATTTCCATCACTTCAAAAATATCCTTTGTCATGCACTCCCCATTGCCACACTCAGCCCAGGCAACTGTTAATCTGCTTTATCTTTCTATGAATGTGCCTTTTCTGGACATTTCATACAAATGGAAACATGCAGTAAGTGGTCTTTTGTGTCCACTTTCTTTCACTTAGCATAACATTTTCGAGACTCATCCGTGTTCTAGCACGTGTCAGTATTTTATTCCTCGTCATTGCTGAATAATATTCCAACGTGTGAGTAACCAAACAAGAACCAGTAGCTGTCAAGTTGATTCCAACTCATGACGACCTCACGTGTATCAGAATAGAATTGTGCTCCATAGGGTTTTCAATGGCTAATTTTTTGGAAGTAGATTGCCAGAAATTTCTTCCAAGGTGACTCTGGGTGGACTCTGACCACCAACCTTTTGGTTAGCAGCCTCACATGTTGACTGTACCACCCAGGGACTCCATTGTGTGGATATATCACATTTTGTTTATCCATTTACCAGTTGATGGTCATTTGAGTTATTTCCCGTTTTTGACTATTGTGAATAATGCTGCTATGAGCATTGACCTTCAGATCTTTGTTTGGACTTATGTTTTTTGGTTTTTTTTGGGGGGGGGGTGAATGCCTCTGAGACTTTTCAAATTCCCTTTTTCTCCCTTCTCTATTTAGTAGTTTCAGAAAATATATAGTTTCAGCTCTAGTTTGATCTGGTTCACTGGTTTTAAAGAAAACTTTCAACTCAATATGAAAGTTAATATTTGGGTTTGCTGCGGGATTTAGCAAATGAGTATATTCATTCTAGTTTCTGGTTCATGTTTCACTTTAGTTCCTGTCCCTGATGGCAACTTAAAAGTCTGCAGCAACTTCTGTGCTGGAAATGAAGACAGATGAATGTACATGGAGTGATAGGCTTAGGGAGGGAGAAAGCTCATCTCTATATTAAACTCAAGCTCTGCAATTAAATCACCATCTCTCCTCTATCCTCCAACGCACACCCCACACCATCCTTGGGTACAGACTTAATTCATTTCATAAAGCCTCTGTAGCCATCTCTGTTAGAAGGTCATGGATTATTGCTCTGGAGGCACCAAGGGCAGTCTCTGAGTATGTGTGAGACAGTGAATCAAGTTTCAGGGGCTTAATTCTGTCTGGCTGTAAGGGTAAGTATACCTCCTCTGGGACTGTAGTTGGACCATTGGGAGAGCTAGCAAGACCAGCGCTAGTCCTTTCCTTTCTTGACCTGCCATCTTTCAGTCATTAGCCTTATCTTAATGCAAGCTCTGGCACTTAAGGATAATTTCCTATACTAGTTTGTTGTTTGTTGTTGGGTGCTGTCGAGTTGGTTCCGACTCATAGTGACCTTATTACAACAGAAGGAACACTACCCCATCCTGCACCATCCTCACAATTGTTACTATGTTTGAGCCCATTGTTGTAGCCACTGTGTCAGTCCATCTTGTTGAGGGTCTTCCTCTTTTTCGCTGACCCTCTACTTTACCAAGCATGATGACCTTCTCCAGGGACTGGTCCCTCCTGATAACATGTCCAAAGCATGTGAGACAAAATCTCTCCATCCTTGCTGCTAAGGAGCATTCTAGCTGTACTTCTTCCGAGACAGATTTGTTCATTCTTCTGGCAGTCCATAATATATTCAGTATTCTTCACCAACATCATAATTCAAATACATCAGTTCTTCTTCAGTCTTCCTTATTCATTGTCCAGCTTTTGCATGCATATGAGGTGATTGAAAATACCATGGCTTGGGTCAGGCGCACCTTAATACTCAAAGTGACACCTTTGCCTTTTAACACTTTAAAGAGGTCTTTTGCAGCAGATTTGCCCATGCAGTATGTCATTTGATTTCTTGACTGCTGCTTCCATGGGCATTGACTGTGGATCAGGATCGGAGGAAGATTCATTAACAACCAGCGATATGCTGATGACACAATTTTGCTTGCTGAAAGCGAAGAGGACTTGAAGCAGTTACTAATGAAGATCAAAGACTACAGCCTTCAGTATGGATTACACCTCAACAGAAAGAAAATAAAAATTCTCACAACTAGACCAATAAGCAAAATTATGAAAAACAGAGAAAATATTGAAGTTGTCAAGGATTTCATTTTACTGGGATCCACAATCAATGCCTATACTAATAAAAATGTATTTATAGGTAAAGGAAAGATGATTGTGAAAATATCACCTAGGTCTGCTAACTTTTGGTTTTTAATTTCAGTGATATCTATTATGTATGCTCCATCTTCAAGTAATTGCAACCTTTTTTGGATTCTGGGATAACTTAAGATGGAGAGAGTTGGCAAATGGTCAAAGAAGTGATATTTGTGTTAATTATGAAAGTCCAGGGATGTTCTCATTTAAGCATGACTTATAAAACATTGAAAGTCACACTCTCGGCTGAACTTCCCCACTGTCATCCTAATTTTAATCCCCTCCTTTCATATTTAATTAACAGAACCACTTATTTAATTACAGAACCACTACAGCCTTATTCTTCACAGTTCTCCAGCTGATAGGTAGACGCTAGGTAACTCTGGGTATTTACCTGCTGAAATATTAGTTCCCAAAAGAGGGAGAAGCCCACAAGCCAAGATGTCTGGTAAACCCAAATTCTTTTGTGTGTTTATGCTCAGATACTAAAGATAAAATGCCAGGAGTTCACAAGGAGATGGCAAGAGGGGAACTCCAGGTCCAAAGAGAAAGGTCATTGCAGCAAGCACAGATCCATCTTGCCCAACAGTACTCCCTCCGGGATGATGGAGTGGAAGATCAGAGGGAGCCCTCTAGCGTCTCTACTCCTTTTCCTGACTTCCAGAAACCTGACAATTCCATTGTGAAAAGGTACCAGTTCCAAGTCTTTCCACCCAGTCCAGTGGGCATCAGGAGGCAGGAAGGATTTAGGATGTGTGAAGCCCACTCTGAGACAAGCCACAGAAATCCAGAGGGTCACAATGTATATGCTTATATATGTGTGGAGACCTTTTTCAGAAAAGTTGCTGATTGCAAGTTCATTTCCAGTCAAAACACAAGCAAGAACAGAGGAGCTTACTTTAACAGATATGGCATTCCAGCCACATTGCTAATCTCTGGGGCTGCTGAAGGGTGGACATGTTTTCTCATCCTAATACCAGGGTCTTCTATCAGGGGCCATGGCAGGTGGCCAAGTGCTGCCTACATGTGGTGACCGTGTTTTTTGGACCTCAAATCAGGACAATGGTTTGAAGTCTAATTGTACCTTTGAGGCGAGTGGAACAGGCTATGGGACTTGTGAACCATCAGGTACTTCTGGGGCTTCCTGTCACTAAATCAATACACAAAGCACAAATATTGAGCTTTAGGAGATTGGGAAAGGGATTTTGGACACGAAGGCCATGTTAGCCTCATGAAAGAGCTCTTTGTAAGGGTTTTTCTAGGACCACACTTACCACCTTCCATGGCTGATTGCTAAACCAAAGAAATCTTTGTGGTCGTGGAACTAGCATGTTTCATGTCAGCTGAAGGGGCTCTTGGGGGCTGACTGAGTGAATGTTAATTTCAGTGATGAGATCTGTGCAGAACTTTACAGAATAACTAAATCTCTTCTATTAATTCCTAATTGGAATCTCTCTTGTATTTCAACTGCCAGGCCCTTTCAGCAGTAGTGTGTCCTCTGTTACTGTACAACATGACAGTCTAAACCACTCAGATTTCCCTTGAGGAGTTAAATGATGACAACAATGATGATGATGGTCTATTTATTAAGGGCTTATCATGTGCCAAGCACTATGTTTGGCTGTTCGTTAACATGATCTCAAGCCATCCTCCCAGTACTTTTATCATGTAGGTCTATTATTTTCCTCATGCATTTCAGAGAAGTTAAAGAGAGTCTAACCCAAGTTGGTTAGACTCCAGAAACCAAGTTCTTAACCAATACTTGACATTGTTTCTTTCGTGATATGTTTTATCCTTCAATCCTCACAATGGTAAGCAGGTGTTACTATTTCTTATAGGAATGCCTTTTTGAACATCTGTTTCCTAATCTGAAAAATAAAAAGGGCTTCTCTTATGGAGATATGGAAAGGATGGAGATTGAGCCCAGGTTTGTCTGACTCTGAGGCCCTTCTTGTCACCAACACACTGAGCTGTCTCCTACGAGATATTAAGGAGATGGGGGAGGAGTATTTAAGACGTAATTTCACAGTGACGTTCCAAAGAGGGAAAAATGAAAATATGGTATTTTGTAGTTCTTCTTATCTTCCTCCAGGAGTTAGAGAATCTAAGAATCCCAAAAGATCTAAGGAATCTTCAGGTCCAGCCCCCTCACTTTACAGAGAGGAAAACTAAGGCACAGCTGAGTGTAATGATATCTTCAACCATTTCTCATAGTGAGTGAGAGGAAGAAGTTGAAGTCCAACTCAAGTCCTGACCTCTTATGTCTCCCTAAAATGGTTTTTAAACTTTAACATTTTCCTCAAGAGGATTTCTCAAGATTTAATTTAATAAAATTAGCTATAACTGTAAATAGAAGGATTTTAAACTCTAAATTTTTTTTCAGTTGCTGTTGAGTCAGCTTTGACTCATGGAGACCCCATGTGTGCCAGAGTAGAACTGTGCTCCACAGGGTTTTCAATGGCTGATTTTTCAAAAGTAGATCACCAGACCTTTCTTCCAAGGTGACTCCGGGTGGACTTGAATTTCCAATCTTCTGTTAGCAGCCAAGCTCATTAACCATTTGTACCACCCAGGGGCTCCTTAAAGATTTTAAAGACTAAGATTTAAAATGTTACTGTAAAGAATAATTTTAACTCTCTTCCCCATAAACTGATGAGCACATTGTAATGATGAGTGTACTGGACAGGAGGTCAAGGTCACACTTGCCCCTGAGATTTCTCCCTTTGAGCCTCTGAGCACCTGTTTCCTTATCTGTAAAGGGAGGGTGTTACTAGCTGCTTTCCCTGCCGCAGGTAGCTTTGATGAGGATCAAATGAGATAACATCCTTAAATGTTCTTTGTTAAACGTCAGCATGTCAGATATACCTGTCAGAATGCTTTGTTTGTCTTGAATGTCTTTGGTGGATGTTGTTATAAAATGGATGTACTGGTTTCTATGGCATAGCCAGTGATATGCTGGGTAGTCACTGCCGCAACAAACTGCTGGTTACCTGGAAAAGGCCTCATGGGGCTAATGTGCAGCAGGTGTCTGGGGCAGGGGTGCTGGGCTCTGGGAGTGTCTCAAGGCTAGGGCCTCCCTTTGAAAAAACCACAGCCTGCCAGAGGCATCCATCATCTGGGGCAGCCCTTCAGAAATATTGTCGCTTGAATTCTGGGCATCTTTTCATTTCTTTTTTGGACAAGTTCACTGGCCCCTACTAATAACTCAGATTTCTCACTGCCCTGGTTCTTTGAAGATGAAAGATAAAAGAAATTAGGAGAGAAAGAACCACTTGACAAATCCTGACAGGCATCAGAATTCTGTTACTATATATTTTATTGACTTATAAAAATGCTCATTATTAAAGAAGCCTGAAATGAAACAAGTAAAAATAGCTATGAATCTCCTGAAGTCCCACTACCCAGAAATAACCAGTGAGCATCATTACAAATAATCTTTCTGATTCTACGTGGAAACAGAGGGGCGTGGGCAAGAGAGAGACAGTGTAAAAGAAAGAAGGGTAGTGGGATGGATGGATGGAGGTACAGAAGTGAAGGGACCTGCCCTCAATGACAGAGCTGGCTCTGGCCCTGGCCACAATGGCATTCAATCCCATGTTAAATGATAATTTTAAGAGAAAGTGAAATCATTTCGACTCATTCAGCTATAAAATGAACATGTGTTAAAGATTTTATTTAACTCATCCTTAATGAGTGAACTGCTAAAATGTTACAGGGAGTTCAAAGGGAAATCCAACAAACAGACACATTCACAGATCAGGAAAGTGTGTGTGTGTGTGAGGGGGAGATATTTATTTCCCAGAAAGAATTCTATTTTATGTCTATAGAAAAAAAAATTTTTTTTTTCATTGCTATCAGTTATCTGCAGTTTCCAGAGTTGTAAAGTTTCTCAAAGGCAATGAAAGGCTAGAACCAGATAATCTGGAAGGGTCTGAGCTAAACAATGCATAATTTTCCATTGGAGACACACAGTAATCTATTTGTTTGCCTATCCCAAATTTCCTTACACCCACGTGTTCTGACTTCAAGCCCAGGGCTCTTTTCTTTGCGTCTCACTGAGGTCTTCTATTCTCACCCTTGCTAGGAGGAGTTTTTGAGCACCGTAGGTACAGCTACAAGAGCCAGAAAGGGCGAAAAGATATCTTTGTGCTTTTTCATGCTTTGTTTTTTTAAAAATCACATACTTTAGTCTAAGAAGTGAAAAGAAGTCCAAGAATATATCAAGAAAAGATCATTTCTTCCCCACTCTATTCCCCCATGTCCCCCATCCCTGGAAGTAACCAATAAAATTTATTATATCTCCACCTATACCTTTCTTATGTTCCAACAATCATACATAAATGTTTAAAACATACATAGGGATTTTGGTTGTGAGAGTTTATATAAATGGGGTCATAGTATACATGTTACTCTGCATCTTGCATTTCTCATTAAAGTAATAAACATTGAGGCCACCCCAGATCCATGGATAGAGATTGAACGCATTCACAGAAATAACTAGATGTTGCCCTACCAGCCTCTTGATTCCTGGAATGGAGTTAGGAAGAAATACAAACAGTTGTGGAATAGGAAGGAAAAAGCATCAATGTCTTAGTTACTTAGTGCTGCCGTAACAAAAATAACACAGGTGGGTGGCTTTAAAGAATAGAAATTTATTATCTCACAGTGTTGGAGACTGGAAGTCCAAATCAGGGCATTGGCTCTAAGGGAGCGTCCTTCCTTGTGGGTAGCCCCGGGTGTTCCTTGACTTGTGGAAGGATCTTAAAATGGTCTCTGTCTTTCCCTTGTGTGTGTCACTTTGTCTGTTCTGCTTTTTTTTATAAAATACCACTTAGAAGGGATTAAATTTAGGACCCATCCTACTCCTGCATGGTCTTATTAACATAACAAAAGAAAACCCCTGTTTCCAAACTGGGTCATATTGACAGGTACAGGGTTAGGACTTCAACATAACTTTTTGGGGGAAGTAGTTTAATCCATAACAATCAGGAACTATCTTCTAGTTCTTTATTGTCCTAACTTTTTGCGAGATTGTTTGTAAGAACACCTGGAAACTGCCTTTTGTGAATTATCCTTGCAATAGGCATGGTAGGCTGGGCTGGGAGGGAGGATGGGTTATGTTGTTTGAATTGGGTCATGGTGGCACAGTTAAACATATCCTTTGTCCTGCTAGAATCTACGTCTTCATCCTCCAATCATGATGATATTTCATAATCAGCCAGGGTGTGAGTAGGGAGCATTGCTCATTAGTTCTCAAGAAAAATTATTATTTCCTTAGTAATAAAATCCAAGCAATTTTTAAAGAGTCTGTGGATGGTGCAGATGGTTAAGTACTCAACTATTAGCCTAAAGGTTGGCGATTTCCACCCACATAGAGGTGCTTTGGAAACCCTGGTGGCATAGTGGTTAAGAGCTAACCAAAAGGTCAGCAGTTCAAATCTACCAGGCACTCCTTGGAAACTCTATGGGGCAGTTCTACTCTGTCCTACAGGGTCGCTATGAGTCGGAATCGACTCCACGGCAATGGGTTTGGTTTTTTTTTTTCAGAGGTGCTTTGGAGCCCTGGTGGCGAAGTGGTTGAGAGCTGCAGCTGCTAACCAAAAGGTCAGCAGTTCAAATCCACCAGCGACTCCTTAGAAACCCTATGGGGCAGCTCTACTCTGTCCTATAGGGTTGCTGTGAGTTGGAATCGACACAATGGCAATGGGTTTGGATTTTTTGGCTTTAGAGGCTGTTTGGAAGACAGGCCTGGCAATCAACTTTCGAAAGATCACAGCCTGGAAAATCCTATGGAGCAGTTCTACTCTGCACATATAGGGTCTCCATGAGTCAGAATCAACTTGATGATAACTAACAACAACAATTTTCAAAGAAAATTATATGCTTACCAGCGTGAAAAGGAGTCTCCTTCCCCCACCTTCCAAGAAATGCTGAAAATATAACACAATAGTCTTAGAACATTGATGGAGTGCTTGCTACAGATAGCAAATTAAATGTTCATATTTAATTTAATACCCCCATTTTCTAAAAATAAAGACTAAAAGGTGTTTGTTTATTAAAAAATAGTTATCAGAAACAAATTTCCTAATTACTAATAGAATCTTATTTTATCTGGAGCAAAGGGAAAAATGTTTGGTGGTGGAGTGGAAAAGAAAAAGAGAGTAAAAAAAAAGTTTACTGAAAGGCAATGCTGTGAAATTTACTTTTTTTAAAAAGTCTTTCCTAACTAGAAAGGAGGTAAACCTTTAAAGCACGATGAACTTGCTAACTGAGAGGATGCAAACTCAGAAACTCTGAGGGGCCTTACATCAAATAGCTCCTGAATTTCTTATTCCTACACACCCTGACCTCAGACCTCTCAGTTTAAAGAGCCATCCTTCAAAAGGCTACTCTCAGTGGTACCTTTCTGCCCATACTGACCTTTTGTTCCAGTCAACCCATGGTCTATTGATCGCTGTGTGCCAGGAACTATAAGGGTTATAGTTGCCAGATGTAGTAAACTCGTTAAGGTAAAAAACATCTTTCTGCAGACAAAGGGCATAAACCAAAAAAGAAAAAAAAATCCAATTCTGACTCATAGCTACCCTACAGGACAGAGCAGAACTGCCTCATAGGGTTTCCAAGCAGCAGCTAGTGGATTTGAACTGCCGACCTTTTGGTTAGCAGCTGAATGCTTAACCGCTGCGCTACAAGTCAGTATATGAAAAATATTTAACAGTGAGCAAAAGCTTTCTACTTCTTGAAAATTTTGGAAGTTTTCAGGTAAGAGGAATTCTGGGAGTAAAGTGTTTTGTGTGTAAAAGGAGCTTAATACGCGTGTGAGATTTAGATGGAGAGACTTCTGTTAGCTAGGGCTCTCAGAAGAGGTTTCCACAAGGGAGTATGGGATCATCATAATCAAAACAGTAGTAATTATGATCATGGTGGGAATGCTAATAAGAGCAGCTAGGAGTCATTAACCACATCACATCATTTAATCCTCACAGCCACTCTGGGAGTTAGGTATGTTAATTGTGACAATGTGGTCGAGTCACCAGAAATCACAGACTTTTGTCAATGTTCTTTATTCAGAAACCACAGGAACACTTGTAGTTGAAAACTTGGGTTTATTACTCATTGCAGAGTGGGAGAACATACACCATGGGGAAACATGGGGTTTCTTAGTAAGACGGTTAGGAAGATTCTATTATAGGGTTTTGGAGTCCCTGGTGGGCGGTGGGGGGTGGAAACGATTTATGTGCTTGACTGCCAACTGAAAGGCTGGAGACTGGAGTCCACCTGGAAGCAGCTCAAAAGAAGGGCCTGGCAATCGACCTCTGAAACACCAGCCGTTGAAAATCCTGTGGAGTACAGTTCTACTCTGACATACATGGGGTTGCCATGGATTGGAATTGACTTGACAGCAACTGGTTATTACAGGATTTGGGCTTTGGTTGAGTAATTTTGGGGAGGGTCTAAAAAGCAGAGATTATCCCTTGATTGGACAATTCTATAATTAATTATCTTAATAAATCTTCTCTATAGGGAGGGCAGACTAGAGTGAGGATAAAGTTGTAGTTGGTAAGCAGTGGCAGCCACTCATTTAGCCAAAAGGGGGGAATGTTTGGTATTTTGTGTTGCACAATGACCTTATCTGAGTGGATGTTCTGTGAGATGGTTTATGTCCAACAGGAGAATAATGTGACTTAGCTGTAAGTGTCAGATCAGTTTTGAATAATAGTGAGGCTCAGCTGTGAACATCATACCAGTTCTCTGATATTAGGGCTGCCTTTTGTTCTTCCTGACTTTTGAGTGCCTCAGGCAAGATGCTGAGCCCATTGCCTTCAGTTTCCTTATCTGCACAGTAGGCCTGTCATGAAGATTAGATGTCACATAGACAAGTGACCTAGCACTTAGCACACCAGAGGATCTTTATCAGTGCCTGGTTATGCCTGGAGGAGGAAGACCAGAGCCCTGGAGAAGGGTAGATGGGAAGGGCTTCCTGATGGGGATGGGTAAGGCTGGAGGTAGGAATATTATTTCCCTTGAAATTCCAACTAATGGCTAGGCTCACATTTTGACTTCTTTTGGAGCTTACGAGCTATGTTTAGTAGGGTCCTTTTTCAAAAATGATAGAGACATCCTCATGATCTCCCCCAGAAACATCCCCTTTGTCATTCTGGGCAAAGGGAATATGGAGGTAGCCCGTGGAGACTAATTGTTTTTCAGGAAAAGTTACTTTCTCTCTCTTTCCCGTTGCGGATATTGGGGAAATAAAGCTGAGCTCATCATCATCTAATCTTTTCCTTTCATATAGTTATAGACAACATTTATTTCTCAGGATTGTAAAAACCCCTGATACAGCAGAAATCTTTGCTGCATAATTAATTTCCAGCATGTCAGGTGATGGGTGAAGCTCAGCTAGAGTTGCGAGAAAATGTTGGCTGGTTTTTTTCATATATATATACTTGAAGGTAGGAAAAAGTTGAAAGAGCTGTTTAATTTTTAAATGCATCGTATAGGTTTCTAATGAGTAAGCCCAATAAACAGCACTGTTACATGATTTGTTTGGACATTTCCAGTTAACAGCGAGCCCATGGTATTACATAAACGTCCTAAAGTGACTCCGGGGTAGGTGGGGAGGTATCTCCTTCCACTGTTTGGAAGTGGGCACATCTCAACAGCCCTGCTGCTATCATTTCAGGGAAAACAGGGCATTTTGCCATTTTAGAAACAATTGGTGTTCTTATGAATAATATCATTAAAGGAAATGAAAGTGTTTAGCAACGTCAGCAATATGAGAAGTGCAGAAAGTGCAGCATACCTCTGGATGACTAATTTTCCCTTCCAAAGAGAAGATGGAGCACTCTAAACATGGAAATACCTGCACAACAGAACACAACACCTAGAAAATACCTCGGTATTCTCTCAGCACTGGTTTTTCACACTCGTAAGCTGACCTGTGGACCAATCCATACCTGTAAAATAGGGGATGGTGGTGTTTCTGGAGGTTTTAGTTTTTCTTACACCTCAGAGTTCCGTAGTTGTTGAAGATATCATCTGTGCTCTTTCAGATAGTCCAGCCTGGCAAAGAGACCTGCCCATGAAATGGAAATAGTAGGTTTGTCCTGGTGTTCTTGTTGTCATTAAGGGAATCTGAGACTTGGGGTCTGTTTGTCTCTAGAAAAGTTTTATTTTGTTCTTTTTTTTTTGTTGCATCCAGCACTTGTTAATCCTCAAGGATTCATATACATTTCATACTGTATAAACTCAGTGAATTATATAACACCTGTGGAAATTAAAATCCAAAGAGATAACCCAATTATCCAGGATTGGAACACAGAATCCACGTAGGATGCTAAGATTCAACCCTCCTAGCTTACTGTTTTTCTTCATTCACGTATCATTTTTATTAATGTTTGATTACGTCGTACATTTTAAATTAGTTTTCCTAATGATTTATAGTTAGAACCCTTAGACAGACTCAATCTAATGATTATGGACTTTCCTGGAACTTGATTTTCTTTGTCATGTTTTTATGGGAAGCAAAACTTCTCCATGAGTCCCTGTGCTAGGCAGGCGCTACAGAGGGAACATAGTGCATCATTAAGTAGCTTTACAATCTAGGTCGGGCTGGACAAATACACACTTACAGTTTTATTAGTTGGGCCTTTTACAGCTTCAAGTGAGAGAAACCTAACTCTGTTGCTTACTGCCATATGTCCCCAACTCTGTGGGAGGCACTGAATACAACAGGGCTTCCAGGATCACTGGAGCCCAGGTCCCGGAGGTGCAGGCTGGAGAGTGGAAGGGTCACGAGCTTTGGAGGCAGACAGTTGGGATTCAGATCCTGGCTCTGCGCCACTAGCTGCCTGTGTGGAGCTCAGCTTGGTGAAGAATCCTGCCCATGTTCCACTTCCTCAGTGAAGTGGAGGTGATAGGCATGTCCTCTTCAGGCAGGTGGATCCGGTGAGATAGAGTAGATTTCTGGGGTTAAAAGATTGAGGGTGGGAGGCATGGCAAGGCCAGGGGAGAAGCAGGTGACACCCCATTAGATCTCTTTCTCCATTGTGAAAACAGCAGCGGTGGGACGGAGGGTGCAGCTCAAGGTCACACCTCACCAGATCTTTTGGTTTGGTTTTTTTGATCCAGCTTCTTAACAGCCATGTGGTTTCACTGGGATGTTATAGGGAAATGATGCCTTCACCAGGAGCTTCCAGCAGATGATAGGAGAGGTGGGAAAAGCCATTTTCATGGAGAATGAGGAACACCATTAGACACAGGTGGCCGTGTGAGGGAAAAGACACTGACCCCATCAAATAGCTGGAGCGCCTCGGGGGTTTGTGACCACTTCACTCCAAAATGGGGAAAGATGTAAATGACCCAGACAAACTCTAGGAGAGGTCGAAACTAAAATAGAATAGTATCTAGGGTTGAAAACTGAGAAATTTGTTGAAGGATTATTTTCCATGCAAGCACTTTCAAACCTTCAGGGAACAAATCTACCAATGCTTTTTATGCATAAAGATAATACAAAATATTACCAAGTATTTTTATAAAAGTAGCATTAACTCTGATACAAGTCCAAAGAGCACACCAAAAGATTATGTAGCCACCCAGAGACCTTTATATAGATAATATAAAAAATCCTAGCTATTTTACTTAGGATTTAGACCCCTGTAACCATCATAGTAGATAGAACCCAGCAGTATGTTCACAGAAAAATCTCCACGACAGGGTAGGGTTCATTTTAGGACTGCATTAATGATTTAATATTAGGAAATCAATTAATATAATTTAATGTGTTAGTAGCAAAGGGAGGGAAAACAACATAACTAACTCTATCTTGATAAATGTTGAAAAGGCATTCGATAAAAATTGACATCCATCCCTGATACAATATGTCAATACATGGACATCCTCATAGCATTGTAGAGCATATATTTATAATCCATGAATAGCCTCAGGCTCAGTGGGAAAATTCTCAGTAAGATGAGAAACATGAAAACAATGTTCACTGTCGTAACTATTGTCAAGAGTGTTTTTTTCTGGCTGTGCCCATTCTATTAGAAAAAGGAGTAAAATTAGTGGAGGAGAAGTATCATGATTTGCAGACTGTGAAAAACTATGAAGCCATTAAAAAGACAGTAGAGTTCTACCTGTACTGGGTCAGAAAGAGGTCTACTATGCAGGAAAACTGTAGGATATAACCAGTAGGTATAATATGATACTATTTTCATAAAAGCAAGGTGCATGAATGTGGGATAAAATGCATAGAAGAAACTTAGAAATTGTATTTAGCAAAATATACGCTGTTTTAGGCTGAGTGGTGGGCTTACAGAACAGTCATTTCCTTCACTCTGCTTTTTCTGAATTGCTTGACTTTTTTTAATTTTTTTTAACAACAAGCATAATGATAAACAACCCACTGCCGTAGAGTCAATTCCGGCAATAGCGATCCTATGGTGACCCTATAGGATACAACAGAACTGCCCGGTAGGGTTTTCAAGGCAGTAATGTTTATGGAAGCAGACTGCCACATCTTTCTCCCAAGGAGTGACTGGTAGGTTCCAACTGCGGACCTTAGGGTTAGCAGCAGAGTGAGCCCTGGTGGCGCAAGGGTTAAGCACTTGCCTGCTAACCAAGAGGCCGGCTGTTTGAACCCACCAGCCTCTCTGTGGCAGAAAGGTGTGGCAGTCTGCTTCCGTAAAGAGGACAGCCTTGGAAACCCTGTGGGGCAGCTTTCTGTCCTATAGGCGCTATGAGTCGGAATCGACTACGTGGCGATGGGTTTGGTTTTGGTTTAACCTTTAGTTATATATCAGGCATGTGTTTGTGTATCATGTTTCATCTCACTGATTCTTCACATTTTTGTCTCAGGTGGGAAGCAGACTCAAGGAGGATAAGTAATGTGGTCAAGGTCAAAGGTAGTTTGACTTTCAATCCTGTGCTCTTAACCACTCCTCTGTTATTTTTATGTATTAGAAAAAAAATTCTATTGTCATTTCCCAAATGCAAACATATGTAATATCTATCTATGTATACAGATATAAACATCTGTATCTTGTTTCATTTTACTTGGATCCACACTCAACGCCCTTGGAAGCAGCAGTCAAGAAATCAAATGACATAGTGCATTGAGCAAATCGGTTGCAAAAGGCCTCTTTAAAGTGTTGAAAAGCAAAGATGTCACTTTGAGGTCTAAGGTGCACCTGACCCAAGCCATGATATTTTCAATCGCCTCATTTGCATGCAAAAGCTGGACAATGAATAAGGAAGACCGAAGAAGCATTGATGCCTTTGAGTTATGGTGTTGGCGAAGAATATTTGAACATACCATGGACTTCCAGAAGCATGAACAAATCCAACTTGGAAGAAGTACAGCCAGACTGCTCATTAGAAGCAAGGATGGTGAGACTTCGTCTCACATACTTTGGGCATGTTGTCAGTCCTAGATGTCCTGGAGAAGGACATCATACTTGGTAAAGTAGAGGGTCTGTGAAAAAGAGGAAGTCTCTCAACGAGATGGATCGACACCGTAGCTGCAACAGTAGGCTCAGACATAGCAATGATTGTGAGGATGGTGCAGGACTGGGCAGTGTTTTGTTCCGTTGTACATAGGGTCACTATGAGTCGTAACTGACTCGACAGCAACCTAACAACAGCAACATCTTGTTATAAATATATATAAAGATATTTTATATATAGAAATGATATATATGTTTATATATGTAATAGAAAGATTTGTATAAATGCATATGTATGTAAATCAATCAATCTATCTAGCTATCTGAAAGATATAAAAGGATAATGTAATAGTGTGCTGAACACATGGTCAAAAAAATTGTATTTATTAACCTTCCTAAACCCTCCATACCTAGAATATGACTTTCTTATGATCAGGGATTATGCTTACTTAGATTTTTATCCCCTAGCAGTGAGCCAGTGTCCTTCACAGAGTATTAATATTAAACAGAAATATTTTATACACAGAAATGTAATAAACAACTGAAAATCGGATTACATTGCATGACTGGCAGTGAGCTCATCCTTTGATATCCCCCTGGCCCTCCCTGGTGGAGTGGCCACATTGGTCTGCAGCCTATGGATGGAGGAACAGCCACTGGTAGGGGATGACAGGGCTGCGGACTCAGGGTCTGGCATTAGCAAGCCCCCTTTATGGTACTAGTAGGAGAAGCCTCTAGAGATGTTGACTTTCAGTGTAGAAGGATGCACATTTCCTCTTCACAGGAATCTGGTCCCTCCCAAAGCCCCCCAAAACACCTCATCCTTTTGCTCAGTGTCATTCTGCACTGAGACCGTCAAGAAGGAGATGGGCATATGGCATGGTCATAGGTGCATGCTACTATGAGTCCCAGCTGTTGCCCAAAGGCCTGAAGGCCTTCGCTGAGTTGTCTGGGAAAACACCGTGATTCACCCTTCTTCGGCTAGAATAAAGCCTCTGTGTTTTTCCACAAACTAGTTTCTGAGCTCAGAGAGATGAAGAAAAGCTCCTGCTGACATGAGCAGTGACCATGGAGGGAACCAGATGTCCAAACAAATGGCTCCTTTCATGTGGTGGTAGAGTAGAAATTGCCAAATCACCCTGTAGTGCCCCTCTCCTGTCTTGGCTGAGAAGAGGCATCATGAGAATATACACTTCTGACTTGAGTGTGTAGTCAAGAAGCTGTTAGTCAAAACCCTGTGAGAGGTCAGTGCCCACCTGAGTAGCTGTGAGAGGGGTGAGCAAATGGAAGGGTGTCTTTGCAGTATGGTAGGTTTCTAGAGCCTCCTCCTCCCCTTCCTGCTGTGCCCACCTATTATCTCAAGGTCCCCTCTCAGGACTCTGTGCTGACTATAATCACCAATTACTGTCAAGTCGACTCTGACTCATGGCGACCCCATGTGTGCCAGAGTAAAACTGTGCTCTGTAGGGATTCAATGACTGATTTTTCAGAAGTAGATCACCACTTCTTTCTCCTGAGGAGCCTCTGGGTGGACTGAACCTCTAAACTTTTGGTTAGCAGCCAAGCGTGTTAACTGTTTGTACCATCAGGAACTCATGGGCTGACTACAGGGATCAGGTTAATCTCCTCTGTGAGGTCAACTCTCAGGTGCCCAACTCTCCCTTTACAACTTGGCTTAACCTCCCCTTTCATTGGGTCTGGACTTTGGCCTCCTCCCCTTCTCATGAGTGCAATTAAGTGTTCTGGAATTCCCATTCTTCTCAGTGTTATCCATAATTTGTTATGATCCACACAGTCGAATGCCTTTGCATAGTCAATAAAACACACGTAAACATCTTTCTGGTATTCTCTGCTTTCAGTCATGATCCATCTGACATCAGCAATAATATCCCTTGTTCCATGTCCTCTTCTGAATCTGGCCTGAATTTCTGGCAGTTCCCTGTTGATACACCGCTGCAGCCACTTTTGAAGGATCTTCAGCAAAATTTTACTTGCATGTGATATTAATGGTATTGTTCAGTAATTTCCACATTTGGTTGGATCACCTGTCTTCTGAGTAGGCATAAATATGGATCTCTTCCAGTTGGTTGGCCAGGTAGCTGTCTTCCAAATAAAAATTTTTATTAAGTTCAATTTATCAATTTTTTCTTTTATGGTTTGTGCATTTTATGTCCTATCAAAGAAATCTTTGCCTAACTGAAGTTCACAAAGATTTTTTTTCCTGTTTTATTTTATAGATTTTCTTCTATAGTTTTGGGTTTTACCTATGATCCATTTTGCATTAATTTTTATATATGGGTGAGGTATGGGTTGAGGTTCATTTCTTGCATATGAATGTCTAATTTTTCTGACCCATTTGTTGAAAAGAAATTATCCTTTGTTCATTGAATATCTCAGCACCTTTGTGAAAAATCAATTGCCCATGTGTGTCTGGCTCTATTTCTGGACTCACAATTCTGTTCCATTGATCTACTGTCTTTCTTTTTGCCTATGTTATACTGTCTTGATTATTGTAGCTTTATTAAGTCTTGAAATCAGATAGTGTAAGTTCTCCAGCTTCGATTTTCTTTTTCAAGAGTGTCTCAAAAGTCCTTTACATCTCCATATAAATTTTAGAATCACTTGTTGATTTCTATAGAATAGCCTGCTACAATTTTTTTTTTAATCCATTAGCCTCAGGGGCATTTTATTATACAACTGGCTTGATGGTTTCTTTGGTTAGAAGATGGGTCAGCCAACAAGTGCTGGTGGGCCAGTTTTTGTATGGTCCATGAGCTAAGAATGATTTTTACAAAAAATAAAAAAAATTTTAAAAAAGGATAATATATCACGACCCTAGAAAAGTATTTGTCATTATTTTTGTTGTTTGGTGCTGTCAAGTCGGTTCTGACTCATAGTGGCCTTATATACAATGGAACGAAACACTGCCTGGTCCTGCATTATTCTCATAATTATTGCTATGTTTGAGCCCATTGCTGCAGCCACTGTTTCAATCCATCTTGTTGAGGGTCTTCCTTTTTTTCGCTGAACCTCTGTTTTACCCAGCATGATGTCCTTCTCCAGATGACATGCCCAAAATATGTGAGACGAAGTCTCACCATCCTCGCTTCCAAGAAGCACGCTGGGTGTATTTCTTCCAAGATAGAATTGTTCATTTTTCTCGTAGTCTATGGTATGTTCAATATTCTTTCCCAACACCATAATTCAAAGGCGTCAATTCTTCTTCAGTCTTCCCTTCTATGCATATGAGGCAATTGAAAATATCGTGGCTTGTGTCAGGTGCCCTTTAGTTCTCAAAGTGACATCTTTGCTTTTTAACACTTAAAGAGATCTTTTGCAGCAGATTTGCCCAATGCAATATGTCGTTTGATTTCTTGACTGCTGCTTCAATGGGTGTTGATTGCAGATCCGAGTAAAATGAAATCCTTGACAACTTCAATGTTTTCTCCATTTGTCATGATGTTGCTTATCGGTCCAGTGTGAGGATTTTTGTTTTCTTTAATAATTTGTTTATTGTACTTTAGATGAGGGTTTACAGAACAAATAGTTTCTCATTAAGCAGTCCGTACACATATTGTCTTATGACATTGGTTAACAACCCTGTGACATGTCAACACTCTCCCTTCTTGACCTTGGAGGACCCTTTTTTTTTTTTTTTTTGGTGAAAATATACATAGCCAAAGTTACACCATTTCAAAAATTTCTACATGTACAATTCAGTGACATCGATTACATTCTTCCAATTGTGCTGCTATTCTCACTATCCTTTTCCAAATTATTCCATCACCATAATCTTCAACTCACTGCCCCCTAGGCTTCCCATCAAACCTTTTGAGTTACTGTTGTCAATTTGATCTCACATAGATAATTCTTTTTTTTTTTTTTGTACCTTCAATGAAGGTTTGCAGAACAAATAGTTTCTCATTAAACAGTACACATATTGCCCTATGACAATGGTTAACAATCCCACGACATGTCAATACTGTCCTTTCTCAACATTGGGTTCCCTATCACCAGCTTTCCTGTCCCCTCCTACCTTCTAGTCCTTGTCCCTGGACTGCTGTGCCTCATTAGTCCTGTTCTGTTTTATGGGGCTGTCCAATCCCCGGCTGAACAGTGAACTTTGGGAGTGACTTCACCACTGAGCTAAAAGGGTGTCCAGGGGCCATACTCTCAGGGTTTCTCCAGTCTCTGTCAGGCCAGTAAATCTGGTCTTTTTTTGTGTGTTTGAATTTTGTTCTACATCCTTTTCCAGTTCTGTCCAAGACCCGCTGTTGTGATCCCCATCAGAGCAGTCAGTGGTGGTGGCCAGGCATCAACTAGCTGTACTGGACTCAGTCTGGTGGAGGCCATGGTAGCTGTGGTCCATTAGTCCTTTGGACTTATCTTTTCCTTGTGTCTTGTTCTCTTCATTCTCCCTTGCTCCCTAAGTGTTGAGACCAGTGAAGTATCTTAGATGGTTGCTCACAGGCTTTTAAGACCCTGGACGCTACTCACCAAGGTAGAATGTAGAACATTTTCTTTATAAACCGTGTTATGCCAGTTGAGCTAGATGCTCCCGAGACCATGGTCCCCACAGCCCTCCACCCAGCAATTCAGTCCCTCATGGAGTTTGGAAGTGTCTATGGAGCTTCCATGACCTTTCCTTGTACAAGTTGTGCTGGCTTCCCCAGTATTGTGTACTGTCTTACCCTTCACCAAAGTTACCATTTATCTATTGTCTGTTTAGTTCCCCCTCCGTCCCTTGTAACCAACAAAGATTGTTTCTTTTCGTGTGTAAACTTTTACATGAGTTTTTACAGTAGATGTCTCATACAATAGTTGTCCTTTTGTGATTGACTTATTTCACTCAGCATAATGTCCTTCAGTTTCATCCATGTTATGAGATGCTTCACAGATTCCTCATTGTGCTTTATCTTTGCATAATACTCCATTGTGTGTATCTACCATAGTTTGTTTATCCATTCATCTGTTGATGGGCATCTAGGTTGTTTCCATCTCTTTGTTATGGTGAACAGTGCTGCAGTGAATATGGGTGTGCATATGTATATTCGTGTGACGGCTCTTATTTCCCTAGGATATATTCCTAGGAGTGGGATTGCATTTTGTAGTGCTTTTTTTTGTGGTGCTGACGTTTTCTTTGTTTCTCATACTCTCCTGTGCTGAGTTCCTTTTGTTTGTGGATTTTTTTTCCTTTCTTTTGTTTTTGTAGGTTTTGTTTTTACCGAGACTTTATGTTTTTCTTCTTTATTTTGATCAGTAGGTTTGTTAACTTTCTTTGTGGTTACCTTGAAATTTACCCTTATCTTCCTAGATTTGAACCAGTCTATTATTACTTGGTATCACCTTGCCTTCCTTTCCATTAGAAGATTCTATACCTACACCATTTACTCCCTCTTTTATTGTTCTGATGCTGTTGTCATTTACAGATTAACCTCTCTGGTTCCCTGTTGTAATTCTTTTGGTTTAGCATAGTCCTTAAGAGTTCATTTCCTGTGTTGGTATCTGGCTCGTACAATCCTCTGTCCTATATTCAGCCTGTGGTCTCATGTTGTTTGTTCTCAGATCGAAGGATGCCCTTTAATAAGTCTTGTAAGTTTGGTTTGGTTTTTACATAGTCCCTTAATTTTTGTTTATCTGCAAATGACCTAATTTCACCATCATACTTGAACGAGAGTTTTGCAGGATATATTATTCTTGGCTGGTAATTCTTTTTCTTTCAAGGTTTTATATATGTCATCACATTGCCTTCTTGCCTGCATGGTTTCTGCCGAATAATCGAGCTTAGTCTTATTGTTTCTCCTCTTATGTGACTTTTTGTTTTTCTCGAGCTGCTCTCAGGATTCTTTGTTTGTCTTTGGTTTCAGCAAGTGTGATTCTGATATGCCTTGGTGATTTTCTTTTAGGGTCTATCCTATATGGGTTTTGTTGAGCTTCTTGGATGGTCAGCTTTTCATCTTTTATGATATTGGGGAAGTTTTCTGTCAGCAATTTTTCAATGATCCTCTCTGTGTTTTCTGTTTTCTCCCCCGTTCGGGAACTCCAATCATTCACAGATTTTTGCTTTTGATTGTATCCCACATAATTCTCAGGGTTTCTTCATTTTTCTTTGTTCTTTTTTTTCCGATTTTTCCTCAAACAGAGTTGTAGCCAAATGTTTGTCTTCAATTTCGCTGATCCTATCTTTATCGTTTCGAACTTGCTCCTCAGCCCTTCTATGAAACTGTCCGTTTCTGAAATCTTATTGTTTGTCTTTTGGATTTCTAATTGTTGTTTTTGTATGATTTCTAGTTGTGAATTTATTTTAGCATTTTGTTCCTGTACTGTTTTCTTGAATTCTTCCAGTTTTTGTCTGTATTTTCCATGAATTTGTCTGCCTTTTCCATGAATTTGTCTACTTTTTCCTCATTTTTGTCTGCTTTTTGCTTAAACTCTTGGATAATTCTGAATATCATAGATTTGAATTCCCTATCTGTTAGGTCTAGTGCCTTTTCTTCTACTGGAAGGTCATCTGGTATTTTATTTTGGATGCCTACTGGAACCATCCTGTCCTGTTTTTGTAAATGTTTTGATATTGTCTGCTGTCTTCAGGGCATTCAGTGGTTATTTTCCTCATTTACTGATTGTAGATTTGTTTCATCCTGCTTTTTGGTTTATTTGGTTATGTATGAGCAGGTGAGCTGTGCATTCTTTGTTGTTTGCTCATCTGTGGGCATGATACTTTTTACCTCCTTCTCCAATGGTCAGGATCAGTCACTCAGGTATGGTACAGCAAGGCAGGTCCAGCTGAAGGGGAGTTGCTGGGATTGGTTGTTTGTAGCACATACCAGGGCTGATAGTGCAGACCAGGAGTCAGTGCAGGGCAGGTTCCAGTAGGCTGTGCCTGTGCTGCTTGGGAATGTGATGTTCAGTGCATGGTGCAGGTAGGCAGGAAGGAGGGAATAGATTGTGATGTGTGGAGCTAAGATGGGTATGTGAAAGATGAGAGAGAGGAGAGAGGAACAGGAGTCAAAAACATACACACAAACAAAAAAGAGTGCTAAGAGAGCTTGCTATTGGAGTGGGGAGATGAGAGACTGAGAAATGGGGAAAAACAAAAATGAAAAATAAAAAGGAAAAGGGTAAAAGAAAAAAATGAATAAATTGAGAAACTGGAAATGAAGAAAGACAAAAAGGGAATAAGAGAGAGAAGAAAACAAACCAAAGAAACAACAACAACAAAAAAAAAAAAAAACCCAAAACAAAAAAAAAACAAGAAAAAAAGAAATGCACCAAGGATGTCCCTGTGCATCTGTGCAGAGTAAGGGTGTAGCTTCCAAGCTGCATGGTACTGCCCAGCTAGAAGGGGCTCCCAAGCCAAGAAAAGAAAAAGAAAACAAAGAAATCGAAACAGAACAAATCAGAGCAAACAAACAAAAAAGCCCCGGGGGTCACACCAGCGTGGCAGCATGGGCTGGGAAGCAGTTTCACAGTCAAGTGGTGTTTCGCAGCCTTTCAGGAAGAAACAAAGATGGCGCATGGAAGCCAGGTATTTGAGAGAAAGGAGGGGGAGGTGGTGAGAGGTAAGGAAGAAATCTTAAGAAGTGGACAAAAGCAACACCAGCAGCCAAAAAAAGGCACTCAGGGAGCCAGCCAGTGTGGGTAGGTGGAACCCAAGCAACACCGGGGTGAAGCCTGTGCTTCCCAGCCAAGAGACTGTGGCTGCATGAAGCAGAGGAAGGTAAGTGGGAGTGAAGAAGGGTGGGGGGTGGGAAAGTATATATCGCTGGTTACCGGTTGTTCTGTCTCCTGCTGGAAGTTCTGTGAAGCTGCTTTCTCATGCCCCCATTCGCTGATCTCTGATAGGAGTCCAAGATGGTGGATCCGAGCTGCAGCAGCTGATAGGGGACCTCTGCATGTATCTCTCCTCACTCTCTGTTCTTGGTCAGTTTCTTATTCCATTCGGTGCTTGGTTGAGTTCCTTATCTCTTCTTTTGATGCTTATGGTTTCAGGATTGACGTGTGACTCTGTTTGACTTAGTTTTTCTGATCATTGCTGTGGAAGGATGGTATGGTGCTTCTGACTATAGTGCCAGGTTGCCCGGAAGTCACCTTCTACAATTTTGATACAGATTGAATTGTATCTGCAAATCAGTTTGGGGAGAATTGACACCTTGATAATATATAGTCTTCCAATCCATGAGCCTGGTATATCTCTCCGTTTAGGTCTTCTTTATTTCTGTCATCAAGTTTCATAATTTTCAGCATACAAATCTTGCATGTAATTTGTTATATTTATTCCTAAATGTTTTGTGTCTCAAGGAACTGTTGTAAATAGTACTAATTATTTAATTATTTCAATTTCAATTGTTCACTAGTGCATAAAAATACAATTGATTTTTGTATATTAACCTTGTGCCTGCAACCTTGCTCAACTCACTTGTTACAGCTAGTAATTTTCCTATAGATTCTTGGGAATTTTCTACATAGACAATCATGTCATCTGTGAATATAGACAGTTTTATTTCTATTCTGTATGCCTTTTATTTTATTTTCTTGCCTTAATGTGCTGACTAGGACCTCCAGTATAGTGACGAATAGGCATAGTGAGAGTGGACATCAGTGTCTTTTTATGATCTTAACCAAAAAAAATTAAACCTGTACCTATTGAGTTGAGAATTCAGTCTTTTACCATTGAGTATGATGTTAACTGCAGCGTTTGGTTTTTTTAAAAGATATTCTTTATCAGGTTGAGGAAGTTGCCTTTGATTCCTAGATTGCTGATAATTGTTATCATGAATGGACTGTATATTTTGACAAATTTTTTTTTTTTATAGATATCTTCTAGTTACTTCCTTGGAAATTTAGTTTCTCTTTCTTGTTCATTTTTTTTTTTTTTTAAGAGGAGAAGGGGTAGAACTTACTTTACTTGAAGAGAATCTTTTGAGACCATGAGACCAGACCATGAATGATGACTTACTCTCCAACACTGGAGTGTAGTAAGTATTCTTGATGTTTGGTTTAAAGATGGTGGAGTCACACAATCCCTGACCCATCCCTTCCCCACAACCCAGAAAGAATGAATCATTTGCTCTTTAGTGTTCCCAGATCACTTTGAACATAGCTCTATTATAAGTGATCCATATGTTTTGAATGCAAGAATCATGTGTCATTTGTCTACCTGCCTCCAGAGAATAGCACAGAAATAACAACTCATGAAGAATTTGTGGTACCCAACTGCACATAAACATTTGTGGCTTATCTGCCAGGGGATCCGGTCCTGATCTTTTGTCCTCTTTCCAGATTTTCCACTACAACTATAACCAGCAATCTCAACTATCTGTTATCAAATAGACAATATATAAATCTTTTCTTTTTTGAACATTTAATTAAAGAATATGTGTTGATAAAAATATGCTGAATATACCAGGGAGGTCAGATATTGATGGCTTTGGCATATTGCCAGGATCTTGCAGCCATTTCTTTCATCTTGCCATTGCTTCATAATTACTGATAGACCAGCAGCCACCACTCAGGGCACAGCTAAGAAAGGGGATTTAGAGACTGGTTCTCAGATGATGAGGGGTGAGGTGTCACATGGATCTAGAGTCCTTGTGACTGTCAACTCATTAACAGTATCTTTGTCTGGGTCAGTTTTATAGTTAATAGAACTGGAAGATTAATATTCAAAATAGCGCCTGGAAAATGTAAACACTGTGATCACTCTCTCGTTTTTCCTCAATGCTTTAAGTACTTTAGGACATACTCTTGTCATTTATCTTTTAGATAGATTGAGAGGGGAAAAAAAAAAACCCCTCGTGGCTACCTTTTTCAATGTTGCTTAGGGATTCAGAATTATGGGAATTTCCCAACATGTTTTGCAACAGTTTTCCAATCTGCAGGATGGTAGCTTTTCCCTTCACTTAGACTTTCCCCAGGCTCCTCTACACCTCAACATGATTCTGGATCACCTTCATCATATGAACTTTATTGGAAGTTGATTTAGGCAAGGGATGACGATTAGGCATTATATTTTGCCAACCCAGATTGCTTGTTACTGGCTGCGGGATTTGTATGTTGAGAAGGATTCAGAGGTTTGGCTGTGAGTCATCACTATGTCTGCTATGGGAGTAGGGTGAAGCATGTGTGCCAGCTAGTTGCCATCCCTACCTAGTCTAGGCTTAGAAGGCAGAGGACTTCTTGACAGACTAGTGGGACATCGGTTCATCAGCTCCAAGCCCGTATGACCACTAGACTCAGCCCCACAGGCTTTTTCCCTCTTCCTCCTTGTTTCCAGCTCCATTGCACCTGCATTTGAGACTAATGTGCAAGTTTTAGGCTTCAAGAATTATTTCTCATTATGCAGTCAGATAAGATTGTGTTTGATGTCTTCTCATTTTTATCATCTATCCTATGCAGTGGGCATTTCTGCAAAAGCAATAGTTTTCTGACTAAGAAAGATAAGAACAAGATTTGTCAGTCTTCCTGGCTAAGTTTCGTTTTAAACAATCAGGCTGCCTAACCCCCGAAGAGTGTCTCCCCAGCTGGGAAGCTGTCACCTGTCACTCTTGAGTCAATCACTAAAGAGCACCTCGTCTGGCTTGTGCTGTAAACTGTGATGTGATCCCTAACCCGCCTCGTTTAGAGGCTCTGCTGATATGCTAGGAAGGCTTATGTGGTTATCTCCACCCTTTCAATAAAAGCCCCTTTATAAGAACAAAGCTAATGTATCGAATTACACTCAGCTTGGGCTGTCTATGCAGGTTTTTTTTTCTTTAGGCTTAAGAAAAAGTGACAAGACACAAAAAGATGGATTGAGATCTCAACAAGTTAAGCAAGACAATTCAGAAATGAGCTCTGGGTGTGCTGGCCTTTGATGAATGGTTTTGTTTAATGGGGATTGAACTGGTTCATTTGGATAGTACTGAGTCTGAACTCTGCCCTGTCTGTTAAATAGCTAGCCCCTCTAAGCCTTACTTTTTCATCTGCAAATTGAAGACAATCATAACTGCCCCACTGAGCTGATGTGAATATTCTGGATATTCAGGACCCGTATAGACAGTTTTCGCTTTCTTAATGAGTAATGTTGTTGTTGTTGGGTGCCGTCGAGTTGATTCCGATGCATAGTGACCCCATGTGACAGAGTGGAACTGCCCTACAGGGTTTCCTAGGCTGTAATCTTTAAGGGAGCAGATTGCCAGGTCTTTCTCCCACAGAGCTGCTGGTGGTTTGAACCACTGACCTTTAGGTTGGCAGTTGAGCGCTTTAACCATTGTACCACCAGGGCTCTTTTAATGAGTAATAGTACCCAGTAAATATCCTTTCCCCCCTTTCTCCCCTGCATTTGATGGAAGGTGTTGTGTTTTGTTTTGATTTGATATTCTTCTGATACTAATAATTAGTGTGCTCCAGGGCATTTCTGCTCCCATGGGATTTTCTAGGTATAAATCAAATGTTGATAGAGCTGAAGCGAGAGTGAGGCCTCAGTGACACCAGGGCTCGGGGATCAGTTGAATGGTGAGATGGGTGGAGTGCAGAAGCCTCCAGAACTGAGTGAATCTTTAAGGGACTGCTAGATTATTAGGCTCAGGCCCTCATTTGTTTAGAGGCAACTGAAGTATGACAAGGGAAAAAGTACCACAGAAACGTATAGAAACATGTCCCCCAAAGGAAGCTGGGCCCAAGCCAATTGTGATCTAGGTGACATTTCCTTCCTTCCTTCATTTGTTCATTCAATCATTCGTCTCCCAAACATTACTGTGCACCTGCTGTGTGCTAGACACACAGTAAAAGGAATAAATATGAATAAGATACCAATTTCCCTAAAATACTTGTGGTAGAGTTGTTAGCGGCCATCGAGTTGACTCCAACTCATGGTGATCTTGCATACAACAAAACGAAATGTTGCCCGGTCCTGCATCCCCTTCGTGATCATTAGTATGTTTGAATACGTTGTTGTGTCTATTGTGTCAGTGTGTCTCATCGAGGGTTTCCCTCGTTTTTGTTCCCCTCTACTTTACCAACATGTTTTTTTTTTCCTAGAGTGTAATTATAACACCATGTGTTGTGTGTCTCTGTCTAACTATAATGATGGAGATAAAGTGCTGTGGAGATAAAGCTATGTTTATTAAATATCCTAGGGTTCTAATATCAGCTTTCTCTTCTAGCCCTCTTTCTTTAGCCCTCTCTTTTGTCTCCCAAACTAGATCTATTCTTCCCTTTTTCCTGGACTTAAAGAAGTCTCCCCAGAGAGAGATGACGTGTCCCAGACTCACTTGCAGCTTGGTGTAGCCATGCCATTGAGTTCTCTCAACTGGAATTTGAGTAGAAATGATGTGTGCAACCTCTCTGTAATGTACTTACAAGGAAATACCTTGTTATTAATTTCCACTCTTTCTTTCCCACTGCCTTGCAAGATTGTTTGGCATCGCCCTCTCCAGGCAGTGGGAATAACAGAGCCTCCCTGCTTGCCTGCTTCCCCAGGTGGCTTCACGGAGCAGTGCTGGCCACCTCTGCCGGACTGGCACACGAGAAAGCAATGCATTTCCGAGTACTTAAAGCCACTGAATGTGGAGATCTCTTTATTATAGCTTCTTTTATAACCAGTAAGCAATCATGACTTTTTTGCGGTCTTAAGGTAAATTAAAAATCTGTGGATGCCATTTGACTGGCAGAATTTTAGAAAATTTTGTTGGCCACATGAGATTCCTCAAGATATTGGAGTCAGACAAACTCTGGGTTCAGGCTCCACTCTAGAATGCTTCTGTCTCAGTTATCTAGTGCTGCTATAACAGAAAGACCACAAGTTGGTGGCTTTAACAAACAGAAATTTATTTTCTCACCGTTAGGAGGCTATAAATTTGAATTCAGGCTGCCGGCTCTAGGGGAAGGCTTTCTCTTTCTCTTGGCTCTGAGGAAGGTCCTAGTCTCTTTTCAGCCTCTGTTTCTTGGCTATCTTCATGTGGCTTGACATCTGTCTTCCCCCATCTCTGCTTGCTTGCTTGCTCAGTCTGTTCTTTTTAAATCTCAAAAGAGATTGACTTAAAACACACCCTATGCTAATACTTCGTCTCATATACTTTGGGCATATTATCAGGAGGGACCAGTCCCTTGAGAAGGATATCATGCTTGGCAAAGTAGAGGGTCAGCAAAAAAGAGGAAGACCCCCAATGAGATGGATTGACACAGTGGCTGCAACAATGGGCGCAAACATAGCAACGACTATGCAAATGGTACAGGACCAGGCAGTGTTTCTTTCTGTTGTACCTGGGGTCGCTTTGAGTCAGAACCGACTAACAACAACAACACACCAATACCTCCTAATTAACATAACAAAGAAAACTCATTCCTAAATGGGATTATAACCATAGGTATAGGGATTAAGATTTACAACACATATTTTTGGGGGACACAATTCAATCCGTAACAGCTTTGATATCTAAGATTTTATACACTCCAAAATTGAAATAACTTCTCAAGTGTCTAGGGAATCAGAAGGTCAAGATACAAACTTTTTCTAGGGGACTCATCTCCTTGACTAGTCTACGATTTGCAAAATCAATGAAGAAACAAGTGCCTGTATCTTCCATATGAATGGATCAAGTTTCTCTTGGGGACGGATACTGGAGATATACTTTCTGGGCAATAGTGGTAGCAACAGAAAAGCCAGTGTCTGACCATTCTAGGTTATCCTGTTTGAGAAGGTAATGCCAGAAAAAAAGAGAGAGAAAGATAGTCTTCAGGGATTATTTTGTTCACTCCATCTGGGTTCCCCCAGGAGCTACCATCTCTAGACATGGAGCTTCATCCTAGCCTCATTCAGCTAAAATACCCTTCTCTGCAATTCATATCCCCAGAGTCAGCCTTTCTGTGGCTCTCAAAGGGCCAATGGCCATTGCAATCTACACAAATGGAAGAAAACCCTTCCCACTCACTTACCATTCGTTTGCTCATTCATTTCTGAAATAGTTACTGAGTACTTTGTTTATGCAAGGAAGATTGAAGATGTGCATTTAATGGAGACATAGTTGAGAAACTCTGCCTCATCAGAAAAACAGGACTAGTACAAGAGGTACAAAACACAGGTTCTAGTAAGGTAAGAAACACAACAAGAAGTGATCCAGGAGTACAGAGGCATGGCATAAGGTAAGTGTCTCCTGTCACTCAGCAGCCTGTGTCTCCTGTGATAAAGGTGTATGATTAATTACAGATAGAGACCATATGTATGTTGCCTCACTTGCTAACTGCAATTAGTTGCAGGAGCACTAAACATACTGCTTTTCGTGAATGTCAGGACATTTCACTGGATTCCCCTTGGTTCCTCTGAAGCCACAATTAACTTCACTAATTATTCCCTTCACCACATGTGCTTCACTTAATGAAGAAGCAAACTAATGAATGTTGATCTTTTAAAAACTTTTTTTTTCTCTAAAAGCCATCTTGGCTGCAGTACAATTAACACCAACACTTGTTCCTTAGACAAAATTGCAAGTATCAAATCCATCCCAGGCTGGTGGGAAGGAGGATGCAAACTTCAGATTCAAGAATTCCTTCATTCCTTCTTCAGCAGGGGAGAGGCTTTTTGTGCTGGCAGTAAACTTTTGGTTGGGTGTGCTTTGGAAGGCTTTGTAGTTGGCCAGCAGGCATCTCTGGGATCGATCCAGAGCACCTGGAAGTGGTGGAAAGTTGGCACATCAGAGACCCATGGCAAGGACCCAGTTAGGAATGCAGGTCTACCTAAAAATGTACAAAAATCCTGCTCTACATCCAGAGTTGAGCTGAGTGCCTTCTTGTCCCTCATGATCTACATAACATTGACTCAAACATCTTCCTTCTTAAACTCTCATGACTTTTCTCAAGATTTCTGTGCTTCTTTCTTTATCTGTTTCTTTCTCTCTCTCTCTCTCTCTCTCTCTCTCTCTCTGTGTGTGTGTGTATGTGCATGTGTGTGTAGGGGATGGCTTACATGCTCATAGCATGTGGGCTGCTATGCACATGTATTTTGCCTCTGATCCAGATTCTTTTGATTCAGGCGTGTAATTCGGCACCTTCCATGACTTACACACACGTGTGTATACACACACACACACACACACACACACACACACACTTTACCAAAGCATTCAAGAGAATTTGGAGACTAGATAGTAGATGGGCTTATATTACATCACATCAATCCAAATAAGCTCAAAAGGAAAGATTGGCATCACCGTCTTAAGATGTCCTTCAGGCCCCCCTCCCCCCCCACTCCATGGAGTTCGTCCCATCTAGTTCTAGCGGCCTTCCCCTTGTGAAAATAAAACATATTTTTCTCCTTGTCTTCTGAAGAGAAATTCTGTAGTTCTCCTCTGAAACCTCGATGATTCTGCTGTCAAGGGTAATCATCAATTTTTTTTCAAAGACCTGGAGGAAGAGGGAGAGGCAGAGGCGAAGAGAGAAAGAGAGAGATTTCTCTCTTCAGTAGGCAGTTGTTGCTAGGACGATACTTCTTTTTCACTTAATTGTTACCACAATGCATCCTCCTAGCTACCACTGAAAATTCTGGAGCCTCAGTGCCGCATCCCTTGAGTGCTGCAATAACCTTGTGAGTCAGGCAGGGCCACAGTATTTCATGGCCACAGTCTACAGATGAGGAGACTGAGCCTCCAGGTGATGAATGCCCCAAGTGCTCATAGCTTGATTTTGGTAGTGTTATTTCTGCCTTACCTCGCCTTACCATCTTAGAAGATGGATGTTTCTGGAAGGTATGGGAGAAATCAAGAAGTAGTGACCCATTTAATTTGGACTTTTCCATCTCTCCCAATTTTCTTCCAAACACCACCTTGTCTTGAGGCCATGCTCTGGAGTGCAAGGCAGAAATGTTAGAGAAGCTAACTTACATTGAATTATTTGCAATGTTGCCGTGTTTCTCAACCTTGACTCTACTGACATTTTGTGCCAGATGATTCTTTGTTGTGTGTGTATGTGTGTGTGTGTGTGTGTGTGTGTGTGTGTGTGTGTGTGTATGTGTGTGTGTGTCGTGTGGAGGTGGGGGTGGCAAAGGGTGTCCTGTACATTGTAGGATGTTTAGCAGCATCCCTGGTCTCTACCCACTAGATATAAGAAGCATCCCCTCCCCAGCCCTGCAATTGTGACAATCCAAATTTTCCTCTAGACATTGCCAAATGTTCCCTAGGAGGACAAAAATCATCCCTGATTGGGAACCACTGTGGTATGGTTAGACATGCATTGTGATGGGGGTTCTTTATCTTCATAATCTGGACCATGGTAGTCTATCATGTTAGACATGTTAGGAGGGAGGTGCAAATCATGCCCAGCACATGGTAAAGAAAAGAAAGGTTTTGAACCTTGTGTTCCTTTTTCACTGTTAAGAGGACACTTGTCTTCACTTTGGTAGGACAAGGAAAGATAAATATGCTAACCCTCTCCCATGGCACGGACTCTTCTGATGTGGTTCTGCTGCTGATAGCTCTGGCTTTTATAATAAATGGCCTAAGCAATGCCAAGAACCATGAGTTAGTCCATTTAGGGAAAGACGGGGTATTTGAACAGCTTGACACTGGAAAGGCATAAATTGTTGGGAAAGACAAGTGTGAGCTGGAGAGATTATGTGGCAGATGGTAATCCTGGTATTTTGTGTTAATTGTTTTTCTCAGGCAGGAGTTTTACATTCTGGAGTAGGGGGATGACAGCCGAGCCAGACAGCTCATCACCTCCAGAGAAGATGTGGGGAATGTGACAGTTGCCTGGAAAATGAAAGGGGACAGGTCACTCTGCAGGCTTTGAAGCTCATATTTGTTCTAATGCTTGGGGTGGGGGATGGCTAACACATGCCCTAGGGGAGGCAAGCAGGGAAGAGAGGAGGCCTGTAGCCAATAGCTGAAGGGGAGAACTGAAGAATAGGTGGCCAAATCACTTCCCATCTTAGGACTCAGAAATGATATACAAACAAGGGGTGAGAAGGGTACCAGACAGATACCTGAGTTTTGGTTTATCTAGCCCTTCCTGCAACAGGACCCTGCCATACTTGTGACTGGTTCAGTGGTAGAATTCTCACCTTTCATGTGGGAGACCCGGGTTCCATGCCTGGCCAATGCACCTCATGCACAGCCACTACCTGTACCAGTCTGATGAGTGGATGTTTAAGCCAATACTTGGAATGCGAGATGGATTCAGCCATAGGAAGTGTTTGTCCTAGGTGGAGGGAACAGTATATGTGAAGGACCTGAGGTAGGGCAGACATACCAGGATAGAGAGAAGAGAGGGCAATGACAATATTAGTAGCGGGGGATTTTTTGTGCTAATGGTGACAAGCTCTTTTATTGAAAAAAATTCAGCTCTAAGCCAAAACTAGAGCGAGGGTCCAGAACTCAAGAACTCCTGAAGCCAATGGTGCGGGCCAGCATGAAACCAGAAAGTGGACCTGAGAGTCAAGGAGAGGGGATTGTGCTTATTGAGAGACTGTCAGGAATGTGATCAGGACCAGGGCCAACACCACTAGTCCATACAGTGCCTTTGTGCTAAGCCAAAAAAGGTGCCCTTTCCTCCGAGCAGACAAAACCTGGAGCTAGGGTTCTTAGCTTGTCAGGTGGAGTGTGGGCTGGATTTCAGCTCCCACTTAAGAAGGCCCAACCTGTACTACCATATGCAGTGGCCCCGACCAGGACTGGAGTCTATGTTAAGCAACCTGAGCAGTGATGTCACTGGGGTGGTGCGAGGGGCGCAGACCATACTGGGCATCACTGTCAAGGGTGTGACACCAAATTCACTGTCTATAAAATTTTTATGCGGTGTTTCAGCAGAAATTTATTATTTTTAATAAAAATGTTCCCGTAGTTAGCACCTGGCCTATGATTGAAGTCGGCTTCTTGGCCAATCTTTACAAGAAGAAAAAGTGAGCAGCGTCTCAGAGTGGGATTTGCATCCTTGAGTGGAAAGAGCCCAGCACTGCCCAGCCTACTGCCCTCTAGACCATCAAGAAGAGAAGAGACACTTGGTCTTTAGTGTATAGACCCTAAACCACCCAAGAGGGGTGCTCCCTTCCTTGAGTCAGCTCAGAGCTGACTTTTTGACTTTATGTTGGTTTTACTTGCCTTCTCTGTCTGTGGCAAAGAGTCTCTTAGGCAGAAATCTGAAACTAGAGTTTCCTGGATTCCAAGCAAAGAGCCTCTAGTCTAAGAAGTAAAATATCATTGCGTGTGTATGTGTCAATTCCTCAGGGGCAGATTAACCATTAAGCAAGGTACACACGGGCTTAATTGTGTTTACTTACTAATCTTTTATGTAGTGAAAAACAGGTGAAACTGTGCACTGCAGATTAGTAAGTAAGCACAAGTAAGCCTGTGTATACCTTGCTTATTGGGTAATCTGTCCCTGTGTATGAGTGTGTGTGTGTGTGTGTGTGTGTGTGTGTGTGTGTGTGTGTGCATGTGTGAAGGTGATGTATACATTCAGAAGAGAACCATCCACCTATCTTTGATCTAAAAGAAATCTAGGGTAGATACAAATCAAGCATCCATATGCTTCTTGCCTGTCATCATAACTCCTATCCAGATGTCAGCAGCTTTGAAAGCTGCCCAAGTGATGCACAGTTGTGGTACATTTGCCAAGGGCTACATATGGATGAGGCCAGGCAGTGTCACTTTTCTTCTTCCTTCCCAAAGGTTTTGAAAAAATGTCTACCTCTGAGCACCAACTCCTTGGAGAGTTCTTTAGCTGGAAGTGAGCACTCAAGCATGAGGACGGTTTCACGTCCATTGTGCTGGTCACTTAGGTAAACTTTATGACCCAGGGAGAGTGTTCAGTCATGGAATTCCCTTTTGGTGAGCTGAAAACATGACAGCACAGGAGTGATTAACCCAAGTCATAGCAGGTTGACAGGTACAGGGTAATAGAGCCTGACCCTATTATAGAGGAAAAAACAGGAAAGTAGATTTTGTCTTAACCATGATTGCTTATGGACATTACAGAAATTTTGCCTGGCACTGAATCAATGGTAGGGGCCTTCTTCTGCCTTCCTCCAAATTCTTGCAGTCATCTTAATGTTACAGCTCTATAGAGACCTTCCGTTGCTACCTGAAATCCCCCTACCTAATGTCCTTTCCTAGTTCCCTGCTCTTTTTCCTTCTGAACAGTATTGGTCACAAGTGATAGAAATCAAACTCAACCTAAACTATTCAATAAAAGGAACTAGAATCTTGTGACCAGGAAGTTTAGTGATGATTGGGTGTAGGATACTAATGACTGTTAGAATCTGTTATGTTTCTAACTCTGGGCTTTGCTTTCCTTCATGTCGATTCATTCTCCATGAGCTTTCTCCAGTAGGTGGTCCTGTGACAGCTCCATGCTTATATCTGACCGGCTCAGCAATCCTAGTGGAAAGAGAATCCCCTTTCCCAGTATTACAGCACCCAGGCATGAAGCCCTTGGCTCAGAACAGTCTGGCTTGGGTGATGTGGACACTCCTGAACCAGAATTGATCACCATGGCCAGGTGAGGCCTCCCTGGCCAAGCCTAGGTTCCCTGCCCACTCCTAGAACCCAAGAGTAGGAGCCTCCCCAAAGCACTGCGACTAAGAATGGAGTAGGGAGGCTCACCAGAGGAAAATTGAGATGCTATTATCAGAAGGAAAAATGGATATCAGAAAGAAAAAAATGGTACATGTTTACTGTGCTATCATTTACTGCATTCTTTGAGGCCTGCTAATCCTCATGGTTTTCAAGATCTTCCTGGAGCCCTGCCTAAATCTTTCTTTTCTTAGTTGACTTCGTATCTTCTATTCCCATTAGGAATGGAGACAAGCTGATAGTATTGCTTCATTAGAAAAAACTCAGGTTTCAAAATCTTCCCTTGCCTCCATATCTTCAGATTAAATAAGTCTTATTCTTTAAACTATTTCACAGAAGGGCATATGTCATGAACTACCATTTTGAATAGCTAGACAAAGAAAGACCCCGTGAGCAAGTCACATTTGTAAAAAGATTTAAAGATAGTATATCAGGTAGAGTTTTGGCAGGAAACAGTTGGCTGGCTCAAAGGATTATCTGAAGAAAGTTTAATGAAAAGGCTGCTTACAAAGGTGAGGGTATGGTTAAGGGAACCTAGGATGGATGGTTCCCTTTTGGAACACCCTGAGGTCTGAAGGTGCCCAATGACAGTTGTAGCCATGGGAGAGAATTTGCTTGACATGAGCTGTGACCTTGAATGGCAGATCATAGCCACTGTCAAACTGTGGCTTGCAGAAGGGAGCTGGGGTAAGAGTACCCCAACCTTCTCTTCCTCTACCTTCTTATTTCTTGCTATTGCTTCCCATTGGTCAAACCCAAGCAGAAACCAAAGCAAGGAAGTCTGTGTGGTACTGTCCACAGAGGTCAGGCCTGTGAGAGTGGATCTGGCAGGACAGAGAACAGAGAATATCCAGCACAGGAGGTGAGCGAGCCACTTCTGTCCAGGTAGAGAGGACAATAGCTCAATGGTTCTGAGATCTGAGAATGCCTGGAGTGTTTGAGGAACCTCAAGGAAGCTGATGTGGCTGGGGAGGAGTGAGTGGAGAAGGGATTGTTTTTGAAGATTGAGAAGCTATTCTGGGCTTTGACAATGCCTTAAATGAAAACCATTGTGCCACATGATGAATCCAACCATCGCCACTTGGAATGTTAGAATTAATGGAGATTTTGGGTTGTTGGCATGGTGCACAAACACGATTTTACTACATCTTCCTTTATTTTTAAATTGCAGACTGCTGTGTATGCCTGGAAGGTAGGGGGAGGTGCATGTGAGGCAGGTACATAACCCTAGCTAGGATTACCTCCCTCTGCTCAGCTCCAGGGCAGAGGACCAAGGAGTAGGAGGTGAGCCATGCTAACTCACTATATAGCCGTTTCCAAACGAGTGCACTAAGGCTCTCCTGGAACAGAGAGAGGGAAAGAAGTGGTCTAGGGAGGCAAGGCTTGGGATCTAAACTTCATTTTTTCCTGGCCTCTCCTAGCTCTGTGTCACTGATAACTCTTGCCTGTTTGTTTCTGGTCAAGGCATGCCAGAGCACTCATTCTCCTAGTGTTTGTCTCTATTCCTTCCTTTCATTTTGACGAGGTATTTCTTCTCCTTACTGAAAAACACACAGGCACTTGGCATAATTCTTTATCAGTGGCTATTTAACCCCTTTTTTCTTTTGTATACACACATGTGTGTTTGCCAGGCAGCATAGCAGGTAAGAGCTGTGGCTGCTAACTGAAAGGTCGGCAGTTCAAATCCACCAGGAGCTGCTAGGAAACCATATGGGGCAGTTCTACTCTGTCCTACAGGGTCACTATGAGTCAGAATCGACTCGACAGCAATGGGTTTTTTGTTTTGTTTTGTTTTTAGTAGGCAGTTTGCTGCTCAAGAAGGAGGTAATGCCTGCTACAGACTAGAATCTACCCACTGTTTTCAGTGCCAAGTTAGAATACATTAGCTTCTAAACAGGAAGTGACGTGCTTTGGATGTATTTTCTAGGAAGTTGGTATCGGCATGCTGAACATGGAGTGATTGGGAAATGATTTGTGATAGAGATGGGAATTAAGCTGCACTGTGAGGATAAATACGATTTTGATAGCTAAAGGGGAGAAGAAGAGAGGGTTTTAGATGGTGAGATAGAATGATCAAAGGCTTGGAATTGGGAAGAGTTGTGATTTATTGAAGGAAACATGTGTTGCTGAAGTACACGCTGTGTGGTAATAGAAGTAGGAGTAAAGTTAGGGAGTGAGTTAGAGATTTTCCATTCCCCTTCCTAGTAAGTGGCGGACTCAGGGCTGGGATCAGGGCTGGAGTTTGACGGGGATTAAATTGCAGTGGTCCGTGGTGGGTGTATAGCAAGGGGGAAACCCAAGATGGTGTCCTGAGTGGAAACAAACAAAAAAAGGAAAAAAAAAAAAAAAAAAAAACAGAGAACCAAAGCAGCATCTGGAACTAAGTATGTTATCAAACAAACATCTCCAATATGGACTCCATCCATAGGGACAGTGCAAACAGGCCCTGCTCTGCAGGAGTCAGGGGGAAAGAATAAAAGCTGATTCTAAAGCAGAGAGGAGGGGAAGATGAGATGGTTAAGGGAATGGTGGTGGAGGCTAAGGTAAAAGGAGTACATTTGGAAGGGTGAAAACAGTGGAGGTTTTGGAGATTTCTGTCTGCAGTTGGGCTTCCTTCATGGGGCCTATGACTTTGCTCATGGGCCATGAAGAAGCTGCTGCTAATAGCTCCCAGCCTTTTGTCAGCCCTGAATGGCAGGCTAAGGCATTTGGGCTTTCTGTCAATGATGTGTATGTGATCCGGATGTGGCAGATCATCCCTCGGGTTGTTTCTCTTCTCACCCTATTCCTGCTGCAAAGCAGGACCCTAGTCTGCCTCAGAGTGCTAACTCCACACTGCATGGATGAGAAATGGAGATTCTCCTGAAACCTTTGGGGGAAACTGGAAAAGAGTTATGCTGTCCACTACAGAGCAGAATCCTAATAAAATTCCCTTTGGATGTTCCCTTTCATATCTGCCCCTATTGTTCCTACCTCTAGCAAACACCTTATTTTTCCTTTCTTTTTCTTCTTCCTCCCAGCCTTTGGTCATCAGGTCATCCTTTCTGACCATGACCTACTCCGCAAAACAAAAGTGGAAAGGGATTGCCATTTTATTGCCTCAACTATGTTCCTTGGAGGATCTCACTGGCCAACTTCAAGCAGCTTGTAAGCATATTCAACCCATAAAACAAGGCCCTTTGTAGGGAGGACTTCAGTGTCCTTCACACTGGGTTTCCTGGAGAAAGTTGTTGAGTAGAGAATGGTATGTAATGGGATGAGTCTCCCAGCCCCGGAGTGGGCAGAGAGTAAAGAGGAGTGGAGGAGGGATCAAGTGATGAGGCAAAGAGCAGACTGCTATCACTGCTGAAGCAGGAAGCAGGGAGGTTCTGGACAGTGTGATGCCAGGATGGACATGTGAGAACTGGGCACGAGACTTGAGCGTGAACCAGACTGGGCTCTTGCCCTGGAGGAGCCCCTGATGCAGCCATGGATGGGCCCGTCTCGCCTGTGCTCAGACGTTCTGTGAGAAGACGGAGAAGCCAGGGGCACAGAGAGGTCTTGCAGCAAAACTATGCATTTAAGAATGTCTGGCGGTGAGTGACTGAGAAAGCTTCTGGATTTGGAAATGAGCAGCCTGACAGGGATGCTGCAAAAGGAGGAAAAAAGAAAGAAGTACACGTACCTTGTGGCCGTAAACTGAACATCCCAAAGACAAACCAGAAGCCAAAAGGCTAAGTGTGACTTTTTGCTTTAAGCATTATGCAAACTGCTAAGCAATGCCCCCTGCCCAGCCTTGTGATTTTTATGTTCTAAACATTTAAAGAGCACTTTGTCATACCACATTTCTAAATTGGCAGTTTGGTGATTATGACAATAAAAGTATTTTGATCAGAGGCGACTTGCAAAGGGCTTTAAAAATCCTCATTAGTCTCTAGCTTCAGCCTCCTCCTGTGTCTTGTGCCAACAAACACCAGAGCTTGGCAGGCCTTGGACTCACGGCAGTCTTCGCGGTTGTTTGTTTCATTGCTTTTTAATGAAGTTGTTCTTATTAGTAACACGGGTTGGGGCGGGGGTGGGGGAAGGGGTGGGGTTCTGTGATATCACCCTAATTATTTAGATCAGAAAACAGAAGCACCTCTCAGGCTGGGGCCTCATGTGGCTTCGTCCCTAGGAAGTTTGGCATAAACCTCCACATTGTCATTGCCCTTTTATCGGGCCGAGCATGTGTCTTTAGTGACACTGCCTATGTGGCCACTATTTCTGACATCTGACATCCCCAGCACTCATATGCCCACAGTGAGTGAGCCTTAGCCATTAGCTGTTTCAGACATTTGTCGATGCCTGCCCTGATGCCGCAGACATTTGTCAATTACAGCACTTGACCTTTTTGGAGGTTTCAGACAGAAGCAGAGATGCCTGCAGAATTAATGACCTGCTTCTGCCTCTCTTGTGTTTTCCATGATTTGTGGGAAAAGACCTATAACTCAGATATCAGCTGAGGTCTCTTCACCCTTAGAGGTCTGCTGACATTCCACAGCCTTATGGGGTCTCTAGCACCTTCTTGCTTTCTCACACTTCTGTCTCCACACTTGGGTTGTTGTTGTTCGGCCTGTGTTGCCAGAACAAAGCACTCAACTCCTCCTCCAAGGAATGTCTTCTGATCTAAGATCGACCTATCTATCTATCAATCTATCTGTCTGTCTGTCTGTCTATCTATTGCTTTATTGTACTTTTTGGTAGTGTGATGGTTAAGGTTGTGTGTCAGCTTGGCTGGGCCATGAGTCTCAGTGATTTGGCGTTATGATGTAGTTTGACAATCATGTAATGATGTAATCACTTCCATGATGAGATTTGCTATAAGCAGCCAATAAGTTGAAAGGGAGTTTCCTTGGGAGTGTGGCCTGAATCCAATATATATGGACTTTTTGGCGAAGCTCCCTGGCTTTTGCTTGCTCTGGATCCTACGTCCAGCTCATCATCATCTGACTTCTGCTTCTTGGAACTTGAGCCAGTGGCTTGCTGTAATACCTGCCGATCTTGGGATTTGTCAGCCTCTGCAGTCCATGATCCAGCAGCCTGCTGTCTGACATGCTGATCTTGAGTTCATCAGCTCCTTCAGCTATGTGAGTCAGGAGAAGCCTCCAGCCTTACTCCTGACCCATGGACTTGGGACTTTCCAGCCTCTGCAACTGCGTGAGCTATTTCCTTGGTATAAATCCCTCTCTCTCTCTCTCCCTCTCGCTCCGTAAATATATATTTTACTGGCTCTGCTTCTCTAGAGAACCCAGCCTAAGACAGTAGACTTTGCTGAGAGGGCAACAGGGAGGGGAGTCTCATCACAGAGCACCTTGCCATCTGCACTCTACTGGCTTTTTCACTCCTGTTCTTGCTCCCTCTTACTTCTTTGGTGTAAAAGCCTTCCTCCTAAGTCTGAAGTTTGTCACTCATTTAGGTCCTTGGTGGTCTCAGCTTTAACTACAAGCTGTTTTCCAAGGAATTTCTTCTGAACAAATCTCTGAAAGGAATCCTGAGGAATATGCTTTTCTCAATGTTGTTACAGCAATTGAAGGTACAGTGACTGGGCATGCAGTGGAGGACTTATCAGAATACCAATGGAGAGGGGTTAATGTTCCCCTATTGATTATTAAGCGTCCATCACAGGCTGGTCCCATTTACCTTCCATCCACATCCGTTCCTGAGAGTACTCCCCTGCAGCCAAAATAACTTCTTTTCAACCTACCCTTTCATCCCTCCATATCCCTGTACATGCTGTTTCTTCCTTTGGAATGTTCATTCTTACTTCTTCATCTGAAAAAAATCCTATTATACTTCAAGGCCCAGCTCCATGGGTCTTATGATCTCTTTCTCTATGTAACCTTCCCTGTTGCCCATGGTCAGAGTAGGTTTCACGCTTCTCAATGTTCTCTTAACATGTTGTACAGACTTTACCATAGCACTGATCTAATGGACTTTGTTTGGCTGTTTGCTGTCTGCCTTCTCACAGGACATGAGCTCCTCAAGAAAATGGACTATCAATATCCAGCTTTGTATTCTTAGTTACTTGACCAATATTGGCCAAATATAGGGGTTTAATAAATGTTTGTTGAATGAATGAAAGCCTGTGTTGTGCCTACAGGGTGACACAGAGAAGCAATCTAAATGTTTTTGGTTTAAGGAGCCAAATCTTTGTGAGTTGCTATGATCCAAAATTTTTTGAAAGTCATATCATATTTTTGGGTATTACGTTTGGAAAAAATCTCTCTCTTCTTCTCCACTTCCCCAGATTTTCTCTGCTTTGCAAGTAACTTTCCTGAACTTCACCTACAGGCATGGATTGCCTTGTGTGAAATTCCTGAAGGGCTGACTGAACAGCCAGAGAGGTGGAGACTGGCTGAAGGGATGAGGCCAGTGGACTGTGTGCTAAAAAGTAGGTCAATGTTTGGCAGAAGAGTTGCATTTATGACTAGAGGAAGGAGGGAATTTTCTTTCTCACCACTATAAATAGTATCTCAAGGTCTTTTTGGAAAAGCTATGTTATGATTCCCACAGATAACAAATAAATGGCATAGTTGGTTTTATTCCTTCTTCCCCTGCCTGTGGCAAAAGACAACAAAACAAACCAGTTACTGTAGAGTTGATTCTGACGTGATGAGCCTATGTGTCAGAACTGTGCTCTGTAAGGTTTTCAACTGCTAATTTTTTGAAAGTAGATTGTCAGGCATCTCTGGGAATACTGGAACTGCCAATCTTTTGGTTAGCAGCTGAACGTGTTAACTGTTTGCACCACCCAGGGACTGCTTGCCCATGGCAGACACCTATGGATGATCATGAAACCCTTCTCCACTGAGCCATTTAGAGGCCCCCAGAATGCTCCTCAAGACAGGATTGCAAGTCAGATACCATCATCTGATTGGTTACATGTTCCCATGCTGGCCACTGTGAACGACACAAAAATGGATAAACCACCTCCTCTTTTTGGCTCCAGGGCATTTCCTCGTCCTCATCTCACGTCCAGCTATTGGCTTTGCTGACTCTCCACTTACTTATGCTCAGATATACAAGTCCTATTGACGTGGATATATGCAGCTTGGAAAAATATTCTTCTGATTCCTTTCCTATTCTTGCGTGAGCGTTCACCTTCCTGGGGCTGAACGGGGAAGGGTGGGATGTGAATCCTGGCTCTGCTTCTTCACGTCCTTGGACAAGCTACTTAGGTAGCCTTGTTAGGTAGGTATTATAATTTCATTTAACATATTTAGAAAAGGAAAGGCTGAGAGTTAACATAAGTGAATATTCCTGACGTAGGGCCCAAAACATTGGTGCTCAATCTACGTTAGGAGAAAGACAGGCAGGAAGACTAATTGCAGTCGACACTGTACTTCCATACAGGCAAAAACAAACCAAAACAAGGAAAAAAGTCAAAACCAGGCAGTATCAATCTAAACCAAATTAGACCAAACCCAAACAACAACAAAAACCTGTGCAGCTGAGTCCCTTTGCAGCCGTCTATTATCCAGGGAGACTGAAGAGGACTTTTCCTGCTATTATCCTCCTTTGCCCTCTGCCACTGAGTAGAAGACCTTATGTACTCTGCAGCTAACCATTAATCAGCATGCACCTTCACGTTTCTTCTCTCCAGTTCTCTGTCTCCCAGTCATCCAAAGATGTCATTTGGCTGAGCAATGAAAGCAGGCAGGCTTACTAACAAAGTGATACTTCTGCCTCTGCGGAATAGAAAAGAATATTGTGTGAAATATTATGTAAATAGTCACTGTGGCAATTTGTGACCCGGAGCCCCTCTGGTTCTCAGTGAATCTCTGGTGTTTAATTATGCTGAGGGTTTCCAGAATCAGCCTCTTGCAGAGTTTCCTTTGAAAACACCTTCATCCACTTTATGAAGTCTAGGTAGATGGATCAGGTTAATAACAGTTCAAAGAGCTGATTGGAGCTTGGGATAATGAGCCAAGACTGGGTCCAGGACTCAGGGCTCAGATTAAGTACCAAGAGCCACATGGATTACATTTCCATTAGCACCATAGAGTGTTTGCTGTTTGGAGAGAGGGCAGCCGCCTTGGCCCCAGACAATGTGCCCCAGGGCAGTGTTTCAACATCATTGGAGGCTCTGGGGTATTCAAAGATCGTGAGTGTCCTGAAAGGGGCAAGCAGGATAGCCCTAATTGGCCTAGAGAGTTTGTGGGGTGAGTGGAGACACTGAGGCACCACTAAATGGTCCATTTTTGACTCTCCTTTCTGTGACTCTGAGAAATACCATATGGTTTATTAATGAAATTAATGATGAAGTTGATAATGATTGCCAGCTTTGAGCACATAGAGTCAATGTGATTCTGAGAAAAGGTAAGAAATAGAAAGTATTCACACAGTGGCTGAGAGGTTGAATCTGTTAGTAAATATTAGTTATTATTATTTTTTATGAGTAATTATAATGTATTGCTCAATGCCAATGACTAAAAACAGAAAGGGGGACTGAATGCTCTCTAAGGGTATTTCTTGCTTGAAGTTTTAATACTTCTCATTTCAACCGTGGTGTTTATATAAAAGCAGGTTTTCATGACAGAGATGTATTTGTAGGTTAATATGGGGCCCAACTGTTGTGCCGAAAGTATAGTTTTGAAAACATGGTTTTCCTGGGAGATAAAATGAGATAATTCCTGTCTATTTATAACATGAACTGGCTCCTTCTTGGGGATATGAGGAAACATGTAAAATTTTATCTTTACGGGATTTGGGAAGCTGTTTGGTAAGAAACAGATCCCTTCCCTCACCATTGTCTTCTAGTAGCTGCCTTTGGTTCTATATAAAAATAAAAAGATGGGTCATTATTTATGCACTTAGGAGTTAGGAGAGAGTCTTTATGATGTTATACGTTTAGAGCTGTCCTAAATCTCACGTGTCCTGAAGCTTTTGATATTTGGGGAATTTGAATGTTTGTTCTCTTGGTACAAGAATTATGATATCTCTTCTATATCTCTAGAAACAGATGTATAAAAGTTTCCTGGGAATGAAAGGGGGCTTCTTTAAAAATGACTATTGGATGATACTTGCATAAGCAAATCAGACAAATATTAATTAGATGTCCTCCCGACACAAAACAAATTGACTGGACGTGTGAAGGGTTTTGCCAAATCCCAGCATTTCATATCCCCCAATGGCATCCAGTTGCTGATTTCCAACTAAGAGTTGAAAGGTAACATTTTTGTTTGGAAATGTTTTAATGCATCAAGGAGCAAGGCAAAAAGGCAAGGAGTGAGCTGTGAGGCAAGGGGAAGCTGTGACCCTTTTCTTCATATTGTGTAGACATTATGCAAAAAACCCGAAAAGTGAACCTGGACATGTATGTGCTTATTTCCGTCAATTCTGGTGTGGGAGCGCAAGGGAGACCCAACTTCTTAATGGCCAAGGGCAGAGACCGAAGTCAGACTCTGTTCGGAGGAACTGGAGAGGAAACCCTGACCCTCTGCAAATAGAATAAACCCAGCTATGGTATATCACTGTGCTTTACATAATAGGAGTCCTCCTCTGTCTGAAACATTGTGTCATTCTTGTCTGGTTGTACAAACCACGGATTTCCCCTGAACACATACTTGCATTTATTTGAAAGTGGCATTTCTTTTTAACGCTCTTGATCACTTGTAGCAAATTGAAGAAGTACCGAACAATGGTGCCAACTCCCTTGTATTGTATCTCTGGGACCCCTATCAATTGTGTGAGTAGTTTACTTTGAGTGATAAATTTGAGCATCTCATCCAGACGCTCATGGGTCTTGGTGATCAATTCCCAGGCTTGGCCAGGAAAGGCTGCAGAGAGACCAAGGAAAGTGGCTCCCGAAAGTTGTGGTAGGGTTGATTTGACAGACCACCTGAAAATTGGTCTTGGATGAAGCTGGGGAGGCACTTGATCCTGGAATGAGTGTTCATGAATGTCTTTGACGATTGGGTAATTTTTTTGGAACGTGTTGCAGGTGTGAGACTCAGCATCACCTGCGTGGATAACTATTTGTTATCACCTGTAAGTTGTATTTGTTTCCAGTCACATCTGTTAAAGCTTCTCTTGGCCAGCAGTACCCAAGTTGGTGGCAGAAGTCTTAGAACTTCAGGAGTGACTCTGGAACTTTTGGTTCTAATCTGCCTTTGCTTGACCAAGGACAGATGCTTAGGTCAATGGTGGGGCTACGTGTATGTTGTTGTTGTTATGTACCATCGAGTTGGTTCTGACTCACAGCAATCCTATAGGACTGAGTAGAACTGCCCCACAGGGTTTCCAAGGAGTGGCTGGTGGATTCGAACTGCCAGCCTTTTGGTTAGAAACCAAGCTCTTAATCATTGTGCCAACAGGCCTCCAAGAGTATGCTTGTATACTTACTAAAACTGAGTTTGCTTGTATACTTACTAAAACCAAGTATACCAGATGTTATGGATTGACTTGTGTCCCCTCAAAATTTATGTTGAAGTCCTAACCCTGTACCCGTGAATGTGACCTTGTTTGGAAATAGGGTCTTTGAAGATGTTATCAGTTAACATGAGGTCATAGCAGATTAGGGTGCATCCTAATCCCATCTGAGTGGTGTCCTATAAAAGAGGAAAAGTGACACAAAGGGACAGACAGAGGAAAGATTGCCACAAGACCACAGAGTTATGCTGCAGTTGCAAACCAAGGAATGCCTGGGGCTACCAGAAGCTGAGAGAGACAAGAAAGGATCGTTCCTTAGAGCCTTCAGAGAGAACATGGCCCTACCACACCCTGAATCAGACTATTAGCCTCCAGAACTGTGAGACAATACATTTTCTGTTGTTTAAAGCCACCCAAGTTGTGGTACTTTTTATGGCATGCCTAGGGAACTAATGCATAATGTAAGTATTTTTTGGTTTCTACTCCCAGACAGAGGCCATACCAAAGTTCTCTGGAGATATAACTAGCTCTTCTACTATCCCTGGCAAAGAGTTGTCAACTTGTTCCTCAGGGTTTATACCACTCAGCAGCATTTGGAGAACATGGTGTTGTTAATGCTAATGGACCTTTCAAAACATCTTTGGCCAGGTGCCCTGGACAGTTTCTCAAGTGTTGAGTTGGTCTTGAGGTCCTTGACTCCTAGCTCTAATACTGACCAAGTATCCTTCCCACTTTCCCGTTGCTGTCAAGTTGATTCTGACTCATAGTGACACTATAGAACCGAGTGGAACTGTCCCATAGGGTTTCCAAGGCTGTAAATCTTTATGGAAGTAGACTGCCACATTTTTCTCCCTCGGAGCAGCTGATGGGTTTGAATGGCCGACTTTTCAGTTAGCAGCCGAGTGCTTAACCACTATGCAACCAGGGCTCCTTAAGCATCCTTAGCACCTATTAATTTGGAGACTATAAACAGCTTGGTATTATCAATTGGCTATGGAAGGACTAACAGTTCCTCTGCTACCCTTTCTAGTCCATTGTTGATATATTCACTGGTTAATCAATGTGAGCATGGTTGGTAAAAAACTGACTTTTCCTTCAATAGCCCCATCCAAGTAAACTACAGTTATATCAAATGGTACTAATGATCTCTAATAGAAGAGAGAAAAACCCACTGCCTTAGCAGGGCATGGTGAATCTGAGCAGTGGCTAGCCACTCAAACCAGCATGCTGTGTTCTCCAGCCTGGGCTTTGGCACAAATCTGGTCTTACTAGATCACATGACCACAGCAGGAGGTGAATCAGCACTGGGACAGAAGGGAGCACAGGGCATATGGGAAACTCTTCTCTCATTCCAAGGGTACAACTTTTTCCTGCCAGGATAATGCCTTTTTGATTGTCTGTCTTGGCAGAGCCTGTGCTATTCTTTGATGAGGGACCCAAAGTTGGAACAAGAACAAGGAAGCTTCCTTTCATTTCCACTGTTGTTTTCCAGGGAGGTTTTTAATGTGTCCAAAATAGGATGATGCTGAGTTCTGGGGCAGGGAGCAGGCTGCCCTAAGGATTTACAGATGGATCAAAGGTGGGAGATGAGCTGGTGTTGCCCAGGGAACAAACTTTAAAAAGGAAGGCTCTTTCAGTATTTCTCCTTACTGTATTCATTTTAGTGATGGAGGGATCTGGCCAGAGAAAGCTGATTTAGAGCCTTTTTTTCTCTGTGTAATATAGCAGGGCATGGTTGGGTAGTTGTGAGTGCGGATATTGCACTAATTCTATTTACCAAACCTCTATGTTAAATCTTATCTCCTATTTCATTTTCCCTTCCCCTCACGGATCTATTTTCCAGTTTGTGAACTGAAGAGCAAACAGTCCAAAAGGGCAGAGTGATGTGAGAGACACAAGCCTTTCTATGACACATAAATAACTGATCAGAAATGACATTTCAAGAACAGTGTAATCCTTTCTAAAGCAGGTTTCAAATGTCAAAGCTAAAACACATTGTACACTGGCCATGCTACATTGGGTCTTCATATCTCATGACTGAAAACAACTCACATGCATTTTTTCCCAAATGTTTAACTACTAGAATGTTCTATTTTATCCAACTCATATAATACAGTATGGTGCTTATGAGGCCGTGGAGCCAAAGAGGCCTGGGTTAGAATCCTGGCTTTACCATTTACCAGCTGTGTGATCTGGGGAAAATCACCTTACTTTGTTGTTGTTAACGGCCATCAAGTCAGCCCCTGACTCATGGTGACTCTATGCACAATGGAAAAAATGCTGCCTGGTTGGTTGTAGATCAGACTGTTGTGATCCATGGGGTTTTCACTGGCTGATTTTCAGAAGTAGATCTCCAGACGTTTCTTCCTAGCCCATCTTATTCCAGAAGCTCTGGTGAAACCTACTCAGCATCGTAGCAACATACAAGCCTCCGCTAACAGATATGGCTGTGCATGAGATGCATTACCTATGAATCAACCGAGGTGTCCTATATGGAAGGTGAGAATTCTACCACTGAACCACCAATGCCTCGTTACCTTACTTTGTTGTTGTTATTAGGTGCCATCAAGTTTGGTCTGACTCGTAGCGACCCTACGTACAACAGAACGACACACTGTCCGGTCCTGTGCCATCCTCACAATCCTTGTTATGCTTGAGCCCATTGTTGCAGCCACTGTGTCAATCCATCTCATTGAGGGTCTTCCTCTTTTTTGATGACCCTCTACTTTACCAAGCATGATGTCCTTATCCAGGGACTGGTCCCTCCTGATAACATGTCCAAAGTATGTGAGACGAAGTCTTGCCATCATTGCTTCTAATGAGCATTCTGGCTGTACCTCTTCCAAGACAGATTTGTTTGTTCTTTTGGAAGTCCATGGTATACTCAATATTCCTCACCAACACCACAGTTCAAAGGCGTCAATTCTTCTTTGGTCTTCCTTATTCATTCTCTAGCTTTTGCATGCGTATGAGGTCATTGAAAACACCATGGCTTGGGTCAGGCCCACCTTTAGTCTTCCAGGTGACATCTTTGCTTTTTAACTCTTTAAAGAGGTCTGTTGCAGCAGATTTGCCCAATTCAATGTGTTATCTGATTTCTTGACTGCTGATTCCATGGGTGTTGAGTGTGGATCCAAGTAAAATGAAATCCTTGACAACTTGAATCTTTTCTCTGTTTATCATGATGTTGCTTATTGGTCCAGTTGTGAGGATTTTTGTTTTCTTTATGTTGTGGTGTAATCCATACTGAAGGCTGTAGTCTATGATCTTCATCAGTAAGTGCTTCAGGTCCTCTTCACTTTCAGCAAGGAAGATTGTGTCATCTACATATAGCAGGTTGTTAATGAGACTTCCTCTAATCCTGATGCCACATTTTTCTTCATATAGTCCAGCTTCTTGGATTAGTTACTCAGCATGCAGACTGAATAAATATAGTGAAAAGTTACAACTCTGATGCACACCTTTCTTTACCTTTACTCTCTGTAAAATGAGGGCAATTCTTATAACCACTCACGGTGTAGATACTGTTGTTATGTGAACTATTGGGGGCAGAGCACTTCATTCAGTGCTTTGCACAGAGTCAATGTCAATTTATTTTAAATGAGTAATTATTAAATGCTCACTATATGTAAGACCTTGTGTCAGGTACAAAAAGCTACCTCTTTGGGGTGTCAAAGTCTATCTTGAAGAAAAATGAGACCTTTGGTGTCACTGTTGACCTGCTCAGCTAGTGAACCAGAAAAGCCAATAAAAAGGCTTTTAATATTTTTAACAAATTCAGACTAAATTTGTGAACTGAGGGAGTTCTGTGTGAGCAATTTCTCCAACGTCTGTGAAACTTTTAAGTTCATTGAACATTCCTTGGATGCGCTTCCAAATGACTAATTTTGGTGTCAAGGTTACTGTTTATTTTGGGTGGTGTGAAGTTCCATACCCAGCTCCCATCCAAAGGTACATTTGTCTCTCTCTTCTTTGTGTCCGTCTGTTTTCTCCTTAGTGATGCCTGCATTAAGATGATGCTTTTTGCAAAATTAAACTGGTAATAGATGATGGAGTGAGAAATGGGGCACAAAACAAAAATAGGCTGATTTTTTTTGATGCATTCAAGTACTAGGTACTGGCCTAAAAGGTTAATTACAAAAATGGTAGTGGTACCCTGAAGAGCTGATGGATTTCCTTCCTCAAATTACTATACAGTTACCTGTGTGAGGGTGATTTTCCTAGTGTTAAAACTGTTCCCTGGGAGTAATTTTAGGCAACTTGGGCAGCTGCATTAACTGCTTTGGGCTACTAGGCAGTCATTGCTAAATAGGCACTTAAGTAGTTCACACTGACTATAAAGTGGTGCCCCATAAGAATAATTATTGAAGACCTTTGTGGGAATGAAGCCTGGGAAATTTTCCTGGAAAAATATTCTGACTATCTAATGCTCTTGGAAATGAATCATTTTAAAAGATAAAACTTGTAGGCAAGGGATGGCTTGGTGATGCTGCTGCTGATCTTTATGATCCCCTGCTGGAAAATCAGGCTTTATGGATTTCATTGACGTTCCTTGAGCATCAGCTCATTGGTTGTTCACAACAAAACTACTAAATAGGGAGAGTGGGTTTAGAACAGGGCTTTGAACTGGTTCACTCGGTTCAAACTTTTGCTCCAATTTTGCATTTCTAACAAGTTCCCTGCTGAGAATTTGCATTTCCACCCCAGATATACTGAATCAGAATCTACATTTTAACAAGATCCCCAGTTGATTTTTATGAATAACTTTCTGTGAACTTGTTAGAAATGCAAATTCTCAGCAGGGGTTCGGACCTGAACAAACTTGAAGCCATGGTTTAGAATGTTGTTTTACGAGCAGAAGTCTGTAAATCTTTATGGGAAGAGTGGTGGATTTAGAATCAAGAAAATCTGAGTTTCAGATTAGGTTTAGTCTCTTCCTACTTGCTTGGCTTCAAGGAATTTCTGTTTTTTCTTTGGGCCTCTATTCTATTTTTTGTAAAATAATGGGGTTGGATTTGATCAGGGATAGCACATTCTTGACAAATGTGCTACCTCTATCCCAACCTTAACAGACATTACTAATTGGTCAGGGTATATTTCATCCAGAAGTCAGACAGTATCAGAAGAAGGCTTAGATAACCTCCCTTCTCTCCATAGGTCAACCATGAGATCAACCTACCAGTGTAGGCACATGTAATGGGACCAAGGAAGGTTATGTGGGATGCTGACATGAGATGCAGACTGCAGTTGGTCTTGCTCAAGTAGTTTATGGGTTGAATTTTTCCACCTTTACAGCTCAGTTCCAATGTGTATTATGCCACCAGAAGCAGAATGAGGTAGTGGTAAACAGAGTTGTTCTGAGTTCAAATCTTACCTCCACATCTTATTAGCTGAGTCATTTAACCTCTCTGTGCTTCCATTTCTACCTCTTAGGATGGTTGTGAGGTTTAGCTAAAGTAAGGCATGTAAATAGGAGCACTGGTGGCACAACAGTTACGTTCTTGGCTGCTAACTGAAAGGTTGGCAGTACGAACCCACCCAGTGGTTCTGTGGGAGAAAGACCTGGCAATCTGTTCCTGTGAAGATTACAGCCTAGCAAACCCTATGGGGGTAGTTCTAGTCTTTCGCATGGGGTTACTGTGAGTTGATGTTGACTCAGCAACACCTAACAACAAAATGCCTATACAATGGCACAGTGACTAGAATGTCTACTAAATGCTAGCTATTAATGTCCAACCCTTGTTTTCTCGCTGGGCAGTTAAGTTAAGGAAGAAAACAGTAGCTCAGACAATTGCAACTCCTTCTGAAGAGTTCCAGCAGTGCTAATAACGTTGCATCCCAGAAGCTCCATTCTAAAAGTGGCTGTCACAGCACTCTGTGCTTTCGTTAGTGGCTATTAATTGATCAGATCCATAGGAAATGATTTTGCTTTCTTTAGAAAGCAAACTTTTGGTGTTACTTGTGTCAATTTGCATAACTCCTCCCACAAATCCTGTATGTTAGTTGCATTCAAGGCTAGCATCTGTAGGTTTTCACTCTGCACTGAAGCACACATCGGTCAAGCTTCAAAACTGGAGGGAGAATGACGTGTTTTGGGATCCTGGGTGGCCTTCTGCCTGTGTGATTCTCAATTTTTCTGAAGTTATTCTTTTTACTTTTCCTCTCAGTTTGAGATGGGGACCAGGAACAAGTGGAACCTCTTCCTTCTTGTGGTTTTAAAGGTTCTTACCCTAATTTGTTGCCTGTTTAAAAAGTTCAAACAAGACTATTTGTGAGCTGTCTCCAGACCTCATTTTTTGGTACGTTCTGAGAACACGTCTCAGTGAATGAGCATTTTTGTCCCACAGCCAGACTTCACTTCTTATGCGTAAAGACAAAGACTCAGTGATTAAGTCAACTGACAAGACCTGAACCTCCCTCTCTGCTTACAACCAGCTCAATCCTAGGGGCTCTTGATGTTCCTTAATGCCCAGCATCTGCAGACATGCTTTTGAACTTACTGAGATGCTGCACGTCACTAAGGGAAAGGCTAAACTCTTCCAAGACAAAGGGGACTCCATCCATAGGAAATGGAAGACTTTATGCCTCTTCCCCTCTTTTCCTGAAGATCTCTTTAGTGTTGGGTTCTTTCACTCATTGTGTTACTTCAGCTTCGTTTAATGACTCAGGTCTGTGTGGGTCCCTGGAGAAGACAGTGCAGGCTTTAAAGGAGAGGGACATGTGGAGAGTCTTGGTATACTCCTGTTTCTGCTCCATATTGTTGGAGTATTATTTCATTTCCACATCCCTTTGGAAGAAGCAAGATGTTGCAGGAGACTTGAGCTCAGCAGAGATCATTTCTTTTGGAGGCAGATTATCTTCTCTACCTCCTCTCGGATGCCCTTCAGTGACCAAACATTCTGGTAATCCAGTAAACCAACATCTTACTCCCCATGGAAATTCTAATTGTTTCATTTTTATAGTATCCCAAATACCTTGAAAAGGCATAAAAGACAAGGTGAAGGCGGAGCATCTCCTCTCAGGTAAAGGGTGTCTGCATAGACAGGACAATGGAAGGCACTTATTAAGTCTGATAGGAATGTGGGCCTTGCATACTTTGAGACTTTCATCAACATTGGGGAAAATTTGAAAGCATTTGTTTGGGGGGGGGGGTGGGGAGAGAATTGGAAATGGGTACATTGTCACAGTTGAGAGCAGATTTGGAGACAGAACTAAAATGCTTGCTCTTGTTTGGTGTTTCTTGTATTGTGGCCACCATGCTCAAAGGTGGGAGTTCTAGGTGGCCCACTCTGGGATGCTGTATCCATTAGATTCCATGGACACTGTGTTAAGGAACTAAGAGCCTCTATAGGACCTAAGGAATTCCAGAAACTTGGGGAAAATTACTGACTTCAAAATAAGAAAAAGGAACTGCAAAATCAACAATAATAAGCACTTAAATGACTAAATATTGTAATGTCACTGACTTGAACTCCATTTAACTCCTGTATATTTGAATACTTTTTTGGATAAAAAATTATATTTCATGTGGGATGGGGGTACATTTTAATATGTTTGATATTCTATGGAGTGGAGTTTCTAAAAATAAATTCTTAGACCTTAAGAATATTTTTTAAACTTTGTATTTCTGGGCAAAGGGTGCTTAAAGTTAAGAGAAGGGAATTAGCCCCACTAAAACTATACTCTGTTGTTGTTATTAGGTGCTGTCCAGTCAGTTCTGACTCATGGCGACCCTGTGTATAACAGAATGAAACATTGCCTGGTTCTTGCCATCCTCACAATCATTGCTGTATTTGAGCCCATTGTTGCAGCCATTGTATCAATCCATCTCGTTGAGGGTCTTTCTCTTTTTTGATGACCCTTTAATTTACCAGGCATGATGTCCTTCTCCAGGGGCTGGTCCCTCCTGATAACATGTCAAAAGTATATAGGTCAGTCTAGCCATCCTCATTTCTAAGGAGCATTCTGGCTGTGCTTCAAAGATTTGTTGGTTCTTCTGGCAGTCCATGGTATCTTCAATATTCTTTGCCAATGCCATAATTCAAAGGCATCAAGTCTTCTTCAGTCTTCCTTATTCATTGTCCAGCTTTCGCATGCATAGTAAGGTGATTGAAAATACCATGGCTTGGGTCAGGTGCACCTTAGTCCTCAAAGTGACATCTTTGCTTTTTAACACTTTAAAGAGGTCTTTTGCAGCAGATTTTTCCAATGCGATAAATAAATTTGATTTCTTGACTGCTGCTTCCCTGGGTGTTGATTGTTGATCCAATAAAAAAGTAAAAAGAAATCCTTTACAACTTCATTCTTGTCTCCGTTTACCATGGTTTTATTATTGGTCCAGTTGTGAGGATTTTTGTTTTCTGTATATTGAGGTGTAATCCATACTGAAGGCTGTGGTCTTTGATCTTCATCTGTAAGTGCTTCAAGTCTTCTTTACTTTCTTTTTTTTTTTTATTTTAAATATTTTTATTGTACTTTATGTGAAGGTTTACAGAACAAGCAGTTTCTCATTAAACAGTCAGTACACGTATTGTTTTATGACATTGGTTAACAACCCCATGACATGTCAATACTCTCCTTTCTCGACCTTGGAGGACCCTTTTTTTTTTTTTTGGTGAAAATAGACAGAGCCAAAGATAGACCATTTCAAAAATTTCTACATGTACAATTCACTAACATTGATTACATTCTTCCAGTTGTGATGCTGTTCTCCCTATCCTTTTCCAAATTATTCCATCACCATTGTCTTCAACTCACTGTCCCCTAGCTTCCCATCAAAACTTTTGAGTTGCTGTTGTCAATTTGATCTCACATAGATAATTCTTTTTTTTTTTCCGTACTTTAGATGAAGGTTTACAGAACAAAATAGTTTCTCATTAAACAGTACACATATTGCCCTATGACAATGATTAACAACCCCATGACATGTCAACGTTGTCCTTTCTCAACCTTGGGTTCCCTATCACTAGCTTTCCTGTCCCCTCCTGCCTTCTAGTCCTTATCCCTGGACTGCTGTGCCTCATTAGTCCCGTTTTGTTTTATGGGAGTCCTCTTTACTTTCAGCAAGCAACGTTGTGTCATCTGCATATCACGGGCTGTTAATGAATCTTACTCCAATCCTGATGCTGCGTTCTTCTCCATATAATTCGACTTCTCGGATTATTTGCTCAGCATACAGATTGACTATGTATGGTGAAAGGATACAACCCTGACACACATCCTTCCTGATTTTAAATCATGCAGTATCCCCTTGTTCTGTTTGAATGACTGCCTCTTGGTCTATGTACAGTTTCCGCATGAGCACAATTAAATTTTCTGGAATTCCCATTCTTCTCAATGTTATCCATAATTTGTTATGATCCACACAGTCCAATGCCTTTGTGTAGTCAAGGAAACACAGGTAAACATCTTTCTGGTATTCTCTGCTTTCAGCCAAGATCTATCTAACATCAGCAATGATATTCCTCATTCCATATCCTCTTCTGAATCTGGCTTGAACTTCTGATAGTTCCCTGTCAATGTACAGTTGCAACTGTTTTTGAATTATCTTCAGGAAAATTTTGCTTGCATGTGATATTAATGATATTGTACGATAATTTCCACATTCTATTGGATCACTTTTCTTTGGAATGGGCAGAGATACAAATCTCTTCCAGTTAGTTGGCCACGTAGCTATCTTCCAAATTTCTTGGCATAGACAAATGAGCACTTCCGGTGTTGCATTTGTTTCTTGAAACATCTCAATTGCTATTCCGTCAATTCTCGGAGCCGTGTTTTTCACTGACGCCTTCGGTGCAGTATGGACTTCTTCCTTCAGTACCATCAGTTCTTGATCATATGCTACCTCCTCAAATGGTTGAACGTCAACCAATTCTTTTTGGTGCAGTGACTCTGTGTATTCCTTCCATCTTCTTTTGATGCTTACTGCGTTGTTCAGTATTTTGCCCATAGAATCCTTCAATATTGCAACTCCAGGCTTGAATTGTTTTCTTCAGTTCTTTCAGCTTGCGAAATGCTGAGAGTGTTGTTCCCTTTTGATTTTCTAACTCCAGGTCTTTGCACAGTTAATTATGATACTTTACTCTGTCTTCTCGAGCTGCCCTTTGAAATCTTCTGTTCAGCTCTTTTATGTGATCATTTCTTCCTTTTGCTTTAGCTGCTCGATGCTCAAGGGCACGTTTCAGAGTCCTGTCTGATGTCTATTTTGGTCTTATTTTTCTTTCCTGTCTTTTTAATGATCTTTTGCTTTTTACATGTATGATGATCTTGATGTCTTCTTGATGTCTAAAACTATACTTTAGACACAAGGTATTTTTATCAGTTAAGGTGGGCTAGCCACTGTAACAAATAACTTCCTAATTGCAGTGACTTAACACAATGAAAGTTTTTTTCCCACTCATGAAATAGTCCAAATAAGCATTGCTCATCAGGGGGCTGTCCTGGGAAAGTTTCCTTCATGTTACAATTAGGAGCCCAAATCCCATTTGTCTTGTAGCCCCAGTCTTCTCTGGGTCCTTGGGTTTCTTCTTTCACGGGAAAGAGAGTGTCAAGGAGCATTAGAGGGATTTTAGGGGACAGGCCTGGAAGTGGCATAAAATTGTATAGATTCATTCTGCCCATATTTCATGGGCCAAAACTTAGTTTCATGGCTCCTCCCACTTGAACTGGGAACTGTAGTCTAGCTGTGAACCCAGGAGGAAAAGGAAAGAGTTCAGGTGCTTGGCTACCATTACTTAACATTTTGATGGAAATGCCGAACAGAATTTAAAATTCTTATGGAATCCAGACTTTCTGGAGTCATGGAGGCTGGATGAATCCCCAAAACTATTGCCCTGAGATAATCTTTAAACCTTAAACTGAAAATATCTCCTGAAATCTTCTTAAAACCAAACAATAGTTTAGCTTAACTAGTAAGGAAGTTCTGCCTTTTTAGGATCTCTCTATATGGGATCAAATTGACAAAAACAACTTGACAGGAACTTTAAGGGGAAGTGAGTTTATGTTATGGAGGGAAGAACAACTCAGAAAAAAGGATGAGAATGGTTGCACAACTTGAAGAATGTAATCAATGTTACTAAATTGTACATTTAGAAATTATGGAATTGGTGTATGTTTTGCTGTTTATATTCTCAACAACAACAAAAATAAAATAAAATAAATTAAAAAATTTAAAAAAAGAAAAAGAAAGCAGGTCATGATAGACATATAGCCATCTCTGTAGTGTTGGGGTCTATCAGTATTTGTAAATGTACCCTATTTTTACACAAAAAACTCGCATCTTCTACGTTTATTTGCCAACCATGCCCCACCAGCTATTTTTGTAAGTGCACTATGCTAATTTTTTTACAGCAATATGTAAAAAAGATTGACATAGTGACGCTTATGAAAATAACCTTGTGGGGGGAGGGCATGGTTGGCAAACCAATGTAGAAGGTGTGTGTTATTTGTGTAAAAATACAGTAGTTTACCTTATCATATCTTATGTGTTCTAGCCTCATGGGAAGGTGTTAGAGCCATTCTTTGATAAGGGACTTTTGCGAAGAAAACTGTTGTGTTGCTTTTATTTACTTTTGGGTCCTTTTTGCTGCCTTTTCATGTTTTCTATTTCTAGCTTGTTCTAATTGAGTTCTGAGTGCTGGGCCAATTTGAATCTCCTTTGACTGTTGCGGTGACTTATGGCTATCTGAGGCTTTCTGTTTCTCATGCTCTCAACTCAGGGACTGAATTTAGAGGTGGCAGAGACTCATTCCCCTTCCAGAGAAGCAGGCAAATCATCTCTATTCCCAAAAGGCAGACTTTGGGGAATAAGTCTCGGGTCTTTATTAAACAAGTATTAGAGACTTAATCCATGCTCATCAGGTCCAGTCCAGTATCCAATTTAGGTAAAATAATTAAAATCTCTTTGTGTTTCAGTTATCTCCTTTGTACTAGGTACTAGTATCTACCTCATAGGGTTTTTAGTAAGATTAAACAAAATAATGCATGTAAAATGCTCGGCACAATATTTGGAACATAGTAAATGCACAAATAGCAAATTAATTTCCTCTACAAATGGAGTCTACTTTGAATCAGTCAGGGCTCTTATTTTCAAATCTTAGAAAAAATTTTGGATAATTTAAGTAGAAAGGGCTATGTTAAAAATATATGAGCACCCACAGAATTTCCAGAAGGGTGAAGAATCGGGCTTGGATGTCACACAGCCATTAACAGTGCCCCAGATCCCACTTCCGAAGAGTTCTTGAAATGGCTGTGTCACCACCACTGCTGGACCTTTTTACTACAGCTTACACAGTCAACATCACATCCGAGTAGGCCAACCCTGGATACTCCAACTCTATCTCCCACCCTCCCACTGAAACCTTTGATACTTTGTCATAGATTTGCTAACCCTTTCTGGTGACTCTTTGCCCAGAATTATATGAAATGTTTCCATACCCTATGTTTGCCACCTGGATGACCCTCAGTGCTAGTACCTGCTGCTGGGAAAGCATGTTCTCCATCATCTTCCTACTGTGGGGGAATCTAGGATAAGGCTACCTTCCCTCTACTTCCTATGGTACTGCCTGTCCTGGTCACCATGTTCCAATCCTCAGGCTTGAGAGACAGCAGTCTTGCCTGCCAAGAACATAAGCTTGTGTAAAGGAGATTAATGCCAGCTGAAGTAAGTAAACCTGAGGCCACGCAGTGACATGATAAAGAAAGTGAATTCCTCTTATATCTAAAGCAAACAAATGCTAGGACCTTTGCATACACTCTTCTGATAGCAGGAGATTAGCAAACCTAAGCCAAGAACAAGGATTGTCCCCTGTCATGGATTGAAGTGTGTCACCTCAAAATGCATGTCAGCTTGGCTAGACCATGATTCCCAGTATTGTGTGATTGTCTACCATTTTGTCATTTGATGTGATTTTCCTATATGTTGTAAATCCTATCTCTATGATGTTAATGAGGCAGGATTAGAGGCAATTATGTTAATGAGGCAAGACTCGATCTACAAGATTAGGTTGTGTCTTAAGCCAGTCTCTTTTAAGATATAAAACAGAAGCCAGCAAAGAGACAGGGGGACTTCATACCACCAAGAAACAAGAGCCAAGAGAATAGCGCATCCTTTAAACCCAGGGTCCCTGTGCTGAGAATCTTCTAGTCCAGGGGAAGATTGATGACAAGGACCTTCCTCCAGAGCCAACACAGAAAGAAAGCCCTCCCCTGGAGCTGGCACCCTGAATTTGGACTTCTAGCCTCCTAGACTGTGAGAGAATAAATTTCTCTTTGTTAGCTATCCACTTGCGATATTTCTGTTATAACAGCACTAAATAACTAAGACATCCCCCCCTACTTTTCTTCTTTTCTGTTGCATGTGGTAGCCCCTGACACAGTAGCTAGTCTGGTGAGTGAGCCCCGGGCATGGGGACATCTGATCAGTCTTGGCCAAGAGTCACCAACAGAGTGGTGAATCCATGACAGAGTGTAGAGGGCTGGTATCAGTGGGTAAGAGGGACCACACGCAGACATCCAGGCAGGTAGGTGGTGTCAGGAGGGGTGCAGCAGATAGACATTCTTTGAGGGCCTTTTCAAAAACATTCCCTGATACCTCCTCAGCTATAGGCTTTTGAAATTGACATTTATTCTCTGAGGGGCTAGAATCTGTCTGCAGAATTTAAGTGGAGCTCATATGATCAAATGATGTTTCTTGAATAGGTGGGATATTTTACATGGAGAGTAGGTCGCTGTGATGAAGAAAAGACATTTAATGGAGTCGATTATGAGATCGGTGGAGGCAGGACTCAAGCCAGGTATACACAGATGAATTACAGGGATGAGTGCTGGGCATTCTTTAGAGCTTGCCGTGAATTAACTCTTGGAGCTGGTGTGAAATTGGTGACATTTCCAGAGAGCATAATTTGAAGTTGATTGGGCATCTCACCTCCTTTGAAGGTAGGCTCTTCTTCCCTTAAAATGTATTAAAAAATAAAACAGAGAAGCGCGGACCAAGCAAGAGCAGCAGAACTGTCTGGCTGCTGACACGTCCATCTAGCATCACTCAGGATGAGCAATGTGTCTGTTTGAATTCGTTTTGAGAAGCAGACAGAGAGATGGCCCAATTGTCAGCTGGCAAATTGGATAAATGTGTGATTCTGCCTCTTGGGAAGGATGACATACATTTAAGGACGTCTAAGACTTTTTTTTTTTTAATCCTCATTACATTTAAAATATCTGAAGCTGGCTGGGCTGCTCAGATTGCTTAAACAGAAAAGATTCATTCAACTATCAAGAAGGCAGCTTACCTCCCTGCGGCCCTCTAGGCCACCAGAATCCCGTGCTGTGATCCACCAGGCAGGCTCGACTCTCAGCTGCCCGGATGTCATGCAAGATTTTGACACATGCAGTCTGTGACTGTACCAGACTGTGGCCTTTTGTCTTGTCTAAGGGTGATAGGAGATGTGGCCAGGACCATTTCAAGAGCAGATGCAGTTTTTGGTGTTCCTGGGGCTAGAGGAGAAGAGAGCAACTGTATTACCACCTCCTACTCAGAATAATATTCTCAGTGCCAGGGGCCAGAATCAGATTTTAGCATTCATTTGTCCAGTTGAGCAGTTTCATGATGACAACCTTCTGTCACTCTTGTGAAGGTTTTAATAGAACAAACTTTATGAGAGGATGGAATTTTTTTTTAAATAAACATTTTATTTTGGAATAATTTTAGATTTACAGAAAAATTGCAATGCTAGTACAGGGACTTCTTATATATACTTCACTCAGATTTTCCTAATCTAACCGCTTTATTATGTTGAGGAATTTCCCTTCTATACCTATTTTATTGAGAGTTTTTATCAGGAATGGGTGTTGGACATTCTTGAATGTCTTTTCTACATCAATTGAGATGATCACGTGATTATTTTCCTTTCTTTTATTTATGTGGTAGATTATGTTGATTGATTTTCTAATGTTGACCCATTCTTGCATACCTGGCATGAATCCTACTTGGTCGTGGTGTATTATTATTATTTTTTTTTATATGCTGCTGAATTCTATTGGCTAGAATTTTGTAAACGTTTTCAAAGAGAAATGGTCAGGGAGGTGGGGCCAAGACGGTGGAGTAGTCAGACACTTCTGGTGGACCTTCTTACAACAAAGACTCGAAAAAACAAGTGAATTGATTATATATGGCAATCTGGGAGCCCTGAACATCAAAGGCAGAGTTGAGGAACCAGACTGAGTGGTAGGGGAAGGGAGAAACGGTTTGGAAGCAGTGAGGAGTTGCCAGACCTGACCTGACAAGAGCCTGAGCCCTTCAGGCCTGATCAGCTCATAAGTGAGCGGTGAGGCAGGCAAGTGGCGATGCTTGGGAGGCACATTTTATGCACCGGGAGAGACCCAGCACCAGAGAGTCTACACAGCCACCCAGAACCACTGAGAAGCAGCCCTGGATCTGCAAAAGATAAATAATTGTGTGCAGCCTACCGGGCAGATCAAAAACACCCCTCTTAGGGAAAAAAATCTCTCCCATTTACCTCCCTGCTTGCTGCTCTGCACTGGGTCCCGGACTGGCTTCAGCAGTTGCCAAGACCCCTGGACGGGAAGTAGGATCTGCCACATGCCTGGAGCCATTCTCCCTGCCTTGGAGAGTGAACAAATTAACAGAGGAAAAAATAAACTGCCAGCTCCCCTAAGCCAGGAACCCAGGGTAGGCACAGCTCCTTTGCCTAGGTACAGGTGCAGGGGATCCATGGACTTTGAGTGCCTTTCCCCCTGCATAAACTTGTGTGGGCCCATCTCAACAGCTTAGGCCCTCATTACCACAGTACAATAGGGTATATACCGGAAGTCTAACTTCAACTGTCTCAGCTGTGAAGTAGCAGGTTCCTGACATTTGACACTGCTCTGCCCATTAAGCAGGGTCTTCACCTAACCACATCAGAGGCCTGAGGACTGGTGGCTCCACCCATGCCACCTAGCCACCTGCGATAGGGGCCTGTGAATAAGACGTGGCCCCCAGTCCTTGCAGCCAACAGCATCAGGTACTCATAGTCCGGCTACAAAACCCACCTACGTGCTTTAGGGAACAGAGACATGCCTTCCTCCTGGACACTGGGGGGCGGCCGTCAGCTCCCTGCCTTGCTCAGAGTGTGTCCCCCTGCTTCAGCCAGATGCCTGTGCCTACACCAATCACGCCTGTCTAGGACTTTAAGGGAGAGCCTACACCACACACTTGGTGGCTGTCTACCTGAGCACCTGAGCTGAATCCATACAGGAGGAGTGGGTGGACTCCTGAGCTCACATACATAGTAACAGATCTAACCACCTGGTGACAAGACATTAAAGCTTCAAAGGTGCCAATAATCAAACTAGATCATACGAACAGCCTATCTGGGCATATCAAAGCAAGGCAAGAAGCTAGGACACAGTAAGCAAACATAAAATAAATAAATATAATAACTTATTGATGGCTCAGAGACAACAGTCAATGTCAAAGCACATAGAGAGGCAGTCCATGATGGCTTCAGCAAGCTCCCAAAATAATTTAGAAATTTGCCAGAGGAGGAAAGTTTCTTGGAATTACTGGAGGTAGAATACAAAAGATTAACATACAGAACTCTTCAAGAAATTAGAAAGGAAATTAAGCAAAACACAGAACACACAATAGAGGAAATTAAAAAGATTGGTGAAGAGCATAATGACAAATTTAACGGGCTGCAAGAATCCAGAGAGACAGCAATCAGAAATGCAGAAGATTAACAATAAAATGTCAGAATTAGACAACTCTATAGAAAGTCATAAGAGCAGAACTGAGGCAATGGAAGTCAGAATTAGTGAGACTGAAGATAAAGCACTTGACACCAATTTATTTGAGGAAAAAACAGATAAAAGGATTTTAAAAAATGGAGAAACACTAAGAATTATGTGGGACTCTATCAAGAGGAAAAACCTACAAGTGATTGTAGTACCAGAACGGGGAGGAGGGAATAACAGAAAATACAGAGAGAATTGTTGAAGTTTTGTTGGCAGAAAACTTCCCTGATATTGTGAAAGATGATAAGATATCTATCCAAGATGCTCATCAAACCCCACATAAGGCAGATCCCAAAAGAAAGTCACCAAGACATATTATAATCAAACTTGCCAAAACCAAAGATAAAGAGAGAATTTTAAGAGCAGCTAGGGATAAACTAGAAGTCATCTACAAAGGAGAGTCAATAAGAATAAGCTCAGACTACTCAGCAGAAACCATGCAGGCAAGAAGGCAATAGGATGACATATATAAAGACTTGAAGGAAAAAAAAACCTGCTAGCCAAGAATTATATATCCAGCAAAACTGTCTCTCAAATATGATGGTGAAATTAGGTCATTTCCAGATAAACAGAAGTTTAGGGAATTTGCAAAAATCAAACAAAATTAAAAGAAATACTACAGGGAGTCCTCCAGTTAGAAAACCAGTAACATCAGATAACAACCCAAGACTAGAACACAGGACAGAGCAACCAGATATCAAACCAGATAGGGAAGTCACAAAAGTAAATCAAAGCTAAAACACTGAAAATAGGGAAACAGATGTCAATATGTAAAAGATGGCAAAATTAAAACAAAAAAGAGGGACTTAAAAAATGTAGACACAGATTTTTCATATGGAGAGGAAGCCAAGGTGGTATAAAGAAATAAAAGACTGGTATAAACTTAGAAAAATAGGGGTAAATATTAAGGTAACCACAAAGGAAACTAACAATCCTACAAGTCAAAATAAAAAACTAGAAAATATAAAGACTCAGCAAACATAAAATCAAGAACAATGAAAAAGATGAAAGGAAATACATAAACAAAAATGACTCAGCACAGAAAATTAACTGGAACAAAGAAACTGTGAGCAACACACACAAAAAAGACATCAAAATGACAGCACTAAACTCATACCTATCAATAATTACGCTGAATGTAAATGGACTAAATGCACCAATAAAGAGACAGAGAGTGGCAGATTAGATTAAAAAAAAAATCTGCCTATGTGCTGCCTACAGGAGACAAAACTTAGACTTAAAGACACAAACTAAAACTCAAAGGATCAAAGACTTAAATATAAAATTGAAAACAATAAAGATCATGGAAGAAAAAATGGAGACAATGCTAGGGGCCCCAATACATGGCATAAACACAATACGAACTATAAGTAACAATTTAGAAGCACCAGAAGAGAGACTAGATAACTGGGAACGCCTAAAAATCAAACACTTATGCTCATCAAAAGACTTCACCAAAAGAGTAAAAAGACAACCTATAGACTGGGAAGAAATTTTTGGCTATCATAAATCCGATCAGCGTCTAATCTCTAAAATCTACAAGATACTGCAGGACCTCAACATCAAAAAGACAAGTAACCCAATTAAAAAATGGGGAAAGGATATGAACAGGCACTTCACCAAAGAAGATATTCAGGCAGCTAACAGACACATGAAGAAATGTTCACGATCATTAGCCATTAGAGAAATGCAGATCAAAACTACAGTGAGATATCATCTCACCCCAACAAGGCTAGCACTAATCCAAAAAACACAAAATAATAAATGCTGGACAGGTTGTGGCAAGACTAGAACACTTATACATTGTTGGTGGGAATGTAAAATGGTACAACCACTTTGGAAATCAATTTGGTGCTTCCTTAAAAAGCTAGAAGTAGAAGTAGTATATGATCCAGCTATCCTGCTCCTTGGAATATATCCTAGAGAAATAAGAGCCATCACATGAGTAGATATATGCACACACATGTTCATTGCAGCACTGTTCACAATAGCAAAAATATGGAAACAACCTAGATGCCCATCAACAGACGAATGGAGAAAAAATTATGGTATATCCACACAATGGAATAGTATGCAACGATAAAGAACATCAATCAATCCGTGAAACATCTTATAACATGAAGGAATCTGGAAGGTATTATGCTGAGTGAATTTAGTCAGTCACAGAAGGACAAATATTGTATAAGACCAGTATTGTAAGAACTCAAAAAAAGGTTTAAACACAGAAGAAAACATTCTTTGATAGTTACGAGGGTGGGGAGGGAGGGGGAGGGTTATTTACTAACTAGATATTAGATAAGAATTATCTTAGATGAAGGGAAGGACAGCACTCACTACAGGGGAAGTCAGCACAACTGGACTAAACCAAAGCTAAGAAGTTTCCTGAATACAATCGAACACTTTGAGGGACAGAGTAGCAGAGGTAGGGGTCTGGGGACCATGCTTTCAGGGGACATCTAAGTCAATTGGCATAACAAACCTTATTAAGAAAATGTTCTGCATCCTACTTTGGTGAGTGGCGTCTGGGGTCTTAAAAGCTTTCAAATGGCCATCTAAGATGCATCAATTGGTCCCAACCACCTGGAGTAAAGGAGAATGAGGAACACCAAAGACACAAGGAAAATATTAGCCCAAGAGACAGAAAGGGCCACATAAACCAGAGACTTCATCAGCCTGAGACCAGAAGAACTGAATGGTGCCTGGCTACCACCAATGACAGCCCTGACGGGGAACACAACAGAGACACCCAGATGGAACGGAGAAAGGTGGGGTGCAGAACTCAAATTTTAGCAAGAAGACCAGACTTAATGGTCTAACTGAGACTGGATTCTCTATCAGCCCAGAACTAAAACAGTTTCCAAGGTGACTCTTCAGACAGGGATTGGACTGGACTGTGGAACATAAAGTGATACTCGTGAGGAAAGTGCCTCTTAGCTCAAGTAGATACAAGAGATTAAATGGGCAGCTTCTGTCTGGAGGTGAGATGGGAAGGCAGAGAGGGTTAGGAGCTGGTTGAATGGACATGGGGAATCAAGGGCAGAAAGGAGGAGTGTGCTGTCACAGTATGGGGAGAGCAGTTAGGGTCACATAAAATGTATGTAGACATTTTTGTATGGGAAAAAAAAAAAGAGTAATGATCAGGCATTTTTTAGAATGTTCCCCCATTTAGGTTTTCCCACCGTTTTCCTCTTGTTTAGACTGGAGTTATGGGTTTCCTGGGAGAATACCACAGAGCTGAAGAGCTTCATACCAGGGGGTACATGCTAAGAACATGACTTATCACTGGTGATGGAAACTTTGATTATTTGGTTAAGATGGTGTCTGCCAGGTCTCTTCACTGAAAAGTTCCTATTTTCCCCTTTCTATACTCTGTTCTTTGGAAGTAGGTCATTGAGTCCAGCCCAAAGTCAAGATTGAGGGGGAGCAAATGAATCTTTACTTCCTGGATAGGACAGTGTATATTATTTGGAGTTCTGTAAAGAAGATATGTCTCCCTCAATTATTTATTTATATTAGTATGGATTCATGTATATTTATTTTATACTTTGGGTTAGGATCCAATAGTACGTTATTTATTTTGCTGCTCAAATTTTTCTAGCTTTGACCATTAGGAGCTCTTATGGGTTGGCTGCTGTGTCCCTTTGACAAACCCCCATCCTTTTGTTTTTTGAGCACCTCTTTGCTTTCTAGCACTATAAAATGCTCCAGGTTCATGTATTTTCTCTGAGCAAGCCCTAGAATCATCCACTTCTCCATGGAGCCCTGCTTCCTTTTATTGGAGAATGGTATTTAAACATCAAGAGCTGGGCATGAGTGTATTTGTTGTTATTGGGGTATAAACTGCTCCTAGGTCCTCTTAGGGGGCAGAGCTAGGAAATTTATGTATGTATACTAACTCATTTTTACATACATATCTATAATTGTTTCTGTGTAGAACTCTCTGTACATATATTAAACTGTCATTTCATATCGATGCCTCTGACTCCAGTCAAGCATCATATGATTCATTCTAGCCTCCTCTCCTTGTTTATTTGTAATGTCTTTCTCTGACAGTGAGAAACCTGGTATAGAAGATGAAAGATTTTGATAACTCTCATATTTTTGATTACTTGTGCATGGAAGTATTTTGACCCTTCTACATTTAGGCATTAACAAGGAAATCCAAGACAAACCATCACGAGTTTATCCCAAACTACTAGCTCTATCAGAAAATGATAATCCATATTCATATTGATGACCAGAGATACTAACAGAATCCAGTGTACCCTCTTAACATCACAGAAAAGTTTACATTCTGTTCAGTGGAATCTTCAGTATATTTTATTATTTTCAAGTTCTCTGCAAATTATAAACTCTCAGAGGATATGTGGAAGTGTCAGTTCATCCCAGTAGAAAGCACATATTGATAATGATTGAACCACCACTTTTTTAAACAGCTTTCTTGTCATACAATAAAATGTAAATATTTAAAGTATAGAATTTGATATGTTTTGATAGGTACACACACACACACGCGTTTACCATTTACCAGTTACCGTCAAATCAATTCCAGTTCATGGTGACACCATGGTGTCAGAGTAGAACTGTGCTCCATACAGTTTTGATGGCTGGTTCCCAGAAGTAGATTGCCATGCATTTCTTTTGAGGCACTTCTGGGTGGACTTGAACCTCCAACCTTTCCGTGAGCAGCCAAGCACATTAATTGTTTATGCCACCCAGGGACTCCATATATATGTATATGTATGTGTGTGTCTGTGTGTGTGCAACACATCCATGAAACTATCACCACTATCAAGATAAAGAACATATCTTTTATCTCAAAAGTTTCCTCATGCCATTTTGTGATCTCTTCCTCCACCATCCCTCACTCCCCAGACATCAACTTATGGGCTTTCTGTCACTGTAGATTAATTTGCATATTTTATAATTTTATGTAAATAGAATCATACTGTATGTACTCTTTTTTTTGGGGGGGGTCTGGCTTTTATTCAGCATAATTATTTTGAGATTCATCCATGTTGTTACATGTATTAAGAGTCAATTTCTACTTACGATGGAGTAGTATTCCATTGTATGGCTGTACTACGGTTTGTTTATCCATTTACCTGTTGATAAACATTTGAGTTGTTTCCGGGTTTTGGCTATTATAAATAAATCTACTGTGGTAAATATTGGTGTAAAGTCTTTATAAGAGCGTATAGTTTATTTTCTCTTAGATAAATATATAGAAGTGGGATGACTGGATCATAAAGTAGGTGTATGTTTATTTTTTTAAAAAATTGCCAAACTATTTTTCGGAGTGGTTTTATAATTTCACATTCCCAACAAATTAAGCATTTTAGTGCTACCACATCCTCTCCAACACTTGGTCTTTTACTTTTAGTCATTCTAATAGGTCTATAGTGGTATCATATTGTATTTTAACTTGCATTCCCCTAATGAGTACTGATGTTGAACATCTTTTCATGTGTTTAATTGCCATCCATGCGTCTTCTTTGGTGATGTGTCTGCTCAAATATTTTGCCCATTTTTTAAAATGGGTTGTTTTGTTATTATTGCATTATGAGAGTTTTTTCTATACATATTCTTTATACAAGTTTTTTTTAATCCAAGATACAATTTGCAAATATTTTCTTCTAGTCTGTAGCTTGCTGTTTTATTTTTTTAACAGTATTTTTGGAAGAACAGAAGTTTCTAATTTCAGTGAAGTCCAGTTTATCCATTTGTTCTTTTGGTGTTATAGCTAAGAAATCTATACATAACCCAAGGTCATAAAGATTTTCTCCTGGAAATCTTATAGTTTTAGATTTGACATTTAGGTCAGTGATCTCTTTTGATTCCATTTTTTTATATGATGTGATATATTAATCAAAGTTCAGTTTTTAGTTATTGATATCCAATTGTTTCAGCTCTATTTGTTGAAAAGACTATCCTTTCTTCTTTGAGTTACCTTTATACTTTTGCTGATAATCAATTGTCCATATAGGTGTGAGTCTATTTCTCGACTTTTCATATGTTCTATTAATCCATTTGTCTATCTTCATGCTAGTACCACTCTATATTTTATTACGAATCTTTAATTAATTCTTAAAATCAGATAATGTTTGTCCTCCTATTTTGTTCTTTTTTTTTCAAAGTTTAAATTTAAATTTACGTATTAATTTTAGGATTGACTCACCAATTTTTATAAAAACATTTGCTGGGATTCTGGTTAGTATGGCATTGAACCAATACATCAGTTTGTCTATTGTTTTCCTGTTTTCATTTACTTGTTTTCTGTTTTAATAATTAGGATTTTCTTTCTCCTACTTGCTTTGGTTTGAATTTTCTGTCCCTTTTTTATAATTTATTAAGGGGGAAGATGAGGTCATTGATTTGAGACCTTTCTTCTTTTCTAATAGTCATTTAATTCTATAAATTTCCCCTTAAGTATCCCACAGATTTTTATATGTTTTATTTTTCTTCAGTTAAAATACTTCCTAATTTCCCAGGTGATTTTTCTTCCATGGCCCATAGGATTTTTAGAAATACATTACTTAGTTTCTGAATATTTAGAGATTTTTCCAGAAATCTTTCTGTTCTTAATCTCTTATTTAATTACATTGTGTTCAGAAGATATACTTTGCATGACTTGAATAATTTTAATTTGTTGAGACTTGTTTTATGGTCCAGAGTATGACCTATCTTGGTAAACGTTCTATCTACAATAACAAAGAATGTACATTCTGCAGTTCTTAGGTGTAGGATTCTATAAATGTCAACTAAATCAAGCAGAATGATAGTTCAAATCTTCTATATTTTTACTTTCTTTTTTAGAAAAATAACGTTAGTTTCTGAATATTTACAGATGGAAGGAATACACAGTCACTGTACAGAAAAGAATTGGTTGATGTTCAACCATTTCAGGAGGTAGCATATGATCAAGAACTAATGGTACTGAAGGAAGAAGTCCAAGCTGCACTGAAGGCATTGGCGAAAAACAAGGCTCCAGGAATTGATGGAATACCAATTGAGATGTTTCGACAAATGGATGCAATGTTGAAAGTGCTCACTTTCTTATGCCAAAAAATTTGGAAGACACCTACCTGGCCGACTGACTGGAAGAGATCCATATTTGTGCCCATGCCAAAGAAAGATGATCCAACAGAATGTGGAAATTATTGGACGATATCATTAATATTACACATAAGTAAAATTTTGCTGAAGATAATTAAAAAATGATTGCAGCAGTACATTGACAGGGAACTGCCAGAAATTCAAGCCAGATTCAGAACAGGACGTGGAATGAGGGGTATCATTGCTGATGTCTGATGGATCTTGGCTGAAAGCAGAGAATACCAGAACGATGTTTACCTAAGTTTTATTGACTATGCAAAGGCATTCAACTATGTGGATCATAACAAATACAGACAACATTGTGAAGAATGGGAATTCCAGAACACTTAATTCATGAGAAACCTGTACATAGACCAAGAGGCAGCCATTCGAACAGAACAAGGGGATACTGCATGGTTTAAAATCAGGAAAGATGTGTGTCAGGGTTGTATTCTTTCACTATATTTATTCAATCTGTATTCTGAGAAAATAATCTGAGAAGCTAGACTATATGAAGAAGAACATGGCATCAGGATTGGTGGAGGACTCTACAACATGTTATGTCCAGATGACACAACCTTGCTTGCTGAAAGTGAAGAGGACTTGAAGCACTTACTGATGAAGATCAAAGACCACAGCCTTCAGTATGGATTATACCTTGACATAAAGAAAACATAAATCCTCACAACTAGACCAATAAGCAACATCATGACAAATGGAGAAAAGATTCAAGTTGTCAAGGATTTCATTTTACTTAGATCCACAGTCAACACCCATGAAAGCAACAGTCAAGAAATTAAATGACATATTGCATTGGCAAATCTGCTGCAAGAGGTCTCTTCAAAGTGTTAAAAAGCAAAGATGTCACTTTGAAGACTAAGGTGCACCTGACCCAAGCCATGATATTTTCAATCATCTCATATGCATTTGAAAGCTGGCAATGAATAAGGATAACCAAAGAAGAATTGATGCTTTTGAATTATGGTGTTGGCGAAGAACATTAATATACCCTTGAATTTTCCAGAAGAACAAACAAATCTGTCTTGCAAGAAGTATGGCCAGAATACTCCTTAGGAGCAAGGATGGTGAGACTTTGTCTCATATACTTTGGACATGTTATCAGGAGAGATCAGTCCCTGGAGAAGGACCTCATGCTTGGTAAAGTAAAGGGTCAGTGAAAAAGAGGAAGACCCTCCATGAGATGAATGTACACAGTGGCTGCAACAATGGGATCAAACAGAGCAATGATTGTGCGGATGGCACAGGACTGGACGATGTTTCATTCTGTTGTACACAGGGTTGCTATGACTCAGAACTGACTTGATGGCACCTACAATGACAACATACCTTTACTGATTTTGTCTACTTACTATATCCGTTTTAGAGAGATGGATATGGAACTACACCCCTATATTGAGCTATATTGACTCCAATTGTGGATTTGTCTATTTTATCTTGTAGATCTTTTAGTTTTGCTTTATGTATTTTGAAGCTCTGTTATTAGGTGCATCAGTGCTCACAATTATTACCTGCTATTGATGAACTGACTCCTTTATCATTATAAAATGACCTTCTTTATCCTTTGTAATACTCTTTGTATTTCCAAAATTGCTCTGAAATCTACTTTGTCTTATATTAATATAGACACTTCCCTCTTTTTCTGCCTTCTTTTTGGTCAGTAAATATTTTTTATAGTTGCTTTTTATCCCCTTTATTAACTGATTAGCTATAACTTCTTTTTAATGGTCATATTATTGGTTACCTTTAGTTTGTAGTATACATCTTTAACTGATATACCCCATCATCTGATATTATACCACTTCATGTTATTAAGGTGGTGGACACTTTGCATATGGCATCTAATTAATAGCCCACAGACTCCTCAGGTTTGTACTATTGTCCCCATTTTAACAACAAAGCAACAAAAGCTATATATACAAAAGTATTTTATAGTTTTCCCAAGATCCATGAACTGTTTTGACATATACTAGAATTTAAAATTGGGGGAGAAGACTGGGACAGTCTTGATAGGTGTACAGGCTAATAAAGAAGAAAATGGCCATGTGTACCGTTTTAGCTAAGGAGGCATGGCTTTAAAGCTTCCCATCTGTTTCATAAATCCCAAATGTTTGGGAACCATATGAGAGGTAGTGAAATGTTTTTTTTATCCATTTTTAAAATTAGAAATAAAGCCTCTTGACTACAGAGAGACAGTTAGATATGAGTGCTTTTAAAAAAATGATAGAATGGGATCAATGCTGCCTGTGATGTCCTCCCCCTCCCAGAAGCTCCAACTCTTAATTTTTTTCTGTTTTGGTGCTTCCACATCTAGCAGTCTGTTTTCTGCTTTATTCTGAAGCTTCTATTGTCTTCTGTGATGTAAAGTACATTCCCTCTGGAGGATCCTAGGAAGCTCCTGAGGTGGCTGGGAGAGCCGCTTAGTGTGGGCAGACATGACAAGCACCAGTGGCTCTTGTCTTTCAGGAAGGGAGAAAGGGACATTTTTCGATGTGACCCCACCTACAGGAAGGAAGATTTTGTCTGTGAAATCTCTGCAAATTTAGCCTAAAATCAGTTAGAGTGGTTTCTATGTGAGACCTCAGAATAACTATTTTATACTTGTACCATTTAAGCATCTGCAACCTCTGATTTTATGAAAGAGTTTACTATTAAGCAATGAAAGAAAGCCTAAAACAGTTGCTTTTAATTTGGGGGTCCCTGAGACCTCTAATTGCCGATGGACATGCTTTAGGGGATGTGTAAGGGGAAAAAAGCAAAAACCCTTAATGCCTGTGCATATGCATTTTCCAGGGATGACGGTCCATGGTTTTCATCAGTTTCTTAATGGGTCTGTGACTCAAGAGAACTTAAGATCATCTACATAAAGAAACATTCTCTTCATCTTATAGAGAAAATACATAAAATAGTTCAATAAAAGTGACAAGCTTTAGGCAATCAGTGTAATTCAGGTACCATTTCTAATATATCCATTCTGGGCACTAAAATAATTGAATATGAAGTTGGATTTGACTTATATGAGTTTTTATATTAAGTTAACACCAGATTAATATAAGCAAGTGAAGTGAAAGAAAACTTTAATTAATTAGAATATTCAAATAACCGAACGATTTCCTGGCACACAATTTTTCATGTATAGGAGCGAATGACAAGAAAGCTAATTATTATTGATGAGTCAAAACAACTCTTTGGGAGTATTTTGAGGCCAGATGACTTCTGTGTTTTTGGTTCTTCTGTACAGATGGTCAGAAAGACGACCTGAGGCATAATGTGGTTGAGATCTTCAAAGATCAAACTTCCTTCCTAAGGCAGCAAGCTGGGCTGATGCATGTTAGAAAGATCTTAAGGGTGAAATAAAAAGAGGTTTCCAGTTAATTCTCAAAGAATGAGAAAGTTTAGTTTTTTACTTCCTGAACAACATTAGCTGGTCAAGGTTTCCCAATAAGAGGGTCTGTTTGTGTGATAGAGTCCCTAGGTGGTGCAAACGCACTTGATTGTGAAACAAAAGTTTGGAGATTCAAGTCCACCCAGAGACACCTTGGAAAAAAAGCCTGGTGATCTAGTTCTGAAAAATCAGCCATTGAAAACCCTATGGAGCACAGTTCTACCCGGACACACATGGAGTCACCATGAGTCAGAACTGACTTCATGGCAATTGATTAATTTGTGTAATACTCAATATCTCACAGGATTCTCCACTGATGTTTTTTCCAGTGCTCATGCTGGCACTTTAAGGGTAGAAGGCATTCAGATAGGAGGGGGTATCTCATTTAAGAATTAGTGGTGAGAGACTCATGGTGGCCTGAAGTCAAGAGAGGGAGGAAATGGTTTCTAGAAGCAGCAGCAACAACACAATAGTGTTTGTAGCAATACAACCACCGTTTCTGGAGCTCTTATTCTGAGTCAGGTACCAGGCTCTGCCCTTCACGTTCACTCCCTAAATGAGGTAATCCAGGTGTGTCTCCTGATAGTGGAGAAGCAGGTGTCATCACACACTTTTCTTGAATGGGAAATACTGGACATGTACTGAGTAGTTGGGGCCTCATATTTCAATTACTAGTTACCTCTGCAGATGCACACACACAAAACAGAGTTTGCTGCTTTTTTCTTCTGAGCATTTCAGAACATGTTAGATGAGCAGAACCACAGCATTACCATGAAATCCCTTCACCCTGAAGCTCTCCCTGGTCAACCAGGTTAGTCCTACTTATCCTTTCTTGCCCTCCCTGGATGCAGAGTTTCCGCAATAACAATGTAATACCCAAAAAAACCAAACTCAAACTGCCGACCTTTTGGATAGCAGCCAAACACTTAACCACTGCATCACCCAGGCTCCGGAATAATGTAATAGTTAACATTTATTGAGCCTCACTCTGTGTATGACTTTGTCTGGTACAGTGAATGCACTTGCATTATGTATATATTTACTCTATGAAGTAGGTTCTCTTACCAGCTCCTTTTTTTTTTTTTTTTATTTATTTATTTATTTTTTTTTAAGATGAGAAAGCCAAGAGTTGGAGGGGTATTTGACTTGCCCAATTTGGTATCTCAGAATTTCTGACTCCGGGACCCTTGTTATTTTTGTTTTATTTTCTTTCACACCCAATCTTAAACTTTCTGGCATGGATAATGTAAAAATTTACAAAAGTAGGCAGAATAGTATAGGGAGCTCCTATGTAACCAGATTTAACAATTATGAATTCATGGCCACACTCATTTCATCTATACCATTGTATACCCCTTTTCATATTATCTAGAAGCAAATCCCAGGCATATATCATTTCATCAGTAATATTACAATATGAATCTATAGTAGAAGCTTTTGGTGCTCTGTGTCACATCTGCTTGTCTGCCTCTGATTTCAGCTGCAGCTGTGGCAGAAGTCTCTGTGGGTACCCAGATTCTCACCCACAGTGACAGTGCCACTCTGCAAGTGTGCCTTGGGTCTTCCCACTTTCTGCCTCAGGGTCTTCTCCAAAGGTGCCAGGAGCTTTCTTGGCCAGCACACAAGAAAAATGTGGGCGTTATCAACATGGGGGTTAACCCTCATGCAAAGTGAGAGGAGAGCAGGTAAACGAATGTCCCAGCCTCCAGTTCTTCAGATGGACAATGGTGGGAGCACTCTGTCCACTTTGCAGAGGTCTGCATGGAATCAAACCTCCACTGCCAACTGTTGTGACCTTGACAACACACCCTTTTCTTGGCTTTTGCTTCTTCTCTGTCTTACTCTCCAAGATTGCTTGCTCCTATTTCCTGGGGTCACCTCCCAAATAAATTACCTGAACCCAAGTCCTTGTCTCAGGCTCTGGTTAGGAAAATCCAAGCTTAAACAGTATCACTAAAGGAAAAGGTCTTTTAAAAAAAACCCCACAATATCATACTCATACCAAAAAATAACAGTAATCCCTTCATATCATTAAATATCAAGTCTGCGTTCTGTTTCATTAATGCCATACATTTAACTTGGAGTTTTCATAAACATTTTTTGAAAAAATATTATTAGTCAATATGTCTCTTTGGTCTCTTTTAATCTATAGTTTTACTTGCTTTCTTTAAAAACAAAGAAACAAGAAAACCTTAAAGTTTGTGCTGGAGAACCTTGGTCTTTTTCCCCCACTCTGGATTTTGCTGGTTGCATTCCTGTGGTGTTGTGTACCTCTATCCTCCATATTTCCTGTAAATTGAACAGAGAGATTTGATTGGATATGAGTTTATTTATTTACTTATTTTTTTGGCAGTAGTAAGTGGTGGTTGTTTTTCTATCGAGAGCCACATAGTGCCTGGTAGTCTCTCTTTTCATTCAGTGTCTGGATCATTAATTCATAAGAGATTACAAATGATACTATAACTCTATCACTTCTTCATTAATTAGCTGGAACACTTCTATAAAGAAACACTTCCCCACATTGACTATTTGGTTACCTAGTGATGTAGTTGATATAGGAAAGGCAAGATACAGACTTAGTTCTTATCTACTATTCACCAGTTTTCAGAATGAAGAGTTGGTTCTCATGCATTGTGAAATGGTGATCAACTACAGTTTTTATTTTATTTTTATTATCATTATGAATTCATGAATTTAAACACAGTCTATTTCAATTCCGTTATAGTTATGATCTGTATTATCTTAAATTATCCCATCTTTAGCTAGTTGGCTTTAAGTTGGCTTCTGAATCCTTTCTGCATGACTCTAGTGGCCTTTGATAGTAAAGAAACTATGGGATTGACAAGATGTTCCAGTCTCATCTTGTACATTTCTCTCCTCCGATCTTGATTTGGCTCAAAGGAACCCTCATTTACTATAGTGGAAAATAGTATTTTAAAACCAAAATTGAGACCACTAGGGTTGCTCAATATTTCCATGTACTCCCAAGTCTTTTTAGTGAAGAGAACTAGCAAATATGTTTTGTTTTATTTGTTTGTCCTAAAATAAAATATATCACAAGTTAATACTAATACTTCTTTAAATCCAGCACTAAGGATTTTACTAAGGTATTCCAACAAATAAACCCCTCTCCTCCCATACTGAGCATCCTGGTTCTCCAGAACACTTAGGATGATAGAATTAGAACATCACATAATTACTTATTTGTTTTATCCTGAAAAACTCATAATAGTCTCAAAATAACAGTATCAACATTACCACTAGCAATATGATTACTATTAACAGCATAAATTTTGGGATTTTTTTCATTCTGTGAAGCCAACATATCCCTGATACCAAAACCAGGCAAAGACACCACAAAAAAAGAAAATTACAGACCAATATCTCTTATGAATAGAGATGCAAAAATTCTTTACAAAATTCTAGCCAATAGAATTCAGCATCATATAAAAAAAAAAAAAATACACCACGACCAAGTAGGATTCATGCCAGGTATGCAAGAATGGTTCAACATTAGAAAATCAATCAACATAATCTACCACATAAATAAAAGAAAGGAAAATAATCACGTGATCATCTCAATTGATGTAGAAAAGACATTCAAGAATGTCCAACACCCATTCCTGATAAAAACTCTCAATAAAATAGGTATAGAAGGGAAATTCCTCAACATAATAAAGGGCATCTGTACAAAACCAACAGCCAACATCATTCTTAATGGAGAGAGGCTGAAAACATTCCCCTTGAGAACAGGAACAAGACAAGGATGCCCTTTATCACCACTCCTATTTAACATTCTTCTGGAAGTCCTAGCTAGAGCAATAAGGCAAGAAAAAGAAATAAAGGGCATCCAAATTGGTAAGGAAGAAGTAAAACTGTCCCTATTCATGAATGATATGATACTATACATAGAAAACCCGAAAGACTCAATGAGATAGCTACTGGAACTAATACAAAGATTCAGCAGATTAGCAGGATACAAGAGAAACATACAAAAATCAGCTGGATTCTTATAAACCAATAAAGAGAACTACAAAAAGGAAATCAGGAAAACAATACCATTTATAATAGCCACTAAAAAAAAAAAAAAAAAAACTTAGGAATAAATCTAACCAGGTATATAAAAGACCTATATAAAGAAAACTACAAAATTCTACTGCAAGAAACCAAAAGAGACCTACATAAATGGGAAAACATACCATACTCATGGATTGGTAGGCTTAACGTTGTGAAAATGTCAATTCTACCCAAAGCAATCTACAAATACAATGCAATCTCACTCCAAATACCAACAACATTCTTAAAAGAGTTGGAAAAACTAATCATTAACTTTATGTGGAAAGGGAAGAGGCCCCTGCTAAGGAAAGAACTACTGAAGAAGAATAAAGTAGGAGGAGTCACACAACCTGACATCAGAACCTACTGTACAGCTATGGTAGTCAGAACAGCCTGGTACTGGTACAATGACAGACACATTGACCAGTGGAACAGAATTGAGAAGCCAGAAGTAAATCTATCCACCTACGGCCACTTGATCTCCAACAGAAGCCCAAAGTCCATCAAATGGGGAAAAGACAGCCCTTTTAACTAATGGTGCTGGCAAAAGTGGATATTCAGAGGGGCAAGATGGCGCTCTAGGCAGAAACACCACGCCGTCCCTCCACAGCAAAGATCCGAAAAACTAAGCCTAACAGAGAATCAACAATCCTGAAACCCTAGAACACCAAATGAAGAGATAAAGAACTCAGCCAAACACCAAACGGAGTGAGAATACTAAAAGAGAACGGAGAGCGAGGAGAGACTCAGGCAGAGATTCCTTACCAGCTAACGCAGCGCAGATCCACCATCTTGGATTCCTATCGGAGACCAGCAAACAGGAGAGCAGCCTTGCAGAGCATCTGGTCGGAGACAGAACGACCGGTAAACTGCGGTGCGCGCTCTCCCACCACCCACCCCTCTCCACCTCAGCTGGGGATCCCCTGCTTTCCGTGGCCAGGGTCCCTGGGCTGGGGGGTGCTGGTGCTTGGATTCCGCGCGCCTGGGCTGGCGGCTTTCTGGGAGCCGTTTGCTGGCAGCTAGCGAACCTTTCTCTGCCGCCTCCCCCTCCTTTTGCCTGGGTGCCTGGTTCCGAGTGCTGTCTCTGCTCTCTCCTGCGGGGCTGTAGGGCTGCGTGCGGGCGTGTGGCTGTTTCTAGGTCTGGGCTCCCGCGTGGGTGGGATCCCGGGGCCTTTGTTCGTTTGCCCCTCTGCTTTCCGTGGCCGGAGTCCCTGAGCAGGGGGGGCGCCGGTGCTTGGATTCCGCGCGCCCGGGCGGGGGGCTTTCTGGGAGCCGTTTGCCGGCCGCTAGTGAGCCTTTTTCTGCCGCCTCCCCCTCCTTTTGCCTGGGTGCCTGGTTCCGAGTACCGTCTCTGCTCTCTCCTGCGGGGCTGTAGGGCTGCGTTCTGGCGTGTGGCTATTTCCAGGTCTGGGCTCCCGCGCGGGTGGGATCCTGGGGCCTTTGTTCGTTGGCCCCTCTGCTTCCCGTGGCCACGGTCACTTAACCCCGAGACTACCGGCTTCTTGGAATTCGCGCCCCTGAGTGGGGGCTCTCTGGGTCCCATTTGTAGGCACTGACTGCTGGTGTTGCCCTTTTTTTTTTTTTTTTCTCTCAATTTTATTTTTCTTCCTTTTTTGATTAGTTTTGTCATCTTTTACCTCTTTTTCTCTTTTGTCTTTCTTCATTGCTTAATTTCTTGTCTCTCTATCTCTTCCTTCTCTTTCTGATCCCTGAATTCCAGGCGATGTATGCCTCTGTACCTTCTGGCCAGGCTGATCTGTGAAAATTGAGACCGACTCCCCCAGACCTCATAGCTGCATCGGTGGGATCCCTGGGAACTTTGCAGTTCTTTAACTTTTCTGATTTTTATTTGGTCATTCTTTCCTTTTCTTTCTCTTCCCCCTTCTGGTTTCCTCCATCCCGTAGTCTCTCATCTGTACATTCCAACGACAAGCTCCCCTAGCATTCTTTTATGTTTGTACGCTTTTTGCTCCTCCTCCTCTCTCCTCTCTCCCATATCCAGCTTAGCTTCACACATAACCATCTTCCCGCTGCACCCTACCTACCTGCACCGTGCACTAGACATCACATCACCAAGCGGTGCAGGCACGCCCTATTGGAACCTGCCCAGCACTGACTACCGACCGTCCTGGTGGCTGCAGTGAGTGCCACAAGCAACCCATCCCAGTGGCTCCTCCTCAACTAGATCTGCCCAGCTGTACCACAAGAACGAAAAAAAAAAAAAATCTACAATCAATAAACGAGAGAAATATCTACTGAATGCCCCGAAAACAGCAAACAATATCAAAACATTTACAAAAACAAGACAAGATGGCTCCAATAGGCGTCCAAATTAAAACACCAGATAACTCTCCTGTGGAAGAAAATGCACTAGAAGTACCTGATACGGAACTCAAATCACTAATACTCGGAATTTTCCAAGAACTGAGGCAAAAAGCTGACAAACATGAGGAAAAAATAGACAAATTTATAGAAAATACAGACAAAAAATTGGAAGAATGCAGGAAGATGATACAAGAACAAAATGCCAAAATAAATTCACAACTCGAAATTATACAAAAACAACAATTAGAAATCCAAAAGATAAACAACAAGATTTCAGAAATGGACGGTGTCATAGAAGGGCTGAGAAGTAGATTTGAAACCATGGAAGACAGGATCAGTGGAACTGAAGACAAACACTTGGATACAACTCTGTTTCAGGAAAACTCAGAAAAAAGAACAAAGAAAAATGAAGAGACCCTGAGAGTTATGTGGGACACAATTAAAAGCAAAAACTTACGAGTGATTGGCATACCAGAACAGGGGGAGAAAACAGAAAACACAGAGAGGATCATTGAGGAACTGCTGACAGAAAACTTTCCCAATATCATGAAAGATGAAAAGCTGGTCATCCAAGAACCTCAACGAACCCCATATAGAAGAGACCCCAAAAGAAAATCACCAAGACATATCATATTCACACTCGCTAAAACTAAAGACAAACAAAGAATCCTGAGAGCAGTTCGTGAAAAACAAGAAGTCACATACAGAGGAGAAACAATAAGACTAAGCTCAGATTATTCAGCAGAAACCATGCAGGCAAGAAGGCAATGGGATGACATATATAAAATCTTGAAAGAAAAAAATTGTCAGCCAAGAATAATATATCCTGCAAAACTCTCATTCAGATTTGATGGTGAAATTAGGTCATTTCCAGATAAACAGAAACTAAAGGAATATGCAAAAGTCAAACCAAACTTACAAGAATTATTAAAGGGAGTTCTTCGATCTGAGGACAAACAGCTTAAGCCCTCAGGCAGGACCTAGGACCTAGGACGCAGGTTAACATGAACCAGATACCATTCTAGGAACTGAACTACAGACGACTTTCCAAAAACAAAAGATATACAACAGGGAATCAGAGAAATCAATCAAAGGATGACAACAACATCAAAACAATGAAAGAGGGAACAAACGGCATAGGTATAGAACCTTCTAAAGGAGAAGAAGGCAAGGCGATACCAAGTAAGGGTAGACTGCTTCAAAATTATAAAGATAAGGGTAAAATTCATGGTAACCACAAAAAAAGTTAACAAACCAACTCATAAAAATAAAGACGAAAAACATAAAGTCTCCACAAAAACAAAACCTACAAAAACAAAAGAAATGAACACAAAATCCACAAACAAAAGGAACTCAGCACAAGAGAGTAAGAAGAACAAAGAAAACTTCAGCATCACAAAAAAAAAGCACTACAAAATGACAGCAACAAATTCACATCTATCAATAATTACACTGAACGTAAATGGACTCAATGCACCCATAAAGCGACGGAGAGTGGCAGAATGGATAAGAAAACAGGATCCATCTATTTGCTGTCTACAAGAGACACATCTTAGAAACAAAGATGTGAATTTATTAAAAATCAAAGGTTGGAAAAAAATATATCAAGCTAACAACTATCAAAAAAGAGCAGGAGTGGCAATTCTAATCTCAGATAAAATAGACTTTAAAACAAAATCTACCATAAAAGACAAAGAAGGACACTATATAATGATTAAGGGGATGATCCATCATGAAGACATAACCATAATAAATATCTATGCACCCAATGACAGGGCTCCAAAATACATAAAAAAAACTCTAACAGCACTGAAAAGAGAAATTGACAGTTCCACAATAATAGTAGGAGACTTCAACACACCACACTCAGTAAAGGACAGAACAACTAAAAAGAAACTCAGCAAAGATACAGAAGACCTAAAGGACACAATCAGCCAACTGGACCTCATAGACATATATAGAACAATCCATCCAACCGCTGCAAAGTACACATTCTTTTCCAATGCACATGGAACATTCTCCAGAATAGACCACATCTTAGGCCACAGAGCAATCCTCAACAAGATCCAAAATGCTGAGATAATTCACAGTATCTTCTCTGACCACAATGCCATCAAGGTAGAAATTAACACTAGAAAGAGCAAGGAAAAAAAATCAAACACATGGAAACTGAATAATAATCTGCTTACACATCAATGGGTAATAGAAGAAATCAGAGATGGAATTAAAAAATTCCTAGAATCAAATGAAAATGAAAACACATCATACCAAAACCTTTGGGACACAGCAAAGGCAGTCCTCAGAGGACAATTTATAGCAATAGATGCACATATCAAAAAAGAAGAAAGGGACAAAATCAAAACATTAACTACAGAACTCAAGCAAATAGAAAGAGAACAACAAAAAAAGCCTACAACCACCGGAAGAAAGGAAATAGTAAAGATCAGAGCAGAAATCAATGAAATAGAGAACAGAAAAACAATAGAAAGAATCAACAAAACCAAAAGTTGGTTCTTTGAAAGAATCAACAAAATCGACAAACCACTGGCCAGACTGACAAAAGAAAAACAGCAGAGGGCACAAATAACCCAAATAAGAAATGAAATGGGGGACATTACAACAGACCCAACTGAAATAAAAAGGATTATAACAGAATATTATGAAAAACTATATTCCAACAAATTTGAAAACCTAGAGGAAATGGATAAATTTCTAGAAACATACGGCCTACCCAAACTACAACAAAGTGATATTGAAAATCTGAACAGACCCATAACAAGAGAAGAGATTGAAAAGGTAATAAAAAAACTCCCAACCAAAAAAAGCCCTGGCCCAGATGGCTTCACTGGAGAATTCTACAAAACATTTACAGAAGAGCTCGTACCAGTTCTACTCAAGTTATTTCAGAGCATAGAAGAGGAAGCAACACTTCCAAATTCATTCTATGAAGCCAGCATAACGCTGATACCAAAACCAGGCAAAGACATCACAAAAAAAGAAAATTACAGACCAATATCTCTCATGAATATAGATGCAAAAATTCTGAACAAAATTCTAGCCAATAGAATTCAGTATCATATCAAAAAAATAATACACCACGACCAAGTAAGATTCATACCAGGTATGCAAGGATGGTTTAACATTAGAAAATCCATCAACGTAATCCACCACATAAATAAAAGGAAAGAAAAAAATCACATGATTATCTCAATTGATGCAGAAAAGGCATTTGACAAAGTCCAACACCCATTCCTGATAAAAGCTCTCAATAAAATAGGTATAGAAGGGAAATTTCTCAGCATAATAAAGGGCATCTATGCAAAACCAACAGCCAACATCATTCTTAATGGAGAAAGGCTGAAAACATTCCCCCTGAAAACAGGAACAAGACAAGGATGCCCTTTATCACCACTCCTATTTAACATTGTGCTGGAAGTTCTAGCTAGAGCAGTAAGGCAAGAAAAAGAAATAAAGGGCATCCAAATTGGTAATGAAGAAGTTAAACTCTCCCTGTTTGCAGATGATATGATACTATACATAGAAAACCCTAAAGACTCCACGAGAAATTTACTGGAACTAATAGAAAGATTCAGCAGAGTAGCAGGATACAAGATAAACATTCAAAAATCAGTTGGATTCCTATACACCGGTAAAGAGAACGATGAAAAGGAGATCAGGAAATCAATACCATTTTCAATAGCCCCTAAAAAGATAAAATACTTAGGAATAAATCTGACCAGGAATATAAAAGACCTATACAAAGAAAACTACAAAACACTGCTGCATGAAACCCAAAGGGATCTACATAAATGGAAAAACATACCATGCTCATGGATAGGCAGACTCAACATTGTGAAAATGGCAATTCTACCTAAAGCAATCTACAAATACAATGCAATTCCGATACAAATACCAACAACATTCTTCAAAGAGATGGAAAAACTAATTATTAACTTTATATGGAAAGGGAAGAAACCTCGAATAAGTAAAGCACTACTGAAGAAGAAGAATAAAGTTGGAGGACTCACACTACCTAACTTGAGAACCTACTATACAGCTACAGTACTCAAAACAGCCTGGTACTGGTACAACAACAGAGACATTGACCAATGGAACAGAATTGAGAACTCAGATGTAAATCCATCCACCTACGGTCACCTGATTTTTGACAAGGGCCCAAAATACATCAAATGGGGAAAAGACAGTCTTTTTAACAAATGGTGCTGGCAAAACTGGATATCCATTTGTAGAAAAATGAAACAGGACCCATACCTCACACCATATACAAAAACTACTTCAAAATGGATCAAAGACCTGAATATAAAGCCTCAAACTATAAAATTCATAGAAGAAAAAATAGGACCAACACTTCAGACCTTAATACATGGCATTAACAGGATACAAACCATAAACATCAACACAAAAAACCCAACAGATAAACTAGATAATTGGGATCTTCTAAAAATCAAACATCTATGCTCTTCAAAAGATTTCACCAAAAGAGTTAAAAGAGAACCTACAGACTGGGAAAAAATTTTTGGACAGTACAAGTCAGACAAAGGTCTAATCTCCATAATCTACAAGAAAATCCAACACCTCTACAACAAAAAGACAACCAATCCTATCAAAAAATGGGCAAAGGAAATGAACAGACACTTCACCAAGGAAGACATTCAAATGGCCAACAGACACATGAGGAAATGCTCGCGATCACTAGCCATTAGAGAAATGCAAATTAAAACCACGATGAGATACCATCTCACCCCGGCATTACTGGCACGAATCAAAAACACTGGAAATAACAAATGTTGGAGGGGCTGCGGGGAGACGGGAACTCTTATACACTGCTGGTGGGAATGCAAAATGATACAGCCATTTTGGAAAATGATATGGTGTTTCCTCAGAAAGCTAGAAATAGACGTACCATTCGATCCAGCAATCCCACTCCTAGGAATATATCCTAGAGAAATAAGAGTCATCACTCGAATAGACATATGCACACCTATGTTCATGGCCGCATTATTCACAATAGCAAAACGATGGAAACAACCTCGATGTCCATCAACAGACGAATGGATACACAAACTATGGTACATACACACAATGGAGTACTATGCAACGAGAAAGAACAATGAATCTGTGAAGCATCTCATAACATGGATGAAACTGGAGGACATCATGCTGAGTGAAATAAGTCAATCACAAAAGGACAAATATTGTATGAGACCTCTATTGTAAAAACCCATGAAAAAATTCACATGCAAAATGTAACAATCCTTGTTGGTTACCAGGGATGGGGGGGGGGGATACTAAATAGGTAATAGGTAAGTGGTAACTTGGGTGAGAGATGAGATAGTACATAGTACAGGGGAAACTAACACAACCTGCACAAGGAAAGGTCATGGAGGCCCTATAGACACATCCAAACCCCCCGAGGGACTGAGTTGTTGGACGGAGGGCTCTGGGGACCATGATCTCGGGGAACATCTAGCTCAATTGGCATGACACTACTTATAAAGATAATGCTCTACATTCTACCTTGGTGAGTAGTGTCTGGGGTCTTAAAAGCCTATGAGCGGCCATCTAAGATACTCCACTGATCTCATCCCTTCGGGAACAAGGGAGAACGAAGAGAACAGGATACAAGGAAAAGATTAGTCCGAAGGACTAATGGTCCACAGCTACCAAGGCCTCCACGGGACTGAGCCCAGTACAGCTGGATGGTGCCCGGCTACCACCAATGACTCCTCTGACCAGGATCACAACAGAGGGTTCTGGGCAGAGCTGGAGTAGGATGTAGAGCATAATTTTAACTCCCAAAAAAAAAAAAAAAAAAAAAAAGAAGACCAGATATACTGGCCTAAAGAATACTAGAGAAACCTCGAGAGTGTGGCCCCCAGACACCCTTTCAGCTCAGAGGGGAAGTTACCTTCAAGGTTCGATGTTAAGCCTGGGAATGGACACCCCAGTAAAACTAAATGGGACTAACGATGTACAGGAGTCCGGTGACAAGGGCCAGAAGGCAGAGGGAGAGTAGGAAACTGATGATAAGGAACACAAATTGAATAAGGACACTGTCGATGTATTGTGAGATTGTTGACCACTGCTATAGGGCAACATTTGTAGTAACTATTAAATGGGAGGCTGTTTTGTCCTGTAAGCCTGCATCTTGGGCGAGAATGGCAGCACAATTGGAAGAGCATAGTCAATATCACTTAAATGTGGAAGTAAAAAGTTTTGAAATGGTGTTTAAATAAAATAAAATAAAAAATAAACAAATGAGACTAAAGAGGTACAATAGTCCACTGACAAGATCCAGAAGACAGAAGGGGACAAGGAAGCCCCCTGGTGATAGGGAACACAAGGTGGAGTAAGGATATTCTTGATGTGCTGTGAGATTGTTAACCATTGTCATAGGGCAACATGTGTAGTAACTGTTAAATGAAAAACTATTTTGTTCTGTAAGCCTTCATCTTAAGTGAGAATAACAGCACAGTTGGAAGAGCGTAGTCAATGTCACTGAACTGTGAATGTAGAAAATTTTGAAACGGTGTATCTTTGGCCATCTGTAATTTTCATAAAAAAAAAAGGTTGAGAATTTAGAGGCTTAATACGTTGTGGGGTTGTTAACCAATGTCAAAAAAAACAACATGTGTACTACTATTTCATGAGAAACTATTTGCTCTGTAAGCTTTCACCTGAAGTACAATAAAATATAAAAAAAAAAAAAAAAAAAAGTGGATATTCATCTGCAAAAAAATGAAACAGGACCCCTATGTCACACCATACACAAAAACTAATTCAAAATGGGTCAAAGACCTAAATATAAAACCCAAAACTATAAAGATCATAGAAGGGTCAACCCTAGAGGCCCTAATTCATGGTATAAACAGGATACAAACCATAACTAATAATACACAAATACCAGGAGATAAGCTAGATAACTGCAATCTTCTAAAAATTAATGTTTGTGTTCATCATAAGACTTCGCCAAAAGAGTAAAAGAGATCCTATGGACTGGGAAAAAATTTTGGCTATGACAAAGTCGACAAAGGCCTAATCTCTGAAATCTACAGGAAAATCCAGGACCTCTACAACAAAAAGACAAATAATCCAATTAAAAAGTAGGCAAAAGATATGAACAGACACCACCAAAGAAGACATTCATGGGGCTAACAGATATGTGAGGAAATGCTCGAGATCACTAGCCATTAGAGAAATGCAAATCAAAACTATAATGAGATACCATCTCACCCTGACATTACTGGCATGAATAAAAAGAAAAACAGAAAATAACAAATGTTGGAAAGAGTGTGGGGAAATTGGAATTCTTATGTACTGCTGGTGGGAATGCAAAATGGTACAACCATTTTGGAAAACGATATGGCCTTTCTTTAAAAATCTAGAAATAGAAATACCATATGATCTAGCAATGCCACTCTTAGGAATATATCCTAGAGAAATAAGAGCCATCACACGAATAGACATGCACACTCATGTTCATTGCAGTGTTATTCACAATAGCAAAAAATGGAACCAACCGAGGTGCCCACCAACAGATGAAGGAATAAACAAACTGTTGTACATACTCAATGGAATACTATGCAAAGATAAAGAACAATGATGAATCTGTGAAACGTCTCAAAATATGGCTGAATATGGAGGGCATTATGCTGAGTGAAATAAGTCAATCACGAAAGGACAAATACTGTATGAGACCACTACTATAAAAACTCATGAAAAGGTTTACACACAAAAAGAAACACTCTTTGGTGGTTAGGAGGGAGGGGAGGAGTAGGGAGGGAAAAACACTAAATAGATAATAGATAAGTGATAACTTTGGTGAAGGATAAGACAGTACACAGTACCGGGGAAGTCAGCTCAATTTGTCCAAGGCAAGGTCATGGAAGCTCCATAGGCACATCCGAACTCCCTGAGGGACCAAATTACTGGGCTGAAGAATGTGGGGCCCATGATCTCGGGGAACATCTAGCTCAATTGGCATAACATGGTTTATAAAAAGAATATTCTACATTCCACTTTGTTGAGTAGTGTCTGGGGTCTTAAAACCTTGTGAGTGACAATCTAAGATACTCCACTAGTCTCACCACATCTGGAGCAAGGGGGAACGAAGAAAACTCAAGACAAAAGGGAAAGATTAGTCCAAAAGACTAGTGGACCACAACAGCGCCCACCAGACTGAGTCCAGCACAAGTAGATGGTGACCAGCTACCACCACTGAGTGCTCTGACAGGCATCACAATAGAGGGTCCCAGACAGAGCTGGAGATAAATGTAGGACAAAATTCTAACTCACACATGCACAAAAAGACCAGACTTACTGGTCTGACAGAGACTGGAGAAACCCTGAGAGTATGGCCCCCGGACACCCTTATAGCTCCGTAACTAAGTCACTCCTAAGGTTCACCCTTCAGCCAAAGATTAGACAGGCCCATAAAACAAAACAAGAGTAAATGGGCACACCAGCCCAGGGGCAATGACGAGAAATCAGGAGGGGATAGGAAAGCTGGTAATGGGGAAGCCAAGGTCAAGAAGGGAAGAGTGTTGGACAGGTTGTGGAGTTGGCAACCAATGTCAGAAAACAATATGTGTATTAATTCTTTAATGAGAAACTAATGTGCTCTGTAAACCTTCATCTAAAGCACAATAAAAGAAATTATGTTAACCTAACAAATAAGTTTACTATTTCCTATCTTTCTGTTTCTTGGAAGACTTGCTCTGAGACTGAAAATTTCCATTTTCTTGAATGTTTGGTAGATTTTTGTGTAAAATAATCTCACCCTCGTGTGTTTCTTGTGGGAAGACTTTTAAAATGGATTCAGTTTCTTTTGCAGTTATAAAACTAGTCATGTGGTCTATTATTCCTTGGGTCAGATTTTGTATTTTATCTGTTTCTAGGAATCTTTTCATTGTTCTCAAATGTGATAGCATGAAGTTATTCAAAACAGTTTATCTTTGTAAGCTCTGCTGCGGGTTTAGTTCTTCTCTTGTTATTTCCTACATAGTTTCATTGTGCCATCTTTATTTTATTCTTGATTGATTTTATCAGAAGTTTCCCTATTTAATATTACTCTGAAACATCTAGCTTTAGCTTTGTTAATTTGCATTATTTGTCTTTTTACCGCTGTAAATCTTTCTTATAATTTCCATTCTCTTCTCTTTCAGTTTATTCTGAAATAAACATGGATGCCTAGCTTTTTCATCCAATAGGAACATTTAAGGGTATAATTTTGACTCAGAAAACTACATTAGCTCCATTTCACACATGTATTGTAATTTCATCATTATTCAGTTCTAAGAATTTTCTTATTACAATTACGATTTTTTCAATGACTCCTCAGTTGTTTTAGAGGTGTGTTTTTAAATTTTTCAAACATAAGAATTTTAAATTATCTTTTAATATTGTCATTTAACATAATTATATTATGATTAGAGATTATTGTATAATGCCATTTCCTTTAAAATCTGTGAAAACCGTATTATGTGATTATACCTGGTGAATGTTTGTATATGTTTCATAATAATGTTTTTTGGGTGCGGTCTTCTAAGAATGTTTATTAGATCAATGGTTTGTTAGTTTGTAGTTCAAAATTCTATATTCTTACTAATTTCCTCTGCTTACTTAACTAGTTTTGGAACTCACATTATGCTAGTTTTTTTCTTATATTTTTCTTGGTATTTTCCTATATATTTTAAAATTATATCATAAGATGCATATATTTAAATTTTAAGTTTTCCTAGGGAATTGACTTTTTTATCATAAAAATACAGGTAACACATTTGCCAGTTCAACATTTTTCACATGTACAATTCAATAAAACCAGTTACTTCCAAAAAAAAAAAAAAATTTTTTTTTTTTTTGCATTTCTTTTTGTCCTTAGATTTTTTCCAAACAGGGATGTGCCTTATAAAAGGGGCATAAGTTTTAATCTGTAAGGAAACTTGTGGTATAAGAAAGCTATCTGCCTCACCCAAAAATGGGCCTGTCACATACAGTATGCTTTGCATTTGAAATATAGGACCGCCTATTTATAGTGGCTATGAGTCAGAATCTACTCGACAGCAATGAGTTTGATTTTTGGTTTGGGTATTTTATAGTGAAGTCCCTAAGTGGTGCAAACAGTTAATGCCTCAGCTGCTAATCAAAAGTTTGGAGGTTTTAGTCCACCCAGAGGTGCCTTGGAAGAAAGGCATGGTGATCTACTTCTGAAAAATCAGCCATTAAAAACTCTATGGAGCACAGTTCTACTCTGACACACATTGGGGTCGCCATGAGTTGTAATCAACTTAACCACAAATGGTATAGTATATGGTATGGTATTCACAGCAGCAACAAACCAGGAGAAGCATACTTGATCTTGATCCAGGTTGACGTCCCAGCCTTCAACTCTGGCTATTTTGAGTGTGAGCCTAAGGAATTACTACTTAGATGTGTGGCTCCTCCATCTTCCTCTTGAGCTGACAATAGAAGCCCCTTAAGAAATACCTTGTATCAAAAGGCTACAGGACATTCCTTCTTCATCTATTTGTTTAGAGAAGATCTGCCCTTGAAAAAAGAAAATCTCTAATATAAAGAAAGGTTCATGCCTCACTCTCAACTAATGCTGCCATTATGCCCACTGCCCAGCCCCAACTTGTGAGACCAAGGAGTCTAGAAACAGCCTCCTCCATCATGTGTACAGACTGCTTCGGGCTATGCCACCATCATGTCTCCAAGAGGCAGACAGTTTGCTAACGTGGGTGAAATCTCAGAGTCCAAGCACTGGACATAGCCACTGGTCCTCTGAGCCTCCAGGGAGGAGAATGTCAGAATCACATGTGAGTGGAAGGACCTCTATCTTTGAGTACTAAGGACAAAGATCTATGAGCCTTAGTGACCCAAAATGGCAGCTCTGTGGACCATGTTCCTGGACATCTCAGCAGCATCCTCATTTCTACATCCCTCAGTGTTCTGCCACGCTTCTGGCATGACATCCCTCAGTCTGGCAAGTTCTGCAAAGCCCTGTGGAGTCTTATGCCACATGACTCAGGCATCCAGCATCTATGCAGTGCTGAGGAAAAACATTGAGTGTGATTAATGGGACCTGTTTTGAGTCATGACATCTGTTAGCTAGAGCACATAATGAAAAGTGAGGGCCAGGGAGGAAGTATGTGTAGAAACAGGTACAAAATGAAAGGAAATAGGGAGCTGGGGTTTGACTCTTCCTAACCCCTGTAGCTGGACTAGCCCGCTTCCATGAATGCATGCTGTCGTTGTTGTTAGTTGCCGTGCAGTTGGCTCTGGCTCAAGGTGACCTTATGTATAAGAGAACGAAACATTGCCTGATCCTTGGTATGTTTGACTCTGTTGCATGCTAGGCGACTGCAAATCCCTAGCTGTGGGTATAGCTTTGCACACTCCTTGACACCTCCTGTTTCCAGTCTAATTAATTGTCTCAACTCTGTCTACACACCAACCCTTCCATGAACCTGTCATCATTCAAAAAGACCCTCAATGTAAAGAAAAATCAATTCCTGTGTGCCAGGCTTTGTGCCAGATTCTGGGGATACAGAGATGAATACTGCACAATGAACACATTCCTTCTTGTGAATTTTCTCTTCTTCCTGCTTAGATTATCTGAAGTGGCACAGACTTTCCCGAGACAGAAGATTATAAAAATGTGTGGTGCAGATCAATGATTACATTCTCTACTCCTCACACCTTGATCTGGAAAGTGAATGTTGCTGGGCTGGGGAAAGGGGTGGAGCAGAAATATTTCAAATTATCCAGATGCCTCTGGCTTAGCTATGCATCAATAAGTGGTTTTGGAGGAGGAGATAAATTGACAACTCAATACATTTTGTAATGTCTACAGGGGGCAGATAACAATACTCTTGCTATTAGATATGAGTTCTTGGAGATTCTGGGTTGCCTCAATGCTGCCCCAGGTTTTTGTATACTCTTCAAGCCCTGGAAGTGCCTACAGTAAAGCTCCTCTGGTCATTAATGATGGAATTTCTTTTTGCTACTTGGGATTTATGGCAGGTGAGATTTAAGGACATGGGAGAATCTATCAATTTAATTTCACCTGGAAAGATTGTCCCACTTGGGAGAGCAACAGGCAGCTTTGAAGACGATAGGCTCAAATAGAAGGGACAGTAAGATTCCCCTAGCCTCCCATTTTGAGCTGTAAAATAAATGAGATGAACAGGAAACAGAGCAATAACATGGGAACCAGAACATATTGATTCATCAGGTAGTATCAAAATAAATGCATAAATAAACACTTCTATTTCCTCCTTTGGCACATGATGGTTTCCTTGCCCAGGAGCAGCAGTAGGGTATAAAGAAATTGGGAAACTGTACAATGAGCTCCTCATCCTCATCTTGAATTGCCTTTCTCCCCTCTCATTGCTTCTTTCAGAGACATTCAGAAAGTGTCCCTTATCTGTTTTGCTAGGCTTTTCCTCCACCTCTCCTTACACTGAAGCCTACACTCTGGTCACATTAACTTCTTGTAAACCAAAAACCAGACCCATTGCTGCTGAGTCAATTCTGACTCATAGCGACCCTGTAGGACAGAGTAGAACTGCCTCATAGGGTTTCCAAGGAGTGGCTGGTGGATTTGAACTGCTGACCTTTTGGTTAGCAGCTGAACGCATAACCACTGCGCCACCAGGGCTCCTAACTTTTTGTATTGACCCCCAAATTCCACTGCAGTCTCACTTGCCTCCAAGCCTTTCCTCCAGCTGTTCTCTCTGCCTGGAACACCCTTCCCTACTTCTTGCCTGGCCTATTCCCCCTTCATCCTTTAGGTCCCTGCTCAGACCATCTCCTCTGGGAAGATCTTCCTGAACTGAATTTGATGTGTTCCTTCCGAGTTCCATCACAGTATTACAACACAGATAATTATCTGTGTAAGAGTCTACCTTCTTTTCAAGACTGTAAGCCCCTTGATTGCAGGTATGGGTTTGATGCTTCATAGCCCCAGTGCCAAATCCTGCACCTGGAACACAGGTGTTCAGTTCACATATGATGAACGAAACATAAATGATTGAATGAATGAATGCATGTCAATTGCGAAGAAGGCTTCCCTGGAAACAAACCCCCCAGCAACCATAATTTAGCCATTTGCCTGAACACCTGCCTCTTCCGTTTTATAAAATTCATCAAGCAACTCAATAAGCTAAGTGTCTACCAGACTTAGGCTTTCAGTGTTGTCTGGCAAACAGATGACGAGGTTAGATCTCACTTTCTTCCCCTGAATTGTTTGGATGACCAGTCTCTGCCTCCATCTTGCACCCACAGGGATTTTTCCAACACAGTCATCTGGCCATGTCACTTCCCAGCTTAGCGTCTTCCCATAGCCCCTCACTGCCAGCTTATTCAAGTCTAAATGCCTTAGGAAGTCATCAAGTCTCTTTGTGGTTGGGACCCAGGTGGTCTTCCCAGCCCCATTTTGTGCCACAGACTCTTCATTTTCCCATAAATACTCTGTAGACTCTAGGCACACATATTAAGCTATTTCCTTTGTCAGAAAGCCCTACTCTTCTCTGCCTAGAGAATCCCAGCTCTTCCTTGAAGATCCAGTGCAAATGTCATCCTCTCTGAGAAGTTTTTGTAGATTTCTTCAGAGAGCAATTCACTTGCTTTTCTATGTAGCCATAACAGTTTGTCGTGTTGACCCCAGTCTAATTAGGGAGCTAGAACTTTTAAACGGGAAATTCCACACAGTGTAATTAATAAGTGGTGCTTTTGCACATCCTGTGCTTTATCCATTACAGTACCACCACTTTCCCACAAAGGACCAATGCTACGTCCTCAATCAATGCTTGTTGAAAAACAGAATGGCAAGCGTATGGAAGAGGCTAGAGTTATTCTGTAATTCATTCCTTCAGGAGAAGTGAAGGGCATTGCTGCAGTTTCCTTCTCATCACTCAGAACTCTACTCACAAGCCACCTCCTCAGATGCCTTTGGTGACCACCCTGTTTAGAGTCACCTATTACCCTGCCTTGTTTCTTTGCTTACATGGGTGTGGACCATCTTTCTTCCTGGAATGTAGGCTCTATGAAGGCAGGCACTTAGTCTCTCTTATTTACCAATGTATCCCCAGCCATGGCAGCAATGCCTTCCCTGTTGTAGGAATTTGGTATATATTTCTTAGATGGCAAAACAAAACACAAAATCAATGAGAAACATACTTCACTCAATGGGGAATTACTGGGGCAAGACGAAGAAGTGGCTTCCTCTTTCAGGGGTAATTGTTGGAGTATGGGGCTCTAAATAGGACCTGTAAGTGATTGAGAGTCCCACCTGAGCTACCTTTTCTACCAAACCAAATGTACCTCAAGGTAAAATCTGAGATGTTTGGCCTAGTGCTCAACAAAGCTGACTGTCAAGTACACTTGACATCTGATCCCAGAAGACCCACAGCCATAAGTAATTCTTGTAGATTTCTGTAGCCTGTTAATGTCCCCATGTTTGTCACTTTTTTCTTTTACCTGTTGTTGTTATTGTTGTTAGGTGCCATCGAGTCAGTTCCGACTCATAGCGACACTATGTACAACAGAATGAAACACTGCCCAGTCCTGCGCCATCCTCCCAATCATTGTTATGCTTGAGCCCATTGTTGCAGCCTCTGTGTCAATCCATCTCGTTGAGGTCTTCCTCTTTTTTGCTGACCCTCTACTTTACCTAGCATAATGGTCTTCTCCAGGGACTGGTCCTTCCTGATTACATGTCCAAAGTACGTCAGATGAAGTCTTGCCATCCTTGCTTGTAAGGAGCATTCTGGCTGTACTTCTTCCAAGTGAGATTTGTTCCTTCTTTCGGCAGTCCATGGTATATACAATATTCTTCTCCAACACCGTAATTCAAAGACATCAATTCTTCTTCGGTCTTCCTTATTCATTATCTAGCTTTCAAACATGTATGAGGTGATTGAAAACACCTGGGTCAGGCTCACCTTAGTCCTTAAAGTGACATCTTTTCTTTTTAACACTTTCACAGCAGGTCTTTTACAGCAGATTTGCCCAATGCAACATGTCATTTGATTTCTTGACTGCTGCTTCCGTGGGTGTTTATTGTGGCTCCAAGTAAAATGAAACCCTTGACAGCTTCAATCTTTTCTCTGTTTTTCATGATGTTGCTTATCGGTCCAGTTGTGAGGATTTTTGTTTTCTTTATATTGAGGTGTAATCCATACTGAAGGCTGTGGTCTTTGATCTTCATCAGTAAGTGCTTCAAGTCCTCTACACTTTCAGCAAGCAAGGTTGTGTCATCTGATATAGCAGGTCGTTAATGTGTCTTCCTCCAATCCTGATGCCCCATTCTTCATACAGTCCAGCTTCTCAGATTGTTTGCTCAGCATACAGATTGAATAAATATGGTGAAAGGATACAACCCTGATGCTCACCTTTCTTGACTTTAAACCACGCAATATCTACTTGTTCTATCTGAACAACTGCCTCTTGGTTTATGTACAGGTTCCTCATGAGCACAATTAAGTGTTCTGGAATTCCCATGCTTCGCAATGTTATCCATATTTTGTTATGATTCACACGTCAAATGCCTTTGTATAGTCAATAAAACACAGGTAAACATCTTTCTGGTATTCTCTGCTTTCAGCCATGATCCATCTGACATCAGCAATAGTATCCCTTGTTCCACATCCTCTTCTGAATCCAGCTTGAATTTCTGGCAGTTCCTTATCGATGTATTGCTGTGACTGCTTTTGAATGATCTTCAGCAATAGTTTACTTGTGTATGATGTTAATGATATTGTTTGATAATTTCCGTATTCTGTTGGATCACCTTTCTTTGGAATGGGTACAAATATGGATCTCTTTCCATCGGTTGGCCAGGTAGCTGCCTTCCAAATTTCTTGGCGTAGAGAGTGAGTGCTTTCAGTGCTGCATCTGTTTGTTGAAACATTTTAATTGGTATTTCGTCAATTACTGGATTCTTTTTTTTGCCAATGTCTTCAGTGCTCTTGGGCCTCTTCGTTCAATACCATCAGTTCTTGATCATATGCTACCTCCTGAAATGGTTGAATGTTGACCAATTCTTTTTCGGTATAGTGACTCTGTGTATTCCTTCCATCTGCTTTTGATGCTTCCTGCCTCATTCAGTGTTTTCCTTGTAGAATCCTTCAGTATTGCAACTTGAGACTTGAATTTTTTCTGTAGTTCTTTCATCTTGAGAAATACCAAGCATATTCTTCCCTTTTGGTTTTCTAACTCCAGGTCTTTGCACATATTGTTATAATACTTTGTCTTCTCAAGCTGCCCTTTGAAATCTTCTCTTCGGCTCTTTTACTTCATCATTTCTTCCTTTTGCTTTAGCTGCTCTATGTTCAAAAGCAAGTTTCAGAATCTCTTCTGAGATCCATTTTGGTCTTTTCTTTCTTTCCTGTCTTTTTAATGACCTCTTGCTTTCTTCATGTACGGTGTCCTTCCCCAACTCCTCTGGTCTTTTGTCATTACTGTCCAATGCATCAAATCTATTCTTGAGATGGTCTCTAAATTGAGGTGGGATATACTCAAGGTGGTACTTTGGATCTTGTGGACTTGTTCTAATTTTCTTCAACCTCAACTTGCATGTGAGCAATTGATGGTCTGTTCCACAATTGGCCCCTGGCCTTGTTCTGACTGATGATATGGAGCTTTTCCATTTTCTCTTTCCACAGACGTAGTTGATTTGATTCCTGTGTATTCTGTCTGGTGAGGTCCACATGTATAGTCACCATTTATGTTGTTGCAAAAAGGTATTTGCAGTGAAGAAGTCATTGGTCTTGCATAATTCTATCATGCAATCTCCGGAGTCATTTCTATCACCAAGGCTATACTTTCCAACTACCAATCCTTCTTTGTTTCCAACTTTCGCATTCCAATCACCAGTAATTATTAATGCATCTTGATTGCATGCTTGATCAATTTCAGAATGCAGAAGTTGGTAAAAATCTTCTATTTCTTCATCTTTGGGCTTAGTGGTTGGTGCGTAAATTTGAATAATAGTTGTATTAACTGGTCTTCCTTATAGGCATATAGATATTATCTTATCACTGACAGTGTTGTACTTCAGAATAGATCTTTAAATGTTCTTTTTACATAGTCCCCAAAAATCTTTACCCTGAACTCCCTAAAATTAAGAGGAGTTGAATGAAAAGAAGTGGAAGGAGGAAAAGTACAGAGGGAGGGAAGAATAGATACTTAAAACAAAATTAGCTCCTCCTTTTTAAGACTTTAGACTCGTGGTTGCAGGATGGTCACGTTGGGTGCATTTTATCAGGAATACTTGTGTTTGCTTGTGATATACGGAAAAATACATTGCTCTCACCTAGCTAGTAAAACCCAGCTCAAATGTCACCTCCTGCATGTCCATCTGTGATTACCTCCAGCCTAGTCTGAACTTCCTAAGGCATTGGCACCTCTAATTTAGCCCTTAATTGAAAATTGTGAATTAAGTGGTGCCTCTTTTTTTTTCTTTTCTCTGCAGTAGACTATTTGTTCACTGTAGACAGATGCCCTGCCTTACAGATCAATATATTCCACAGGAGGTAGCAACAGACTGAGACTTCACCCCAGGTCTGATGGTTGACTGATAACAAAGCATGTAGTTGCTGTTGGCCACGGTACTATATACACAAGGCTTCATTTAATCATTGCAGCAATCCTCAGGGATAGATATTATTCTTCAGGTAAGGAAATTGAGGGCCAGAGAAGTTAGATAACCTATCCAAGGCCACACAGCTCATAACAGGTGAAATTGGGACTCTAACAAGGTTCAGCCTGTGCCTTTTCTCCTGCACTCCACTGACTTGAAGAATGTGTTCATAGGGAAGGAATACTCAAGGCCAGTCTCAGTGGCTATTGATGAAGGATGTGGAATCTTGCTTCTGAAAATGTTCTCATTTCAGCCCTAGAACATGTGTCACTGCTTGTGGCTGGCTTCCAAGCACCAGCAGACGATGGTGCTCCACCTCGGATGCGATTAGGAGGTCACTAGTAGGGAACCTCTGGGTCCCCATAATTGTGCCAGAATTCACTGTCTAGGAATAGGACAGGGGATGTTGTACTCTTCTGTGTTCTATCCTGAAACTCAAATCAACTGAGGGAAGAATCAGAGAGAGCAGACTGGCGAGGAGTTTGAAATTCCTGCCAGTAGTAGACTTCACGCCCCTTCCCTTAAGTTAACCAGATGTGGCTGATTAGAGACTTAATGTTCTCTTTATTTTACGAAGAACTCTTTACTTCTAGATGTTTACATTTAAAAGTTCTTTCTTGATCAAAAAGAGCATCATGGTATTTAATTTTTAAGTTGTTTATTTTTTTCAACACAGAATTGTAACGAAGAAAATAAAAGCCATTCACATGGAAAGAGGCTAGATACAGCAAACATTACTAGCGATTCTTTCTGTTAGAATATTTTTTAAACATACCTGGAATCATCCTTTATTTTCATACAATTTTGAATCCTGCTGTATTCATTTAACACATCAGAAGCTTTCTTCTGTTCTTAAATATTCTTTATGAACATACTTTTCATTGACAGCGTAATAATTACCTTATAGTCATACACTAGATATTTACATTGTTTTCAGTGTTGGGTTTTACTGAGTGCCCAGTAGCTGTGTTGGTGGTTTTGTTTTCATGGTGGTCATTGGGATGCCACCAACTCAGTTAGTTATCCTGAGACCATCTTGAACAGCCAGTGTTCAAAGACATGCCGAGTTTCCATGCTTTTGTCATGTAGACCATTTGCTCTCTTAGGAAACTCCCCCAGGAGGTTATTATGGCTGAACAATGGTTCATGAGGACTTTAAACATAGTCTTTGGCCTATTTATACTTTCAAGGAAACAACTGCCCTCCCCTAACTAAGTTTTCTAAATTAATGCAGTTCTCCAGGGAAGCCCATGGGGAAACAAGATTTCTTATTTAATGATGTGCCATCGGCTCACGTAGCGCTGATTTCTGTATCACCCAACAGAGGTTTGGTAATACTATTCTCTTGCTTTTGTGTGTTTTCCTGTGAATTATTCCTGTGGAATAATAGTGTTCACACCTCCAGAGAGTCGACATCCAAGCCTGAAGTAGAGACTGTCATTATTTAAAACATTACGATTATATATAGTTAATCCAAGTTTCCTCTCTGGCAAGGTTTGTTACTATCCTTTTAAATTCATGCAAAGCATAATTCTTATCACCACTCCGATAGAGTAGGCTGGTAAACATACTGTAATATTTTTTATAAAAATGAGATTGGGGGTTGATGAAAAGGTGAGAAGGAGATTTGTATGGAGATAGCTATGAAACGGGCCAGATCCAGTTGAGGTGCCCATCAACCTGGTTCTTCAGCCCTGCTGGCAGCATCATCTGTTCCAGCACACTCCTCTGGTTTCCTAAGCTTGTTTTCCTTGAGGCAGCACCTCCTTCTTTGGATATCCCTTATGTCTGTTAATTCCAAATGGAAATTATGGGGCAATTAGAAACCTTGGAGTCAAAGGTGGTGCCAAGAGGTTATCTAGGGGTGCATCCCCCCCCCCCCCGCTTTTTTGATTGTTGTAAAAAATATAGCTAACACAACATTTGCCAAGTCAATATTTTCACTTGTACAATTCAGTGAAACCAATTACATCAATCGTGTTGTGAAACCATCACCAATATCCATTGCCATATTTTTCATCCCCATAAGCAAAAGCTTAATGTTAGCTAGACAAAGATTCTCCCTTCCCCCTTTCCCTTCCCTCCTGCCCTTGGTAACCACTGTTGAACTATATCTCTCTACATTTGCTTTGGCCCCTTCTTAATCTTCAAAGCCACCCAAGTAGTAACAATGTTATTGGTGAGAAAATAACAGCAATAACATGGACAAATAGACTTTTTCTTATTCTGATGTAAACCATCTTTAGAAAATTTTATTATTCATGTTGATCTGTATCATATGGTGTAAGTAAAATGAGTGTGCTTGCTGTGCAAACACAGCTTCAGGATGATTGTCTGCCAGCCAGTAGGCTACCACTAATCCCCTACTGTGTACAAATTCTGGAGCCTCTTAAAGCAGTGGCTTTGAATCGATTTTTGGATTATGGATCCCTTTGAGACTTTGATAAAAGCTGTGAATACTCTGCAAGGTAAAAAGAAATGCACAGACACCCACATTTTTTTGCACAGAGTTTCATGGGGTTTACGTAGCTCCTGAAGCCAGGTTAAAATAAAACAACAAAAACCCTTCTGAATAAGCCCAAGTTCTCTCTAGAGAAGAAAACCAAAGTCCAGAGAAGTGAATGGTTTATTTCAGTCTATCTTGCAAGTGAGCAACAGAGCTGAGACTAGAATTCAAGTTATTAAATATTGCTTTTTTTCCAAATTTTAGCGACTTGCTTTTTTAGTGACATGTAGCCAGGGGTGCTATTCAAAATATTGACCAACCGCTACAGCTCAGGAAGGCAGCTAATTTGATGAGCCAGTTGATTCTGTGTCACCTGGAGGCTCTTGTTTGAATGTAGATGTTCCCTGACATGAGGAAAGACCTGGGAGCCAGTCAAAGCCTTAACCCCAAGGGGGGATTTCTAAGTACAGCAACAGGCTGATACGGCAGGTGGGGCCATGATGGGCCCATCAGATGGGCCACAGGACAGGCAGACATCCAAGGCTGAGTCTGAAATTGGGCCACGCTAGTGCTAACAGCCTGACCACCACCTACTGTGAGCCAGGGATGATTCCTTTGAGTAATGTGCAGTTTGAGGTTTATTGGGAGACAGACCAATTAATTCTTGTTTCCCAGGCAATGCTTCAAATTAGACAATTGAGTTTTGGGTGTGGTTTAAACTGTAGTCTCCAGATGGTTCTATGCAGCATCATCAACCTTAAGAATCATCAGTGTGGACAGGGTGTTGTGTGGTTTGCATCTAATACAAGTCTAGTCCCTGCTTCGTCCCCTGCCTATCTCCTCCCCCACCTCCATTTTACAGTTATGGGCATAGAATCCCAGAGAGGAAACATGATTAACTCAGGTGTGTGTAAATATAGTGTCAAAACTCAGTTCTACTGCTCCAAGCCCAGTGTTCTTCATTATTTGTTTATTGAACATTTAAAACAAAATATCTTTATGAAGATTTTTTTCTTTAGCAATTCCTAAAAATATAGTCTCTTCTGTTGCCCTATATGTTTTATGGCAAGCCCTATTAAAAATCTCAAGTCAGAGCAGATTCAGTGGGAATGATACCCTTGTAGGAAAATCAGAAGTGCCTTCTGAAAACAAACCTTCTAAAGAGAATTTTCCTGGATTGGTTATTTGCAAAATTATGTGGGGCTGGATGTGAACAGAGTTCCTGTGCCATGGGGTGTCATCTCAACAATGCTTCAGAAGATCACTCTATGGCCAGGGCCATAATTTGTTCCATGCTACGTGCAAATGTGTGAGATTCCAAAGCATTTTATTGTAGCAGTTTATTGCCCTAACCTTTCCAAAATGGCAAAGGAGACGTTTCCTGCACCCTAGTATTTCTCAACACATATATTAGCTTGCAGTGTTTTATTCTCTCTCATCCTCTGAAGAAATCTGCTATTGAAGCTCTGAAAATGGAGATAAGTGAGCCCATCCCTCAATCCATTTGCTGCCATTCCCTTAATTGCTAAATTACCACATGCTGTTTGTCTTTCTGCGATATTTTTGTGCTCAAGTTGAGCTCTGGAATAGGTAAGGTTCTCCAGATTGTGTCAACAGGATTATCACAAATCCTCTTTCTAATAGCTCTGCATGCCTTGGTATAAATCAAAGTACTGGTTTCAGTTGCCAGATGATCCATATTCATGAATATCTGCATATGAAAACTCAGGCTTGATTTGCATGTGGATTAATACATGATATGCAGTTTTCTATAGTTTATGTTTCCTAAACTAGAGGTATAAATGGGCTACATTTTCTTTACAATTTTATTTTTACTTATGTTTTAAAACATAGTTTTTCTATTTTATTTTCTGATTATAAGAATGTTGTATACTTACTGTGAAAATTGGAAAATGCAAAATAGTAATATGTAATTTAATACATTACTATTTAATGTATTAATTATTTACATTAAATAATTATTTGATAATAATAAAATCTTATCCTTTTAAAAATTTAACATTATAAAGTTTGCAATTTACGATGTTTTTAGAATGGTTTTTATACACCATTTTTTAAGGGCTGCATATTATCACATCAAGTAAGCATACTGTAATCCTCTAGAGGCTATTTAGAGTGTTTTCTTTGATTATTGCTATTATTTTTGCTGCTGTGGACATTACTTGAGGGACTAGGATGGCACAAATGGTTTGCGCTCGACTACTAACCTGAAGGTTGGCGGTTCAAACCCACCCAGCAGTGTCTCGGAAGAAAGGCCTGGTGATCTGCTTCCATAAAGATTACAGCCAAGAAACCCATATGGAGCAGTTTACTCTGACACATAAGGTTGCCATGAGTTGGAAACCACATGACCGCAATAGGTTTGGGGTTTTTTTTTTGTTTAATTGTCTTTGAATACCTTCTCAGAAGTGATATGACTAGTTCAAAGGGTTCTTTTTTTAAGGTTCTTGGTACAAATAACTAGTCTTTCTAAGTTAGTTGAACCAATTGACACACCAGCACTCCGTGAGAATGTTTATTACATCTCAAATCCATGTAAATGCATATGCACACACACACAAACACATACACATATATTCTATTTTCCTTTTCAGATTTGACAGACAAGAGTGGTTTCTCATTGTTATTCAAATTTAACCATCTTTGGTTACTAGTGAGATCAAAATTTTTCCACTAGCTCTATTTCTTTTTGTATGAACTGCCTCTTCCAGTCATTTCACGGATTATACCTTAAGACAGAAACAGAGCGTCATGTGAAGATCATTGTATGCAGCTTGTCTGTATAGAAGATGACAGAACTACAAAGCCACCAAGTGCCCACCTTTCTTCATGCCCAGTGGACTCTGCCAGTCATCCTTCGAGATGCATGACCTTGGGCCATTTCCTTGGATTTAAGCTGATGTAAGTTTTTCCCCTTATGATGATGGTGGGGAGCAAATCTGAAACAGACCCCTACTGAAATGCCAAATGTCTGTCACTGGCAGTGGGGTCTCATTTGGAATGACTGAAATAATGTTCTGTCATTAGCCTGGGGGTCGTTCTAAGAGGTGGGCAATCACTGGAGATGAGGTCTAGCGCAGAGGAGGTGGTCCTGAGCAGTTTCCACCCCGAAGACGCCTGTAATGAGATGTCTGCGCCTGAGGGCTCAGTTTAATTGGTATCTCCCTCCTCCTTCTCTGCTCCCACTGAAAGGAGAATCAACTTGTGACATTTAAATGGAACTTTCTCTGAAGTCTCCTGCTCAGTTTTATCTCCGAGAAATAAAAGCTCCACCTTGTAGAGCTGAAGTGACTGGAAGTATTTGACACTTGGCATTTCCAAGCTTCATGGAAAGGAATCAAAAAGAGATGAGGGTGGGAAGGGCTGAGTTTTACCACAGCCATTGTCACCTCAGTGGAACATCACTGTTCCCAGTACTGTGTGTGTGTATTCTTGATTGAATACATTCAATTATTTTTTGGAGGACCAAAGAGTAAAACTATTCAAGATTAAAATCCTGAAAAGTTAATGTGATCATATCATCATCTCTGCATCCTAAAGCATTCAGAGTTAAAAGCATCCTTATTGTTTTATGTATTTTGGAGCCCTGTCATTGGGGGCGTAGATGTTTATTATGGTTATGTCTTCATGATGGATCATCCCCTTAATCATTATATAGTGTCCTTCTTTGTCTTTTATGGTAGATTTTGTTTTAAAGTCTATTTTATCTGAGATTAGAATTGCCACTCCTGCTCTTTTTTGGTAGTTGTTAGCTTGATATATTTTTTTCCAACCTTTGACTTTTAATAAATTCACATCTTTGTTTCTAAGTGTGTCTCTTGTAGACAGCAAATTGATGGATCCTGTTTTCTTATCCATTCTGTCACTCTCCATCTCTTTATGGGTGCATTGAGTCCATTTACATTCAGTGTAATTATTGATAGATGTGAGTTTGTTGCTGTCATTTTGTAGTGATTTTTTTTGTGGTGCTGAAGTTTTCTTTGTTCTTCTTACTCTCTTGTGCTGACTTACTTTTGTTTGTGGATTTTTTTTTTTTCATTTATTTTGTTTTGTAGGTTTTGTTTTTGCCGAGACTTTATGTTTCTCGTCTTTATTTTTATGAGTATGTTTGTTAACTTTGTTTGTGGTCACCATGAATTTTACCCTTATCTTTCTAAGTTTGAAGCAGTCTACCATTACTTGGTATCACCTTGCCTTCATCTCCATTAGAAGGTTCTATACCTATGCTGTTTATTCCCTCTTTTATTGTTTTGATGTTGTTGTCCTTTATTGATTAACTGCTCTGATTCTCTGTTGTATTTCTTTTGGTTTTGGATAATCCTTGAGAGTTCATTTCCTAGATTGATATCTGGCTGGTATGATCCTGCATCCTAGGTTCTGCCTGTGAGCTGAAGCTGTTTGTCCTCAGATCGAAGAACTCGCTTTAATAATTCTTGTAAGTTTAGTTTGACTTTTACATATTCCCTTAATTTCTGTTTATCTGGAAATGACCTAATTTCACCATCAAATTTGAACGAGAGTTTTGCAGGATATATTATTCTTGGCTGACAATTTTTTTCTTTCAAGATTTTATATATGTCATCCCATTGCCTTCTTGCCTGCATGGTTTCTGCTGAATAATCTGAGCTTAGTCTTATTGTTTCTCCTCTGTATGTGATTTCTTGTTTTTCATGAGCTGCTCTCAGGATTCTTTGTTTGTCTTTGGTTTTGGTGAGTGTGAATATGATATGCCTTGGTGATGTTCTTTTGGGGTCTCTTCTATATGGGGTTCGTTGAGCTTCTTGGATGACCAGCTTTTCATCTTTCATGATATTGGGGAAGTTTTCTGTCAGCAGTTCCTCAGTGATCCTCTCTGTGTTTTCTGTTTTCTCCCCCTGTTCTGGAATTCCAATCACTCGTAAATTTTTGCTTTTAATTGTGTCCCACATAACTCTCAGGGTCTCTTCATTTTTCTTTGTTCTTTTTTCTGAGTTTTCCTCAAACAGAGTTGTATCCAAGTGTTTGTCTTCAATTCCACTGATCCTGTCTTCCACCGTTTCAAATCTGCTTCTCAGCCCTTCTATGACATCATCAATTTCTGAAAGCTTGTTGTTTATATTTTTGATTTCTAATTGTTGTTTTTGTATAATTTCTAGTTGTGAATGTATTTTGGCATTTTGTTCCTGCATCATCTTCCTGAATTCTTCCAATTTTTTGTCTGTATTTTCCATGAATTTGTCTATTTTTTCCTCATGTTTGTCAGCTTTTTGCCTCAGTTCTTGGAGAATTCTGAGTATTAGAGATTTGAATTACCTATGAGGTAGTTCTAGTGCATTTTCTTCCACAGGAGAGTCATCTGGTGTTTTATTTTGGATGCCTACTAGAACCATCCTGTCCTGTTTTTGTAAATGTTTAGATATTGTCTGCTGTTTTCGGGGCATTCAGTAGTTATTTTTCTCATTTATTGATTGTAGATTTGTTTGTTTCATCCCTTTTTTTAAAAAAAAATTTTGACTATGTCTGAGCAGGTGGACCATGTGTTCTTTGTTGTTTGCTCGTCTGTGTGCTCAATACTTTTCACCTCCTTCTCCAACTGGCAAGGTCAGTCACTCAGATATGGTATAGCAGGGCAGGTCTAGCTGAAGAGGAGTTACTGGGACGTGTTGTTTATGGCACTTACTACAGCCACCAGGGTGGGTCAGTGATCAGTGCAAGGCAGGTTCCAGTAGGCCGTGCCCATGCTGCTTGGTGGTGTGATGTCAAGCACACGGTGCAGGTAGGCAGGATGCAGCGGGGAGATTGTTATGTGTGGAGCGGTTGTTTTGTCTCCTGCTGGATGCTCTGTGAGGCTGCTTTCTCATACCCCTGTTTGCTGGTCTCCGATAAGAGTCCAAGATGGTGGATCCACGCTGCGCTAGCTGGTAGGGGACCTCTGCATGAATCTCTCCTCGCTCTCCGTTCTCTTTCAGTTTTCTCACTCCATTTGGTGCTTGGCTGAGTTCTTTATCTCTTCATTTGATGTTTTAGGGTTTCAGGATTGTTGTATTCTCTGTTCGGCTTAGTTTTTCAGATCTTTGCTGTGGCGGGATGGCATAGTGCTTCTGCCTAGAGCGCTATTTTGCCAGAACTCCTCAAAAGCATCCTTATTGTACTTAAGCTGCCAAGACTTGGTTCAGCCACTTACTTCCCGTATGACCGTAAGAAAACTGAGGTGGAGGAGGAGTAATTTGCCCATCTCTAAAGAGAAGTTGAGCTATTGGTCTCTAAGTGTCTTTGCAACTCATTTTTGATACTCTTAGACTTTATGACCCACCCTCAGAAGAAGACATCCTCTTGAATTATTTTTCCATCCTAGGATCTCATCTGCTTGTAATTTGTTGCCTACTCCCTTTGTGACCCAGGACCTTGCTTCTGTGAAATGGATGGCTGGGTTAGGGGTACAATATGTGACTTGGGAGCAGTTTTTCTCTTTATGAGCCCAACAGGCCTGTACAGAGACCAGCTCCCAGGTTTTCTTTATTAGTTCCACATGCTAATGGTCATGCTGTCCCAGATACAGTCACTGTCTCTTTTTGACCTCAATCCAGAGCTGTATATTTCAGGGCTCTGTAGAGCTTTCCATCTGATACTAGATTGATGCCCCACATGGAAAGAAGTTGAGATGTCCACTTATCAGCAGAAAGTCCTGGGAACTGAAGCCCCATAAACAGCTTAGACCAAGGGACCAGGTCAAAAACAAGAAAATAAATCCATGTGAACTTATAGCTAGAAACCACCCAAATTATGCATGTTTCCTATGGAATTGAGGGTAAATTAAAGCACAGTATAACTGGAAAACAAAATACTAAAAGAAACAAACAAACAAGCAAAAAACCACCACTCCTTTCAATCATGGAATGAATTTGGAAAATAAAATTTATTCATTTATTCATTCAACAAGTACCCTCATGAGCCAGCCAGTAACTATGCCAGGTGCTAAGAATCCAGAGGCAATATGGTGGTATGTGTTCTGTTGGGGCTCACAGCTCAGTCCAGGTTGATGTTGTTGTTGTTAGGTGCCACTGAGTTGGTTCCAACATGTAACAACCCTGTGTACAAAAGAATGAAACACAGCCTGGTCCTGCACCGTCCTCAAAATCACTGTTATGCTAGAGCCCATTGTTGCAGCCACTGTGTCAGTCCATCTTGTTGAGGGTCTTCTTCTTTCTTGCTAACCCTCTACTTTACCAAGCATGATGTTCTTCTCCAGGGACTGGTCCCTCCTGATAACATGTCCAAGGTACGTGAGGTGAAGTCTCACCATTCTCTCATCTAAGGAGCATTCTGGCTGTACTTCTTCCAAGACAGATTTGTTGGTTCTTTTGCCAGTCCATGGTCTGTTCAATATTCTTCGCCAACACCATAATTCAAAGGCATCAATTCTTCTTCAGTCTTCCTTATTCATTGCCCAGCTTTCACATGCATATGAGGTGATTGCAAACACATGACTTGGGTCAGGTGCACCTTTGTCCTTAAAGTGACCATCTTTGCTTTTTAACCCTTTAAAGAGGTTTTCTTCAGGAGATTTGCCCAACGCAATAAGCCATTTGATTTCTTGTCTGCTGCTTCCGTGGGTGTTGAGTGTGGATCCAAGTAAAATGAAATCCTTGATGCCTTCAATATTTTCTCTGTTTATCATGATGTTGCTTATAGGTCCAGTTGTGAGGATTTTTGTTTTCTTTATGTTGAGGTGAAATCCATACTGAAGGCTGTAGTCTTTGATCTTCATCAAAAAGTGTTTTAAGACCTCTTCACTTTCAGCAAGCAAGGTTGTGTCATCTGCATATAGCAGGTTATTAAAGACTCCTCCTCTAATCCTGATGCTCTGTTCTTCTTCATATGGTCCAGCCTCTTGGATTATTTGCTCACCATACAGATTGAATAAGTATGGTGAATGGTTACAACCCTGACACACACCTTTCCTGACTTTAAACCACATGATACCTCCTTGTTCTGTTTGAACAACTACTTCTTGACCTATATACAGGTTCCTCATGAGCACAATTAGTTGCTCTGGAATTCCCATTCTCCACAATGTTATCCATAATTTATTATGATCCACATAGTCAAATGCCTTTGCATACTCAGGAAAACACAGGTAAACATCTTTCTGGTATTCTTTGCTTTCAGCCAGGATCCATTTGACATTAGCAGTGATATCCCTTGTTCCATGTCCTCTTCTGAATCTGGCTTGAATTTCTGGCAGTTCCCTGTCAATGTATAGCTGCAATAGCTTTTGAATGATCTTCAGCAAAATTTTACTTGTGTGTGATATTAAAGATATTGTTCAATAATTTCCCCATTCAGTTGATCACCTTTCTTTGGAATAGGCTTAAATATGGATCTCTTCCAGAAAGTTGGCCAGGTAGCTGTCTTCCAAATTTCTTGGCATAGACGAGTGAGCACTTTCAGTGCTGCATCTGTTTGTTGAAACATCCCAACTGGTATTCTGTCAATTCCTGGAGGCTTGTTTTTTGCCAATATCTTCAGTGCAACTTGGACTTCTTCCTTCAGTACCATCGGTTCTTGATCATATGCTACCTCCTGAAATGACTGATAGTGGACCAATTCTTTTTGGTACAGTGACTCTGTGTATTCCTTCCATCTTCTTTAGATGCTTCCTGTGTCGTTCAGTATTTTGCCCATAATACTTTACTATTACAACTTGAGGTTTGAATTTTTTCTTCAGTTCTTTCAGCTTGAGAAAGAAGCTCATTCTTCTTCACTTTTGGTTTTCTAACTCCAAGTCTTTGCACATATCATTATAATACTTTACTTTGTCTTCTTGAGCCGCCCTTTGAAATCTTCTGTTTTTTAATTCATCATTTCTTCTATTTGCTTTAGCTACTCAACATTCAAGAGCAAGTTTCAGAATCTCTTCTGACATCCATTTTGGTCTTTTCTTTCTTTCCTGTCTTTTTAATGACCCTTACTTTCTTCATGTATGATGTCCTTGATGTCATTCCACAACTCTTCTGGTCTTCAGTTGTTAATGTTCAATGCATCAAATCTATTTTTGAAATGGTCCCTAAATTCAGGTGGTATATACTTAAGGTTATATTTTGGCTCTCGTGGACTTCATGTAATTTTTTTTCAACTTGAACTTGAACTTGCATGTGAACAACTGATGGCCTGTTCCACAGTCAGCATCTGGCCTTGTTCTGACTGACGATATTGAGCTTTTTCATCATCTCTTTCCACAGACGTAGTCGATTTGATTCCTGTGTATTCCATCCGACGAGGTCCACGTGTATAGTTGCTGTTTATGTTGTTGAGAAAAGGTATTTGCAAGGAAGAAGTCATTGGTCTTGTAAAATTCTATCATGGAATCTCTGGCATTCTTTCTGTCACCAAGGCCATATTTTCCAACTATGTATTTTGCATTCCAATCACCAGTAATTATCAATGCATCTTGATTGCATGTTCAACTGCAGAAGTTGGTAAAAATCTTCAATTTCTTCATCTTTGGTCTTAGTGGTTGGTGCATAAATTTGAATAATAGTTGTATTAACTGGTCTTCCTTGTAGGTATATGATATTATCCTATCACTGACAACGTTGTACTTCAGGATAGAACTTGAAATGTGTATGACCACTGTAGATGCTCAATAAATATTTGTCAAATGAACACATGCTTATCTAACAGAGTATTATTTGCCTTGCCTCTTCCCTCAAAAAGCTTACAATCCATCTATGGATACCTTTGAAGCCAGGCTGCCAGCAAGATGGAAGCAATTTCACATAGTACATTCTGTGACTGCCTACAGGGACAAAATCCATTTTACAAACCAAGAATTAATTACCATACGAAAGCAACGGAATGTATTTGTGTAAATTAATTGAGTTCAACTCAATTTCCAACTAGACTGTAGTCCCCCTTTTATTTTCCTTTGGGAATTTTCCACTTCATGAGAAGGTGAAACAGAAAAATTGTTATTAAGCTTTTCATCAAGAAGTTCCCTAGAAACCAGGGATGATTCTGCAGCTATTGACACCAGATTAGGGAAGGAGAGAGGAGGACAGTGTCTTTTTTGAGTAGATATCCAACCCGAGTCTGTTGACTTTTTCAAAATGTCTTTCCTGGTGGTGCAGGGGATGTTTTCTGGCTTTCATCAGCTAGAAAGGAGAACGAACTCTCAGGCCGGATGAGGAATTGCTGGCAGCTTCTTCACAGAAAACACTTCTTACGTCCCTTGACTTCCACTGTAGCCTTTAGGGCCAGGCTTTGAATAGAGCGAAATGTCTTTAGGAATCTTCGGGCTGGCTTTATCCCAGGGCTTCCGCCTGCCTCTGGCACTCTAGGCCCAGGAAGACACAGAAACTTCCTCTCTTGACTCAACCGCACCTTCTCCATCAGACTGCATGGCCCCACTACATGACAAAGTTGTCTCTTTCTGATTTGGCTTCCCTCCTTCCCCTCCACTCAGGAAAGGGGCAATTTCCCTGGCCTTCTTTCAAGCTGTCATTGTGAAGAGTCTGAAGGGGAAGATGTGCCAAACAGTTGTCAGGCTGACACCCCCAGCTGCCTTTGGTGGCATGATCTTTTCTGCTGCTCCTCCCCCGTGTTTCCTCTAAGGGCTCTGAACCAATGACACAGATCTCGAGCTCCAGGAAACAGGTAAGTTACTCACCAGCTGATCCTTCCAGCAAATGGTGAAAATGAGCAAGTTCTCTCTTTTTAGAGCCTGCCTGATCTGCCTCATGGAAATAGAAGGTGGGCAGAAGAGGATCTGCTTCAGGGCAGTCTTACTGAGGGAAGGGTTTGCCACCAGCGACACTGAGAATTGAGGTTTTTCTCCTTTCTTACCACAGAACAACTTCTCAGTATAAACCTCTCTTCCTCACTGGCAAACTACCAATAGGCTGTCATGAAAAGGGAACACAGAGTGGGAGAGTCCACTGATTAGTAACTTTGAAATAATGGCTCTACCTTTGGACATTCATGTAGATGATTTATGTTACTGTTTGCAATGGAAAACAGTGATTGAAAATAATAATGCAACATGGCTCTATAGCTTTTTCAATAATATGGATAGAAATCCACCTTGGTTCCCATTATTCCAAGTTGAAGATGTCAAACACCTGGTACATGGGTTTCATTTCTCTACTCTGTCATATGGGGTTGCTGTGAGTCAGAATCGACTCCATGGCACACAACAACCTCTGCCATGGGTGGTGCAAATGGTTAAGGTGCTGAACTGCTACTCAAAATGTTGGAGGTTCAAGTCCACCCAGCAGTGCCTCAGAAGAAAGACCTGGTGATCTACCCCAGAAACTCAGGCACTGAAAACCCTGTGAAACACAGTTCTACTTTGACACACATGGGATTGCTGTGAGTTGAGTCGACTCAGCTGACGGCAACTGGTTTGTTTTTTACCTCTGTTACAACAGACATCGCTGAATGATCACAGCGTTGTTTCTTGCTGGGCTGAGATGCAGTGACAGAATCCTTCTGAACAGTGTTCTCAGCAGCTACTACAATTGATCAGAAATGTCATGGGAAATGAAATCTATTTGACATCCCTGTTCTAAGTTAATGAGGTCTTACTGTATGTGTGAACGCCCAGGTGCCGCCTGGGATGGCCTCGGCTAAAATGCTCTCTGATTTTTACTTTCTATTTCAGACTCACCTGTGCAGAGACACGGCCTCCTGCCCCAAAGGAGTCAGCACTCCTATTTTTCTCTCTCACCAATGCTTCTGTGGTCACTTGAGGCTGGATGAAAGGGCAGCTGTGAAGCCTTGTTGGGGCACGTCTTTCCATGCCCTTTAAAATTCAATCCTGATAAGAAATCAGTCCTTGCAAAGATGAGCACGTTGCTGGCTGGGTCTGGCCCAAGTTTCCCTCACACAAATCTGGCCTTGAGCTATTTTCTAGAATGTTCCCACTGTAGTGCCCCATGACTGATCTTCTTATTTCAGAAAATTGTACCAGTTTTGCAGCAAATTGCAAGGAAGGCCTGATTCCTAAAAGCAGCCGAAGGCCAATTAAGGTTCCTTGGGGCCATTTCCCTGGGCTGCAACATCATCCTGAATGACTGTGGAGCGCTGGAGTGATGACATTTTGTAAGCCGATGCCACATGTTGGGAGTGATTAAAATCTTCATCTCAGTCACCTTCCTGATCAACTGTCAGTAGCCACAAAACAAAAGGACCACAGTCAATTCATGTCCATTAAGAAAATTACTTGAAACACTATCGGTTTAGGCTCGGTGGGGCTTAATTTGATTTTGAGAAGGAATAAGTGGTGCACAATTAGAGGAGAGAGGAAAGGCAGAAAAGAAATTCAAACAAGAATTTTCCCCAAAGTCCAAAGCTGTTTTGGTTTGTTCATTTCTGTAAGGATTTATTAAGTCCCTTCTGGGCACTGCCTGTAATGGTAGACCCTAATAGGGTCCAGAGGAAGGAGAAAACACTTGAAATTTGCACTCTAGTAGGGAAGGAGTACTACACACTAAGGAAGCTGCAGGAGAATTAGTCAACTCATGTGAACAGGAATTTCTTCAACATTTTCTATGTGCCTAGCACTCTTAGAAAAAGCAAAGAGTTCCAATCTCACCCCTTTGGGAGCAAGGGAGAATGAAGAAAACAAGATACAAGGGAAAGATTAGTCCAAAGGACTAATGGACCACAACTACCACAGCCTCCACCAGCCTAAGTCCAGTACAACTAGATGGTGCCCGGCTACCACCATGGACTGCTCTGACCAGGATCACAGCAAAGGGTCCTAAACAGAGTTGAAGAAAAATGTAGAACAAAATTCTAACTCACAAAAAAAGACCAGACTTACTGGCCTGACAGAGACCAGAGAAACCCTGAGAGTATGGCCCCCGAATACCCTTTTAGCTCAGTAATGAAGTCACTCCCGAGGTTCACCCTTTGGCCAAAGAGTAGACAGCCCCATAAAACAAAACAAGACTAATGGGGCACAACAGCCCAGGGACTAGGACTAGAAGGCAGGAGGGGACAGGAAAGCTGGTAATAGGGAATCCAAGGTCAAGAAAAGAGAGTGTTGACAAGTCGTGGGGTAGTTAACCAATGTCATAAAACAATATGTGTACTAACTGTTTAATGAGAAACTACTTGTTCTGTAAACCTTCATCTATAGTACAATAAAAAAAATTTTAAAAAGAAAAAAAAGAAAAGCGAGAGTTGACATTGACGTAGCTCTTACTATGTGCTTTGCATTAGGTGCTTTACATGTATTAACTCTGATTTCACAACAACACTATGATGTAAGTACTATTATTAAGCCCATTTTACAGATAAGACAACTGAGGCTCAAAGAAGCAAAGAAACTTTCCCAAGATCACACAATCAGCAAGTTGAAGACCTGAAATTTGCACACAGGCGGCCTGGTTTTAGAATTTGAGGTTCCACCTTTATTCTATGTTGCCTTCCAAGGAATAGGGTGGTCTCCACCCTTGAGGAATTTGCATTCTTCCTTAGGGGATGAGTGGGATAGTTAAGTTAGAGGGAGAGGATGGAAGAATGGATGCAGGGAATAGACAGTGGTAACATTAGGAAGAGGGAGGGGTGTGAACTGAGCTCTGATCATGGATGTGTATATGTGGGGGGAGGCTCTGCACAGGGGACCAGAGAGGGTTCCAGTCCAGGAGAAGAGCAGGAACAGAGGTGATTGAGAGCATGGCTGAAGTTAGTGGCTATGGGGTTTCCAGCTGCCCAAGGAAGATGAATCATTAAACCAAAGGCCTGTCTTCCCACATGGGCAGATGTAGAGTATTGGAGACAGAGAAAAGACATGGAGTCTAACAGACCTAGGTTTAAAATTTGACTTCGCCACGTTCTCTCCAAGTGACCTTGAGCAAGTTACTTAGCCTGGATTAGCCAGTTTCCTCAAATGCAAAATAGAAAGAATGGCTATAGAAGAATAGGGGGGATCTTGCACCCTGTAAGGAATTCATTCATCTATTTCTTTAAAAATACCCACTGAGTATCAACCATGTGCCGTGCGCTGTGCTAGATGCTAGAACGATGAACAAGAGGAACATGATTGCTGCCCTTCTAGAGCTTTCATTCTAGCTGGGGAGGCAAAACAATTTTTAATTATGACCAGGGTTTTGAAGAACACAAACGCAGATTTGGGGCCAAATGGAATTAATGTCTTTTGTGGTGCCGAGGACAGCATCTGGCATGTAGCAGGCAATCAATACAAGGGAATTTTCACTATTACATAATATTGGTAGCACCATCTTGGAATTCAGCACATGAGATGAAGCCATGGGGTCAGGTACTCTTCCAGCCTTCCCAGCAGTTATTACTCTTTTCTTCCTAACTATTGTTGTTATTAGCTGCCTTTGAGTCAGGGGCTTGAGGGTTGGATCATTGTGATCCGTAGGATTTTTACTGGCTGATTTTTGGAAGCAAATCACCAGGTTTTTCTTCCTGTCTTACTTGGAAGCTCCGCTGAAACCTGTTCGGCATCACAGCAACACACAAGCCAGTACCGAGGAGTGGATGGTGGCTACACATGAGGTGCATTGGCCAGGAGTCAAACCCAATTGGAAGGGGAGAATTCTCCCACTGAACCACCAGTGCCCCTTCCGTCCTATCTAAAAAAAAAAAAAAACCCGAAAAACAAAACCAGTTGCTATCGAGTCAGAAAGTCACCTCTAGGTAGGTTTGAACCACCATTTTTTTATATTCACGCCACCGAGGGCTGCCTCTTCCCAATGAACAGGCTCTTATTTAGTCCTTCCTGGAGACGGGAGTGGCCCAGCTTCTTTTAAAGCACATGGCAGCCAATCATGGCAATTCCATTTACCTTGCCAGAGACTGGTTTAGAGGGAGTCATGTGACTCAGTTCTGGCTGAGGAGATGTGAGGGGAGTTCTACCCAGGGAAGGTTCTTGGTAAGGTTTCCTTTCCCCAAATACAACCAACCAAAACAAAAACACATGAGGTGCTTCCATTTGCACGCGACAGCTGAAAATGCAAACCCAGTAGCTTTCTTGGCCATGAAGGGGACTGGCTTAGAGGGCCAGCCATCATGCTGAGTGTGGTGAAGAAGGAAGGCGGAAAGAATCTGGGCTCGTGCTGCTTGTCAGGACCCTGAATTAGTCACCTCGGAACCACCCACCATGCATTTTTCCTTCAGGGGATAATGAGTGTGGGACTCACCGTTCAAGCTGTTTGGGGTTGGGGGTTCTGCTGTTGGCAACCAAAGCATCCTGACCGATAAAGGCATGGTTTGAGGACAGTGAGCGATCATCAGAACACTGCTCTTGCTCTTCCCAAGAGTTGATGGTAATAGGAGAGGAAGAGTTAGACTCTGCTACTGATGTGCAGCTGTGTAAGATCTATCCCTGTGTTTGGCAGAAATATCCTGAAAGTAAGGCTGTGAGAGTCTGTCCTGAGGACACTGTTCCTTACACATAGGCACCCATATGCCAGGGGACCCCTGGGATCCTTGGGGGTTTAATGTATACTGCAAATAATGATAATAAGATGATAACGAACACTTCTGCTGTTCTAAGTCCTTTACACGCGTCAGCTCATTTAAACCTCACAACAGTCTCATCAGTTCATTTTATAAACGAGGAAACTGAGGCATAGGGAGCTAAGTAACTAGCCCAAGATCATCCAACTAGTGAGTGGTAGCATAGGGATAGGAATTTAGTGAGTCTGATTCCAGTCTATGCGTTCGATCATGAAGCTCTACTGACTGCCCTGGTGGCAGCGAGTGGCACTTTAGAACAAGGCTGTGCTGTATCTTTTTTCTTTTTTCTTTTAATTGTTGATTACAAATTCTGTCTTCCTTTCCCCAGGAGCTAGAGATGAAATGGGCCCAGAAGGGCAGTGACTGCCTAGCAGAGAAAATGACCCTCATGCCCTCCTCTACATCTCCCACAATGCAGTAGCCATTAAGTCCCCTCTGTCCCCACAGAAGGTAGTTGCTTGCTCCTTGGCTGCACTCTCAGACCCTCATCCAGATGCACAGGTCAGTACTAGATTGAATTTTCTTATTCCCTTGGGGTAAAATTTGCAGATTCTCAGTTGTGTCGTGGAAAATAACCATTTGATCTCTCTCAGCTCTGTATGAATCTGGTCAGCTGGTCCCCGGAAACCACTAGCAAGACAGGAAATAGAAAAAGAGGGAGCCCACTCCTCCTCAAAGGGGGGTTAGAAGAGACTGGGACCATTCAACAAGAACCCCTGCTGCCCTGCTACTACACACACACACACACACACACACACACACACACACACACACACACACACACACACACACACACACACACACACACACACACACACACACACACACACACACACACACACACACACACACACACACACACACACACACACACACACACACACACACACACACACACACACACACATACCAGGGCCCCACTCTGCCAAACGAGAGTTCCTGTTGCCTCTAAACTATGAGTCTTTGATTAATTTTCAGGAAAAAAAAAATCAGCTTTGCCAAAGCCTATGTTGTGTTTTCTCTAAATCAGGGCAAATAGCATTACTTCTCCAAATGCTGCTATTAGAATGAGATTTATATTTACCTAGAGAAGCTGCTCCTGAGAGAGATGCAGTGAGAAGTTTATGCTACAGACAGAATAATCGGCCCTGCTGCAATGTGATTTGCTGCAGAGGGCTGTTTGAGGTTTGGATAAATGAGCAAGATAAACACGATGACTCCTGGTGGTTTTCAGTAACATGATTAGCACCGGAGAATAGAGCTCGCTCTCTCTGGGTCTCTCATCTCGGCTTGTGAATGAGCCAAAGGCAAAATGTTCCAAAATACAGGTCTGAGCTGGAAAGGCCATGACATATGCCCACAGCCCTGCCGATGTCCTTGCATGTGTCCACGGTCACACACGCACTCTCTGGCACACACATGACTGCGCACACATGCACGTGTGTACACAGGGCACACACAGACACTGCCGTTTGGACCTCAGCTCGGGAGCCTGGGGGGCAGAGGAATTATGACTTTCCCTGCCACCATTGTCTTTCGTCCACCAGCAGGTAGAGCACATTGGGCCCTAGGGGAGTTACCAGTATACTGGCAGGAAGCAATTTGTCACACAAGATAGAGCTGTAAAATTCAGATGAAGCAAAAGTAAATGCAGCTATAAAACTCCTAGGTGCTCAGAGTTTAGCTATTGTGGTTTCGGGCCATGGAAAAGAAGTGTTTCATGGGTGTTGTTGGCTTTTCATGACGCCTGTGTATTGCGTAGTTCAGAGTCAGAACTGGAAATGGGACCTAGGAGTCCTAGATTCAGGCTCAGGCCTCCATTTGTCTGCCATTTATGGAGCTCCCCTCTGTGCTGGGCTGTCCTGGGTCTCCAAGGAGGAATTAGACATAGGTCCTGCCTCAAAGACCGTTCAAGAATGACCCAAATAGCTTACATATAAACTTAGGAAGAGGAACCAAATAAGAGGCACATAGAAAGTTGGGGCAAGACAGGCCTCAACTCCGGCTGGGGATGAGGGAAGGGTACTGTGGACGTAGCCCTTAGCTGCTCCATGGAGAGTCAGGATTAGGACAGATGCTGACTGAGTGGAGAGGGCATTTCTGGCAGAGGGAACAACATGATTGTGGGCAGGGGGAGAGGAAAGTGTGGGATATGTTTAGAAGATAATGTATACACTATTCTAAGAGATGGAGCACATATGTGGATATAGAAGAGATGAGAGAGGGTGGAAAAGAAAATATCCTTTCCATGTTCTCCTCCCTCCCTGGCTTCATCCCTTCCCACTTCAGGCCAATGTGGCCACTCCCCAGATTGCTCAGCTGAAACCCTATTCCCAGGTAGCAATCACTCTCATAAAGTAAGGATCAATGAGGGCTCAGTGCTCAGGACAAGGGACCAAATTGGAGGATTTTCTGAAGCATGTCTGGAGGAGGAAACCTGCCCCATATCTTCCTATCTACTGCCTTTGTAGGAAGTACGTGCTGTTCCCTCTACTGGAACTCTTCTTCCTTCTCCCATCATCATTTTTCTAAATCGTCTTCATCCTTCAAGATGCAACTAGCATTCAAGTTTCACAGGAAAGTCTTCCTTAATGTCCTCAGCCAGAAGCAGCTATTCCTTTTCTGGAACCTTGAAATTCTGTATTCCTCTGGGCTGTTGATGGGATTCTCCTGCTGACAGTGGAAAACCTCAAATGATTAGTTGTGCCCCAGCTCCCAATTCTGTTTGGTTCTTGTGTGTGTATTCCCGTAAAACATTCTTGTTATGGACCTTAAGCCCACTGCCAAGCTAGAGCTTAATAAGCATAAAATGTATAAAATGGAGAAGATTAAAAGGTCAAATGTTGGAGCCCGGAACTTTGAATCAGCTCTACTGCAAATATGGCCAAAAGGGTAAAAGCATGACAGCATTATTCAGCTCCTCTAATTAGGGTTCTGGGAAGGGACCAGTGAGTTCTAAGGTCCTGGATCCTCCGGAGAGGCATGGAGAACAAAAAGCCTGGGAAACAGGAGTCCTCAAGCAGGGCTTCAAACTGTTCATTCCAGTTTGACTCCCTGCTGAGAATTTGCATTTCCACCCCAGATATACTGAATCAGCATCTACATTTTCTTAAGATCCCCAGGCCTGGGGACTAACCTCCCACCTTAGAAATCCTTCCCATCTTTATATCAGTTAACTCAGACGGAATTAGGTCAGCTTTCAGTATTGTGTGTCCTTGGGTGGTGCAAAGGGTTAATATGTTCAGCTGCTAACAGAAAGACAGGAAGTTTGAGACCACCCAGAGGCACTGGAAAGAAAGGTCTGGTGATCTGCTTCCAAAACAATCAGCCCTTGAAAACCCTGTGGAACATAGTACTAGTCCGACTCACATGGAGTCACCACAAGCCGGGGTTGACTTGACTGCATCTTTTTTTTTTTTTTAAACGATTATTCAGTGATGGGGATACAAAAGATACAAACATCTAATGGATGCTTGAACACAGAGTAGGAGACTAGTAAATTTTTGTTGAACTGAATGAAATATAATCATTAAGAATAGGAACATTTTCTAATTATGTGGTACCAAATATCCCCCAGTGAATATTCCTGTTTGCAGTGGAAAGTTCTCAGCACACTTCATGGTACATGTTGAATGTCCCTTGGAGTGGCTCTTGGCTGTCTCCATCACCTGGAAAGCTGTGTAGCTCCCTCCCTCTTGTCTCCCATTCATCATGCTTCTTGTCCCCCATCCAGGCAGTAGCTGAACCAGTGGCACTGCTGTGAGCTTGGTTGCATTGGTATCACTGGAGAGAAACTACAGAGAGCGTTTTTGGAAAGGGGAAGCGATCTGTTCTCTCTCTGGCTCAACTCATTTTTCACTTAAAGACGTGGCAGAGTGAATCATATTTCTGTCTGAAGTCTTTATTTTCCTGTCAATAAAAATCTTGTTAGCTGCCTGGCTGGGCAGGGTGTAAGGCTGGAATGCTCACCCAGCCAATCATGTCTCTATTCCTTTATTAGTCCTGGTTTGGCATTGGAATTCTGAAGTGCCAGTTCCTTCAATCTCAGAACTTTCAGGCTCAGACAACACTCCGGGGTCATTAATTTGGTTTGGGATCCTGTCTTCTCATTCTTTCACCACTTGCCATACAAGGAGCTGGGAGGGACATAGAGGTGCATTAGCGATGGCTGGGGATGGGGTAACAGCGAGTGTGCTGGATAAGAGTGTGGTCTCAGGAGTCAGGTTGCCTGGGTATGAAGCTTGGCTCTATCAACTCAGGAAATTTCTTCACCTGTTTATGCCTCAGTTTCCTCTTATCGTTGAAATAGTGAATATGAAGTTCTCTGCATAAAGCCCGAAGGGAAATAAGCATGCTGTAAATTTTAGCATTGGTAGTGCTTGCTCAATGTCCACTGAGTATTATAAAGCCCCTACTGTGTGCCTGGTGGTGCGGTGGTTAAGAACTTGACTTCTAACCAAAAGGTTGGCAGTTCTAATCCACCAGTCGCTCCTTGGAAACCCTATGGGGCATTTCTACTCTGTCCTGTAAGGTCACTATGAGTTGAAATCACTCGATAGCAGTGGGTTTGGTTTTTTTGGTTTTTATGTGCCAGGAACTGTTTGGAGTGTTTGGAATGTATCAGGAAACAAAGCAAAGATCCTTGTCCTCATGGAGCTTACAGGATGATGACAGTGATGATAAAAACAAAGATGATGATGATGAAGATGATATTGAAGACGGTCCCTGCTCTCTTGGAGATTACAACCTATTAGGAGAAATGAAGCTAATCCCCATGCTGCCATGGCCTTACCCTGGGATATAAGGAAGCCCAGGAAGTTTGCCGTCTGCACTGGGAGAGTTTTGAGAATAGGGACACCATCTCTGGGCCTCCACTGTCTGATTTTCTGACTGTATTAATGAGTCTCCTGTATTAACTTTTCAACCTCATGGTGAGGGTGTGGTTTTGCATGGAAGAGAAGGATGACTCAGGGAAGGCCCATTAAACCTGAGAAAATGTGCTGGGGACGTTGTAGGGAAGGGGTCCTTCATTTATTCATTCATTCATTCAGAACCTTTTCTTGAGCACCTAGGAGGTGGCAGGAATCGTGTCAGGCACTGTGAGGGGGCACAGAAATGAATGAGACGTGGCGCCTGGTCACATTTTACTAGAGCTAATGACACACAACAGCGGCTATTTCCCTAAGGTAAATGTGCAGTGCCTCATGCCTCCATTTCAAGTCTTCATTGCCTTCCTCTACTTTGAGAATCCTCCCTGAGGGAGGGAGGGAGGGGCTGCTACTGATGGTAGTGTGTTTGGGCAGAGAAAGCTCAGAACACAGTCCAAAGAAAACTGAGCTAACTGTTCTGTCCTCCACCATCTGACTGAAAGCAGTATTAGCAGGGTCAGTGTCTCGAGAAGAAAATCAATTACGCCAAGAACTGACCTATAATTCAGTGAGAAAGTTTCCACCCCTGAATCAATACCTGCTACAGTAGATGCTTTGAGAGTTTGTCATGAGTGACAAGTGAATGCTGGTATTACAGTGATTTGGGTTTTAGCTGGTTTACCCTTAGATGCAAGATTTGTATTAAAACCAACTCCTGGTGTCGTTTTGTCAGGACCCTGCTGTTAAAGGCAGGATGAGGTCTCTGGGTTGGAGGTGTCCTCCTGAGGATGTGAGGATGATGGTGATGATGATACTTTGCCTTTTATAGTGCTTTCTATTCTGTAAGCAGCTTTTACTAAGCTAATTGTGAGCTTCCAGACAACCCAGAAAGGTGGGCAGGAAAGGCATGCACCTCTTGTCTTCAAATGCCTTATCTGTAAAATGAGGCCAGAGACTTTCCCAAGGTCTCAAAGCTGGCAACTGTTGTAGCAGAGTCTAAAACACACGTCTCGTAACGCCGGGTTTAGTGCCTTTTCCGCCATATAGCCAGCTCGTTGCTTGAGACATGGATGTGAGCAAAGAAACTTGTGGATGAGCCTTTCCCAAAGTAATTTCTCTAAAATATCAGTTCCTTTGGACCCCTGGTAGTGCAGCGGTTGAAACTATGGCGTGCTACGGCTGCTAACCAAAAGTTTGGTAGTTCGACTCCACCAGCTGTTCCTTAGGAACGCTGTGGAACAGTTCTACTCTGTCCTGTAGGATCGCTGTGAGTCAGAATCGACTCAATGGCAACGGGTAGAATGTGAAAGTTATCTCACACACACACACACACACACACACACACACACACACACACACAAAGGCATTTTATTCAAATAAGTCTGGGAACTGCTGGAATAAGTAAACAGGCTTCTTTACTTGTAGGACTTCTCAGTGCCTTTAATAGGCTAACATAACCTGTGATTCTTTGTGACTATACAAGACAGGGAGAGAGTATACAGTGACTTCTTTGATTATCAGATTCTTTCTTTATGGACTACCTTGTAAGAACTAATTTTAATACACCTAGGAAAACTCTATTTTAATTTGCTTCTTTAGTTCCCTCCAAAGCCCCCAGAAAGACACCTCTCTGGAGCCAAGGAAGGGTTTTGAGGGCTGGCCACCCAATAGTTAGCAGCAAATTAGTTTCTGGCCCAGGCTGCGGTTCTTACACAGGCCTGTCTTTCAGAGGCCTGAGATCCCAGTAGAGGACAGCTGACCTGGAGGCTGGAGGCTCTGCCACCACCCGGCAGTGGGATCCCAGGCAAGTCACATCTCACTCTGGGCTCCAGATTCCTTTATAGGAAGGGTTTGGGTTAGAATGATTCCTAAGGCCCAGTCCAGTCCCATAATGTACAATTCTAGTTTCTAGACCTGTTGGTCTTCACATCAAGTGTTCTCACACAGGTACATGAGACTCATCAGGGTACCTTATTAAGATGCAGAAACCTGAGTTCTACCCCCAGAGATTGCAATTCAGTAAGTATGGGAGAGAGGGCCAGGAATCTGTATTTGTAATCACTATGTCAGGTGATTTTGGTGTGAAACCCACATCTTCTTCTTAACCTGAACGTTATTGTCTTCTGTTCAATTCACTTCTAGTGGTAATTTTTCACTAACAACCCTCCTGGGGGAAAGGGCAAGAATCCCTTTGTTTATCTACAGGGCGCTACAGATTCCAAGGCATTATGAAAAGCCAATATACTATATCACCTATTTAACTGTGCACCCTGGTAATGCCAACACCATGGTAAAAACCACTAACAATTTGTTTAAACACTCTTTTGAAATGATAGGTTCTAGAAAAGATGTTGGCCCTTTTAAAAAAACTTTTTTGTTTGTTTGTTTGTTTTGCTAAACTGAGAGTTACATAATTTCAAACTTTGTTTGGAGGCAAGCAGCCAAAAGTTTTGGTTGCTGAAAGAACTTTTCCAATTTCACTTCAAACCAGACATGGTTAAGGAACTTTTAAAATTAAGGGAGCTTTTCAAGTGAACATAAATTACTTTGGTAATCAAATATGAGTTATTAAAAATAAAAGTTAAGGTGGATGAAGTAGGCCTGAGAACATGAGAATATTGAAATTCTTTCCTCACAGGGCGAACTGGGAGAGGCAGTTCGGATTAAGAAAAGTTCTTGGTTGAATTTCCCATACCTGAAACTGATGGTTCTGCCTTTATCCGTTCTCACAATTTGTGGAGGAAGAAGGAAGAGGGTCAAGCAAAAATATACAGGATAATGCTTCTTAGTTTCGTGTGCTTATGTTGCATGCAGTTGTGCTCATGCTGCGTACATATTTTTTTTTTTACCTTGCTTTTTCATATAACATTATAACCCAAGCACTTTCCAAATTGCTAGAAATTCTTGTGCACATACTACGCAGTGGCCATGTTGTTTTCCAACACTTGAATGCACTATAAATTATTTAACCATCGCTTTCTTGTTGGACATTTTGGTTGTTTCCATTTTTCGTCCTCTTGTAGAAAGTAGTGAACTCTCTGTGCACAAAGATTTTTTCTGTATTTAGACTTATTCTCTTAAGAGAGATTCTCATGTAGATTTAGTCCTGGATCTGCAGCAGGGTAAATGATCCTCATTTTTCCTCCGCTTTCTCCATATGTTAGGAAGAGCTTTTGAAGCCAAGCTGGTCTGAAGTCACGTTGTATGAGGGGCCTGACTTCAAAGTAAAGATTTATGAAAAGAAAAAAAAAAAAAAAAAAAAAAGGCTAAGCAAGTCTGGATATAAAATCCAAATGATCTTAACTACTAATTGATAAATATTTATGGTTTAATAAGAAAACTATAAATTGACTTCTGAGTGTTTAATTTTTTAAATCTTCTTCCTGATAGGTATCATCATTTCATTCACTTATTCAAAGTATCTGAGCTAAAATGTCACTTGAGTGGTTAGCAAGAAAGTCTAGTTTACAGGGACAACAGTTATATAGTTCATTATATACATCTTATACGTTAGCTATGAAAGCACATTGAAATAAATAATTTCTGACTTTCTCTTTACTGGTAGCTATGCGTCGGAATCAACCCGACAGCAAAGGGTATGGTTCTGGTTTTGGGTACTCGTTGTTGTTGTTGTGTGCCATCAGGGGAAGGAACTAAGAAGCAGGGAAGTCAGGGAAGGCTTCGCCAAGGCAGGGACATTTGAGATAAAACTTGGAGGAAAATTATGTGTTTATAAGACAGGAATAGATGTTCATATGGGGGGAGGACATTCAAGGTGGGGACCCAGGAAGGGCATAAACAAAAGTGTGAAAGGGTACCTGTTGTTCTGGAAATGGTGATGTAAATTTAGTGCTACTGCACCTTAAGGCTTCTGATGGGGGGGGGTGAAAAAATGGGAGACAAGGCAGGACAGAAGGGACACCGAGGGTTTGTGGGCCATTCCAAGAGGTTTGGACTGAGAGCACTGGCAAAGGGAGTTAAGAGAGGCTTGCAGTGTGTGTGTGTGTGTGTGTGTGTGTGTGTGTGAGAGAGAGAGAGAGAGAGAGACAGAGAGAGAAAGAATAGATTTTCAAACAACCTTAACAATGTATGAGTATTATGATGTGCTGGAGGAGGTTGCTCCTTACTTTCAAGGCCTTTGCAAGGGGTCAGCTGAAAGGTGAAGATCTAGTTTAAGGCAGTGACAACCTAGGGATGGTAAGAAGAGGTCAGGTTGTAAGAGACATTGATGAAATTAAGTATCTATTAAATATGGGGAGTAGGAAAGAAGTGATGGTTAAGGATAATTTTAAGATTTATTTAGTTAGGGAGATTAGAGCTGGAAATATGAGAAAGAGAAGCAGTTTTAGGAAAGGAGGCTAAGAAAGTGAATTCTGTTTGGGACAAATTATGTTTGAGATGGCTGAAGGACATCCAGGTGGAGGAGTGGCACAGGAGATGTGAGTGGAGAACTTGAGAAACCAGGGCAGGAGGTAGAAGTAGGCTCAAAAGTAGTTGTTGTAGCTGAAGACATGGAGCGGGTGGGATCATCCAGAGAGGATATGCAGAAGGAAATGAGAGAAGAGGAGGGAACCACAACTGGGAAACACTGACCTTTAAGGAAGAGGAGCCAGCAAGGGAGCCCAAAAATGAATGGCATGGGAGGCAAGGAAGAGCAGTGAGTTAGACACCAAGGGAGGACAATTTGTTATGTTTCTCTCTCTAAAAATATCCAACTGGGATTCTTTAGTCCAGACAAATGCTAAACCAGACTGACACAGGGACTCCAGGAGTCAGCCCAGACTGTCCTGGGCAAACTAAAACATGATGGTCGTCCTAGCTTGACATAACGTCAGGCTGTGGTGGACAGTGCTGTCCTAGGGAAAAGTATCTCAGCTGCTAAGGAAGTTGATCATCCTCATTTTCTAAAGCAGGTTGAGGGAAGGGAAAGAAAGAAGGAAATAAAAGAAATACAATTGTTCACTGGCTCTCTGCTTGGTGCTTCATTTACTTGGTCTCGTTGGATTCTTCCACCAACCCTACCAAGTGGGCAGTGACTAATTGGGGGAACCCTTTCCTCTTTCTTGGTGCTTCTATGAGAGGCATTCATCACAGGCCTTCCAACTTCTTTCTCACTCTTTTGCTAATTGGTGGGCTGCCAGGGGTCTGTGCACCCACAGGCCCAATGTATTTTTACTAGCAGGTTTAAGGGGACAGAGTCCCTATTTCCTTTTGGACTCTCTTATCTCATTTCAGAAAAGGTCTGATCCTAGATCTTCTTTCTTGTCAAGAGCAACCTTTGCATGGAGGTAAGTGGCTATGATTATACAGCTATTTTGCATGGGGTTGGCAAAAGGGAAATAATAGGAATTCCATTTGTCTATAGGTCCGGGCTGCTATCCCAAATCCAGATATACAAATGATTAGCTGATATTGACCCCCCACCCCCAAATCTGATTCATGTCTATTTCTTATTTGATTCATATTCTTATTTGGAGAGGAAGAAAGAAAAGTACTATTTACTGCCCATTTTATAAGAGGAAATTGAGTTCCCTCAGACTGTAAATGATAGAACCAGTTCCCATTAAGTTGGCCCCAACTCATAATGACCTCATGTATGTCAGAGTAGGACTGCGTTCCATAGGGTTTCAAAAGGCTGATTATTTTTGGAAGTAGATTGGCAGGGTGTGCCTCTGAGGTGCCTCTGGTAGAGTCTAACTTCCAACCTTTCGGTTAGCAACCGAGCGTGTTAACTGTTTGTACCACACCCCCTTCCAAAAAAAAAACAAACCCGTTGCCGTCGAGTTGATTCCGACATATAGCGATCCTGTAGGACAGAGTAGAACTGTGCGAAAGAGTTTCCAAAGAGCGCCTGGTGGATTTGAACTGCCAACCTGTTGGTTAGCAGCCGTAGCACTTAACCACTATGCCACCAGGGTTTCCACCCAGACACTCTTGTAAATGATAGAGCAGGAATGATATCCAGAGTCTGAGTCCTTGGCCTCTTTCTATTCCACCATGCTGCATCTTCAGGTTGGAATTATATTGGCCAAAAAAAAAAAAAAAAAAAAAAAGTCCCACAGTCAAATTATGTGATTCCAGTTATGATGGGTTATGGTTTCACTTAAGCCAGCTTTTGATGTCCTACAACTTGGCAGCTTGCTCTCAGGCTGTCTGTTTAGGAAACACGTCTATTCCCACGAGTTAGATTCTAAGATTGTCTTCTCATAACCCCTTCTGGGAAAGAGCTAAAGATTAACATGGAAAACACACTTCCTTTCCCCAAAGAGTCCACTTCTTTGGGTGACGCCAACTTTCCTCATGGGGAACAGGAAAAGGGTCCAGTTTCTCTGTCGGACAGTCTCAGCCCTTTCCCAGAGCAGGGTGCTCCTTGAGAAAGTTATGGGAATTTCCCTGTAGGTTGTACCATGCTCTAGGATGTAGAGAAAGCTTGATTTTCCCCCTCGGTCTTACTCATCCTAACCATGACTCTAGGGACCCACTCCCCCACCCCATCCCTTGCAATAAGACCATACCTGGGAGAATGCCTTCCATTTGTGGAGGGTGATCTTACTCCCAAAGCAAGATCGTACTTATTACCTCCTTCACTCCTCGCTATAGCTCTGCTGCTTCATTTTCCAAAAAAAGGAAACTGAGTCATGGACAGACAACATGAAGTACCCAAGGTCATCCAAACATAGTGACTAAGCCAGGACTAGAACATGGGTCTGGGTCTCTTGGCTTCTGTTGCTCTTTTCATACAAGAGTGGGTGTATCTTTAAAATTGAATCCGAATGTATAAAACAGAAAAAAAGTAGAGGTGGCTTGAGAAGAGTAGGGGCTGGGAGCCTGTCATATTCAGCCTCCCCTTTGCTTCCCATAGTGTCCCCAGAAAATCACCATTGTAGCCTGCACTGTCCCCACGTTAGGTTCTGATTGTATATTTTCTGATTTTATTTTTCTGGATGCCTGGGCCAAGACAAAAGTCTTAAGAGTCAGAGTTATGGCATACCCCTCAAAAATCCAAACCCATTGCCATCGAGTCAATTCCAACTCATCATGACCCTACAGGACAGGGGTAGAACTGCCCCACAGAGTTTCCAAGGAGCACCTGGTGGATTCGATCTGCTGACCTTTGGGTTAGCAGCTGTAGCATTTAACCACTACACCACCAGGGTTTCTGAGTTATGGCATAGCGGAAATATATTCAATTGTATCAATTCTACATTCAAAACTTCCGGCCTTACTTGATGCAAAGTGGTATATTGTGTGAAAAGTATGGGATTTGGATCTAAAAAAACCCAAGTTCAAATTATGGCTCTGCCATTCACTAGCTGTGTGGCCTTGACAAACCACTTAATCTCTGAGCCTCAGCATCCTCATCAGTGAAGTGAGTTTATTCCCTCTCAACCTCTCAGAGCTATGGAGAAGATCATTCCAGATGACATACATGAAAGCTTTGTAAGATATTAACTATTCACATGTATGTGTTAATGACATTGTTATGGCCACTTTTGTCCTTCGAAGTGGCTGGGTTGAAGATAATTTACAGCTGTCACCTTTTATTCATCTACCTGTTCAATAAATTTATGAAGTACTTTCTCTGTGCCAGGTACTGCCTAGCTGGCATTCTAGTTTACATTAACCAAGGAAAGTTTGGAAAATGTATAAAACCAACCAAGAGAGGTAAAGGAGGATAACAGGTATAAAAATTCTCTCACTGACCAAAGAAAGCAATCAGTTGGGATTTCCGTTGTTACCTCCTTTTCGGATACACAGATGTTAGAAGTTCTGTCAACACTTTTGAGGAAGCAATGAGGCCCACAGCTGAAGTGACGTAGGTGGCAAATCTGTGACTCCTCCAAACCCACCAAATATAGACATTTAAAAATATCCAAATTCACCCTGAGAGTTGTTAGCTGTGAAAGATAGGTGCTTTGAGAGCTGTGAGACAAGTTGAGTTGGGGACTGAAATGATTCATAGCCACAGCTTGCTGCCTGGTAGGAGAAGGCTGAGGTGGGCTTGGCTGCTGTGGAGACCCAGTTACTGGGTCTGAACACGGGCTACCTTCCCACTTAAGTCAGGGTGAGAGCTCTCTGAGGTGAGCTGCTAGAGAGATACATGGCCAGGGCAGCTCCCACATTGATGTATTTTCATATTTCCCTGTCTTCTTTTCTTTATTTTTAATAAATGAAGGCGAATGACCTCCACCAGTATGATGTTATATCTGTGTACTTTGATAAGACAATTTGAATATACATAGGCCAAAGGCTCAGTAAATAACCCTGCACAGACTGTGCACTACTTTGAGAAATAGGTTACTGTCACATCATAAAAGATTAAAAATAAAATAAATCATGGGTGAAGTCCCCCTGTTCCACCCTTGCAGCTGGAGTGCAGGAGGAATTATATATGGGACAATCAATATAAATTTTTAATTTTATTTTTAATGACTCTGTGCTCACTTCTGATTTGGAAACCCTTGAAACACAGAACATTGGATGTGGCTGTAAGAGGTAAGAATTTGGTTTGGTTTGGAATCTAAATTGCAGATTCCTTGGCGTCAGGACTTGTTCAAATGAAAATGTATGGCTGAACATATTGTTTCTCAAACTGACTTTTTGGAGGGTCAGATACCTGAAATCTAAATTGTCTTGTGGAAAAATAAATGGTTTAAGTTTGAAAATTAACAGGATAAATGTTTTTCTTGACTCTTAGGGGGTTCTTCATTAGGCTCACCCCCCCCCCCCAAGAAAAAAGATAGGAAAAAAATCTCAAATTACCTACAGATGTAAGCAGACACTTGAACTTCGGATGTTTCAAACTAATTAGTACGTTGCTGTTCACAGCCTGGAGTCCCTGGGTGGTGCGAATTGTTAACACGCTTGGCTGCTCACTGAAAGGTTGGTGGTTGAGTCCACCAGAGGCACCACGGAAGAAAGCCCTGGTAATCTACTTCTGAAAAATCAGCCACCAAAAACCCTATGGAGCATAGTTCTACTGTGACACACATGGGGTCACCATGAGTCGGAGTCAACTAGTGGGCCACTGGTTTTATCCAAAGCCTGGTCTGAGGACTAGCTCTAAAGGATTACCAGAGACCTTGTTAGATATGCAAAATCTCAGACCCCACCCCAGACCTTCCGAACCAGAACCTACATTTTTCAAGATCCCTAGGTGATTTGTATGCACGTCACAGTTTGCCTGGCTTTTTGGCTCATTGAGTTCTTAGGGCTGAAGGTTGACAGCAATACTAAACGAGATGCTAGGCAAGACCTTTAGAGTCACAAGGAGAGAGATGGCTGATGTTTTGACTGATGGTTTAATTCCCAAACACATGGAGACATATTTCTGTGAGTGACCAGCTGTCCTTTTATGTAAGTGGCTGCCTCTGGCCCCAGGCTGTGGGTGGGTCAGAGCATCTGATTTATTGGACGAGGGATATATATTTAGAAAGAAAAAAGGTGGCCAAAAGAAAGGAGGGTATGGAGAAATAATGTCACCCGTATCTGTTTTTCATTATCAAAATAATATTGCTGTTTTGTACGCTTTCTAGACTCCTTAGGGGATTCTATTGCCACTCTGAGGGTTTTTTTTTTCTTTTTATATATTCAGAAGCAATTTAATAGAAACGTTGCCGCATGGGAACAAAAATATTTTTCTCACAAAATGTTCCCATTCAGTAAGTTGCCACGTATTTTTGTTCCATATGGTGCTTCATAAACTAAAGGACTCTGTAGGCAATGCAGTTGACACAGCAGCAGAGGAGTAGATTTATACGTTTCAAGTGGCTATAGAAATCACTTCCCAATCCACTTTTTTTTTTTTTTTTGCTTTAGACAAAAGATAACTGATGCTTAACGTTTTAAAAGTCATCTTAAAAAGAAGCTCAAACTAAATTTCAAAAATAAACTGTATAAAAAGGAAATTGATTAATTCACCAAACATTTACTGAGCTTTTACTGGGGATACAAAGATGGATGAAACATTGTCTGTGGCACTGAAGAACTCACCTCCTACTGGAAGAGCAAGAAAGAAGACACAACAGTGTGATGAGAGCTTTCAGAGAGTAAGTGTGGGTGCTCTGGGAGTGCACAGTGGGGGTTCTTAGTGAAGCTGGTGGGTAGCACAGAAGCTGAGGAGAGTCTCCCTGGAAAAGCTGACCCTTGGGTAGAATCCTTAAAAAGCAAGCCCCAAAGCTACTGCCTCACTCTGTATCAGTGTCAGTGATACTGTATCACTGAAGACACTGCTCTGTATCAGGGAGATGCTTTCTGACCATCTGATCTACAGCAATAGTCACCCCAACCCCTGCCTTTTCAATCGCTCTTACCAGGCTTTATTTCATCCATAACACTTATTGCCATCCGTGGTATCCAGCCTCCAAGATGGCCCCAGTGATCTTGCATCTGGTCTTTATGCCCTTGTATAGTTCCCTCCCACACGGTATTAGGGCTTTGATCAATAGAATACAGCAGAAACTATGGCATGTCACTTCTAAGATTAGGTCATAAAAGATGCTGCAGCTTCCACCTTGAATACTCTTTCTCTTAGACATTAACCTTGGGGGAAGCCAACTGCCAAGTTGTGAGCAGCCATCTTGAGAGGTACACATGGTGAGGAACAAAGTGTCATAATAACACCACATGAGTGAGCTTTGAAGCAGACCCTCCAGCCCTAGTCAGACCTTCAGATAAGACCACATTTTGGCTGGTAGCTTGACTGTGACCTTAAGAGAGACCCTGATTCAAAACCACCCAGTTACACCGCTCCTAGATTTCTGATCCTCTGAGACTGTGAGGTAATAAATCTTCATTCTTTTAAGTTGCTGTTTTAAGGTAATTTTTTATACAATAAAATAATGAATAGGCCGTCTGATACATTACAGGATTTTTTTTTATTTACTTATTGTCTGTCTCTTCTAGTAAGATGCGACCTCCATGAGGGCGAGAACTTTACTTCATTCTCTACTGCACCTCTGGCACCTAAAACACTGTTCATAGTAGGTACTTCATATGTATTTGTTAAATGAATGACTGATGCCTGCTGACACTCATTCTAATGATTTGAATGGGGATTTATAATGTCCTACTGTATGTGGGAGGCCCTCAGGATGGGAAGGACTAGCTTTATCTTTCTTCTGATCTAACTGGTTAGGTGTTTTGTAAGTGATGCATCACACAACTAATGGAAAGGACCTAATCAGACTTTCCAGAGAACAAAAGCAGAGACATGGAAGTTGATGTTTTCATTAGGTCACACCTCACAGGATAACAGATTTTTACTACTTGGGTTCTCACCAGAGACAATGGCAGCAAACCACTGTTGGGACTGGTCATTGGCACAAAGTGGTAATGAACCACCAGGGCTGGTTGCTTCTAGAGAAATGTGGTCCCTGGAATTACAAGCTAAAACAAACTTCGTTGAAATCAAAGTCCAATCCCTCTCCTCTAATTGCCAAGGCTTGGGTCCTGTAGGACCAAAAAGGGCCAGAGTTCTTCAAAGCTGGAAGAAATAACGGGCCAAATATAAGCTATAACTGTGGCTACCCAAAGTCAAGCATCCAAAGGCAAACATGAAGATCAAAGGAGCAGGCTAAAAATGGGGTGATTGAACTCACTAGGGTCTGGAACAAAATAAAAGCTAAGCGTGAATGCCTGAGGACAGTCCTAAAGGTTGATTTTCCATAGTCAATGGTTCTCAACTCTAGCAGCTCATTAGAATCACCTGGGGAACAGTGCTGGCCATTAAGTTCTTATTTATAACTTCAAGCCTACCCTTCTATGTTCTGCTCTGAAATGCTGGAGCTGGGATTCTTCAAATAGTATGTCTCCTTTACCAGCTCTGCCAATAGGGGGCGCTGGAGAAAACTGTAAGGATGGAAGATGGAGAAGGGATTTTTTTTTTCTGTTTGCTTTCTGTTCCTGTCAGTGTCACCCCAGCAATGGTTCTTCACTCTGGCAGAAGCAGTTGGTTCTAGTAGCAACAGCTGGTTCTAGTTTGCAGTTTTGCCATAATCTCCAGAACTTTTTTTTTCGTTTCTTCCCATCTGAGATACAAGTACTAGCTGGTTTATGTCTCTTCAGAAGTCTTGGTCCCATCCTAGCTCCATGGGGTCCCTTCTCTGAGCTCAGACACCAGCTGCAACTGACCTCTAAAAGTTGGAGTCTCGGCTCTGCAGGGTCCCATTTCCAAGCTTCTACATTCTAGTTTAATAGTCCTAACTTTGTCTGTTTGTTCCCCCAAGCCTTAGAGGTAGTGACTGCTTCCTGCACTTTCTACCTCTATAGTCCTTTAGTATCTCTTTTTTGCATTTTCCATTCCTCAATAACTGTTTAAAAATTACTTTAATTAAATTTTCTCTGTTTCTCATTTCTATGTCCTGACAAGACCCTTACTGTAGCCCTTAAAAAATACAGATGCCTAGGTTCCCCTTGAAAACCCTGTGGAGCACAGTTCTACTCTGACACACATGGGTCACCATGAGTCGGAATCGACTTGATGACAATTAACAACAATAACACAGGCCCCCCCATAACCAAATGTTGATTTAATTAACCAAAAAAAAAAAAAAAAAAAACCCGTTGCCATAGGGTTTCCAAAGAGTGGCTGGTGGATTCAAACTGCTGCCCTTTTGGTTAGCAGCCATAGCAGTTAACCACTGTACCACCAGAGTCCCGATTTGGTTAACATTTAATTTAATTACCCTGTAATGATCAGAGACAGGGCATTTTGAAAGCCTGCAGGTGATTTAATATGCAGCCAGGATGAGAACCACTATGCTAGAATATTCTTGTTAACCTGTATGGAATAGTCCAACTGACTTAAAAATAAAGGGTGAGACATGTGTCCCAAGTGGAGTGCTGCATGGTTCCCTTCTTTAGCTACTCCTTCAGCTGCCTATACTAGTGTTTAGCAGAAGCATCTTCTTTTTAATTTGATTGGGTCCGCTCATCCATTGAAGAGTAAGTATTATTTTGGCCATTCACACATCCATCTCCTTAGCAGATGGTGCAAACTATTTGGGCTTGTTCCACCCTTCTGCTTCTATATTCAGAATGTTCCTGGACTTCTAAAATACCTCTGGATATCCCATTCTGGGTGGGATCAACTGAGGCAGGAAATTACTAAATGGATGTTTCTCTGCCACTAGAAGCAAAACAAGGGACAGCTCTTGGGAATTTGCAAAGGCCTTTAGAGACGAAAACTTGTATTTGCATTCGAAGGGCATCCATCTCACACAGGTTCTTTGTGTGCAAATTCACCTCCCTAGCTCCTGATTTTCATCAACTATTTCATGTGTAGGGGGGAATCTTGTCAACATTACTCATGAGGTTTCTGTTTAATTTCTTGATATAATTTATCATCAGATAAACTCCCAGAAGAGTTTTGACCAAGTGGCTGGGACCTCACAGAGAAGGATGGGTTGGTTGCTTCTGCAAAGGAAATGATTTCAATTCTGAACAAGCAGGAGTTTGGGCACATACGGGCCTGGTAATTTGGCAGGAACATTATGCAATGCAATTAAATGGCCGCTCCTAGTGCAAAGACTTGCTGCTTTGGGTTTCTGCATAATGTATCCCCTTGCATCTGACAGGGAGAGGCACTTTGTGAAAATTACCACCTTCCCTTTGAATGGACTTTTCTCTGCTTGGCATCTTGCACTAGACCTTGGAAGTAGACTAATCTCAGATAGCATACATTGCAACAGATAGGATGTGTAGTTCTCCCGTCCTCCTTGCCACCCCCTCCCTGCCCCTGCTTCAAATAAACCACATAAAAGCTCGGAATAAAAGGCGATGAAAGGGAATAAGGAAACTCACAGGAAATTGGTAATATAACAAAAGATGCCTGCACACACACAGAGTCTAAATCATGCCACATAATGCAATTATTTGCCTGGCTTCTGCTCTACCTCAGTGGGAAGCCCAGACTCAGAGCCTCTTCTACCTGTTATTTCTTTAAGGAAATGAGATTTGAGGCATGATAGACTATAAAAGAAGTATGTTTAAGTGATACTCTTTACTGATCCTTCAAGCGTTTCTAGCTTCTGCTATAGAGAGAAACATGGAAAAAAACCTAACAAGTAAAGGAAAACATTTTGAAATGGAATGGGGATAGGAGAACTTTTTTTTTTTTTTTTTTTTAATCTTTAAAATGTTTTCCTTATGGTATGGGAGAAGTAGCCTTTAGGGAACGAGGTTGTAGATTTCTAGAGCTAAAAAGAGTGGCTACATAAACCTTTGGTTTGAGCTAATTGCTTTGGTGCCGTCATTTTCAGATTAATCAGGAAAGCATTCATCATGTCCTACTCAGAAATCTTCAGTGATTCCCAGTGCTCACAGGAGAAGTCCTGGAAATTAGATCCCTCCATGATTTTGTACCAACTTGCTTTTTCCGATCTTTCCACCCGGAAGAGTGCCATGCAAATTGTCCATTAATTGCCCTACGGATTCATCTTCTGAAATAGTAGGTGAAAGCACTCTGTTTCATGTCTTAGCTCTCCACGTGTTAGCAACCATGCAATCCTGGACAAATCCCTCTGCCTCTCTGACCCTCCATCTCTCATCTGTAAAATGCGAGTGTAGTAGCTTCTATCTTATGAAGTAGTTGTAAGAAATGCATGTGTGGTGGCCAGCTGTCCCAGTTTGCCTGGGTCTAAGGGGCTTCCGGGGATGCAGGGCTTTCAGTGCTAAACTGGGAAGCCCTGTACAAATGGGATGAGTTGGTCATCCTACCTAACATATTGCAAGTAAAGCATTTAGCACTGTGAATGCTACTTAAGAAATATGATTATGATTATTATTATGTGGTTGTATATTTTACTTCCTTTTTCCTAAACATGTCTTACATTTCCTCCCTCCAAGCCCTTGCTCCCTTCCCACCCCATCGCCACCTCATTGTCCACCACTGGATTCTCTTACTCTCTCTCTCCTTTACTTATCAAAATCCAGTTCATCTTATTTTCTTGACCAGACTGGACACTTGTGAGGATGGACACCACTTACTCAGACTTGTCTTTCCTGCAGCTCCTGGCAGAGTGCCTGTCACCTGGTTAGGGGTGCCAATGCATATTCCTGGGTATATTAACTCATGTCTATTTCCCATCTTAGGAAAAAGCTACCTCTGTAACTACATCAAAGATGCAGAAAACACCCTCGTTCTGGAGGAATTTAATGTCCAAGAAGCAAACTCCTGCCACAATGGGAAGATCTGATGCTGAAGTATCAAGTAATACGCTTGTAGTGCTGTTATCTTCACTTTGACTACTGCTGACCCAGCTCAGCTCTGCAGCTTCCCTTTTCCAAGCTTCTAGGTTTTACTAGTTTAATAGTCCTAACTCTGTCCCTTTGTTCCCCGAGCCCTAGAGATAGGAGCTATGATTTTCTCAACTATCACACTTGTAAGGGACAGGTAGTTCAGAGGAATCAGACTTCCATGTTAGTTCCTTGTAAAACAGCTTAAGAAGTTTTTGCTGCTGTCACTAAAAGAGATTCTGATGCTGCAGAGTCATGCGTTTGCACTCGGTGAAATGTTTTATAATGTTCTTTTTGGATGAGATTGTATTTCATTATTTCCTTTGTGTAAATATAGCACTTAATTACCAACACAAAGAAACCATTCTCTGAAAACTAAATAGCTTATTAACAAAAGATTTGAAATGAATTTGAGTTTCAAAAGGGAACAGAAGAAATTGAAGACATGTATCTTGAAACAATAATTACATAGTTGAAAATCATATACTGAATGTAATTTTGCAGATTCAATTTACGTGTTATTGGAGGACAGACAGAAGATTAATCCTACAAATTTAAAAGTGTCTGGCTTTGTTTTTTTTAATGTGCTACTTCAAATTTGAAAGTTGTGTTCCTTATTCCACAGTCTCAGTTGCCAGTTGTTTAGCGATAAGCCCACTTCTATGGTGACAGACTTGGAAAAGTTTAAGAGCAAACAATCCTTTTATTTTACGTCTGTCCATTCATTACAATCGGAATCATGCAGAATGCTGATTATTCAATTTTCAGAATCATACTTACTACATTTTCCATCTCATTCCAGAGTTCATTGAGTCTGCCACCAAACCATAATGTATAGATGAAATTATTGTTGTTTTCTTCTGTTCATTCAAGCATATGTTACTTCTCCCGTTCCGGTTCTTAAAATGAAAACTGCATTAATGGGACCTTTAAATTTGAATCCTGAATGTCTGTTAATGTAATTTAGAGTGATTGAAATTCTCTCTAACAGGCCTGGGAAAGAAGAGTTTAGGGACAAAAGTGGTCTTGGCTCCCCAGGGCCAGAAGACTGCACCAAACAGGCTGTGAGGATTCCCTGATACCAAACCCTTCCGCTCGGCAGGTACGCTCCCCAGGCCCTGAAATCTTGGTTAATGAGCTTGCAATAATCATAAACCACAGAAAATATTTAAATAACCAGGGCCTTCTATGATCTGGACGCCCCTCCTCCCCTGCCCAGCCACAAACCCACATCCGTGAGCCAAAGGGAAAGGAAGAGCAAGTCAAATAACTCAAAAACAAAACCAAAAAATCCCACATGTTAAAAAACTTATATAGCCTGAATTCAACAGCCGTTTAATACAACTGGCATTTTTTTGTGTGTAGTGGATGGGCAGCATTGATTTTTTTGACAGATGACCCAAAGACATTACAGAATAGTGTTTAAGAGTGTGGTGTTAAAGTTGGAGAACCAGATTCTGCCGCTAATTGGCTCAATGAGCTTGGGCAAGTCACTTAAAACACTGTGGCCCACTCACCCCCGTTTTTTCTTCTCTAATATGGGGACAATGGTCCTCTCCCATAAGTGTGGTGTGGCTGACACTAGCTGAATGGGGCAAAGTGCCCCCATGACTGAAGACTGTGATGCCACATCACTGTGGCAGGTCTTGTCATACCATGATAACATGGCCTTGTATTGCCACCATTCTCCACATTTGACTAAGCAGATTCAGCTCTTGAATTCATTTGATGGCCATAACCATTATGGGTGATGGTGAAGACAGGTGTTAAGATTCCTGTTTAACAGACAAGAAAATTAAGATAAACAATAATAGTTAACTCACAGAATGCATACTATGTACTAGGTGTTGGCCTATGCATTTTACATATACTCTCTAATCAAACTCTCACGTAACCAGTAAGGTGGCTACCATTATTATTCCCATTTTACAGATAAGAAAGCTGAGGTTTAGAGGTTAAGAAACTTGCCCAAGTAACAGAGCAGGTAAGTGCCAGTGTCACCTCTTATTGTTTTAACTACAATAAAAGAGCTTTTAGTTAACTTGAACTTCCATTTTCTACAGATTCCGTTTGAGAGAATTTGGTTGTTCTCCAAAGCCCTGAGTAGCACACTGTGCAAGGCATGCTAGAAAGCATATTTTTAATCCAGAGCTAGACAGAAAGGTAAATGGGGACCTGCACCAGGTCTTCTGAACCCTAGAAGTTCTAAGCTTTGACCTAGAATCAGTTGCCAGCAATGGAACAGTAAACCTTTGAAAGCTGGAACCTATGTAAGGTGGAAACCTGTCAGAGAAGGAACCTGTGAAAGCCGGAACTCCATAGGACTGCCTTGTTTTGCCGGGTCTCGAAAGTTTTTCACCTTTGACAGGGTGCAGTGTTACCACTTTTCTATTGTTCTCTATTAGTGGAAAGTATTGGAGTTTTCCTTCTCTGGAAGGTTTCCGCCGTACTCAGGTTCTGGCTTCCGCAGGTTTTACTGTATCTAGAATGCCATGGAAAAGAGCATAATGTTTTCAACCAGGACTGCTGTGTTCTCTGGGACAGGCCCATGGGAGATGCGGTGTGGCCAGCGGGACTCAAGTTAGAACTCCCCGAGAGTGAAGAGTCCCTGTCCCTTCTGCCCAGGGACTGAGAGCTGTGAGGGCAGGACTTTTGGCAAAGCAAAAGGGGTAAAGTTTCGTAGGAACAGAACAGACTGTGCCGACTCAAGGGCTTCAGCCACGGATCAAGGGCAGAGCAGAGTGAAGGATGACAAATAGACAACTGGCCTTGAACGGGGTGCAGAAAGGACCTCTCCACAAGCACAGAAAGGGCAACAGAGCATTGTCCAGCCTAATCCTTCTGCGGCAGGGCCACTGAGTGCAGCTGTGTGCAGTGTGCGCCTTGTGCTGGCTGAGGGTGAGCAGGGGCTGAACTCTGGCCCTTGCCTGGGCTTTCAAGTGGGCTTGAGCCTGGGGGAGGGCCCCTTGGTGTAATTCAGCAGCCCAGAGGGATGCCTCTGTTAATCACATAGAGGCACTGTGGGTGCCTTCTGTGGTCTGGTCTGAGGCTTCTCCAGAAGCCACTGAGAGTGTCCAGGACTTTACTGTCCCTTTCTCTGTCCTCCACCAGGACTGCCCTGTTCTAACCCTGGCCCTTATTCCCTGTGTGTCCCTGACTGTGTCTCCAACCCCTCTGGGCTTTAGCTTGCTTATTGTTGGATGAGGAGCTTGTCATGGGTGATCTCTGATACCTTCTCATCCTCAAATATAATAACTTTGTTCTTCTTTCCCTTTCTGAAGTCTCTCCAAGCTCTAAGATCCATGGTTTTCTGAATAGTTTCAACTTCATCCTTCTAAGTAAGTATTTGGAGAGCTGGAATGATTCCTTGGGTTGGCTATTACCTTATTAATGAGCTCCAAGATGAACTGAGTAGACTCCAGACCCAAGGATCTAAGCTGATTGCTCATTCCTGCCATTCCTTTTCTCCAAGCCATTGTTTAAAACAGAGTTTTTAGCTTTTTGAAACGATGAAAACAATAGTAATTAATTACCTTTAATCCAACTGACTCTACACAACTATTATTTTCATTCTTGCCTCCTCTTCCAGCTTTTATCATCTCCATAGTTACAGTGAAATAGTTGCAACCACAATGCACATATAATGTAGTACTTTTTCTCTCATTTGACATTTTCCATGTATCTACACGGTCTTTCTAATTATCATTTCAGTGAGTACATTATCTTCCATCATAGTCTGTGCATCGTAATTTACTCAGCAATTTGCAGAATGGTGCACATAGAGCTTGCAATTTCTTTTTGCTAGTATTGATAATGTTGTTCATGAACATCTTTGTGCATATAGTTTTTTTTTCTTTCTGATAGTTATCGACTCTTAAAGGGAAAAATGCCTTCATGCATTTTGAAACCAATAGCCAGAATCTGTGACGCAATATTCACATGCTCAAAATACGGTTGCATTTCAGTGACAGTATCTCTGCCTATCGCCAGCGAGAGAGGAAGGCGTGGGACCCAGTTCGTACCCATTGTCCCCTTTGGAAGAGACCTGTGAAAATCGTCCAGCTGCATTCGGGCAAGACCATTTATTTTATTGTCCCCCTTCTTCCTTTTCTCTTTTTAAAAATGACATTATGAGAGTGGAGGGCAATGCAGCTAACTTATGTGTAGATAATTAAGTCTTCTTAGTGCCAAATCTGGGAGGCAGGACAAAGTGCCCCTCCTCCCACCCCGCATCAGCCCCTTACAAACCAGCGTTTTCATCTAGCAGTGCTGCCTGAATAAACACCCATTCAGTTTAAAACTCAATTCCAAAGCAAAGAGAGAGCCATTTCTGTTTAAATGTAGTACATCAGACACAGCAAATATGACTCTCCAGATCAGAAGGGGGTATGAACAATTTCCACCACACTTAGAAACCATTTTCAACACTGTGGCAAATATTGCCAATTTCAGGCATAGCGTAGACACCTGGCTGACAAGTCCCTAAAGCCTATATTTTATTAACCTAAAAATCAAAAAGAATCGAATGATTTTCATTTTATGGGAAACTGGAGTTACTACCAAATGCAAAAATTTTAAATTAAATGAAAATAAAACCACACCTGCATGAACGCTTTCAAAAAGAAGACTTAATGTCAGATACTATTTACCAAACACATCACCAGACCCAGGCAGCTGAGCAAAGCAGCCTGAAAATGTCTCACGAAGCGAAATATAGGTCATTTTTATTCATTGTGTTATGCAGAGTCACAGACCTCAGGAAAACACACTAATAAAACATCACGCTCAGCTTAATGGTCTCCCCTCATTCAGCTCCATAATGATAAATGAAACGCCATTAGCATCAGGCAAGTCTATTTCTTGTAGTCCGAGGAGCCCAGGACTATGACAGAATTGGAATGCAGAGAATTGATTCTTTACAGTTCAAAGGAAAAATATGGTGAGTTTCCTAAACCCATGGGAAAGCTGCCATTCTGGGAGGGAAGTTGGAGTTAAAAGGGTTGGGATCCTCAGACTCTGTGACCATGGCTCCTGAAATCACACCCTGTGGTCCCTGAGGGGAAGAAATCTAGCCCTGCCTCAATTTGATATGGAAGCATGGGAAGTGACCACGCTGGAAAAGAGAGTTTACCCTGAGAGGTGATGCCAAAGGAAAGGCAGCTGCCTCATTAACCCCAAAATTAACCATCCCATGAGACCAAGGCTGATTCCTCTGGAGTCAAACTGGAAAGGGCTTTATCCTACGGCTGAAGTAATCGGGCTAATAATGTGCATAAATCCAGTCTCACACCTGGGTCAATTTTTTGGCACCGTATTTCAAAGCCCTAAAGAGTTGGAATCAACTGGATGGCAATGGGTTTTTTTAATGGGAAAGTCATTTGATTGAGAAAGGGAAGGAGATTACATTACTCCTATGGGTTTAAAACTAGTAATATTACCACTCCTACCCCAAACTAAAGGGGCCCTGGTGGCGTAAATGTTAAGCGCTTGGCCACTAACCGGAAGGTTAGTGGTTTGAACCTACTCAGCAGCTTCTCAGGAGAAACACCTGGTGATCTGCTCCCGTAAAGATTACAGCCGAACAAACAAACCCTATGGTACATTTCTACTCTGTCACATGGCGTTGCTGTCAGTTGGAATCTACTCAACAGCACCCAACAACAACAACACCCCAGACTAAACATGTTTAAACCTCTATGGGGACGTTTGAGTCTTTGGCCCACCCACATATAAGTTTAAAGGGCTGATGTGATAGGGGATAGCTGGCTGGAGGCTGGGTTACATTAGGTCAGGAAAAGTCTCTCTAAAGAGTCGACATTCAAGAAGCTTCTATCCATGCCATGATCTGAGGAGGAGGTTCTTAGGCAGAGTTGACAGCTAATGCAAGGGCCCCCAGGCTGGAGTGAGCCTGATGAGGGTGAGGGCAGTGCAAAAATGACAGTGTGATAGGCAGACAGATGAATGGACAGATGGCAGGGCAGGAGCAGGTGCTGGGCCTGAGGTCGGAGTGGGAGACAGAGCCTGCCAAAAGAAAAGCCGTGAGGGCCACAGTAAGGAGTTTGCACTTGATTCTAAATCTGAAGAGAGTCATTGTAGGGTTTTGAGCAGGACCATAACCTGATCTAATTTGTGTTTTTAGAAAGATCTCTCCTGCCAGTGTGTAGAGAATGGACCATAAGGGGAAAAACAGGGAGCCTAATTGGAAGGCAACTGCATGGTGACTTGGACTGGTATAGGAGTGAAGGTGGAGAGAAAGGGACAGATGGTGGATTGTGCTGTTGTGGAAGTCAAGTCCACAAGACCTGTTGATGGATTGGATGTGATGGTTGAGGGAGAAAGAAATCAAGGATGAGATCTGAGTTTTTAGTTTAAACAAGTGAGCAGTGGATGGTGACATTGGCCAAAGATGAAATAAAATAGATGTATGTAAAGCACTAATCAGAGTGTCTGAATGTAGTAGGTGCCTTAGTCGATATCTGTGTGGACCCCCTGAACGAGCAAGCTGTGGTTATCAGGAACAGGATGGATACCTGGAACATATGGAAGGAAGAGGCTGCCCAGGATCATGAGAATAAACTTTGAGATACTTCCTCAGCCTGGCTGGATGTGCCCACTTCTTCCTGCAACTAGGCTCTCTCGGCCCCCTTAGGCTCAGGACACTGGGCAAAATTCTATGGAGAATAATGCCCTGATGAATGAGAAGGAGGAGCTGACCTCCAGAGCTAAGGGTCTAGCAGGAAACAGCCATGCATGTGAATACTGAGAGGTGGAGGTGTTCCCAACATAAAGCAGACAGTCCCCACAGATATGGTCAACTTCACAGGCTTTTCAGCAACTCCTGGGGCCATAAAAAAACTATCAAGTTTCCAATGGGAAGAGAGCAGCCACATGGCTTGGCCCACAGTTCTGGGTCCTCCTTCCATTAGCTCCCTGCTTTGAGATGCAGCTGTGTAGGCAGTGGGGGCAAGATTAGAATCAGACTGTGATGGCAAAGTACTAGAAGTATACATCATTTCTCCTATTCAGTCTCCATAAGAACATTGCTAGGTAAGTGCTATTATCCCATTTTATTGATAAGCAAACTGAGCCTTAGAGAGGTCAACTCATTTACCCCAAGTCACACAACTTGAACTCAGAGTTCCCACTCTCATGGAGCCTCCAGCAGGTCATCCTTTATTCCCTATTGACTCCCCAGTGCCCTGCACATAGCAGGGACTCGATACATATTTGCTGAATGGATAAAAAAATGACTCCACAGCTTGTGTTGAATCCGTGGTTCTACACTACTCTATTCGAAGTACAGAATGAAGATGCTGCCTTCACCCACATTTCTCTATATGGCAATGAGACAAAATCCACTCCCTGGAAGTCAAACTCCTAAGGCTTAGACTGTCTCGGGCTTACTCTTGGTCATTGGAGCCAATCTCTACAACTCCAGGTGACTTGCCAGGGGTGACAGGGCATAGGCAGGCAGGGCTCATTAGCTCCCAGAACTCACAAGGGGATTGGCACCTGCAGCCTGGGTGATTATACTCAGATTACATTTGATGACACTCTGAATTGGCGACTGATTACAGCCTCCTCAAACAACGTACTTTAATGACAGTTTCCTTAATTCCAATGAGAGCTCCACTTGGGAAACAGAGGGGTGAGGAGGGCACAGATCCGCCTGCTCTGATCCCTAAGCGTGGCTCGGAAAAGGAATTACCAAGAAAGTCAGTGATTTATTCGGTTATCTCAGGAAAGGACACTGCTCCCTCCTTCTGCTGGGAAGCCTCCCAAGGGAGGGGTCTCTTACCATCTTTGCAGCCTGATTACCTAAACCCAGTCAGTGGCCTCAGCAACCCTGGGGACATACGTGAGTGCACTGGGAGGCTGGCGCTGGCTTGGGCTCCACCTCCCTCCTCCTTCTTCTGGGAACAGCTGTCCAGCTGTACTGGGCTTTTCTGGAGTGCCTTGCTCAGCCAGCTGGAAAAAGCAGAGTGAACAATTGTGCTGTCTCCTGTTGTAAATCCTTTACTGATCTCTGCCACCTCTTGAGCTGTACAAATCCAATTCAGAGCTTGAATGGGCTTCTGATGAATTCTTCCTAGTTGGTACAGATCCTTTGGCAGGTTTTCTGCATTTGTTTAATGGGCTTCTTCCTGTCCCTCTGCTGCTAGGCTACAAGTGTTGTCATGAAAACTGGGTCAGTTTTGGGGGTAAAGTTCAGATGTTGTTAAATATCTTATTTACATCACTTTTAAATGTTTCTGCAAGATGAGTTTGGGCAGGTGGTGGATTTCCGCCATGTTGTTTTCCATAGCAGCCTTACCACAAGGTATGGATTACTTTGAGATTTTCCTTGAAGGCAGTACATATTTCCTTAGCTCCGGTTCCTTCTTGAACCCTGTCTCTTTAAATGCAACATTTTCTCCAAAGTCGAATTGGAACTGGTTTCAATTCCTTTGGGAATTTTCTACCTGTCACTATGATTGTAATGCCAACAATGAGAAAACCTAACCTACAAACTCAGGACACTTTCATGGAAGCGATCTCACTTGATGCTTACAGCTAGGTGTGAAAGGTAGACAAGGCAGCTATGAATATCCTTTTATTACAGCTGACCTCAGAAGTGAAAGCATGGCCACGTCATCCCACCAAGATATGTGTCTGCATTATCCGATGGCCACCATTTTTGTGATGCCAGGCAACAAGCCTTGTTTTGACGATGTCGCATTGCTTCCCAGCAGCCCCTGCTGTATACCTCAAGCCAACGTTCAGAGAAGGCCTCCAGCTGATTCTTGGTGTTTTCTTTCCAAACATGTGCATTGAGTTGGGACCTAGATCAAGTCAAATCAACACTGTGTGTGCATGTGTGAAGTGCCTGTGTGTGTGTGGCTCTGTGGTGGCATTCAGGGCACACAAAGATGATGGAGACAGTGGAGTGGAGTGGACAGCAAACCATCTGTGGATCTAGACTCTAGACAGATCTGATTCAAATGGCAGCACTTCCCAGGACTTTGAACAAGCTACATAAATATCCAGAACCTCAAGATTAAATGAGATAATGTGAGGTGGCCAGCACCTCAAAAGTGCTAAAAAAATGGTAGTGGTTCTTTATGTACATCATCTCTTTAATCTTACCCTTAGGAGGTAACCAGTTGCAAAGCAAGTGCCCTACCAAGAAAAAAAAAAAAAAAATCCACTGCCATCGGGTCAGTTCTGACTCATAGCGACCCTCTGGGACAGAGCAGAACTGCCCCACCGAGTTTCCTAGGAGCACCTGGTGGATTTGAACTGCCGACCTTTTGACCTTATAAGGTAGGTACTGTTACTAACCCCATTTTACAGATAGATAAAGTGAGGTGCAAGGAGGGATTAGGGGGTCAGCCAATGGTTACATAGCTGCATTTTATACCCATGTCTGCCTGGCTCCAAACACATCTGGTGCTCTTCACCATGGTTACATACTACTTCTTGTGATTAAGACAGGAACTCTGCCCTCCAGCAGCTTATAGGTATCTGATATTGTGTTATGAGCATTGGATAAGGGGTAAGGACCCTGTCATTTAGACTCAGCCCTGTCACATACTAGCTATGTGACCTATGGCAAGTGATGGTCCGTCTCAGGGCCTTAGTTTCCTCATCTGTAAAATGGTAAGGTCTATCTAGCTCCAACCATCTCTGCTTCTAAGCTCTTTCTAGGAAGGGACAGCCCTATTATTTCTAATGCAAAGCTGGTGCCATCGCTGTGTGAGCACATACCTCTTTCTAGGAGCTGTAGGAATAGCACTAGGAGAAAGGGAGAGCGAAAGTGTTCTCCATGGAGAAGGTGACATGTGAACTGGGTCTTGAAGGAGGTAAGGACTGTCATTGATTGATGCCTTCTGTGCCTCTATCCCCAAACTAGAAGTCGTTTCCTGAGTTGAATCACGAAGGCCTATGCCACAGGAACAAAGAACACTTTGTACCCTACAGTGGTTCAGAGAGAATAGCCAGGGGCTTGGGCTGCAAGCAGCACAGCTCTGGCATGACTGTTTCTCTTGCTGGAACTCTGGACTGCTCTGCCAACCCAGTTCCACCTGAGCTTCTGCCTATCTGCCATCCATGCCGTCATAGACCCCACTGCTCCCATTGACATGTGCTGAGAGAGCTGGTTCGTGCCTTTGTCTGGTAGGGATAGAAAGAGACTTTGAGGTAGCTTAGAGGTAGCTACTGCCTCTCACCTGACTTGATACCTTATGATGTCCCAGATGCCCTGAGTACCTGGCTCTGTTCATTTCACACCCACAGAAATGGTCCGGCTTCTAATAAAACGGCCAAGCCCTGCTGAGCCATCAGGATAACAGCGGTGCTCCGTCTGTAGCCTTTTTACTCTGCCCCCCACCCCGCCCCCACTTTGGGACCTCAGAGGGAGATCTGAGGACCAAAATGTCCTGCTGAATCCCACTTTCCAAAACTGTCTCTAGCTTTGATCCATCTCTGAGTTCTCCCTCCAAGTTACTGCGAGGGATCTGCAATCCATTTGCACATCAAGCACTCTATAAACTAAAGAAAGAATATTTGGCAAGTACACTTACTCCTTTTTCCAAATGTACGCAGGTGCTGGTATAATGATTAAAATACTAATTCACTCAAAAGCAGGCCTGAATTTAGAGCTGCTTTTGTAGTTATGTGTTTTCCCAAATAATAGTCGGAAAAAATTTGAAATTATAAACCAGGTCCTATCACTATGAAAGAGTGAACACTACTGCTCCAGGCACTTTCTTTAGAGTTGTATGATCTAGCCAGGGAGCTGTTGCCTTTGGGAGAATCGCCGGTACCTTTGAGAATCTATGAAATATAGTTACTTACCCTCTCCACACACAGAAAGGCTATATGCACACTCATGAAACTTTGCATAGAATTTCTGGTAGTTCACAGATGCCCCACCCCAACCCCAACAGTCCAGTTACAGACTGGGGTTTGGAGTCAACAGAGATGGGGTTGAATCTGAGTCATAGCTTGCTTAACTTGTCTGAGGTTCAGCATCTCTACCTATAAATCTGGGTATACCAGTTGCTGTATGGTCAATTCTGACCCATGGTGACCCCATGTAGTCAGAGTAGAACTGTGTCCCATAGGATTTTCAATGGCTGATTTTTTTTATAAGTAAATCTTCAGACTTCTTCTGAGGTGCCTCTGGGTAGGCCGGAAGCTCTAATCTTTTGTTTAGCAGCCAAGTGTGTTAACTATAAATTTGGATAAGGCGTATTAACCATAAATCTGGATAAAGTGAGAATTCAACGAGAAAGGGTTCGATTCCCCTTCCCTACTCAATCTGCACAAGCCCAGGACCCGGACAGCTAGAGATGAGAAACAACTAAGTAACTCAGCCACCAAGAGGAGGGAGACAGCCCATCCCCAAATGAGCCACCAACCCCCGATTAAGTGCGATGTAACTGTACATTTTACACGCTTTTTCATTAGCTTCAGTAACAACCACTTTGTTATACCCTTGAGTGCATGGGGAGGAGCAATCTGTAAATGTTAATGGCTCCACAGACCAGCTTCCCTCTAGTTAATAGCTGGTGGGGACTGATGAGCCAGCAGGGTCCCCACCCTTCTCCTTCTGTCTGCACTTCCAGTCCCACTTACGCCCCCCATTTTACACCCTGGCAGGAGGCTGCCTGCCGGCTGCACTGGCTATACTGTGATTTAGAGCTGAATAGGGCACTTGCAAGGAGCCCTGGTGGTGCAGTGGCTAAGTGCTTGCCTGCTAACCTAAAGGTCAGTGGTTCGAATCCGCTAGCTGCTCTGCGGAAGAAAGATGTGGCAGCCTGCTTTCGTAAAGATTACAGAAAGCCTATGGAAACCCTATGGAGCAGTTCTACTCTGTCCTATAGGGTCACTATGAGTCAGAATTGACCTGATGGCAGTGGGTTTGCTTTTGTTTTTTGTTTTTTTTTTTTGGTAGGACACTTGCTTTGCATAGGAAGGTTGAGGAAAGATCTCTGCCTCCACAGAGAAAGCCCCGCTGGGTTCCGAGGGCTTTTCTTTTTTTTTTTTTCCCTCTCTCTCTTTTTTTTTAATTGATGTAATTAAATGAAGTTTACATTTCAAGTTCGCCTCCCATACAGAATTTTTTTTTAACATACATTGTTATGAGACCCCAACCGCTTACCCCATTCTGCGACAGCACACTGCTGCCCTCCATCCCTGATTCCCCATGAACATTCAACCAGCTCCTTACTCTCTCTGCCTCCCCCTCTAACCTCTGGACAGAAGCCACCCCTTTGGTCTCTTATATCTACTTGTCTAAGAGGCACATTCTTCACAAGTATCACTTTATGTCCTACAGTCCAGTCCAATCCCTGTCTGAAGAGTTGGCCTCGGAAATTGTTTTAGTTCTGGGGTGATGGAGAGAACAGGGGCCATGCTTTCCGGGGCACCTCCAGTGTTAGTCAGACCATTAAGTCTGGTCTTCTTACTAGTATTTGCGTTCTGCATCCCATCGTTCTACTGCTCCATCAGGGACCCTCTGTTGTGTTCCCTGTCAGGACGTTCATTGGTGGTAGCCAGGCACCATCTAGTTCTTCTGGTCTCAGGCTGATGAAGTCTCTGGTTTATGTGGCCCATTCTGTCCCTTGGGCCAATACTTTCCTTGCGTCTTTGGTGTTCTTCATTCTCCTTTACTCCAAGTGGTTGGGACCAATTGGTGCATCTTAGATGGCCGCTTGCAAGCTTTTAAGACCCCATACGCCACTCACTATAGTAGGATGCAGAACATTTTCTTAATAAGATTTGTTATGCCAATTGACTTAGATGTCCCCTGAAAGCATGGTCCCCAGACCCCGCATCCCTGCTACTCTGTCCCTCAAAGTATTTGATTGTATTGAGGAAACTTCTTAGCTTTGTCTAGTCCAGTTGTGCTGGATTCCCCTGTAGTGTGTGCTGTCCTTCCCTTCACCTGAGATGATTGTTATCTACTATCTGGTTAGTGAATAACCCTCACCCTCCCTCCCCACCCCCGTAACCATCAAAGAATGTTTTCTTCTGTGTTTAAACCTTTTCTTGAGTTCTTATAATAGTGGTCTTATACAGTATTTGTCCTTCTGTGACTGACTACATTCACTCAGCATAATAAGTTCTAGCTTCCACCAAGTTATATGATGTTTCACAGCGTCATCATTGTTCTTTATCGTTGTGTAATATTCCATTGTGTTGATATACCATAGTTTGTTTATCCATTCGTCCATCGATGGGCACTTAGGTTGCTTCCATCTTTTGGCTATTGTGAACAGTGCTGCGATGAACATGGGTGTGCATATATCTATTCGTGTGATGGCTCTTGTTTCTCTAGGGTATATTCCAAGGAGCAGGATAGCTGGATCACGCGGTACTTCTATTTCTAGCTTTTTAAGGAAGCGCCAAATCGATTTCCAAAGTGGTTGTACCATTTTCCATTCCCACCAACAGTGTATAAGTGTTCCAGTCTCTCCACAACCTGTCCAGCATTTATTATTTGATGTCTTTTGTATTAATGCTAGCCTTGTTGGGGTGAGATGATATCTCATTGTAGTTTTGATCTGCATTTCTCTGATGGCTAATGATCGTGAGCATTTCTTCATGTGTCTGTTAGCTGCCTGAATATCTTCTTTGGCAAAGTGCCTGTTCATATCCTTTGCCCATTTTTTAATTGGGTTATTTGTCTTTTTGCTGTTGAGGTTTTGGAGTATCTTGTAGATTTTAGACATTAAATGCTGATCAGATTTGTCATAGCCAAAAATTTTTTCCCAATCTGTAGGTTGTCTTTTCACTCTTTTGGTGAAGTCTTTGGATGAGCATAAGTGTTTGATTTTTAGGAGCTCCCATTTATCTAGTCTCTCTTCTGGTGCTTGTGCTTCGTTACTTATGGTTTGTATTGTGTTTATGCCATGTATTAGGGCTCCTAGCATTGTTCCTATTTTTTCTTCCATGATCCTTATCGTTTTCTATTTTATATTTAAGTCTTCAATCCATTTTGAGTTAGTTTTTGTACATGGTGTGAGATATGGGTCTTGTTTCAGTTTTTTGCATCTAGATATCCAATTATGCCAGCACCATTTGTTGAAGAGACTGTGTTTTCCCCAAATAATGGACTTCAGGCCTTTGTCAAATATTAGCTGCTCATAGGTGGATGAGCTTCTATCTGGATTCTCAACTCTGTTCCATTGGTCTATGTATCTGTTATTGTACCAGTACCAGACTATCTTGACTACCGTGGCAGTATAATAGGTCCTAAAATCAGGTAGTGTAAGGCCTCCCACTTTGTTCTTCTTCTTGAGTAGTGCTTTATTTATCCGGGGCCTCTTCCTTTTCCATATGAAGTTGTTGATTTATTTCTCCATCTCATTAAAAAACACTGCTGGAATTTGGATCAGGATTGCATTTTCACTATGTTGAGTTTACCTATCCATGAGCAAGGTATATTTTTCCACTTACACAGGTCTTTTTTAGTTTCTTGCAATAGTGTCTTGTATTTTTCTCTGTAAAGATCTTTTACATCTCTGGTTAGATTTATTTGTAAGTATTTTATCTTTTGGGGTGCTATTGTAAATGGTATTAATTTGGTGATTTCCTCTTTGAGGTTCTCTTTGTTGGTGTAAAGGAATCCAATTGATTTTTGTGTGTTTAGCTTGTATCCTGAAACTTTGCTGAAATCTTCTATTAGTTCCAGTAGTTTTCTTGTGGATTCCTTGGGGTTTTCTGTGTATAAAATCATATCATCTGTGAATAGAGATACTTTGACTTCTTCCCTACCTATCTGGATGCCCTTTATTTCTTTTTCTAGCCTAACTGCTCTGGCTAGGACCTCGAGCACAATGTTGAATAATAGTGGTGATAAAGGGCATCCTTGTCTGGTTCCTGTTATCAAGGGGAATGCTTTCAAAGTCTCTCCATTCAGGATGATGTTGGCTATTGGTTTTGTATAAATGCCCTTAATTATACTGAGGAATTTCCCTTCTATTCCTATTTTTTTGAGAGTTTTTATCATGAATGAGTGTTGGACTTTGTCAAATGCCTTTTCTGCATCGATTGATAAGATTATGTGGTTCTTGTCTTTTGTTTTATTTATGTGATGGATTACATTGATTGTTTTTCTAATGTTGAACCATCCCTGCTTACCTGGTATAAATCCCACTTGGTTGTGGTGAATTATTTTTTTGATATGTTGCTGAATTCTATTGGCTAAAATTTTGTTGAGGATTTTTGCGTCAGTGTTCATGAGGGATATAGGTCTGTAATTTTCTATGTTTGTGGTGTCTTTACCTGGTTTTGGTATCAGGGTTATGCTGGCTTCATAGAATGAGTTTGGAAGTATTCCATCCGTTTCTATGCTCTGAAATACCTTTAGTAGAAGTGGTGTTATCTCTTCTCTGAAAGTTTGGTAGAATTCTCCAGTGAAGTCATCCGGGCCAGGGCTTTTTTTTTTTTGCTGGCAGTTTTTTAATAACCTTTTCAATCTCTTCTTTTGTTATGGGTTTATTTAGTTGTTCTACCTCTGTTTGTGTTAATTTAGGTAGGTAGTGAGTTTCTAGAAATTTGTCCATTTCCTCCAGGTTTTGAAATTTGTCAGAGTACAATTTTTCATAGTATTCTGTTATGATTCTTTTAATTTCAGTGGGGTCTGTTGTGATATCACCAATCTCATTTCTTATATGGGTTATCTGATTGCTCTCCAGTTTTTCTTTTGTCAGTTTGGCCAATGGTTTATCAATTTTGTTGATTTTTTTCAAAGAACCAGCTTTTGGACTTGTTAACTCTTTCAATTGTTTTTCTGTTCTCTGTTTCATTTAATTCTGCTCTAATTATTATTATTTCCTTCCTTCTGGCACCTGTAGGCTTCTTTTGCTGCTCTCTTTCTACTTGTTCCAGTTGTAGGGTTAGTGCTTTGATTATGAGCCTTTCTTGTTTTTGGACGTGTGCATTTATTGCTATAAACTGACCTCTGAGCACTGCTTTTGCTGTGTCCCAAAGGTTCTGGTAGGATGTGTTTTCATGCTTGTTTGATTCTATGAATTTATTTATTCCATCCTTAATTTCTTCTATAACCCAGTAGTTTTTGAGCAAGGTGTTGTTCAGTTTCCATGTGTTTGATTTCTTTTCCTTGCTTTTTGTGTTGTTGATTTCCACTTCTATGGCTTTATGGTCAGAAAAGATGCTTTGTAGTATTTTGATGTTGTGGATTTTGTTAAGGCTTGCTGTATGACCTAATATGTGGTCTATTCTAGGGGATGTTCCATGTGCATTGGAAAAGAAAGTATACTTGGCTGCTGTTGGATGCAGAGTTCGGTATATGTCTATGAGATCAAGTTGGTTGATTGTAGCATTTAGCCCTTCTGTGTCTTTGTTGAGCTTCTTTCTGGATGTTCTGTCCTTCACCAAAAGTGGGGTGTTGAAGTCTCCTACTACTATTGTGGAGCTGTCTATCTCTGTTTTCAGAGCTGTTAGAAGTTTGTTTTATGTATTTTGGAGCCCTGTTGTTGGGTGTGTAAATATTTATTATAGTTATGTCCTCCTGGTGTATTGACCCTTTAATCATTACATATCATTCCTTTTCTTTTGTGGTGGATTTTACTTTAAAGTCTATTTTGTCAGAGATCAATATTGCCACTCCTGCTCTTTTTTGAGTGTTGTTTACTTGATATATTTTTTCCCATCCTTTGAGTTTTAGCCTGTTTGTGTCTTTAAGTCTAAGGTGCATCTCTTGTAGGCAGCATATAGATGGATCGTGCTATTTTATCCAATCTGCCACTCTCCGTCTCCTCAATGGTGCATTAAGTTCATTTACATTCAGTGTAATTATTGATAGGTGTGAGTTTAGTGCTGTCATCCTGATATCTCTTTTTGTGTGTTGTTCACAGTTTCTTTGTTCTCCTCAATTTTCTGTGCTGAGTCATTTTTCTTTATGTATTTTTTTTTTTTTCATCTTTTTCTTTGTTGTAGATTTTGTGTTTGCTGGGTCTTTGTGTTTTTCTACTTTTTTATTTTGAGTTGTAGGATTGTTAGATTCCTTTGTGGTTACCTTAATATTTACCCCTAATTTTCTAAGTTTATACCAGTCTTTTATTACTTTATATTGCCTTAACTTCCCCTCCATATAGAAAATCAATGTCTCCATTTTTTAAGTCCCTCTTTTTTTGTTTTAATATTATCCTCTTTTTTTTTTTTTAATATTGATATCTGTTTCCCTATTTTCAATGTTTTAGTTTTGATGTAATTTCAATTTCCGTATCCAAGTCAATATCTGGTTGCTCTATCCTGTGTTCTAGTCTTGAGTTGTAGCTGGTGTTATTGATTATCTAATCCTAGGACTCCCTTTAGTATTTCTTGTAATTTTGTTTTGGTTTTTGCAAATCCCTGAACTTCTGTTTATCTTGAAATGCCCTAATTTCACCATCATATTTGAGAGACAGTTTTGCTGGATATATAACTCTTGGCTGGTAGTTATGTTCCTTCAAGGCTTTAAATATGTCATCCTATTGCCTTCTAGCATGCATGGTTTCTACTGAGTAACCTGAGCTTATTCTAATTGACTCTCCTTTGTAGATGACTTTTCTTTTATCCCTAGCCGCTCTTAAAATTCTCTCTTTATCTTTGGTTTTGGTAAGTTTGATTATAATATGTCTTGGTGACTTTCTTTTGGGATCTACCTTATGTGGGGTTCGATGAGCATCTTGGATAGATATCTTCTCATCTTTCATGATATCAGGGAAGTTTTCTATCAAGAAATCTTCAACAATTTTCTCTGTATTTTCTGTTATCCCCCCTGTTCTTGTACTCCAGTCACTCACAGGTTATTTCTCTTGATAGAGTCCCACATGACTCTTAGAGTTTCTTCATTCTTTTTAATTCTTTTATCTGATTTTTCCTCAAGTAAGTTGGTGTCAAGAGCTTTATCTTCAATGTCACTAATTCTAACTTCTACTGCTTCAATTCTGCTCCTATGACTTTCTACTGAGTTGTCTAATTCTGAAATTTTATTGTTAATCTTCTGGATTTCTGATTGCTGTCTCTCTGTGGATTCTTGCAGCTTATTAAATTTGGCATTATGTTCTTGAATAACTTTTTTAAGTTCCGCTACTACTGTGTCTGTATGTTGCCTGGCTGTTTCTATGCTCTGTCAAATTTCCTTTCTTATTTCTAGAAGAGTTCTGTATATTAATCTTTTGTATTATGTCTCTGGTAATTCCAAGAAGTTCTCTTCTTCCAGAGAATTTATTGATTCTTTATTTTGGGAGCTTGCTGAAGCCATCATGGACTGCTTCTTTATGTGACTTGATATTGACTGTTGTCTCCAAGCCATCAATAATTTATTATAATTTTATTTTGTGTTTGCTTAGTGAGACCTAGCTTCTTATTTTGTTTTGTTTTGATATGCCCAAATAGGCTGCTTGTGTGCACTAGTTTGATTTTTGACACGTTTTGATCTCTAATGTCCTGTCACCAGGTAGTTAGTTCTGGAACTAAGTATGTGCACGCCGGAGTTTGTTAAAATTTCCTATATGGGATCAGCTCAGGTGTGCAGGCAGTCGATCTCCAAGTGTGTGATGCAGGCTCTCACCCCCAGTCCTAGAGAGGCATGGGTGATTGGTGCAGGCACTGGACTCTGGCTGTGGTAGGTGATCACACGCTGAGCCAGGCAGGGGGCTAACCGCTGCCCCTGAGAGTCTGAAAGAAAAGCGTGTCCCTATTCTCTAGGGTGACTAGGTAGGTGAGTTTTGCAGCCACGCTAAGAGCACCCCACTATGTTGGCTGCAAAGACTCGAGGGCACCACTTTCTCTTGAACTCCTGAAGCAGGTGACTAGGCACTTTAGGAACTATCACCAGTCCTCAAGACACTGCTGCAGATCGATAAAAGTGCCTACTTGAGGGGCAGGACTGTTTCGAGGATCACAAATCTGCCCGTTCACAGCTGAAGCAGTTGAAGTTAAATTTCAGATGTTTTCCCTGTTGTACTGTGGTAGTGAGGGCTAATGCTGTTGAGATGGGTCCCCACAAGTCTATACAGGGGTGTAAGGCACTCAGAGTCTGTGGACCCCTGATTTCTATGGCCAGCAAAGGAGTTGTGCCGACCCTGTGTTCCTGGCCTAGTGGAGCCAGCAGCTTATTTGTTCCCTCACCAAGGCCAGGAGAATGGGTCAGGGCACCTTTTGGGATCTATTTCTGGCCCAGTAGTCTCCTGGTGCAGAGTGGGGAAGGAAGCGGTAAAAGGAAGAGAGGTTTTTCCCAAATCCGGTGGAGAGCGCGGAGGTAGGAGGTAAAAGGGAGAGAGGTTTTTCCCAAATCCAGTGCAGAGTGCAGAGGTAGGAGATAAAAGGGAGAGAGGTTTTTCCCAAATGGGCTTTTTTTTTAACTCGCCGCGAAAGAGTGCACGCATGCACTTATCCTAGCCTCTTGGGAGCTGCTCTTCACTGGTTCGGAGTGTCCAAGCAGAATCTCTACTGCCGGGTCTCTCTTGATGTGGAAACTGCTTCTCAAGTGCACACACAGCACAGCAGTTTGCCTGCTTCACCGCGGCCCGGGGTGGCTGTGTCTCTGATGTGTCATCACCGCAGCTCTAGAGCTCCTCACCTCTTCCAGATGGTCTTCCTCTCTGGTATGACTCATATGGATTTCTTAACCTGGCCTTGTTCAGGGCTGCCAGATGTTCACATAGAATCAAATCACTTGTTTTTCCAGGTCTTTGTTGTAAGAGGGATATAGGAAGCGTCTAACTAGTCCGCCATGTTGACCACACCTCCTGCGTTCTAAGGGCTTTAATGCCTTGCTACTCAAACTGATGTCTGTGGATCAGCCACACAGACCCTGGGGCTTATAAGAAATGTAGACTCTCAGGCCCTACTCCAGACTTGCTGACTTAGAATCTGCATTTTAACAAGATCTCTGGGTGATCGGTATATACATCAAAGCTTGAGAAGCATTGCTCTAATAATGGAAGTTCTCCATACACTTGCATTGGGGCTTTGGAGAATTTCAAATGCCTCATGGGGAAGATTGAGCTCTAAAGATAGTGCAGTAGGAATAGCAAGTATCAACAACAGTTTCCCCTGGTTAGCGCTTTACAATCCACAAAGTATTTGGGTGGATGCAAGTCTGGCTCTCTTTTAAGTGTTTTTATTGCACCCCCATCCTCCATTCTAAAAATTCATCCGACCTGTATTTACCTGGATAACTTCTATTTTAAGAACAATAACTTTAGAAAAAAATACATATGAGTTTCACCAAAAGCAAGATGAGCACATGATGTCTAGTACCAGTATGTTTTCTAACATCCAAGCTTTCTTTTTGTCATAATCAGAATTGGAAAAACAAACACCACACAAAAACAATGAAAATAAAATGCACTTGTTACCACATGATTCAAAGTTACTTGCAGCTGTTTAAAAACAAAACCCGTTGCCCTTGAGTTGATTCTGACTCATAGTGACCCTATAGAACAAGTAGAACTGCCCATAGTGTTTTCAAGGAGTGGCTGGTGGATTCAAACTGCTGACCTTTTGGTCAGAGCTCCTGCAGCTGTTTAGGTATCACCAAAATCATCCTGTAAGCTCTCAGGGGTTCCATTTCCCATACTTTGGGAAACAACATTCTAGTGCATGATATGCCATCAGATGCTGTTGGGTAAGACCTGTATATCCTAATACTGCAAGTAGTCTGTCTAGCATACAGGGTAATGGAATATGGATGCTGGAGCAAACTGCCTGGATTTATTATATCCCAGCTCGAATCCAGGTCTATCCAGGCTGACCATTGACTTTGGAAAAGTTACTTTGTTATTTTTATCTAAGTTTTCTCATCTGTAAAAAGAAGATACTAATAGTAACTATCTCATATAGTTGTGAGGATTAACTGCATAGCAAAACAGAGCAGTGCCTGGCACATAGTAGTTGTTATGTAAACATTAATGGTTGTCGTGATGATGATGTTGTTGTTTTACTGTGCTCAGCTCAGAATATGATAAGTAAGTCCTTGGATGATAAATTATATGGCCACCCTACAAAGTAGGGATCTTCAGAATCATTCAGCTTAGAGGTAAGTCAAGCACTCAAGCTTTTATCTCAAAGTCAGGGAGCACAGGAAACCTCACAACTCATAGTCCAGATCTAGGTCCATTAATGAGGGCAGTAAATTCCCCCTGGAATTATTTGGGCAAAGACTGGATAATGAGATGAGAAAAAGAAGATTTGGACAGCAAACAGGGGCTGAAGTCAATGACTTTGTGGGTTTCCTTCTTTCCCTGAGATTCAGCAAGTCTGAGAAACAGGCCCAGAGGGTAAATAGTTAGCTCAAGTGTTTTTATTGCACCTCCATGCAATAAAAAGATTCAGGTAATAACTCTTTACTTATGCAGTGCAGTGAATTACTTAATATGGCCCTTCTAGCTGTAGTCTTTGTGTCTCACACACAATGATTGAGTGGGACTATGCAAATAAAGTTTATGGAACCCTAACAAAGGGATTGCTCAGTTTTGCCATCCTGTTAGGCTTAAAATGAGCCACACCAGAGACAGGAAAGAGAGGATCTCCCCACCACCAAGGAAGAAGAGACAGGAGCAGAGCACATCTTTTGGTACTGGGATCCATGCACGGAGACCCTCCTAGACCCAGGAGACAGAGAGAGCTATAACACCAAAGATGGTAAGACAGCAAGAAGCAGCAGCAGAGAAATGGCAGCAGAAGAGGCAGCAGAACCAGGAGACTGGTAGGACACCAACAGGAGATAGTGTGGTAGGCTTCCCAGCCCACAGAGCAAGAAAGCTGAGTGCCTTCGGGCAGGAGGCTTGCTGCAGGAGTAGTGCCTTGGGCTACTTATCAGCAGAGCTAAAAGAACTTTGTAACACTTGCCTGAGCAATGCAGAGGCCAAGGGACCAGAGAGAGGTGTGTCTGCAGGCACAGCTGAGAAGAGGCTGTCCTGAGGAAAGAACTGTATTCTGAGCATTCTTGAACCTGAATTGTAAGCTATTACTTCCCTAATAAACCCCATAACTGTGCGTATGGTCTGTGAGTTCTGTGTGGCAATTGCAACGAACTGTCAAACTCAGCAGAGAAATAGAGAGTGCGTGACAGGGATGGTTGGTGTCAGAATTGGTAAAGATGGCAGAGAGGTATGATTCACATACTAACTCTTTACCAGTTTGAGGAGTACTGTCAAGGTGTCTTCCATTCCTGAGCCCACAGACTAAACAACTTCCAGTGCTAACGGAGTCTCCTCTGAAAGGATGACCAGTGGAGCCAGAAGAGAACAGCTCTAAAGCATCTCAACACTTCTCTGAAGGGGGCTGGCAAGTGTTGAACTGCTGTGTGCCAGGCACTGCAATGTGCCATTTGTATACTCTCTGCCATAGACTTGTAGTTGTTGCTATTCTCCAAGTATTTTCAGTTCTCTACATTCCATGAATGCGGTGTGAGTGATTTCTCTTCCCATATGAAATTAGGTGTATCCATCTTACTTTCTTTGGCCAATGAAATGTGATAGAAATAATGTGTGTCATTCCAGGCAGAAACTTTCAGAGCTATTGGCTGATTCACCACGTTCCTATTTGCTTGCTTCTGCAATCATGGAAACATGGAGTCTCTGAATAAGGATGACAGTCAACCCTTGATGGAAAGTGTAGCAAGGAGGAAAATAAAACAGTTGTTTTAAGCCACTGAAATTTTGTTTAATACTACAGCAAACCTACCCTATCCTGAGTGAGACAAATACCTAGGTGTTGACACACACCTGAATTCTTGCATCTAGCAAGAACTCTGCTGCCCTTGGCACCTCAACTAGAGCCAATGTACAGGTTTCATTTGAAGTAGAAATGCAGCACCTATAACCCCTCTCATGTTTTTCCTCTGTCTTACTTCTTCTCCCCTGATTAATCCCTAGTTTAAAAAAAAGTGAGGAAACTTGACTCTGAGATTCTTCCCTCAGAAGCCATCTTGTCACAAACCTGAGCCAACTATTTCCCCTCTGGGCCTGTTTCTCCAACTTGCTGATTCTCAGGGGAAGAAGGAAATCCACAAGGTCCTTGACTTCAGCCCCTGTTTGCTGTCCAAATCTTTTTCTCATTTTATTATCTAGTCTTTGCCTGAATAATTCCAAAGGGAACTTACTGCCCTCATTAATGGACATAGATCTGGACTATGAGTTGTGAGATCTCCTTTACTCCCTGACTTTGAAATAAAAGCCTGAGTGCTTGACTTATCTGTAAGATGAATGATTTTGGCTGGAGCCCTGGTGGTGCAGTGGTTAAGTGCTACAGCTTCTCACCAAAAGGTCAGCAGTTTGAATCCACCAGCTGCTCCTTGGAAACCCTATGAGGCAGTTCTACTCTGTCCTGTAGGGTCATTATGAGTCAGAATCGACTCAATGGCTATATATATATATATATGTTTTGTTTTTTTTTTTACTTTGTAGGGTGGCCATATAATTTATCATACAAACCAGGGCACTTTCTTTTATTGTACTTCAGGTGAAGGCTTACAGAACAAATAGTTTCTCGTGAAATAGTAGTACACATATTGTTTTATGACATTGGTTAACAACCCCACAACATGTCAACCCTCTAACTTCTCAACCTTTTCTTTTGGTGAAAATACACATAAGCCAAAGATACACCATTTCAAAACTTTCTACATGCACAGTTCAGTGACATTGACTACACTCTTCCCATTGTGCTGCTATTCTCACTTAATATGAAGGCTTACAGAACAAAATAGTTTCTCATTTAACAGTTACTACAAATGTTGCCCTATGACAATGGTTAACAATCTCACAACACATCAACAATATCCTTCCTCAACCTTGGGTTCCCTATCACCAACTTCCTTGTCCCCTTCTGCCTTCTGGCCTCTGTCACTGGACTACTGTACCTCGTTAGTCTCATTTGGTTTTACGGGGCCGTCCACTCCCAGGATGAACAGTGAACCTCGGACATAACTTCACCACTGAGCTAAAAGGGTGTCTGGGGCCATAAAACCAGGGCACTTTTAAAAATAAAAGGAGCCCTACTGGAGCAGTGGTTAAGCACTCTATCACAGCCTTGGAAACCATATGGGACAGTTCTATTTTGTCCTGTAGAGTCACTATGAGTTGGAATCGACTCCACAGCAGTGGGTTTGGTTTTTTGTTTGGTTTTTGTTTTTGTCATTGGTTTCAGCAATTATACTGGGACAACAGGTGTAAAACAGGACTGTCCTGGGAAACCCATTACGTATGGCCACTAGGCTTCTGTGATTCTATGGCTACCACCAAATGATACAAATTAAATTCCTTGGGCAGAACTGGGTCTCATCTTTTGTAACTAACCCGGACTTTTGGTCTCACCAACTGCAACTGTTGACAGCTGTTCTTCCTTGGGCCATCCCTGATTCTCTAACCAACTCACATGTGAGAAGTCCAGTCAGAAGCCATTATAGAGGGAAAGCATGTGCATATGGCTATAATTTCAAGCAAATTTTTCCCATAGGTGCTTCATATGCCTGACTACTATCTTGATCAGATGCATATTTAATGCCTTTGCAAGGATACAAAAATGCAAACTGCTCAACCTTTCCTGGAGCTTTAGAATGCTGCCAGTTCCCTGTACAGTTGCTGTGAGAGCTACTGGTATGCCTGGAGCTACACTCTCTCAGTGTCCCCACAAAACCTGGACTCTCAGGAAACTTACCCACATGGTAATAGAAGGAGAGGCAGGGTTTATTAAGTTTCCTTCTGCAGGCTTTTTGATTGCATTTCTGCCCTGGGCACAGGCTTATTTGCATAGTTGATTCATAGCTTTAATTGGAATATTATAGTTACTTCACATAAACCACTATCTTGGTCTCTGTCTGGAATTTTTTTTTTAAAATAATCCATTCAATACCACATGGAGCCTAATGAAACCATGAGCCTCTAATATGGGAAGATTTATATTCCCTTTCCACTGGGACAGAGGAGTATGGAGGGTGGGAATGGAAAACAAACTAGCTGCTAAGTTCCAGGAAGGCTTGACTGCCACTCCAGGACAGTCTGGCAATCACACACAACTCAAGTGCATTCAACTTCAAGAACCTTTGCTAATTGCGGCTTATTTTTATATTACTGCCTCTCTAAGGAGCATCTTCTCTTAAAGTTAAGCTTCTGCGCTTCTTTCCTCTGCTTGTTCTTTCCAAAAGATGCTGAAAATTTACCAGTACTTGAAGTTTATTATATGCCAAGCCCTGAGTAAATTCCTCAGATTATAGCAGTGCAAAAGGCAAGTTTGTCCTGGCCCTCAAGTAGATTATGCTCTTGCCAGACAATACAGACATCAAGAACAAATTACACATGCTATTAGTTAATAATGTATAACAAGCCTCTGCTTTTCCCATTCCTTCTGAATTTAGAAGCCTGTAGCATATAGGAATAAAGGGACATTTCTTCTGTGTTCAGCACTTAGAAGTTGTTTTTAATATCAGGTATTTTGCTTGGTTTCTCCCAGAACTTCTATGGGCCCCTGCTTAGTTTATAGTTCTTAAATCAAACACAAAATGCACTAACAGTAAAGGAAAAGATTGGTAAATTGGACTACGTTGAAATGAAGAACTTCATCAAAGTTTTCAATAGGAAAGGGAAAAGATAACACAAAGAGCAGATGATATTTGCAATATGTAGAATACTCTTGAAAATCAATAAGACAGACAGATAATTCAATAGCAAAATACGGAGAAGTCTTGAATAGGCATTGCACAAAAAGAGTATCAACTTCATTATAAATCAGGAAAATTCAAGTTAAAATCACTATGAAATACACTACACAACAAGAAGACCGATAAAAGGCAAAAGACAGACAATACTGTTAGAAAGGACGTGGGTCATCTGAAACTTCATAAACTGCTGGTTTGGAAATAACTTTAGAAAATTAGTTGGTATCATCTATTATAGCTGAATACATGCATACTCCATGATCTAGTATGTACTGCTAGGATGCCCTCAATAGAAATGTGGCACCAAAAGACATGCATAATTATGTTCATAGCAGCAGTTTTCATAATAGCCACAAATAAGTTATTTGCAGTCTTTTGCTACAACGAAGTTCTATACAACAATGAAAATGAATTAACTACAGCTAAATGGGGTCATCATGAGTCCCACTCAATTCAACAGCAACCAATAACAACAACATGCAACAACTTAGATGAATCTCACAAACATAATATTCAGGAAAGGGAGCCAGACGCAAGAGAATACATGCTATATAATTTCATTTTGAAAAACAGGAAAAAATAATATGTGATAATAATGTAATGGTTATCTTTGTTTCAGAATTTTAAAGATAATTCCATTGAATTATTACTTCCATAGTTTTCATTCTACAGTCAGCTGTCAACTTTCTTAATGCTCCTTTGAAGGTAGTGTGTAGTTTTTCTCGTTCATCTTTTTAGATTTTGTCTTTAATTTTTAGCAGTTTGACTTTGATGTTTCTTATCTGCCTACTTGCTTTGTGCTTTTTTTTTTTTAAATTACCCCTCATCTCCTCAGTTCAGATATTTTTGATTGTTCTTCCAATTAGCTAATTCAATCTTCCCTATCCAATATTTTTTTTAAATCAATTCACAGAATTTTTAATTTTATGTCTACATTTTTCTTTTTTTCTAGAATCCAATTTTCTGATGAGCTTGTTTACATTTTTTCTTTATATTTTTGAATATGTTAGTCATAGTTATTTTGATGTCTTTTTCTGCCAACACTAATATCTAGATCTGCTTTTACCATCTATTTGTCTCCTTGGTTACTGATAATATGACCCTGTCTCTATCTCTACATGCCTAGTAACTTTTTATTAAATATGTTTAAACACTGTAGAGTTACAGGTGATGTTATCTTCCACAGAGTAGGTTTATTTTTTCCTCTTATAGGCAGATATAGAGAGGCTAATATCCTTAATCCAATCAAGCACTTCATGTGTCAATTCTGGGTTACAGTTTTGGTAAGACTGTCTATCTCTGAGTCTTCATTTTGTTAGAGTGTGGCCATCAGAACATTCAATTGTGAGCCTGGTGAGTCTTTTTTTCCTCAGCACTGAGAAACTGCATGCAGTTTTGCTCTACTTTCCAGAGATTTTGGCTTAGCTCCTTGATTTCCCATTCTTTACAACTTTAGAATTTGGTAGACACATTGAGAAGGGTTCTGGTTGTGTGTATGAGGCCCTTCAGTCTTCAGTTTTGTCACTCCGGCCATATATGACTGCCATAAACCACCTCTGCTAGTTTCTCTGTCCCATAGCAATGTCCCTCTGCCAGAGGCCAAGGCTGGATTAGCAGAATTTAGATGTGCCCAGAACAATAAGTGTCCCCTGGAAAAGAAATAGTTGTAGATAGTCAGTGTTGCTCCAAGAATCCCTTGAGGACTTTTTACTTCTGCCTGTAAGTCTCAGGGCTCCTCCTTCTGGTGACTCTTGTCTCTTAAGCACTGAGAAGCTATGAGAAATTCTGCTGTGTGTTCTGGTTTTTAGTTTTGGCTTAAACCCTTCTCCTCCTGCTCCACACAACTTCAAAATTTAATTAACATCTTAAAGGGAAAACTGGTCTTGGGTTTGAAGCCCCTCCATTCTCCATTTACATCACTCCATCCTCAAGCTTCTGCTAGTTTCTCTGCACCTTCCTCCAGCAGCAGTCTCTACCTGGGCCGCACACAAATTTCCAACCTCTGGCATATGGCCAGAATTGGCAAATACCCCCAGTGGAAGCTGAAAATCCTAGCTCACCTCTGCAATGTTCTCTTCTATGGAATTTTATGACTCTAATCCTCATTACTATGTAGCACTCTGATGTCTTTAAATGCGCCTTTTTTTTCTTCAAACTATCAAGTTTTTCTTGTTCTTCAAAGGAGTGTTGGTATGAATAAACCTCTACATCCTATTAGGAAGCCAAGTCAGTAATTACTTTTAAGGAGGGGATGGGTAATGAGAGAGAGGATAGTGAAGAATTTCTTCCTTTATATGGGAGTTAGGGCTACAGAAGTATGTTCAAATTTTTAAAATTCAGAGTTGTAGCATTGTAATTTGTACCTTATCCTGGTACAAATGTTGTATTTCCAATAAAATGTGTACTTTACAAAGAAGCAGAGATAACATAGGAAAGGAAAACATAAAGCTATGTGATAAATACAACTTTACCCAAAACTCAGTGGAAAAGTAGCTATAAAGGCCACCGCTTTATACAAGGGCCTGAGTTCTTCCTTTGGTTTCCCTGTTCTTGGCTTCATATTCTTCCTCTTTCTCTGTGGGGAGCTCTACCTTCTTTTTGTGTGAGGTGGTCAGCAACCCAGTTCCCTCTCTCTTATCCTCTCATTATACAATTCCCAAAGTCTGAGTCCTTGCATCAGGACTGGCTTCCTAGAAATGCAAGGAAAAACAGAGACACCTATTGACATTCTGGCATGGGGAGAAGCATTTGGGGCTCCAGATCTCACAGGCTTGGGTGGGACCAGGCTATATGCCCCTGCAAGGTTTTCCTGCCAGGATGATTTGCAGATACAACTGTTTAATAAGCTTGGTACTTGTTGGTTTATACACATACTCATATTAGTATTAGTTCTCAGGGACAGTACATTCTCAAGCCATGAGAAGAAACAAGTATCTTCTCCAATACATTGTAAGCTGCAGGGCTGTTCCTTTCCCACAAAGTTGGTAAATCCAATATTATTCTTTCCTCCTTCCAGACTGAGCCCTTTGGGGCCTGCTGGAATAAGTAAGAAACCATATGTTCCTTATAAAAGTTCTCTCAGTTACACAAACAGAAACTGTAAAATGTCTACTTTAGAAAGAACTCTTTCCCCCTTCTCAGTCTCATCTGGGGAAAAGGATGAGGTTTTATTACAATTGTGGTAAGTGCAGCACAGGAGAAATATGAAGTGTGGTGCAGAGGTTAAGAGCTTGCGGCTAGCCAAAAGGTCAGCAGTTCGAATCTGTCACCCATTCCTTGGAAACCCTATGGGACAGTTCTACTCTGTCCTATAGGGTTGCTATGAGTAGGAATTGACTCAACATCATTGGGTTTGGTTTGGTTTTTTGGTATGAGAGTGAGTTAGAGACTGTGCTAATCTAGTTGGGAATGTATCAGTTTGACTCTTCTGAGAAGCAGAGACCAAAGATAGGATTAGATGAGTAAGCAATTTACTGGGGGAAACACTTATGAAGGCCAAAGTGGGGGGATCAGGAGGAGTTGAGGGGAACCTTCAGACCATTTTGAAAGTCTGACCCTTATGAAAAGAGAGGGAAAGAAGCATTGGGTAGAAAGATCCTCAGATCAGATCCTCAGTACAATTCTGAGAAAGACTTGGGTACGCTGATGGAGAGACCCTGAACAAGAGTTGCCCATGAGAATAGTCCTTGCCTAAAGTCATTCAGTCAGTGATTTGAGAGTTGAGATTCTAACTCAGGGTCTCCAAAGTCCGTGTTTTGTTCATTTCACCATAGCTGCTATATGCTCTCATTTTCTAACGTTTGGGTGGGTGGTGTGTAGGTTATAAACCTCTCAGCATCCCTGTAGGATGGAATGTGACATCTTCAAAATCACACAATGGTTAGAGATGTGGAAATTGAGTTTTAGACAGCTTACATAACTTGCCAAACAGCTATTAAATGGTGGTCCTAAAAGCTAGGACAAATGGAATAACCATCAATAAAGTGAGACACTAGCTCCTGGTGTCCTATGTCTAGCTCTACCCTCACATGTACTCCATACTTCATGGAATGAAGGTGCTCAGAGAGGAAAGAGCACAAGCTTTGGAGGCTTGACAGATTAGGCAGCCTGAAGTTCTAACTGACTGTCAATTGCCAAACGTGTGCTCTTGGGCAAGTTATGTAAGTTCTCTGAGCCTCACTTTCCTCATCTGTAAAAGAGAATGTTACTAAACATTCTTAAGTAAATTAAATGTGTACCTGTGAAAGCAGCTAGTACAGGCTGGGCACATGGTAGGGGCTCAACAAATGTTCACACCCAGCTTAGGAAGATACTGTTATGATGGACAGAGCCAACTTATCAGTCTCCCAGCTATGAACAGAAGGCTTACCTGACCCCATTGGGAAACTGAGGCCTAACTTTATACTAATCTTTAGGTTGCCATTTGGAAAGCATTTGTACTAATAGAAATTAGTTTTCTCAGTCTTGGTTTTCCTATTAATTATTCTGAAAACATACTCACATTCTGTCAACAAGCCTACTTTCAAGATTGTAGCCATTTTTCATCCTTAATAAAATCTCCTATCTGTCTCCTCCCTTATGTTTCACAATTGAAAACATCTTAATTCCAGAGAATTTAAAGAATATGGGAAAATAGGAAGCGTAGAGCCCCCTTTTCACCTCCCCCTAATGATAATTGCTCCCTAAAAGAGAAAGTAATTTCTCCTTCATCCATTGGGTGCAGGACTCTACATTCTCTTCTTTGCTCAAGTCAAGACTAAGGCTCCATGTAAATGATTGTTATTATCCTCATTTCAGATGTGAAGAAGCTAAGGCTAATAGAGGTTAACTCTTTGGCCAAGATTACACAGTAAATGGCAGAGTCAATATTTGAGCTCAAGTTAGTGCGATAGGAAAATCCATGTTTTTTTTTTTTTTTCCCCATGCAGGTGTTAGTTCTTTGCCATTTCTGCCTAAAATCACATGAAAACACACACACACACACACACACACACACACTACACATGCACACACAGAAATGCACACATATGCATGCATGCTCGGACAGTTTACTGCCTCCTATTTTAGGTCTATTATTATAAAGAATAGGAAACACCTCCCTTCTCTGTCAGCTTCTGTCCTCCACATGTAAAGCTATTAAGCCATTATCCTCCATTGGCAGCAGTGAATGCCAGAGGACTGCAGTTGTGAATTAAGCTTATTTCCTTCTAGATATGAAAAGTGTTGTTAACCTAAAAGATTTTCCTCAGATTGGTGGACTACCTCAAAAACTATAACGAAATTATTTTATGATCATTAGAAGAATCATAAGCTCTTTGTGGGTGGGGATTATGTCATTTACTTTCTTTAGATCCACAAACTTCCAAGTTCTTATGAATTAGTGAAATAAACAACAATAAATCAGAAAGCATCATGGTGCTGAAGAAAGTTCTTTGCAGAAAACTAGAAGTTGTGGAGACTCATCTCAGTACTCCCACTGCTTTACTATGTGCCCGGGGAAAGTCACTTTCTTGGAGCCCCAGTTTTCTCATCTCTAGAATGAGGGGCCAAGTAGGATGATCCCTCAGGTCTCTCCCCTCTGAGTCTATGGCACTCAGCCAAGCCTTTGGGAGACTATGACATCTTCCAGACACATCTCCATTCTTGGGAACAGGCCACCGCGACTCATTAGGAAGCCTCTCTCTCACAAGTCATCCCCACTGGAGGGCAGAGCATCTTTTCATTTTCCCTTTCCTGATACTACATATTTTAAAGGTTGGAAGCCTCTTCCATCACTGAATACCTTTGCAAAAAAATAAAAAAAGGTTATTTTATGCAAAGAAGGTAGAGTCCACTCATTTCAAAACATCTTCCCCAAAGATAAGAACATATATTGTTGTTGTTGCTCACTGCCATTGAGTTGACCCCCCACTCATGGTGACCCCATGCACAAAGAAACAAAATGCTGCTGGGTCCTGTGCCATCTTCATGATCAGTTGCAGATCAGACCTTTGTGATCCATAGGGTTTTAGTTAGCTGATTTTCAGAAGTAGATCGCCAGGCTTTCCTCCTAGTCTGTCTTAGTCTGGAAGCTCCGCTGAAACCTGTTCAGCATCATAGCAACACACAAGCCTCCGCTGAAAGATAGGTGGTGGATGTGCATCAGGTGCATTGGCAGGGAATCAAACCCAAGTCTCCTACATGGAAGGTGAAAATTCTAGCAGCATATATTCTCTTTCCTAAATATTCCAGAATCCCATTTCTACCGCCAAGTAACCTGTCCTTCAAAGAGATCTGATAGGCAAGGGTAAGTAAATACTATTTCAGAGTGAAATCTAGCTCTTGAGTTTTACTGTACAAGAAAGAGACTTTGAGAGGCAACCCCCAGTTTTCCTTGTGGTTTTAGTTCTGAACGTGAAGGAAGGCATTGCCGGTGTCTTGAGGCCATCTTTATCTCAGCTGAGAATGAGCTCTCTGACCAGTTAAATGAGCTTTAATTACTGAAAATGCATGCAGATGTCTTTTACACACGTCTAACTATTTAAAGTGCCTTTGGATTGGAGTTGGAGCCAAACTCTGAAAAAGAATGCAATATATCAAAACGTCTCCTCTTTCCAAAGGGGAGAATAAATGATGATTTCTAAGATTCATCGTAAAGCTTGTCCTCAAAATGGTAATGAGGCATCACTAGGTAAATGTTGGCTGGAAATACTGAGAAACAAAACATTTCCCATGCAGTCCAACCCAAGGGCACAGATGATTTCAGGGAACAGAGAGGCTAAAGCCTAAGGCAAGGGTACTAAATGCACCCAGCAAGGACGAAGTGTTGGGGAAGGAGTCCCAGATTTGGTTAAATCTGGTGAATGTCATCCTGCTTAAAGGCTGATAGGAAAAAAGATGTTCTAGTTAACCTCTTGCTTTATGTGCTTGTCCCAATCTTTTGCCGATGCACCATAAAAAAGAGTGAACAACTGGAGAGCAGCACCACATTAATTGTTAATACAGGAGTCAAACACAGGAGACTTGCTGTGTGAAAGGAAGGTCTCTGTACCAGGGTGTAGCCCAGTACCTTTTTGCAGGACACAACCTACACAACTGTTCATGGCATCCCTGAAATCCTCACAATCCCTCTGAGGTGCTATGCTTTCTCTTGAATTCGAACTTTGTACATACTATTTCTTCTACCCGGAATAGCCTCTACCCATCTCTCAGCCCTTTGCTGGTCTGTTGCACAGTCACCTCTTAAGTGTCCACTTAGACATCACTTCCTTAAATTGGATCCTTGGTTAGATGCCTGTTTTAGATGTCCCCACCTTAACACATGGGGTCCCCATGAGTTGGAATTGACTCCACAGCACTGAGTTTCTTCTTTTTTCATGCCATAACTGAGTTGCAATTGCCTGTTCTTTGGATATTTTTCCACAAGAGATAATCTCCTAGAGACTACTGACCAAGTCTTCCTCTTCTTTCCTGTGCTATTAGTGATTACCAAGGGCTGGTGGGGGGAGGGAGAAACAGGGAGTTATTGTTTAATGGCTACAGAGTTTCTGTTTGGGGTTATGAAAAAGTTTTGGAAATAGTGGTGATGGTCGCATAACATTGTGAATGTAATTAATGTCACTAAATTGTACACTTAAAATGGTTAAAATGGCAAATTTTATGTTATATATATTTTATCACAATGGAATTGAAAAAGAGGGGAGTGCAAAGAGGAAAGGATAGAGAGAAAAGGAAGGAAAGAAGGGGAGACCAAGAGAAAAGGAGAAAGGAAGAGGAAAGGAACCAGAAATTCGTGCGGGGAGAGAGACAAGAAAAGAGAAAAAAGGAGAAGTAAAAGGGAAGAGAAAGAAGGAAAAGGAGAGAAAGAGAGGAGAGAAAAAAGGGAGAGGAAGGAGTGAGAGGGAAGAAAAAGAACTCTGCTGCCTAAGAGATGGAACTTCTCCTTGCCAGGGGAAGCCTCCTGCCCCACAGACTTCTCCTTCCTTACTTCTCACTGGCATCCATCATCCCCATAGTTCACCTACTCAAGTCTGTGTCCTGAACCAAACTGTTGTTGTTAGCTACCCTGACTCATGGGGACCTTGTACAAAATGGAATGAATCAGTACATGAGGTGCATTGGCTAGGAACCGAACCTGGGTCTCCAGCATAGAAGACAAGAATCTACCACTGAACCACCAATGTCCCCTCATTGAGCAGAGCTAGCTTGTATGAAACTTTTTCACCGGGGAGAAGTGCAGCAAGTCAGGTTCTCCTCTCCTCTCCCAGAACCATGACCTGGATTTCCATCAACAATGTCTGCGTCCAATTCTGGAGAGTGGGATCAAGCAAGACAAGACCCCTGGTCTTGGGGGTCTTCTCATTTGAATGTAGTAAGAGCCTTCCTTCTAATCCACAGAGAGCCAGGAGGCTGCTGCAGGCTGTGCAGCCTGCGGGCTGCAGAATCAGTTGTCTTCTGGAGCTTATGAAAAGTGCTTCCTTGGGGGGCTTGCAGTCTTGCTCTGGGGCCTCTGTTTAGTGACACGTTCTAGAAAAGGGTTTAGGGTCTGAAATTTCCTACCAGGCTGGTGAGAGAGAAATTCATTTGGCTGCTCAGGGATTGGGAATAGCATTTATGTTTTCGTTAAACCTGTGATTTTTAACTTTCAACAGCATTACCTGGGGAACTTGTTTAAAAGGGGCAACCTTGAATCCCAACCCCACAGATTCTGATTCATTGAGTTTGGAGAGGGGCCTGAGACTCTGCCTCTTTAACAGCTGTGCCCTCCTGCTTAATTCAGATGTGGAATCTCAGAGCCCTCAGTGGGAGGGACAGGGTGAGGCTGTGGACTGGCAGCTCTCAGTGCAGTGAGCAGGAGAGACTAGGGGGATCTCCACATATATGGTTCCTGGAGAGGGGACACGGACCACTTTTCACCAGTGGCTAGCCCTTTGTGAGTTTGCAGGCCCCTGTTTAGGCCTTGGTTTTCTCCCCTCTATCGTCATCCCACTTGCCTGGGTCAACATCCCTGAGAATTGGGTGGCATCACATTCTTGCTGCCTTCTGAGATGGCTCTGCAAGGTGACAGACGCAGATAATGTTGTGTTGAGTAGCAACTCTAGACTGGGCTGGCTTCTTCCAGGGAAGTTACAATCTAGATATCAAAGTAGATACTTTGGTGGAGAAGGGGAGTCCCTGGCAGTGGTGTCACTGGGGGGGAGGTTGGGGTAGTGTGGACTGCACCAGGTGACATTGCCAGAGGGGGTGACACCAAAATGACTGTTTATAAAATTTTCATGCAATGTTTCAGTAGAAATTTATTATTTTTTATAAAAATATTCCTGTATGTAGTTACAACAACAAAAACATTTTTTAATAAGCCCAGCTTATGTGTATCAATATGCCTACAAGGCTAAAACTCTATGCTAATTTACTTTTTGAACCTTCTAATGTGCTCCTGTCAGAGCTGCCATTATTGCCAAATTATAATGATGCTTCAAATCATATGATTTCGTCTGCTCATGCTGTTTTTTTCGTTGCTGCTGGTGTTTTTATAGTCGCTGATTTTGTCAACATTTCTGGTGTTTTAGCTACAATATTGTGGTAATTATATTTGTGAACCTATATCAATAACTTTTTGAGAATGAAGTAGTAATTAAAGGAAAAGAAGGAGAAAGAAAAAGGCTTCCACTCAGTTACTAATAATGTTGTAACTAATAATGTTGTAATTCAATGTAGAAAGATTTTAGAAAATAATTTTGTCGTTAGTATTCATATAATCTAATAAATATTACTTTTAAGCAATTTAAAACTGTATTTATCACATATTACTCTATGATTAAAATTGATAATAAGCATTACTAAGGTCTGGTACAGGAGGAGATCCATGGGGAAGGTGACATCATGAGTTACCGAACTGGGTTGTTACTGAACCCTAGAAGGTGGGTCCTTGTCCGGCGCGCTCAGACTTCCCTATTATCTGGACACTGGTCTTTGAGAAAGTAACTTTACTGCAATGCTCAGAGCAAGGAGCCAGGCAAAGTTCCTGAGCTATGGGAAAGTACGGCTCATACGTGATTTGGGCAGCAAGATGGCGGCCGAGCAGGTGTACTGGGGAGGGAAGATTCTAGAAGGTGGCCAGGAAACAGAAGGTGATGTGGTTCTTGTCGGACCTCTCACTTCAGAATAAGGTCCGGGTGATAATTTTCTGTCTGATTTGTTCCTCCTGTTGCTGCGCCCTCTGTTGAGGTCAATTAGCAGTCACAGGCAGCATTTCTGCACATGCTTGTTGGTGTTGTTAGGTGCTGTTGAGTCAGTTCCGACTTATAGTGACCCTACGCACAACAGAATGAAACACTGACCAGTCCTGCGCCATCCTCGCAATTGTTGTTATGCTTGAGCCCATTGTTGCAGCCACTGTGTCAATCCATCTCGTTCAGGGTCTTCCTCTTTTTTGATGACCCTCTACTTTACCAAGCATGATGTCCTTCTCCAGGGACTGATCCCTCCTGATAACATGTCCAAAGTATGTGAGATGTAGTTTCGCCATCCTTGCTTCTAAGGAGCATTCCAGTTGTACTTCTTCCAAGACAGATCTGTTCGTTCTTTTGGCAGTCCATGGTATCTTCAATATTCTTCGTCAACACCACAATTCAAAGGTATCAATTCTTCTTCTGTCTTCCTTATTCATTGTTCAGCTTTCAAATGTGTATGAGACGATTGAAAACACCATGGATTGGCTCAGGTGCATCTTAGTCCTCAAGGTGACATCTTTGCTTTTCAACACTTTAAAGAGGTCGTTTGCAGCAGATTTTCCCAGTGCAATGCATCTTTTGATTTCTTGACTGCTGCTTCCATGGGTGTTGATTGTGGATCCAAGTAAAAGGAAATCCTTGACAACCTCAGTCTTTTCTCCATTTATCATGATGTTGCTTATTAGTCCAGTTGTGAGGATTTTTGTTTCTGCGCATGTGGGATGGGGCAAGTCTGGCTTCAGCTAGTTTAAGGACTAATGGAAATTTACTGGCATTTGTAAGGTCAGGTTACAGGGTGACACCAACCCTAGTGACACCACTGGTCTCTGGGTGATGCAAATGGTTAATACACACAGCTGTTAAAGGAGAGGTTGAAGTTTCAAGTCCACCCAGAGGCACCTTGGAAGAAAGGTCAGCTGAACTACTTGTCAAAAATTAGCCACTGAAAACGCTGTAGAACAGTTCTACTCCGACATACATGGGGTCGCTATGAATGGGCATCCACTGATGGCAACTTTTTTTGTGTGTGGGGGGTAGGGGTGTGGTAGTTGCTAAAGATTCCTCTGGCATTCACAGATGTGCACAGGGGCAGGGAGGGGTGTCAGGGCGGGGCAGAAGGAGGGAAGATGAGTGGGTAAAGCAGGAGCTGAAATCCCTTTTTCTTTCTCCCCTTTTAGTTACTATGCTATGGGACATGGGACCATCCCCTGCCTCTCAGGTCTTCCCTCTTCTCCTACAAAATGGAGCCCATCACCAGTACCCCCAAACCGACTCGCAGCTGCGATGTGAAGGGAAAATGTAATGACATATTGGAAAGCACTTTAAAAAACCATGCAAAAGCCTCCCCAGTCAGGAATTAAGATCAGTCATGTTATAAGCTTTTAGTAAGGCACAATCACCTGGGAAGGATTCCACCCTGGAACAGTTCCACGCCTTGGGACATTTCAATGCCCTGATCTGTTACTGCCCTGTGTTTTCATTCATTTCTGGATGTGGATGAAGTCTCTACTGTCTCTCTGTGATCCCAAGATCCCAAGTCATTTATTTCGACATTGTCTTCTCTGAAGCACCACTTTCTGTTGCTTTTCTCATATTCCATTTCCTAGAGACTGCTGTTGAATTAGTGAGTTCTTTTAAAAAATAACCTTCAAAAATCGTGTGCCCTTCCGCAGACGGTCTACTTAGTTCTTTATTGCTTTGCTTCTCTACAAAAGGAAAGTGAAGAATAGCTATCAGACTGTAAGGCCTGGTCTCGTGGGAAAGGAAGCAGAGCACATGCAGAAGGCTCCCTACCCCAACGGCCTTCAGGCGAAGCACCTTCTGCTTGGTGGTCCACGCTGGACACGGCACACCTGTTTGATACTCTCAGTCCCTACCTGCGTCTCCAACACCTCTGCTCATTTAACCTCCCCACAACCCTCCACCTCTGGCCTCAGTATTTGCTCTACACAAGGTTCCCTAGCTCCTTGCTTTACTTGGGTCTTTCTTCCCTCAAAGTATCCTCTTTAGAAAGCCCTTCCTTGACCCCCACATCTTACACAGCCCTCTGGTCACTCAATAGTCCCTTACTGTGCTCTATTTTTCTTGAAAGCTCTTAAGCCAGTAATTTTCAACTCTAACGCAAACCAGAACCACTTGGGGAGTTTGTTAATCATGTAGATTTCCAAGCCCCGATCCGTGATTTAAGTGGTCTGTGATGGAGAAACTGGCATTTGTTAAAAGTTCTCCATGTGATTTTTCTGTGGAACCAGGGTTGAGAACTTCTGACTAAATGTTATATATTTGCTATTTGTCTCAACTATTAGGATATACAAGAAGCCATGGTGGCACAGTGGTTAAAGCACTCAGCTGCTAAGTGAAACGTCTGCAGTTGGAACCCACCAGCTCCTCCACGGAGAAAGTGGCAGTCTGCTTCTGTAAAGATTTACAGCCTTGGAAACTCTATGGGGGCAGTCCTACTCTTATCCTACAGGCTCGCTATGAGTCGCAATCAACTCGGTAGCAGTGGGTTTATTAGGATATACAGTGGATTGCAAAAAAAAAAAAATGGCCACACATTCTTCCTCAAACTGTATACATGACATTTGCAATGCATCTTTGAAGCTCTTCCTATCAGGAGGTGGGGTCTATTTCCCCCCGCCCTTACATCAGGATGGGAGTCCCTGGGTGATGCAAATGGTTAACAGCGAAAGGTTGGAGGTTTGAGTCCACCCAGAGGCACTTCAGAAGAAATATTGGTGATCTACTTCCAAAAAAAATCAACCATTGAAAACCTTATGGAGCATAGTTGTACTCTGATACACATGGAGTCACCATTAGTCAGAAATGACTTGATGGCAACTGGGTTTTTACATCTAGGCTGGCCTTGTGACTTGCTTTGACCAGTAGGATACTGTAGAAATGACATTGTGGAACTTCTGAGGCTAGCCTACTGGAGGATGAAAGGTCATGTGGAGCTGAGACACACCATCCTAGACCAAAGAGCTGATAGCCAGCACCAACCTTCAGATGGGAGTCTTTGACCTGTGGCCTCTACCCTCATGAAGCTTACATTGAGTATTAGTAATCTATGGCTGCCTAACAAGTGGTATGAAAATTTAATGGCTTAAAATAGTAGCCATTTGCTCTAAATTTTGTGGGTCAGCAGTCCTATTGAAGCATCAGATGACTGCAGTTGCATGGCTGTCCCCAGGTGAGACAAGTAGAGGAGTAGCCCAGCACCCAACCCAAGTTGCTGACCCACAAAATATAGAGCAAATGCTATTGTTTTAAGCCATTAAATCTCTGTACCACTTGTTTTGCAGCCGTAGATTACTAATAACCAAACAAACCTGTTGCCACTGAGTTGATTCTGACTCACGGCAACCCTATAGGACCGAGTAGAACTGCCCCATGGGGTTTCCAAGGCGCAGCTGATGGAATCAAACTGCCGACCTTTTGGTTAGCAGCCGAGCTCTTAACCACTGGGCCACCAGATTAGTGATACAGAACGTCAGGTTCATGAGGGTAGAGACTTGTGGGTTTTGGTTTTCCATTTGTTTGTTTTTATTTCTTTATCCCCACTACCTGGCACTTAGTAGGTACTCAATAAATCTTTTCTAAGTGAGTCAATGAAGTAACTGGCAGAGCTTTACAAAGAGCTGTTCTGGACTTTGCTAAGAGTCCAGTCGGCAGTGTGGGAGCCTTCTCTAAGTACCTGCAGTCAGCTGATGAGAAAGAATATGGCTCCTCTTTCTTCCCCCAAGAAATCTCTTAAACTGCCATAGTTAAACTCTCCTTTCTCATTTCATAGAAGGGTTGTTGAGCATAAATCTTTGCTGACTCAGCTCAAAACACTTCTGGTTCAGAGATACTGCAGAAATTGAATGCTTCCTCCAGCCCTACCCTGAGAAGAGCATCAAGGTAGCTAAGGTTGTGAGGACCCTCTAGTGAACAGGTGGTCAGAGTAGTGGAGGAGCTGGGGGAAGTGGACAATAAGGTATTTAGGAAAAGCTGGTAAACTGGCTGGTGCAACTAATTTAGTTTCAGTCCCTGTTATAAGCAGACTGGGTATTTTGGTAATGATCTCTATTCTAAAGCAAAGATGCTGTCATTGTGAGTCCCAGTGGGAAGAACAACTAAGAGAAGGATAATGGGGTGACCTAACCTAGAATTGTGCACTGAGCTAGAGTTTTTCTGAATCAGGTTGTCTTCAGCTGGGTTCCCCCTAAAGCAGACTCTGAGACTAGGGTGGAAGTGATCTTATTTCTAAACCATTTGGGGGTGCCTTAGGCCCTTTCCCCCGAAACACACACCATTGCTACATTTTATCCTTAAAAGACTATTGTGCTTAATTGGTGAGATGATATATGTGAAACTGTGAAATACTTAAGGTGTGTAACCCACATAAAAGCAGGATCCTTGTATGTCCCAGTCTCTGTTGTGATCTGAGAACCCAGTCCAACATTTACAGTATCATAAAAGGAAGCTCAATTTTTACTTGTATCCTTTCAACAATATTGAATCGACCCAATTCAGAAGCCACAGTAATGTTTCTCAAAGCATCTTTGTTCTCCTTCTTAATTCTTTCTCACTTGCTCTTGCTCTGTATCCCCAAAAGCCTTTCTCAATGCCCAGCCTATTTGGTGTTTATCTCTTTTTCCTCCCTCACCATTCTCAGACCTGTATTATGTGGACTGAGTAAGCCTACTTACCTAAGTCTTCCTATTTCCCCTCCAGCTTCTCTAGTATGGTATCATGTACTAGCTGTGTCATCTTCGGCATGTTACATAGCCTATTTGCACCCCAGTTTTCTTATATATAAGATGGGGATTTAACCCTATGAAGAAGGTTCTATGGAAATTAATGAGTTCATATTTATAAGGTGCTTAGAACTCTGCCTGGGACACAGAAGGTGCTCAATAAACCTTATTGGCTATTGTTGTTGTTGTTGTTTTTGTTAGTAGTGGTACATTAGTGATAGTATTTAACTCTGATTGTGCATCACTAAATATCTGAGAATCAACTGGCTAAAGTGGAAACTGTAGATAGAGGTGGCAAAGAGAAGGAGATAAATCTTAGTGGACAAGGTCAAATCTCATATCATATGTGTCGGGGTGGGGGGAGTGGAAAACCTATTAAAAAATCCTGCACCTGTCAGATACCAGGAATGGTTAAGTATTTAGATATCAGAAGAAATTCTCTTCTCTTTCTACTGTAGCTCATGGTACATATATATTTTCAGTTTTGTCTCTTCTCTAAATGCTCCCTGTTTTTTGGACCACCCATCTTCGAAGAGTTTAAACTTCATCTTAACATTACCTGAGACTCTCTGCTCATATTGCCTGACTTTCTCTTTTGCTTTTCTTCCACTTTTATAGTGGAAGTGCTAAGTCTCTCAGAGACTCTCCTGAACATCTCTTCTTGCTGGTTTTCTTGCTTGCCATGTGATACCAAAACCATCTTTGTAAGCCCTCTGTGGCATCTGGGAGAGGTAGGATGAGGCTCGTTTACTCTGTTTTCTTTTCACACAAGCTCTACATTCCAGTAATGACTGGGCACAGGGCAAATGACAAGGAACTAATCACCAGGATGGGGGCAGCTGCCCATGCCCAAGCCCTCCAGTCACATCCCAGGAAGCCCACCAGAGAGATGATGCTATTGCTTTGTGTATGACAGAGACAGGGCTAAGAGACCAGATGTGTTCTGAGCCCAGGGTGGAGACCAGATGAATCCTCTTTGGGAAAGGACTATAAATGAGTCTGTCTGGGCTCTGTTTCCAGTCTATGAACTGAAAGCAATTTCATGGGATTTAGTACCCAGGTTTAAAAGATATTAGTCAGGAGATGGACTAAGATTTTTATGTCGTGGGCCGTGAATATCTTTTTTCTCTATTTACAGGATTTCTTTTTCCAACTGCACTGTCTTCATAACACAAAGAAGGAAGGAGGAGTCCTGATTTAAGAAAACCCAACCTATGAAAATCCAAATTTACAAATAAGATAAACCCGGGGAGTGTTGTTTTGCTTCTTTGTTTTATTCTAAATTTGAAAATGTTTTTTTGGAAGTTGTGAACTCTCCTTCTGGGTGCCCTGTGTGTCTGTTTCAGAGCACCAGCTCCCTGCTACATCTTACTGTGGAGTCCCTGGGTGGTACAAACAGTTAAGCATTTGACAACTACCTGAAAGGTGGGCAGTTGGAACCCACCCAGCTGTGCTGTGGAAGAAAAGCTTGGTGATCTGCTTCTCGAAAGATTACAGCTAAGAAAACCCTATGGAGCAGTTCTACTCTGTAACACATGGGGTCGCCATGAGTCAGAATCGACTTGACAGCAACTGATAAAATTTTCTGTAGTTAGGGTGACGTGGAGCAAGGAAGAAGAGAGGAACTAAAATCTAAGGCTGTGGAGACCGTTGCCAACAGGAACTCAAGGTGAAATGAAAATGGAAGTGTATCTGAATTTGAATGTAAGGGAAAAGGGAAACACACACAGGGTGGGGCTGAGGGGATTTAACACATATCCTTAATCTTGCAGTGAGAGGCACAGCCATAATCTGATGAACTTTCAGAGACACTACTCAAATTTCCATGAGGTCTCTGGGAAGCCCAAGGCAGTAGATGCAGGGACGAACGCAGAGAGATAGGTCTTGGTGAAGCAGCCAAAGGACACTCAGCAGATCCAGATCCAGCATCTTCAACTTGATGGATAATCCCATCCTGCCCTCTCCTGATCTTTTCCCAGATAATCCTGACCCTTTACTGCATGGTCCTGCCCAAGAGGCAGTAGAGTGAGGTGGTTAGGAACTTAGGTTCTGCAGTGCCTCAACCTGGTTTTGAGTCCTACATCCACCAGTTTCAGTTTGTATGACCTTGGACAAGTCACTTAAAATCTCTGATCAATAAATGGGATATTAATAGCTCACACTGCTGTTAAGAAAATTCAATAGTGCATATAAAGCACTTAGCACTGTACCTGGTAAGTGCTGCCATTATTACGTTATTATTATTATTACTAATATTCCCCCAGAAACGCTGGTGGCGTAGTAGTTAAGAGCTATGGCTGCTAACCAGAAGGTAGGCAGTTCAAATCAGCCAGGTGCTCCTAGGAAACTCTGTAGGGCAATTCTACTCTCTCCTATAGGGTCGCTATGAGTCGGAATGGATTCAACAGCAATGGGTCGGTCTGTATATTCTCCCGGAACACACGAGGAATTCTCTTTACAGAGTGTAAATTTCCATGGCTGTGGGTAAGCAGGGGCGTTGTTTGTGATCCCACTGACCTCAGCTGGTGTATAGGCATTTTTGAGCTTCAAAGCACCAGCTCATCAGCCTGCATCCGTTTTTTGCAGGAAGAAGTTCTCTGCTGAGAAAATGGTACCTTCACTGCCACTATAGAATGCAGAGCTGGTGATTCACCACTGCTCAGCCTATGCTCACCCACTTCTGCTGTGGAGGGGCAGTGCACTCCACAAATAGTTGGCTCCAAGTGCCGAGCAATGGGGCCTGGCTGGACATCGAGTTCAGTGGGGTCAGAGCTAGACTTGGTAGGCCCAGCCCAGCAGGCACCGCTCCCCTCCCCTCATCCTCGCCTCTGCACCTGTATGTCCTGGAGGGAGATCAATGCACACACCTAGAGTCAGACAGACCAGCTGCCAAATCCACTTACTAGCTATGGCGTAGTGCAAACTACTCCACCTCTCTGGGTCTTGTTTTCCTCATCTGTGGAATAGAAACAATAATAGTATTTATATTACAAGTTTGTAGTAAAAATCAAATAAGGTCTTGGCACAGTGCAAGAATTCAGTGAATGCAATAATTACAGGTAGTCCCTGACTTATAGTGGGGTTCTGTTCAATCGACTCCTTCGTAAGTAGGTTCTGATGTAAGTCGAATACTTCTTTATTTTTTTTTTAGTTTTCATTATTATTGTCTTTTATTATCAGTGTCTTTATAAATCCAATCTTTATTTGCCTTTGTGGGTTGGAAACATTACATATAAACTTACAGATATATTTTAATACATACGTACTTAAAAAAATACACAAATTATAAAAATTTACTCTGAAGTTGAAGGAGAGTTGGACAATGTTAGTTGTGGTAATAACTCCACTTGTGGAAGATTCTGGATCATCTGAATTGTCCCTGGGAATGAGGATGGTGTTTCTAGTCAGAAAATTAGCAAGAGTTGTCTGTGTGGTCCTTTTCTTTCTTTCTTCATATATTTTGTAGTAACATCTCACTGCTTCCCAAATTTGCCGGTCGATTTTAGCAAAGTGATCAGCTTTTGGGTCCATGCTTTCAAGTAACTGAAGCCCCTGATTTAGTTTAGAAAGAACTCCAGCTAATCCTTTCACTATAAAATTTTTGACAACATTCCTCCTTCCTCTTCCATCTTGTCCAGCTCATCCTTGAATTTTTTGGCCGCTTCAACATCGGTGCTTTCTACTTCTCCAGTTATAGGCACATTACGTAAGCCAAATCTGCATTTGAAGCGATGGAACCAGCTCTTGGTGGCATTAAAGGACTCGCTACAGTCTTATCCTTGCTGTTCCTTCAGGTTTTCAAAAAGGCTGTGTGCTTTTTTTGAATTGTAAGGAATCCTTTTCTGGATTTGGTCTTGTATCCAAATCATCAACAGCATCTCTAGTGTTGATTTTATGTCAATCGCTCCTTTAGCTGCTTCCAAAATCCCATTCTTATCCTTAGTGATTGTCTAAAGGGTCGAATGAGACAGTGCTTCCTGATGTGCTGTTTCAGCAACTTTCTTTCCATTATCAGAGGCCTTGATGATCTTCATCTTTATATCCATGTCTAGAGCCTTCCTCACCCTTTTTTTTTTTTTTTTTTTTTTTTTGGATTAGAACTTCCAGCGGCATGACTTCTTTTTCTAGACATATTGTTGGGTATAAGCAGTGCAGGTGTTACAGTTAGAGAAACTTGAACAACTCAGCTTCAGATTAACTACTGATACTTTGTATGGTATAAAATGCTGAATAAGATCACACTGTAGGCCTGGTCTACAATGAAGTTGGAGTTGTAATGGCTGTTGGGTGCGTGCATAGTTCAATTGTAGTATGTTATTAAAGTTGAACGTTGTCCAACTTTCTATCCGTTATGACTCCTGACACTGATACCAACTTCACTGTAAACCAGGCCATAGCCTGCTATATGGCAGTGATTTGAACAGTAAATCATAAAACTGAACATCTGTGAGTGAACATCTGAGAATGATAACATCAGTAAATTATGCACTGCAACATTGTATGTAGTACATATTTACTAATAATAAAATGAAAAAAGAAAAGGCCGGTGGTAAGCGCAGGTTGTTGTAACTCAAATACATTGCAAGTTGGGGACTACCTGTATTATATTGGTCCTTTGGCCTAGAATTTCCCACCTCTTCTTCTCTTGCCCATTCTTCAAGGTCTGGATCATGTCCTGCCTCTTCTACGAAGCCTCCCCAGGTCACACTGGTCACAGTGATTGTCCCTCCTCTGACTTCACTAAACTCCATTTGTGTCTCTCATCAACACATTTTGGACCTTATTGTAAAAGGACTCTTGCCTATGGTTTTTTCTTTTTTTTTTTTAATTTAGTAAAAATTTCACTGTGAAAATATTTATTCATTTATTCAAAACATTTATGGAATGTCACAGTAAGCGTTGATAGGGAAATGAACAAAATATCCCTGCCCCCATGGAGCTTATATTGCAGGGCGCGAGGTAAACCAAAAACTAGACCAGCTGCCATTGAGTTGATTCTGAATCATGGCGACTCCATGTGTGTCAAAGTACTACTGTGCTATGCCCACATATAGCAGTGTCTACGAAAGTAGATATACAGTTTAAAGAAGAGGAATAAAATGGATCACCTGATACCCACTCCCAAGTGAAGAAATAAAACATTTTCCCCTAGGAAGAAGGTACACACAGGGTCCTTTCTCAGTCACTCCCTCCCCGAAAGCCCAAAGGAAACTACCATCCTGACTGGTGCACTAATTAGACCCTTGTTTGGCCTTAGAGTTTTATCACCTACATACTGAACACTAAAGACTATTTAGTTTTGTATGTTTCAGCTTCATGTAAAATGATATCTTACTGTGACTTAACTTCTTTCCTTCAATATTATGCTTTAGGGTTCATCCTCATTGGTGCCTGGAGTTGTAGTTCACTCATTGTCACTGCTGGAGAGTATAAACATATATGACTCTCTCACAATTTATGTATTCATTGATATACATTTTGGGTGTTTTATTACAACAATAATTATTATTATCATAGAGATGCTGCACTGATAATTCTTGAAATTATCTGTTTCCTGACATCCATGTGTAAGAGGTCCTCCAGGAGTCGGGGCTGTTTTCACCCACTTGCTAGCATTCTAGAAGACCGGGCCTCTATTCTTGGGTGCCTGTTGCTGCCTCTTTCACCATGGATGGTCAAAGTTGGTTTAAGGAACAAATTGGCAGGATGGCCACACCTGGTTAGTGTTGAATTTCATGAATTGCTGGTTAAATTGGGCCTTGGCAGGAAAAAGTGAAATGCAGGAATAAGGCAGCCACAGACATCAGTTTCTAAATGGGAAGGAAGACTTTTAGAAGTGTGAGGTATGAAAGAAGCAGGTCTTCAAAATGAGGGCTAGAGGAGAAACACGAAGTCAGTGTGGTGTCATGAAAGAACATTAGACTGCAAGCTTATTGAGGGTCAGGACTGTGTGTTCTGCCTAAGTGGCAGCAGTAACCAAAGGGGACGGTGTCTATCTCAAGTATAATATAGGAATCATCGGGAATGTGGATGGAGTGCCTAGGCCTATGCTGATCAGCATATAGAAGGTCCCGAATCCAGCCTCAGGTCTGACTCTGCCACCAACTAGCTCCATGACTTTGAATGGGTTACTTGTTCTCCCTGCGTATCTGTTTCTGTGTCTGTGAAATCGCATCCATGAAGGCAATCCAAATAGCTAGATGCCTAAGTTTAAATAGGAAGTGAAGTTTTCAGATATCTCAAAGTGACTATCATTGGTGGGCAGCTGAGAGAATCGGGGAACCAGCAGAAGGAAAATATTTTTCTTGCTGACATGTCATGAGAGGCTGTCAGGAGCAGATTTATATATGGCATGAATGGCTTCCTTGCTGTTGGGCTGCTCAGAAAGATCTCCATATTTCTCCAGGTCAAGAAGAGCAAGGCCAAGTATTGCTTTCCATCCAGGTGCCCAGATGGAGAACCTGGCATTCCTCAAGCCTCTGGTACTAGGCTGGGATTCTGGCAACTGCAGTGGTGGCAGACTGTAGGCTTCCGGTAGCTCAGAGGCAACCTAAGCCATCCATGCAGCCAGGCAATAAGGAAGGGATTACAGGGATTGATGGGGTGTGAACAAGAGGCCTCTGGCAGAACAAAGTGGGATCTAGAGGCCTTGCCAGGTCATGCAGAACATTTTACATCCACGATCCAGGTCAGACGGGGCTGCCAAGGTTTGCTGTTGCTATAGCTGCTGGAAGCAGAGGGGAAATAAGCCTGGCTTGCTTGCTGCCTGTGCCAGTAGAGTAACCATATCAACGTGTAGGATCAATGAATTCTAAAGTTCCCATTGCCATTGCAAAAAGAGGCCAGAAAATCCTTTTCTCCCTGCAATGGAAACTGAGCTTTCCTCAGAAGAATTGTGTCCCTGGGGCCTTACGGTAGGTGACATCTGCTGACCAGGCTAACAGGAGGTATGCGTGTTGGTAAAGAGGGATTTTGCCGACCTTGAAAAACTCAGAGGATGGGTCAGAAATGCCCTCCTTGGTCTCAGAGTAGCTTGAGAGCTCACAGATGGGGCATCTTGGCCCTGCAGTTGTTCTCTCAGCATTTACCCCATTTGGAATAAGCAACAGAGCAGCTTGGCTTTCAAAGGGCAGACTAGGCCTGGTAGAGAAGCTCTCCAGATGGTGGTGGAGCAGCCAGCAACAGTCCTAGCATGGGGCTCTAGTGGCTCAAGGGACTTGGATATACCAGTTCACAAAGTGCCAAGGACCCCAGCCTTCTCCTGCCCCTAATCTCTGAAAGTTGGGTGGGTTCTCCCTTTAGGTGGAATAGCTTCCTCTCTGAGACCTCCTGAGAATCCTATAGAGAGAATGGGGCAATGCTTCCACCATCAGATGGTTCAACAAAGGTTACAGAGGGACCAACAGGAGAAACTGTCTTCAGTGAGAGGAAGCTCTCCTGCTCAGCTTCCAGGTGTCGCTGGTGTTCTGGTCTGCTCTGTTCAGTGTCTCTTTTTTTTTCCCAGGGATCAGATCAGTGGACTTGATTCCCTCAGGCCAGAGCTGTCCATCTCTAACTTTTCTTACACTATGAGCCGCCACTGAGGACCTCCACACCCAAACTCCCAAGCCTTCTCCCTCCAGGACATGGTCCTCTCATGTTGTCCTGAGTTAGTGAAACTTTGGCATCCTCAGCTACGTCTATCTAACCCAGGAGGAGAAGCAATGTTGGGGAGTGGGTGGGGCATGGTCTCAGGGTCAAGGAGAGCTGGTGAGAACCCTGGCTGTGCCACTTCCTAACCATGGGTCTTGGGGAAAGTCACTCAGTGATAAAATGGAAGATGACTCATGTGCTTCATTGGTTGTTGTGAGGTTTCAGTGAGATTTTCTAGAGAGAAAATGGAAAAAAGAAAGAGAGAGTGCACACACAACCTAGCCACAGTGCCTAGCAGGTAGTAAGTGCTTGATAACAGGAAGCATTCTTACTCCTTCTAGAAAAATGCTCATATGTACAAACACAAAAGTTTCAGAAGTTTTAAATAATTTCAAGTGGACTTTAGGTTAAGAACCCCTACTACAGATCATCAGATCCTCACAAATTTAATTTTTGGATGAGAAAAGTGACTCTAAGCCCCAAAAGAAGTGACTTCCCCATGGTCACTTAGCCAGTTAGGGGTAGAGCCAGGGCTGGGAGCCAGGACTCCTGACTCCAGTGATCTCTCCCTGGCCATTTGCCATAGAAGGAACTCAATAGGCCTCACAGTATCACCTACCATCTGCTAAAATGAAAGTGGTTGGCAAGAGATTCTCCTTACACTGCAGGCAACAGAAAATTGCTCAGTTCATTTCCTTGTAGACAGTGGTGAAAATCTCATTCAGGAGAAAAATGGTAGTGCATAGGTGATCAATCTGATGCCACCCTGATGCACTTAATAACCCTTCCAGAGGATGTCCTTGGTGTAATGAGCTTTCATTCACTTTGGACTGATTTCAGGTTGGACATCTTCCATTTGCCCCTGCTAATCTGCTCTCACTGTCTCTACCATGCCTTCTGTCCTCAGAGGCTGACTGGTGTGGACCACACCAACAGGCTGCCTTACCCTCTGGCTTCTGGTTCAGTTCAACCAATCAGGAGCCCCAGCAGGGGATCAGAGGGAGAAACGGAGTGAGGATGGGCAATTACTTCCCTCCTGTGAGGTCACCTCCAACCAGCTGTGTCCCTTGACACAAGATCACAAGGTGGTTTGTTCTAGATGACTCTCTCCTTCAGCGTTCCCATAGCTCTTCCTGTTGTTCCTTTGGGCCTAGAGGTGGTGACATCTCTGCTCTTATTAACCCTATCCTTAGTGGTTTCCCTACCCCGTGCCAACACCTTTATAAAAGGCCCCTTTGTAAGTAAATCTTCCTCAGATTATCCCAAGAATGCCATCTGCTTCTTTTTTGGGACTCTGACTGATATACCATCATTGTCCCATTCCAAACCAGGAACCATCCACAGGCCCCAGGAGATGAACTGTGTTGATTAGGCAGAGAATTCCATATCAAAAGGCCTTTCTGAACATGCCCCTTTTCTTTTTACATCCACCTCTGTTAGCCTCTGCAGGAACCTGGTTAGAGCTTTGTTGCTGTTGGGAATGGGGTCTGATTTGTCTTCCATGCTATGGTGGAAGTGCGTGTTGTCAGGTAAGGTCAAGGGAAAGGGGACTTGGGCATCTTGTCATCCTCAATCTCTTTTATCTTGTAAACTTCACGGAGCCTCTCTTGGTTTGCTGACATGAGCTGAGTCTCACAAAAGCAACCTGAAAAACCATTAAGCACAATGGCTTTATAACCTAACCCTAAGCCCAAACCCAATCATAACAGTTAGGAAAACTGAGTCCTCAAGATATGGAGACATTATCAATTAAAATATAAACCCTCACTAGAGTTGATAGACTTGATGGTGAGTCCAGCAGCCAACCTTGAATTCACAATCCTTGAAGTTTTTGTTCTTACTCTACATTTTCCTATATCTGTCTTACTCTAAAAACTAGATGGGGAGTTTATTGAGGACAAGAAATATTCTTTCTTACATTTATGAATTCATTTATTTATTCATAAGTATTTATTTGGCACCTGCTGTGAGTCAGGCACTAGTCTTGACACTGGAGATACAATGGTTACTAAGAAATATATGGTTACTGCAGTCAAATAACTTATAGTCCAGCCCAGAGTAAACTCTGGCCTGCGGACTGGCTGACCGCTTTTGTTAATAGTTTTTTTTTTGGACCACAAATTTGCCCCTCCCCCCTTTTTAATGTAATGTCTATGGCTGCTTTTATCTACAAGAGTAGAGTTGACGGCTATCACCAATGACCGCCGTGACAGGGAACACAACAGAGAGTCCCGGATGGAGCAGGAGAAAGGTGGGGTGCAGAACTCAAATTCTACTAAGAAGACCAGACTTAATCATCTGACTGAGACTGGAGGAACCCCGGAAAGCATGGCGCCTGGATTCTCCATCAGCCCAGAACTAAAACAACTTCCGAGGCCAACTCTTCAGGCAGGGATTGGACTGGACTGTGGGACATAAAGTGATACTTGTGAGGAGTGTGCCTCTTAGCTCAACTAGATACAAGAGACTAAATGGATAGCTTCTGTCTGGAGGTGAGATGGGAAGGCAGAGAGGGTTAGGAGCTGGTTGAATGGACACGGGGAATCAGGGGTGGAAAGGAGTGTGCTGTCGCAGTATGGGGAAAGCAATTAGTGTCACATAACAATGTATGTATAAATTTTTGAATGGGAAAAAATTAAAAATAAAAAAATAAAAATAAGAAGAGTAGAGTAGTTCTGACAGTCACTGTATAACTTGCAAAGCCTATAATACACACTACTTAGTCCTTTACAGAAAATTTGCAAATTCCTGCTCTAATCATCTGCATTCCTGATACCTGGCACAGAGCTAGGCACAGTTTTTTTTTTTTTTCCTGACAAATACATTATGGCTAGATCAACAGACTATTTGCAGCTGAAAAGCATCACCATTGTCTCCATAGTACAAAAGAATGCTTCGTGGATTATTTTTAATCTCTACATTTTAAAGAATTTGCTGAAAATTTTGGATGCTGTTGACATATGAACAATTTTCTTGCCTTTTTTTGTTTTTTTTTAAGATGGATTAGTGTGAATTCAATACACCTGTTCAACTGTGCAGACGTTTCAAAGGGGAAAATATTCTGATGCATGAGGTAGGGGGAAACGATTGAATAGAACCTTGATTGCTCCCATTCTAGAATTGTGTCATCTGGTTTTCTGCTGCTCTTAGCCTTCTGTAAATGCTCTTCTGCTGTGGGTTTCTTTCCAACTTCTTGTTCATAAATGCTTGAAGAAAAGCAATGAACTCAGAAGTCCCTTTTAACCATTTCCCTCTCGTTGATATTTAACAATAATTTTTTGGCTGTGGGATTCACTGGGATTGAGGCATAGAAAGAATGAAGACAGTGAAAGTTATGTAATGGTCTAGCAGTGTCCATTCGCTAGCCACCATCTCTAAATAAGTGCCCAGGATAACGTTTAAGTGAGGGCAGTATAAGGAGCTTTCTTAGTCTCCATGTAGGGTTAGGTGCCTATCTCCTTGGGTGGACTCTGAGTACTATTGAAATTTGAAAAGAAAGGAAATACGGGACTTGTGCGGAGAATTCTCCAAGTGATTCTTTTCAAATTAAAATTTGAATGTTAATAAAAGAAGCTGTGGCATTTCCTAAAGGATAGGTCTAGGCACATCTGTAGGAAAAGCTGAAAATTGCTAGTTCGATTTAGTCAGTGCCTTAGACATACTCTTCCGGGTCTTGGATGCAAAATATTATTCATGGAAATTACCCCTAATTCAAGGTAGATTTGTGAGTCCCTGAGTGGTGCTCAACTGCCATCTGACAGGTTGGCTGTTTGTACCCACCCAGTGGTGCTCAGAAGACAGACCTGGTGATCTGCTTCTGAAAGGTCACAGCCTTGAAAACCATATAGAGCAGTTCTACTCTGCTATGGAGTTCTGTCCTATGTAGAGTTCTCCATGGCAACTAACAACAACAATCATCTCAGCTCTTTAGCATGATCAGTTCAATCCAGAAAGAACTTACAAAGGTCTTCCTATGATGTAGGCACTGAGCTTATTGTAACAAATAGCAAGGATGAAGATAATAATCCCTTCCTCAGAATGTTTACAATCTAGTAGAAAATGGTAAGCAAAATGAATCCATATACATAAAACACATCAGTGTGATTTAATTGCCATATGATAATTTAAATGGGCTGTAAAATTCAGTGGAAGGCAGAATTAATGAGAGATGGAAATAATGAAGAATTGGTTGGTATCGGAGTTAGTCCCTGGAATAATAAGGAAAGGGAAGGCAATTCTAGCAGATATATAGAGTGAGCAAAGAAAAGGACTTAACAGTGAACAGTTATAGGAAAGAAGCTGATAGGTAAAGTGTTAGGAAAGGTCACACTGGGACTTAATTATCAGTGTGAAACTTTGGACTTTTATTTGTAGACAATGGGGGCGATTAAGGTTCTGTGAGACTGAAGGTGATTCACAGAATATTTGATTTTACTTGTGGGATACATACTGTACAAAAACTTATGTACCTTTAGTATACGTATCACTTAATGTTGAAATATTGGAAGTATTCCCATTAAAATCAGGAATAAAATAAGTAGGGCTATTATGACTACTACTATTCAACATTATAATGACTGTTCTAGACTATGCAATAAGACATGGAAAATAAATAATGAGTATAAGAAAGAAAAAGATATAGCATGTGATTTGGTGTTTATGTGAAAATCTAAGTATTTCTGATTCTAAGTATTCTCTTTGAATTTTCTATTTGAACTCTTAAGAAAATTTAACAAGGTAGGCAGATGCTGTCTACCTATCTCTCTCTGTTTCTGTATAGCAGTGACAATTATGTAATTTTATAACATGAGCATGAAGAAAGCAATAATTTTTAATGAGGGACATAAAAGGGACTTGAAAAACTAGAGGTAAGCCATGTTTATGGTTGGGAAGACTTAATAAATTCTTCATAAATCAATCTAAACTTTAGTACAATCTCAGTCAAATTTCTATGGAATTTGTCAAGTTCATTCTAAAATTCATGTGGGAGAGAAAAATGTATAAAATAAATTTTTTTGAAGAAAAGAAAAATAATGATGGGATCATATCTCATTAGAGATCAAATATGCTGTAGTGGAATAGCAATGAATAAAGTATGGTACTGGATTGGAGATAGGTGAAAAGTTCACTGCAATTCAATAGAATCCTGAGATAAGCCTTGTACATTTGGAAATTAAATGTATGATGGAAAAATTATTTCAAATCAGCTAAGAAAGGAATTGGGGTAGCTGATTAGCCATCTCTTAGAAGAAAGCAACGTTAGGTCAATATTTTACAATCTACAAAATAGATTCCAGATGAATTAAAGAAAAAATATAAAATACATCATTGTAAAAAAAGAAAATACTGGAAAGAATTTTTTTAAATCTTGAAACAGGAACGATCTCCTTAAGTTAGACACAAAATCGACAAATTTGACTCAATACAAATTATCTAATAAAAGACATCATTAACTAAGTTAAAAGACAAATAGTATATATGTTGTAAAATTTCCTTTCATTCTAGCAGATAAATACTCAAAATTTTTCAAGAGTTTTTATTATCAGTAAGAGAAAATGATGAAAAAGATGAAGCAATATGAGTAGGCATTTCAAAGACAGATGAAAAGGGCCAGAAACTTATGAAAAGATATGTGACTTCATTAATAATTATAGAAATACAAATCAAGCAACACTGAAATATAAATTTTTGCCCAAAAATTTGGGAGGAAGAGGGAGGAGAAGGAGAAGTATAAAAAGATGATGATGGAGACTCCTGTACACTGTAGTTACTACTGACATTGATACAGCTTCTTCTGAGAAAAATGTCATAGTATTCATTAAAATTTAATATATAGTTTATCCTCTTTAGTATATCCTCTTCTTTGGCAATTCTAAATCTAAGTTTTTACCCTAAAAAATTCCCAGATGTACAAAGAATAATCATTGCAATGTTGTTATAGTGACAAACTGAACACAAGTAAGCATCCATCAGTAGTTAAACAAAGGATACGTCCATACTATGGAATACTATGCAGCAACTGAAAAGAATTAAAAATCTGTATGTACTGTCAGAAGGATCTCTCAGATATATTGTCATTTGGAAAAAAAGCAATTTACAAAGCAATACATACATGCAATAAACACAATCTCATTTGTATAAAACCAAGCAAACTAAACAAACTATATAATTTTCAATTCAAACATATATGCATGTGAATGTATAGAACAAGATCTGAACATGTAAGTATCAAACTGCATAAACTTATATCTAGGAAAGGCTGTAAAATTAGTGTGGCAATGGGGATCTTCCTGCATTTTATGTTATGGAATTATTTACTTGTTTGAATTTTTATAAGAATGTTTGAATTCATGCCTGCAAGGAGCTTGGTCTACATATTTTTCTTACATTGTGTAATTAATTGCACATTCCTCTTTTCTGGGGAACTCCGCATTTTCCTTTCAGGATTTAGCCTTGGAAATGTCACTGTTAGGGACCAATCCATCAGCTAATTAGGCACATTTCTGAGTACGAAATTACTTCAAGGGATAATAGATGTTGCATCTCACATCCAAACCTGGGCTAATGTATAGGTCATTAACTGGGGTCTGACTCATATTAAATTGTGTGAAGATATAGTGGGGGGCTGTTCTTTGTTAAGGAGCCCTGGTGGCGTAGTGGTTAAGAGCTTGGCTGCTAACCAAAAGGTTGGCAGTTCAAATCCACCAGCTGCTCCTTGGAAACCCTACTCTGTCAGTAGAGTCGGCACCGACTCGACAGCACCTAACAACAACTTCTTTGTTAAATAAAGTGGTGAACATTTCAGCTCTTCAATGATGTGAATTTATTGGCCTACTAAATTCTGTTCAGATTTTGACATTATTTTTGAGTTCTTTATCTAATACTGATCTCATCCTTGAATAGAGCCTAGCCTTTGGTCATAAACAGTGGATAATAATTAGCCTTTTAATTAGATAATAAATAAGCCAGAATGGACACACATATGAAAATACTATATTCCCTTACCATTACATTGTCTCTGCAGAAAAAAAAAAAAGTTGAGAAATATCAGTCATGGCTCAGCTTTGCTGAGGAAAAGGTATTTTTATATGGATGTCTATACTATAAGTCAGAATCGACTCAATGACACACAACAACAGCAACGTTTTAAGACAAAGAGCCCTGGTTGTGCAATGGTTAAGCACTTGGCTGCTAACCAAAAGGTGGGTGGTTCAAACCCACCAGCAGCTCCGTGAAAGAGAAGACTTGGTGATTTGCTATAGTCTATAGCCTAGAAAACCCTATGGGGCAGTTCTACTCTGTCACATGGGGTCACTCTGATTCAGAATCAGCTTGATAGCACCTAACCACAACAACAACAACATTCTAAGACATCCTAGTGGGTGACCTCCCAATTCTCCTTTCTGTGTGCTTTACCAGAACTAGCAAACCGGTCACATGAGGTCTCTAGAACTTTGCTTTTGTAGTCTGTCTTTGGAAAAACTGAGTTTTGAATCCTCAAACAAAAGTGAAAGAAGGAAGAGTCAACTGCCTGAGTTTGCTTCCACCATGTTGCTGTGCCTGGCGCCAGCTCTCACAAGTTCGGTGTAGTTGAGGAAGCATTGCTGAGCACTTACTAGGTTTCAGGTAGAACACCAGGAGTTGGGGGTATAGAACTGAATTGCCAAGCCCTTCCCCTAGTGCTGCCATTCACAGTCTTGTGATCACAATGATGGAGCAGGGAAGGAACTGGCCAGAGTTGCAAAAACTGCTCCAGTGACCCAAAAGTTATTTCTTAAGCCGTTATTGTGTGTCAGGCACTGTGCTAGGCCATGGGGGTACTGCAGCAAACAAGACTCTCATGCCCTTATGGGGCTTACCATATAGAGGGAATGAAAGACAATCAAAACATGAAAATACGCTGAACTGTGCTGTGATGGTGCAAATATAGGGTCTTAGGGTGTGCTCAGGGAACACTGGTGTGTCAGTGGTAGAAGTCTTGCCGTCCATGGGGGAGACCTGGTTTTGATTGCTGGACAATGTACTGTACTCATTCGCAGCCTCCACCAGTCTGTCAGTGGGGCTTATATGTTGTTAGATGCTGAACAGGTCACATTGGAGCTTCCAGACTAAGACAGACTAGGAAGAAAGGCTGGGTGATCTACGTCTGAGAGTCAGTCAATGAAAACCCTATGGACTACAATGTTCCTATGCACAACTGATCATAGATGCGAGTGGTGCTGGACCGGACAACATTTAATTATGTTGTGCATGGGGCTGCCATTAGTGGGGGCTTACATGATGAGAGCTAATGACAACAAAAACAGGAGGTGCTTAAGATGGGTAGCAAGTTTGTCCCCTAGGGAGACAGAAAAGAATTCTTTTAGGAAGAGAGATTTCAGACATGCAGCCAGCCACTTGAAGGATGAGTAAAATATTATAAACCAAGGGATTAGTGGACAGAGGGATTGTGGAGGCAATGACCCAGTGCCAGGCATGTGATGGCACCTGTGATCCCTGCCTCACAAAAACTGACCTTCCATTTCCATCTCGTCCTCACACTGCCTAGAATTCTCCAGCTTCTCCTCTCCTTTCGGCTCTGTGCATCACCCTTGTCTCCTAAGCATGCTTCCTCACCTGTACAGAACAGCACCAGACCCCGGACCCTCTTCTTGGTCTTCCCATTTCCACTTTCAGCAACTCGCTCCTCCTTCCTCACCTAATCACCCTCCAAATGACAGCAAAATGGCAGACATCACTCCAAGTTTAGGTAATTCCTCTTTTTTAGCTGCCACTTCTTGTGTGCAAACCCATGTCCTTATAAAAACACAGGGTGCTTATTTTCCTGAGGCTGCTCTCCTCTGATGCTAAATTATCCTAATAGCCTCACTTACTGTCCTCTAGCTTTCAGTGATGACGACAGTCAGGAAAACTCTCCCCCCCAGCAACCTTTTTTCCTCCTGTGGTTGAATAGACACTTTACAATTTGCAGTTGAATCTGGCATAATCTGCACTTCTTAAGGGCTACACATCACTGGGGACAGCTTCTGAGCTTATTCTAATAAGCGTTTGCAGTGAACAGTGTCTATTATACGAAAAAGGTTTCCAGAATCTTTTATATATATGATGAGCAGACTTCCCAGCCTCCCCTTGCACACTCACTCTCCAATTAAAAACATGCAAACGTGTGTGTGTGTGTGTGTGTGTGTGTATGCTGGAATTTGGCACCTGCTTCGTAATTATTCAGCAACATGACACAGCAGTTTGGAAGGAGGTTGGGGGAGGGGAGAAATTTTGCCATGTCAGAGGGAGAGAAGGAAGGAGGAAGGGTGAGGAACCTTTGATCTCTCCCTCCACTGAACACTAGGAGTTCATTTGGCAATTGTTTTGTTAGTGTTATTATGTGTCAGCTAAACATTAAACTCTTCCATGCTGGTGGCTGCACTATGTACCTAAACCAAACCCATGGCTGCCGAGTTAATTCTGACTCATAGAGACCCTATAGGACAGAGTAGAACGGTCTGATAGCGTTTCAAAGGAGCAGCTGGTGGATTCAAACTGTTGACCTTTTGGTTAGCAGCCAAGCTCTTAACCACTGTGCCGCCAGGGCTCCACTACATACCTAAGCTAAAACCAAACCCATTGCCATCGAGTCGATTCCGAGTTGCCCTCAAATCACATCAAACATAAAGCCTTGCAAATAGTAGAATAGTGAATCATTTTTGTCACAGTGATAAGAAGAGAGAAAAGAACTTAAGAGATAAAAAGTATATGTGGGAAGAAAAGACAAGTGCTTATGCTGACTACTTTGGTCTTCCAGAAGGTGCCAGAATATTTTAAAGTAAGTGGTTAACATTTCTCACCGGCAGTTTAACAGACGAAAAAAGTAAGGAAATATTGACTTAACCTTTGATGTTGGCAAAAGCACTGTGGCGTGGGCATTCTGACTCCCAGCTGGGAGCACAAATGGGCATCATTTTCTTTTGCAAGAACATAGTGCTTTTGGGGGAAATGGCAATTAAATCATATTAAGTTGTTTATGTTCTTTGACCTAGAGATTCCTTTTCCAAGATTTCTCCTAAGGAAATATTTGCTTGTATTAAGATTTGGAAAATATTACCAGTCCTAAAATATTTATTCCAGTATTATTTACAATAGGGAAATATTAGAAGCAACCAAAATGTTTAGCTCTGTGGGAATTCCATGGAAATGTTTGAATAAATCAGGGAACATCCACGTCTCTGTGTAACAGGTTGTGGGTAAAAGAATAGCAGGGAGAATTTATACCTGCTTCTTCTAGTCAACATGGCCTCCAGAGAGGTTGCTCTCCATGCTTGTATTTTGTTACCTGTAAAATGGGCGTAAAATGCCTTCCTAATAAATTCCCAGAACAAGGGGATACTGAGTGGTTTAAAATCAGGAAAGATGTGCATCAGGGTTGTAGCATTTCACCATACTTATTCAATCTGTATGTGGAGCAAATAATCAGAGAAGCTGGGCTATATGAAGAAAAATGAGGCATCAGGATTAGAGGAAAACTCATTAACAACTTGCAACATGCAGATAACACAACCTTGCTTGCTGAAAGCAAAGAGGACTTGAAGCACTTACTGATGAAGATCAAAGACCACAACCTTCAGTATGGATTGCACCTCAGCATAAAGAAAACAAAAATCCTTACAACTGAACCAATAAGCAACATCATGATAAATGGAGAAAATATTGAAGTTGTCAAGGATTTCATTTTACTTGGATCCACACTGAACACCCATGAAAGCAGCAGTCAAGAAATGAAATGATGTACTGTATCGTGCAAGTCTGCTGCAAAAGACCTCTTTAAAGTGTTGAAAAGCAAAGACGTCACTTTGAGGACAAAGGTGCGCCTAACCCAAGCCATGATATTTTCAATTGCCTCATATGCATACGAAAGCTGGACAATGAATAAGGAAGACCAGAGAAGAATTGATGCCTTTGAATTATGGTATTGGTGAAGAATATTGAATATACCATGGACTGCCAGAAGAATGAACAAGTCTGTCTTGGAGGAAGTACAGCCAGAGCGCTCCTTGGAAGCGAGGATGGCAAGACTTCGTCTCACTTACTTTGGACATGTTATCAGGCAGGACCAGTCTCTGGGGAAGGACATCATGCTTGGTAAGGTAGAAAGTCAGTGAAAAAGAGGAAGATCCTCAGTGAGATGAATTGACACAGTGGCTGCAACAGTGGGCAGTTGTGAGAACGGCACAGGACCGAGCAGTTTTCCATTCTGTTGTACATAAGGTCACTATGAGCCGGAACCAACTTGATGGCACCTAACAACAACAATAAAGCCATTGTGGTATTTAATTAAGACTATAGCACTGTACCTGGAATTTGGTGGACATTTCATACATTTCATCTATTACGATAGAGCTATTAAATATTCATGAAACAAACAAACAAAACAAAAAAACCAGTTGCCCTTGAGTTGTTTCTGACTCATGGAGACAAGGAGACCCCATGTGTGTCAGAGTAAAACTGTGCTCCGCAGGGTTTTCAATGGCTGATTTTTTGGAAGTAGATTGCCAGGCATCTCTTCCAAGACTCCTCTGGGTAGACTTGAGACGCCAACATTTCTGTTAGAGCCAAGCACTTAATATGCATGAAGTTTGTGTAAAAACAAGAATAGATGCTATGATATCTTGAAAGTGAAACAAAATAGCATTCTGCATTAAAAATAACAATTGTGAAGAGAAAAAAAAGACTGAGTGAAATACATGAAAATGCTAAGGGTGGAAATGTCTCAGTAATGAAACTATAGTGATTTTTTTCTTTTAAGTCTTCTATATTTTCTATAATTTCTTTAATGTGTACATAATTTTTAAAATAAAGAAAACCCTGTTAATTTATTAAAAATAATTCATTTATACAATTTCTCACCCTTTTGGCACTGGGTGTCCATTAAATTAGCACTACCAGTAGAAGGAAAATGTAAACTGTAGGGACCTATTATTGGTGGTAGAAAAAGCACAGAGTTGAGAGTTGGGAGATTTAGGTCTATTCCTGCTCTGTGACCTTGGGAAAGTCACTCAACTTCCCTGACCTCTATTTGTTCCGAGAAACAGGACTATAATACTTAACTGATCATCTCACAAATTGACAAGTATATCATGTAAGATTGCATAAAGACTGAAAAAAATGTAAAGTGCTTTGCGAATGTCCATTATCTTTCTACTATAGGTTCTCATCTCTTCAAAGCTTGACACCTGTTCCTTTTATCTCTGTCTTTCTTTTGCTGATGAAGCTAATTGGGTTGGAAACCAAGATTCACCATGAGTCACAAGCACTTTCACCCTTATTTTTATTTCTTCCCCTTACAAAGTAAGTCAATATATAAACCTTATATAACATTTGTTTTCTCTTTTTCTTCTTTCCAAATGAATTTCAACCAGAAACATCTGATGTCAAATTAGCAGTGACTAAGCTTGATGTGACTTTCTCAATTTAGACGTTTAGGATGATCAACTCTTGCTTTTATCATCCTGCTCCCAACTGGTATTATAAAACAAAACAAAGGTGCAGAAAAGGAGAAGAATGTCAAATACCCCAATTGCCAAAAGAAGACACTACCCATGAACTCAGACCTGTCCAGGCAGGAAATTCCATTCATGTCCTAGGTAAAGAAGTAAATAGGATATTCTAACGATTAGACTATCATTTCCAGATGTTGGTTTATCCTTCCATGCTGATAGCTACCAAATAATGAATCGTAAGGTACTAGTCATCTCTAGAAGCCAGACAGCTTTGTTCATCAAGAAAATACTGCCTTTATATTTTTTTAAAGCACTTCTCACCACCCTCTCAAATGCACCATGCTATTGTGTCTTAGTTATCTAGTGCTGCTTTAACAGAAATACCACTAGTGGTTGCCATTAACAATGAGAAATTTATTCTCTCACAGTCTAGTAGTCCAAATTCAGGGCATCAGCTCCAGGGGAAGTGTTTCTGTCTCTGTTGGCTCTAGAGCAAGGTCCTTGTCATCAATCTTCCCCTGGACTAGGATCTTCTCAGCACAGGGACCCCACATCCAAAGGACATGCTATTCTCCTGGCTCTTGCTTCTTGGTGGTATGAGGACCCCCTGTCTCTCAGCTTGCTTCTCTCTTTTATATCTCAAAAGAGATTGACTTAAGTTGTAGATTAATCTTGTAGATTGAGTCTACATAACTGCCACTAATGTCATCTCATTAACATCATACAGATAGGATTCACAACACATAGGAAAATCACATCAGATAACAAAATGGTGGACAATCACACAATACTGGGAATCATGACCTAGCCAAGTTGACAGATATTTTGGGAGGACACAATTCAACCGATGACATATTGTATATCTGAGTATTAGATTTTCATTTCCTTCACCTGGTATACCTGTCTCTCCTTAATATCTCTGCTTACGTGAATCCTCCCTTTTTTCCAGATACATCCGCTTTGATTCCAATTTCTCCTTATGGAAGTCATTCCAGAGTTCCTCCCTCCTGTGAATCCTCAAATGACAGAGAAAGTCTACCCTTTTCTACATTTTATTTAATGAGCAAGTGTAACTTTAAAATAGCAAACAATTCTCCATGAGAAAACTACTGGAACTAAAAGAAAGATTCAGTAGAGTGGCTGGATATATGATAAACATACAAAAACCAGTTGGATTCCTATACACCAATAAAGAGAACAATGACAAGGAAATCAGGAAAACAATACCATTTATAATAGCCCCTAAAAAATAAAATACTTAGGAATAGATCTAACCAGAGATGTAAAAGACCTATACAAATAAAACTACAAAACACTATGGAAAGAAACCAAAAGAGATCTACATAAATGGAAAAACATACCATGCTCATGGATAGGTAGACTCAACATTGTGAAAATGACAATTCTACTCAAAGCAATCTACAAGTACAATGCAATCTCAATCCAAATACCAACAGCATTCTTTAAAGAGATGGAAAAACTAATCATTAACTTCATTTAGAAAGGGAAGAGGCCCTGGATAAGTAAAGCGCTATTGAAGAAGAAGAATAAAGTAGGAGGACTCACACTACTTGACCTCAGAAACTACTATACAGCTATGTTAGTCAAAACAGCCTGGTACTGGTATAACCACAGACACACTGAACAATGGAACAGAATTGAGAACCCAGACATAAATCCATCAACCTACATTCACCTGATCTTTGACAATGGCCCAAAGTCCATCAAATGGGGAAAAGACAGTCTTTTTAACAAATGGTGCTGGAAAAACTGGATGTCCATCTGCAAAAAAACGAAACAAGACTCATACCTCACACCATATACAAAAAATAATTTTAAATTAATCAAAGACCAAAATATAAAACCAAAAGCTATAAAGATCATAGAAGAAAAAATAGGGTCAATGCTAAAGACACAAGGGAAAGATTAGTCCAAAGGACTAATGGGCTGCAAGAACCACAGCCTCCACCAGAATGAGTCCAGCACAACTGGATGGTGGCCAGCTACCACCACTGACTGCGCTGACTGGCATCACAACAGAGGGTCCCAGACGGAGCTGGAGATAAATGTAGAACAAAATTCTAACTCACACACACACACAAAAAAACCAGACTTACTGTTCTGATAGATAGGAGAAACCCCAAGAGTATGGCCCTCAGACACCCTTTTAGCTCAGTAATGAAATCACTCCTGAGTTTCACCCTTCAGCCAAAGATTAGACAGGCCCATAAAACAAAAGGAGACTAAAGGAGCACACCAGCCCAGGAGGAAGGACTAGAAGGCAGGAGTGACAGGAAAGCTGGTAATGGGGAACCCAAGGTTGAGAAAGGGAGAATGCTGACATGTCATGGGGCTGGTAACCAATGTCACAAAACAATGTGTACTAATTGTTTAAAGAGAGGTTAATTTGTTCTGTAAACTTTCATCTAAAGTGCAAAGTAATAAAAAACAAAAAGAAAGCACAGGGACAGAACCCAGAGGAAGTGGCCAGAGTGCAACTGCTCAGAACAGAGACGAGAGCAAAAAAAAAAAAATAGGAGAAAATTCATCCATATTAAAAAAGTTGTTGCTGTTGTTGTTAAGTGCCGTTGAGTCGGTTCCAACTTGTAGTGACCCCATGTACAACAGAAGGGAACACTGCCTGGTCATGCCCATCCTCACAATTGTTGCTATGTTTAAGCCCATTGTTGCAGCCACTGTGTCAATCTATTTCACTGACAGTCTTCCTCTTTTTCGTTGACCCTCTACTTTACCAAGCACGATGTCCTTCTCCAGGGATTGGTCCCTCCTGATAAGATGTCTGAAGTACCTGAGACAAAGTCTTGCCTTCCTCACTTCTATGGAGCGTTCTGGCTGTACTTCTTCCAAGACAGATTTGTCTGTTCTTTTGGCAGTCCCTGGTATATTCAGTATTTTTCGCTAATAGCATAATTCAAAGGCATCAATTCTTCGCTGGTCTTCCTCATTCATTATCCAGCTTTTGCATGCAAATGAGGTGATTGTAAATACCATGGCTTGGGTTAGGCGCACCTTTGTCCTCAAAATGACATCTTTGCTTTTTAACACTTTAAAGAGGTCTTTTGCAGCAGATTTGCCCAATGAATACCGCATTTGATTTTTTGACTGCAGCTTCCATGGGCGTTGATTGTGGATCCAAATAAAATGAAATCCTTGACAACTTCAATATTTTCTTCATTTACCATGATGTTGTTTATTAGTCCAGTTGTAAGGATTTTTGTTTCCTTTATGTTGAAGTGTAATCCATACTGAATGCTCTTGTCTTTGATCTTCATCAGTAAGTGTTTCAAGTCTTGTTTGCTTTCAGCAAGCAAGGTTGTGTCATCTGCATGTCACAGGTTGTTAATAAGTCTTCCTCCAATCCTGATGCTTCGTTTTTCTTCATATAATCCAGCTTCTAGGATTATTTGCTCAGCATACAGATTGAATAAATTCCAATCCTAACACACACCTTTCCTGATTTTAAACGATGCAGTATCCCCTCATTCATTTGAAGGATTGCCCCTTGGTCTATGTACAGGTTCCTCATGAACACAAGTAAGTGTTCTGGAATTCCCATTCTTCACAATGTTATCCACAATTTGTTATGATCCACACAATTGAATGCCCTTGTATAGTCAAGAAAACACAGGTAAACATCTTTCTGGTATTTTCTGCTTTCAGCCAAGATCCATCTGACATCAGCAATGACATCCTTCATTCCAAGTCCTCTTCTGAATCCCGCATGAATTTCCGGCAGTTCCCTATCAATGTACTGCTACAATCATTTCTGAATTATCTTTAGTATAATTTTACTTGCATGTGATATTAATGATATTGCTCAATAAGTTTTGCATTCCATTGGATCACTTTTCTTTGGAATGGGAACAATTATGATCTCTTTCAGTCGATTTTGCCAGGTAGCTGTCTTTCAAATTTGTTGGTATAGATGAGTGAGCATGTCCATCATTGCATCCACTTGTTGAAACATCTCAATTAGTATTCTGTCAATTCCGGGAGACTTGTTTTTGCCAATGCCTTTAGTGCAGCTTGGACTTCTTCCTTCAGTACCATCAGTTCTTGATCATATGCTACCTCCTGAAATGGTTGAACATCGACCAATTCTTTTTTGGTACAGTGACTGTGTATTTCTTCCATCTTCTTTTGATGCTTCCTACATTGTTCGATTTTTTGCTCATAGAATCCTTCAATATTGTAACTTGACACTTGAATTTTTTTCTTCAGTTCTTTCAACTTTAGAAATGCAGAGCGTGTTCTTCCCTTTTGGTTTTCTAACTCCAAGTCTTTGCACATTTCATTATAATGCATACTTTGTCTTCTCAAGCCACCTTTTGAAAACTTCTATTCATTTCTTCTACCTCATTTCTTCTTTTCACTTTAGGTACTGTACATTCAAGAGCAAGTTTCAGAGTCTCTTATGATGTTAGTTGTGGTCTTTTTTTTTTTTTTCTTTCCTGCCTTTTTAATGACCTTTTGTTTTCTTCATGTATCATGTCCTTGATGTCACCCCACAACTTGTCTGGTCTTTGGTCATTAGTGATCAATACATCAAATCTATTCTTGAGATGCTCTGTAAATTCAGGTGGGATATACTCAAGGTTGTACTTTGATTCTCGTGGACTTGTTTTAATTTTCTTCAGCTGCAACTTGAACTTGCATACAAACAATTGATGGTCTGTTCCGCAATCGTCCCCAAGCCTTGTTCTGACAGATGATATTGAGATTTTCCATCGTCTTTTCCACAGATGTAGTCAATTTGATTCCTGTAAAAAAGTAGTTCCTGTTTATTCACTCTAAATGCTTATGCAAATGATGTGCTATTTCTCCAAATTATTACTTTGAAAAGAAGCAGACATTTCATGGTTGAGTCCTTATGAAGTCTTTCAAGTTAGGACATCCCGCTCCCAATCATTTTATTTTTAATAACAAAGGATTGCTTGGGGGAGACAGTAATCTGTTAGGATCCACCTGGGGGACTTTTAAAAATTCCAATGCCCAGGCTGCATCCCAGACCATTAATCAGAATCTCTGGGGTGGACTCAGTGATCTGCAGGTTTTAACTACTCTTCAGGTGATTCCAATTTATAGCTAAGGCTGTGAATCACTGCTTTAGCCTGAAACAACCTTAATTAATGCTAGTGTTTGGTGTTTATAGAGGTCAACTGACAGAAGCAGGGTGTCTTAGTCATCCAGTGCTGCTCTAACAGGAATACCACGAGTGGATGGCTTTAACAAAGAGAAGTTTATTCTCTCATAGTGCAGTAGGCTACAAGTCCAAATTCAGGGCCTCAGCTCCAGGAGAAGTCTTTCTCTCTCTGTAGGCTCTGGAGGAAGGTCCTTGTGATGCATCAGTCTTTCCTTGGTCTGGGAGCTTCTCTGCACAGGAACCTTGGGTCCAAAGGATGTGCTCTGCTCCCAGCACTGCTTTCTTGGTGGTATGAGGTCCCCAGTTCTCTGCTTGCTTTCCTTTCCTTTTATCTCTTGTAAGGTAAAAGGTGGTGCAGGCCACACCCTAGGGAAACTCCCTGTACATTGGATCAGGAATGTGACCTGGGTAAGGGTGGCATTACAATCCCACCTTAATCCTCTTTAACGTAAAATTACAATCACAAAATGGAGGCCAACCACACAATTCTGAGAATTATGGCCCAGCCTAACTTATACACACATTTTTGGGGGGACATAATTCAAACCGTGACATTCCACCCTTTGGCCCCCCAAAAATCACATCCTTGCGACATGGAAAACATATTCACCCCATCACATCGTAGCAAAAGTCTTAACTCCAAGTCCAAAATCCAAAAATTCTTCTTCATCTGTGAAATCTAGAATACAAGCTTATGTGTTTCCAAAGGTACAATGGCAGAACAGGCACAAGTTAGACATTTCCATTGCAAATGGGAGAAACTGGAGAGGAAGGGATAACAGGTACCAAGCAAGTCACCAGAACACATTACATTAGCCCTCAAGGCTTTGAAAATAAACCTCTGTTCTCTGAGGCAATTTACACAAGGGCCCTGCCTTCCAGACTTTTGGTATTGGCCACAGTCTCCAGATTCTGAATGGAAGCCCCTCAGCCCTGGGCTTCAGCTCCACCTTCCAGGCCCACTGGGACAGCAGTTCTGCTCCCCCGACTTCAGGCGCACCATTCTCCTAGTCCATTGGAATGACAACTCCACCCTTAGAAACATCAGAGGCGATGGCTCCACCCTTTGAAACCGCTGGGGTCATGGCTATACCTTTTGAGACTGAAGCAGCTCGGCTTCTTGTGTCCCTTGTCTCTTCAGCTTCTGCTTCTGTTTCCTGTGGCCTCTTGGCCCTCGGGCCTCACACCTGCATCTGCCCTGCTGGAGCAAGTGTTCCAAAGCTTGGTAGCTCCACCGGTAAGTGTCCGGAGGCAGCCCACTCCACCAGAAAGCCTCGTGCACACGGGCACTCAGCTCTCTCGCTCTGTGGGTCACCTAGCCTAGCTCCACCAATAAGTACCCGGAGGCACCCTGCTCTGCCAGGAAGCCTCCTGTGCACAGGCACTCAGCTCTCTCGCTCCATGGGTCGGCTCCAGTGCTGTCTGGCACTGTTCTCTTGGTTCTGCTGCTGCCAGTTCTCTGCTGTTGCCACTTTCTACTGAGGCAGGTTCTCTGCTGCTGCTGGCCCTCTGCCACTGCCGCTCCTCTATCCATTCACAGTTTCAAAATCACTTCCACACTTTAGGTATCTATTAGAGCAGCACCCCACTCTCTCGGTACCAAAATCTGTCTTAGTCATCTGGTGCTGCTCTAACAGAAATACCACAAGTGGATGGTTTTAACAAAGAGAAGTTTATTTCCTTACAGTAAAGTAGGCTAAAAGTCCAAATTCAGGGTGTCAGCTCCAGCGGAAGGCTTTCTCTCTCTTGTTGGCCTTCTCATCAGTGTTCCCCCAGACTAGGAGCTTCTCCACGCAGGGACCCTGGGTCCCAAAGGACACGCTCTGCTCCTGGTACTGCTGTCTCGGTGGTATGAGGTCCCCCCGTAGAGAACAATTTTGCATTTTTTTCACCACATCAAAGATTCTGCTTCTAGGTATGGCTGGCATCTCTCTCTCTCTCAACCCCACAGCACCTTTCTACAGAATCAGACTCTTTTTAAATTTACAATCTGACAGTGACTGATACTTAGTAAACAAAGGAAACATGGGCTTACTTGTGCTTACTTACTAATCTGTAGTGAACAATTTTCACATGAGTTTCACCACATCTTTGAAATTGTTCACTACAGATAATCTGGTAAGCAAGGTAAGCACTATGCTTACCTTCCTTATCGGATAATTTGCCCCGGGTGGATATTATTATAATGAACATTTTAAGTCATTTAAAAAAGCGATAGAGGAACTGATTATAAGTTATGAGAATCTCAAATACTTATCTGCAGGATAAATGAAAAAAGATTCTTATATTAGGCTAGTGCATTCTAGTAGTGTGGGAGAAAATTTCCAGTGACGGAATTATGCATGGAAACAAAAAGTGCTGTAGTTAAAACAACTTAGTCAGCAGTGAATATGATGTGCAAGAAAACTTTGTCAGTTTTCAAAAAGTGATTCAGAAAGTGACTCTGGGGATGATTAAGGCACTGACGTCAAAGCTGCATTTGAAAAGTTTGAATAAAATTGTTACATGACATTTGAGTGTAGAAAAAGTAATATTTGTAGATCAATATATTAGGTAGCATGAATTTAAACATCTATTATAAGTAAATAAAGAAATTAAACATTGATCATTTCAGCAATGTCTCTAAACACTTGTAGATTAAAATTCTCCCCCCACCCCACCAAAAAAAAAAGAAAGAAAAGAAAAAGTGGGAAAATGGAGGGATTACCTTGTATTTGGAATCCCCTTATTTTGTTGCATTCATGTTGTTTTGTCTTTTTCCAATTACTAAAATCAAGCTCCTTAAAGGTAGAGACCATTTCTTACTGATTTATTTTTAAACATATCCAAGCATAGATACAAGTTTTATGGAGACAGAAGCATACACAGTTTGGGTAGCCCATTTTGCAGTGAAGAACACAAAATGACCATGGGAAAACATTGCTAAGGTCCCCCTGCAAGTGAGGGGCCCTAAGGTTTAAGTGTCATGAGCTTCACGGGAAATCCACATCACCACGTACCCTGGTGTCTAGTACTGTATCTGGTTTACCAGGCATAGCACAGATATTTCTTAAGTTGCATTGCTTTCCTTAGTCGAAGAGCCTGTGAAATCCTAAAATGATCCAGAGCATAGATTACTGGTCTCTATTTTCTCAGAAACCAGTGGCAATTTCCTTCTGGTGAGTATTTGCAATGAATAAGTCGTTGGTCTTGCAAAATTCTATCATTTGATCTCTGGCATCATTTCTATCACCAGACCATATGTTCAACTACTGATCCATCTTCTTTGTTTCCAAATTTCGCATTCCAATCGCCAGTAATTATCAATGCATCCTGACTGCATGTTCCATCAATTTCAGAATGTAGAACTGGTAAAAATTTTCAACTTCATCTTTTGCATTAGTGGTTGGTGGGTAAATCGGAATAATGATCATATTAACTAGTCTTTCTTGTAGGTGTATGGATATTAGCCTATCACTGACAGCATTGTATTTCAGGATAGATCTTGAAATGTTCTTTTCGATGATGAATGTGATGCCATTCCTCTTCAATTTTTCATTTCCAGCATAGTAGACCATTTGATTGTCCAATTCAATATGGCTAATACCAGTACATTTCAGCTCAGCTCACTAATGCCTAGAATATCAATCTTCAAGTGTTCCATTTAATTTTTGACAACTTCCAATTTTCCTCGATTCATGTTTTGTACATTCCATGTTCCGATTATTAATGGATGTTTGTAGCTATTTCTTCCCATTTTCAGTCACGCCACATCAGCAAATGAAGGACCTGAAAGATTTACTCCGTCCACATCATTAAGTTTGACTTCACTTTGAGGAGGCAACTCTTCCCCAATTGTATTTTGAGCACCTTCCGACCTGAGGGGCTCATCTTCTGGCACCATATCAGACAGTGTTCTGATGCTATCCATAAGGTTTTCACTGCCCAATTTTTTCAGAAGGATGCTGCCAGGTCCTTCTTCCCAGTCTGTCTTAGTCTGGAGTCTCTACTGAATCCTGTCCACCATGGGTGAGCTTGCTTGTATTCAAAATACTGGTGATAGGTTCCAGCATGATAGCAGCATGTAAGCTGCTTGTTCAGTTTGCTCAGTGCCAGCAGAACATTCAATGGCAAATATGGGTGCAATTTCACTATTTACACTTGACCTAGAACAAATAAAGACCTCACATCTGAGGGACAGATTTGGCAAATCGTATTAGGGCCACAGAACTCCTAGAATGGAGATAGGGTGGTATGACAATACAGAAATAATGTAGTTTTCCTGAGCTGAGATCACTACCTCTTGTAGAGTCAAAAGGACTTAAAAACAGTTCTAGGACTCCTACGGCTGGGACCACTGAATTCTGTGTGGACTTGTAGGCAAGGACGGCATCTCGTTCATCTTGGTGTCCCGAGCATGTGCTTGGCACAGCCTAGCTGGCACTAGAATGCTAACTGAATTTGTACAGAAACTTTAATGTAGTCAGTGAAGATGGCATCAGTATGAATAATCAAGTTTCACTTTTCAACACGGCACGTAAAATTAATCGCTAAACATTCATTCCTCATTCTCTCTTCAATCCACTGGCAGAATGAGGTGGCAGGGAAAATAGGCTAAGAGTGATTTTACTTGGATAGGATTCTAGTCAGACCTCAAACCCAGAAATACTGAGAAGAATCCACTGAAACTTCAGGAAAGTTTTTTCATTTCACAATTTGACACTTGGAATCTTTTGGTCTTTGGTTAGTAGAGCTTTAAATTTCCAACTCAATAAACTGAAAGCATACGAAAGAAAACTTACCAGTCTTTCATATGCATTAGAAGTTCACCCAAAGTTAATATCTGAAGCCACTTAAAGTGCCTAAGAATTCACATGGAAGATGAAAGTGGCTGAGATGATGAGCTGCTGAGGACCCATGCCGTCCCTGAGAGAAGAAAAAGGACATCTGAGAGGCAGCAGCACTGGAAGGAAGATCAAAATACACTGCATGGGCAACAGCTGGAAACATGAATGCCACCCAGATCCCGGTTGCTCCCTTGACATTTCACCGCCGTTCTGAAGCCAATACATAACATCCTCTTGGGAACAACGCTTTTAAGAACACCAACATGAAAAGAACATAAGAACACAAGTGTTCTTTCTGCCAGGGAGAGTAAGAGACCTTAGGGAGATCCGGAATATATAACTGAAATCCCAAGACTGTAATTCTGGTGCATGCACCGAGGCCGGTAGCAGCTCTAAGGGGGGACTCAAGTTTGGGCTCTATTTCAGTCCCAGGTGATACAAAGACTTAGGATGATTTTTTAAAAGTAACTCTCCTGCAAGGACAGTTTTGGGGGACCTTCTGTGGTCCCCTTCTTGGAGTTGAAGTAAAAAAAAAAAAAAAAAAAAGTCAAGGCTAGAGATTTCACATATATCCAATTCATCTGATCAGGTAGGGGAACCTTTGATGAATTCTATAATCTTGCTCTCGTAAAACTGCAATGACAGCAACAGCTGCTTCAAAATCCATAGTGACATTTCCTGGAACACAGACTGCACTCTGAGTTGAAATTTCACTTGACACATTGCAGGCCTGGTGGTTTTAAATGAGGGGGAAAAAAGCCCATGTTAAATATTACTGCAAAATTTCACTGTGCTTAATGGCCAATAAAATAGCACAGTGTGTTCAGGTGGCTCAACCTTCCAGTTTGACCATCTGGCCTGATGAATATACTCAACTTCTTTCATCTTTTGCTGGCTTTCCCTCCACTGCCTGCTGATGAGTTGACTCTCAGCTTAATTAGCTCTTGCCTGAAACCTACTGAAAGGAAATGTTCTGATACATATCCAATAATACATTGGAAGTAAAAGAAAAGCAAAAACAGCAACAAAAGAAACAACATGGTAGAAGAGCCTCTAGCTTTAGCCACTGAGGGGTGTTGGTCTTCCCCTTATGGCTTGAAAAGACACTTCAAGAATATTGGCATTTCTTTTTCAAACAAAATGCTCAAAAGAGATAGTCACTTATTCCTTCTCTGACAACATTCTGGTTTTGGCATTTAGAAAGGTGCACTGGCCTCTCAAGAAAGAGGGACCAGAACCATTAAATAGTTAAAATGCTATTGAAAATCCAGAAAAAGCTACAGAAATAGTCAGTCTGGCCACTTAGACCGGGGGAATCTTAAAATTTACAGAAAAGGCTGCCAGCTGAAAAAAATGAGTCACTATATAAGACATTTATAGACTGTTTTGTCCCAGAGGATAGGACATATGAATACAGAAAGTCATTTTGAGGATTCAAGCTAAAAATGCTTCCCAATTTTCCTTTTTGTTTTCAAGATAAGAACACTTTCAACTTTTCATCTTAGGCTTTTTTAGAGTTTCTATGAAACTAATTTGAAGATCTAGGTAGCAAATGCATAGCAAGTTTTGTTTGGAACTTTCTTCTTTAGATACAGCTTGCTTTTAAAATACGTACATACACACAAAAATAGGTTGGAATTTCCACTTGGCTATGATAGGGTAGGTAGCACTGGTGGCACAGTAGTTAAGAGCTCAGCTGCTAACCAAAAGGTTGGCAGTTCGAATCCACCAGCCGCCCCTTGGAAACCCTATGGGGCAGTTCTACTCTGTCCTATAGGGTCACCATGAGTTGGAATTGACTCAATGGCAATGGGATGATGGAATAACTGGTACCAGACTAGTACTCCCACCGCTAACAAACAAATAAGCAAACCAGATAACTGATTGGAATATGCAAGGCAACTGTTTGCAGGCATTGTTATCATTACTCACATTGAATAGGACAGGTGGAGAAGACTGCAAACCCTGAGAGAAGGGAAACTCACATGGTGAGCCCCCAGATCACCCGGCTCTCTACCTAGGTACACTTTTCTGATCTCAACACAGTGAGCTGGAATCCTGGCAGCGTGTGGCTATGCCACTGAACACAGGAGGCAGAGATCAGAATTAAGGGCAGCTAAAAGAGCTGGATTCTGTAAGGTAAGGTACCAGACAGGAGAAAATTGTACATGGTGGGGAAGGGGACATAAGCTTGTATGTGCGTTCATTGTGAATCCTGGGTTTAGGGCTGGGCTTCACATGCACAGGGTGAGACTATGTGAAGGCATATCAGAAAGTGACTGTTAATGATGCTGAGACTGGAACAGATTCTAGATACTGATCAGTGTAATGATTAAAGGTACAACTCACTAGGAAGACATAATAATTTAAAATATATATGCACATAGTAACAGACCAGCAAAATTCGTGAAGTCAAAACTCAAATAAGAAATAAACACTATCATAGTTGGAGATTTTAACACATCTCTCTTAAGGATGTTGTTATACTTGATATAATAAGTAGATAAAAAATTGGTAAGAGTATAAACATCTAAACAACATTATCAACCAATTTGATCCAGCTGAAAGATTTACAGAGCACTCTACCCAACAACTGCCGAAAATACATTTTTTATAAAGGCACGTAAGAGTGTGCACATAGATCATATACTTGGCCATAAAGCAAGCCTTGGTGAATTTCAAAAGACGGTAATCTTACAAAATATATTCTATGACTGTATCAGAGAACTTAAATTAGTAATCAATAATAATACAGTTGAGTATGGATTACACTTCAACATAAAGAAAACAAAAATCCTCACAACCGGACCAATAAGCAACATCTTGACAAATGGAGAAAATATTGAAGTTGTCAAGGATTTCATTTTACTTGGATCCACAATCAACATTCATGGAAGCAACAGTGAAGAAATCAAATGATGTATTGCATTGGGCAAATTTGCTATAAAAGACCTCTTTAAAGTGTTGAGAAGCAAAGGTATCACTTTGAGGACTAAGGTGAGCCTGACCTAAGCTATGATATTTTCAATTGCGTGCAAACCTGGACAATGAATGAGGAAGACTGAAGAAGAATTGATGGCTTTGAATTATGGTGTTGGTGAAGAATATTGAATATATCATGAGCTGCCAGAAGAACAAACAAATTTGTCTTGGAAGAAGTAGAGCCAGAGTGCTCCTTAGAAGCGAGGATGGTGAGACTTTGTCTCACATACTTTGGACATGTTATCAGGAGGGACCAGTCCCTGGAGAAGGACATCATGCTTAGTAAAGTAGTGGATCAGTGAAAAAGAGAAAGACCCTCAGTGAGATGGATTGACATAGTGCCTACAACAATGGGCTCAAACATAGCAATGACTGTGAGGTGGCGCAGGACTGGACAGTGTTTCGTTCTGTTGTACATGGCCGGAACTGACTTGATGGCACCTAACAACAAAAATAATTCAATATTTAGAAAATCTCTAAATATTTGTAAATTAAATAACACACTTTTAGATAAACACATTAAAGAAAAAATCCCAAGAAAAATTGTACAATATTTTAAATTGAATAATAATAAAAACACAACCTTTCAAAAGTATGGGATGCAGTTAAAGTAACTTCAAATGTCTATATCAGAAAAGATCAAAGACTTAAAATGTAGTACCTAAATTTTCCTCCCAAGAATCTATTAAAAGTAAAGTCAACTAAAAATAAAATAAGTAGAAGAAAAAAATAGTAATGAGTAAAAATTAGTAGAATAGAAAACAGACATCGGTTAAGCACTTGGTTCATAATCAAAAGGCTGGCAGTTCGAACCCACCAGCCACTCCACTGGAGAAAAGACCTGATGATCTGCTCCTATAAAGATTACAGCCTAGGAAGCTCTATGGGGCAGTTCTACTATATCCTATGGTCTCATTATGAGTCAGAATCAACTCAATGGCACACAACAACAACAACAATATTGTCAATTAATTTTTAACAAAGGGTATGCACATAATTCTAGAGAGAAAGAATCTTTTTTTAAAATTCCTATGGGGGAATAATGAACCTTAACCAATCTCTCACACCATATAAAAAGATTAATTTAAAATGGAACATGGACATAAATATAAATGCTAAAACTATAATTCTTACAGAAGACAATGTAGGAGGAAATATTTGTGACTTTGGAGTAGGAATAAATTGTAGGGCAAAAAACACTGAACCATAAAAGAAAAAGTTGATAAATTGGACTTCATCAAAATTAAAAATTTTACTCTTCAAAAGACAAAAGGAAGCAAAAAGTGAAATGACAAGAGACTATAGCACATATATAATATTTTATAAATACATGTACATATATAAATATAAATATGTACGTATAATTTACATACTTATACACACATATATATAGCTTTCACAGATCAATAACAAGAAAAACAAACCAATTAAAAAAAACAGGCAAAATTCACAAAAGAACATAAATAAATGGCCAATAAGCACATAAAAAGATGTTCAACATCATTGGTGATAAGAAAAGTAAAATTAAAACTACAATGAGATACTACAAAACCTCCATTAGATTGGCTTAAAAAAATCTGACAATACCAAGTATTGGCAGGGATTTGAGCAACTGGAACTGCTCCACTGCTGATGGAAGTCCAAAATGGTACAACCACTTTAGAAAACAGCTTGGCAGTTTCCTAGGCAGCTAAACAAACACTTACCATGTGACCCAGCAATTCTACTCCTAGGTATTTGCTCAAGAGAAATGAAAACACATGTTCACACACAGACTCTTACGTGAATGTTCGTAATAGCTTCCAAATGTGGAAACAACCCAATGTCCATCAAGAGGCAAACAAGTAAACCAATTACAGTACATTCTTTCAATGCGATACTATGCAGCAATTTAAAAATACATTAAATATTAATACATGCAGCAAAATAAAAATTCAAAAATATTACGATGAGCTAAACAATCCAGATACGAGAGAATACATATTGTATGATTTCATTTATATAAAGTTTAATAACAGGCAACAATTACCTATGGTGATAGAAATGAGAAAAGGAGTTTCCTCTGATGCACGCACTGATTGTAAAGGGACACCAGGGGAACTTTCTGAGGAGATGGAAATGTTTTATATCCTGATTGTGGTGGTGGTTGCATGGATTTACATATTTGGCAAAGCTCATTGAACTGTGCATTTCAGATGTATGCTTTTTGTTGTTTGTAAATTATACCTCAATACGTTCGATTTTAAAAGCTGACTTAAAAAGTTCCCTGTGGAGGGATACACAATCTTTTTTGAGACTTCTGCTCTGTCCTACACTGACACCAGAATTCATTGAGGGCATTCAGCTTAATTCTGTGGTCAGTATAGTTTCCCAACGACTATTAACCAGGTAGATAGATAGATAGACAGACAGACAGATAGATAGTTACATAGGTAGATAGGTAGGTAGGAGATAGACAGGTAGATAGAGAGATAAATAGAAGATAGATAGGTAGTAGCTAAATAGACAAATCAGCATTTACAATGACTTGCTGTTAGAACAACAGAATATTTTCAGGAAACCGGTGGCATTGGTTTTATTTGCTATAAATTATTGATAGGCATTTACATTGAACCAGAGCTGGAAATGCAGTTCAATATTTGTTAATTAGATGTTTTCCATGTCCCCTCTTCAGTGGAAACAGAGAAGAGAGAGAATTATGCTTCAGAAATTCCAATAAAAATGTAATCATAGTGCATAGTTAACACTGTGATAATATAGCCCACTACAATATGAAAGACAGCCATTCTAAGCCAATTTGATATCACAAAAAAACTGTGGAGGCAAAATGCATTTCAACTGGTGAAGTGATATGTGACAATGAGGAGGCAGGTCAGAGGTGGCTTGAGGAAATTATTGATTCTTGATAATGCCAATATTATCATTTTTCTTCACTGACTTTAACTTGATCACTCACATACTGTTTACAGATGATTAAAATGAATCAGGACCTGGAATCATGGTGGCTGGAATTGTACTGTGATCAGTGGCTGGGCCAGCTTAGGGAGAAGTGGATTTAGTGACAGACCCATCATCTTGGGTACAGACAATGGCAAATGACAGTAACAAATAACCAGTAAAAAATCCAGCTTAAAAGCTTTCCATTAGCAGAGGAAATGGGAGGGAAAGGGTGAGTTGCTCTTTGTTAATTTGAACGGTGCCCAGGTCTCTGAGTACAGGGCAGCACAGAGTCCCGTAATTGTAAATGACTGATAGTGGATGAATCTCACAAACCAAGTATTCGGGTTGGCTTCAGCAAAGGGGAAGGTCGGATATTTATCTTGGAGATTATTTGGCTCACCTCAAACTCTGAAGCCTGAAAGCAGGTCTGGATTTCTCAGGAGAGTGGCTTGCAGCTGAGATTTTCCTGGCAGGCAGAACTGCAGTTCCCTTGACTGGTGACTACATGCTATGTGGACAACGAGGAGCCACTCAGATGATGGAAGACAGATAATTCTTAAAGGCATGCTTGCTCCTCAGTGGGGTGTGAATATTTTCTGAACTGTTTCTTGGTTAATCTTGAGGGGATCAGGACGGGGTGTGTGAGGATTAGGGATGGGGTGGGGCTATCACCTGGGCTTGGCCTGAACCTTACTTCTCTACAATAATGTTTCCTGAACTGCATTCCTACAAATGTATTATTACATGTTCAGGGGGGAAGGGGCATCATGGTGAAGAAATATGAGAACTATAACATATGTTTCCCCGTTTTGGTGTTTCACAAAATAAGCTGGCACATGTGGCGTTCTTTCAAACATTCTACAGTAAAGAATTCTGTTCCCTTACTTCTTGCCACCATTCTCAAAGGCCTCAATATCCATGATGGCCTTTCATCCAAACACCCTGGCTTCTTATTTCCATAACCTCTTCATCTCTGATGATTCTTTTCCACCCCTGCTCAGTCACTTTTTGCTGTGTTCAAATCCTTGAACTCACTATTTCAAGCATGTCCTTCTCTGACTATACCACCTCCTCACCTTCCAGCTCGTGTAATCTGTACCACCTGCTCCAAAAATTCTAACAGAGGATATACTGATGGTGGTTAAACGTGGACTTTGGAGCTGAACTTTCAGGCCTCAAATCCCAGCATTTAACAGCTGTGGGAGTGTACGCAAGTTCTTAACTTTTCTGTCCCTCAATTTACTCACTTTCAAGAGGTAAATAATAATATTAACCACTTCTCAGGGCTGTTGTAACTATTCAGTTAATACCTATAAAATGCTCCAAACAGTGCCAAGCATATGGCATTTGCACAATAAACACTGAGGTCTCACTGAGCTCTCAGTCCATTGAGCTAACACTTTTCACCCTCCATTACCTCCTGCATGTCCTTACTTTCCTCTTTAGCAAGTGTAAATTTCATAGTCCATCCTTATAACTGGTCCCATCTTAACTCCCTCATTCCATTATGGCAAAGCCCTAACCTGGTTAGACCCATCTATCAACTACTTTATACCCTCACCTGAGCAACTGGGTATTACTGGGAAAATCCATCAAGAGTGCTGATTCTTCTCAATTGTAATTTATGAACCAACGTCTCGTCTAGTTGTTAGTTGCCGTGGAGTCAGTTCCGACTTAAGGTGACCTTATGTATAACAGAACAAAATGTTGCCTCATCCTGCGTCATCTTCATGATTGTTGGTATATTTGAGTCCATTGTTGTGAGTATTATGTAATGCCTTCCAAGCTGGGCGTGGGGCGTGGCTCATCTTCCAACACTATATTGGACAATATTCTGTTGTTAAAAATAGGGGTTTCATTGGCTAATTTTGAAAATAGATTGCCAGGTCCTTCTTCCTAGTCTGTCTTAGTCTGGAAGCTGTGCTGAAACCTGTCTACCATGGGTGACCCTGCTGGAATTTGAAATACTGGTGGCATAGCTTCTAGCATCACAGCAACACACAAGCGACCACAGTTCCACAGTCTGACAGATGGGTAGTGGTCAACATCTCTAGTGGGTCCTTAACATCATCAGAAATCCAACTACATTTTCCCACTCTCCAAATTATCTATTTAATACATTTTTCTATCTCCTCTACCTTCCACACATCTTCGACTATTCCTCAACTGAAGACGGTGCCTCATGGGTCACTGAGAAAGCAGTGACTACCACTGCCAAATCTACCCATCTGCCTACTTCTGTACTCAGACTCTTTCTCTTTTCTTCTGTTCCAGAAGATCAGAGGCCAACTCTTGCACTTGGGCTTCATCATGTCCCTTATGGTCTCCTTAGGAACTTGGAAGCACACCTGTTCCCCTATTTTCCTGTATCGCTAATGTCTGTCTCTCAGATCACTAACATCATGGGAATGAGCTAGTGTTTCTTTCTTAAAAAACAATTTTAAAAGGGCCTTTGACCTACTTCTTTTTTCAGCTACTGTCCTATTTCTCTGCTCCGCTTCACAGTACAACTGTTTTGTAACTTCTTTATGAGAAATTTCAAACATACATAAAAGTAGAATTGTATAATGAGCCCCCAGCTACTTGCCACATAGGTTTAACAGTTATTAAATTTTGGGCATATTTTCTTCATTACTTTTTTATTTTTTTGCCTTAGCACTTTAAAGCAAATGTCAGAACTTATGACATTTCACTCCTAAATATTTTAGTGCGTCTCTTAAAAATAAATTCATTTTCTTATATAATCATGATAACATTATCCCATCTAATACAATTAGCAAAAGTTTACCTAATACAACAAAAATTCTTTAATATCATCTAATATCTAGTCTAGACTCACACATCCTCAAATGTCCTCAAAATGTCTCTTTATGGTTTATTTAAATAAGAATCCAGACAAGGTTTACCCATTGCAGTTGATTATATCCCTTTTAATCTAGAACAGATTTTTTTTTTTAATGCTGTGTACTTGTTAAAGATATGGCTTGGTTGTCCTGTAAAATACCCCACACAGCGTATTTCCTAAGTGAGCTGCACTCCCAAATCTGCTCGTCTCCTTCCTATTTCTACACCCCATGAAGACAACTCCATGGTGTCCATGTTAACATACCCAATGGGCATGTTTCTTTGGCTTAAAAAATGAAAGCATGTCAAAGGAAAAGGCTAGAAATTTTTCAATGATGCCAAGAGAATGAGAAGGGCAGAATGGCTGAGTGGTTAAAAGCACAGGATTCAGACACCTATGTCTAGGTTTGCTGTTGACTGTGAGTGACCTTGGGCACTTTACATGAGCCCTCCATGCCTCAGTCTCCTCTTCTCCCAGAGAAGGATAAGCATGTCTACTTCATGTTTCTTAATGCCTATCAAATGTTAACGTATTTATTTATTGTCCTTCTTTCTTTTGTAGAATATAGCTCTACAAGGACAGCAACTTTGGGCATTTTGTGCATTGCTGTATCCTCAGAGCCCAGAATAGCTGAACACTGAACACACTTAGGTTGTATGAATAAATGAATGTATGAATTGGGTTGCTCTATGAGTTAAAGCAGCCAACTTTTTATATAGTGTCTAGTAAAGTGCCTGGTGCATACTCAGTGTCCAATAAATGGTGACCTAACCTTCTGCCTCTACTTAGCTCTTTCCATGTCTAGGAGGGAAGAGATTCCTGGTTAAATGCTGAGTAAGAAGATTCCTGTTTGCACCACTTCATGGTGACTGGCAATTCTCTGATGAAAAAGTAAGAACAGGAACCCAACGTTTTCCAGCATCATCTAGAGAGACACATTTTCTCATTTCTCTTAAATCCCACTCACTCACAGCCTGGGCATCTTTTGCTTACCCACATGGCCTGCTCAGTTCTTCCTTTCCCTTTTGCTCTTACTCTGGGTCCTATCAAAAGTGGTTTGCCTCCTCTATGCCCTCCCAGTCTTAACTCTCTTGTGGGTCCATCTCAAGCATCACCTCCTCTGTGAGTTCCTCCCTCCCACCTCCCACATCCCTCCACTGGTAGCTTCTCTTGGCTCTTTAGTTCTCTTGGTACACATTCAGCGCAAAGCATACATTGCATGGCTGAGTCAAATAGCCTTTCCGAGCAGAGCAGCACAGGCCATGAGGACAAGGGTTTGACCTACTTTGAAGAGGCCCCTCTATCAACCAACTTGTGTTGAATTCCTACCCAATGCTTAGCTCAATGCAAGATGCCGAAAGCTGTCAGACAACGTAGGAAAGACAAAGAACAGAGAGATCTGTTGCTTTGGGTTTTGGCTTTAAAGAGTGAGGAATTTCAAGAGCCCTAGGACCCACCAGAAACTTAAGACTTGAGAGGGTATGGAGAAGGCAAACTGCTTTAATAGGACCCAGAGTAATTCTTGATTATCTGAACCTATGTGCCCCTTCCTTTCTCTGTAGCAAGAGCCTTAATGCTGCACTAGTCCAAACAGTTGTGGGATTTCCTCACATAAGTACCAAGGAGCTTCTGCCACCTGGTGTATTGAGAGGGAATTGCAGAGTGAAGGAAAATGGGAGTTCTCCTTACCTCACCTGATGAACTCCATGAATTTTCTAATACAGTTATACTTGTCAATGTTTCTTTTCAAAGCAGTCTAAATTATTGTCAATGGAAATATTGCACAGAACTCCAATATAAAAAATAGACAAAAAATGAGCCGCTCCAGATAGTGTATTTTGTGGGGGACATTGGAAGTCTTAAAGCTCTGCCTTTTTGACCTTCTCTTCATCACCAGGATTATGCTGATGCCCTTTCATGGAATCCAGCAGTCATGATCTATACTGGATCCAAAAAAAGAAAGAAAGGAAGGAAAGGAAAAGACAGACTGCAAGGGATAAGTGGGATACTGTCTTAGATGATTTACAATCCCTTCAGGGAAGAATAAACACATTGTTCAGCTCCTTTTTTATGCCCAGCCGTTTCATTATGCCCACCTTATTTCATTCAGGTCTCACATTTATCTGTGAAGTAGGCTTTGTTAGCCCCATTTCACAGATAAAGAAACTAAACTAAGTGGAGGTTCAGGATTTTACCCCTGATTACCCCAGCTTTAATGGGTTGAGTCAAAATTCAAACCCAGGTGTTTCTGGCTTCAAAGCCAGGGCTTGTCTCCCCATATCACTTTCAACTCCAAAACTCTCTTCTTTCTGGAATGGGCGATGGTAAATCTACTCTCAAAAGCATGGAGGGCAGAGAACATTTTTAAGATCACCACCCTTCCTCTTGATCTCTTTTGTCTCTTGGTAGGCATCCTTTATGCCAAATTTGAAGGCCAATTTATTTGGTAAAGAGTAGGGCCAGCACACATATAGGGTATGAGCAGGACTTTGGAAAAAAATAGAGGTAGAGAAGGGCTCCAGGGTTTGCTCAAGTTCACAAAGTCAGTAGCAAAAGACATTAGACTGCCTAACTCAATACTTCATTCATAAGATTGACTGGAGTGAATGTTTCATGTCTCTGAGAAAAGCAAATATTTTGCCTTCACCAGAGCCTGGTGGCTAACACATGCCTCAGAAATGGAATGCATGGAAAGGCCTAGAAAATACATGGAAAATTGTCAGTGAGAACTGGTCAACAGCAGAAGATGCACAGGGGATGTGAGGCCCAACTTGTGCTGTTTCTGCTCTCCAGATGCTCAGATCTGCCAAGTGCAGAAGCTATTCTCGGATGGGAGCCCTCAGGAATGGCACAAATTGGGGCCTCCAGTAATGCAATCACTTCTAATCTGTGTTTAATGACGGTATAAGCAGACTCAGCTTACCTCTGTTGCAAAGAGGCAACTACACATAAACCTCAATTACTCAGACATTTAAAAATTAATTTCAAATAAAATCTCCAGGTGATGGTACTAAAGTGATTAGGAAGATCAGGATGTGTGCACAGACCTGGCATGTCTTGTCAATGCAATTGATGTAGGCAGCTCCTATAATGCAATAAAGCTGGTCGACTTTGTGCCCACAGGAGTTAAAGAGGAACAGGTCTTATCTCCCACCTCTCCCCAGAAGCAGAGGAAGATTCCAATGATAGGAAGCAGAGAACACATCAGTGACTTCTACACACTCAAGCTGTGTTTAGAATGCTATTCAACTCATTTTGTACTTGTGAAGTGGAAAATAACATTAGGCTACCATTTAAAGCCCCTGCCCCAACCTGGCCCCTATCTGCACCACCAAATCAGATACAGTACTATTTCCATAAGCTATCTTCACTTTTTTTTTTGCCAGTCATACCTACTTACCCCATCTATATGCTGGTAATTTAGGTTAATAAACTTTTATGGAGCATGTACCATTGTCAGGCACTGTGCTGGGCTCGTGGCGACACAAAGGTGAGGGTTATATTATGTTATATTATATATACTATACTTTGGAGCCCTGGTGGTCCAGTGGTCCAGTGGTTAAGCTCGGCTTAACCAAAAGGCCAGCAGTTTAAATCCGCCAACTGCTCCTTGGAAACCATATGGGGTAGTTCTACTCTATCCTCTAGGGTCGTTATGAGTTGAAGTCGACTCAATGGCAGCAGGTTGGTTATACCATACCATGCCGTGCCGTGCCATGCCATTCCATGCCATACCATGCCATGCCATACCATACCATACCATACCATACCATACCATACCATACCATACCATACCATACCATACCATACCATATTATAAAAAACCAAACTCATTGCCGTCGAATCATTTCTGACTCATAGTGACTCTATAGGACAGAGTAGAACTTCCCCATAGGGTTTCCAAGGATGTAAATCTTTACGGAAGCAGAATGCCACATCTTTCTCCTGCAGAACAGCTGGTGAGTTCAAACCACCTACCTTTTGGTTAGCAAAAAAATTAAAACATGACTCTCATACAAAATTGAATGAACATGAGTAAAAAATCCATTCAGCTTATTAATTAAAGAGGGAATAGTAGGATAGTAAAGCTGGCTCAAAAGAGACCTAGAGAAAGGGAATTTGTATAGTCAGTCAAAGGAATACAGAAAGGAATTTGCTAATAGATATAAAACTGATTAATATCTTGTTGTTGTCAGATGCTGTCTTGTCAGTTTCCGACTCACAGTGACCCCATGTGACAGAGTAGAACTGCCCCATAGGGTTTTCTTGGCTGTAATTTTTAAGGGAGCAGATCACCGGGTCTTTCTCCTGCAGAGTTGCTGGGTGGGTTTGAACCACTAACCTTGTGGTTAGCTGCCAAGCGCTTAACTGTTGTGCCACCAAGGCTCCCTGATTAAGGTCTTTCAAGGCAGCAAACCTGGAGCCTTGGGGTTATCTTTTCTACCTTTCAGAAACTGATCAGTGAACCATGTGTCTTCAGAGTATCTGAGCTCTTACCTAAATAGTAAATAACAAGTTCAAACACAGGTACATTCTCCTAGATAGGCAATCTTTCTGTAAGGTGCCACCAAAACCAACCGAGTGCCGATGAGTTGATTCTGACTCATCGTGATCCTATAGGACCGAGTAAAACTGCCCCCAAAGGTTTCCAAGGCTGTAAATCTTTATGGAAACAGATGGCCACATCTTTCTCCCGAGGAGCTGCTGGCAGGCTCCAACTGATCTTTGAGTTAGCAGTCGAGTGCTTAACCACTGCACCGCCAGGGTTCCCTCTGCAAGGGACCAGATAATAAATATTTTTGGCTTTGCAGGCCATATGGCCTCTGTTGAAACTACTTAACTCTACTTTTGTAATATGAAAACAACATTAGATAATACATCAACAAATGAGTGTGACCATGTTTCAATAAAACTTTATTTCCAAAAACACGTGGCTGTGGGTCAGAGTTTGCCAACTCTTAACCCTAAAAGATTAGATAATCCTTAGGTCTGTTAAACAATGTTCAATGACGACATTAAAGGGCGATACAGTTATCCTCTTGCTTTATCTCTAACTTTTGGTTAATTTTTCTTAACAGCATGTGATGTGAATGGGACTTCCTGAATTTGCTGAGGCAGTGTCCTTGCCTGGGTCCCAATTATATGGATACAGTGGCGTCTTCATGTTTATCTAAACTGACCCCTTTCTCTTCCCTATCTATCCCCATCAGAATTCATGGGTCACAGCTGGTGGCACCTGACCCAGGCTGGCCCCATCCCCAAATTTGGAATGGTACGAAGTGATTCCTGCCTCAGGCTGGTTGCTTTCTGGAGGGGAAGAGTTCTAAACTCTGGAGCTGATGGAGGAGGTACTTTTCTGCCACCTTAAATGGGAAGCAAGGGAATTGAGATCAGAAAGAACCCCAGTTCCACCACGGTCTCTCTGCACTTCAATTTCATTATCTAAACAGTGCAAGTAATGATTTACAATAATTTACTTGCTTCGTAGGGTTGTTACATAGTCTCAGTGTGATAATGTGTATAAAGCACCGACTTTGAAACATAGTAACCGCACAGTAAAGATTGCTTCTCTACCTTTAGGATTCCTCCCATATTCCCATCTCAGGTGACTTCGATGCAGAAATTATACTGATGCTGTAACTCTGCCTTCTCTTTGGTTAGGTGCAATGACCTTTATCCTCCACATTGTATTTCACGGTTGACTTTTAAACTTTGCCTTTTATTCTCATCGTTTCTAGTAACTTTGTGCTTTGCAGTTGAGTAACTGCTATTTGCGACTGTAACAGCAGAGGAGCAGAGGAGAAGAAAGGATCAAACGCTGACTGAGCCGTAATGTGGCTGGGTGCCTTAAACGATTATTTTTAACCCTCACAGCCATCTATTTTTAGGGACATCATATTCTTATTTTATAGACAAGGAAACTGACGACGATAGAGGTTTAAGTCACCTAAGATTGTACTCCTAGAAAGTATTTGGAGACCAGGATTGCAACCCAAGCCTGCCCGACTCCTAAGACAATGAATGCTTTTATTCCACTACTACACACTTTATTCAAAGTGCTCTTCATTTGCCTGCTATTTTGCCTCTTAGCTGCTTCTCCTCCTTTGGCAAAACTGATCCTCTGTGGCCCAAATGAAGGAAAAAACCAAATATTGTTCAGTGCCTAAAATCAAATAAGAAGCTTTTAACATGACGTGCTCAAATACTTCAGCAGCTCAAATTCCATTTTGCATTTTGGAGGGAGAGCAAGTCAATAGGCAATATTCCCACTATGGATTTCTCACTCTCAGGAAGGGCTCACCAGAGTTCTTACCAGGCTCCAAAGAACACTCTGCTCTGAGCATAACGAGAATTCAGAGGATGGAGTCAGATAAAAGCAGGATGCACGGTCAGATCATTCTAGAAGGTTTATGCCTATCAAAATGGAGCTGCAGCCCTTGAAAAGAACATGTCTGTATGTCTGCTCATAAGAGGACCATGCCGCATAACAACCAGGATCAGCCACTACAGAAACTAGAGAAACAAAGACAAATAAAGGGAACTTCTTGCAGTAGTTTTTTTTTTTTCCTGCCTGGCATTGTAACATCCTACCTATATTTAGGAGCCCTGGTGGAACAGTGATTAAGAGCTTGGCTGCTAACCAAAAGGTTGGCAGTTTGACTCCATCAGCTGCTCCTTGGAAATCCAATGAGGCAGTTCTACTCTGTCCTGTAGGGTCACTTTGAGTCAGAATCCAGATAGGTTGAAGGCAGAGCCTCTCCTCCCTCCATCTCCGCTACAGATATAGCCCCTCCCCCAGTTCCATGATGGACAGAGCACGGTCATGTGATCTCAAATGGCCAATCAGTGCTTCCACCCAGGACTACGAATCTCAAGAATGTGACACATGTATACAGGGACAGTCAGAGATTAACATGGCAGCTGTGCTGGAGCTTCAGGTCCAGCAATAGAAAGGCAAGTATCCAGGGGTGTCAGGCTGGTGGCAGTAGTCCAGAGAGACTGTTCCTGTCACAGGATATTGATGGTGTCCAACCTTCATTGATTTCTGCCCAATTTCTGAGCTCAGTTCTCTAGGCTCTTGTCAATATTGTGAGCTATCCAATACTTTCTAAGAAATTCTTGTTCTACTTAAGGTAGACTGATTAGGTTTCCACAGTTGGCAACAGAGTGCCCTGAGTGATATGCTTCTCAAACTCCACCAGCGAGACCTGGACTCCTGCACATATTGCCATACCTGTTCAAAGGGGACACTCTCAAAGGTAACTGTCAGAGTTTCTCCTTAATGGGGAAAAAAAGACAAAAGGCCCTAGATCTTTACATATTTGGTATCTTTGCACCAAAAGGAAAATGAGAGGTTACTGTGGCCATCACTCTATTTTTACTAACACACTAATCCACTAATCCAAGACAGATGTACATGTGGGAGCCCATACAGGGACTTTTCTTCCTGCCATCAAAAGGTAAATTTTAATAATCTCATGTCAAAGCCTCGTTCATAGGAATGAGAGATTCACAAAATGAAACAGATCAAATGCCTGCTGTTGTCGTCATTAAATAAACGAGCAAAAATGAGGTACTTAGTGCTTGCTTTGTGTTCCATCCTGTCCTAGATGCTGTGTGAGATGCATAGAGTTATAAAGTGAAGAGGCAACTGCCATTTACTGCACACTCACAGTGTCTCATTCACTCCTCAGATCTGCACAGTGAGGTAGGTATGAGCACACCCATTTCTCAGTGGAGGAAAGGCTCATGCAGACAGAAGAACGGGCTCAACCACAGAGCTGGTTACTGTGCAGTCAGGATTAAAAGTGACTACAAAATCCACGTACGGTCCACTCTCAAGCTTCGGGAAAACTGAAGCCATTGTTGCTGGTGAGTTAAATCACAGATGAGACAATTCTGGCCAAAGAAGAAATAATCTACTTTTGCCAAATAATGCAAATGCATCCTAGGGATTGTTTTGATTAAGCTACATTTCTTATTCTTTTCTCTCTTCCCTCCTTCCTTACTTCCTTTGGTTCGTTTTTTGATCCAACATCTCCACTCTTAGGTATATATCCCAGCTATATTTCATTTTGAAGTAATTACTTTAATGGATGTACAGAGTGTCTATCACATAGTAGGTTGTAAAAAAATGTATATAATGAAGTGGATTAAATAATTCCAGACTGGTTAAGTGGGGAAGTAACAGCAGAAGTAGAACAAATAAAGTGAACTTTTGTGTGGCATTTATTTTCCATACTTTTCTGTTCATTTTGCTGCTTGGTGAAAGTAAGTCCAAATTCTTTCTGGGCTGTTTCGTAATTGATAGATCAACTTGGCCTAATTGTTGATCCATAGAGAATGGTTAGAAATATCAATACTTTTGGGGTTGTATTTCCCAATTTTCATTGTGGAAATATTTAGGCAACTAAAGCCTTCCTCCCTCCCAGCTGTTAGCTTTGGCAGGCACTGTACCCCTTGTTTTTAAAGAAACACAAAAATAATCCTGAAGGAGGACGTGTACCTGTCTGAAGCTCCTGAGGGTTCAGATGAGGATAACTTGGCACAACATGGAGGAGGGAATTTAAATTCCTTGCTAAATATGATCAAAGAGAAAGACAAATCAAAAAAGAACCTGTAAATGCCAAGACTGTACACAAAGATGTGAAGACAGGCTGTTGCCTTCAAGGAATTTGATGGAGGCAATGCAATCTTTTTTGTCTGTGTGTTTGTTTGTTTCAGCTAACATTTATTTAGTATTTCCTCTGCAATGTGCACTATGTTGAAAAAGCAGGACAAATATCCCATTTAATTCTCACAACTATCCTGTTTACTTTCCAACTTATTTTCAGGAAACTGGGGTACAGAAAAGTTATAGAATATGTATGTACATAGTTTAGTTAATGGCAGATCAGAGCCTCTAACCCAAGTCCATCTGACTCCAGAGTCAATGGCATGCTTTTAAGTACTTTTCCCCAATGTCACTTTATACAAGCATAAAATCAGAACATAAACCAAATCATGTTTAGCAAGTAGTAATAGTTATATTTTTAGAATATAAAAATAATAATTGTTATGTGTCTGTGTGTTTCCTCAAGGATTACAGTAAATTCTGGATAGGGGATTAAGGAGAAAAATAAATGATTCAAGAAAGGCTTTATGAATTCTTGGCAGTAAGTCTGAGTCTTAATAAAATGGATTGAGGGAGAATATCCTAATAAAAGAGAACAGCATGAGCAAAGGCATGGAGAGAGAAATGTGTCCTATGAGTTCATAAAGAAGAGGGCCGTGTGGGCAGTATCATTTGAAGAATGTATATCTTGCATCCAAATAACTCTCTTTTGGTTGCCAGAAGCCTACAAGCCCACCATCTGAGAGCTATTCCTTTTAGACATCAAGGGTTTTTAGTCTTTACTCCATCAACAACCAGAGTGTCCTATGAAAACAAAAGAACCCTTGGGAGGGTAATAAATTCAGCAACTGATTCTAAGCTGAGAAATCATCAAGGTTATGGCAGGAAAGAGATGGCACTTTGGCACACTCCAGTCAGGCACTGTCACAAAGGTGTGGGCAGAGTTAAGAAGAGTCAACAAGGGCTGGTTGGTTAAGTGTCCTGGTATTAGCAACAGGAAGCCCGGGTGAGGGAGCAATTCCTGGATCCCTGAGAGAGCTGTAGCTGCAACTCTGGTTGTAGATTTGGAAGAGGGCTTCCTACCAGAAGCTGACTGGCCCTTGGAAGAGAAGCTCAGGACAGCAGAGAAAGAGATGAGAACAAATACACCAACCTCTCTTTACTCATGCCCTCCAGTATCCTGATGGTGTCTCCCATTGACCAGATCCAACAGGAAGCCAGATGACAAAGGGACACAGTTGAAGCAGGTCAAAAAGGCACCTCCCAGGGGACAGAGCAGGGTGGCAAAAGGTGGAAGGAGGATCTGGAAAGGCAAATGGAGAATGGCCAGCTCAAGGATTTACAGTTGTAAGGCAAGATAGAAGTAATTTTTCATTTTGTTATTGTTGTTGTTGTTAGTTGCCGTTGAGTCGCCTCTGACTCATGGCAACCTTATGTGTAATGGAATGAAACATTGCCTGGTCCTGTGCCATCTTCATGATCTTTGATGTGTTGGAACCCATTGTTGTAGCTATTGTGTGAATCTATTTCATGGAGGGTTTTCCGCAATTTCGTTGACCCTCTACTTTACCAAACACGTTGCCCTCGTGTAGGGATTTGTCTTTCCTGACAATGTGTCCAAAGTATGCAAGATGCAGTTTCGCCCTCCGTCACTAATTGTATTTGAAGTAACGAAGCTTGCAAATTATTTTATTTTATTTTTGGAAATTAAGACAGATTCAGTGTTATCCCTGCAACAGTTTTCTCTTACTCACTTGCATTTAGGTTTTCTTTTATGCTGTGAGAACAAAGGGTGGCATTCAGCTGGTGGGTTGGGAACTATCCATGGCCTTTGACACCCTCAGCAGAGTGTGTAATGTGTGAGTGCCACCCATCACATGTGTTGCGTAGAAAAAAGGTGAGTTGACCAGCCAGCCCTACAACAGAAATTGGTAGTTGACTCCTTCCCAGCACCACTAGTGACAGGGGACAGGAAGGAGGGTGGTAAAGCAGGGAAGAGTGTGTGCGACCGTGTGATCAGAACACTGGAAACGGGAAAGGGCACAGGGAAGGGGCAAAAATACCAATGCAATGACTTTAAGATTTTGCCTAGATCTGGGTCTTATGGTTAGGAAGCCTCTCTCTTCTCCCACCAGGAATTTAAAGCCGATTGTAATGGGAGGAAAAGAGCAGCCTTGTGTCTCCGCCTCTGTTTTTTGGGCAGAGGATGATCACACACACATATACACACATATACAACAAGTATACACACACGTCCACACACGTACACACACACACCCCTCAGAGTAGATTTTTAAAGTAGGACGGTAATGAGCCAAAACTGTTATCGTAAGTGGATGGTAGGGAGACGGCAGTTTGGGGAATAAGTCTCTCCCTTATCTCAGAGTCAGCCTAGTTTGAAGAGGGTATGCAGGTGTGGGGGTGGTGAAAATCTCCCTTCTAGGCTCTGAGAACACATGCTCTCCAGGGAATTTGAGAGAAGAGGGCCCAAAAGTGCTGCATTTATGCTCATAATCTATTTCCCTATTAAGAAATTGGCTGTCAGCAAAAGAAGCCCTTGGGTGCCAGAAGAAAGGAAATAATAAGAATTAGAGCAGAATTAAATGAAATAGAGAACACAAAAACAACTGAAAGAGTAAACAGGACCAAAAGCTGGTTCTTTGAAAAGATCAACAAAATTGATAAACCACTGGTCAAACTGACAAAAGAAAAACAGGAGAGGAAGCAGATAACCTGTATGAGAAATGAGATGGGTGATATCACAACAGACCCACTGAAATTAAAAGAATCATAAAAAAATACTATGAAAAATTGTACTCTAACAAATTTGAAAACCTAGAGGAAATGGACAAATTTCTAGAAACTCACTACCTACCTAAACTAACACAAACAGAGGTAGAACAACTAAATAAACCCATAACAAAAGAAGAGCTTGAACAGGTAATTAAAAAACACCCAACAAAAAAAAGCCCTGGCCTGGATGGCTTCACTGGAGAATTCTACCAAACTTCCAGAGAAGAGTCAACATCACTACTACTAAGGGTATTTCAGAGCATAGAAAAGGATGGAATACTCCCAAACTCATTCTATGAAGCCAGCATAACCCTGATACTAAAACCAGGTAAAAACACCACAAAAAAAGAAAATGACAGACCAATATCCCTCATGAACATTGACGCAAAAATCTTCAAAAAAAATTCTAACCAATAGAATTCAGCAACATATCAAAAAAATAATTTGCCATGATCAACTGGGATTTATACCAGGTATGCAGGGATGGTTCAACATTAGTAAAACAATCAACGTAATCCACCACATAAATAAAACAAAAGACAAGAACAGCATGATCTTATCAATCGATGCAGAAAAGATATTTGGCAAAGTCCAACACCCATTCATGTATGATAAAAACTCTCAACAAAATAGGAATAGAAGGGAAATTCCTCAATATAATTAAGGGCATTTATACAAAGCCAACATCCTCCTAAGTGGAGAGACTTTGAAAGCATTCCCTTTGAGAACAGGAACCAGACAAGGATGCCCTTTATCACCACTCTTATTCAACATTGTGCTGGAGGTCCTTGCCAGAGCAATTAGGCTAGAAAAAGAAAGAAAGTGCATCCAAACTGGTAGGGAAGAAGTCAAAGTATCTCTATTTGCATATGATATGATCTTATACACAGAAAACCCCAAAGAACCCACATGAAAACTACTGGAAATAATAGAAGATTTCAGCAAAGTTTCAGGATGCAAGATAAACATACAAAAATCAGTTGGATTCCTTTACACCAACAAAGAGAACCTCGAAAAGGAAATCACCAAATCAATACCATTTACAATAGCCCCCAAGAAGATAAAACACTTAGGAATAAATCTAACCAGAGACATAGAAGACCTATACGATGAAAACTACAAGATACTACTGCAAGAAACCAAAAGAGACCTGCATAAGTGGAAAAACATACCTTGCTCGTGGATAGGTAGACTCAACATTGTGAAAATGTCAATTCTACCCAAAGCGATCTACAGATACAATGCAATCCTGATCCAAATTCCACCGGCATTTTTTAATGAGATGGAGAAACAAATCACTAACAACTTCATATGGAAAGGGAAGAGGCCCCGAGTAAGTAAAGCATTACTCAAGAAGAAGAACAGAGTGGGAAGCCTCACACTAGAACCTATTATACCGCCACGGTAGTCAAAACAGCCTGGTACTGGTATAACAACAGACACATAGACCAATGGAACAGAGTTGAGAATCCAGACATAAATTCATCCACCTATGAGCAGCTGATATTTGACAAAGGCCCAAAGTCCGTTAACTGGGGAAAAGACAGTCTCTTTAACAAATGGTGCTGGCATAACTGGATATCCATCTGCAAAAAACTGAAACAAGACCCATATCTCACATCATGCACAAAAACTAACCCAAAATGGATCAAAGATCTAAATAAGAAATCAAAAACGATATAAAAATCATGGAAGAAAAAATAGGGACAACGCTAGGAGCCCTAATACATGGCATAAACACAATACGAACCACAAGTAACAATGCATAAGAACCAGAAGGAGACTAGATAAATGGGAGCTCCTAAAAATCAAACACTTATACTCATCAGAAGACTTCATCAAAAGAGTAAAAAGACAACCTACAGACTGGGAAAAAATTTTTGGCTACGACAAATCTGATCAGCATCTAATCTCTAAAATGTACAAGATACTGCAAAACCTCAATGACAAAAAGACAAATAACCCAATTAAAAAATGGAGAAAGGATATGAACAGGCACTTCACCAAAGAAGATATTCAGGCAGCTAACAGACACATGAAGAAATGCTCACGATCATTAGCCATTAGAGAAAAGCAGATCAAAACTACAATGAGATATCATCTCACCCCAACAAGGCTAGCACTAATCCAGAAAACACAAAATAACAAATGCTGGAGAGGTTGTGGAGAGACTGGAACACTTATACACTGTTGGTGGGAATGGAAAATGGTACAACCACTTTGGAAATCGATTTGGCGCTTCCTTAAAAAGCTAGAAATAGAAGTACCGTGTGATCCAGCTATCCTGCTCCTTGGAATATACCCTAGAGAAATAAGAGCTGTCACATGAATAGACATATGCACACCCATGTTCATTGCAGCACTGTTCACAATACCAAAAAGATGGAAACAACCTAGATGCCCATCAGCAGATGAATGGCTAAACAAATTATGGTATATCCACACAATGGAATAGTATCAAAGATAAACAACAATGATCAATCCGTGAAACATCTTGTAACGTGTAGAAATGTGGAGGGCATTATGCTGAGTGAATGTAGTCAGTCACGGAAGGACACATATTGTATAAGACCACTGTTATAAGAACTCAAGAAAAGGTTTAAATACAGAAGAAAACATTCTTTGATGGTTACACTGGTGAGGAGGGAGGGTGAGGGTTATTTACTAACTAGATAGTAGATAAGAATTATCTTAGGTGAAGGGAAGGACAGCACACACTACAAGGGAGGTCAGCACAACTGGACTAAACCAAAGCTAAGAAGTTTCCTAAATACAATCAAACACTTTGAGGGACAGAATAGCAGGGGTAGGGGTTTGGCGACCACGCTTTCAGGGGACATCTAGGTCAACTGGCATAACAAAGCTTATTAAGAAAATGTTCTGCATCCTACTTTGGTGAGTGGCGTCTGGGGTCTTAAAAGCTTTCAAATGGCCATCTAAGATGCATCAATTGGTCCCAACCACCTGGAGTAAAGGAGAATGAGGAACACCAAAGACACAAGGAAAATATTAGCCCAAGAGACAGAAAGGGCCACATAAACCAGAGACTTCATCAGCCTGAGACCAGAAGAACTGAATGGTGCCTGGCTACCACCAATGACAGCCCTGACGGGGAACACAACAGAGACACCCAGATGGAACGGAGAAAGGTGGGGTGCAGAACTCAAATTCTACTAAGAAGACCAGACTTAATGATCTGACTGAGACTGGAGGAACCCTGGAAAGCATGGCCCCTGGATTCTCAATCAGCCCAGAACTAAAATAATTTCTGAGGTCAACTCTTTAGACGAGGATTGGACTGGACGGTGGGACATAAAGTGATACTCGTGAGGAGTGTGCCTCTTAGTTCAAGTAGGTTCAGGAGACTAAATGGGCAGCTTCTGTCTGGAGGTGAGATGGGAAGGCAGAGAGGGTTAGGAGCTGGTTGAATTGATATGGGGAATCAGGGGTGGAAAGAAGGAGTGTGCTGTCACAGTATGGGGAGAGCAATTAGGGTCACATAACAATGCATGTATAAATTTTTGTATGGGAGACTAACTTGAAATGTAAACTTCATCTAAACCACAGCAATAAACAACAACAACAAAAAGAAATTGGCTCTCATACGTTATTGTTGGCTGGATATTAAATATTTTCTTGAGGCAATTCTAAAACTTTCTCCCTCCCTTCCTCTTTCCCTCTCTATTTGCTGCATGTGTCTACACACAGACACACACACACACACACACACATATCCACATGCACACACAGAACTATACACAGTAGTATGCATAATGAAACTTGAAAACTGCAGCATACTGCAGTAAATCAAATAAGGCATATGTATCCTTGACAAGACTTTAAAAAAAAAAAGAAAAAGCTAGATTTTTTTTTTTTCCCAGAAATAAACAGTTCTACAATAATGGGAGTGAAAAAGGGTAAAAAAAAAAAAAAAAAAAACCCTAAAACTTCTAAGTCCATTTTAGTTACGCTGAAAATCTACTAAAGTTTTGTTAAGAAGCTGGTACCCAGGTCCTAAAAATCTACTCTGAATTCCAGTGGTCTACTTTCCATTCCAAGCCATTACTTACTGGTGCAGCATTTCCATTATCCATGTTGAGCAAAGGCTCATAGATGAATAAGGAATTTAGAATGCAGCGTTTGAACTCAGCAGGCTGTTTCTCGTAAGTAATTTGAAACCCTGAGAAAAGCCAAAAACATAATTACTAATTCAAATAGCCCTTAGTATCTGCATAAATAAAAATGGTGCTCAAACTCTGGCTAATAGAGATTATTTCCCATTATGCTCATATGTTTAAGGTTGTGACATAAACTGTAATGATTGCTTTATGCCATTACATTGTGACTGTCATTTGAAACACTCTGGAGAGGCGAGCAGATAATTGACTTAAAATGTACTAGCAAGATAGACGTGGTCTTGCTTGGCAAACACTTGGCCTAAAACTTGGGGAAGCACATGGGAAACTGTTGCAAGAGTCACTCTTTGGCTTTTCCCAGGGTATTTATTCAAATACCTGTGTGGCCGGGAGGCTCCCTCCATAGGACAAAGGCCTAGCAATGTTCATCAGGACTCAAGGGAAGACAACATGGATTCTTGCTACGGCTTTTATTTGAATTTACTCTGTGATCACAACCTTCTCTGGTCTCCATACTGTCTCCAATTTCCCCAGGGAGGGGGTAATTATGTCCCATCCAGCCAGCTTGTGAAGTTTTTGAAAGGCCTAGGGAATAACAATAGGTAGAGGAGGGTTGAACTGCACTTAAAAATCCCAGGAACCACTGAAAGGGCAGTGGTTCAAAGGAGTCAGGGTCTGCAAACACACTCAACCAAACTTGGTTCAGCACCTTTCCCATCAATGCCCCCTGTCTCTAAGGACTCAATTCAAAAGCTGAGTCTGCTTTGATTTCTTTTCAACTTCTTTCAAAGACACTTAGTTACCATGTCCTTATCACTGCATTTAGCAACTTACAGTCGATCTCAACTGGTGAGACATGGCATGCCAAGGACTCACTGTTGCTTGTCCACCCTAAACTCATTCCATTTCCTTTCTTTTTTACTGGCAGAACCTTCTCCCACTCTAGAGGTTGAAAGTTCCAGACACCACTTTTTCAGCTACCCTTGCAGCTGAAGCGTGGGCATGAGACCTAGCCCTGGCCAATAGGGCAAGTCTGTTGGGAGGCCTCTGGAAAAGATTTTCTCCTTCCAATATAAAGAGGCACTCTGCACACACTTAAGAATGGCTAAAATTAAAGGATAGACAATACCAAGTATTGGAGAGGATAGGAAGCAACTGGACCTCTCACACACGGCTAATGGGAATGTGAAAAGGTCCAATCACTTTGGAAAACCACTTGGCAGTTTCAAATAAAGTTAAAGATACACTTATCATTTGACCCATTAATTTCACTCCTAGGTATTTACCCAAGAGAAATTAAAACACACAAAGATTTTACATGAGTCTTCATAGCATAGATTATTCACAATAGGCCCAAACTGCAACCTAAATGTCACCAACAGTGAATTGTGGTTTTTCTATAAAATGGAATCTTATTCCTTAATAAAGAGAAATGAAATACTGATACAGGCAGACACATTCAAAAAAATACATAATATATGGTTGCATTTATATCAAATTATAGAAAAGACTAATCTATAGTGACAGAAAGCAAATCAGTGGTTGCCTACAGCTGTGGGTAGACACAGGGAATATTTTGGGATGACAAATGTTTGAGATGATGGAAATGTTTTGTCTTGATTATAGTGGTGGTTACAGAGGTGTAAACATTTGTCAGAATGTATTGAACTGTACATTTAAAATGAATGCATGTTATTGTATGTAAATGTTATCTCAATAAAGTTGATTTTTAGAATGAAGATATAAGAGAAGAACGCTACTCGTCTTCAGCTAGATACTGTTGTCTACCTGGAATGCTTGAAATTTAGGTAACCATCTTGTGATCATAAGGAGACTAGCCTAAGACAAAGCCAGCGTAGATGGTATAGAAAGATGGCGTGTGCTGGGCCCATGATGACGAGAGGGCAGTATAGGATTGGGGCTAAGAGCATGGGCTCTGAAGCCAGATTGCTGAGTTCAAAGCCAGTCTTATCACTTAACTATCTGAGTGACCTTGGGAAGCCCATTTACCATTTTTTGCCTCAGTTTTCTCATCTGTAAAATGAGGATGATAATAATACCATCTGCCTCATAGGCTTTTGGGAAGTATTAAATCAGTTGGATTGTAAACACAATGGCAGAAATATTTCTTTCTTTTTTTTTTGACATGTGTTTGTTGATATATCCCAAGCACCAGGGACAATGATTGGCACCAATAAGCTCTTAATAAATATTTGTCAAACTAATGGAAGAATATATGTAAAATCAGTTGCAACAGTACCTTACACCTAATAAATAAAATAAAACGCGTTGCCATCGAGTTGATTCCAACTCAGCACCATTATAGGACAGAGCAGAACTGCCCGATAGGGTTTCCAAGGAGCAGCTGGTGGATTCGAACTGCCCACCTCTTGGTTAGCAGCCAAGCTCTTAACCATTCCACCACCAGGGCTCCAATAAACAAAATAAGTGCTATATAAGTGTTTTCAATTGTGGTCATTGTTACTATTAATGTTATTATTATTGTAGAGCTACAGAAGATCCAAAGGTTGTTTCGAGTCTTCTCATGAGAATATAAAATGTTTTGTTTCATAAGTCAGTTTTATTTGGCAGTTCACTACAGTCCATAGGCCAAATTGGCCCATGGTCTGTTTTTATACGGCCCATGAACTAAAAATGGGTTTTATGAATTTTGTTGTTAGGTGCTGTCAAGTCGGTTCCAACTCATAGTTGTACATACAACATGTTGTATGTACAACAGAACGAAACCCTGCCGGGTCCTGTGCCATCCTCACAATTGTTGCTATACTTGAGCCCATCCTTGCAGCCACTGTGTGAATCCATTTACGTTTAAATAGGTTATAAAAAAAAAGAAGAAGAAGAAGAAGAATATGCAATAGAGATCAGCTTGCAAAGCCTAAAATATTTACTATCTGGCCCTTTACAGAAAAAGTTTATTGATCTCTGGGCTATTCTATTCGTGCAGCCTAAACCATCGTTACTCAAACGTTATGCTTTGATTAGTGCATAAAATTAATTTTTGGTACACGTAATGTACATATCGGGAGCCCTGGAGGCGCAGTGGTTAAGAGCTATGGGTGCTAACCAACAGGTTGGCAGTTTGAAACCACCAGCCACTCCTTGGAAAACCTATGGGGCAGTTCTACTCTGTCCCATAGGGTCTCTATGAATTGGCAGTGGGTTTAATGTACATATTATGGTGATGTCTGTCAGACAGAAGGTTGAAATTAGTGGGCACTATGACAGGAAGTAGAATCCTGTACAATCACCACTGAGTAAAAGGAAAGAAGCAGAATATAATGGCAAGCCGGCACCAAAGAGCATCAGCAGTTGAGTGGGACAGGTGAGAATGCTGCTTCATGCATAGCCAATCAGTACTGGTCAGAGAGGTACATAGTCCAACCAAGTGCAGATCTGAAGGGCGGCCAAGAGAGTTGTGAGATTACTGTGGTTGCTTTTAGAGATACTGTAGTTACTGCTAAATATTTCAGTGTTTTAATCCTTTCAGGCATGATGCCTAAAACTCAAACACCGAATGTTGAGAACAGTCACTTGGGTCTCTCTGCTTACCATGTTTGCTCTTCCATTCTATTCCTCTCTGGTTATTATTTCAAATCATCACATTTGCTATGTAATCTCAATCCATGATTATTTATTTTTGTATAAAATCTAAAACTTGCCAAGATTTTACAGTTCACCATCATTGGGACTTATAGTACTAATATGGCCTATTATGGGCCATAGAGCCCACTGGAGTTTTATATCTATTATCTTATTTAATCCTCACAGTACAGGAAAAACTTGATACTATCTTTAGACTCCACAACCTGTCTGTCAGTTTGTTATAATGTGGTGGCTTGCATGTTGCTGTGATGCTGAAATCTATGCCACTGGTATTTCAAATGCTAGTAGGGTCACCCATGGTGGACAGGTTAAGACAGAATCACCAGATAAAGACAGACTAGGAAGAATGGCCTGGTGATCTACTTCTGAAAATTAGTCAATGAAAAGAAGACCCTATGGATCACAACAGAATATTGTCCCATGCAGTGCTGGAAGATAAGCCCCCTTGGTTGCAAGACACTCAAAATACACAGTAGCCACAGCAATGGACTCATGCATGCCAATGATCATGAAAATGGCACAGGACCAGTCAGTGCTTCATTCTGTTGCTTATGGGGCCACCATGAGTTGGATCCAACTTGGCAGCAACTAACAACAACAATTTGACCAGTGTTTCTCAACCTTGGCATTAATGACATTTTGGGCCGGATAACTCTGCAGGGGGGTGTTTTGTGCATTGTAGCATGTTTAGCAGCATCTCACGCCTCTAGCCACAAATGCCCATAGCACTCTCTCCCCTAGTCCTAATAACTGAAAATGTCTCCAGATATTACCAAATGTCCCCAGGGAGGAGGAGGATCAAAAATTTCCCCGGTTTATAACCATTGCATTAGACCAATTTTATAGATAAAAGCAGTGAAGTTTGGAGAAGTCAGTTACTAAGCCAAACGTTCTCTGTTGGTCAAGTGCAGAACCAAGACTCCAATCTAGGTATAACTATCTTCAAACTCTTAACTAACACATTCTACTGCCTATTTGAACATAACCCCTGTTCTTCCTCACATATATCATTTGGTCTAACAAGCTGAATTCCTCATTATCCAAAGGGGATATATGGATCTCTTACTCACACCTTTGTATGTTCTCTTCCCTGGGACAACACCCCATCTATCCAGCTCCCACCCCACCAATTCACATTTTATGTTGTTCTAGATTAATTCATGGACTGGTTCAACCAACTTTTCCTGCTGGGAGCGAGGGTCATCCTTAGAAATATGTGGGGAGCAGAATCCCTTGGGAAAACTAGATTTCTTACCAGGCTAGACATGTGAGACCTCAGAGTGATTTGCAATTTTATTTTTAAATTTTTTAAATTTAAATTTTACTTTCATTCCAAAGATGAAAAAAAATAAGCTAACCAGTTACACAGCCATAACAAGTTAGAGCTACAGGAGGCCTTAGAAATTATCTTTTTAAACTATCTCTGTTTACATATGTAGAGGCTGCGGCCCATGGAGGAAAGTGAGAGGCCCAAGATCCCACAGCCAGTGGGAGCCATACGTTTGGACTCCCAGCCCAGTGCTCTGTCCACTACTTCCTTTACTTCCTACAAAAGCTCAAAGTCAAAACTGTGGAAACTGGGTTTCAGAAGTGATTTGAATTATTGTTGAATTATGTGTAGAAGTATATTTAATGGTTTCATTTCTGAATATGATATTATAGATAAAATTCATTATTTTTGAAATTACTCTCCAAAATGACCAAAGTCCATTAATGGCTCTGCCATTTCTTTTAATATCGTCTATGTTTTAACCAGTTACTATATGCTAAGCTCTCTCTTACTCTCTCATTTAATTCTTACAATGTGAAGTAGGTACTGTGATTATTGCATCAGCCAGGAAACAGGAACTACTTTACAACTGTCAAGCATAAGGAATTTGATATGAGAAATTGGTTACACCTGAGTGAGAGAGCTGAGAAGGAAAAGCTGGGACAGTAAGTTAACACAAACGATACCAACAGCAGGAAGCTGCTACCACCTCTGGGGCTGGAGGTACAATTGTAGGAGGTGGTGTCAGAAGTGAGACTTACTTGATGTGGGGGGACTACCTTACAGGAGTTGGTGCTCTAGAGTAAATGCTGCTACTGCCAGAGACACAATAGGAAACAGAGAAAGAGTGGGAGAAATACGTTGGTACCTTTCTTCAGCCTTCCAACAGTGCAGCCCACTGAATGGAACTAACCAGAAGCCAGACAGCAAGTGAGCTTGAGAAATGTGGTTCCCTGCACGGAGCAGAGGAAGGACAGAGAATAGAGACAAGGGTAAATAGGCAGTTTATCTACATAATTCTCTTCATTTTACAAACTTTTTTTTACTATCTCTGTGGCTGCCATCTCAGCAAAAACCAAAAAAAAAAAAAAAAAAAAAAACCAAACCTGCTGCCATCGAGTTGTTTCCAACTCATAGCAACCCTATAGGACAGAGTTTCCATAGGGTTTCCAAGGAGCGACTGATGGATTCAAACTGCTGATATTTTTGGTTAGCAGCCCGTAGCTCACCATAGCTCTTAACCACTGCACCACCAGGGCTCCGGGTCCCTCCTAAGTCATGGCAACTGCACGCAGACTTTTTAAAGGGTAAGAGAGCCCAAGTTGCTCTTTTTAGGTTTACTTAAGGGAAGAAGGAGATTAGTCCCAAGGCAACAGGCACAAACAGGCACTTAAATCTTCATGACTTTGCCGGGGTAAAATCCCCAACAGTCAACTTACCCAGGAATCCACCAGCTAAAAAGTTTAAAAGTATAGACCAATAGTTATCAGGCACAGATATTTTACAAAAGGAAATATTGATCAGTCAGTCATGTGAAGGATGAGGGCCTAAATAGAGGCACCAGGACAATAGACCCAAGGGTCGATGCCTATTAATGTGCTTTCAAGACTGTGTCAGGAAGGTCACCTGCTATGAACTATTTACTTCCTGAAATTTACCAGGCAACCAAGTCATTTCCATAGTCAGAAATAAGGTTTAAACACACATTCATCAAAGGAAAAAATGGCAATGACAAATTCATACACAGAAATAAATAATTTCATTGAGACCAAGTTGTAAATAGTGGGGAGAAAGATAGAATGAGGGAACTGGTATTCATAAAAGAAGGGGTACCAAGCAGGTGTGTGGTGAGGGGAGGGAATTGAGGCACTGAAGACAAAATTTTTAAAGTTTTCAAATTTTTCATGTGAGCCCTGGTTGAAGTAATGGTTAAGGACTTTTCTTCTCTTTATAGCTGTGATTGTTAGAAAAAGATCCAATACCATATATGGAATAAGACCAGCAGGCTATTTTTGATGTTTCTTTCTCCAGACCATTATGCATAGATAATTATTAAAATAGTCTAACTCGGTTGCATTTCCTTAATCTTATAATCCTTGACCCATCAGGACACAGGAGTGTCTGTATCAGTATAATTACGAGGGTATTCTTTTAATGAAGACGCTAAACACAAAGTCCAAATAGGCTGAAAGTGCTCAGATAGGCCATACCAGCTAGGGGATCCTGAGAGCTGCTGCATGATTGCTTTTGGGCGAGACAATTTTAGGAAGTAAATTGATATTCTGCAGTTGGCATTGCCCTCGGGTCCTCCTGGGGTCTGAGCAGTAATTCCGAGTCTGTTTCGGATTCAGTGCTTCACACTTTTCCCTGGAGAACTGCTCAAATTCTGTAAATTACAAGTGAACTCCACAAACACGCTTTTCCCTGGAGAACAGCGGAGGGAGGGCATGGGGAAGGACAGGATTTAGGGGATTATCTGGGGAAGAGAGGTGGGGCTTGCTGCCGGAGGTTATCTCCGGAGGAAGCAAAGGAGACAACCGCAGTTTGCCACCACGTTGCAGAGAAATCTATGCATGAAAGTACCAGGTTTCTTCCATCTCCAGAAACCAGACTAGGGAGAGTTTCTAAGGCAAGTTGTTAGTATCCTTTAAAACTACTTAAAGTGCTACTTAAAGTTACTTAAAGCAAGACCTACTGAATCAAAATCTACGTTTCAACAAGGTCCCCAGACGATTTCTATGCCCATTAAATTTTGAGATGCACCTCTCTAAAGAACTGTTCAAGCTGTTGGGTGTGAATGGGAGTTGAAAACATTCTGCCACGGCTTGACTGTAGCTGAGGGGTAAAGCACATAGACAACACAAACGGGTTTGAGGTTATCTCAGACCCAACACTCATCCTTTACCTGTGCTAGACCAGCCTTCACCTAGACTATACAGGCATTGGTTACCTGGGCTATTGCTGCTGTGGTCAGAATAGGTGCCAAAACCAAAAAAAACCAAACCTGTTGCCATCGAGTCGATTCTGACTCATAGCGACCCTATACAACAGAGGAGAACTGCCCCATAGGGTTTCCAAAGAGCGCCCGGCAGATTCAAACTGCTAACTTTTTGGTTAGGAGCCATAGCTCTTAACCACTATACCACCAGGGTTTCCAGAATTGGTGCCACTCAGGACAAATGATTCAAGGCTTACAGAGTTAGTTCTCTCTTCTCCCTTTCCAATCCCACTTCTCAGGCCTCACCTGCCTGCAAGAGGTGGGCATCAACTGGTTGCTACTGCCAGCCTGCATTTAAAACCTAACACCAAACAAATGGCCACTACTACCAGGGAGACCGTTCCCAGTGCTAGGGAACTTGAAGCCACAAGCTCAAACTACCACATAAATTTGTAGGTTCCAGACTTGATGTGATCACCACTTAGAAATATAGTGGTATTGTCCTTAGAGAATAGGCTGTTGGACCCTAGATTCCTGATAAGAAAGGGAATGCTTCTGAAGTCAAAGCTTGCTGGCAGCCATTGGGAGTGTTAATTTTCTGTCAATGGCCAGTTGCTAGTTTCAGCTTCTGAGGAAATGTCCATCACAGTTCATCTGGAGCACGTACTGCTCACGCTCTTTATTCCTTGTAACAACACACACTAAGGATGATGGTAGGGTGACCAACCATCCTGATTTGTCTGGGACCAAGGTGTTTCCTGGAACATGGGACTTTCAGTGCTAAAACTGGGAAGGTCCTAGGCAAATCAGGATGTTAGTCACCCTAACTGGACCAAGTTTCTCCTGCTGGAAGACCAATGGTGGCGTGTAGTGAGGAAATAGAACATTTATTGGAAGACATCTGGAGCCCTGGACTGGGCTCAGCTGTTCTAGTTGTACCATTGTGTGGCCTTGGCTAAGTCATTTCATTTTTCTAGGCCTAAATTCTCCCTGTAAAATGGGGGACTAGATTACATCTAAGGGATATTCCAGTTCTAATCTGCTATAGTTCTTGATTTATGGAATGTTCTGTCATTTGAGAGTAGGGGATATCTAATTATATCAATCCACAAAATAATCTAGGAAGAGGGACAAGGCTGTGAACTAGATGCCAGGATACAACTGTGTGTAAGGTAAGGCCTTCATGGAGCTTACTGTCTACTGGGGGAAAGAGACAATAAACAAGAACAGATTGTGACAAGTGCTGGGAAAGAAATAAACAGGCTGTTGTGGTAGATGATGACTGGGTCGTCGTCTCTGAGGAAGTGATGTTTTTGCTGAGAATGCCAGGAGCTAGACACAAGCAGAATGGGAAGGTATAGGGAACAGTAAGCACGTAGAGCCTGTGACAGGAGATTATGAAGCTAAAGGAACAGGAAGGACTCCAATGTGAATGAAGCAGAGTGAGTAGGAAGAGAGTGAAAAGAAATGAGGCTGGAGAGGTAGGTCAGTGGCTAGGTCATGCTGGGCTTGTAGGCCACCGTAGGGAGTTCTGGTTTTATTCTAAGTGCCACAGGGAGGCCATCAAAGTGTTTGAAACCATGCAGAATTATAGGAGCTGATTCATGCTACTTACTAAATTATTACTTGTGTAACTATGGATTACACAAATAATTACATGCAATGCAATACGGTAGAACAGTAAGTACATAATCTTTCTGTCCATAGGTTTGGTTTTAATTAACTGAGAAGGGCCTCTAAAGGCTTGATGCAAGTTCAGGGTATATACCTCCACCTCATCACTGTGAAGTTTAGTAACTGCTTCAGCATGACTTTCATGGCAAATAACAAAATGAATCTGCAGCTCCAATTACCCAAACCTACTCCGTTGGGAGTGAAATGTTACTTGGAACATATACTTACAATTAAGATCTAATTGTTATTGATGCTCAGACAAATGTTCTTGCTGGCTGCATCTCCAAAAAAGTAAAGGACACATTTTTTTTTTTTTTTTTTTTTCCTCAGTGTCAAATAGCAGCTGAATGAGTACTCAAGGAGATACTACCCCTGACTGGATCTTGACAGGATTTTTGAACTAATGCAGGAAGGATTATAAATTAGAGTTGTGTCAGTTTAAGGTTGATGTCCCAACAATTCCAAAAGCATTTAAGACAGCTTCAAAAATTAAACACAGCATAAAATAGAGAAATAGAGGTAGGGGAAAAGAAGGTAAAAATATCATCATCCCTCAAAAAGGAATGGCTTTAAATAGATGAATTCAATAACTAAATTCTGCCCCTGAATTTTCTGGAAACCAGGACAAAAAGAGAAATGTGTTTTGCATGCTTTTTTTATTGTCTGAGAAAAAGGAAACATCTGAATCAGTCTGCAGAGATGATCTTTTTCTTGGAACCCCCTGAAAGAGAACTTTATCCTGTGGATGTTTGTATAAAGAGCATTGGGCATCTAATGGACAATATATATGAATAAAATTTTGAAAGTACAAGATAGAGACACAATTAAATGTTTCTTAGGCCAGCTGTCTGTAAAATTTAAGGGGGGTGTGGTGCCATGGAGATGAAGCTAAGCGCCTTCAGGCCGAGGCTTACTGGCAGAGTGGGTGCCTCTGGGCACTTATCAGTGCAGCTAAAAGAGCCATGTAACACTCACCTGAGCAGGGCAGAGGCTGAGGGCCCGAGAGAGGAGTGCCTGAGAGCACATCTGGGAAGAGACTGTCCTGATGGAAGAACCGTATCCTGAGCATTCCTGAACTTGAATTGTAACCTATTACTTCCCTAATAAACCCCATAATCTGAGTATTGTCTGTGAGTTCTGTGTGGCCATTGCAATGAATTATCAAACCCAGCAGAGAAGTAGAGAGTTCTGTGGGAGGGATGGTTGGTGTCAGAACTGGTAAAGATGGAAGCGAGAGCAGGCATGTCTGACCTCTGCCTCAGAGGAATCAGCCTTGATCTGTTTATCTTGACTCTCCTTCCTCCTTTTGAAGTGAGAAGAGGTCAGATGCTGCCCCCACGCTGTTTTTACAAGGAGTATAAATCTACAAAGGCATTTCTGTAGGAAACTTAGGTATTATGGTCTAGGTACTTTGTTTTATGACAGAGACTGCACCTGGAAGAAAGAAGACATTTCTCAATATGTCCCTTAGACCTTTTTTCACAAATCACAGCTGTTTTAAGGAAGCCTTTGGTAGATATTGAGTTGCTGTCAATTTTGGAAAGTACAAATCTTATGGAATGCAGACAGTCAAGACTATTAATTAAGTGTACCCTGAATGGCCAGTCATGAGTTGAGGCTGCATTGTCCTGCTGGGGTGGGAGGTTAGGAGGCTGCCTCATTGTCTTGTCCAGAGCATTTGCAACTTTATCACGGGCTTAGCAAACTGGGATGTCTGGGACAGATTGTATCTTTTCCTTGGAAAAGAGCTTTGAATATTCTCAAGAACTTGTATAAGTTCTTGGTTGTGAGCCCAGATTTTGACCCTCTAGCCCTTGAAGAAATGCAGAGTGTGGGCAGATATAAAGGGAAAATGGTGTCCAATGGGGGATATCATTTCCTGGGGGTGATTGTCTGACTTTACCACTCCTACCAAAGTTATTTAAGTCACACCCACACAGTACATCTCTGGTTTGATATTTTTATACCTTCCTATCCATTATATTCTAATTTGTTTGTTTTTGTGGCTTCCACAAAACTCAAGGGCTGAGTTATGTCTATTTCTCCATTCCGTTAGAATTGTTTACTGTTAAAAATTATGATGAATTAAATATCTATTTTTCAGTTTACAATCTGATATAGAATATATATACATATATAGGAATGAATTTTACCATAACTGGAGAAGGAAATCCTATAATTTCCTTTGGTACTATGTTATATGAAAATCTACTCTCTCAGAGTAGAGTTTGGGTGGTGCCTTCTGCTCCCAGCCTGTGTCTTTGTGGCCACATAGCAGAAACATGGCCAGAGAAAGAAGAAAATTCCTCCTTCCTCCAGTCCCAGAGCTACTTTCCTGGCCCATATTGCTACCTGCACTATCTTCTCAGTACAATTTATCTCTATTTCCTTCAGGGGAAAATTCTATATCCACCTATTTAGATGGTCTAACCCTCATGGAACTAGCAGATAATCAACTGCACAATCACAGGCCAGCCTAGGTGTCATGGATTAAATTATGTCCCCCCAAAATATGTGTCAACTTGGTTAGGCCATGGTTCCCACTATTGTGTGATTATTCACCATTTTGTCATCTGATATATTTTCCTATGTGTTATAAATCCTATCACTATGATGTTAATGAGATGGATTAGTGGCAGTTCTGCGGATGAGATCTACAAGATTAGATTGTGTCTTAAACCAATCTCTTTTGAGGTTTAAAAGAGAGAAACAAGCAGAGAGACGGGGGACCTCATACCACCAAGAAAGCTGCACCAGGAGCAGAGCACATCCTTTGGACCCGGGGTTCCTGTGCAGAAAAGCTCCTTGACCAGGGGAAGATTGATGGGTTTCTGGGAAAAGGCAGCCTTTATGGAGATGACAGAACACTAAGTAATAGACTTTCAATGCCATCTTAAGTCTTGAATTTTCTAAAAGCAATGTTCCATATCACTTTGCTTTTAAGTAAAATGTAAATTGAACTGCCCAAAAAAGAATATAAGGTTTTGAACTTGGGTGGGAACAAGAAAACAGAAAAGAGAGAGCCCCAAGAAACGTATATATTCCTCCCGAGCTGACAGAGAAAGCCTTCCCCTGGAGCTGATGACCTGAATTTGGACTTTTAGCCTACGTTGCTGTGAGGAAATAAATTTCTTTCTGTTAAAGCCATCCACTTGTGGTATTTCTGTTATAGCAGCACTAGATAACTGAGACACTAGGGATGATTCATTTCTGAAGGTCTGGATATTTGCGATAGATCTCTATTGTACACCAATGATCTGCATATTGGGTTGTATGGTCTGGAGGGTATATACCAAAAAACAACCAACCCACTGCTGTAGAGTCAATTCCAACTCATAGTAACCCTATAGGACAGAGTAGAACTGCAAAATAGGGCTTCCCAAGGCTGTAATTTTTACAGACGCTGACTACCACATCTTTCTCCAGTGGAGTAGCTGGTAGGTTCAAACAGCCGACCTTTCAGTTAGCAGCCAAGGGCTTAACCACTGCACCATCAGGGCTCCTTTTGGTGAGTATATACATACCTTTATTCCCTGGGAACTCTGGAGAACAAGACATTACCCCTCATTCCTTCCAATCTTGCCAGTGGCTATTGATTCTACAGTGCTGACCTGTGGCCCTGGAAGTGGGCACAAAGAGAAATGCCAGCATCAGTTGTGAGGTGGAGGATAATCATCTATAAGCCCCTACAGCATTTCCTCGTTCACCTGGCAGAGGTGAGAAGGGGTATCACCTTAGGGAGTGAACGTCTGGTGAAGAATTCCAGGCTGGGTGCCCAAGGCCACTTTTAAACATAGCATCACAGTATCGAAAGAAAATGGCAGGTTCAGAAGAGTCTCTCAAAATAACCATTTTCCTTTCATTACTTGCATTCTTGCCTCTGAAATGCTCTCAGTGTGTTTCCAAAATAAAAAAAAAGGAAAGAAAAAAAAAAAGATTTCTTCACCCCTTCTGATATTTTATAAGGAGCCCTAGTGGCTCAGTGGTTAAGCGCTCAACTGCTAACTGAAAAGTTGGCCGCTCAAACCTACCAGCTCCTCCCCGGGAGAAAAATGTGACAATCTGCTTCCTTAAGGATTTACAGCCTTGGAAACCCTATAGGGTAGTTATACTGTGTCCTATAGAGTCACTATGAGTCAGAATCGACTCAATGGCAGTGGGTCTGATATATTATAGCTGATTTTAGGATTCTCCTAAGACTCACTGAGGTGAATTTCTCTAGGTGGCATAAAAAAGAGCCTTTCATAAAAGGCACTTACAGATGTTACAATGAAACCAGACACCTTTGTAACTGATTTATCAAAACCCTTGAAGGCCAGTTTCAAGGCAGGTGGCAAAGACAGTAATGTTGAACAAAGGGAGTACATCCAGAGGCAGAACTGTATTTCATGTGCTAAAAAAAAAAAAAAAATAATAGAGATAGAAATAGGAAGCCCATGAGGAACCATTTTGTTCCATTCTGCTCATGTCTCTTTCCTGGTTTCTGAGCATGAACCAACACAATTCTTTACAGAGCTCCTTCATAACCAGGTGGAGATAAAGGCATTTTTTTTTTCCAGCTTCCCATAAGGGTACAGGTAGAATTATCTTCTGATTTGAAGATAATTATAGATACTTGCTTCTCTATTCCTTTAAATAGGCAAGGTCAAAAATAACCTCCTATAAAGTCAAGGTATTTGACAGTTAACCAAAGGGAACATCATCTTTGAATAAATGTGCACATCAATGAAAGCATAAACAACATGCATTATACTTTATAATAAAACTTCTGCTGGTAAAAAGAGAGAAAGGGGGGCTTGGCAACCCAGGAGAACAAAGGTGCCTGGATGCATTCAGTGCTAGGGAAGACCGGGCTGTGGCAGCTTTTTCAATCAAGGCAGTGAATCAGCACCTGGAAAAGAGAATCAAGTTACAGCAGAGGGCTCAGAAGGGCTGCTTTCCTTGGTAGCGATGGAGTGGGTTATAGATTGCATTGTGTGTCACAGATTGACACACAGAATGTGTGTCAACTTGGCTAGTCCATGATTCCCAGTATTGTGTGATTGTCCACCATTTTGTCATCTGATGTGATTTTCCTATGTGTTGTAAATCTTACCTGTATGATGTTAATGAGGTGGGATTAGAGGTAGTTATGTTAATGGAGCAGGACTCAATCTACAAGATTAGGTTGTGTCTTAATTCAATCTCTTTTGAGATATAAAAGACAGAAGTGAGCATAGAGACATGGGGACCTCATACCACCAAGAAAGAAGCATGGGAGCATAACGCATCCTTTGGACCTGGGGTCCCTGTGCTAAGAAGCTACTTGATCAGGAGAAGATTGATGACAAGGACATTCCTCCAGAGCCAACAGAGAGAGAAAGCCTTCCCCTGGAGCTGGACACCTGAATTTGGACTTTTAGCCTCCTAGATTGTGAGAATAAATTTCTCTTTGTTAAAGCCATCCACTTGTGGTATTTCTGTTACAGCAGCACTAGATAACTAAGACAAGTGGTTTCTGGAGGCAAGGAACAGAGTCAAGGGACAACTGAAGCTCATGCTCCATCTACCACCAACTCCAATGCTGTGGAATGGAGAGATCTCAAGGAAAAATTATAATCTTTAATCCCAGAGTGTTCAAGTAGGGAGGGACACCCAGACCTTATCCAGTCCAACACCCCAGTTTTATGGTACAGGAAACTGAGGCTCTAAGAAAAGAATAACAGCTAAAATGAAGGGCTAATTATGTTCCAAGTGCTGCTCTCAGCACTGTACATATAATAAGTAATTTAATAATGCAATAACTCATTTAACCTTCACAACAGTCCTGAAAGTGGGTATCATCTCATTGACCCTCTTTTCAAGATGAAGAAACTGAGACAAAAGGAAGTTAAGTAACTTACCTAAGGTCCCATGGCCAGTAAGTCACGGAGCTCCTGATGGGTGACCTTGGGCTCATCATCTAAACTCTCTGAGCTTCTGTCCCTTTGTCTGCCTATCAGAGATGGCAATATCTTCCTAAATGGGTTGTTGTGAAGTTTAAAATACACTTCTATAGATTATGGTGCACATTCAACACTCAGTTATTGAGTTCTTTTGGATGCAGTTATTGAGACCCTTAATGGATACAGGGAAGGGAAGGAGGGCCATGCTCTGACTTAGTAGGTTTTTTGCTCTTTTCTTAACCTGGGACAAAAATTGGCATGGAGGAGTAAGTGAAAAGCAGGTCAGTTGAGGAAAGTCTGCAGAGAAGTTAAAGAGAGCCCTCATTCACATTTCTTCATTCAACAAAAACTTATGGAGTACCTACTACGTACCAGTCACTGTTTTAATCATTGGAAATATGACAGCAAACAAAACAATTAAAAATGCCTGTGCTACTGGTTTTCTAGTGAGAAAGACAGAAAACAAATACATTAAATATGTAAGTTATATAACATTAGAAGGTAATAAGAATAGGAGAAAACAGAGCAAGATAAAGGGATTGGAAACGCTGGTGAGGAGAGGACAAAGGCTTGCCATTTAAAAAAGGATTGTTAAGGAAGCCCCCATGGAGAAGGAGTATTTGAACAAAGACTAGGAAAGAAGTGCTGGAGTGAGCCACACGGCCATCTGGGGAATAACATTATAGGCAAAAGGAACAGCAATGTCCAGGAAGCAGGCAGGTTCCTGTCATGTTTAATAGTTAAGGAAGTGTAAGTGTGGCAAAGGAGTGAGGGGGAAGGTAGCGGGAGAGAGGTCAGAGTTTATTGTAGTTACTTCGTTCACAGACCCCAAATATTCACAAGGAAAATGGTTGCTTATCTGGGAAACTTCTCTTCTGCTTAACTTGGCCTAGACCTAGAGCCTAATGGTGTTCAGATAGTTGTTTTCACATAGGCATCCCCATTCATAATGAACTGTTGTCAACAACCCAGAAATCATCTTATCTGCCAATCTGTCAAAAACCTATTAAGCCCCCTCCAGGCATATGCTTCTGTGATGGATGTGATAAGTATAAGACACTGACCCAAACTCATTTAACCTGGATATAAAAATTTAAGAACTTTACCAGTTAAATGACTATACAAATCAATTCCTGAATTAATTGCCATTTATAATTAATATAAGCTGGGTTGTTAAATGGGGTAGGAGAAGTGAAGGATGGGACAGAAGAGGTTAAGAGATTATGGGAAACTCTGTAGGTACCAGCCTAGGGTTTCATCAATAGAGAATCTCAAGTACCTGGTGTTTCTGTAACCATTCTCTCTGGGTTTCTGGGAAAAGGCAGCCTTTATGGAGATGACAGAACACTAAGTAATAGACTTTCAATGCCATCTTAACTCTTGAATTTTCTAAAAGCAATGTTCCATGCCACTTTGCTTTTAAGTAAAATGTAAATTGAACTGCCCAAAAAAGAAAATAAGGTTTTGAACTTGGGTGGGAACAAGAAAACAGAAAACGAGAGAGCCCCAAGAAACATATAGTAGATTCATGCCCTCAGGCAAAATTGCAAAGTGAATAGCCAGGAGAATTTGCAAAGTAAGTACACTGAGCTCTGTTCCTTTTTTTTTTCCTTCAGTTGCCATTGCATCGATTCTGGCTCAAGGCAACCCCACGTGTGTCAGAATAGAACTGTGGCCCACAGAGTTATCAGCACTGATTTTTCAGAATAGATCACCAGGCCTTTCTTCCAAGATGCCTTTGGGTGGACTTGAACCTCAGTCTATTGGTTAGCAGCCAAACACATTAACCATTTGCACTACCCAGGGACTCCTTTGTTCCTCTAGGCTACCTTAAATTCCCCTACCCACGTTGTTCTTTTCGAGTCCCAACTTTGATTGCCTTACAGCTCAGGGATCATACCCATAAATCTATTAGGCTTTAAATGTTGTCTCTCTTCAAGGGCCAAAAAGCTTAATAGGAAAATCTAAGGAATGAGATTTTGATAGTGAGCTTTGAAAGACTCCGGCATATTCCTGGGGATCTAGAAGGCCACACACCTGGGCAAGTCTGTATGAATGCTTAGAAAAGACCAGAGAAAGCCCTAATCTCTCACCTCTGGCTGACCTTGAGGACCTGCATTAGCATTAAGTAAAGGCTAAAGCAGAACTGTAAACTTCCAGAGCATAGAAGGTGTGTTGCAACACACACACACAGAGTTCCTCAGCAAAGAGTTAGAGACTTATTGGTTAAAGACTTTTAAAGATATCTCTGTTTGATAATAGCTGAGCACTAAGCTAACTGAAGGAGTCCTAGTGGTGCAATGGTTAAGCACTTGGCTACTGTCTTAGGCTGAATTCTCTAGAGTAACAAAACCAGTAAAGTGTACATATATAAGTATATATATGTATAGAGAGAAAGAGGGAGATTTATTTCAAAGAAATTGCTCACTCAGTTGTGGAGGCTGGCAAGCCCCAAATTCATGGATCAGGCATCAGACTGGAGTCTTCTGGCTCATGTGGTCGCAGGGGCTGATGAACCCCAAATCAGCAGGTCTCACAGCAGGCTACTGGCTCATGGTTTGCAGGAACCGGCGAATCTCAAAATCTGCAGGCCAGATGGCAGGCTGCTAGCTCACATTCCAAGAACTGGCTGTCAGAGGATGATGAGTCGGATGCAGGATCGAGAGAGGGTGAGTTTTGCCAGAACATCCATATATTGGATGCGGGCCACACCTCTAAGGAAATTCCACTTTCAACAGATTAGTTGCTCACATCAGATCACAAAATGGAGGTTGATTACAAATATTTGTTGAACCACCGAGAATCATGGCCTAGACAAGTTGACATGTAACTTTAATCATCACAATCCAACCCTTGTCAACTTGGCACCTGTACACATCTCCTTACACCACACATTATCTCTAAACAAAACCAAGCACCAAACCTGTTGCTGTTGAGTTGATTCCGACTCATAGTGATCCTATAGGACGGAGTAGAACTGCCTCCATAGGGTTTCTAAGGAGGGGCTGGTGAATTCAAACTGCCGACCTTCTGGTTAGCAGCCAGGCTTTTAACCACTGCACCACCAGGGCTCCAATCACAATTATAAAGTCATACTTGGGCCTGACATGATACAACTAACATGCGTACAACTGAAAACACACTCGCTCCATTTACATCTTACATTTTATAATAAGTAACAGAATAAGGGAGGGAAGAAAATAAAGATATTTGCTAGATAGATAGAGATATACAGAGATACATTTATATAGATATATATGTACGTATTTGTACATACACACATATATGTATAACAAAACAAGGAAGAAATGCTAAAAAGAATTATAGTCCTCATTTCTGCAACTGGTTACGTGGTGGTAGCTGGTATTTAGAACTACCTTCTTCCACCACCCTTTCCGTATTCCCTTTGCCCTCAGCAAGCATCCTCAGCTGGTCATGGTTCTTTGTCTTGTGGGGTAACCCGAACCTTCATTCCTGAAGGGTCTGGGACATTAGTAGTCATGTTACAATTGTGTTGCTATAGTTTTCCACTGACTTTAATCACAGGGCAGGGTAGTACTAAGAGACATCCTAAGGGATCTCCTGTATTCCAGACATACTGTCCTTTACCTCCATTATGTAATATCAATCCAATTTCCCCTTGGTAATCAGGATCTGTCACACCAGCCAATATGGGAACTCCCTTCTTTGCCTGTTGATCCAGAGGTATGAGGGGCCCAAAGTGGCTGGGTGCCATTCTTAACTTCCAGTTCAATGGAATCAGTGTTGTATCTCATGGTGGAACCATTCCTCCCTTTGACACTAAGACCTCTAGACCTGTAGAGCATAGGGTTGCGGGGACTGAAAGTAAAAATTTTGCCAGTGGGTCTCTAGGGGTAATAGTGAGTGGTGACACTCTCATTTTCACCCCTTTATTCCTGGACCTATGAATCCTGGCTATGGGAGAAACAACACCATATCTTGGATGCTAGTTTAGAGCACATACAACCTCCTAGAAAACACTGTCCCAACACTGTAAGGTATTGCCGTCTAGCTGGTACTGTAATTGTGTCTTTAGAAGGTCATTCCATTGTTTTATCAAGCCAGCTGTTTCAGGATGATGGGGAACATGGTAAGACCAGTGAATATTATGAGCATGGGCCTACTTCCCCACTTCATTTGCTGTGAAGTGAGTCCCTTGATCTGAGGCAATGTTGTGCGGGATAGAGTGATGGTGGATAAGGCCTTCTGAAAGTCCACAGATTGTAGTTTTGGCAGAAACATTGCATGCAGGGAAGGCAAATCTATTTCCAGAGTAAGTGTCTCTCCCAGTATGGACAAAATGCTGCCTTTTCCATGATGGAAGTGATCCAATGTAATCAACTTGCCACCGGGTCGCTGGCTGATTGCCCCTAGGAATGGTGCCATATTGGGGACTCAGAGTTGGTATCTGCTGCTGACAGATTGGGCACTCAGCAGTGGCTGTAGCCAAGCCAGCCTTGGTGAATGGAAGTCCACGTTGCTGAGCCCATGCATAACCTCTATGTCTGCCACCATGGCCACTTTGTTCATGAGTCCATTGGGCAATGACAGGAATGGCTGGAGAAAGAGGCTGACTGGTATCCACAGAGCACATCATCCTATCCACTTGATTGTTAAAATCCTTCTCTGCCAATGTTATACTTTGGTGAACATTCACATGAGACACAAATATTTGCAGAGAGGTTTATCCACAAGCCTCTTCCCCATACTTCCTTGTTACCAATTTTCTGATCATGTTCCTTCAAAGTCCCTGACCATCCAGCCAAACCATTGGTCATAGCCCATCAATCAGTATATAAGCACACATCTGACTATCTCTTCTTGCAAGCAAAATGAACAACCAAGTGCACTTCTTAAAGTTCTGCCCATTGGGAGGATTTCCCTTCATGACTGTCCTTCAGGGAGGTCCCAGAAAGGGGCAGCAATGCTGCCACTGTCCACTTCTGAGTGGTGCCTTCATCTTGCACAGAACCATCTGTAAACCAGGCACGAGTTTTCTCTTCCTCAGTCAACTTATCATAAGGAACTCCCCATGCAGCCACAGGTGGAGACTGAGAGAGGGAAGGTAATGTGACAGGAGTGGAGACCATGGGCAGTTGGGCCACTTCCTCATGCAACTTACTTGTGCCTTCAGGTACTGCTCAGGCCTAATCTTGTATATACTTACATTTAACAATGGAGTGCTGCTGTGCACATCCAATTTTATGACTTTGTGGGTCAGTCAACACCCAGTTTGTGATGGGCAGCTCAGGCCGCCTGGTGACTTGGTGACCCACGGTTTGGCATTCAGTCTCTACTAAGGCCCAGTAACAAGCCAAAAGCTGTTTCTCAAAAGGAGTGTAGCTTTCTGCAGAGGATGGCAGAGATTTGATGCAGAATCCTAAGGGTCTGCACAGTGATTCACCTATAAAAGCCTGCGAAAGACTCCAAACATCATCTCTATCTGCCACTGACACTTCAAGAACCATTGAATTAGCTGAACCATATGGCCCAAGTGGCAGAGCAGCTTGCACGGCAGCATGAACATGTTGCAGAGCCTTCTCTTGTTCTGGGCCCCACACAAAATTAACAGCTTTTCGAGTCGCTTGATAAATAGGCTAGAGTAGCACACCCAAATCAGGGATATGTTGCCTCCAAAATCCAAAGAGGCCTGCTAGACTTTGTGCCTCCTTTTGATTTGTAGAAGGAGCCAGATGTAACAACTTACCCTTCACTTTAGAAGGAATATCTCTACACGCCCCAGACCACTGGGCCCTTAGAAATTTCACTGAGGTGGACGGCACCTTAATTTTTTCAGATTAATTTCCTACCAGCTAGCACTCAAATGTCTTACCAGTAAGTCTGGAGTCATTGTCTTGGTTATCTAGTGCTGCTATAACAGAAATACCACAACTGTATGGCTTTCAGAAAGAGAAATTTATTCTCTCACAGTCTAGGAGACTGTAAGTCCGAATTCAGGGTGCCAGCTCCAGGAGGAGACTTTCTCTCTCTGTCAGCTCTGAGGGAAGGAATTTGTCATCAATCTTCCCCTGGTCTAGGAGCTTCACATCAGGGACCCCGGGTCCAAAAGACACACTCTTCTCCTGGCACTACTTTCTCAGTGGTATAAGGTCCCCCACTCTCTTCTACATCTCAAAAGAGATTGACTTAAGATGCAACCTAATCTTGTAGATTGAGTCTTGCCTCATTAATATAATTGCCTCTAATCCTGCCCATTAACATCATAGAAGCAGGATTTCAACACATAGGAAAATCACATCAGATGACAAAATCGTGGACAATCACACAATACTGGGAATCATGGCCTAGCCAAGTCGACATATATTTTTGGGGGACACAATTCAATCCATAACAGTCATTGATAGTTTTCATTACTAGGTTCAATCAGTATAATGTCATCAGTGTAATGAACCAGTGTAACGTCTTGTGGAAGGAAAGGTGATCAAGGTCCCTGTGGACTAAATTATGAGGCAGGAGTGTTGTTATACCCCTGAGGTAGGACAGTGAAGTTGTACTGCTGACCTTGCCATCTGAAAGCAAACTGCTTCTGGTGTTCCTTCAAAATTCAATTGAGAAAAAGACATTGGCCAGATCTATAGCTGCATATCAGATATCAAGAAATGTATTGATTTGCTCAAGCAACAAAACCACATCTGGAACAGCAACTGCAATTGGAATTACCACCTGGCTAAGTTTACAATAATCCACTGTCATTCTCCAAGATCCATCTGTTTTTTGCACAGGCCATATAGGTGACTTGAATGGCGATGTGGTGAGAATCAACACTCCTGCACCCTTCAAGTCATTGATGGTGGCACCAATCTCTGCAATCCCGCCAGGAATGCAGTATTACTTTTGGTTCACTATTTTCCTAGGTAGAGGCAGTTCTATTGGCTTCCATTCAGCTTTTCCTACCATAATAGCCCTTGCTCCACATTCAGGGACCCAATGTGGGGGTTTTACCAGTTGCTGAGTATGTCTACTCCAATTATGCATTCTTGAACTGGAGAAATCACTACAGGGTGGGTTTGGGGACCCACTCTATGCACTGTGAGACAGACTTGAGCTAAGACTCCATTAATAACCTGACCTCCATACACCCCTACACTGACTGTTTGGACACAGTGACATTTTGCATCTCCTGGAATTAGTGTCAGTTCAGAGCCAGTGTCCAGTAATCCCAGAAAAGTCTGATTACTTCCTTTTCCCCAATGAACAGTCACTCTCATAAAAGGCTGTAGATGCCTTTGGGAAGACTGGGAGAAAGATTAACAGTATAAATTTTTCACAGTGTAGTCGGATCCTTCCTCAAGGGGACCCAGCCTCCCCTTCATTCAGGGGTTGTGGGTCTGAAAACTGGCTCAAGTCTGGAAATTGACTAGGGGCCGTGACTCTATTCTGGTGATTTAAGTTAGCCTGCCATTCACTTGACTTAGAATTATTCCACTTGTACAAACCAAAACCCAACCCATTGCTGTCTAGTTGATTCTGACTCATAGAGACCTTATAGGACAGAGTAGGACTGCAACATGGGGTTTCCAAGAAGTGGCTGGTGGATTTGAACTGCTGACCTTTTGGTTAGCAGCTTAACTCTCCACTGCTTCACAACCAAGGCTCTTAGGCTCCTCTAATGAAACCAAATCCATTGCTGTCGAGTCAATTCCAACACACAGGACAGAGTAGAACCGCCCCATAGGGTTTCCAAGGAGTGGCTGGTGGATTAGAACTGCCGACCTTTTGGTTAGCAGCAAAACTCTTAACCTCTGCACGACCAGGGCTCCTGCACTTGTACAGATCAAGTAAATATTTAGAAGATTTCCCATGTATTTCACTCCTAGGGACACCATGACTAAGTAGCCAACACCATACGTCCATGCAAGTCAGACTATTCTAATTACTGCTTTGAATCTGCTGTCCATTATGGTAACCACACCCACCAAGTCTTTGTCAATTAACCGTTACCACTTGTCCCCTACAACCCCAGTGTCTAATCAGCCCCATTTTAGTTAGGTGTCTTAATTTATTTAAGGCAGATCCCACTGTCAAATCTGACTTGCATAAGATAGCAATCACAGCAGTCTTCAAGGATGCTAGGGCTCCCTTCACAAATTTGTCCCTCATCGCTGTGGTAAAAAATGTGACCTCTGGGGACTCCATGGAAGAGTATGTGGGTCCAACCTGATAAATCCACACTAACATGCCAATTTCCCTAAGCCTTTGGATACCTTCTTCTACAGTACACCAAGGCAGGTCTGGCGTTTCAACTTGTTTTAGTTTAAAACCAAAATCAAACCCATTGCTGTCGAGTTGATTCCTCCTCATAGTGACCCTATAGGACAGAGTACAACTGTTCTATACAGTTTCCCAGGAGCAACTGGTGGATTTGAACTGCTGACATTTCGGTTAGTAGCTGAGCTCTTAATCACTGCGCCACAAGGGCTATGATTTAGTGTAGGCTACCGTTTAGTCCATGCTTCAGTAAACCAACCAAATAAACTATTAGATCCTTTTCTAACCTCTTAAGGTGAAACATTGAATGAAGAAGCTGTGCTTAGTGGGCCCATATCAATAAACTCAGACTAATCCAACTATATGTTCCTTGCACCATTATCCCACGCCCTTCATAGCCATTCCTACACATATACAAACAGGTTTCTGTTTGCGTATATTGGAAAAATCAAGCAATTCTTTTGGCGTGTACCTCCACCTGGTTCACATTTTGCACTTTACCTCTTGAGGCTTGCTGTGACTTAAGTCTAGTTATAGGTATAGAAGCAAAAATGGGGGGGGGGGGTGTCCTGAAGACATTCAGCAATGTCTTGGAAGGCAACTGCCTCAAACGATGCCCCAGGCACCCTCCCAGGGGCTGCCCCAGGCAATATTTCAGAGACTCTTCAGGCACAGCTGGGTTAATCTTATCTATGGGGGTATAAGGGATAATGGTTTTACTGGCATGGGGGTGGATTAGCAGGCAAACATGGAATAATCTCTTCATATGGGAATAAGAGGCCTGGTTCTGTTGACAGGCGTGATTCAATGGAATTTAGGAGCTCCATGTCCCCAGCTGCCTGATTATCTGCCTATATGTCCCTATCCCATGTTTCAGGATCTGTTTTTTTCCCAGTCAATGCCCTCAGTTTAACTTCAGACACAATTTGAGGTTGGAAATTCAATTGGCATTGTAATTCAGCCATTCTTACAATAAGATTTTGGTTTTGGTTTTCAGCAATATCAGCTCTGTTACTACAGGAAAGAAGTTTTTCTTTCAAGGCACAAGCGGCAACTTTCAGGTCTTATATGCAGCGCTTGAGCTGTGACTCTGAAGCCCTGAAGTCATCTCTTTCTTTCACCACTTTTTTCTAGCAAAAGTAGGACCAACCAACCTACTTCCTTATACTTCTCATTCTGAGAAAATTGTAGAAAAGTATCATATATTCAATCACACAAAGCTTTGTCTCTCTCACATACTTGTTTCATAGGTGGTGATATTTTGTGTATTTCTCTTGCCACCTCATGCCGTGTATTAGCACTGCTCTCTTTACTACTGGAGGCAGAGTCACGAGCACCTTTAAGACAAGCCAGACTTGTGAACCAATTCAGAAAACATCCTTACAATTTTGTTCTTCTAGAACCACTCTCGGTACCAAGTGTCTCAGGTTGGGTTCTCTAGAGGAGCAAAACCAGTGAAGTGTATATATGTATATGTATATATATATATATATATATATATATATAGAGAGAGAGAGAGAGAGAGAGAGATTTATTTCAAGGAAATGGCTCAGCTGTGGAGCCTGGCAAGTCCCAAATCCATGGGTCAGGCATCAGACCGGAGGCTTCTCCTGACTCATGTGGTTGCAGGTCAGATGGCAGGCTGCTGGCTCATGTTTCAAGAACTGAAGGTCAGAGGATGACGAGTCAACTGCAGGATCAAGAGAGGGTGAGCTTTTCCAGAACATCCATATATAATCGCTTCTCAGCCTTTTTGCTAAGATCAAGTGCAGAACATTCATATATATTGGATGCAGGCCACACCCCCAAGGAAACTCACCTTTCAACAGATTGGTTGCTCACATCAGATCACAAAATGGAGGATGATTACACAGTATCTGCTAAACCACTGAGAATCTTGGCCTAGCCAAGTTGACATATAACCTTAACCATCACAGCTGCTAAATGAAAGTTCATCAGTTTGAATTCACCAGTCACTCCACAGCAGAAAGATGTGTCAGTGTGCTTCTGTAAAGAGTACAGCCTTGGAAACTCCACGAGACAGTTCTACTTTGTGCTATAGGGTTTCTGTGAATTGAAATTGACTTGACAGCACATGACAACTCCAACAAGCTGAGCAGAGACTTCAGTGGTTATACATTACGAAGAATACAGACTTTATAGAATTAGTTTAGGGAAGTCACTAAGCAAACAAACAAACTGTAGCAAGAACAACAACAACAAACCCTGGGTGGGGGGAGGAATCTTATTTCTAGAGTTGGTACCTAATAGTATTTAAAATGTCCAGTTTTCAGAACAAACTATGAGACACATAAAGAAATAGGAAAGTATGGCTCACACACAGGAAAAAAAGCAGTCAATAGAAACTGTCCTCAAGAAAGCCCAGATGTTGGACTTACTAGACAAAGATTTTAAATTATTTCTAATAAGTATGTTAAAAGAACTAAAGGAAATCATGTTTAAAGAATGAAAGAAAAGCAAAGAATAATGTTTCACCAAACAGAATATCAACAATATATTAGTCTTACTGCTGCTGTAACAGATGATCACAATTTAGCAGCTTAAAACAATACAAATTGATAATCTTACAGTACTTGTATGTCAGAAGTCTAAAATGGGTTAACAGGGTTGTGTTCCTTCTGTAGGCCCTATGGGAGAATATGTTTCCTCACTTTTCCAGTTTCTACAGGCTGTCCGCATCCTTGGCTCATGGCCTTGCATCACTTTGACCTCTCTTTCTGTTGTCACATCTTCATCTTTGACTCTGACCCTCTTGCTTCTTTCTTATAAGGGTATTTGTGATTACATTGGGCCTAGTCAGGTAATCCAAGATAATCTCCCCATTTTAAGATCCTTCACTTAATAACATCTACAAAGTCTCTTTTGCCATGTAAAGTAACATATTCACAGGTTTCAGGGATTAGGATGTAGATATGGGGGCGGAGGCTATTTTCTGCCTATCACAAATAATTATAAAAAAGATCCAAATTGAAATCTAGAGTTGAAAAGTATAATAACTGAAATAAAAAATTCACTAGAGGGACTCAACAGCAAATTTGAGCAGACATTAAAAACAAAAAACAAAAAACTGAACTTGAGGATGGGTAAATTGAGATTATCCAGTCTGAGTAACAGAAAGAAAAAAGATTGAAAAAAAAATTAAACAGGGCCTCAGAGACCTGTGAACACTGTCAAACATACCAACATATGCATGACAAGAGTTCCTGAGGAGAAGAGAGAGAAAGAGGAAGAAAAAATATTTGAACAAAAACAAGACCATATAGTTTCTTGAATGGGCTCCCTTCAATGCATAGCCCTTTAGGACAGCACTGTTATGCAGTTAAAAGGCAGCACAATGGAACAATTAAAAGTTTGGGTGTTGGGATTCAAATCTCAATCCTGTCCCTGTAAAATGGGATTAATAATAATACTTACATCTACAGTTATGCTGTAAGGATTAAATTAGGTAATGCAAGTGAAGGACTATCAGAGTCTGTCACATGATAAGCTCTCATAATTGCTGACTTTTTAAATATTTTTATTATTTACTATGTGCTGGACATTATGTCAAGCACTTTATACATGCCTCCTTTCAAATTTTCATAACAACCTAATCAGTATTATTATCTCCATTTTCACCTAGGAAAACCAAGTTTTAAAGACACTGAATTGTAAGTATTAGAGCTCTTACTTGAACTCAGGTCTGATGCTACAGTTGATGCCCCTAATTACTGGGCTCACCTTCCACTCTGGACGAACAAGTTTTCTATACAGTGCATAAGGGCTCCCAGAGCCCTTGTGAAGCAAAAATAAAAGATAGAAAAATAAAACTCATAAGAAACCTCAAATATTGAACTTTCTTGCTCCAGACCAATTATAATAATGCAAGGGGCTTCTTGTATCTCAAGCTTTGACTCAAGTATGAAATACAAGGAACTAGAACAATGGGTGGTGTAAGTAATCGGAGGGAAGCGTGGGAACTGAGGAGTCTACGGCAGTCAGATCCTCCTCAAATGCACAAACCTCTTCTAACGGAATTAGCATAAAAATATTCAACGATGAACTTGAGCTATCTAAACTGCATATATAATGTGTATAAAGCCTGATTCATGACTAGTGGGGTTTCAGGTTAAACAGAATTCCTAAGCATTTGGGAAAGGAAGGAACTGAGCACAGCTGCCTAATTCCTTCTGCATGGGTCCTGCTGCCCATAGCCTACCAGGACCAGGGCTAAGAGACAAACGCTGCCCTGGCTGGAGCAGAGACTCCTGTTAGGGCAGGCTGGGAAGAATGAGTGGATTGGCAGACAGGATTCTGATGACAGAGCCTGTCAAGTTGGGCATGTCTGAGTAACCTGTAGACAATAGGGAGTTTGGAGAAACTTGGAGTTGGGTAGAAAATGGATGACACCTGTGCTTTAGGATGATTTCTATGGCAGAGTAGTGTGTAGGATACTTTGGAAACATAGAGGCCTGAAGTAGCTGACAAGATCAGATGAGATTTCAAGAGCCCTCACTTAGCCGGTGAGCACCTGGGTTTGGAAAGAAGTGATTTTTAGAAAAGGAAAAAACCCACAGCACTGATTGAAATTACAGGAAGAATGAGAAGAACAATGCACAGGTTTTAGCCACACTCGCTAAGATTTGAGGAATACCTATGAATTTGTAACACATGGAATAATTCATGTCTTTCTGTGATGTACAAGTTGCAGACAACGAAATGCTATCTTACTGCTTGCCTGACTGTGTTCTGCTTGGCAAGGAATTCACATGGGTATTGGCCACATTTTGGGGAGAGCAAATTCATTTTCATTCATTTGTTATTTATTTATTTATTCAATAAATACTTGCTTAATATCTACTCTGGGCTAGGAACTGTGTTCGTAATGATATAATGATAAGATAGACAGGATTGCTCATGGAGCTTATAGTATCGTGATTAGATTTTAACTTCTTCAATTAACTCATCCTGTGAACATATTTTCTTCTTGGTAACATCCACTGCCTACAACCCATACCTTGACAAATTTCCCCACAAGCTACGCTTAGATACCTTTAAAACCAAAGAAAACAGAGATTTCTGCTCTCTGTCTACAAGTAGAATGTACAAACTTTATGGGTGCCAGCCTAGAGTTTTCATCAATGGTTATTGAATCTCAAGGATCTATTGTTTCTGCAACAATTTCTCTGGCTTTCCAGAAAAGGCAGCCTGTTTCAAGAAGGAAAAGTAAATAGTAGGCTTCCGATGCCGTCTTAGGACTTGAATTTTCTAAAATCACAGTTCCAGATTATTTTGTTTTTAATTAAAATTTAACTTGACTAGGATGAGTTAATTTTTTGCAGAGCCACTAATAGGGTGCCTGACTTGCAACAGGCAATAAAGGCAGTTAGTGTCATTTTACTGAAAATAAAGCTAGTTATGTTTCAGCTGTGTTAGCACGCCCACCTTTTTGCTGATCCAGAGAAAACCTCTCAAAACAATATGAAACTGGTTGCTGTTGTTTCAGTTCTGACTCATAGCGACCCTATAGGACAGAGTGGAACTGCCCCATAGGGTTTCCAAGGAGCAGCTAGTGGATTCAAACTGCCAACCTTTTGGTTCACAGCCAAGCTCTTAACCACTGTACCACCAGGGCTCCCCGAAAATACAGGAAAAGAAAATTATAGATGCCATCTAAATGTGAATTTTGCCCACAGTTTTGCTTATAAGTGACCAAGTAAGTTTTCTTTTACTCTCATTAAAACATTTAATATTCTCATACTTGAGGCAGGGTAGCCCAGTGTGACCAGCACAGCTGGGAGCAGGTAGAAACATGCTTGCATCTGATCAGCCTGCCTGGGATTTGGCTGCGGCTTGGGAAAGGCCAGAAGCCAGGGCCTTGTCTAACTTGCAGTCAGTGAAAAAACCCCTACTAACACCTGCTCACTCATAGCTCAGCAGCTGGAAACCAGCTCCTTCCAGGAGCCAGTTGTTAAACCATAGCTCTCCTTTCCAGTTCTAGGGAAATAGGCAAGGCTTCTGTGCAAAATGGCAGCTGTCTCCTCCTAACACTAGAGTTACCTCTTGGGCTGTTTCACCTGAAAGAGAGTGGCCTTGAACATATTCCAGAAAAATAAAGTGGAAGATGCTGCGGAAAGAGTACTAGACTTAGAATTAGGGTTCTAATCCCAGCTCTGTTCCTTCTTATCTGTATGACTTCATAAAATACTTAAGCTTCATACGCACAGTTCCATGATCTGTGTGGTGAAGATCTCTGCCTTACCTACCTCACAGTACCACAGTCATGATTTTTCATGAAAAATTTCAAACACACACAAAAGAAGAGAGATCAGTATAGTGAACCCCCCATACTACACCCAGATGCAATAATTTCTTAGATTTTGCCACACTAGCTTCATACACACATACCTTCCTTTTTTAGCTAAGGATTTTAAAGCAAATCCCAGATATCATGTTATTTCACCCCTCTATACTTCATTAGCAGCCCTGGTTGCACAGTGGTTAGGAGCTATGGCTGCTCACCAAAAGGTCAGAATCGCCTGGAAGGCAATGGGTTTGGTTTTGGATTGTGTACTTCATTATGTGTTTCTAAAAACAGACATTTTATTACATAATCACAACACCATCATCGCCCTTAACAAAATTAACAATAATTCTTTGGTTTCTTCTATGACTCATTCTATTCACATTATCTGACTGTCTTAAAAGGTATTTTTACAATTGTTTTGTTCAAAACAGTGTCCAAATAGACTCTACATATTGCATTTGGTTATATCTCTTAGCGTCTCTTAATCTAGAGCAGTGCTTCCTCCCCTCCATCCTTTTATTTTTGCATTCTATTGTCTTATCAAACAAAATGGATTAGAAAATTTCAGCCTCGATTTAGCTGTTTGTTTCTTTACTGTGGCATTTAACTTGTTTCTCCATACCCCATATTGCTTGTAAACAGAAATTTAGTGCAAAGGGCTCAAATATATTCAGGCTTTCCCTTTTTATTAAATTTTTTTTTTGCAAGAATACTTGTTTGGTGGCGTTACGTGTTTCATCTTACATCAAAAGGTAAGTAATTTCTGGTCTCCTCCCTAGGAATAGTATCTACATTGATGAAAGGGTTTAGGTGGTAAAGCGTGATCCTTCCATTGCAAAATTCTTCATAAATTGCTAAAATGTTTTTATTCACTGAAAATCTTTGCCTAAATCAATTATTTCATGAGGGATGGCAAATTGGTGATTTTTAAAAACTTTACCATTTGTTAGCTGGAATAATCCTAGGAATTTCTCCTAGAAAAAAGGAGTTATTTTCTTCTTTGACTAAGGGCTACGTGGTCACACTGACATACAGCTTATTCAGAAAAGGCAGAATAAATGTTTAATTCTTTCCTTTTAATTGTTAATTTTCAGAGTGAAGAGTTACTTCCCATGTTAAGGGGTTTTGGATTTTTAGGGGTAGGGGTTATCAAGTTTTGAGTCTTATTACAAATATATGGATTTTTATACATTCATAGAGGTTTTAATCAATTGCAATTTATTTGTTTTGATGTTCAAATTGCCCCATCTTTGGTTAGTAGAGGCCCTTTAAGCTGATTCCTGTGTCCTTTTGATGTGACTTCATTTTTCTTTGCTTGCTTCTTTGCTATCTAGTATGAAAAGATGGCCCAGGCTTATCTTGTACATTCCTTGTCCCAGATCTGGTATCAGCCATTCTTCCATGGAGTCTTGGTTCTTTTTAGTGGGGAATGGCCAGGTTTCAAAAAATTGGATCTTGAATATGTAAATACTAAAGTACCTGGTACTTGTTAATATTTGCTTCCACTGGGTCATACTCTCAGTGTCTACCAGAACAGGTCTTTGAATTGGCTGAAATTCTAATCTTGCTTCCAGTACACAGTAATGCCACAGATACTTCAAACTCTGTGTGTATATAATTGAACTCATCACTTTCCTTATCAAGCTGTCTACTCTTCTCATGTTCCTCATCTATGTTAATGTCATTCCTATCCTCTGATCAGTTAGGATATTGAAATTATCTAACATTTCCTTCCCCACATACAAGTTGCTGAGTTATAATAGATTTTACCCACGTTACCCTTCATTTCCTGACTCTACCTTCCATTCCCATTGCCACTGATCCTGATTAGACCAAAATCATCTCCAACCTGTGCTATTACAAGAAATTCCTAACTGCCCCCTCTCACTTCAAATTTCTCTCTCCACCAATTGTTTTTATGCATGGTGGACAGAGATTTTTCTAAAGAGCCCAACAGATCATGTTAATTCTATCCTCACAATCTTCAGTGGCATTACCAAGCACATTAGTGCCCCCTAAAAACTGCCATCTCTCACATTCTGACATTCAAAGTCCTAATCTAACTCAAATTTATATACTCAACATTCCACCTACTAGATTATCTCAAGTCTCCTATACTTTAGTCCCATTAGATTATTGCTATTTTCCAAACTTTGCCCTGGGACATGCTGGCCTCACTTCACTACCAAAAATGCTTCCCATTGGGATGTTCCAAAACTCTGGACAGCTTTTGGATCTCAGCTTGCATCCACTACTCTGTAAAGTCTTCTTTCATGGTATCAGACAAAATGGGCTTCATCATCAGGTTTCCCCTGCATTGTGCCTATACCTCCAATATGGCAGTTCTTATTATTTTGCTATTTTGAGTTTGCTGGGTGCTCTCTCTCCTCTCCAACTTCCTATGACCCCTGCTCCCATCTTCAAAGTACGCAATGAATATTTCTTACAGCGATGACTGTGTCTAATACATGAGTGTCTAGAATGGATCTTAATACCTGGCTCCTTCCTTCCTTCCTTCTTTCCTCATTCCTAGCTTCCATGATTCTCCATTGCTCTTGAATGTCTTTTAACTTCCTTAAAGTGGTTGCTAAGCCTTGCATCACCTGGCCTTGCTTATCAATATTTTCAGCCCCATCTTCTGCTACTTTTCTCCAGCTCCAGGCTCATAGTCTTTTTTTCACTTCTTCAAAGATGTCTCCTTCCACCCTATCTTTGGGCCTTCACATAGACTCTTTCTTCTGCCTCCTTCTTCCTTCTCCTCCTCCTCATTCTGCCCAGTTCCTTCCAACTCACTTTTGGATCTCACCTTAAAATGACCTCTTCTGGTGATTTCCGTGAACTACCCTCCTCCAGTCTAGGTTCAACCTCTGGCATATATTCCCATATTACTCATTACTATCATAGTATTTGGAGCCCTGGTGGCGCAGTGGTTAAGAGCTCGGCTGCTAACCAAAAGGTCAGCAGTTCAAATCCACCAGCTGTTCCTTGGAAGCCCTATGGGGGCACTTCTTCTCTGTCCAATAGAGTCACTGTGAGTCGGAATCAACTCAACAGCAATGGGTTTGGTTTTTGTTTGGTTTATCATAGTATTTATCATACTAGACTTGTGCAATTACTTGTTTACTGTCTATGTTCTCTACCAGACTATAAGCTACATGAGGGTAGAAACCATGTCTGTGCAGTCTATCACTCTATCCCTTTGTTCCACCATAGGTTGCCAATCATTTCTGGCTGACTCAGTGGTTAAAACCCAAAAACCAAACTCGCTGCTGTCGAGTCTATTCCAACTCTTAGCAACCCTAATCAATGACTACTCAATGGTTAGTAGAGTCAATATTACTCATTTGTCGTTATTATGGAATACAGGAACCATACTAGTTTCACCCCATATCATTTTCAGCTTCTAGAATGGTTTGGATTATTAGAAGAGACATAGGAAATGCTGACTGAGTTGACTAGACAGTATCCCTAATGAAAGTAATCAGCTGCCCTAGTTATACAGAATGTAGCATTTCTTGACACAGCCTATGACTTCAGTCCAGAAGCTGAATCTGAGGTGTTTTTCCTCCAATGCTTTGCCTTGCGTCTGTATTTTCACCTCCCCACCGTCAGCTCTAAGCAGCTCACAGTGCCAGAGAGCCAGCCACTGCAAGGGTGGTCTAGGAACACTGTCACACTTGTTGGTTGCACTTCCTTCTTGTGCAATTAAGAATCAGGTATTTCATCTAGATGACCATGTTCTAAGGGTGGGGAAAAGGTGAGTGTAAACTGAGAAAGAACCTTGCTCCACCCAGAACAATTGCTAGGAAGCCATGCAACATACCATGAGGCCCTTTCAGCAGCTGCCTAATAACAGGACATATCCAATTATAGTCAGTCGGGGGGCCAAGTCTAGTGCCACCTACTGGATACAAGTCAGGCTGCCTTATTTACATAAGAAAGAGCAAATACAATTTCTGTGAACTGCATACATTTTGAAAAATCTTGCCAATGTTAGTGTGAACTTTTATTACAGAAAGAATCGTCTCATTCTGTTTGGGACAGGGTGTCCATGGGTGGACCATCAGAGCTGGAATCAACCACTTGCAAAGTTAAGTGTCTTAGTTATCTAGCGCTGCTATAACAGAAATACCACAAGTGGATGGCTTTAACAAAGAAAAATTTATTCTTTCACAGTCTAGGAGGCTAGAAGTCCAAATTCAGGTCACTAGTTCCAGGGGAAGTCTTTCTCTCTGTTTAGGCTCTGGGGGAAGGTCCTTGTTACCAATCTTCCCCTGGTCTAGGGAGCTTCTCAGCATAGGGACCCCAGTTCCAAAGGACTTGCTCCACTCCTGGCTCTGCCTTCTTGGTGGTAGGAGGTCCCCATGTCTCTCTGCTAGCTTCTGTCTTCTATATCTCAAAAGAGATTAAGAAGCAAACTAATTTTGTAGATTGAACCCTACCTCATTAACATAACTGCCGCTAATCCCACCTCATTAACATCATAGAGGTAGGATTTATAATGCATAGAAATGCATGATGACAAAATGGTAGACAATCACACAATACTGGGAATCATGGACTAGCCAAGCTGACATGCATTTTTGAGGGACACAATTCAATCCATAACAGTAAGGAATAAAGGTGCTTAAAAAACTGGCGCAGTAGACACCTCAACGCTGAATCTTTAGCTGTGGAAAATCCCACACCAAGAAAGCAGCATTTATTTCTCGTGAGGGTAGGATAGGGTGTAGCAGGGTGGGGAAGTGGCATCTCTTTAGGGAGTCCATTGGTGTCAAACAGCTACCATTTGCAAATACAGTTTCAAACTAAGAGACAGTTTATACAGTGGTTAGCACCTAAGGCTTTGAAATCAGCAGATCTCAAGTCAAATCCCAGCTTTGCCACTTATTAGCTGGGTAACCATGGACAAGTTGCTTAGCTTCTCTGAGCCTTCTTTTCCTCACCTGTAGAGGGAAAGAATAATAAATAGTTCCTGCCTTATGGATTTTGTGGGGAGTAAGTGAAATAAGGTACTCAAAGCACGTAGCTCACCTATTTCAAGTGGAGCAGTAATTACTGTATCAAGGTAATTTTGCAAATAGTTCCTTCCGTAAGAAAACTTATGAAAGTGCTATTTTGATAATGATCTCTCCACTTTATTACATAAAGTGAGACCGACACAGCTCCAACTCTCGAAGAGCTTGCAGACTGGCTGGGGAAGCCAACATATAAACACTTAACTGAAATACAACTCGACAGCTGCTCTAATAGAGCTATGGGGAAATAGATGGGAGCAATGAGGTCCTTTTGGGGTAGGCAGCAGAGGGTTGATAATTGGACTGAGCTTTGAAAGATGACTAGGAGAATTAAAACCAAGATGGATAAGAGAGAAGAAAGACCATGAGTAAGAGCTTAGTGACATGACGGTGCAGGGCTTGTTTGGAAAGTATGGAGTTGCCTGGTGCAGTGAGGATGAGGAGGCTGTTAGGTGGGACGAAGCTTAGTCCATTCAGGGCCCTAAAAGAAGGCAACATGTCAAGGGCAAGAGTGGAGACAGATATTCTGCAAGGAAGGGTCCTTGGACGTGCTATGATACGAGTCATATTGACATTGACTGTTTTTGTCTGTCCAGCGTCCATTTCTCTTTTTTTTGGGAAATGGCAACATGATTTTCCTTTGAGGACAAGCCCTCTTCAACTTCCTGTCTATGTGATTTGGGTGGCGTTTATCAGCTAAACTTACACCCACTTTCCGTTTCAAGGGTAGTCATGTGATCCAGACCTGAATAATCAGCATATTCCATCCACTTGACCACAATGACTGGTTCAGAGAATAGTGACACTAAGTTAGCCCAATCAGCGTGAACTCTAAGACTACCCAGAAAGACTACCGCTGCATTTGATAGGTAGTGTAAGCCTGAGCCTTCAGAGGTCACACATGACCAATAATGAAGACAATAGAGAACAAAGAAAAGTGGAAGTATGAACGGAGAAAGGCTAAGCCCTGATTATGTAATTTGGACTCCTGGATCCAGCCATACCTGATGGACTTTTCAATTCCTGGACTTTCTACTAAATGTATCTTTTGGTTCAGGCCACAATGAGTTGGCTTACTATCATTTTCAACTTATAGATTCCTGACCAATCAAATATTGCTGGCTCAATTTTTTTAAAAAGCTTTTGCATTTGAGGGCTCATGGGGCTACCTCATTATTACAGTTGACACACAACTTCTAAAAACTACTAATGCCTTTCCCAGCCAAACTGGAGATTTCTCTAGTTCCCTGAGCCAAGTCTTTCAGATATGAACTTTGCATCGCTGCAGAGGGAAGAAACAATAGACTCACAGATAATGTAACAAAAGAATTGAAACTAATTTGCAGCCCTAAAGTCAATACTTAAACCAATAATACATGTCATTTTTAGACAAAGTCTGAAAGCCATACTTGAGAGTATTAAAGACTGTTACAGGACCTTTGCCTTTTGTTGGTCACGTTTTCCTGCTGAATCTCACTGAATGTACAAGAAGAGAGGAAGGGGAGATGAAAGGGCTGGTTGCTGCTGGCAACTTTGATTCCAGCCCTAGCAAAGCATTACATTTGAAAATCAGCATGCTTGCCTGTCGGGTCTGGCAGCCAGCCAGCTAACAAGAAAGAGCCATTGCTCTAGAAAAGGCCACAAGCACAGGGGCAGGCATGCCCTCTCTTGGCAGCCCCAGCTGTAAACATGCTGCTCAACGTGGAACACTTCTACACAAGATGCACAGAGGCTTCTATGGAGCACAAATGTACATAAAAGGAAGTACTCAGGCATGATAGATTGCATTTTTCAAACTATTGTTATTCTTGTACAATTGTAAAGGTTCACACATTACTAAGTCACCCCATCTAAGTGGACATTTTTCAGGGGAAAGAGTCAACTTTAGGAGATCCCCATCATGAATCATGGAGCTAGAAATTGGAAACACCCAAAAAAGGATAAAGGCACCCATACCCATCCACCCATAACCCATTACCATCTAATCAACTTCCCACTCATGACAGCCCCATGTGTGTCAGAGTAGCACTGCACTTCATAGTTTTCAATAGCTGATTTTTTGAAAGATCGCCAGGCCTCTCTTCTGTGGTGACACTAGGTGGATTTGAACTGCCAATCTTTTGGAGAGTAGCCGAGTGCAAACTGTTTGTGCCATCAGGGACCTTCCACAGCACCTGCTAAATGGTAACGCCTACACTCTGCCCTTTAGGGTTATTATTCCTACTAGACAGTGGAATGAGACAGATGCCATAGCAGATATCTTTGCTCTTTTCTAAGACTGAGAAGCAGCACACATGTCTAGCACAGGTTTAAATCTCCCTCAAAGATATTTTCTTCATCTTACAGAATCTTATTACAACAGACAAGTGGTTTTATTAAGTACTGTTTCTTTTAAATAAAATGTGAGAAAAATATCACCATGTTAAACTTCTCCCTAAACATCAAAGGGTGTTTCAGGACCCAGGACAATCCCATGCAGCTAAGAATATTCTTGAGTACCTGCCAAATCTAACAACATCCAGTGTTTAGGTCAAAGTGATTCTTTTGTTTAATTTCCTACAAGACTAAGAAAACTGAAGAAGAAGAAAAATCCAAGAGTGTGTGCGTGTGTGTATGTGTGCAAGCTTGGCCCCTGTGGTATTTGCTGTCACTGCACACTGCATTTTTTTCTTCAGAGCATTTTCACAACTGTAATTAAAGAATGTGTTGTGCAATGTTCTTACTCCCTGGCTCTGTCCGCCACTGGACTGAAAGCTCTGTGGGTACCAGGACCAAGTTTGACTTTTTCATCATTAGATCTGCCTGTGCCCTTCACAGAGCTGCGAGCAAAGAGGGCATTTGTTAAATATTTACTAAATGAATGATTGAGTGAGGAGGAGGGATCGTGAGACAAACAGGGGAAGCCCGTTTTTTTTTTTTAAAAAAAAAAAAAAACAGTTGAGAATATGATTAAAAAATGAGAATATTATGCTGAAATAAGTCAGTCACAAAGGGACAAATACTGTATGATTCCACTTATACGAAATATCTAGAATTATCAAGTATATAAAGACCAAAGTTTACTGGTGCTTACAGGGGAAGGTGGGAGGGAGGGGAAAAGGGGGACTCACTGATTATGGGATATTGAGCTTCTCTTAAGGGTGATGACAAAATTTGGAAACGGATAATGCTAATGGTTGAATAACATGATAAACATGACTAATGTCAGTGAATCATACATGTGAAGGATGTTGAAAAGGCAAACTATTTGTTACGTGTAGATTTAGCACAGTTAACAAAACTAAATTTATTTTTATTGTGCTTTAGGTGGAAGTTTACAGCTCAAGTTAGTTTCTCATACAAAAATTTATACCCACATTGTTATGTGACCCTAGTTGCTATCCCTATAATGTGACCTCACACTCCTCCTTTCACCCCAGATTTCCCATGTCCATTCAACCAGCTCCTGTCTCTTTCTGCCTTCTCCTCTCGCCTCCGGACGGGAGCTGCCCATTTAGTCTCCTATATCTACTTAAGCTAAGAAGTACACTCTTAACGAGTATCATTTTATGTCTTATACTCCAGTCTAATCTTTGTCTGACGAGTTGGCTTCCGGAATGGTTTTAGTTCTGGGTTAACAGAGAGTCCAGGAGCCATGTCTTCTGGGGTCCCTCCAGTCTCAGTCAGACCATTAAGTCTGGTCTTTTTACTAGAATTTGAGTTCTGTATCCCACTTTTTTCCTGCTCCTTCAGGGGCTCTCTGTTGAATCCCTTCAGGGCGGTCATTGGTGGTAGCCAGGCACCATCTAGTTCTTCTGGTCTCAGGCTGATGGAGTCTCTGGGTTTATGTGGCCCTTTCTGTCTCTTGGGCTAATATTTTCCTTGTGTCTTTGGTGTTCTTCATTCTCCTTTGCTCCAGGTGGGTTGGGACAAACTGATGTATCTTAGATGGCCACTTGCTAGCTTTTAAGACCCCAGACGCCACTTACCAAAGTGGGATGCAGAACATTTGCTTAATAAACTTTGTTATGCCAATTGACCTACATGTCCTCTGAAACCATGGTCCCCAGACCCCCGTCCCTGCTACTCTGTTCCTCGAAGTGTTTGGTTGTATTCAGGAAACTTTAGTTTTTGGTTTAGTCCAGTTGTGCTGACTTCCCCTGTATTGTGTGTTGTCCTTCCCTTCACTTAAGATAATTTTATCTACTATCTAGTTAGTGAATACCCCTCTCCCTCCCTCCTCACCCGCGTAACCATCAAAGAATGTTTTCTTCTGCGTTTAAGCCATTTCTTGAGTTGTTATAATAGTGATCTCATACAATATTTGTCCTTTTGCAACTGACTAATTTCACTCAGCATAATGCCTTCCAGATTCATCCATGTTATGAAATGTTTCGCAGATTCATCATTTTTTTCTTTATCATTGCATAGTATTCTATTGTGTGAATATACCATAATTTGTTTATCCATTCGTCCATTGATGGGCACCTAGGTTGTTACCATCTTTTTGCTATTGTGAACAGTGCTGCAGTGAACATAGGTGTGCATACATCTATTCATGTGACAGCTCTTGTTTCTCTAGGATACATTACAAGGAGTGGGATTGCTGGCTCATATGGTACTTCTATTTCTACCTTTTTAAGGAAGTGCCAAATCAATTTCCAAAGTGGTTGTACCATTTTACATTCCCACCAGCAGTGTATAAATTTTCCAATCTCTCCACAACCTCTCCAACATTTATTATTTTGTGTTTTTTGGATTAATGCTAGCCTTGTTGGGGGGAGATGGTATTTCATTGTAGTTTTGATTTGCATTTGTCTAACAGCTAATGATCGTCAGCATTTCCTCATGTATCTGTTAGCCACCTAAATGTCTTCTTTGGTGAAGTGCCTGTGCATATCCTTTGCCCAATTTTTAATTATTTGTCTTTTTGTGGTTGACGTTTAGCAGTATCTTATAGATTTTAGAGATTAGACCCTGATCAGATATGTCGTAGCCCAAAATTTTTTCCCAGTCTGTAAGTTGTCTTTTTACTCTTTGTGAAGTCGTTTGATGAGCATAAGTGTTTGATTTTTAGGAGCTCCCAGTTATCTAGCTTCTCTTCTGATGATTATGCAATGTTACTTATATTGTATTGTGTTTATGCCATGTATTAGGGCTCCTAGCGTTGTTCCTATTTTTTCTTCCATGATCTTTATCATTTTTTTATTTTATATTTAGGTCTTTGATCCATTTTGAGTTAGTTTTTGTGCATGGTGTGAGGTATGGGCTTGTTTCAGTTTTTTGCAGATGGATATCCATTTATGTCAGCATCATTTGTTAAAGAGGCTGTCTTTTCCCCATTTAACAGACTTTGGGCTTTTGTCAAATATCAGCTGCTCATAGGTAGATGAATTTACATCTGGATTCTCAATTCTGTTCTTTCTATTGGTCTATGTATCTGTTGTTGTACCAGTACCACGCTGTTTTGACTACCATGGCAGTACGATAGCTTCTAAAATTAGGTAGTGTCAGGCCTCCCACTTTGTTCTTCTTTTCAGTAATGCTTTACTTATCTGGGGCCTCTTCCCTTTCCACATGAAGTTGGTGATTTGTTGCTCTATCTCATTAAAAAATGTCATTGGAATTTGGATGGCGATTGCATTGTATCTGTAGATCGCTTTGGGTAGGATTGACATTTTCACAATGTTGAGTCTTCCTATCCATGAGCAAGGTATGTTTTTCCACTTATGCAGATCTCTTTTGGTTTCTTGCAGTAGTGTCTTGCAGTTTTCTTTGTCTTTTATGTCTCTGATTAGATTTATTCCCGAGTGTTTTATCTTCTTGGGGACTATTGTAAATGGTATTGATCAGGTGATTTCCTTTTTGAAGTTCTCTTTGTTGGTCTAGAGGGATCCAAGTGATTTTATGTGTATCTTGTATCTTGATACTTTGCTGAAATCTTCTATTAGTTCCAGTAGTTTTCTTGTGGATTCTTTGAGGGTTTTCTGTGTATAAGATCATATTATCTGCAAATAGGGTTACTTTTACTTCTTCCTTACCAATCTGGATGCTCTTTATTTCTTTTTTTAGCCTAATTGCTCTGGGTAGGACCTCCAGCACAATGTTGAATAAGACTGGTGATAAAGGGCATCCTTGTCTGGTTCCTGTTCTCAAGGGGAATGCTTTCAGACTGTCTCCATTTAGGATGATGCTGGCTGTTGGCTTTGTATAAATGCCCTTTACTATGTTGAGGAATTTCTCTTCTATTCCTATTTTGCTGAGAGTTTTTATCATAAATCGGTGTTGAACTTTGTCAAATGCCTTTTCTGCATCAATTGATAAGATCATATGTTTCTTGTCTTTTGTTTTATTTATGTGATGAATTACATTCATTGTTTCTCCAATGTTGAGCCATCCCTGCATACCTGGTATGAATCTGACTTGGTCATGGCAAATTATTTTTTGTATATGTTGTTGAATTCTGTTATCTAGAATTTTGTTAAGGATTTTTGCATCTGTGTTCATGAGGTCCATAATTTTCTTTTTTGTGGTGTCTTTACCTGGTTTTGGGATCAGGGTTGTGCTGGCTTCACAGAATGAGTTTGGGAGTATTCCATCCTTTTCTGTGCTCTGAAATACCTTTAGTAGTGATGTTAGCTCTTCTCTGAAAAAGTTTGGTAGAATTCTCCAGTGAAGCCACCAGGGCCAGGGTTTTTTTTTTTTTGTTGGGAGTTTTTTTAAATTATCTTTTCAATTTCTTCTTTTGTTACAGGTTTATTTAGTTGTTCTACTTCTGTTTGTGTTAGTTTAGGTAGGTAGTGTGTTTCTAGAAATTTGTCCATTTCCTCTAGGTTTTCAAATTTGTTGGAGTACAATTTTTCATAATATTCTATTATGATTCTTTTAATTTCAGTTGGGTCTGTTGTGATATTGCCCATCTCATTTCTTATTCAGGTTATTTGCTTCCTCTTGTGTTTTTCTTTTGTCAGTTTGGCCAGTGATTTATAAATTTTGTTGAGCTTTTGAAAGAATCAGCTTTTGGTCTTGTTAACCTTTTCAGTTGTTTTTCTAGTTTCTATTTCATTTTATTCTGCTCTAATTTTTATTATTTCCTTTCTTCTGGTGCCAGAAGGCTTCTTTTGCTGCTCTCTTTCTACTTGTTCCAGTTGTAGGGTCAATGTTTTGATTTTGACCGTTTCTTCTTTTTGGATGTGTGCATTTACTGCTATAAATTGACCTCTGAGAGCTGTTTTTGTTGTGTCCTAAAAGTTCTAGTAGGATGTGTTTTCTTTCTCGTTTGATTTTGTGAATTTCTTTATTTCGGCCTTAATTTCTTCTATAACCCAATAGTTTTTGAGCAAGGTGTCATTCAGTTTCCATGTGTTTGATTTTTTTTCCTGTTACTGATTTCTACTTTTATGGCTTATTGTCAGAAAAGATGCTTTATAATATTTCAGTGTTTTGGATTCTGTTAAGGCTTGCTTTGTGGCCTAATATGTGCTCTATTCTGGAGAATGTTCCATGTGCACTGGAAAAGAAACTATACTCGGCTGTTGTTGGGTGCAGTGTTCTGTACATGTCTATGAGATCAAGTTGGTTGATTGTGGCATTTAGATTTTCCCTGTTTTTACTGAGCTTCTTTTTGGATGTTTTGTTCTTCACCGAAAGTGACGTGTTGAAGTCTTCTACTATTATTGTGGCACTGTCTAGCTCTCTTTTCAATGTTGCTATAATTTACGTATTTTGAAGCCTTGTCATTGGGTGTGTAAATATTTGTTATGGTATTGTCCTCCTGGTATATTGACCCTTTAATCATTATGCAGTGTCCTTCCTTATCCTTTGTGGTAGATTTTGCTTTAAAGTCTATTTTGTCAGAGATTAATTTTGCCACTCCTGCTCTTGTTGATTGTTGTTTGCTTGATTTTTTTTTTTTTTTTCCTATCCTTTGAGTTTTAGTTTGTGTCTTTAAGTCTAAGGTGTTTCTCCTAGGCAGCATATAGATGGATCATGCTTTTTTCCCATTCTGCCACTCTCTTTTTCTTTATTGGTGCATTTAGTCCATTTACATTCAGCGTAATTATTGATAGGTATGAGTTTAGTGCTGTCATTTTGATGTCTTTTTTTGTATGTTGTTTACAGTTTCTTTGCACAACTTCATGTTCTGTGTTGATTCGTTTTTCTTTATGTATTTTCTTTTCATCTTTTTCATTGTTGTTGATTTTGTATTTGCTGAGTCTTTATTTTTTTTATTTTGATGTGTAGGATTTTTAGTTTCCTTTGTGGTTACCTTAATATTTACCCCTATTTTTCTAAGTTTATACCAGTCTTTTATTTTTTTTTACATCACCTTGACTTCCTCTCCATATGAAAGATTTATGACTACATTATTTAGTCCCTCTTTTTTTGTTTTAATGTTGTCATTTTTTACATATTGATGTCTCTGTTTCCCTATTTTCAGCTTTAATTTATTTTTTATGACTTCCCTATCTGGGTTGATATCTGGTTGCTCTGTCCTGTATTCTAGCGTTGGGTTGTTACCTGACGTTACTGTTTTTCTAACCAGAGGACTATCTTTAGTACTTCTTGTAGTTTTGGTTTGGTTTTTACAAATTCCCTAAACTTCTGTTTATCTGGAAATGCCCTAATTTCGCTATCATATTTGAGAGACAATTTTGCTGTATATATAATTCTTGGCTGGCAATTTTTTTCCTTCAAGGCTTTATATATGTCATCCCGTTGACTTCTTGGCCTGCATAGTTTCTGCTGAGTAGTCAGAGCTTATTCTTATTGACTCTCCTTTGTAGACGACTTTTTGTTTATACCTAGTCACTCTTAAATTTTCTCTCTTTATGTTTGGTTTTGGCAAGTTTGATTACAATATGTCTTGGTGACTTTCTTTTGGTATCTACCTTGTGTAGGATTCGATGAGCTTCTTGGATTGATATCTTCTCATCTTTCATGATATCAGGGAAGTTTTCTGCCAATAAATCTTCAACAATTCTCTCTGTATTTTCTGTTATCACCCCCTCTTCTCGTATTCCAATCACTCATAGATTATTTCTCTTGATACAGTCCCATATAATTCTTTGGGTTTCTTCATTTTTTTAAATTCTTTTATCTGATTTTTCCTCAAATAAGTTGGTATCAAGTGCTTTATCTTCAATTTCACTAATTCCAACTTCCATTGCCCCAATTCTGCTCTTATGAGTTTCTATTGAGTTGTCTAATTCTAAAATTTTATTGTTCATCCTCTGGATTTCTGATTGCTGTCTCTCTATGGATTCTTGCAGCCTGTTAAATGTGTCATTATGCTCCTGTATAACCTTCTTAAGTTCCTCTATTGCTTTGTCTGTGTTTTCCTTGGCTCGTTCTGCATTTTGAATGATCTCCTTCCTAATCTCTTGAAGAGCTCTGTATATTAATCTTTTGAATTCTACCTCTGGTATTTCCAAGAAGTTCTCTTCCTCCAAAAGGTTTCTTGAATCTTTGTTTTGGTGGCTAGCTCAAGCCATCATGGTCTGCCTCTTTATATGATTTGATATTGACTATTGTCTCCAAGCCATCAGTAAGTTATTATATTTATTTTGTGTTTGCTTACTATGTCCTAGCTTCTTGTTTTGTTTTGTTTTGATATACCCAAATAGGCTGCTCTTGTGAGCTAGTTTGATTTTTGGTGTCTTTGAAGCTCTCACATCTTGCTCCCAGTGGCTAGAACTGTTACTAGGTATGTGAGCCCAGGAGTCTGTTTACTTTTCATGTGTGAATTCAGCTCAGGTGTCTAGGTTATTGGTCACTGAGCGTGTGGTGCAGGCTCTCACCTACAGTCCTAGATGGGCAAGGATGACTGAAGTAGGCACAGGCATCTGGCTGTAGTAGGGGGTCATGTGCTAATCAAGGCACGGGGCTGACTCCTTCTCCTGAGTGTCTGGGTGGAAGGTGTGTCCCTGTTCCCTAGAGTGTGTAGGTAGGTGGGTTTTGCAGCTGGACTATGGGCACCCCCATATTGTTGGCTATAAGGACTGGGAGTCACCACTTATTCTTGGACCCCCCTGTTGCACGTGGCTCAGAGGAGTGGGTGGAGCCACCAGTCCTCAGGCCCCTGATGTGAGTTGGTGAGGACCCTGATTAATGGGCAGGATGGTATCAAATGTCACGAATCTGCCACTCCGCCTTATAGCTTATACAGTTGAAAATAGGCTTCAGGTATATACCCTGTTGTACTGTGCTAATGAGGGCCTACGCTGTTGAAATGGTCCCACACAGGTCTACGCAGTGGTGAAAGGCATTCAAAGTCCGTGGACCCCTTATGCCTGTGCCTAGGCAAAAGGGCTGTGCCTGCCCTGAGTTTCTGGCTTAGGGGAACTGGCAGATTATTTTTTCCTGTTTGTTAATTTGCTTCCTCTCCAAAGCTGGAAGAATGGTTTAGGTTGCTCGATGGGTTGTACATCTGGTCTGGGGGTGCAGCAATCACTGAAGCCAGACCTAGACCCAGAGCAGAGCCGGGAAGTAGCAGGTAAATGGGAGAGAGGTGCTTCCCAAAAGGGTTTTTTTTTTTTTTTTTTGATCCAAGTCGTAAGTTAAATGCTTAACTTATCTTTTGCTGACTTAGCTCCGTTCTCACTGTTATGGAGGCTTGAGCATACTCTTTGCCACTCGGTCTCTCCCAATGTGGAAAACGCATGCTTACCTCACCCCTTATGCACTAGCTGATCCAGCCTGCAGGGTGCCAGTGCTGGCCAGGTCAGGTCTGGCAACTCCTCGCCACTTCTGAACCATCTCTCCCTCCCTCTGCTGCTCAGTCTGATTCCCCAACTTTGATGTTCAGGGCACCTAGATAGTCATATATAATCAATTCGCTTGTTTTTTCAGGTCTTTGTTGTAAGAGGGACCATAGGAAGTGTCTGAAGACTACACCATCTTGGTCCCACCTCCCCAACAAAATTAAATTTAAAAAAGTTATATATAAATAACAGTTTGCACACATAATTTGTGTATATATGTACATATATATACATATATACAGAAACCCTGGTGGCATGGTGGTTAAGTGCTATGGCTGCTAACCAAAAGGTCAGCAGTTTGAATCTACCAGGTGCTCCTTGGAAACTCTACGGAACAGTTCTACTCTGTCCTGTAGGGTCGCTACGAGTTGGAATCAACTTGATGGCAACAGCTTCAGCTATTGACTATGACTATATATATATATATATATACACGCATACACATATTTTTATATATGTATAAGTGGTATGTATTATAAAACCAGCCTCACCCTGAGGAAAGAGAAGAGGTGAAGGGTAGGAGCCCATGGAGAAGAGGACAGAAGAGGTTGTGATTACAGGAACAGCAAACACTGACTAACCACCAATCACCCTATGACAGGAATAGATCTAGGCTTGTAAGGAACTTACTACCTATCCAGGAAAACTGGTCAAAATACACATGACAAGAGTTGGATAAAAAGAAGCTTAAAGCATCTGGCTTGTTCAGTGTCTCCAGAATTGCCAGAAACTGGGCACCTGCCTGGAAGCAGCAGGGCAAATATCATTCCTCCTAATAAGACTGCCTCAAACTGTAATCTGTGGACCTCCTGCATCAAAGTTACTTTGGGTGATTGTTCAAATGAAGAATCTTGGAGCCTCACCTTAGACCTATTAAATAAGAATCTCTAGAGTTGGATACCAGAAATTTATATTTTTAAAGGCACTCTCCAATTGGTTCTTCCACATCCTACGTTTTAAGAATTACTGCCAAATCAAGAAAGGTAACTGGCTATAATCCCATGGCTTGAGGAAAATGGTCCTTTACATTTTAATAAACTTTGATTAAAATATGATTTTAAAATGTGCTATTTGATGAAAAATGCAAAACATGTCCTCAATTACTTTGAAGTCTTTAGATTTGGGTGGTGGCTTTTTTGAAGCTGTCCAGAATTCATTCTTCAAACTTCTGTTAACAACCTCCAATTTCAGTTGGTCATCTAGCTTTCCCTAATTTTAAGTCCATTTGGGTATGGTCAAGCAACCCCTTGCCCCAGTCCCATGGTCCCCTGGGTGAAACATGTGACTTCTATCTAAACCTCTTCTTAGATTATTTTGTAGAGTGATACAATTGAATCTCCTGCACTCTCAAATGGAAGAACATTCCACAAATAAAAGACTATAGCATGTTAGAACTGGAACATCCTTTACAGCTAATCTAGTCACACATTTCACAGTGACTTACCTAAGGCCACACAATAGTACAACTAGATCAGCTGAGCCCAGTCCAGGGCTCTAATTGACTTTCAATAAATGCTGTCTTTCCTCACTACATGCCACCATTGGTCTTCTGGTAGGTGAAACTCGGCCATGGTGATTGGTTCAGATTATGGGCACGTGGAACAATGAGATTCAATTCCAGGATTTAGTCTGAGCTGTTGGGAAAGCTATTGGGAAGAAGTACAGCCAGAATGCTCCTTACAAGTGAAGATGGTGAGACTTCATCTCATATACTTTGGACATGTAGTCAGGAGGGACCAGTCCCTGGAGAAGGACATCATGCTTGGTAAAGTAGAGGTTCAGCGAAAAAGAGAAAGACTCTCAACGAGATGGATTGACACAGTGGCTGCAACAACGAGCTCAAATGTAGTAATAATTGTGAGGATGGCACAGGACTGGGCAGTGTCTCAATTCTGTTGTACATGGGGTCGCTATGAATCGGAGCTGACTCGATGGCACCTGACAACAAGTGGGAACGCAAATACTTGTATCCACATTTGATCTCTAGCTGCTACAACCATCTTATTCCTAGAAGGTAAGAGCCTGAGAAAGGATCTAAAACATCAGAAGGCAAAGGCAAAAAGCAAAAAGAAATCAGCTGTTGGTGAAGTGATATGAGCCACTTGTTTGTTGTTGTTGCTGATAGTTGCCGTTAAGTCGATTCCGACTTATGAAGACATGAGTAAAACTGTTCCATAGGGTCTTCAAGGCTGTGAGCTTTTGGAAGCAGATTGTCAGGCCTGTCTTCTGAGGAGCCTGTGGGTGGGCGCAGACTGCCAACCTTTCGGCTAGTAGCCCAGTGCTTAACCGTTTGTGTCATCCAAGGACTCCTACCACTTAGCCAGCCATGCCTTAAGAGACTACCCTAGAGAGTGTCACTTAAATGTACCCTCAAATGTCCCTTTTTTGCTGAAACTAGTTCAGGTTGTGTTTTTTTTGTCACTTGGAACTGAAAACTCCTGATGAACACATCATTAACTCTTTTACTGTCCTTATCTGAGGAAGCCAGGATGATTCTAACGAAGGTGAAATGCACTAGTTGTAAGAAGTCTGAAGATTGTAGCGGAATCACAAGAAATCTTTTATTTCAAGCCAAGTTTCACACGCCCCCACCATCTCCTAAGAAAGATCTCTTTTGAACAATCTTAGCCACTCAGCTCTGCCTCTTCCGGTTGCCTCATTAGGAAGTCTGGGTGAAAAGGCTGCTGTCCTTCTGATTCTTGAATAAAGTAATCATCAGTGTCCACGCTGGGCATAAGCTGGCTTAGCTTTCCCCAGAACTACACCAAAAAAACCAAACCCTTTGCTGTCGAGTCAATTCTGACTCATAGTGACCCTATAGGACATAGTAGAACTGCCCCATAGAGTCTCCAAGGAGCACGTGGTGGATTTGAACTGCCAACCTTTTGGTTAGCAGCCATAGCTCTTAACCACTACACCACCAGTGTTTCCAGAACTACACCAAGGAGCCCCCCAAATCAGCTTACTATCTTCCCACTGATTAAACCCAAACAGTTTTTTAAAAAAGAAGAGTTGATTGCTCAATGAGAAAAGGTTCCCAAGATTTTGGCATGGTTTCTGCCATACTAATTATAGGTTTAAAGTGAGAGACTCAACATCAAGTATCTCTATACAAAGGATAAAGATAAGGAAGGGATTCGGAGGTGAAAAAGGGCACTGGTCTTGGAGTCAAAAAACCTACTTCTGATCTGAATGTTGCCATTCGCTAGCTGTGCAGAGTCCCTGGGAGGCACAAATGATTAAGTTCTCAATTGCTAGCCAAAACGTTGGTGGTTCAAACCTACCCAGAGACTCCTGGGAAGACAGGCCTGGTGATCACTTCTGAAAGGTCACATCCTTGAAAACCCTATGGAGCAGTTCTGCTCTATACACATGGGGTTGCCATGAGTCAGAATCAACTGGATAGCAACTAATAACAACAAAAAGCTATGTAACCTTGGCCTCTTTGGACTATAATTTCTTTCTAATAGAATGAAAAAGCTGGATCATTTGTTTCTTTGATGGCTATTTGTCTAATAGTATATCAGAATCAGTGAGAAAATACATTGTGAGAACAGATAATCCAGGGTACTTACACTGTAATTCACTTGCTTATTACCTTGCCCAAGTGCCCTAACCTCTCTGATCATCTGTGACATAATCTATAAATTGGGGGAAATAAAGGTATTTGCATTTTAGGTGTATTTTAACTATTAAATAAGATCATATACATAGAGTTTAACTCACATCATGAATTAAACGAATAGTAACCATTTTTATCATCACCTTAAAATTGTTCATAATTTTATAAGAAGTCCCCAAAAGAGGGAATAGAAGATAAAAACTCTCTTAAACCCAGGAGCTCTGTTGTTTTGATACACTCGAGGCACTGCTTAAAAATACAGAATCCAGGATGAACACACACTGGAGGGGGCGGGGAAAGGGGGCAGTCTTCACATTCCTTTCTCTTTTTCCTGTTTAAACAAGTTACTTAATGAGTATATAAATAAAAATTTAAAAAATATATCATATATGAATGAAAAAAGAGCTCTTTCCTGAGTTGAGCTCCTTCTACAAGGTGTGTGTTGGTCAAAAAAAGGTGGGAGTGTTCTGGTTCCCTCTGTACCACCTGGAACCTGTCCCTCTAGTCAATGAGATTGTCACTGCACTGGCCCTTTACAACTGCTTAAAGAAAAGCTAGAGTCCCTGGATGGTGCAAATGGTTAACGAACTCAGATGCCTAACCAAAATGTTGGAGATTCACGTCTACCCAGAGGTATCTCAGAAGAAACACCTGGCAATCTACTTCAGAAAAATCAGCCATTGAAAATCCTATGAAGTACAGTTCTACTGTGACACACATGGGGTCTCCATGAGTCAGAGATGACTTGATGGCAATTTTTTTTTTTTTTAATGGAAGCCTGTTGTGAGAGGCAAACCTGTTTTTATATGTCAGGCATCAAAATCCCCCTGCGGACTGGGCAGCATGAAGACAATTCAGTATAAAGTCTTTATAGCTCCCTGAGAGACTGGTCATAGCACCACAGGATTTGAATGCCTGAGTTTAAAAAAAGAAAAGCTTAGTCTTAGCACAACATTGTCTGAAAATACAGATTTGTGCATTGGATGACGTGGTGCTCGACCAGGATAAAATATTTCCTTTAAAACTTTTTTTCTTTTTAAGAGACAGGTACAAGAAATCCAAACTTAAGACACCTAAAAAAAAAGGCTTCCATCTTTTTTACAGCATCATTTTTCAGCATACATCTTGAAAAAAATAAGACAGAAACAATTGCTTTAGAGAACAGTGAAATCATTCTTAATACAGCAATGAGAGTAAATCTCTCCCCTGAACCATTTCACTTCTAATCAGTCTTCAGTAATAGTGAAGAGGCTTTTATCGGGAGCGTAATTTACTCTTCACACAAAAGAAAAATAAAAAAGACTAGAATAATTTACTACATCCACGTCTCTATCCCAAACATGAAATAGGAAAGAAGACAATTTTCTTATCACCTGAGATGGAGATTTACAAGGGAGAAGAGAATAATTAATTTATCCCCTTGTAGGGCATGAAAATTTCCACATTCTGTTGGATCACCTTTTTTGGAATGGGCACAAATATGGATCTCTTCTAGTCAGTTGACCAGGTAGCTGTCTTCCAGATTTCTTGGCATAGACCTCCAGTGCTGCATCCATTTGTTGAAACATCTCAATTGGTTTTCCATCAATTCCTGGAGCCTTGTTCAAGCCCTGGTGGCAGAGTAGTTAAGAGCTTGGCTGCCCACCAAAAGGTCAGCAGTTTGAATCCACAAACTTCTCCTTGGAAATCCTATGGGGCAGTTCTACTCTGTCCTATAGGGTCACTATGGGTCAGAATTGACTTGACAGCAGCGGGGGTGTTATTCACCAATTCCTTCAGTACAGCTTGGACTTCTTCCTTCAATACCATCCATTCTTAATCATATGCTACATCCTGTAATGGTTAAACATCGACCAATTCTTTTTGGTACAGTGACTGTGTGTATTCCTTCCATCTTCTTTTGATGCTTCCTGTGTCGTTCAATATTTTGCCCATAGAGTCCTTTAGTATTGCAACTCGAGGCTTGAATTTTTTCTTCAGTTCTTTCAGCTTGAGAAATGCTGAGCGTCTTCTTCCCTTTTGGTTTTCTAACTCCAGGTCTTTGCACATTTCTTTATAACACTTTACTTTGTCGTCTTGAGCCCGGTTTGAAATCTTCTGTTCAGCTCTTTTACATCCTCATTTCTTCCATTTGCTTTAGCTACTTGATGTTGAAGAGCAAGTTTCAGAGTCTCTTCTGACGTTCATTTTGGTCTTTTCTTTCTTTCCTATCTTTTTAGTGACATTGTTTTCTTTGTGTATGATGTCCTTGATGTTATTCCACAACTCAGCTGGTTCAATGCATCAAAGCTATTCTTGAGATGGTCTCTAAATTCAGGTGGGATATACTTACGGTTGTACTTTGGCTCTTACGGACTTGTTTTAATTTTCTTCAGCTCCAACTTAAACTTGCATATGAGCAATTGATGGTCTGTTCTGCAGTCAGCCCCTGGCTTTGTTCTGACTGATGATATTGAGCTTTTCCATCATCTCTTTCCACAGATGTAGTCGATTTGATTCTCGTGTTTTCCATCCAGTGAGGCCCACGTATATAGTCACCGTTTATGTTGTTGAAAAAGGGTATTTCCAATTGATAGGTCATTGGTCTTGTAAAATTCTATCATGCCATCTCCGGTATCATTTCTATCACCAAGGTCATATTTTCCAACTACTGATCCTTCGCTGTTTCCAAATTTTTCATTCCAATCACCAGTAATTATCAATGCATCTTGATTCCATGTCTGATCAGTTTCAGACTGCAGAAGTTGGTAAAAATCTTCAGTGTTTTCTTCTTTGGTAGTAGTGGTTGGTGCGCAAATTTGAATAATTGTAGTATTAACTGGCCTTCCTGGTAGGCATATGGATATTATCCTATCACTGACGGCGTTGTACTTCAGTATAGCTCTTGAAATGGTCTTTTTTGACAATGAATGTGACAGCATTCCTCTTCAATTTGTCATTCCCGGCATAGTAGACCATATGATTGTCCGATTCAAAATGGCCACCATCAGTCCACTTCAGCTCACTAATGCCTAGGATATCTATCTTCAAGCATTCTATTTCATCTTTGACAATTTCCAATTTGTCTAGATTCATACTTCATATATTCCATGTTCTGATTACTAATGGATGTTTGCAGCTATTTCTTCTCATTTTGAGTTGTGCCCCATCAGCAAATGAAGGTCCTGAAAGCTTCACTCTATCCATGCCATTAAGTTCAGCTCTACTTTAAGGAGGCAGCTCTTCCCCAGTCATATTCTGAGTGCCTTCCAACCCGAGGGGTTTATCTTCTGGCATTATATCAGACAATGTTCCGCTGTTATTCATAAGGTTTTCACTGGCCATTTTTTTTAGAAGCAGATCGCCAGGTCCTTCTTCCTAGTGTCTTAGTCTGGAAGCTCAGCTGAAACTTGTCCACCATGGGTGACCCTGCTGGTATCTGAAATACTGGTAGTGTAACTTCCAGCATCAGAGCAAAACACAAGCCACCACAGTATGACAAACAAAATAAGAAAGACTGAAGAAGAACTGATGCATTTGAATTATGATGCTGATGAAGAATATTGAATATATCATGGACTGCCAGAAGAACAAAAAAAATCTGTCCTGGAAAAAGTGCAGCCAGAATGCTCCTAAGAAGTGAGGCTGGTGAGACTTAGGTTTCACATACTTTGGACATGTTATTAGGAGTGGCCAGTCCCTGGAGAAGGACATCATGCTTGGTAAAGTAGAGGGTCAGCAATAAACAGGAAGACCCTCGATGAGATGGATTGACACAGTGGCTGCAAAAATGGACTCAAACATAGCAACAATTGTGAGGATGGCGTAAGACCAGGCAGTGTTTCATTCTGTTGTACACAGAGTTGCTATGAGTCAGAACCAAATTGACAGAAACTAACAACAATAGGGCATGAAAACATCCAAGAACAAATCATACTGATTTAAACAAAACAAACAAACAAAACTACAGAAACAGAAATAAGCAAAATGCAAATACCTTTTATCTCAAAACCTCTCCTTTTTTTAAGATACTATCCTCATCCCAGCAGACATAACGAGCATAGATTCTTGAAAAGGTTGTAGTCTCAGTTTCAGCTGTAGTGTTCCCTTCTGCTGGAAACGTTCTGTATCAGACCCCATTTCCACTGCACACTTTTTAAATTTAATAAATCCCTTTATACACAAAAGAAATAATGCTTCCAAATCATAGTTCAAAAAATGTTGAGGTGCGAGAGGGGCAAGGGTGCGAGAGGGGCAAGATGGCGCTCTAGGCAGAAACACCACGCCGTCCCTCCACAGCAAAGATCCGAAAAACTAAGCCTAACAGAGAATCAACAATCCTGAAACCCTAGAACACCAAATGAAGAGATAAAGAACTCAGCCAAACACCAAACGGAGTGAGAATACTAAAAGAGAACGGAGAGCGAGGAGAGACTCAGACAGAGATTCCTTACCAGCTAACGCAGCGCGGATCCACCATCTTGGATTCCTATCGGAGACCAGCAAACGGGAGAGCAGCCTTGCAGAGCATCTGGTCGGAGACAGAACGAACGGTAAACTGCGGTGCGCGCTCTCCCACCACCCACCCCTCTCCGCCTCAGCTGGGGATCCCCTGCTTTCCGTGGCCAGGGTCTCTGGGCTGGGGGTGCTGGTGCTTGGATTCCGCGCGCCTGGGCTGGCGGCTTTCTGGGAGCCATTTGCTGGCAGCTAGCGAACCTTTCTCTGCCGCCTCCCCCTCCTTTTGCCTGGGTGCCTGGTTCCGAGTGCCGTCTCTGCTCTCTCCTGCGGGGCTGTAGGGCTGCGTGCGGGCGTGTGGCTGTTTCTGGGTCTGGGCTCCCGCGTGGGTGGGATCCCGGGGCCTTTGTTCGTTCGCCCCTCTGCTTTCCGTGGCCGGGGTCCCTGGGCGGGGGGGCGCCGGTGCTTGGGTTCCGCGCGCCCGGGCTGGGGGCTTTCTGGGAGCCGTTTGCTGGCACCTAGCGGACCTTTTTCTGCCGCCTCCCCCTCCTTTTGCCTGGGTGCCTGGGTCCAGGTGCTGTCTCTGCTCTCTCCTGCGGGGCTGTGGAGCTGCGTGTGGGCGTGTGGCTGTTTCTGGGTCTGGGCTCCCGCGTGGGTGGGATCCCGGGGCCTTTGTTCGTTCACCCCTCTGCTTTCCGTGGCCGGGGTCCCTGGGCGGGGGGGCGCCGGTGCTTGGGTTCCGCGCGCCCGGGCTGGGGGCTTTCTGGGAGCCATTTGCTGGCACCTAGCGGACCTTTTTCTGCCGCCTCCCCCTCCTTTTGCCTGGGTGCCTGGTTCCGAGGGCCGTCTCTACTCTCTCCTGCGGGGCTGTAGGGCTGCGTTCGGGCGTGTGGCTGTTTCCAGGTCTGGGCTCCCGCGCGGGTGGGATCCTGGGGCCTTTGTTCGTTGGCCCCTCTGCTTCCCGTGGCCATGGTCACTTAACCCCGAGACTATCGGCTTCTTGGAATTCGCGCCCCTGAGTGGGGGCTCTCTGGGTCCCATTTGTAGGCACTGACTGCTGGTGTTGCCCTTTTTTTTTTTTTTTTTTTTCCTCAATTTTATTTTTCTTCCTTTTTTGATTAGTTTTGTCATATTTTACCTCTTTTTCTCTTTTGTCTTTCTTCATTGCTTAATTTCTTGTCCCTCTATCTCTTCCTTCTCTTTCTGATCCCTGAATACCAGGCGATGTATGCCTCTGTACCTTCTGGCCAGGCTGAGCTGTGAAAATTGAGACCGACTCCCCCAGACCTCATAGCTGCATCGGTGCGATCCCTGGGAACTTTGCAGTTTTTTAACTTTTCTGATTTTCATTTGGTCATTCTTTCCTTTTCTTTCTCTTCCCCCTTCTGGTTTCCTCCATCCCATAGTCTCTCATCTGTACATTCCAACGACAAACTCCCCTAGCATTCTTTTATGTTTGTACGCTTTTTGCTCCTCCTCCTCTCTCCTCTCTCCCATATCCAGCTTAGCTTCACACATAACCATCTTCCCGCTGCACCCTACCTACCTGCACCGTGCACTAGACATCACATCACCAAGCGGTGCAGGCACGCCCTATTGGAACCTGCCCAGCACTGACTACCGACCGTCCTGGTGGCTGCGGTGAGTGCCACAAGCAACCCATCCCAGTGGCTCCTCCTCAACTAGATCTGCCCAGCTGTACCACAAGAACGAAAAAAAAAAAAAAAAATCTACAATCAATAAACGAGAGAAATATCTACTGAATGCCCCGAAAACAGCAAACAATATCAAAACATTTACAAAAACAAGACAAGATGGCTCCAATAGGCGTCCAAATTAAAACACCAGATAACTCTCCTGTGGAAGAAAATGCACTAGAAGTACCTGATACGGAACTCAAATCACTAATAGTCGGAATTTTCCAAGAACTGAGGCAAAAAGCTGACAAACATGAGGAAAAAATAGACAAATTTATGGAAAATACAGACAAAAAATTGGAAGAATTCAGGAAGATGATGCAAGGACAAAATGCCAAAATAAATTCACAACTCGAAATTATACAAAAACAACAATTAGAAATCCAAAAGATAAACAACAAGATTTCAGAAATGGACGGTGTCATAGAAGGGCTGAGAAGTAGATTTGAAACCATGGAAGACAGGATCAGTGGAACTGAAGACAAACACTTGGATACAACTCTGTTTCAGGAAAACTCAGAAAAAAGAACAAAGAAAAATGAAGAGACCCTGAGAGTTATGTGGGACACAATTAAAAGCAAAAACTTACGAGTGATTGGCATACCAAAACAGGGGAAGAAAACAGAAAACACAGAGAGGATCATTGAGGAACTGCTGACAGAAAACTTTCCCAATATCATGAAAGATGAAAAGCTGGTCATCCAAGAAGCTCAACGAACCCCATATAGAATAGACCCCAAAAGAAAATCACCAAGACATATCATATTCACACTCGCTAAAACTAAAGACAAACAAAGAATCCTGAGAGCAGCTCGGGAAAAACAAGAAGTCACATACAGAGGAGAAACAATAAGACTAAGCTCAGATTATTCAGCAGAAACCATGCAGGCAAGAAGGCAATGGGATGACATATATAAAATCTTGAAAGAAAAAAATTGTCAGCCAAGAATAATATATCCTGCAAAACTCTCATTCAGATTTGATGGTGAAATTAGGTCATTTCCAGATAAACAGAAACTAAAGGAATATGCAAAAGTCAAACCAAACTTACAAGAATTATTAAAGGGAGTTCTTCGATCTGAGGACAAACAGCTTAAGCCCTCAGGCAGGACCTAGGACCTAGGATGCAGGTTCACATGAACCAGATACCATTCTAGGAACTGAACTACAGACGACTTTCCAAAAACAAAAGATATACAACAGGGAATCAGAGAAATCAATCAAAGGATGACAACAACATCAAAACAATGAAAGAGGGAACAAACGGCATAGGTATAGAACCTTCTAAAGGAGAAGAAGGCAAGGCGATACCAAGTAACGGTAGACTGCTTCAAAATTATAAAGATAAGGGTAAAATTCATGGTAACCACAAAAAAAGTTAACAAACCAACTCATAAAAATAAAGACGAAAAACATAAAGTCTCATCAAAAACAAAACCTACAAAAACAAAAGAAATGAACACAAAATCCACAAACAAAAGGAACTCAGCACAAGAGAGTAAGAAGAACAAAGAAAACTTCAGCATCACAAAAAAAAGCACTACAAAATGACAGCAACAAACTCACATCTATCAATAATTACACTGAACGTAAATGGACTCAATGCACCCATAAAGCGACGGAGAGTGGCAGAATGGATAAGAAAACAGGATCCATCTATTTGCTGTCTACAAGAGACACATCTTAGAAACAAAGATGTGAATTTATTAAAAATCAAAGGTTGGAAAAAAATATATCAAGCTAACAACTCTCAAAAAAGAGCAGGAGTGGCAATTCTAATCTCAGATAAAATAGACTTTAAAACAAAATCTACCATAAAAGACAAAGAAGGACACTATATAATGATTAAGGGAATGATCCATCATGAAGACATAACCATAATAAATATCTATGCACCCAATGACAGGGCTCCAAAATACATAAAAAAAACTCTAACAGCACTGAAAAGAGAAATTGACAGTTCCACAATAATAGTAGGAGACTTCAACACACCACTCTCAGTAAAGGACAGAACAACTAAAAAGAAACTTAGCAAAGATACAGAAGACCTAAAGGACACAATCAGCCAACTGGACCTCATAGACATATATAGAACACTCCATCCAACCGCTGCAAAGTACACATTCTTTTCCAATGCACATGGAACGTTCTCCAGAATAGACCACATCTTAGGCCACAGAGCAATCCTCAACAAGATCCAAAATGCTGAGATAATTCACAGTATCTTCTCTGACCACAATGCCATCAAGGTAGAAATTAACACTAGAAAGAGCAAGGAAAAAAAATCAAACACATGGAAACTGAATAATAATCTGCTTACACATCAATGGGTAATAGAAGAAATCAGAGATGGAATTAAAAAATTCCTAGAATCAAATGAAAATGAAAACACATCATACCAAAACCTTTGGGACACAGCAAAGGCAGTCCTCAGAGGACAATTTATAGCAATAGATGCACATATCAAAAAAGAAGAAAGGGACAAAATCAAAACATTAACTACAGAACTCAAACAAATAGAAAGAGAACAACAAAAAAAGCCTACAACCACCGGAAGAAAGGAAATAGTAAAGATCAGAGCAGAAATCAATGAAATAGAGAACAGAAAAACAATAGAAAGAATCAACAAAACCAAAAGTTGGTTCTTTGAAAGAATCAACAAAATCGACAAACCACTGGCCAGACTGACAAAAGAAAAACAGCAGAGGGCACAAATAACCCAAATAAGAAATGAAATGGGGGACATTACAACAGACCCAACTGAAATAAAAAGGATTATAACAGAATATTATGAAAAACTATATTCCAACAAATTTGAAAACCTAGAGGAAATGGATAAATTTCTAGAAACATACGGCCTACCCAAACTACAACAAAGTGATATTGAAAATCTGAACAGACCCATAACAAGAGAAGAGATTGAAAAGGTAATAAAAAAACTCCCAACCAAAAAAAGCCCTGGCCCAGATGGCTTCACTGGAGAATTCTACAAAACATTTACAGAAGAGCTCGTACCAGTTCTACTCAAGTTATTTCAGAGCATAGAAGAGGAAGCAACACTTCCAAATTCATTCTATGAAGCCAGCATAACGCTGATACCAAAACCAGGCAAAGACATCACAAAAAAAGAAAATTACAGACCAATATCTCTCATGAATATAGATGGAAAAATTCTGAACAAAATTTTAGCCAATAGAATTCAGTATCATATCAAAAAAATAATACACCACGACCAAGTAGGATTCATACCAGGTATGCAAGGATGGTTTAACATTAGAAAATCCATCAACGTAATCCACCACATAAATAAAAGGAAAGAAAAAAATCACATGATTATCTCAGTTGATGCAGAAAAGGCATTTGACAAAGTCCAACACCCATTCCTGATAAAAGCTCTCAATAAAATAGGTATAGAAGGGAAATTTCTCAACATCATAAAGGGCATCTATGCAAAACCAACAGCCAACATCATTCTTAATGGAGAAAGGCTGAAAACATTCCCCCTGAAAACAGGAACAAGACAAGGATGCCCTTTATCACCACTCCTATTTAACATTGTGCTGGAAGTTCTCGCTAGAGCAGTAAGGCAAGAGAAAGAAATAAAGGGCATCCAAATTGGTAATGAAGAAGTTAAACTCTCCCTGTTTGCAGATGATATGATACTATACATAGAAAACCCTAAAGACTCCACGAGAAATTTACTGGAACTGATAGAAAGATTCAGCAGAGTAGCAGGATACAAGATAAACATTCAAAAATCATTTGGATTCCTATACACCAGTAAAGAGAACGATGAAAAGGAGATCAGGAAATCAATACCATTTTCAATAGCCCCTAAAAAGATAAAATACTTGGGAATAAATCTGACCAGGAATATAAAAGACCTATACAAAGAAAACTACAAAACACTGCTGCATGAAACCCAAAGGGATCTACATAAATGGAAAAACATACCATGCTCATGGATAGGCAGACTCAACATTGTGAAAATGGCAATTCTACCTAAAGCAATTTACAAATACAATGCAATTCCGATACAAATACCAACAACATTCTTCAAAGAGATGGAAAAACTAATTATAAACTTTATATGGAAAGGGAAGAAACCCCGAATAAGTAAAGCACTACTGAAGAAGAAGAATAAAGTTGGAGGACTCACACTACCTGACTTGAGAACCTACTATACAGCTACAGTACTCAAAACAGCCTGGTACTGGTACAACAACAGAGACATTGACCAATGGAACAGAATTGAGAACTCAGATGTAAATCCATCCACCTACGGTCACCTGATTTTTGACAAGGGCCCAAAATACATCAAATGGGGAAAAGACAGTCTTTTTAACAAATGGTGCTGGCAAAACTGGATATCCATTTGTAGAAAAATGAAACAGGACCCATACCTCACACCATATACAAAAACTACTTCAAAATGGATCAAAGACCTGAATATAAAGCCTCAAACTATAAAATTCATAGAAGAAAAAATAGGACCAACACTTCAGACCTTAATACATGGCATTAACAGGATACAAACCATAAACATCAACACAAAAAACCCAACAGATAAACTAGATAATTGGGATATTCTAAAAATCAAACATCTATGCTCTTCAAAAGATTTCACCAAAAGAGTTAAAAGAGAACCTACAGACTGGGAAAAAATTTTTGGACAGTACAAGTCAGACAAAGGTCTAATCTCCATAATCTACAAGAAAATCCAACACCTCTACAACAAAAAGACAATCAATCCTATCAAAAAATGGGCAAAGGAAATGAAGAGACACTTCACCAAGGAAGACATTCAAATGGCCAACAGACACATGAGGAAATGCTCGCGATCACTAGCCATTAGAGAAATGCAAATTAAAACCACAATGAGATACCATCTCACCCCGGCATTACTGGCACGAATCAAAAACACTGGAAATAACAAATGTTGGAGGGGCTGCGGGGAGACGGGAACTCTTATACACTGCTGGTGGGAATGCAAAATGATACAGCCACTTTGGAAAATGATATGGCGTTTCCTCAGAAAGCTAGAAATAGACGTACCATTCGATCCAGCAATCCCACTCCTAGGAATATATCCTAGAGAAATAAGAGTCATCACTCGAATAGACATATGCACACCTATGTTCATGGCAGCATTATTCACAATAGCAAAACGATGGAAACAACCTCGATGTCCATCAACAGACGAATGGATACACAAACTATGGTACATACACACAATGGAGTACTATGCAACGAGAAAGAACAATGAATCGGTGAACCATCTCATAACATGGATGAAACTGGAGGACATCATGCTGAGTGAAATAAGTCAATCACAAAAGGACAAATATTGTATGAGACCTCTATTGTAAAAACCCATGAAAAAATTCACATGCAAAATGTAACAATCCTTGTTGGTTACCAGGGATGGGGGGGGGGGGAATACTAAATAGGTAATAGGTAAGTGGTAACTTGGGTGAGAGATGAGATAGTACATAGTACAGGGGAAACTAACACAACCTGCACAAGGAAAGGTCATGGAGGCCCTATAGACACATCCAAACCCCCCGAGGGACTGAGTTGTTGGACGGAGGGCTCTGGGGACCATGATCTCGGGGAACATCTAGCTCAATTGGCATGACACTACTTATAAAGATAATGCTCTACATTCTACCTTGGTGAGTAGTGTCTGGGGTCTTAAAAGCCTATGAGCGGCCATCTAAGATACTCCACTGATCTCATCCCTTCGGGAACAAGGGAGAACGAAGAGAACAGGATACAAGGAAAAGATTAGTCCGAAGGACTAATGGTCCACAGCTACCAAGGCCTCCACGGGACTGAGCCCAGTACAGCTGGATGGTGCCCGGCTACCACCAATGACTCCTCTGACCAGGATCACAACAGAGGGTTCTGGGCAGAGCTGGAGTAGGATGTAGAGTATAATTTTAACTCCCAAAAAAAAAAAAAAAAAGAAGAACAGATATACTGGCCTAAAGAATACTAGAGAAACCTCGAGAGTGTGGCCCCCAGACACCCTTTCAGCTCAGAGGGGAAGTTACCTTCAAGGTTCGATGTTAAGCCTGGGAATGGACACCCCAGTAAAACTAAATGGGACTAACGATGTACAGGAGTCCGGTGACAAGGGCCAGAAGGCAGAGGGAGAGTAGGAAACTGATGATAAGGAACACAAATTGAATAAGGACACTGTCGATGTATTGTGAGATTGTTGACCACTGCTATAGGGCAACATTTGTAGTAACTATTAAATGGGAGGCTGTTTTGTCCTGTAAGCCTTCATCTTGGGCGAGAATGGCAGCACAATTGGAAGAGCATAGTCAATATCACTTAAATGTGTAAGTAAAAAGTTTTGAAATGGTGTTTAAATAAAATAAAAATAAATAAATAAACAAATAAATAAATAAACAAATGAGACTAAAGAGGTACAATAGTCCACTGACAAGGTCCAGAAGACAGAAGGGGACAAGGAAGCCCCCTGGTGATAGGGAACACAAGGTGGAGTAAGGATATTCTTGATGTGCTGTGAGATTGTTAACCATTGTCATAGGGCAACATGTGTAGTAACTGTTAAATGAAAAACTATTTTTTCTGTAAGCCTTCATCTTAAGTGAGAATAACAGCACAGTTGGAAGAGCGTAGTCAATGTCACTGAACTGTGAATGTAGAAATTTTTGAAACGGTGTATCTTTGGCCATCTGTAATTTTCATCAAAAAAAAAGGTTGAGAATTTAGAGGCTTAATACGTTGTGGGGTTGTTAACCAATGTCAAAAAACAACATGTGTACTACTATTTCATGAGAAACTATTTGCTCTGTAAGCTTTCACCTGAAGTACAATAAAATATATATTAAAAAAAAAAAAAAAATGTTGAGCTTATGTGGAAACCCAGCATGGGGCTAATATTTTCCCCTGTTCATCTTGAAAGTTTATTTCTCTGAAAAAGGTGTAAGTTTAAAAAAAGAAAAAAAGATGTAAGTTTTTCTTCCCCAAGCCCATATGACACGGAGTGCATGTTCTAAAATTCATTTGTTTTGGTACATTCTAATCTAATTTCCGCCACGAATGCATTCTTCAGATGCTTTTTTTTGGATAAGTGTATCACCCATATCCAAGGAGTCCCCAGTTAAGGATATATTGTATTCCAGAAGTCCATGTATCAATTCTTTGGCTTTCTGCTTATCTTTCCCGATAGGTACCAGTTGCTGTCAAGTTGATTCTGACTCAGGGTGCCCCTATGTGTGTCAGACTAGAACTGTGTTCACTAGGGTTTTCAATGGGATTTTTCGGAAGTAGATCATTGGGCCTTTCTTCTGAGGTGCCTCTGGGTGGACTCGTGCCTCCAGATACCAAGTTTGTTATAAAGGTATAGTAATTAATACAGTGTGTTCACTGGCACAGAGACAAATAGACCAGTAGACAAGAATAAGAATCTAGGAATAGACCCACACATATAAAATCATTTGATTTGTGACAAAGGTGAGACTTCAGTGTAGCTGGGAAAGAATGGTCTTTTTAATCAATGGGTCAATTGGATACACATAAGGAAAAAATAAATATGACCTTTATTTTGCATAATCACAAAATCAATCCCAAATAGATTGATGCCCTAAACAAACAAACAAACAAAAGTTTCAAAAACACCTACGAGGATATCATTATTACCTTGGGGAAGGCAAAGAAATTTTAAATTGGACATAAACAGCATTAACTATAAAGGGAAGAAGGGATTAATCAGATTACATTAATGCCTGTTCATCAAGTGACACCATTAAGAAAGTAAAAAGTCAAGGGACGGATGAGAGAGATCTCTATAATATATTTTTCCACCAAAGGGGACTAAATAAAAAAAAATTACTATAAACCAATAAATAAAATATAGCTAACCCAATGGGGAAAAAATGGGCAAAAGATATATCTAGACACTTCAGAAAAAAGGATTCCAAAGACCAATAAAGTCAACGCAGAAAAGGCATTTGATAAAGTCCAACACCTATTCCTGATAAAAACTCTCAATAAAATAAGAATAGAAGGGAAATTCCTCAGCATAATAAAGGGCATCTATACAAAATCAACAGCCAACATCATTCTCCATGGAGAGAAGCTGAAAGCATTCCCCCCAAGAATGGGAACAAGACAAGGATACCCTTTATCATTACTGCTAGTTAACATTATGCTGGAAGTCCTAGCTAAAGCAATAAAGCAAGAAAAAGAAATAAACGGCATCCAAATTGGAAAGGAAGAAGTAAAACTATCCCTATTCACAGATGATATGATCCAATACGTAGAGAAGCCCAAAGATTCCACAAGAAAACTACTGGAACTATAGAAAGATTCAGCAGAATACCAGGATACAAGATCAACATACAAAAATCAGTTGAATTCCTACACATCAACAAAGAGAACTTCAAAATGGTAATCAGGAAAATAATATCATTTATTATAGCCCCTAAAAAGATAAAATACTTTGGAATAAATCTAACCAGAGATGTAAAAGACCTGTATAATGAAAACTACAAAACACTATTGTAAGAAACCAAAAGAGACCTACATAAATGGAAAAACATATCATGCTCATAGACAGGAAGACTCAACGTTGTGAAAATGTCAATCCTACCCAAAGTGATCTACAGATATAATGCAATCCCAATCCAACTACCAACAGCATTCTTTAAGTAGATAGAAAAACTAATTACCAACTTTAGGATGTAGAACCTTTTCTTTATGAACTATGTTATGCCAATAGAAGTCAGGACATTGGGTATAGGTACTGACTGGTTGGGACCTGAGGGGAACTTTTGAGTGCTGCTGATGTTCCTTTTTTTTTTTTTTTTTTTAAATCTAGGTGCTGCATGCATGGATGTGCCCAGTTTATGAAGATTTACTGAAGTGTATAGTTATTATTTGTGCCCTTTTCAGTACATTGGTACTTCAATAAAAAGGTAGTAAAATGCCAAAGATGGAAACAACCTAAGTATCCATCCACATATAAATGGATAAATAAAATTTTCTCTATCAAGACAATGGAATATTATTCAGCCATAAAGAGAAACTAAGTGCTGATACATGCTGCAACATGGATGGACCTTGAAAACATCATGCTGCGTGAATTGAGTTACAAAAGGACAAATACTATATGATCCCACTTATATAAAACATCTAGAATAGGCAAATGAATAGTGACTAAAGTTTATTAGTGGTTACTAGGAGTGGGTGGGAGGGGAAAAGGAGGAGTTATTGCTGAAGGGATACCAAGTTTCTGTTTGGGATGAGGAAAAACTTTTGAAAATGGATAGTGGTGATGGCTGCATAACATGGTGAGTGTAACTAATATCACTAAAGTGTATACTTAAAAATGGTTGAAATTGTAACTGTTTTGTTTATATACAACTTTTAGGTATAAACTCCTGTTTGCCTTAGAAAAAATGCCTCTTGAAGGTCAGATACTGCATACAACATTGCATTTCCATTTAGGGTCTCACATACTGCTAAGCACATAATTGGAGTTCAATGAATTCATTAGTTATATGGAATGAAACAGAATGTAGTGGACTGTGTTCCTTTTAGTGGAGCATAACTTTATTAGTTTCAGTTCATCTGTTCCATCTCTGTGAGGTAAATGACTGCTTGCCAGGGCAAGGGTCAAGACTGACGACTTTAAAAGACGCTTTTTCCCAGCAAAACACAGATGTACAATTTCCCCCTCTTGTCAGCCCATCTTTTGAGGAGTTTCAACCCCACCTTCACTGACTCTCCCAAACTACTAAAGAATTCTTTTTTCAAGAAAAATTTATATAGATGAGAGATAGAGAGATAGATAGTGAGCACTTGGAAAAATCTTAAGAGACTACCTGGTTTTTTCTGTCTCTGGTCATCCATTTTCAAGATAGGGTGAGTAAAGAGCAAAAAGGAAGATGATGTATCTAAATCCACAGAGCTAATTAGTGATAGAACTGCGATTAGAACCCAGTTCTTGTGAATATAAGTCTGTGCTCTCCCTATTCGACTGGGCTTCTCCATGATCTTGTAACCATCATCTATTTGAATTCTGTGACAGGCTGTGCACCCCCTCATTGCAATGTTACTTCTTACCCTGCATTACAATTTTCTTCAGGGCAGAGATTATGCCTTTACCTAGTGTCTTAGTCATCTAGTACTCCTATAATAGAAATACCACAAGTGGAAGGCTTTAGCAAAGAGAAATCTATTTTCTCACAGTCTAGTATGCTAGAAGTCCAAATTTAGGGCGTCAGCCTTCTCTCTCCATTGGCTCTGCACAGGAACCCTGGGTCCAGAGGATGCGCTCTGCTCCCAGCACTGCTTACTTGGTAGTATGATGTCCCCAACTCTGTGCTTGCTTTCCTTTTCTTTTATCTCTTGTAAGATAAAAGGTGGTGCAGGCCACACCCCAGGGAAACTCCCTTTACATTGGATCAGGGATATGACCTTAGTAAGGGTGTTACAATCCCACCCTAATCCTCTTTACCATAAAATTACAATCACAAAATGGAGGACAACCACACAATACTGGGAATCATGCCCCAGCCAAACTGATACATGCGTTTTTTGAGGGACATAATTCAATCCATAACACCTACCTTGAGGACTGACACACGCTAGGCTTTCTATAACCACCTACCAGGGGATTCAGTCAGCCACACACGAGTCCACTCATTATCCAGAATTACATTTTCTCAGACCATGTAAGGAAGAAATAATGACAGGATGAAATTTATTAGGATGATCCTTGGGAGAAGTCCTTCTGTGCCAGCATAGAAACTCATAGTCATGTTAACAGACCTGAAATTCTCCATGTCTTCCTTAATCTAATGTAGTCTGCTTGCCATGGATGAAGAATTCAAAGCTGAAAAACTCAAATCAAAGCCACTTTTGCTGGCTCCTACTTTAGTACTTCATTTACTCGGAACTGAAAATCAAAGGAGAAAAATGATATTTTAGTTTCATTCAAACTCACATTCATTTCCCATCAAATTTCCATTTTTTCCCTTAAATGGGAGTATTTTATTTTTTGGTTGATTATTTATTATCATTTCATTGATTTAGAAATGGAAACTTCAAGTAGTTTGATTAAGACATTAAATAACTTGATTTTTGAGAGCTAAAAATAAGTCAGCAAATCTAGGTATTGGTTGAATCAGGTTTCAAAATATTTGGGATTTGGATCAAATCTCTAAACATATTATTACTAAATATTTTCCTCTTCTTTTCAAATTTTAAACACATGTATAGTTTCACAGATATGAAGCATAAAGATTTCAAAGTCATTGCTAAAGATATGTGAGTTCTCTAAAGAGCCTTTTCTTTAAAAAGTAAAATAAACAAATTCTTTCTTAAAATAAAGTTAGATTGTGAAGAAATTCTGATCCTAAAAGATGCTATCATTTAATCTTCATGTCTTAACCAACCTCTCAAAAGCCACAGATATCAATTCAGCCAAATAACTTCAACTTTTCCCAAGAAAAGTTTCTCAAGAAACTAACATCAGTTGATCACTTATAAGATGCTGCACATTTTATGTCTGGTGTCTTACTTATTTTTGAAAACAACTCTTAAAAAAAAAATAAATAAACTCATTGCTGTGGAGTCGATTCTGACTCATAGCGACTCTATGATACAGAGTAGCACTGCCCTGTAGGGTTTCCAAGGAGCGCCTGATTGATTGGAACTGCTGACCTTTTGGTTAGCAGCAGTAGCTCTTAACCACTATGCCACCAGAGTTTCCAAAACATCTCCTAGATTAAGGAATGATTAGCTCCTGAGAGGTTGAGTCTCTTGCTCAATATTTCAAACCAAGAAAATGGCAGAACTGAGATTTCAAAGCAAATCTGTTTGATTCTAAATCCTACGTGCCTTCAAGAGAACTGCCATTGAGCGTCTTCAAGCTGACTTAAGGTAAGAGATACAAAATAAATAGCATGAAAACACAAAATTTCATTACCTTATCTTAGGCTGAGTAAGAAGAAAAGAAAAAGAAATAAAGCATCATCAAATAGAGCCTTCAAAGACAATTTTATGTCATGAAAGTTTTTAGCCTCCTGTATATCTAGCCAAAACCCACTAATGGACTCTCCAGAGTTAACAGTTAATTGGCAAAGTTAAATAAATGAACAGAAATCACCACCACAATGAGCCCTATCTTCTGTTGTGACACAAAAGCATCTCCTCTACAATTTAATGCAGAAAGGATCCCAAAAGGTAGAAGAAATACTCATGGATAAAAAAAATGACTTTCAACTCATGGATAAAAAAAATGACTTTCAAGGAATGATTGAAGTAGATCAAAGACAATGTGTTAGAGAAAGCTGAATTCTGATGAGTCATATAATTTTAACTCAACTCAACATGCATTTAATAACAATCAGAGACATTTGAAAAATCCATCCAAAAAAATGTCATGGACAGTTTATTTGAATCTGAAAACTACCAAGAAAGACACATGGTTAGAATCATACAAGCAGTTTCTGAGGGGATTAAAGCACCTATGATTATTACAAAGGTCCTGGTGACAAGCCAGAGCCAGCAATTATCATCACCTTTTCTTTTGAGGCACAGTCACTGAGTTTCCAAGAGGGCAAAGATTCATCTAAGATAACATGACTCGTAAGAATATTGGGCTATCCAGCAGTCTTCTTCCTCTCATTCTAAAGCTCCTTCTTGATTGGACAGATTATACAAAGAACTACAAACGCAGTCAGACAGTCTTATATCAGATGATTTTTTCTGTTTGTCAATGCTTATTAGGTTTTGACAATGTGGAGGCCTAGGGCTGAGGCTCCAACCCATTGTCACCCAGTTTAAATAAAACCAACAGATGGCAGCATCTCAACAACCATTCTTCCCTCAGGGGAGTTACTCTGGGGAAAGAGGAATGATGCAATCTTGGAAAGCATCCAGTCTAATAATCTGAGAATTCCACAAAAATCTAGTCGATATTTAGTGTTCTCCTGCATGTATGATTGGATGACAAGTTCTTAAACTGGTCAACAGATTTCCAAGCAGCAGGAAGGCAAGTATAGTTCCAGGCAGACCAGCAGAACAGATTTCCATTTCTATCTTGCTCTTTGTAGGCGTTGGGAAGCAAGCAGTTGATTCCAGGGATTATAAATTCCAGACATGTGAGGTCTATGGGGTGACCAGGGAAATTCCTCCTCATTAAAAGATGGCTGTTAACCAACAATTACCGTTTACTAAGCAGCTATTATGTGCCAGGTGCCATAAGAAAAACAATGATGACAACAATGACAGACATTTTGCAGATGGCTCTTCAAGCAACTTGATCAAAGCCAGACGTTGGTAAGTGTAGAACAGATATTCGAACCCAGATCAATCTGGACAAAACTCTCGTGAACTTAGAACTATACTATCCTGCCTTCCACACAAAGCAGTCTCTGCCATTCTTCTCTGGTATGTATTTACAAGAAGAAATTCATGATTCTGTACATGCTCACCTGTGACTTTAGCTGAGTAAAGATTGGCTTTAAAGGATGATCTTGTTGTCCTCTGTATCTTGAATCATAAAATTTAGCAGTTGGACGTAGAATATATCAAAGACATGAAAAGATTTGGAAAATGGAGATCAGTCGTTAATTAAGGCTGTTAACTGGGTGAGAATCCAAAAGGAAAGATAAGCTGGGTGCAAGTTTGAGCTTTTAAATGACCATAACACTTATTCGACTGCAGAGATACTCCTGGACCAATTAATCAATTCCCCTATCCTTCTTTTTATTCAAACTTTCAGCAGACTTTACTTCATCTAAACTAATTGCCCTGCAAGACTGCAAAACATCAGGATGGCAAAATCACTTCTTGAACAAAACAAAGACCAAGACTTTCCTTCAGATGCTCCCGAAGATGGATGAGAAGAGGCTGGGATATAATTTCACTCTTGACCAGCCATGAAATGCTCAGCCAAATAAATTACTGAGAAAAGTCAGACAAAAGCTAGAATGTTGAGGGTATAATTATTTTTCATCTCTTCCATTTCAATTTGTTCTCTTGTGGGAAGAGGCCAACTTGCCAGAACAAGAATGCCTTCAGCAGCAGAACTATATTGGGTCAAAGCAACTGAGCTGGTCACACAGGAATGTAAAAGGAACAATGTACCAGCATCAAGCCACAGTGTAATGGCCCTCCCTACTTAGCTGCCACTTTCTAGCCCCTTCTGTTGGGTTCTTTCTGTGAGTGACGAGTAGAGAGATGCTGTCTCAGCTAATGTAGTGGCCAGTGAAGGATTGATCTGCCTTTGTGGAACTTTAGTGATTCTTCTGGAAAAGTAGCTAAAAAAAAAAAAAAGAACAAACACAAGAGCCAGGGTTGGTGGCTCTGGAGAAACAAATACTCCAAATGGCTGTGCAGTTCTTTACTGACCAGCAGAGTAACACCACTTTGCCTTAGGCCCTTGTCTAAATCAGCTGTCTCTCCCTTCTCTGGCTTGGGCCTAATTTTCATTCTTTAAGGTGAGCAATGAGGCAGAAACATTAGTCAGGGAGATTATGAATGGTCAAAGAATTACTCCACCTTCTCTTCTCTGTGATCTGAAACAGCACTCACTGGATTTAGCTCTCTGCTTATAAGAATTTTTTTTCTTTTATTCAAAAGCTTCAGCAGATAGAGACCTTCCACCTTTTCTGGGGAGAACAGAAAGAGTTTTGCTTTCTCTTCAGTGGCAACTTCATAGGGGAGAGGTGTTCCAGCTCTTTTCATCACCATCCATTGGGCAGAGATGGTCGTGGTGCTAAGATTCAATTCTAGTTCCTTTATCTCATCTTAGGAGGGTTCAGTGGGAGGGCCTTCTCTACTCTTTGGAAGCAATTTTGAAAATCAGGAGGGCACAGTTTTGGACAGAGATTTCTGTGGGAACGCTGTAGTTATTACATGTACCATTTGTTGCCATGTGTGAAACATATGTTTCTAAGAAAAGGACATATATGTCAATGCAGCTTGCTTAATAGTCCAGGTAAAAAATTATGTGTGACTGCTAGGAAACTCCACATTTGTGAAAAGGCATTCACCAAAGGTCTCCCAAACACACATCAACCCTGAGAGAGGCAGCTCTGGAATGCTGGGCTCAAATCTCAGCTAGACTTTTATTAATTGGACAGTTCATTGGACCTCATTAAACCTGTGTCCATAGCTGTGATATGAGAATACGGGAACTGTAGCATTTTATTCTAAGGATGAGTTACTGAAGATTCCTCGCAATTCAAAATTTGCATAATTCAGGGCCAATCTTCCCATAAGGGTACATGTAAAATGAGATTCACATTATTTCAAATTCTGTGCATAGAGTGAGTCTTTATACCTGCTAAGCCAAATTGCATGATAATAGTCTTACCACATTATGGTATTTTTTTTTTTCTGAGGAATCAGTGAAAAAACCCATATATATAAAGCACTTACCACCTGGCACAGTACTCAATAAAGGATCACTGGGGGTATAATTATTAATTGTTATTGTAACTACTACTGCTGTTATTGTTATTATTATCATTCATACTACCACTACTATTACTACCAGTACCCTGAATCTTGTATATCCCAGCCTTCATCATCTCAAGGACAGTTGCCAAATCTTCTTTTAGTCCAGCTCTATCAATTTCAAAAAGATCTGATTCCTCAAAAAATTCAGCCCTCCAGAATTGCTTTGATTGAATTATGTTGGAGAATGAACATAATTGCTCCATGGGTTATTACACAAAGGAACTCTGATGTGCCTCTGTTCTCTTTGCTGTTTGCGCTTGAGGATGCTGGGCATTATACCTTGCAAGAACAACTCCTGACTGATCTGGTTTCTAGAAATAGTGAAGAGCAAGGGGATCATTTTAAAATCATGATCCCTGTGAATGGGGTAACTGACTAGTCTTCCCTTATTAATTTGACCTCCAAAAAGCCACAGCTAAATTCGTAGCCTGTCTAATGATATATATATATATATACCTATGTATATTACTATTAGGTACCATCGAGTCAATTCCAACTCATAGTGACCCTATGTGCAACAGAACGAAACACTGCCCAGTCCTATGCCATCCTCACAGTCAATGTTATGCTTGACCTCATCATTGCAGCCACTGTGTCGATCCATCTTGTTGAGGGTCTTCCTTCATCTTTTTCGTGGACCCTCTACTTTATCAAACATGATGTCCTTCTCCAGAGATTAGTCCCTCCTGATAACATGTCCAAAGTACATGAGATGAAGTCTTGCCATCCTTACTTCTAAGGAGCATTCTGGCTACAATTCTTTCAAGACAGAATTGTTCATTCTTCTGGCATCCATGGTATATTCAATATTCTTCACCAACACCGTAATTCAAAGGTGTCAATTCTTTTTTTCGACCTTCTTTGTTTGTGCCCCTGAATCCAGCTGAAAGTAAAGCCTGCCTACCTGTGGACTTTCGTTATGCAACAACGAATGTCTCTTTTGATTTAAATCAGTCTGAGTTATTTGCATTGGATAGAGTTCTGACTATTATTTCTTCCCAAGTACTAATATTTCAGCTGGTCTGTCTCTTGCTTAATATAAAGTGAACTATTAAGTGACAAGAAATTTGAAAAGCCAAAGTTGTCGACCTTCTCTACCAATCTCCTTCAGAATATCCCCAACACTCCTCCTCATTATTTCAGCCTGACCTTTTACGGTCAACAAATTATGGTTGAGAACATTTAGATAAGATTTCCATCCCTAAATTTCTGGAACTTAAATAAGAACTCAAAGACAGAAAAAAAAGAAAAAGAAAGAATACTGTCTTCAAATCGACATGATACAAATCGCTGGCAAAGAGCTATGATTGTTGCTTCAGAGACTGAGGTAAAACTCAGGATATTTTGAGTATATGTGGCAAGTTCTCCCTGAAGAAGTCACTCTGCAAGCAGTTCTCACATGCTGACCAGTAGCAGCAATTATATGATCGTCATGTTTTGCTAGGTGCCCTTGAATCAATTCTGGCACATAGAGAACTCACAGGACAGAGTAGAACTGCCCCACGGCGTTTTTTTGGCTGTAATCTTTACGGGAGCAGATTACTAGGTCTTTTCTCTCACAGGGCCCCTGGTGGGTTCCAATCACTGACCTTTTAGTTAGCAGCTGAGCTCTTAACCATTGCACCACCAGGGCTCCTGTTGTTGTTGTTAGGTGCCATGGAGTTGCTTCTGACTCATAGTGACCCCATGTACAACAGAATGAAACACTGCCCAGTCCTGTGCTATCCTCACAATCTTTGTTATGCTTGAGCCCATTGTTGCAGACACTGTGTAAATCCATCTCGTTGAGGGTCTTCCTCTTTTTTGCTGAACCTCTACTTTACCAAGCATGATGTCCTTATCCAGGGACTGGTCCTTCCTGATAACATGTCCAAAGCATGTGAGACAAAGTCTCGCTATCCATGCTTCTAAGGAGCATTCTGCTTGTACTTCTTCCAAGACAGATTCGTTCGTTCTTTTGGTAGTCCGTGGTATATTCAATACTCTTTGCCAACACCACAATTCAAAGACGTAATTGTTCTTTGGTCTTCCTTATCCATAATGCAGCTTCGGCATACATATGAGGCAATTGAAAACACCATGGCTTGGGCCAGGCCCACCTTAGTCTTCAAGGTGACATCTTTGCTTTTCAACACTTTAAAGAGTCTTTTGCAACAGATTTGCCCAATGCAATGCGTCTTTTGATTTCTTGACTGCTGCTTCCATGGGTGTTGATTGTGGATCCAAGTAAATTGAAATCCTTGACAACTTCAATCTTTTCTTCATTTATCATGATGTTGCATATTGGTGCAGTTGTGAGGATTTTTGTTTTCTTTATGTTGAGGTGTAATCCATACTGAAGGCTATAGTCTTTGATCTTTATCAGTGTCTTAGTCATCTAGTGCTGCTATAACCAAAACACCACAAGTGGATGGCTTGAACAAAGAGAAATTTATTTCCTTACAGTAAAGTAGGCTAAAAGTCCAAATTCAGGGTGTCAGCTCCAGGGGAAGTCTTTCTCTCTCTCTCGGCCTTCTCATCCCGGACTAGGAGCTTCTCGGCGCAGGGACCCCGGGGACCCCGGTCCAAAAGACGCACTCTGCTCCCGGCATGAGGTCCCCAACTCTCTGCTTGCTTCCCTTTCCTTTTATCTTTTGAGAGATAAAAGGTGATGCAGGCCACACCCCAGTGAAATTCCCTTTACACTGGATCAGGGATGTGACCTGGGTAAATGTGGTGTTACAATCCCACCCTAATCCTCTGTAACATAAAATTACAATCACAAAATGGAGGCCAACCACACAATTCTGGGAATCATGGCCCAGCCAAATTGATACACACATTTTTGGGGGGACATAATTCAAACCATGACAATCAGTAAGTGCTTCAAGTCTTCTTCACTTTCAGCAAGCAAAGTTGTGTCATCTGCATAACTCAGGTTGTTAATGAGTCTTCCTCCAATCCTAATGCCCTATTCTTCTTTATGTAGTCCAGCTTCTCAGATTATTTGCTCAGCATACAGATAGAATAGGTATGGTAAAAGGATACAATCCTGATGCACATCTTTCCTGACTTTAAACCATGCAGTATCCTCTTGTTCTATTCAAACAACTGCCCCTTGTAGATTCCTCATGAGTACAATTAAGTGTTCTGGGATTCCCATTCTTCACAATGTTAGCCATAATTTGTTATGATCCACATAGTTGAATGCCTTTGCATAGTCAATAAAACACAGGTAAACATCTTTCTGGCATTCTTTGCTTTCAGCCAAGATCCACCTGACATCAGATCAGCAATGATATTCCTGGTTCCATGTCTTCTGAATCTGGCTTGAATTTCTGGCAGTTCCCTGTTGATATACTGCCGCAGCCACTTTTGAATGATCTTCAGCAAAATTTTACTTGTGTGTGACATTAATGATACTGTTCAATAATCTCCACATTTGGTTGGATCACCTTTTTTGAGAATAGGCGTAAATATGGATCTCTTCCAGTCGGCTGTCCAGGTAGCTGCTCTCCAAATATCTTGGCATAGGCAAGTGGGCACTTCTAGCGCTGCATCTGTTTGTTGAAACATCTCAGTTGGTATTCCATCAATTCTTGGAGCCTTGCTTTTCGCCAATCTCTTAAGTGCAGCTTGGACTTCTTCCTTCAGTACCATTGGTTCCTGATCCTATGCTACCTCTTGTAATGGTTGAACGCCAACCAACTCTTTTTGGTATAGTAACTCTGTATTCCTTTCATCTTCTTTTGATGTTTCCTGCATCGTTTAATATTTTCCCTATAGAATCCTTCAATATTGCAACTCGAGGCTTGAATTTTTAATTCAGTTCTTTCAGATTGAGAAACACTGGACATGTTCTTCACTTTTGGTTTTCTATCTCCAGGTCTTTGCACATGTCATTATAATACTTTACTGTGTCTTCTCAAGTCACCCTTTGAAATTTTCTGTTCAGTTCTTAGACTTCATCATTTCTTCCTTTCCCTCTAGCTACTCAACATTCAAAAGCAAGTTTCAGAGCCTCTTCTGACATCCATTTTGGTCTTTTCTTTCTTTCCTGTCTTTTTAATGACCTCTTGTTTTCTTCAGGTATGATGTCCTTGATGTCATTCCACAACTGGTTTCATCTTCAGTCATTAATGTTCAGTGCATCAAATATATTCTTGAGGTGGTCTCTAAATTCAGGTGAGATATACTCAAGGTCATACTTTGGCTCTCGTGGACTTGTTCTAATTTTCTTCAGTTTCACCTTGAACTTGCATATGAGCCATTGATGGTCTGTTCCACAGTCAGCCCCTGGCCTTGTTCTGACTGATAATATTGAGTTTTTCATCGTCTCTTTCCATAGATGTAGTCGATTTGATTCTTGTGTATTTCATCTGGCAAGGTCCACGTGTAGAGTCACCATTTATGTTGCTGAAAAAAGGTATTTGCATTGAAGAAGTCATTGGTCTTGCAAAATTCCTGTCTCAACTTCTGGACTTTGAACTCTCAACCTACCCTCCTCCCTGCTTCTTCTCAGTCTCCTTCCCTGGCTCCATCTCTTATCCGTTCTCTAAACCATCATGCATTCTGCCATTAATAATCTGTCTATGGAATCTCATAAGGAAAAAGTCTAAAAGGTAGAAAAAGTCACATAGAAAAAAACACTCATTGCCATGCTAGTTACAATAACAAGCATTTGGAAGTAACTGAAATGTCCAGCACTGGAGGAATGGTGCAAAAAATTGCAATGACACCCACTTTGCGAAATATTATGCTGCTGATAAAAGTAAGAACTATACAGTCTGCCTGGTGACATGAAACATTTCTCTGATACAATGCTCTGTGAAAAGTAGGGTACTCAAATCATGCTTACAACAGTATAAACTCATCTAAAAGTGACCTGGTGACACTAAAACATAAGGACTGTGTTAGAATGGTATGATTATGGGCATTTTTCCTCTTATTTTCCAGAATTTTTATATTTTGTAAGAAATGCTGTGTATGTGTGTGTGTGTGTGTGTGTGCAGGCATAGAGACAGAGAAAAAGAGAATTATACTGTAGTTTAAAATATAACAAAAATGAGTATACTCATAGATATGTTATCAAAAAACTGAACCACTGAAAGTCATTGTAAAATATTTTATGCAAGAAATTCCCCTAAATTGTTAATACTGTGAGAGTTACCACACCTCTGGGATACAAACTCCATGCTTTCACAAGGGGGTTGATTCTGCACAGTGACAGACGGTTCTGGAGCAAACCTTCCCCTTCATAATCTCATGAGTTGTGTTCTCCAAGTCTTGGAAAGCAGGGGGCCAAGTTGGTTTTCTCAGACCATCAGAAACAGCAGCCTCCTACTCAGGTTCTTCCATCTAACTGGCTTCAAGAAAACTATGTTAAGCCAATGAGTTCCAGGAAACAGTGGGACAAACATTAACCTCGTTACTCTGCCCAACGCAGCCCTTTAACCACAGGCGCTTCTCAAATTCCACAGTGAAGACGAAATTTAATTGATTTCTAGTAGTTCTTGAGAATGAATTTACACCGCCAACTTCCTTTAACACAGAACCCCAGATTTTCCTCTACAAAAAGTGTTGTCTTGCAGCAGCAGTAAAAAATGAACAGACTTTTACCAACAGTTCCTTATTAGTGAAAACACAACTGGATTATTACACAGTAAACCCTGTAGCCACAACCAATGGAACCTCAGAGCAACAAGACCAACTGTTGAGCTTTAACACTCAAGCATACAAAAAAGACTACAGTTGTCCAGGTGAATGAACAATTGTGTAAGCTACATTATAATCTTGTGGATGAAATAAGGCTAATTTAGGTAGTTTCGGCCAAATACGAATAACATTAACAATACAGTTTATAAGCCTTGCGTGAATACCATGAGTCTGGTACTGCATTGACCTTTACTCTTTACCATACCTGGTGAGTTCCTTTATTATCTCTGTGTTACAGATGGACAAACTGAGGCTTAGTGAGGTAAAATAATCAGGTCTCTCTCTCTCTCCCTTTTCATCCCTCAATACCTTTTCTATTTTGTTTCTCCACCTGTCACCAGACTGACTCAGGAGACTTTAGTGCTTTGCCAATGATACGCTACCTATATCCTTAAGAGGGGCAGTGCTAGTTCAGTAGTAGAATTGTTGCCCTACACTTGGAAGACCTGGGCTTGATTCCTGGCCAATGTACCTCATGTGCAGCCACCACCTGTCTGTCAGTGGAAACTTGTGTATTGCTATGATGATGATCAGGTTCAGTGGCACTTCCAGATTAAGATGGACTAGGAAGAAACACCTGGTGATCTACTTCCAAGAATCAGCCAATGAAAACCCTGTGGATCACAATGGTCTGATCTGCAACCGGTCATGGATCATGGGATGGTGCAGCATTTCATTCCATTGTGCAAGGATGCATCATGAGTTGGGGCCAACTTGACGGCAGCTAACAACAACAATGTATCCTTAAAGTTTTGAAAAGTATTTTTAAATTTAGAATGACTTGTGAGTTGGGACACATGTTATAATTTATCAGCCTCTATTTGTTCTAACCACCTCATGATGGTGATAATCATCCCTGGAGGCCTGAGGAATGGGATCTGCTAGGATTGGCCAGGCCTTCCTAGAGTTACTGAGGAATTAGAGGAATGATTATCTGCAGGCCAATCCTTAGAACAAGTGCATTGATTTAATTTACTTATGAACCCAATCGGATGTTGTTAAAGGAAAAACACAAGGAAGACAACTGTGTAAATCTTTCCTAAAACCTGTAAGGTAGCTATTATTACCTGATTTTACAGATAACAAGATAATGTCCCACAGCTGCGCACCTAAGACTTCTACTCTCCACTTAATTCAGGGCTGTGATATGCTTGGCACGCAAGGAGCCACTTCCCTGTTTTGTCCATGTTAGTGTCATTAATGGTATTGTCTTAGGGTGGGCTCCCCAGAAATAAACCTTGAGGTGAGGCTTTCAGTATCAGAAATTTATCTGGGAGTTGATACCAAGAAGCCACGGTAAGGGAATGGGGAAGTAAGGCAAGGAACTGAAGGGAGCAAGGACACGGTACGTTAATGACACGTTAGCTCCTTGGGCAAGGGGGGCTTAAGCCTTCTGGGGACCTCTGGGAGAGGCTATAGAGCCTGCCTCACAGTTATCCCCACTATGTCCTTTATCTCACAGGATCTAGGGTTTTTTACACCAACTCCAGTCATTGGCTTTTCCCAGGGGTGTTAAGGGTTCGGCACTTTCTGCTTACCTTGCCTGCCCTGTCCACACAAGCTAGCAAGCCCCAGAAGATGCAGAAATCCTTGAACCAAGGTGTTTGCTGTTGGAAGTCCCAGAGTCTATGAGCACTGAGCCATAAGTGCTAAGGAAACAGAGACAGGGAGGCTGACAGGATTGGCTATAGCATTCTTCCCTGCTAAATCCGGAAGCAGTTCTCAACCCAACCCTCCAGGAAGCCACTACCACTGAACTGAAGTTCATAGGCCACTGAAACCTGTCCACCATTTTGTTTTTTACTTCACTAATTTATAAGTATAAATCATTTTTGCTCTGACTAGATAATAGGTTACAAAGGTTGATGATGTGTAATATACTCTAGTGTGGTGCCGTTACAGTTTTCTAATAGAGAAATGGCAGTGTGGTCTATTGGTTAAGAATGCAGACTCTGATGCTAGACTACGCGGGTTCCCCTCCCAACTCCACAACCCAACTGCCATGTGAGCTTGGGAAAATTACTTAACTGCTCTGTGCCTCAGTTTTTCATCAGTAACTTGGGGCCAGTAACAGTATCTCGTAGGGTTGTTGTGAGAATTAAGTATCATCTATCTGTCTATTTATCAATAAGTGCAATATAAGTATAATCTGTTATTACTAATATATTACATATAACTTACAAAAAATAAGTAGCAGATCAGATTTAAGAAAGCAAGCCTTTAGTGGTTTTCTTTCCTATTCTAAACGGCAGCCCTTAGTCTTTAGGTGATCCAGAGTCTGTGTTCACGTAGCCTTACATGATAATTCATGCAGGAAAAAAAAAAAAAACAAAACCCAAGAGATAACTTCAGCCATTTACCTAAAGGAACATGGATCTAATTATAGCAGGAAGAAAAGTGAGGCAGGGTGTCTTCTTTTCAATGTACATAAAAAGGAAAACTTCCTGAAGACTCCAGTTCTTTTAAACCTGAGAGCTAAAACCATCTCCCTTTCTATTGCTTCCATGTAGTAAGTGAAGAATGGGCTTCTTAAATGAGACAAAACTGAACCTCAGGTCTTCATAGCCTGCACTCTGTAGCAATCCTCTTGAGATCTAAAATCACTGATGCTGCAGGCACATGTACAAGACAAAAATATCTACACCATTTAAACTACCCTTCTCCTTTGGGAGATAAACCAAGTCAATGGGGCATTTGACTTTGGAAGGGATGTGTGCCGTTTCCTCAATTTGCTGACTTAGCTTGGTTGAGGGCTGATCAAACAAACCACTTGTGCAGCTTGCACGGAACAGAACATAGATCTCCTTTCTCCCAAATCATGAGTCCTGACAACCATGCCAGATATGTCACAAAGCATCATGGGACATCCAATTCCTTGCCTTAGTGTGCAGTAATGCCCAGGAATCTCTATATAGATTGCACAAAAAATGTTCATATCCTGATGTTACAATCACCATGGATATATTTTCCTGCTCACTTTCCCCCTTGCCTTTTCTTTCTAATTAGACATAGAAATGCCTCGAAAGATTTCTAGCTCTACATCTAGTGCAAGGCAGACAACATGACTTGTACCAACATGTGGCAGTCACTTTACAGCTCCATTTCAAAAGTGGACTGTACTTCATTTACCTGTGTTTTAAATTTTAAATTAATTTCCCTTTGTAAGGGGAGGTTTCTGTGACAAAGGACAAACTTCAAAATTTTAGGTTAGATACAGCTACTAATGATAAGAGGAGAAAATATCTAAGTTGTCAAGGATTTCATTTTACTTAGATCCACAATCAACACCATGGAAGCAGCAGTCAGGAAATCAAATGGCATATTGCATTGGGCAAATCTGCCGCAAACGGCCTCTTTAAAGTGTTAAAAAGCAAAGATGTCACTTTGAGGATTAAGGTGCTCCTGACTCAAGCCATGGTAGTTTTGGTTGCCTCATATGCGTGTGAAAGCTGGACAATGAATAAGGAAGACCGAAGAATGGATGCCTTTGAATTATGGTGTTGGCAAAGAACGTTGAATATACCATGGAATGCCAGAAGTACAAAGAAATCTGTCTTGGAAGAAGTACAGCCAGAACATGCCTTAGAAGGGAAGATGGCGAAACTTCATCTCATGTACTTTGGACATGTTATCAGAAGGGACCAGTCCCTGGAGAAGGACGTCATGCTTGGTAAAGTAGAAGGTCAGCAAAAAAGAGGAAGACCCTCAGCAAGATGAATTGACACAGTGGCTGCAACAATGGGCTTAAACACAGCAACAATCGTGAGGATGGTGCAGGACTGCGCAGTGTTTCGTTCTGTTGTACATAGAGTAAGTAGGAGTTGGAACCAACTTGACAGCACCTAACAACAATAACAACAATACAGCTGCTAATGAAAAAGTAATAAAACTGCAAAGGACTTGAAATTCTATGGTGCTACAATTCTAGAACTCTGATGAGAGAGACAGGGTTGTAGTCACTTAGAAGCTGGCTACAAGGAGAATGCCAATTGGAAAAATAAAGTATATTTTTAGAAGACAAGAAATAGGAAGCTCCATCATAAAGCTTTATCATTTTACATGGAGATGCTCAAAGGTTAGCCGAAATTCTCAAGAAACCAATGAGGAATGCCAAAAAGCTCACGCAATACCTTAGCTGTTGGTCTACCTGAAAGTGCAGCTACAGCTTCAGTGGATGATTCCCACAGAGGCGGATGGCTTCCTACCTCAAGCAGCAGTGCCACTCTACCTGGGGGCTTGTCCTGCCTGTGGAAGCATACTCAGCTTGTGTGGGAGACAGTCCAGGACTGCAGGAGTTGAAGTCCTCAGGAGCCATTCACTACCAACAAGGGGAGGAATGGAGTGGATGACTATCTCAGACTCCTTACCCCTCAGTGAGACAATTCTGAAATATCTTCCACAGCCTCAGAGGAGCAGGACTGAGCCCCCATTGCCCACAGTGGTAACCTACATATTATTATGGCTTTTGTTGGCTTGCTTCCCTTTATTGAAGAGACCTTGGGTGGCACAAATTGTTAACATGCTTGGCTACTAACCAAAAAGATTGATGGTTTGAATCCACCCAGAGGTGCCTCGGAAGAAAGTCCTGGTGATCTACTTCTGAAAGATTACTGCTATTGAAAACCCTGTGGAGCACAGTTCTGCTCTGACCCACGTGAGTTTGCCATGAATCTGAATTGACTCAACAGCAACTGGCTGGGTGTTCGGTTTTCCCTTCACTGATTCTCTTCCCTACTCCCCCCCACCCCCAGTGCTTCCAGGGACCACCTCCCAAATAAAATGCTTACATCCAAAACCTTGTCTCATAATTTGCTTTTGAGGGAACCAAAATTAAAACAGCAGGTATAGTGAAAAAAATAAATAATAAACTCTAGCAAGAACCTATGGCAAGGGTTTTACACAGTGAGGCTCCCAAAATTCAGTGTTTTGCCTATTTCCTGAGCACCTGTGAAACAGAGTCTGATGAACTGGAGGGAGAAGTAGAACTTGATTAAGCACTAGCATTCAAGATTAATGAAAAGTATCAAATTATAACAAAGCGGTTCATAATTATTACAAGAATCCAATAATATATGTCAAGGCACTGAAATCAGGAACCCATGATAGAAACATGAGATGGTTTTATAGTTTCTTAATCTTTCTCTGAAGCAATGGTCAGCAGATATTTTTAGACTTTGCAGCCATACAGTTGTTGTCACAGCTACTCAACTCTGTTATTGTAGCAGGTGTTAACAATAATAAAAACTCAACGAAATTTGAACTACAGGGTCACTACAAGTCGGAATCGACTCGATGGCAAGGGGTTTGGTTTGGTTTTGGCCTCCAACAGGAAAGAAAAGATTTGCAACTTTGGGTGAAAGAAAAGCCGCTGGTGGATTACTTTTGGTCAGGGATTTCTTTAAAGTGAATATTCGGTTTTGTGAGTGTCATGGATTGAACTGTGTCCCCCCAAAAATGTGTGTAGCAGATTGGCTAGGTCCTGATTCCCAGTATTGTATGATTGTGTTATTGGATGTGATGTTCTTATGTATTGTAAACTCTACCACTATGATGAGATTATATGTGATCTCCTCATGTGTTGTCAATTCTATCACTGTGATGAGGTTATACTGATGAGGTTGACAAGATTAGTGTCTTAACGCAATCTCTTTTGAGATATAAAAGAGAGAAGCGAGCAGAGACACACGGGAACATCATACCACCAAGAAAGCAGTGCCGGGAGCAAAGTGTGTCCTTTGGACCTGAGGTTCCTGCACAGAGAAGCTCCTAGACCAAAGGAAGACTGATGACATGGACTTTCCTCCAGAGCTGATGGAGAAAGCGTTCCCCTGGAGCTGATGCCCTGAATTTGGACTTGTAGCCTACTGGACTGTGAGAGAATAAATTTCTCTTTGCAAAGCCATCCACTTGTGGTATTTCTGTTGGAGCAGCACTAGATGACCAAGATAGTGATTAAAAATCCCCAAAATCAAAGCAAGATATCAGCTATCAATTTTTCTCTTTGACACAGGAAAGCAGCCATAGGCAATAATACATAAATAAATGGGTGTGGATGTGCTTCAATAAAATTTTATTTACAAAAAATCAGGAGAGGACTGGATTTGGCCTGTAGGCAGTAGTTGGTTGCTATGAGTCAGAACTGACTCGATGGCAATGGGTTTGATATTTTGGGAGCCCTGGTACCTCAGCAGCTAAGAGCTACAGTGAGCTATGGTTGCTAATCAAAAGGTCAGCAGTTCGAATCTACCAGCCGCTCCTTAGAAACCATATGGGGTAGTTCTACTCTGTCCTATAGGGTTGCTATGAGTCAGAATCGACTCGATTGCAATGGGGTTTCCGAGCCCTGGTTGCCCAGTGGTTAAAGAGCTGAGCTGCTAACCAAAAGGGTGGCAGTTTGAATCTACCAGCTGCTCCTTGGAAACCCTATGGAGCAGTTCAACTCTGTCCTACAGGATCACTGTGAGTTGGACTAGACAGCAACAAGTTTTTTTCATTTTTGTTTTTGGAAAGCATTATTTCTTTGTAATGTATACTATGCTGGTGGTAAATGACTGCTCTCCAATGTTATTTTAGTGAGTTCCATTGTAATGGAGGAAGCAGAAGGGCATGGCAAACCATGCCCTGTTGATGGGGGGTACACGGAGAGAAGACTGTGTCTGTCTACCAGGAGTTCTCAGCTTCCCATTTTCCAGGTATCTGACCTTATTGAGGGTGAGGCACCTCCAATGAAAATAGTCTTTGGAAAAGATGGTCTTATAAGCCTGTGCCTATAAACCAGTAGTAAGCATCCCAGCTCCAGAGACATAAGCGTGTGCCTTGCAGGCCTTCTACTATAAGAAGCATAGTTGATGAACGGTCATAGGTGCTGCGCTCTGAAATCCATCTCCACATGTGCAGCGAGGCCACAACTTCCACAGATTACTCCCACCAATAACTAAGTCCTTATGGGGATACTAAGGCAGATTCACTCCTGAAAGACTGAGGATGGGGGGATTTCCTTTGTCAGACAGTTTTTACTCAAGGCCTCCCTACTGGTTTTGCTGAACAAGGCTAGGATGCTTCCGCATTTGGTTGGATCAGCTCTCTTGTTCGCTCGGGGTCAGACTTACATTACGGTGACAATGTTGAACTTTACCTGAGCCCTGTATTCCTAGAAAACAGCAATGGCTAAGAAATTCAACTCCCAACCTTTTGTATTCCTGGAAACAACTTTCTTAAAAACAAAGAAACAAACACCAGAACACCCTTCCAGTAGGTTGGGAGGTAGAGGGAAAGGAAGACACAATGTTTAAGGGACAGAGCTTCTATTAAGGGTGATGAAAAAAATTCAGGGATGGTTAATGGTGATGGTTGAACAACATTATGAACATATTTAATGTCACTAAACTACACATGTGAAGATTGTAGAAATGGCAAATGTTTTGTTACCTATATATTTACCACAATAAAAAACAAAACACGCTTCTTAATGTGACTTAGGAAAGACTCACAGATGACCCCTTACTTACCTGTGATAAGGCCAGTCACAGACTCTCTAAAGTCCCATTCTTTGTATTATAAATGATTAGGCTGTTTGTCTCCACTGACCAATCCGGAAAAAATGCTACCTTGAGTTGACCCAATTCAGTCAGGCTTCTCTCCTTCCTACAGGCACCTGAATTTGGCCCACCCTTGAGCACTGGGAACAGAATCTCTTCTTAATGGCCCTTCCTGATAATCAGCTGACCTCAGGGAGGAACATTCCCTGATCAACTGTCCCATCAAGCCATCTGCTCATCGCACTCTCTGATATCCAGTTCTTTCTAGCCTTGTTTACTTTTCCCTATAAAAGAAAAGGCCTTTTGTGCCTGATCTTTGAGGCTCTTGCACATCTCATGATTGGAGTGTTCTCACTATTGCAATAGTTCCCTCCCTTTAATGGAATAGTTCCCCTCTCCTTATTGCAATAATCCCTTTGAACGAAGTCTCCTTACCAAAGTATGGATTTGTTTTTGACAGTGGTCTAAAGAGCTCTCCCAGTTCTCTCTGGCTCCTTCCTGGTTCTCTCTCTCTCAGGCATTGCCCATAACAAAATCTTGGCATGCTTAATCCCTTCTTGGCATCTGCTTCTCAGAGGACCTGCATTGACACAAGTGGCACTGACAGTGGTCCGAGAAAACAGGCAGTAAGGTGGGATTTGGTACTGGCTCACCCTCCACCCAGCAAGCCAAGAGGATACCATCCTGACTGGTTGGTGGGAGACCCAGTGCCAGAGAGTCCCCTGTTTGTTAATTTGTTCACTCTCCAAGGCAGGGAGAATGTCTCTGGACGTGTGACAGATCCTACTTCCGGCCCAGGGGACTCGGCAATTGCTGAAGTCGGTCCGGGACCCAGTGCAGAGTAGGGAGCTAGGAGGTAAATGGGAGAGAGGTTTTTCCCTAAGGGGTATGCATGTACTTATCTTTCACCAGTGAGGGCTGCTTCTCACTGGTTCTGGGTGGCCGTGTAGACTCTCGGGCGCTGGGTCTCTTCTGGTGTGGAAAATGTGCCTCCCGAGCACCGTTGCTTGCCTGCCTTACCACTCACCCACGAGCTGCTCAGGCCTGAAAGGCTCAGGCTCTCCTCTGGTCAGGTCTGGCAACTCCTCGCTGCTTCCAAACTGTTTCTCCCTCCACCTGCCACTCAGTCCAGTTCCTCAACTCTGCCTTTGATGTTCAGGGCTCCCAGATTGCCATATATAATTGAATCACTTGTTTTCTTGGGTCTTTGTTGTAAGAGGGTCCACCGGAAGCATCTGACTACTCTGCCATCTTGGCCCCGCCTCTGAGCTTTTCTTTTTTGACATTTTGAAATCTACTAGTAAAGAACAAGCCTTTACCCACACTTTACTCCTAATTGCATAGAACTTCATTAGATGGTGTTCTTCTAAAACCAAATGTGTTTCAGTCATGCATATGCACGTAAACTCAGCAAAAGGATACTGGATGTATGTATGCTCCAAGAATACTCCAAGGAGAAAAAGGCTGACTGAAAGAGGGATTTTATCCTTGTGCTTTCGAAGACAGCTTTTATGGGAGGCACAAAATGCATCTTTCAAGTAAGCCAATAACCCAACTCTTAGGGCACCAAGTTTATCTATCTTTTGAAATACAGAGAATTTTCAATTTGCTTTAAACATGAGAGGAAAATAAAATGCGATGTAGACAAAAGAGATGAACCTATTAGCAAATTAAGTAAAGGAAGGGATGACTTCATAAGTCAAGTAGAAAAGGGGTTGTGGGGTGGGAGAAGAACACAGAAAAGGATTCCTTGGGTCATACTGTTAACCTTGATTCTTGTTTCTGTCCTGGAAAATTTGTGTGATGGGAGAGAGTACATTGCTGGGGGGATACCCAGTTGGCCAACTGAGCGTGTGCTTAGAGTATCAGTACGGCAGGAGTACCAAAAACAGGAAAAGTTATGAAAAGCTAGAAAAAAGATATCTTCCTATTGGCCTACATACACATTTAGTAAAATTTGAAAAACTAATTTTATATTTTGTCACTTAGTACTGTTTTTAATTTCTAAAAATATAGCCCTGCACAATCGTCTTCATAGTACTTAGGGTCTGTAAGGGTCTTAATATGGTCTGGGTTAGGATGGTGTGTGTGTGTGTGTGTGTGTGTGTGTATGTGTGTGTGTGTGTGTGGAGAGAGAGAGAGAAGAAAAGGTCTGGGGAGAAGAGAAGGAGTATTTTAAAGAATTAAAAAAGTAAATTTACTTTACCTGGTTAAGTACCTCAGAACCACCAAAATATGGTCTTTCTCACTCATTACTACCACCCAGTTTTGCTTTGAATTAAGTTACTCTTCTGAAGAGATGTCTTCTAACACTGTTTCTTCCACCTTCCATCCTTCCTCCTATTTTTATTTTTGCATCTTATTTTGATGCCTGCATCAAAATCTCATTTACAATTTTGTCATGTTCTTGGAATTAAAAAAAAAAAAAAGGCATTTAAAAATGCTAGGCTTCTTTTTCCAAGAATCTCAAAATGTTTAACAATCCATTAGGCCCCATAGTGCCCTGGAAGTAAAAAGGAAGAAGACAATCAGACAGGAGAAGGGGAGGGGGGCAGAAGACTCAATAACTTTGTAGATTATCATTCTGGAATCCAGGAGGTATGGCTGCTTGGAGTCCTTATTTGACCTATCTGCCAAAATTTCACTACCATTTTTGGTTTTAAAGTTTTTTGTTCAAATCTTTCTTCCACCCAAAATTTCTGTCTTTCAGTATTTACAACCAATTCCCATACACACTAACCAATTAGCTCCTTAATAAGCAATCACCTTGATGGCACGGGCAATGATAGAGCAGCCCCGCCCAGGCTGGGTGCCCAGAAAATAATGGGTGGACGCTTTCACTTCATGTTTAGTTTCTAAACATTTACTCAGTACATCCTTAAGGCAAGGTGTTGAACTAATAGCATGGCCCCTATCTTTAAGGAGTTTGCAATCTAGTGGGATGCAAAACCATAAAGAAATGTTATCAAATGCTGAAAAAATCAACAGTCTCTCTCCTCTCTCCTCTCTCTTTTGTCTTCATGAACTTAATTTCCTCTTGGGTCCCTCTCAGCCAATTTCCTTAGTCCCTCAATCATAATGCTGGAACTTGTCTGTACTTTCTGTAGATAGCTCTATCTTTGGAGAAGCCAACTAAGTGATGGGGATAGTGATATATGGACAGCCTTCTTGGGGAAAAGTCAGGTCTTCTCTTGTGTTTGGGACTTTAGTCTCTTACAGTTATGAGAAGACATGTTGACTGCTATTTATTGAGCTTAGTACTATGCTAGGCATTGAGGCACATTCATTCCACATTTACTGTGCACCTACTATGTGCCAGGTTTGGTGTCAGGCACTGTGATGGACAGTTCACACCTCCTGTATTCATGGACCATACATTGAAAATTAGTTAAATAGTAGTCAAAGGTACCTTTAAGAATTTATAATCCAGCTGATGAGACACTGTAAAGGCCTAGTGACAAAAACCTAGAGGAAAGCAATAAAGTCTATATTAATAACACACCGGGGCGGGGGGGAGAGCACCATTTTACTCAGTGCCCTGTGCAAAAGGTCATTGTACTCACATTTAAATGGAATTACTTTCAGGTGTAACAGCATAACAGAAATGTTTCTACGTAATAGAAATAGTAAAATTAATAGAGAAATTTCTCAGTCACAAAAACTGATTAAATGCATTTTATTTCAGCCACCCCAGCTCAAACCTTTTATTTGGTGTGTTCTGCTCTGGCTTCCTTCATCTTAGAGAGAGCTTTGCCCGTAAATCAGAACAATCTCCCAGCCAGAAACTTTCAGTTGGGTTTATACCTGGGCCCAGATCTACCAACCATTAGCTGGAAGGCCTTCGGCAAATTCTTTAAGCTCTTTTAGCATCGGTTCTCCATCTGTAAAATAAGGATATTACCTATCTTCTAGATTGATGTGAGTAATAAATGAAATAAGTTAATGCATCTAAAATGCCTGAATCACAGTAAGTGCTCAATAATTGATACCTACTCTGATCATCATGGACATTACTGCTACATTTATTATTGCTGCTGAGATGTACTCCTAGGTTTACGAGGAGACCATTCCAATCAATGTCACACCTTTCAAGTTAGGATATTGATACTATGTGCCCTATCTCTCAGACTGTCAGTTCCTTGGGAACAGGGACCATGCTGTGTAATTTTCTTGTGCACAAGCTCTTTGAGTAAGGTGTTGCATGTGAATGCTGTAGAGAAGCTTTGGAGTCACCCTCCATAGAAATGTTATTACTATTTATACGTTTATTCAGGTTTTTTATTTATTCCTGATTTAGTTGGTAATTGGAGTCCTTGGGTGGTATAACTGGTTAACATGCTCCACTGCTAACAGCAAAGTTGGAGGTCTGAGTCCACCCAAAGGCATCTTGGAAGAAAGGCCTGGCGAATTACTTCCTTAAAAATCAGCCATTGGAAATGCTATGGAGCACAGTTCTGCTCTTACACAAATGGGGTCACCTTCAGAATCGACTTGATGGCAACTGTTTTTTTTTGTTGGTAATTAATTTCTTTCAGGAAATTGTCCACTTCATCCTATTTTTCAAATTTATTGGCATATTTTTCCAATGTTAGTATTCTAAAATTTCTTCTATATTAGAATTATGCATCTCTTTTCATTGTGCAATTTATTTATTTGTAACATTTAAATGTTTCTTGATACCCCACCTAATGCCCACTCCATTGTAGTCAGCCTAGGCTGGGGGTAGCAAAACTACTAGAAGGAGGAAGTGGTTCTAGAGATGGATCCCATTCTCTCCCAAGAGATGAACTCTTCTCAAACATACCACAGCTCATGTATACACTCGATTACCATCAAAACTATTTATTGTCTCAGTTATAAGTTTGGGGGGATTGTGCCACAAACAGTCACAGAAATCCAACCAGAGTGGCCTGCATTAAGCCGTGCCAGTTCTGCCTTTTTAATCTTTCTCCCAGCATTACCACTTGTTTCAAAAATTCACAAGCTGGAAAGTTAATGAGCCAATCACAGGTCAGAGCTCTGCTCAGTGTCCTGACGACTATGTGAACAAGAAATGTGATTAGAGAAGTGATAGAGTTAAGCAGGGAATTATGAAGAATGCTCATGCTTTATGGATTCTGATGGCATGGGGGTGGGCAGTAATGATGTTCTTCTGAATAACAGTTTGAAAATCATAAGCTGATTATGACTTAATTTTTGTGCATGTGTGGGGGATGGACATAAAGTATCCCAAACCCTGATCTTTATTTATTTATTACAAAAAATTCAAGGAGGAGTTAGTCCAGTTACACAAATGGAATATTAAAGAAACCTTTGCTTGTGTATGTGGAAAGAGAGACCCAGAGAGAAGCAGCCAAAAGGTCTCTGGCACAACTGACAGCAAGAGCATAAACCCTAAAATGTTTATTCCCTATGCTATGCATGACACAGAGGCAAGAAAAAAGTTTTATTTCAAGTTGGGATATAGGCAGAACTACATGTGGAAGGAGAAATAATGTTTAGTTGCCTGGGTATTGTTATATCTCCTAACTGATCTACCTGCTTTGGTCAGCCTTAAAGGCTCTAGACTCTACCCTGTTTGGGATTACATGTGCCTCTTCTGCTTCCATTATACTACTGCTTCTCATAGGTGTAGCACTCTAGGACTTACACAGCAGTTTCTCTTACATTATTTCAATTGCTTTCCATGTCGCGCCAGAAAAATAAACTGCACAGGTATTATTTTCTCAGTGGTACAGATGAAAAAAGTGAGACACACAGAGTAAGAAATCCTTCTGGGATCCAACAGGGACTAACTTCATAGTGATACTTGGAGGGACAAACGTGGATTGGAGTTCTAGCTCTGTCCCTTTGCTCCAGTCTGACTCGGGTAATGCAGTTTGCACAATCTGAGTCTCTGTGTCTTTTGCAATCAATTGTGGATGATCATACACACGTGGCCTGGCTGTGAGAAGGAACAGATGGAACATACTTAAGAGCCTTGCTCTATGTGCCACAGACAGGGGTGGGGGAGCTCAGCAAACGGGAGCTCTCATTATTAGCCGAGGCCAGCAGTCCTGCCAGCATACCCTGATCCTGCCATTGATGTCATTAACCAAGAGTTGCCTAAGAGAGTAAATATCATGAATGCATTGAGAATGAGGTCAGACAGTGTAAATTAATTAAATATGTACAACCATGAAATAGTCACAACAGCTAGATCTGAAAGGAGTTTTCAAAGGGATTGAGATAGGATGCTTGCAGAAATCCAGAGAAAATTCCCCACGTGCTTTCTCTGAAATGTAGCTGTATTCTAAATAGTTACTTGGATGGTGGGAAACCTAACAGAGGTCATTTCCGGAGGATTAGCAACTTTCTGTTTCTAATCACCGCGGCAATGGGTGCAAATACCAAGACAGGGCCAAAGGCTACATCATCCCCATTTTGCAGCCAAAGCCATCAGTATATATCGCCAGGCCTCTTTCTGTCGCCTTATGAGTATCCTGATCTTAGGCAGGAAGGGATGAGCAACAAACAGTAGTTCAGGAAACCAAATTTAATCTGCATGCCTTGGGCCAAAGAAGGATTTGAATAGAGAGTCCCCGATACTGGCAGAGAGGTTTCTAATCAGACTGCGATTCAGCGTCTCCCTAACAACATGAGCTGATCTGTAAATAATAAGCAAATAAAAATCTGAATTGTGATTCATGTTCTCCCTGGAGAATGTGCCTGCGATATGTATTAGCGCACCTGTGTTCCAGGGAAGCACTTTACTCACAAATGGAGTGCTAATAAAAATCCCACACACCTACAACTGGCCAAAGAATAACAGAAGTCCTTTTATCAGCTGGGTAAAATGCAACACTCAGAGCAAGAAAATGCCAGCCCCACAGTTAGAGCCATGGAAATATTTCTCCAGCAGTACTTTCTCATCCTCTGGGAGAGTTTATACACTTGAGTATAAATTATTAATTTACTGATCATTTATTAATTATTAAATGATTAATTCAGAGGGCACGAATTGGGAAGATGTAGCAGTGAGATTGTAGGACGAGGGTTATATACAACATAATACCTGAGGGCTGTGGAGTTCTATGAAGCCCAGCATTCAACCAGCTAAACTATTCAATCTGCTCACCTATAGGAGTTAGCAACCTGGTGGCCATCAGTCACAGGGCCCTGGCTTGGTTCTGGGGACATCAGACAGTGGAGGTTTTCAGGTCTACACAAAAGCAAGCAACTGGCCCCTGCCTGCTGATTCATTATTGCATAAACACTTACGCAAGTAGGATAAATGTGGCAGAGGACCTGGAGATACACTTAATTAGAAACAGACAATGGGATTCTTGCTAATATTTTGGCCTAGACAACCAGTCTTTCTGCTTGGACCACTGCCTTCAATAATTGAGGCTCAAGGATTTTGAGCTGAAGCATTGATTTTACCTGGTGAACCAAGAAAGCTGGTTTCATCTTGCCGACATGTGATGAGATTACAAAGTATACCTTTCATGCAGGGAGCACAGTGAGGGGAACTGTATTAACCCTCCCACTCCCACAAAGGAAATGACTCTTTGGACAAGGTGTGCAGTAGAGAGTGAAGTGTGTTCCTAAAGTGTGTGTGCTTCCCCTAACAGGTGGCGGTGGGAGCCTCAGCTAGTTTGCTTTGCTGGTCGTTTTGCCCGATCTGTGAAAACAGACAGATGTGTGTTCAAACACCACATCTGACACTAGCGGAGTGAGCTCTGGCAGATTCTACAGCCTCTACCCATAAAAACCCCATTGCCCATCTAGTTGATTCTGACTCACAGCCACCCTATAGGACACAATAGAACTCCCCCATAGGGTTTCTAAGGCTGTAAATCTTTAGGGAAGCAGACTGCCACATCTTTCTCCCTCAGAGCACCTAGTGGGTTTGAACTGCCAACCTTTCAGTTAGCAGCCGAGTACTTAACCACTGTGCCACCAGGGCTCCTCTACAGCCTCCGGAAAGCCTCATTTCACTGTCTATAGCTACCTCTTAGAGTTGTGGTGGGGATTAAATAAGATAATGCATGCAAAGTGCTTAGAGGGGTGCCTGGTATTTTAATAAATCCTCCATAATTGTAGCTGCCTTGAAAATCATCATTATTATTACTAGGAATCATGAGAACATGAAGGAAGACTAATCCATAGTCTCTACTTTGGGCAAACTAACGGGAGATATCAGAGAAATTTCCATGGGAGAGCCCAGAAAACACGTAAATATGCAAACTGAGCAGGGAAATGAGGCAGAGAGCGGGAGTCTCCTTGGGAACATTTCCTGAAGGCTCCATGGGATGACCAACCACAGACACGTATTGAAGGTGTACCATGTGCCAGGTAGTATGCTGGGCAATTTATACGTTTTAAGTCACTGATTTCACATGCACCAAGCTAATTGGAAGTGCTGACTCAGGAGGTACAAACAGAAACAAAATTATTTTTTTCTCTTATCATTGCCCTTTAAACCCACTCCCGTGGAATTATCCCTCAATAAAATCTCCAGCTGATCCCTCATCTCTTCTCATCACTTTCACATATTAACAGTCTTATCTTTAAAAATAATTTATTTTATTTTGTTGTTGAAAATATACACTAGAAAACACACACCAATTCAACAACTTCTACGTGTACAATTCAACGACATTGATTGCGTTTTGAAGAACGATTGTGCAATCGTTCTCACCCTCCTTTTCCAAATCATTCCTCCCCAATCAACATAAACTCACTGCCCCTTAAGCTTTCTACGTAACCTTTCAAGCTGCTGTTGTCAACTTTAAAAGAGCACAATGCTCAAGGCAGACATTCTTTACTAATTAAGCTAAACTAATATCAAATGTAACTCCCTCAATAGATTTAAAACTCCTCCCTACCATGAACTTGAGTTAGACTCAGGTTTGGAAACCTCCAATGGGAAGGCGGTGGTGAACTCAGCATCCTCACTGTTTCCCTGCCTCGTTCTTCCACCGCTCATCCCTGCTCACTTGTCTTGCTCCCTTTCCTCCAGAGTTGGAGCAGAGGAGAGGAGAAAGAGGGACAGGAAAGGTCTCTCCTGACTGGTGCAGTTTTGACCTGGCTTTGGGGGTCCCCCGTTTGTGGCAGATGCCCAATGCTGGCTCAGAGAATCATCCTTGTGACATCACTTCTTGTCTTCTTGTTCTGTTTGTTGGACCTGCGATGCCCCTTCTTCTGGTTGTGATCTCACCTCCTCGGGCCCTGCTCTGACTGCACACTTGCCCTGCAGGCTGTCCTCCTGGAGGTTGATGGGCCCCCTCCTGTGGCATCCTTAGTGCACTACCACCTTCAGCACACACTTAGCCCATGTTCTTATCCTTCTTCCTCCCATGGCAGCCTTCTCTCCTCACCCTGTCCTCAGATCCTCTCCAGAAATTGTCCCCTTCAGAGAGCTAGGCACCCTGCATCCTCCAAACTCCAAAGGACACAATTGAATTTACTTCGGAAACTGATTGAGTTTCATCCACTTGCCAGACAGTGTTCAGAGTACCGGCATGACAGCAATCACCAAAGCAAGGACCCTGTCCACATGCAATTTACATTCTAGTGGAAGAAGACAGATAATTAACAAAATGACTAATAATTACATAATAAATTAGAAGGTGATAGATACTATGGAGAAAAATAAAACAGGGGAGGGAGAGAGGGATCCTGAAAGAAAACTGAAAAATTAAATAGTCTGGGAAGGCCTCACTGAGGAGGTGACTTGAAGGAGATAACGGGCATCAGGTGAAGACTCTCTCCCCACTTTGGACTCTAGTGTCTCAGGGCCTTTGGGGCCCCAGCTCAGTAACTTCCAGGGAGGTTAATATCCCCTCTTGGAAATGTACCCTCTTCTACAAGTGGTGGGCTTGAGGTGGGGAAAGCACACTCCTCTATCCCCCTCTTCAACGAAATTCTGTTTCCCTTCCATCTCCTTTTATTACACTTGAAGCAGGTGATAGACTATGATAGTTTTTAAATTACCCCTAGCAAATTCTATATAAATGGTCAGGGGCTTCATTTTAAAATATCCGTTGTAGGAAATAAAGCTAGGAAGTTTCTGGACCTCAGCCAAAATTACAAGACAATGTAGGAAGGCCTGCTAACTTCCTGCCATATACGTGGAAGTGATTGAGGTTCAGTTGCTTGAACAAGGTCCCATAAATAAGAGGCCTGTGGGATTTGAACCCAGTTTTGTTGCTCATGCTTTCTTTTCATGACATTGCACTGGACTCGTAAGAGAGTAGGACTCCAACAAGCAAGTAAAATAAGAATACTCAGAAGTCACCTATCAAACTGCTCCGTGTTCCTACCTCAGTTTTACCAGAAGAACCTTTAACATCCAGGACACTCTAGGACACTCTGGGTCGCATAAACTCTGCCTCCAATTTCTTCTCTTTGATTTGATCATTTAAAAACAAATCTTAGAGATGTTCTCAAAGGATGTATTCTGATGATTTCCCACACTGAAGAGGTAATTCAGTCCCTAGAATCACCTGACTTAACAGAATAATGGCTACCACATCTACTTGTTGGGTGCAGTATCATTCATTAAAAAAAGAATTACATGAATCTCTTTACCAATGTGAACTTCTCATCCTCCCTTTTGTAAGGCGTATTTCAGTCACTGTCACATTTTCGTTATTCCCACTCTTATCATTCTTACCCAAAATGATATTACAGGTTTCTGAAAGGATCACCAAATTAGTTCCAACTAGAATTTGGAGAGTTAATTGTCACATTAACCACCTGTATTCAGGATCATTAAGAGAGCTGGTCTTGGGAGATAATCCTTAAACGATTGGAATGATTTTCTCTCTGCATTATTCCTCAGACTTCTTGGGTGCTTTAATACATTTTCTTATATATATTAGTACATTACTTAGAGTGGTCTGACAGTGAGGGAAAAACTTTACTAACCTCTACCACCAGACCGTCACAGTCTTGTTACTTTTACATATTAACAATTAGTTAATTTTTAAAAAATAATTTATTTTATTTTGTTCTTGAAAATATCTCATTTGACCCTTTAAAGCTACACAGGGTTGACAAGGCAAAGTTTTCACGTATCTACAACATTAACTAAGGAGATAGCTTGTTATGCCTTACTTTCCCCAACCACTGAGGGTCAAAGGTAATGGTTGTACCACGTGACCCCATCCTGCCAGCCATAACTGCCTTGGTCAGGGATGGAAACTGACTTAGATAGCCCATTACAGGCCCTATGACAAAGCCTTGTGTGAAAGACTCCACCCAAAAGGAGATGAGCTAAAACTTACTTGATTTCACTCTAAGGAAGTTGCAATTGGGAAACGAAGACACTAAACTGTGATGTTGTTGTTGTTGCTAGGTGCCGTCGAGTCATTTCCAACTCATGGTGACCTTACGTATAACAGAACAAAAGGTTGTCGGGTCCTGCGCCATCCTCACGATCGTTCTGTGTTTGATTGTTGTAGCCACTGTGTCAATCTATCTGGTTGAGGTCTTCCTCTTTTTTGCTGACTCCCTACTTTACCAAGCATAATGTCCTTCTCCAGGGACTTGTCCCTCTTGGTAACATGTCAAAAGTAAGTGAGTCGAAGTCTCACATTCTTGCTTCTAAGGAGCATTGTGGCTATACTTCTTCCAAGACAGATTTCTTTGTTCTTCTGGCAGCCCTTGGTATGTTCGATATTCTTTGTCAACACCATAATTCAAAAGCATCAATTCTTCTTCAGTCTTCCATATTCATTGTCCAGCTTTCACATACTTATCAGGTGATTGAAAATACCATGGGTTGGGTCAGGCGCACCTTAGACCTCAAAGTGACATCTTTGCTTTTTAACACTGCAGCTGATTTTCCCAATGCAATATGTCATTAGATCTTTTGACTTCTGCTTCCATGGGTGTTGATTATGGATCTCAGTAAAATGAAATCCTTGACAACTTTAATATTAATTAACAATCTGTGATATGCAGATGACCCAACCTTGCTTGCTGAAACTGAAGAAGACTTGAAGCACTTACTGACGAAGATCAAAGCCTACAGTATGGATTATATCTCAGCATAAAGAAAACAAAAAACCCTCACAACTGGACCAATAAACAAACTGATAAACCTGAAAATAAACCCTCTTTACTTGAGTTGGCTCACGTGGGTTACTGTTACTTGCAACCAGCAGAATTTCAACTAGAACAATCCATTTTGTTGACAAAAACTAAAACCAAAACAAAACAAAAAACCAGTTGCCACTGAATTGATCCCAACTCATGGAACCCCCATGTGTGTCAGAGTAGAATGGTGCTCCATAGAGTTTTCAATGGCTGTGATATTTTGGAAGTAGATCACCAGGCCTTTCTTCTGAGGCATCTTAGGGTAGATTTGAACCACCAACCTTTAGGTTAGCAGCTGGGCTGCTTAACCTTTTGTGCCACCCACCTTCTTCCTAACTGCGTGTAGAATAGACTACAAAGCCTTTATTGTGGTCTGAAAGCACCCCTTTGTCCCCCCTCATTACCTCTATAACTTCATCATGTGCCACTTCCAATCGTTTCTTTACACTAAAACCAGGTTGATCTTTTATTATTCCTCAAAATATTAAAGTCCTTCCACTAGAAAACTACTGGAACTAATAGAAAGATTCAGCAGAGTAGCAGGATACAAGATAAACATCAGTTGGATTCCTATACACCAATAAAGAGAACAATGAAAAGGAAATCAGGAAAACAATACCATTTATAATAGTTTCTAAAAAAATTAAATACTTCGGAATAAATCTAACCAGGGATGTAAAAGACCAATACAAAAAAGACTACAAAACACTACTGCAAGAAACCCAAAGGGGTCTACATAAATGGAAAAACATACCATGCTCATGGATAGACTCAACATAGTGAAAATGACAATTCTACCTAAAGCAATTTACAAATACAATGCAATCCTGATCCAAATACCAACAACATTCTTTAAAGAGATGGAAAAACTAATCATTAACTTTATATGGGAAGGGAAGAAGCCCCGAATAAGTAAAGCTCTACTGAAGAAGAAGAATAACGTAGGAGGACTCGCACTACCTGACCTCAGAACCTACTATACAGCTATGGTAGTCAAAACAGCCTGATACTGGTACAATGACAGATACATTAACCGAAAGAACAGAATCAAGAACCCAGATGTAAATCCATCCACCTACGGTCACCTGATCTTTGACAAGGGCCCAAAGTCCATCAAATGGGGGGAAAAAACGGTCTTTTTAACAAATGATGCTGCCAAAACTGGATGTCTATCTGCAAAAAAAATGAAACAGGACCCATACCTCACACCATACACAAAAACTAATTCAAAATGGATCAAAGACCTAAATATAAAGCCCAAAACTATAAAGTTCATAGAAGAAAAAATAGGATCAATGCTAGAGGCCATAATGCATGGCATTAACAGGATACAAACCATAACCAACAACACACAAACCCCAGAAGATAAGCTAGATTACTAGGATCTTCTAAAAATGAAACACTTATGCTCATCAAAAGACTTCACCAAAAGAGTAAAAAGAGAACCTACAGACTGGGAAAAATTTTTTGGACAGTACAAGTCAGACAAAGGTCTAATCTCTAAAATCTACAAGAAAATCCAACACCTCTACAACAAAAAGACAAATAATTCAATTAAAAAATGGGAAAAGGATATGAACAGACACTTCACCAAAGAAGACATTCAAGCGGCCAACAGACACACAAGGAAATGTTCGTGATCACTAGCTATTAGAGAAACGCAAATTAAAACCACAGTGAGATACCATCTCACCCTGGCATTACTGGCACGAATCAAAAACACTGGAAATAACAAAAGTTGGAAAGGCTGCGGGAAGATAGGAACTCTTATGCACTTATGATGGGAATGCAAAATGATACAACCATTTTGGAAAATGATATGGTGCTTCCTTAGAAAGCTAGAAATAGAAGTACCATTGGATCCAGCAATTCCACTCCTAGGAATATATCCTAGAGAAATAAGAGCGGTCACAAGAATAGATACATGCACACCCATATTCATTGCAGCACTGTTCACAATAGCAAAAAGATGGAAACAACCTAGATGCCCATCAACAG